>CADEBD010000037.1:1308200-2616401 GCA_902825455.1 Arctia plantaginis | reverse complement strand
GCCGAGGCGGGGCGTGCCGACGCGCGCGTCGATGGAGGCGAGCAGGTCGGCGCGCGTGGCGCGGGCGGCGCGGCGCAGCGCGCGCGTGCGCACGTGCGCCGCCAGCGCCACGCCCGCGCGCCGCAGCTCGTCCTGCACGCCCCGCGCCGCGCCGCCGCGCACCAGCACCACCCGCGGCTGCAGCGCGCGGATCCGCGCCGCGCACCGCACCAGGTACTCTTGCTCCTGACAAACGTTCGTTCGAGATCAGACCGTGACGTACCCGCTGGCACCTGTTCTACAGGTATAACGTTTCAGCTTATGTATCGTTTTTTCGTTAGGCCGAAAATAACTATCGCGATATCTTTTCGCCTCGTAAAAATTTTCTACTACTACTATGTAAAAGAAAATCGAAAAGGTCGAGGATATAATCATAGCAGGAAGCAAAATTTAATTCATAAAATACCTGCAACAATACTGGTTCTAATGAAGTCAGCTTTCCTTCCACTCTTTGGTATGCAATAGAACAGTCTAGAAGCAATACTGTAGGATTAGTAATCTGCTGCGGCATCCCCCTAAAAATATAATATTTATTTACAATATTTATTTAGTCAAAACTCAAATTATACCACCTAAACTAGAGTTATGTAAATAATTGACAAAAGAGATGGCCCAATAATAGTACCCTGGAGAACCCATGTTATTTTATATAGTTATATTTAACATTTCTAATACTGTTATTATAATTAAATATAAATTACTTCTAACTTGTAATTTATATCGTATCAATGACAATAACTTGTGTTGTTTACGTGAACATAAATCTATAAGAGAAATGTGATAGACATTTTCAAAAGCTTGGTTTAAAACTATTTTCAACCTACTTAAGAACTTTGCATGCTTTTAACGAATAATTACCTGTGAGCTACATTCTTGGTCAATACGACACCTTGGACAACGCAACTATCGCGCATGTTACCACCAGGCACCTTCTTCACTTGGACATAATTGCGCACATCTATGTCATTCGTGTTTACATCTGTGATGATAAATGAATATTATGAGTAACGAATCTCCGCAGAAAACACCAAGAAAATTTTATTTTAACATATTTGTGAATTTTTTAGTTCAAGAATTTTGAAGGTTAAGAAATGAAAATAATAGTAGATAGATAGAGGGTTGCTCCAGTTGAGGTACCAGGGATTTTCTTTCTAGGGCACACCTGGTTCCCCGGCAACTGGTACCTGAGACGGCGTGCGGTTTTTAGCCGGTTCGAGTCCGACATAATCATCTCATCGGTGGGTGGTATCCAAGGGGATTTCCGCACAGAAAAAAAGAGGGATGCTAAGAAAATAATAGTCTGCAGCAATCTTTGCAATGACTAAATACTCGTAGGCAACAAAATAATTAGCGGCCAAGTAAAAGTGAATCATATATTATATTTTTACGGTCAAACGCACAGTCAGGTCTTCTGATGGTAAGTGGCAACCGCTGCCTTTGGACGCCTTGGTAATCTTACTCACTCGAAAAGCAAAAAAAAAAAAATTGTTTAACAGTGGCCACATTATCCGGTCGAGCCAGAACATACGTGACGAAACATGGCCTTCCCATGGCATGGCTATATACGCCGAGTATTACAAGTTGGTTTACAAAAACTTTATCATCAGTCTTTAACAGTCCACTGCTGGACATAAGCCTCTACTTAGAAAGGAGGTTTTGGCCTACTATACCACGCTGGCCAGATGAGTTGGAATAGGGTTTGTGTCAAGCTTCCCTTCTCTTTGCAGTGCCGGTTATCCTGCCTTAGCTCCCTTAGTCGCCTTTTATGACACCCACGGAATGAATAGGGGTGGTGACACTTATGCCGGGGCACCAGGGACTTCCTTTCTAGGGTATACCTGGTTCCCCGAGAGAAGGAAAACTTGACACAAACCCTATACCAACCCGTCTGGCCAAAACCTCCTTTCTAAGGAGAGGCCTATGTCCAGCAGTTGACTGTTATAGGCTGTTGATGATGATTATAAGTTGGTTTAAAAAAACTTTTTACATACCCAATACAATAGTTTCAGCGGCGTGCTGGCACAGTGGGTAGAGTACTTCGAGCCACGAGGCTGGTAGACCATGCCGCGCCAGGCACTGTCTCATCAACAGGCGCAAGTGCTCTTCACCGGACACTACTATAGCTTTGCATATGTCCCGAGATTCTGTATACACTAGTACAATATAAAATGTTTAAAAAGAATGATGCAGAAAAATTATTATTTTAATTTGCACCATATTTATAAGCGCTTAAAATGCAAAATGGTTTATCCCATACTGTGGTTGTTTATTTAGATTGCTTGCTAGACGCTTGACTTGGGAAGTAAGCTGGTAAATGCGTGACGAGAGCGTTACGAAAAGTGTGATCGGGCGAAGCGAACTCAAGTTGAGAGGGAGATATAAGTTAGTGAAGATAGAAAGAGAGAGAGTTACGTATCGTATATTACTGTAGGGGCAAGAGAGTTAGGTGCGAGCACACGTTTTCTTTTTCTCTTTCTCTCATACCCAAGAAGTTTTACTTGAGTCGTGAGGTCTAAAGCACACTCTTTTTTATTTTTGTATTTTTACCTTCAGTTTGCTCCAAAACTGGTGTTTCTTCTTCACTGGAAGTGGACTCTTTCTCTACTAAAATGATAAAAGATATGATGTGAGTTTACATTTATGTATAAAATAAACTTTGTGTGGTATCTGAGAAGGTTGATTTTGGTTTAACCAACACAAAGAGTTTTTGTCATAGAGATATTATATCAAAGCTTATAGAGTACGAACGCACCGTATCGGCAGCGAACAGACAATTAATTTATAGTTAACAAATATTTAAAAAAAATATTAACAGTTTAAAGTAGTATCGAGTGGATTATTATGCTTTAATATTCATATTTTTTAATATTTACTGTGATTATTACTACTGATAGTTTGGCATAAACGCAAAAACTTTCATTGCGCGATGTAGGATCAGCAACAATATGTAGTAAATAATTCGGCTTACTTTCGCTACATGGTGCTGAAATATATAAATATAGGTGTCGTCAATAAATATAATAACAAACCTGGCTTTGGAGTTTTAATGAGTCGTGCGGAGTTGTTCCCAAGGTTCAAATCTAAACAGTACGAAGACACACTTTCACAGAGCCTGTTGGATTCCTCAGCTGCAAATATAATAAAAGATGGAATAATTCACATACATTATTGAACAGTTTAAACTAAACAGTAGGTATCGGACGTGGTGACGGATTAAGAATACAGAGTGTCACCACCCCTATTCATCCCGTGGGTGTCGGAAGAGCCGACTAAGGGAAAAAACTACGCCGAACAACAGCACTGCAGAGAGAAGGAAAACTTGACACAAACCCTATACCAACCCGTCTGGCCAGCGTGGTATAGTAGGCAAAAACCTCCTTTCTAAGGAGAGGCCTATGTCCAGCAGTGGACTATTAAAGGCTGTTGATGATGATGATGAGTAGGTATTGATTATACTAGACTTGTAGGGTTGGTCAGTAGGCTCCGTGGGCCGACGGAATCGCGTGTGAGGTCGTCAAGATCCGTTATTTATTTAAATGATTTTGCGGAGTCAGAGTTTATAGTCATAGTCAAAGTTACAGAGTAGAAGTAAACTTAAAATTGTATTATTTTGTACAAAAAAAACGTTTGTAAGAATCGTTTTGTACACTATTTATTAAACTTACGGGAGCTTTCTTCCTCAATGGTCCTGGGAGGTAACACAATGGGTTTATAGAGTGCATAGTCTGCGAAGTTAGGCAATTCTGTCACGCAGTCCATGTACCCAGCGCTGACGAGGTTCTGGCACACCATCATAGCTTGTACTCTGGGAAGCAACCAGTTTCGTTTTTGATCTGATCATCTGATACTGAATGATTATGAGAATTGGGAAAGGGAAGAATGGGATATAATCGGATGGGATTTTAGGACTACGGGAAAAATCTTTAACATGAATTTCAATAATATAGAATACAGAACTGCAGAAATTCAAAAACTACTGTAAAAATTGTCAGATTCTTCAATAGTAAAATAATTCAATAAAATTAATTTTGTTAGCCTTCCCTATCCTAGAAAAAACAGTCGTGATGTTAATAATAATAATAAGCCCTTTACTCTGAATTAGTACCTACATAAAATATTAAACAGCTTAGAAGTTAAGTTTATAAAATATCTCGTAATTCAGAGTGCCTCTTGGCATAGGCCTCCTCTAGCACTTTCCATTGGGTTCTGTCTCGCGCTACTCTTCTCCAGTGATGTCCAGCTGTTAGCCTCAGGTCATCTGCCCATTTCACTTGTTGGCGTCCTCTATTTCGTTTGCCATCTCTGGAGTACCAGTCGCATATAGTTGTACTCCATTTGCCAGTCAGCCGTGATGTTATAAATATACAAATTGCCCAGTAGTTTCATTCTAAAGTAGCAGTAGGTATGGTATGGTGGATTATTACTTTAAGTATGCAAAAGTTTTTAATTGTATGTAATAATATAAAATAAAATAAAACTGCCTAGTGTGGGATCAGACGGCCGTATGTGAAATGTGTAAAAATATTAAGGTATCATTAAATATTAATATTATTAATATTAAAAGTATATCCTGGGTAGAACTTGTGGCGACTCCCACATACAAAGAAACAGAAACATACTACAGCGCCATCTAATGAAGACACACCGAACTACGGAGTAACTACTAAAATAAGAATTGCTAATCCTGTATCGCGATATAAAGAATTCCCTCGCCGATTAGCATATATACAATATCCCAACATCAACCGTTGGGCCGCGGCCCGCCAGGCATGATCACCTCGCCTGGTCGGAGGATCCTCCCTTTGTGTTGGAGGGACATGACACCCGTTCCTCCACAGTGGTGACCCCGACGTGATTGGAAGCAGCCTTCAAAAGGAGCAGATCATCAGCAGCACCATCGTGTACACTCCCACAGCGATGAGCAGTAATCAAGTCTCAGCCAGCCAGCAACCTCGGCCACTACAGGGATACCACACGCAGGTAGCGACCGCTCCAGCTTGGTTACCTCTACGGCCTCATCAGCGTCTAGGCACAGCACACTGCACCTACGGTCCACGTAAGAAGAGCATTTCCTCTCCCGTCTACGCAGTAGCCAGCCACTACGCAGCAACCGCCCCGACTCACTGGGGTCTTCACCGCAGCACCGCGCACCGCACGCCATCCCGACTCACTGGGATCAGCGGACTTCAGCCCCGACTCACTGGGGCTAGCGGCACTCAGTTCCGACCCACTGGAACTAGCGGCACTCAGTTCCGACTCACTGGAACTACTCACTACTGGCACTGGCACGCTCCACAACAGAGCATAGACAGCTGACTCATCATATATCGACCTCCGGTCTTGGAGGGGAGTGATGTGGCGACTCCCACATACAAAGAAACAGAAACATACTACAGCGCCATCTAATGAAGACACACCGAACTACGGAGTAACTACTAAAATAAGAATTGCTAATCCTGTATCGCGATATAAAGAATTCCCTCGCCGATTAGCATATATACAATATCCCAACATCAACCGTTGGGCCGCGGCCCGCCAGGCATGATCACCTCGCCTGGTCGGAGGATCCTCCCTTTGTGTTGGAGGGACATGACACCCGTTCCTCCACAGTGGCGCTCAACTTTCGCACCTTGGACCATACACCCGAGGCAGTAAACAAAAGGATGGCGTGTGACGTCGCACCGGCCTAGCGACCGGCAATGTACGGACCTACCTACGCACTCCGCGTTCGGCGCTCACGCTTACTACCGCTCCAGCCTGGTCACCACTGTGGAGGAACGGGTGTCATGTCCCTCCAACACAAAGGGAGGATCCTCCGACCAGGCGAGGTGATCATGCCTGGCGGGCCGCGGCCCAACGGTTGATGTTGGGATATTGTATATATGCTAATCGGCGAGGGAATTCTTTATATCGCGATACAGGATTAGCAATTCTTATTTTAGTAGTTACTCCGTAGTTCGGTGTGTCTTCATTAGATGGCGCTGTAGTATGTTTCTGTTTCTTTGTATGTGGGAGTCGCCACAAACTTTTACCTAGTTTTATTATTGGTGTTGTCCATGACCCATTGCAGTATGTCACATCCACGCCAAACACCATTGTACCTCACCAGGCGGTACCTGTACCAACAAATAGCATATTTTTGTTATTCAACAACATTTTAAAACCCCCTTTATCCCTTAGTTTGTAAAACTCTTCTAAAAAATCGTAAAGGGTCTATTGGTTTAGGAGCTATGATGGGAGACAGGCACAGAATAACACACGTTCAACATATAGACACAACCATCATCATCAACAGCCTGTAACAGTCCACTGGTGGACATAGGGCGTCTCCTTAGAAAGGAGGTTTTGACCTTCTATAATACGTCGGCTAGACAGGCTGGTATAGGGTTTGTTAAGTTTTCCTTCTTTTTATGCAGTGCTGTTGTCCTGCGTGGTTTGCTCCCTTAGTCGACTCTTACGACACCTACGGGATGAGTAGGGGTGACGACATTATGTATTCTTAATCCATCACCACACGATTTACTTTCGCTGTATTGCAATTGTGGGAGTCATTTGGTAAATAGGGACTGTAACAGAAAGCAGAGGAATAGAAGTGATGACACTCTTTATTCTTAATCTGTCAGCACACGGAACTGGTGCCGAAAAAGAATAACAGAAATATGAATAGGGTTGAGAGTTTTGCAGGGTTAAAAAGGTATCGGGTCACCTGTGCTGTTGCGTGGGCAGAGTAAAGCTGAGTTGTCGGAACACATCGTGGAGCACCTCCTTGTGCGTGGTGCGGGGCTCACAGCGCTCCTCCTGCTCGCGCGCGAACATAAAGTTGTCACGCAACTTGTTTGGAGTCGTGGAAGACTTGTTCTCGGGGAATTTCACCTGACGAACAAAATCTCTTTTAGACGCTTGCTTTTTCTGCTATCGAACGCTCCTTTATGTTATCGACTAAAACTTAATGAGAAAAAACTGCAGTATTGACAGCAGTGAGAGCAAAAGGTATAGAATTATAAACAAATATAAAATGTATATTATTTACTTATACAATACAGTTTAGTCAAATGGTAATATTTTTTTACCTGTAGATTCTCTTGCAGGGTTCTCAAATCGGGCGGTATTTCACTGGTCATGTCATTCTCCTTTAAATAGCTGAGTACTACATTGCAACAGTAGTTGCATACGCGCAACCCATCCGCGCAACCAAATATGTGACCTGAGGAATTTACAAGCTTATTTTTACTGTCTTACATATTTAATATGTACTAGCTGAGACCCGCGGTGTTACCCGCGTTTGTTGTTATAACCGCGGGCAACGCCGCGGGGCGAAGCTAGTCTAAAAAAAGAAGCCTAAGTTACTCCTCATGCCATCAGCTATCTGCCAGTGAAAGTCCCGTCGAAATCGGTCCAGCCGTTCCAGAGATTACCCGGAACGAAGTATAATTATTGTTTGGCTGAATGTTTATATGTCCAAATTTACAATGGCATACTTTTAAGATAGTATAATTTTATTTAGCATAATTACCTTTGGAACCGTTAAAATTCCGCATAATCTCGTTTGGCATAACGTTTATTTAGAGCGACTATTATTTAGTACCTACAATTTCATTTGGAATAATTTTAATAGGCATATTGCCATAAAATGGCATTTTTAACCTTAAATTAAATAATTCCCTATAAAGTCATATGTCTTGCTACAAAAGTTTGTGACTGAAACGAATCAATGCGAAACCAACTCTACATAGTCTTGTCTGCCCTATCCGGACGAGGCAGGCCGCGAGCTGAGGAGGAGGTGGTGAGCGTTGAATTCATTTGCCACGAAAAACTCGCGTGGGGCCGCCGGATCACCGCCGGATACGTAACACATATGCTGCATGCTGCATTCTTGCTCAAAGACGATTCTGACTATGAACTTTCGACGGTTCTACTTTTTAATTATTATGGATATGAAGTTTATGCCTTTTTTTTTCCGTGCGGAAATCCCCTCGGATACCACCTGTCGGTGGCATGTCAGACTCGAACCGACTAAAACCGCACGCCCGCCGTCTCGGGTACTAATAGCCGGGGAACCAGGTATACTCTAGAAAGGAAGTACCTGGTGCAAGAAGTTTATGCCTAATGATTATGACTTACAAAATTATGACTTTTAAATGTATGACGAATGAATGTCTGCCAAACGATTTTCTGCAAAATTAAGTTTGTGCTATCCATTGTCCGCGTGTTGACAGATCAAGAAAACGGAGTATCACCACCCGTTGTCGTAAGAGCCGACTAAGGGAGTAAACTCTGCAGGATAACAGTACTGCGAAGAGAAGGAAAACTTGACCCAAACCCTATACCTATACCAGTCATGTCAGGGTGGTATAGTAGGCCTAAACCTCCTTCCTAAGGAGAGGCCTATGTCCAACATTGGACTACTAAAGGCTGTTGATGATGATGTTATGCAAAAAATATTATGACATAAAAAGTTTTGCTATAAAGGGTAGACCCCTTTGGCATGCTCTGTAGTCTAGTAGTCTAAACGGCGGATTTTGGCTTGGAAGGTATTGCCAGATTCGTCTTAATTGCGGATACATCAAAATAATAAATTAGTAAAATATAAGACGCCGGTTAAAAAAAACGTTGGGGAAAACGAGTTCTTGAGTGGAGACCGCGTCTCGGCAAACGTAGTGTAGGACGCCCACAGGCCAGGTGGAGTGACGATTTGCGCAAGATAGCTGGCAGGAGCTGGATGCGAGAAGCCCAAAATCGATCTAAGTGGCGTGCAATGGGAGAGGCCTATGTCCAGCAGTGGACTGCGATAGGCTGATGATGATGATGATGAAGACGCCGGTTTGTAAATGCCAAGTACCTATATATTTTCAGGCAGTCGGAATTTGTTTTTTTTTTAATAATTAGCTTGTTTCCCCACCTGGCACTCTTTGGCTGCAACATCTGGAACAAAATATCTGGCCACACACGCGACAGTGGTGGCGCCTGCGCAAAGTGCTGAACCGTGTTGCGCACTCGTAACACTCCCGCGATATGTCATCTGGCATCCAGTAGCGAGCCAACTCTGTGTCTGCATATCTTGTACCGCTCTGCAATAAAGAGAGATTATAAGATATATTAATTATTTTTTTAAATCTAGAGCTTTCGAAATATACTTAAAATGGTCGTTTTTAATAAGGTGTTGTGTTCCCGAGAGGTCGGGCTAAGTGGTTACCAAGTGCTTAACACATTGCACAGTTAAGCAATGCTAGCCGGGTCAGTCTATAGATGGGTGACCATTCTTAACATATTGAGACCTCGCCGTGCCTCGGAGAGCACGTTAAGCCCGGTTGCCATACGAACATCAATAGCAATAGTTACAGGTTGGTGGAGCCCTAAAAGTCAAACAGTCAAACAACAGTCTTTCTACAGAACTTCCATATTGCCTAGTCCTTGGGTTGTGGAGGTCTGGTGGCACTCGCTCAGCGTAAAAAATCGAAGTTCAGCCGTATCGTAGCACACTTAAAGCCGACCTCAAAGTGGTTTGGGAAAAAGGAGGAATAGGTAAAGTTCTGTATTTTTCCCATAAGAACGTTGGGTGAGGTGAGCATAATTTGTTCCTTATGTTCTTCTTGTAACTTATGAACACTTCTTATTTGTAATATAAAGCAGCAATGGGCAGTCGTTTAGATAGCTGCTTAAGAGATATTTCTTTAATGTTAAACCAAAGGAAATTATTCTGTAATAAACCATAAGGTAATTGATAAATCTGACCAAATTGTACAAGACCATGAAACATGCCCGACTTGTCCTTTTTATGACATAGGAGGAGGAGCAAACAAGCATGCTGGTCAGCTGACGACGTAAATGACTATCACCACCCACAGATGCCTGCAACTGTTTTAATTTCAAGATCAACCTTCTAAAGTTACACAAGAGATTGGATAAATGTACATTAATAAACAATTCTGTGTCTGTCTCTACTCCTATTGGTCAGTGTGTTTAATTAGTTAATCTTTATAAAAATAGCACAGGCTCTGCCTAGTTTGGGATCTGAGGGCTGTGTGTGGAATGTGTGAGGTATATTATTATATAATATTATTCCCAATAGGTCATGAAATAAAATACTCTTAACTGTAAGCTAGTGGTAAAAAAAAAACAACTGTATATAGATGGAAAATCAATAAAGTTTAATAAGAATATTTAAAATTATGTACATTGTAGATAACAATGTTAAAACTTTGTTTTTCAGGGGTTTCAATTGATAAACACTTTAAATAAGATAAGAGTGAGAGATTTGTAGAGTATTTGTAAAAAGATATAAAACTTAAATTTTTGAAAAATCAATTACTATTGGGTTCTTTTAAATATGTCCATGTGTGAATTTACTCTAAAATTTAACTACTAAAAATATACTCGGGCATGGAATAAAATATTTTGTTTAAGTTTTTGAGTTTCTTTGCACTTACGCCAGACCCTAAAGCAACAAGACTGCTTATTCTTCTTAAAACATTAGGCAAGCTCCTTCCTTCCAATTCAACGGCATATGAGGCTGTTTCAGTAGTGCCATCGTCGTATTCTTGTTTCTGATTTACAGTTTCAGGGGCGTCTTTATTATTTTGTTCCTTGTTTTGCATACTGTCACTAGTTTCACTAGATGAAAATTTCGGAAACTTCCATAATTTATTAAAAAACGTCGATACCCCGCTTTGACTAGATTCGTTTTCGAAGCGGGGAAACTCTGTGATCTGGGATGTATCATACTTATCCATAATCAAGAGATAACTTATGATTCTTTGTGAATAAACATTGGAAATTAAAAAAATGTTTACTACAAAGCTGTCAAGTCAGAAATCAGCTGTCAGGAGTCTACGCGTCAAAGTTATGTCAAAATAACACAGACTAAAAAAAATATAAAAAAATAATATTGCAACTCATTGCTCTGAACTACTTATACTACTAGGATAACAGGGATCTAATCTCCTATTCTTTTTTCATTCATGAATGAAATAAAGAGAAAAAAGAAAAATTCTGTTTCAAAAGCTGTTTTTATTCATAGACGCCGTTTCGGGTACCAAGTGCCGGTGAACCAAGTATACCCTAGGAAGGAAATTTTTGATACCCCGACGTACTACGGGCCATCTACGGCATGTAGATGACCCCCTCCTGTGTGGAACCCCTATACCCCCTTTGTGCTAGGTTGACAAATGGCAACCCCCAGGCCTGCGCTTGTGGAGGACGTAGGTCGTTCTGCGACCTCTGGCACCTGAGTCGTCTGCGGTACAATCATGGTCCGGCCGTCGCAGTGGTGGTACTCAGGCCTTGGCTCCTTGCGGATCAGACACAGGTGATCTCCGAAGCATTCTTTCCCGATCGTCAACGGCGTCCACTAGTATGAGAGGGTTCCGTGATGCCTCTCGAGCCAATCTTATATGACGGGTCTTAACGGTGCGATAGCGGCGTGCCCAGCACTCAGTTTCCCAAGTAGTTCCTTCCACTTCTCCACGAGGACCTGGCGGAGTTGGGATTTCTGATCCTCGATTTCTCGAGACTCAGGACTCCAATCCAACCCCGTGCTTCCTTGCACCACTGATACAGAGCCACAAGGGCTCTAGCCTCCATGTTCCACTGTGGATTTCCGGCCAGGAGACTCGCCGCCTCAAAGGAGATCGTGCGGTACCCCCTTATGACCCTGATGGGCAGCACTCGCTGCGGTCGTCACAGTAGTGCGACGTTATTGGCCTTCTGGGCCTCCGTCCATACTGGGGCCCCGTAAACAGCCATGGATAAGGCCTGTGGGCCAAAGCACGACATTTCACGTCTTCGGAGACCGGTCCTACTTAGTACTGTAGGCAGATGGTGAGTCCTTTCGGATGAGGACCAGTTTTCCCGTCTTCCACAATTTCCGAAACTGGCCCCGATCAAGTCCTTCTCAGTTGGGGCTTTAGAGAGCTTCGTCATCTAAGGCCAGGACCCACACTTGGGCCTGGAATGCCATCAGGTCCTGGGGCGGTGTTTTTGGCTTTAAGCCGTAGCATCGCCACCCTTAATTCTGCCCAAGTGACCTCAGGCATGTCGTCGTCATCCACGTTAAGCGCCTCGAGTGCCAGTGGCTGGGCCATCTTTAGTGGGGTGTGTTCCACCACTTGCGATTGGAACAGAGAGCCGACAACCCCTTCACTTACTGACAATTATGAATTCTACATCATTAATCCTTTGACAGTTTGTCTTTCAAATATATGACTTTGGCAAAATTGTGGTTACCTACTTTTACCTCAAAGCCATTAATCAAAAGTTGAAGTTGACATATAAATGACATTTGAATTTTGATCGCCTACTTGAAATTAAAATAATTGTAATAAAAGTACCTACTTTAGTAGTGTTACTCCCGTGACTGAACTGGATTGATTCTCTTTTTGATTGTTAAATAGTAAGTTTAGTATATTAATATGGCAGAGGTATCGTTAGAAACGGCAGCATATGCCAAGATTATTTTACACGCAGCTAAATACCCTCACTGTGCAGTAAACGGAGTGCTTTTAGCCGATGCCACTAAGATCCGCGATGGAGCTAAAAATCAGGACCTGGATATTGTAGACACGATCCCGCTGTTTCATCACAGCCATTACGTATCACCAATGGCTGAGATCGCATTGACACAGGTATTTTTTGTTTTCACAATAATGTTATATTCTGACTATTGAATGTTTTATTCATTTTTAAGAAATTGTTTTACTGTTTTGTGACATAAATATTAGATAAGCATAGACGACATCCAAAAAGTGTTTTATCCGTGCAGTATCTTCTGATAGAATTGTATTTGTCTGTGTTGTCTATTACAGATAGAAACAGTTGCACAAACAGAAAACCGTATTATCGCAGGATACTATGCAGCTTGCGAGAACTTCAAAGACAACACAGTAGAGAAATGCCCAGGACAGAAAATTGCAGAGAAGATTGTTGAACATTTTCCTTCTGCTGTATTTGTTGTGGTATGACTTCCTTGTATTTTACAGTCAGACTACAACTAAAATTTTTACATCACCGAAAGGCAGACTAGGAGAAAATGCCTTGGGCATTAAGTCCCCCTTTGTACCACTTGTGCATTACGTTATTATAAATAAATAGATTTAGCACAATCTTGTGTACTTTAATTACATATAGAAAAATACTAAAAATATTTTACCCTAAAAAGACCTATTACTAAACAAGCGATGAACCCAGCACCTGCACGGTAAGAAATAGGTCTTTTTGGGTTAAAATATTTTTAGTATTTTTCTGTACATAATTAAAGTACACTAAGATTGTGCAAAAATTCATTGAATTATAACTTTTAATTTAGCCTCTAAATAAAAACTGGAATATATTCATTAGTGTTCCTGGTTCCTTGTGTTATCGGTATAAAAAAGCTTATTTCCATATTCTATTGATTGAGGAGTATGAACTGCTAGGTTTGAAGCATAGGCACTTCTCTGTCATATAAATCATGCTTTCTTTGTGCACTAAAGGAGAAATAATAATAAATTATATCATAATGTTACATGAAAACAGCATGCAGTAAATTTGAATCTTTGATTCAAACTTACTTGTTGTTTTGTTAGGTATTCATTATTTTCTCTCTTATAATAATAACCAGACCACATAATTTTGCCCATGTATATCAGATGTGGGCAGTATACTAACAATATTTCCTACAGAGACAATGATGTGTGCATGGGCTTAATCTTTTGTGTCTTTATTTTCAGAAAATTTTATAGTTTTGTGTTTTAATATCAATCTTGTATTTTTTAAGAACTTTGTACCATATTCATGCAAATAAATGTATTGATCTGATTAAAATAACTTTACACATCACACACGGCTGTCTAATCACAAACTAGGAAGAGCCTGTGCTATGGTAACCAGACTTCTGATAAACATACTTAAACATTTCCAAATACTTACACATAATAATTTAACTAGATAAGTTACACCTAGAAACAGAACAAATGATCATGCTTGTCACACAATCATTAGGCCTGGGAGGAAATCAAACCCTTAGCAGTCAAGTCCACTAACCACTGGACAAGCCAAAGACAAACCCGTATATTAATAAACTCCATAATCTAATTGGAATGTTTTTCTTGAAGGTTGACAACAGGAGAATGATGCAACAACTGGACTCCGCAGCCATCAAGCTTCACAAGTATAGTGAAGGAAAGTGGAAAGCCAAGGATGCTAATAAAGTTATGTTCCGTAAGTGTCAATGCAACTTTCTATTTAGATTGTCTTTGATCAAATATACCATAGATTGGTGCTCTAAAAATGGCATTATCTAATTTTAATCTATGCTTAGATGCAGTTATAAACACATGTGTGCTATCACTAGCTACACTCTCAGTGCCTATAACAAAAAGTATGAAATGACATAATTTATAATAACTTTGACTAAACTAATTGAGTATTTTGGAACAATTACCATGGTGCATTTAGTTTCTGCAGGAGGTCAATGACACAGATAAATAAATTAAAAAGAAATAATATTAATCTGGAATAGCCAGCAATGCTATAATATTACCTGGTACCACTAGGCATTTTTGTTAGGGGACTGTGTGGCTCAGGTATATTTGATTGCAGGGAATGATGAATTATCATTAAAAACAATTAACTTTTTCTATAATTCATTTCATTGCAAATAGTCTAATCAAAAAGTAATCTGAAATCTGAATTGCAAGTAGTAAATTGCAAATAGTTTCGCATTTTTCTTTTATGGCCTGCTACTGCCTGACACTAAACCTGTTGGGAATTTAATAGCTTTTTGAGATAGGCAAAAGGAATAAGGTACAACTCATACAATTAATAAAAATCGCAATCCCACAAAAGAGCGAACCATCAAAACAACAAATACTCAACAAAAAAAATCATCTTCAAACACTTGCTGGTCATTCCTCGGCTGGTGGGTTGTTGGTCGCAATACTGAAAAGTACTTCTAGACCTAGTAGACATACTTCAATTTATGAATCTTTAATATTTCGTCATTATTTTTCAGAATCACCGTATGTATTAGAAACTGTATCACATCTCCTCGAACAGGGTGTTCAAAAAGACCTCGTTGATTTTGACAACTACTTAGATGACCTCTCGCAAGATTGGACTAATCTTGGCATTGAGAAGCTGATTGCCAGCATCAATGCTTCCAACACTATAGATGATAGCAAAGATGAAGATGATGAAGAAGAAGATGATGACGAAGAGAAACCATTCCGATAATGATGCAGAAGAATTTTTTAACGTAATGTTTTGTAAACGAATTTTTATTATCGGACATAACATAATGTTATGGGTTGTTTAGGGTATTTTGTAATGTTATATTGGTAATGATATACTATAAGGGTGAAACTGAATTCTTTAATTACAGACTTCATTTTACCATGGTACTTTTAGTACAAAAGTTTAACAGTTTGGAACAATTTGCAATCATATTGCAATAAAAAAGTATAAAAAATAACATTTTAAGTAACCAAATACTTGTACTAGGTTAAAGTTGGTATTTAAATAATATTTACATTCATTCCTTAAGGTTGAGTCAGACAGCGGACGGGACGGGTCGGCGACGCCACCTGAGTTGGGCCTCAATTCTGCTATTTTATGTTCACGCCAAGCCACTGTCATACCACTGACACACTATTGAGATGCCATCGAGTGATATCGGTAGTCTACACTAACTCAGTGTCTTTACAGTGGTAATGGAATGGCAGTGGTGATATTAAAAAGATTGCCATATTTGGAAAAATAAATAAATCATTTCCTTATAATTTGAAAATGTATTACGTTTTTTTAATTTTGGTCCATAAAGTTGTTATTTATTTATCATATTTATTGATACAAATGTATAAACTACAACGACATGTTACACCGTAATTAATAGAATTATCATTGCTGTTTTTGTTATTGTTTAGTTAGTGTAGACTACCGATATTTATACCTATGCCAATGGCCACTCGGTGGCATCTCAATAGCGTCTCAGTGGTAGGACAGTGGCTTGGCGTGAACATAAAATAGCAGAATTGAGGCCCTGGTTTTGTGTTAGTTAATTATAGAAGATGTCATACCACGTCTCCGCACCGCCCGCTCTCTGAACCGATCTTTAGTTTAAGTGAATTCTAATTAAACAATGTGAGCATTTAATCGAATTATTTAAAGAAATTGTACCAACAGAAGGATATAATTTATTTCTGTTATGTTATGATATATTATTAAAATAGTCTTCAATTAATTTCTTGCATTTGTTTATGCCTCCCATGTCTCCAGCTTTTCCTTGAAACTTACCATTCTTGAAGGCACCCTTGCCCTTCAGTAAATCTGTTATTCTGAAATTTAATATCGTTTTAATTAATATTTAAGTAATATAACATACTGGTATGTTATATATATATACACGGTGATTTTGAAAGCGTTTTGGAAACGAAATATTTGAATTTGGAATCATCTATAGTACCAATAAAAATGATTAAATCAATTGTAATGTTGTCTAAAAAAAAGTTTCAGTTTTAATATTCATTTTTACTCGATCGACTTGGAAAGTAGTAATGGACTGATCGTTCATTCATTATCTTATATGAATGAAACACGTCCGTGGGCGTTTCGGCGGCCGCTGCGCACCGCCGACGCTAACAGCAGCTGACAAAACTATACCTATAGGCGCGAGCTAGCGAGTACTTACGTAGATAGACTCCAATTTGTCCTTCATACTTTACACGGGCTTAGGACCGTCAGAAATACCTATTTTATTTAAACTTCTTTTCGATTATTAACCACGATTGTTCTTTTCACAACAAATCAATTTATCAACGGACTGTAGGTATAAATATTTCAGGCGTATTTAAAAAATCGGAGCTATCTACAGAATAATTAACTTACATACCTATTTACACTATTTACAGTTCTCTGTATCGAAGGAACTGCTCAAAATGGAGTCCGCTGCATTCAATACACAAACGTCCACGTTTAATGCAATTTTTTTTTAATTTTCTTAATGTGTCTCTATCACTTTTCACTTTATCAAAAGCGTCCACTATCGCAATGCGTAAATTATCACGGCTTTCATATTCCCGTGTATTAACAAGTCTTTTTATTTCCGACCATAAGAAAAAAATCCAGGGGCGTTAAGTCCGGGCTTCTAGGTGGCCCTCCTCGACCTATCCACCGATCACTAAGCTCATTGTCCAGGTATGCACGCACTACACTCCGGCGAATAATAATTAAAACGTCCTTGACCTTGCGCATGAGTAGGTGCACGAAATTGTCCGTGGTCGAGAAGACGTTGGGTTGCAGCCAAGATGGTAGGTGTGGAGGGAATTTGAGGGCTTTCAATTCCACGTAGCTGTAGTGCATTTAAATGCTCCGGCTGGGAATACAAACGCCGAGCCTCTTCCAAGTTGTAGTTGGCAGTAGCGTATAGCTGTACCATTGCCAAGAAGTATTCCACGTTTGAAAATTCGTACTGTCGACTCATTTTAGCGCTCATCAATGCAGCGTGCCGTCACGATGTTATGGTATTACTGACCGACTGACGATGACAGGTGAGCCCCGCGCATGCGCCTACGGGGCAGACGTCATTGGTTGGACGACTCCGACGCAACTCGGTAGCTTTGTTTTTATTGGCGAATACGATTTGATGTGACTCGATATTAAAACGCATAGTATTTCTATTCGTAGTATTTACCTACGTGTGATTGAATAGCCTACTACTACTGGTTCTGACTTTTTCTCTGTAAACGATATGAATATCGACTTTGATGATAAAAAATATACATTTTATTAAATTAACGTTATATATAGCTTCTGTTACTGATAAATAACTCAAAATTTTCTTTTCCAAAACGCTTTCAAAATCACCGTGTATATATATATATATATATACAAACTTATATGACCAGCAGTAGACTGCTAAAGGCTGTTGATAATGATGATGATATATAGAACAAACTAATTATTGGAAAAAAAAGCTGACTGCATGAAAACGTATACTCGTAATTAACAAACCGGAGATTTCATTTTTTTTTAATTTTCTTATACCCAGTGTCGATAAAGCCGACTACCGCACCCTGACCAATCAGGTTGCAAAGTTTCGTACGAAACAATAATTTTTTGGCACCTGATTGGTCAAGGGGCGAGGCTTGATCCATACGTCACTATTTCCTTAACGATTATAATTATCATTTCAGAAAAAGTTGGAACATTCTAGAAGTTTAAAGATGTCAAATTAATAACAGAGCACAGACAGCATATCATTAGTGTGTTAATTGTCGTTAATATAAACTAATTGTGCCTATTTAGCAAATGAAGCTCATAACTAAGTAATTTTATTACGAGTTTTTGAAGCTTACACAAGCCAATATAACATTTATATATATATATATATAGATTGTCCGTGGTGACGGATTAAGAATACAGAGTGTCACCACCCCTATTCATCCCGTGGGTGTCGTAAGAGCCGACTAAGGGAGAAAACTACGTAGAACAACAACACTGCAGAGAAAAGGAAAACTTGACACAAACCCTTTTTTTTTTTTTTTTTTTTTTTTTATCGTGTGGAAATCCCCTCGGACCGTCACCCCTCCGGGGTTTGCGGCGGGGTGGTGTGTCGGACTCGGACCGACTAAAACCACACGGTGTGCCACTCTGCGCCTGTAACAGGAGGGATCCGGGAACAGCTGTTGTTAAGACATCCGGACCCCTCCTAGCGCCAGCCCGCTCCTGGTGCGGGCTCCGTCTCAATGTAGATGTTCCTCTCTTTAGGCGACGTCCGGCACACGCGGACGCCGCCCCCTCGCGGCTGGCCAACTAATGCGGGTGGAGGGGAAACCCACCCCGTCCACCCGCGGCCACACTCAGGGCGGCATGAGGCTGTGGTAGGCGGGCCTCCGCCGCCCGGTTCGCCGGCGGCGGATCGGGTCCGAGTGGAGGTCGTCCTCCCGGGCCCTCTCCGCCGCCTCCTTCCGCGAGATTACTACCTCGCAGAAAGTTGCGACCGCGGTAAAACAACTGTCGCTACCGGCCATGGAGCGTACTACGGCCGGTAGCGAGAGATCCACTCCGATGACTGCAGTGAGGGCCCGGCGCTGCGCCGCCCATGCGGGGCAGACCGCCAGCGTGTGCTGGGCCGAGTCCTCACTGCAGTCGCAGTGGTGGCAGGCGGGACTCAGTTCCCTCCTAGCGACCGTGTGCAGGTACTTTCCGAAGCAACCGTGCCCGGAAAGCACCTGCGTCAGTCGGAAGGAAAGGGTCCCGTGCTGCCGCCCTGCCCACTCGGCGATGACCGGCTGGAGAGCCTCCACGGCGGCGAAGCCAGCGCATGGAGTCTCCAGCCGGAACGACCAACGAGCCATCGTGGCTCGGCGAGCGGCTTCGCGCCACTCGCGCACATCCTCGGGCGGAGGGCGAAATCCGCTCTCCGCCCGGGAGTCAGCCACTCGCCGATAAACTTCGGCGAGCACTTCCGCCTTCAAATCCCACGGGGGAGTTCCGGCCAACGCGCATGCCACCTCCGTAGAAACGGTGCGGTAACCGCGTATGGCTCTGACCGCCATTACCCTCTGAGGGCGCCAGAGGCGTACCCTATTCTGGGCGGTCAGAGCCGCCGCCCACACCGGTGCACCGTACAGCGCCATTGACCGGACAACCCCCGTGTACAGCCGTCTTGTCGCGACGCTGGGTCCACCCATATTGGGCAAAAGTCGCCCTAGGGCAGACGCAGCGCCGACCAGCTTTGGAGCAAGCTGTCGGAAGTGCTCGTCGAAGAGCCACCTCCCGTCGAGGATCAGGCCCAGATATTTCATCTGGGCCCGAACCGGTACGAGGACCGAGTTGACCACGATTGAGGCGCCAGGGGGTGGACCACGACGGGGCCCATGAAATAACAGGGCCTCCGTCTTATCTAGGGTCACCCGTAAGCCCAGCGCCTCAATGCGCCCGACCACCAGGGAGACTCCCCCTGTGGCCAGGCGCGCCGCCTCTTGGAAGTTTGCCCCCCGGGCTGTCACGAGGGTATCGTCTGCGTAACAGATTACACCCAGCCCGGGGGGGAAATCGGCGCGAAGGGCCCAGTCGTACCCTATGTTCCACAAGAGGGGTCCAAGAACAGACCCCTGTGGAACACCGCACGACATGGGCCGACACCTCAGATTACCTTCTCGGTCCTCGTACACGACGGTACGCTCCTCCAAATAGTCTGCCACTAGCCGCCTCAGGTACTTTGGCACCCCATGATAGTGGAGTGCTTCCCTGATGCAGCTGAATGGCAGACTATTGAATGCGTTGGCGATGTCCAATGACACCGCCAACAGCACGCCGCCACAGCTCACGGCCTCTTCGGTCACGGCCCTCAGGCGCAACACGGCGTCGACTGTCGAACGCCCCGCCCGAAAACCAAATTGGGCGTCCGACAGATCGGGGCCCACCTCGCAGAGGTGCCGGACGATGCGGGCAGAAAGAACCCTCTCAAACAATTTGCCCGCCTCGTCCAGCAGCACGATGGGCCTATAGGCCGCGACCGAATCGGCAGGCCGTCCCGGCTTCGTCAATAGGACCAGCTTCCCGCTCTTCCAGCACTCAGGGAAGCGTCCCGACGCCAAGCTAGCGTCGAACACCTCCCCGAGGCGGTCTGCCATGTGGTTGAGGGCCAGGGCCAGCACTCGGGCCGGTACCCCGTCTGGCCCAGGGGCGGTGTTCTTGGAACGGATCCGTAGAACAGCCGCCCCTACCTCCGATTCCCGGACGGGCGGAACATTGTCCTCCCCGTGCTCCCCGTCGTCTCCGGCCAGGGAGGCCATCGACGGGGGAGTGTGTTCCGCCCGTTGTGGGAAAAGGCCCTCAACCACTTCTCGCAGGAAGCTGGGCTGGAGAGTCTCCGTAAGGGGGGGGCCCGACGCGCGGAGCTTTTGTCGCACCGCGCGGTAAGGGCGACCCCAGGGGTCACGATTAAGACCCTCCAGCATCTCCTGTCTTTTTTCCTCTTTGGCGCGGCTAATGGCCAGCTTCAGAGTTTTCCGCGCCCGTCGGTACTCCTCATGAAGCCGGTCCTCCTCACCGTCTCCACGGTGACGCCGCCGACTGCGCGTGTAGGACCTCCGGGCACGTGTACAGGCCGCACGGAGGTCCGCCAGCTCCTGGGACCACCAGTAGACCTCCTTCCTTGGAGGCCGACGACCTCGAACGCGGGGCATGGCCGCATCGCATACATGCGTAATCGCATCGCGAAAGCGGCCAGCCCCCACGTCGACCTCCTCGGTCGGAGCCTGAGGAGACAGCCACGAGTGAATTATGGCTGCCTCCTCTAGTAGGTCCCGGTTCAGCCTGGCAACAGCCCACCGCGGAAAGCGGGATAAACCCCCCTACTGGAGTCCTGGGTCCGGGAGAGCTCAAATCGGATATACAGGTGATCCGAGAGCGTCTCAACCTCTTCCAGGACACGCCAGTTCCTTACTCGTGCGGCGAGGGCAGGGGTAGCGAACGAGAGGTCCACTATCGACCCCCCCTGCTGTCGCACGCACGTGTTGGTGGAGCCTCTGTTTAGAAGACAGAGGCCCACCGAGGCCGCCCACTCCTCTACGGCCTCGCCCCTGGCGTCCGTCCTGGGGGAACCCCACGCAATGGACTTTGCGTTGAAGTCCCCCAGCACAAGGACGTGCCCAGACGCTAGTCGCCGTATCGAGGTCTCCAAGCTGGTTAGGAAAACCTCGAAGTCGTTCAAACTCCGGTTGGGGGAGAAATAGACACCATATATGGTGATCCCCCCCCACTCGACGGCAACATATCCAGTGCCCTTGTCTCTTAGCGACAAGGGCGGGGAATGAGCCGTCGTGGAACCGACGACTGCCACGGAGCCGTCCCAGTCACCCATCCAGTTTGGACGGGGAGGGACAGAATAGGGCTCCGCGACTACGGCAACACCTATCGACCACTGTGCCATGGTTTGCAGGAAAAGATCCTGCGCCGCGGCACAGTGGTTCAGGTTCGTCTGGACCAGGAGGTTGGAGACTTGATCCATTACTGGATCGTCTCTACAACCTCCTCCATGGGCGACGACGTCGACGCAATATTGACGTCGGGGGTAGCCTGGGTCGACTGGCTAGCCCCTGACGTCTGCCGAGAACTGCGGGGAGGCTTGCAGCCTCTCTGCCCCATCTGGTGATTGGCGGGCTTATTGCCCGCCGCACACACTGGGCAGTGAGGGGCGGCAGAGCATTCTGCCGCCTTATGCCCCGGTTGACCGCAGCGGAAACACAGTCCGCCGCAGTCAAAACAACTGTCGCACTTGACGCGCGTGTGTCCCGTGGCCAGGCATTTAAAACACCTCATCGGTCTCGCCGCCAGGACTGTGATCCTGGCGCTCACGAAACCGATGAGCAGCCTGCCGGCGTCGGCCAATACTTTGGCCGACGCTACGGGACAGCTGACCCACACGGCGCCAAGCCCTCCTGGACCGGGGCGGATGGTGCCGACCCTGACGTTGTCCGCGCTGCACCCCGTCTTCTCCCGGACTACAGCGCGGACATCTTCGGCCGTCACTGAGTCGTCCAGGCCCGAGATGCGCAGTTCCGCGCACTTGGTAGGCCTGGCGACCCTGACACCATCAGTGGCCGCAAATATTCCCCGCAGCCTCTCGGCGAAGGAGTCCGCCGTCTTTGCGCCTTCAGCCCCAGGGAACTCGAGGACTCGAGCTCCCGTCTGGGCGAGGCGCATCCTGACCCCCACCGTTCCAAAGTCGTTGGCGAGGCTGTCCCGGGCCTTTTTGAAGACGGCCGCGTAGGACAGCCCGCCGTCCGCCGCCTCCGGGGACACGGTCACCACTACAGCCGCGGTTTTGGGCGGCTGCAGCTTCCGCGGCCTCTTTGTGGAGGCCGTTGCCACCGGTGGCGAAGGCTGGGCCTGGGCTGCTTTTTTGGCAGCCTTTTTGGCCCGCCTTCGGGACTTCTTGGAGCCCCTCGCCTCCTGCCAACCCTCGTTGGAGGGGGCAGGTGCGGAGGGGCCAGGCAGGGGTGTCGGAGTGGGGAGCGGAGGGAATGCCAAGAATGAAATTAAGAAGATTACGAATACGGTGGTGGTGACGGATTAAGAATACGGAGTGTCACCACCCCTATTCATCCCGTGGGTGTCGTAAGAGCCGACTAAGGGAAAAAAAACTACGCAGAACACCAGCACTGCAGAGAGAATGAAAACTTGACACAAACCCTATACCAACCTGTCTGGCCAGCGTGGTATAGTAGGCCAAAACCTCCTTTCTAAGGAGACGACCGAATGGCGTAGTAGTTTGTGTAACGGACTGCTATTCCAAAGGTCGTGGGTTCGATTCCCGCTCAAGTCAAACATTTGTGTGCATGAACATTTAATGTTTGATTTGGTCTGGGTGTTTCTATGTATAATAAGTACGTTTTTACAAAAAAAAAGTATATATGTATTTATATCAGTTTTCTAGTACCCATAGTACAAGCTCTGCTTAGTTTGGGACTAGATGGCGTTGTGTGAATGTGGTACAATATAAAAAAAGGAGAGGCCTATGTCCAGCAGTGGACTATTAAAGGCTGTTGATAATGATGATTGATGATGATGATATATAGATTGCTTACTGCTGTCCCAATGCATTGCATTGTTCTTCAGGGCCTTGTATAATTATCTGTCCCTCCTTTGGTTTATCCGGTTCTTCCGACGCCAAGAACATGAACAGCTCTTCACCTTCTAAACCTTTCATTAAAGCACGGTTAAATTCAGGAGTAGATTCCTTTTTAAACATGAATACGTATTTCGGTTTAGGCACAGCACTTTTTATTTTGTCTACTTCACATTGTGCCAGTTCTAACAAAACGTTTTGTAAGTTTTTATTACTTATTTTTAGGTTCTTTTGCAACTTTTGAATGAGGTCCTCGTGTCTACTGGGTTCATTTCTAAAACAAAACACATACATAATAACACTATAACTTCTATTATATCGTTAACTAGCTGACCCGCGCATCTCTCAATAGTAATAAATTTTCTCCGTTTTTGAAACATTCTTCATTGGTGCTCCGCTCCTATTGGCCTTAGCGTGATGATATATAGCCTATAGCCTTCCTCGATAAATGGGCTATCTAACACTGAAAGAATTTTTCAAATCGGACCAGTAGTTTCTGAGATTAGCGCGTTCAAACAAACTCTTCAGCTTTATAATATTAGTATAGATAATAAAAAATATTTTAAATTTTAATTGTTGATAATTTTGTTCTCAATAATTAAGGAATTCTTATGCTGTCAACTTTGATTGCTAAGTTGACAGCATAAGAATTACTATTAAGTTACTTTTTTTTTCTACCTATATAGTGTCTGTGGAAAGGGTAGATAGACGTAATAAATGTGGGCGGTTAATATGCCTTTTCGAAATAATCGAACGACGCTTTTTCAATCTCTATTTAACCATGTAAAAACTAAAGGGGGCCTATACTACGGGTGGTCACTAAGTGTAGAGGCGGTAAAAAAAATTGAGAAATGGGTCACGTAGTATGGGTTAGTCCCCTAACGCAGACGTGAGTAAGTGTAGGAATAAGTCCCTAAGTTGTTTTTTAGTATACCATAAACATGAAGACACTGTTAATAAGTAATAATTAAGTCTCTATGGCAGATTAAAAGATTATTACTTTAATTTAACAAAGGAGTTTTCTTACTTAAGGAGTCCAGTTAAAGCTTTCTCCCTGTCCAACATTTGTTGCATAGTCCGTGTAACTCTGTTCCCCACTAAAAACTTAAGGTTTGTTTTACCTTTTTTACCAGGTTCGGCACCAATCAATTTGATCACTTGTAGTTGGCTGAAATAAAATCAGAAGTTATGTGCTTTGTGCCCTTGGAGACTTAAAGTTATTATAACATTAAATTTATATCAGTTAGTTGATATAGTTTTTATTAATAGATGCCAAACCGTAAATATCACTACAGCTGGACCATACATACTCCATAATTCGAAGTCATAAGAAGGCGCTCGAGTTCATGAGTCGGTTTAATTCCAGTTAGTCCGTCAGGCACGTATGTGAGAAGATTAATTCTATACTCCGATAGATAATAATAATATCCTACCACATTCACACAACGCCATCTAGTCCCAAACTAAGCAGAGCTTGTACTATGGGTACTAGACAACTGATATAAATACATATATACTATTTTTTTGTAAATACATACATACCCAGAATGAATCAAACATTAAATGTTCAAGTACACAAATGTGTTACTTAAGCGGGAATCGAACCCGCGACCTTTGGAATAGCAGTCCGTTACACAAACCACTACGCCATCCGGTCGTCAGATATTACTTAACTTTAGTAAAGGAAAAGGCATATATTAGGGTATTGGTTGTGAGCTCCGGTTTTCGCAACTAGAAGTTATATAAGGGTTTTTTTTTATGAACGTAACGTAATTTGGGTTAGCAGTCAGCATCAAAAACCAATAGAACAACAGGGCAGTCACAGTATATATGCTACAGTGACCAATTTCCATTAAAACTCACCTTAAGTTAGAAACATGGGTACCACAACACATATTTTCATCAATATTTTCAATACATATTATTCTTATTGTTTCCATACAGTCCTTGGGTAGTCCTCGGGTGTGAGCTTCATCCAACTCAGGGTCATTACTTTTGCAGAATTTTACATTAACTGGTACAGCCGCCCTTATTAATTCATTGCATTTATCTTCTGTGGCTTTTATAATTTCGTTTGTGACCTTTGTAGAGTCCAGTTCTACATAGCTCTCATCTGCACCGAGCCACCAGCTTGTTGTAAAAATGTTCTCTTTATCTAATAATGCTGATAGTAAGTGTTGGCCTGTGAAGAAGAAGAAAGATAGAAAAGAAGAATTAAGTGTATAACAACTTATAAACTATTGCATTCTATTCACTCACTCACTTTCCATCAGGTGACCCGTCTGCTCGTCTGCCGTCTCTAAACATAAAAACTCAATCTTACATAAAAAAAAGTGTAAAAGCGTGTTGAAAAACTCAGTGCACAGACCCTAAATAAACTTGAAAAAAGGGTTGGAAGATGATGATAATAGTGATGACTTTATTTTTTATAAAATACCTGAGTGCTGCTGCATGTGGTCAAATCTTCTATCCCAGTTGACTTTTTGCTCTACAGCAGTACCCACTTTGATAGGGTCCTTAGTAAAATGGATGGCCTCATCCCCTTTGCGGAGCACTTGAACAACTTCTACATTGTTTAAAAAGCCAGTATCATGGGGCTGCAAAATAAATTATTGTTATTATTTAAATATAGAGGAGCAGCTTATGACTGATGTGTATATGGCAGTGTTGATGTTCCGAGTAACTAGACTGATTTTTCTTGAATTACACAGTTTATTAAATAAGATCTTATGATTTTTTTTAACACATGCATCTCCTTCATTTCACACAAGAAAATACTAAATCAATTTAAAAAAAAAACATAATAAAATTATCTATAATCGAAATAAACACTAGCCCCTAGGGTAAAAGGTGACGCTCCCCGTTACCTTGGCAGAAGCATGAGTTGTTTCATCCACACCTGTCTAAACGGAAAGTAGGTAGGTAAGGCCCGCTATACGGAATCTTTAGTGACGTTATGGTGTAAGCGTTCCTATTAAATATGAATTACCTGTCCACCCCCTGCAGGAAACAGTATTGTGTTCTCCAATGTAACTTGATATCCTTCAAACTTCGATGTCTTCCCATATTCAACAATGGGTTCTTTTGTCGGCTCACACTTTAACACTTTTGAAGAGAACTGTGAACAGCAACAAATAAGATTTATTATGTGTGTTTGTTTTAAAACAGTTTAATATATGGTGGCGTAATGGTTTAAGTGATTGCCATGCCGCTTCCTACTACTCTGAGTGTAGCGGGTTCGACAACCACATGGGACGTCACTGTGTGATCCACCAATTGTTTTTATGAGTCTGGGTGTTCTTTGTGTCCGTTTCATGTATGTTTGTAAAGTCCCCCGCAACACAGGATAATATATTCCTAATACGGGAGTTGTCCATAAAAAAAAAGTTCCAAACTGGGTAGATCCTGTACTATAGTATGCAAAGTGTTGATGAATATTCATATTTATAATACACCCATATATTGTTGTGCGTTTCTCTGTTAATCTTAAATTTAAATTAATACAGATGCTTCTAGTTATATTATGAAGTACAATAGTAATTGTTCTATAATATACCATAGCTTAGGTTTTTAAATATAATTTACATCTCAAAACAATAATAAAGAGACATAAATGAATCTTACCTCTTTTAAAAAGCTGTCTTCCTGGCATTTGAAAACCATTATCTTTGAAATTGTTTATTTTTCAGGTTTCTTGATTAAATTAATTATGATTTATAACTGAATAGGTATTGCTCAATGTCGTCACTTCAAGTATTATCTTAGCTGCATTTGAAGCTTTAAATTATTATTGCATAATATATATTTTAAATTTATCAATCATACGAACCGGCGCAATTCGACACAACCAACACAACTTCCATCCCATGGATGACAGAATATTTATAAGTTTTTGACTTTTTGATAAAATTGGGATAAATTAAAGCTAAGTTGCCATCCCACGTTACTATTTCTACTACATACAGCCGACTAAACAAAAAGAAGACTTGTTTTCTACAAGCTCAACATCGATAGGTAGAAGAATAAAATTAAATCGTGGAAGAAAGTTTCTGAACTATATTATCTTAATTAACTATATTATATTTTATTTTATTTTTATTTTATTTTACACCTTCATGCACTTATGTACATCGGCGGACTTAATGCCCTGGGCATTCTCTACCAGCCAACCTTTAGGTGGTGTAGAAATCTTTTAGGGTAGGTGCACCGAGGTTACGATTGTAATCAATGATTATAAATAATTGTTTATCTAAAACTAAGCAAAATCTACAAATATTATGCATATAAGTTATAATGTAATACAAATATAATTACACATATATATAGAAATAAATATAGATATAAATACATATTATTTATGTTTGTACACTGTGAATGCTTGAATTTAGGAGGTGTATATCATTTGTTAAGTCACTTCCGCCATCTCTTCAAGAAGGTAATTATGTACATTCCTTTTAATTGCGAAATGCTTTGTGGACATCCTGATTTCGAGTGGGAGCGCATTCCAGAGCAGAACTACTTGTACAAAGAACGAGGAGTTCACGAAGTCTGAGTTGTGGGGGGGACACAAGAGAAGCAAATTATTCGTTGATCTAAGATTTCTGTCGTGATTAGAGGACAAGAAACGGATGTAAGGATCGAGGTAGGTGGGTAAAAATGGGCAGTTGAGGAATGAAAAGAGAGAGGTCAGCGCTCGCTGATTGCGACGCAAGCGAATAGGTAGCCATTTTAATTGGGAGCGTAAAGCAGACACATGGTCATACTTGCGAAGATTGAATATGTATCGAATGCAGTTATTGAGAAGACGGTCTAGCTTATTGAGGAGGTCTGCATTCAGGTCGAAGTAACACACATCACCATAGTCAATTATAGGAACAATTAGGGACTGCATGAGAGAGGTTTTCGTTTTAGTGGGCAAGAAATTTTTAAGTCGGTATAGTGTTCGCAGGTTACCCGTTACTTTTAGGCTCACACGAGTAACTTGAGCACGCCAATCTAGGGTTGAGTCGATGAGCAGGCCTAGGTCTTTGACTACCGGGCTCCAAGGTATAACTGAGCTGTTGAAGATAACTGGTGGGACTGATGTAGTGTCCAATCTTCCAATCATATGTTTGCTGCCGATTACGATCGCCTGGCATTTGGTAGGGTTTACTGACAATCCAAATCTGATCGACCAGGATTTTATAAAATCAAGGTCCCTGTTGACGTCATCGATGGCTCGCTTTATATCCTCCACCCTTGCTTGTGAGTATAGCTGCAGATCATCGGCATATAGGTGATACGCACACTGAAGGTGTTGAGTTATGAGGTTGATAAAGATAGAGAATAAAAGAGGAGATAAAATTCCGCCTTGAGGGACTCCAGCGTGGAGATCGCAAAAACTCGACGACACGTTCTGAACGCGAACACACTGCTGGCGCCCCTGAAGATAGGCGGAGAACCATTCCAGTGCCTCTGGGGACATCTTAAGGTATTCATGGATTGATAGTAGAATTTCGTTACTGACGGTATTAAAAGCGTTAGAGAAATCAACCAAGACCAGAACTGTAACTTTGGTTTCTTCCATGCCCTTTCTAATATCCCCAGTCACTTTGAGGAGGGCGGTAGTAGTGCTGTGGCCAGGTCTAAAACCGGAGTGTAGGGATCTTAGCAGTTTTTGTCGGTACACAAATTCTGAAAGCTGCTTGTATACACAGGCCTCGAGCACTTTAGACAGGAAGGGAAGAATAGAAATAGGTCGGAAGTGTTCGGGTAATGAAGGGTTATTTTTTTTGGGGAGAGGGATGATGTTCGCCTTACGCCACAGAGAGGGAAAGGTTCCTGAGTCTAGAGAAAAGTTAATTATGTGAGTAATTACCCAGAGAGTATAGTCCAGGATGGTGACAATCATGCGTCGGCTAATGCCATCATGCCCCACAGCATTAGAGTGGATAGATAGGATAATCTTCTTGATGTCCCCAGAAGGCACCGGAGAAAATTCAAATGAGTCGATACTGGGACTGGTAAGACCTGATATGTAGTTCAGCGTTTGATCTTTGGTTTGTAGATCCAGCGTGGGTGTGGATGAGAAATGACGATTGAGATCGTTCAAATCAATTGTGTTCTTAAACTCAGGTTGTTGTTTATTGCCAATACCTAGAGTACCGAGAAATTTCCAGATACTGGATGAAGAGGAGGACTCTATGTTTTGAAGAATGTGTTGGCGTTTAGAGTTGCGTATCACCTGATTACACCGATTCCTTGCAGTCTTATAACTGTTCCACTTATCCTCGCACCGGTCTCTCTTAAATCTAAGAAAGAACTGGTCCCTCCGCCTCATTGCTGTTCGGACCTCCTGTGTTAGCCATGGTGCCGGGGCACGTTTTATTTTAATTGACTTGATAGGAGCGTGGACGTCGTACAGTCGCTCAATTGTGTCATTAAAAATATGGACTTTGTTGTCCACGTCGGTAGCTGCTGCCACACTCGTCCAATTTATCTCCGCGTCATCTGCATGTAATTTATAATATTGGCTCAAATAAACACTATTCTATGAACAAAATGCCTTGGAATTATGGAGGTTAGAGGTAAGGAAAACCGTCTCATATTAGAGTTGCGTAGCTCCTGAGTGAGTGATATAAAAGATATTATCATTCACGACGATAAAATGTATCACTCACTCACACTTGCTCCGTATATATCAGTAACTCAGTACTAGCTCACTAGATCACTAGCTCAACGACGCCGATCTTTGTTTCATGAGCGAGTGAGACTAAAGATAAATGATCGGATAGATGATGGTTGAGTTCACGCAAGTTTCTTTATGCTAAATGTACATTATTTCTATAGGATTAAAGTTTAATATTACTTAAGAATTAAGCCTGCCAAGTACAAGGAAAATCAAATTATGTATGATTTCTATTATACAACCTAAAAAAAAGTACAAGATATAATTTCTTATTTTTAAATATTATATAAAAGGGTGTTAATAATTTTGTAATCTTATCAAAATGAATAAAATTGTATTTAAACAAAATTTTAAAAAAATAAATGTGGTTTCAAAAACTGAATTTAGGTTAATATGAAAATAAAGAAAGGTTTGTGTGGCGAGAGAGGCTTAAAGTGAGTGATGTACGAGTATACTGAACAAAACGATCAAGATGAAGAAATGAATTAATTGAGAGACCAATCAATTAAATCGGATCAATGAGCTAGTGAGCTAAACGAGTTAGTGAGCTAAATGAGCTAGTGAGCTAGATTAGTGATATATATCTTTTGAGCAAAATGATATGTATCAATCTTTTCAGCTCAGTGATACATTTTGCGCATCACTATCTCATATAGTGGGAAAGCTGAAAAAGTGTCCAGCTGTATACTGAAAATAGAGGTCGCTGGCGTACGATAAACTAAGATATGAATATAGCTGTTGTAGAAGGACTGAAGAGTGTGAATTCAAATTTAAAAAAAAAACATGAACAGAGTAGTTAGTAGTAGTAGTTAGTAATGCCAGTATATACAAAACCTCAACTATTTACGTAGTCTAAAATAATTTACTAAATATAACCAAAAAACTGTTGTGAGGAAACGTGATTTGATTCTTTCTTTAAGATTTATCCTATGCTACCGCAGGGCCTCCCTTCTTAGACGCGTTTTTAGGAACACTTATTCATATTTAGATACGGTACTTCTTACCTTTCATTCTCGGCATTTTATCATAGCCTTAGCAAGTTTTAGTGAGAATAAAAAGTTTTGTAGTTTTTTCTCACCCCCAAATTAGAAGAAAATGGCAACTTTTGCAATACCAAGTCAAAAACTATCGTGTAAATAATAAAACGTTTCATTCCTCACTTATCAGAAGTAATTATTGAGGGTATAGGCAAGGAGAAACATCTCTGTGTGTAAAAAGTGTCCGTCAAAATGCGTTAAATTCCGGCGCTACAGTAGCATAGGGATATTTTTCTAAAGAAAGTTTAAATTGGCTTAACTAATAATTAGACACTTGTACTAGACTGCGAAAATATTCAATTAGTGTTACAGTCAATAAATAAATGTGTAATAACTTTCAAAGAACAATTTATTTATACGAGAATGGGAAATCAAATACTTAGGAATAACCTTATACAGATTAAAAGAAAGTGGTTCCAAATCTTCAATTGGATGGTTTTGATTAAAAAAAAAAACAAGCAAGCCTTATCGCCATAGAGAAATAAGCATATAGAGAACACGGGTACAGCCTATAAGTGGAAGCGATACTGGCGACGAGAGAGATGGATGCCCGATAATTCCCTCTGTTTCTGTTTACCTAAGCTGAGATTGGCTATTGTAAAGTGATCATGGTTTTTATCGTAGAACAGGCGGGAGATTAGAAATTTCCTCAGCCAACCACAGAACTCGACTAGAAAGAGACAGAAGGAAATATCCACTATCCATCTCTCTCTTACCTATATTGCAATATTGGGGCTCTTGTAAACGCTATGATTATATATACTGCCCCCTCTAACAAAAAAAAAAAAACACAGTAGTACATCCATATATTTTGTAACATCTAATACCACCGACATACCACTTCCGCCCCTTTTCACGGCATTACTCCTACAGATTGCAGAGAGCAAGACGAAGAATACTAAATATTAAAATAAAATAATAAATAAAACTAATAAACACAAGTAACTTTATTAATTTTTACAATGTTCACATTACAACGAACGTTGTCGAACAACTTTCTGATATACTCGTATCATTTCGATTTTGCAGTTAAATGCTGTTTTATTGCTTTATCGAGTACATCCACGGCCAAATCGACGTTCTCTTTGTTGATGCACATTGGAGGTTTTATCCTCAGTACCTGTGAAAACATTATAACATATCATTTTAATTAAGTACAAAGAAAAAGTGTATAAGTACATAGTACAAGCTCTGCTTAGTTTGAAACCAGATGGCGTTGTGTGTCAGATGCCCGAAATATAATATTGTAAATATTAAAATCAACTCTGTATTTCGGCGATATCTATCCATTTCCATCCACAGTGACCCTTTATCAAGCAGTAAAAAACTTAACACATCAATTGTAGCCGTATTTTACATTTTAAGTTTTTAATTAATAAAGTTCGAGGGTGATATGTCGCTAGAGCAGGATTTTAATAGTCATGCCCCATGATCCCACACCATGGGGGGCGATGTTTGTGAGTCCAACCTCTGAGTTCAAATCTGCATACGCCCCTCATATGTAGGTATAGAGGCCTAACCGTCACCTATTTCCAAATCTTAATATGTAACTAGAAACAACAGTCTTTCTTACATTGCCCCATCTTCCTCCTCGGCCAAATAAAACACCGTTATCTTTAGTTATTTCAAGTATCTCAGACACGTCAGTAACAGGCAAAGCTGTCTTAGTTCCCGGGACGACGAGTTCTATACCCAACATTAAGCCCTTTCCCCTGACGTCCCCAATAACGGGGTGGTGTTTCTGCAGCTGTTGCAATTGTTCAATGAAGTATTTTCCAACTTCTTTACAGTTATTTTGTAGTTGTTCTTCTTCAATGACCTGAAGATTAAAGTAAAATGAGTTAAGAAGGCAAAGGAAGTAGATATTGATCTTGACTACGTAATAAGTATTGAAATGGTCCTCTAGATGATTTCAGTTCAAGGAGTTTATGTATCAAATTTATGATTGCTTTGAAATTGAAAGAAAGAGAACTATTGGTGGACATGGGCCTCTCCTTAAAAGGAGGTTTTGGCCTACTATGCTACTCTGGCCAGACGTGTTGGTATAGGGTTGGTGTCAAGTTTTCCTTCTCTTTGCAGTGATATTGTCCTGCGTAGTTTGCTCCTTTAGTCGGCACTTACGACACCCACGGGATGAATAGGGGTCGTGACACTCTAAATTCTTAAACCGTCACCACACGGATATAAATATACAAGATAGATATACGATGCACACACGGATATACCACACGGATAGGTATAGAGGCAATATAAAATTTTATATGTATATTCCGCCACCCGGCCAGCTTGGAAAATGATGATAGTCATACAACTGTTCATTTCTTATTTTACCCTCTTAGGGGTGAAATTTCCTGGGCACGCCGTTATCGCGGCGGTAAGACCCGTTACGGAGGATTTTCTCGAGAGGCATCACGGAATCCCCTCATACCGGTTGACGCAGGTGATCACCGGGAAAGGATGCTTCGGAGATCACCTGTGTCTGATCCGTAATGACCCGAAGACTGAGTGCTACCACTGCGACGGCCGGACCGTGAAAACGGCGCTACACATGCTGTCAGAATGCCCGGCGTGGGTGGAGCATAGGCGTGATCTCGTGGCGGACATCGAAGTGGGAATACTCTCGCTCGGTAACATGATTGCCGCCATGATACGGAGCGAGAGTGCGTGGAACTCCGGTGTCTCCTTCTGCAAGCAAATTATGCTTGCGAAAGAGATGGCGGAGCGGGACTGGGAGAGGTTTAGGACTGTCCAGGCCCGCCAGGTCCGGCAACGGGCCAGGTACCGCAGACGACTTCCATTTTGCACCCTTAGGGATGGAATTTTTAAAAACCCTTTAATCGTACACACCTACGTCACCTACACAACACACACAACGTTATTGCAAAATTTCATAATTTCATAATCTAGATCCAGTGGTTTCAGCTGTGCGTTGATCGATCACCAACTGAATCAGTCTGCCAGTCTCCTTTTATAGATATAGACTAGGTTACGAACTTAATTTTTTAAAATTTTACTTTTACTCATCTTGAGAAATTGCCTCAATTTTTTTATCGCTCACTCCCGTGTTGGGGATCCCTAGCCTGTGGTGCAATACAATAATACTAATACAATAGATGCAAGGGTCAATTAAGTGAATTATAAAACCATTATGGGGAAGATATTATTACGTCAAGAACTGCTGATCCAACTGCCGATGCCATTGGGTTGCCTCCAAAGGTGTTGAAGTAAGCTGCTTTGGCGTGAGCAGCAGCTATTTCCTTGGTGGTGACTACAGCAGCCATGGGGAAGCCATTACCAATGCCCTTAGCCATTGTCACTATATCTGGCATTATTCCGTGCCCTTGGAAGCCCCAGAAGTGGTCTCCAGTACGTCCGAAGCCAGTTTGTACCTGAAGAAAAGCATGAAAACTAAAAAAAATAATCTAAAATTCTGAAAACAGCAGAAAGCTAATATGGATGTTCTACAGATAGTACTCGTATTAATATATTCTAGTAATAAACTATTGTATCATTTCGTACGGAATGTTATTGTCAAAATACTTTTCAATATCTCTAAGTCGCACAGCAGTCAAGTGGTAGGTATCTTGTCTATTAGTTGCAAACTTTGTTAGGATGTTTTAAACAAATAACTTACTTCATCCGAAACAAATAATCCACCGTACTTTTTAACCAACTGTTGAGCCTTCCTTATGTATCCTTTAGGAAATTGGACGGTGCCGTTGACTCCTTGAATTGACTCCGCGAACATTGCTGCTAGACGTCCCGCCGGGATGGAAGTTTCTAGAACCTGTAATAGCTCAATTTACTATTGACTGAATTATTGACGGCCATTTTTCTTTAATTATATTTGTAACTTTCGTTTTGCCTCAGCTACTGTTTTCTGCTTCACATCAACAGCCTTTAATAGTCCACTGCTGGACATAGGCCTCTCCTTAGAAAGGTGGTTTTGGCCTACTATACCACGCTGGCCAGATGGTTTGGTATAAGGTTTGTGTCAAGTTTTCCTTCTTTTTGCAGTGCTGTAGTCCTGCGTTGTTAAGCGCCCTTAGTCGGCTCTTACGACACCCACGGGATGAATTTGGGTAGTGACATTCCGAATTCTTAATCCGTCACTACACGGACGTTTTCTGCTTAACCAAAATTAAATAAAAACAAGATAAATTAGTAGTTGTTTTTTGTTTTCTAATTGTCTGCTTAAAGTGATTTTGTAAAGTCACAGTCACAAGTTTTTAGTTGCCAATAAAAAGATAGGTCTTAAAAGGTTGGTTACTACAATCTATTACAAAATAAATTTCTAGTTTATATCTATATGAGAAATGGTTACTATTTCTGACCAAATAGTTAGCGAAATACCAATTATGTTGCTCAAAGAAATCTCTGGCATTAAAAACAACTGCGGGTGGTAAAGGAAGGGACCTACTCCGCTAAGTAGATCGGGTGGTGCTTGGATAATGAAGAAGGGTACTTTACCTCATTAAGCTGATGAATATACTTGTCTGCTGAATCACAGTCTTGACCTGTAGTACTGCAGGATGCTCCTGGCACCTGAGAAATTGAATCTCGCCATCCACCCCAATAGCCCCTGAACGGATCTGCTAACGGGGTCTGCACGAAAAAGTAAGATTATTTTATTAAATATGAATAAATAAATTTTCTGCTTAAATAGGTTCATCTTTAACTATCACGTTCCTGGATCTTATTGGATAAATTTATTTTTTATTCATCCACAGATATTTTTGTCCATGAAAAAATATTTGTCCATAAAAAACGTAGCGAGTGTAATATTTCAAAGCTTTGTCACATGTGTTGCACACATAAAGTTTTTTGTTTAGTTTTTGCTTCTTAACTATTCAACCGAGCACGAGATCTATGTTTTTTTTTGTTAGGTACACTAAAATGCACAGATTTGCACATATTATGTACATAGATGCACTATGTGTATTTGGATAGTAAGAGTATTTCCAAACATGACTTACATGATAGAAGCCAGGGGGAACCGGCATGGGCATCCTATAGCTCTGTGAAGCAGTTAGCGCCATGAGTCCAGTGGAATAACCATGATAACTGCTCTGTAGAGATATGATGTCATTGTTGCCTGTGTACGCTTTCGCCAGCAGAATAGCTAAGTCGTTGGCTTCTGACCCACTATTGACTAAGTACACCACCTGGAAATAATGGGCAAACAGTAGGATTAAAGTGCACAGTGGTATAAACTCTTATTATGACATTAAAATTTTATCTTTTTTTATTTTATTGATGCGAACCAGCTTTTCGACTATGTTACATATCAAATGCGACTTATGTAAGGGTCACCCTTTTTTTTAATTGTCACATATTGTAAATTACCTAAATATTGTTTAATAAAAATGAGGTGATATACATTATAATGGTTAGTTATACCAGTTTGATTACGCCTGGACTTGTAATAGCCGGCAATTGTAGAACGATAAAAGAATTTGCATCTATTATAATTCTAATAACTTTCACGAGGGTACGCAGTTACTGTGACTAAGTGAATTTAAAATGAGTGAGTGAGGTACCTAATACAAAAATTGGAGGTCGTATACCTTTAAATCGCCCGGGAATTTCGATACTAATTTCTCGATGTATTCGTAAATCTTGGGTTGTTTGTAAATGTTGGTCGTATGCCATAAAATATTGATTTGATTCTGTAACGCTGCTACAACTTTTCTGAAATACACAAAATATATTTATCAGTATTTGAGTGTTCTGATAAACATTTTTGATGTTTAATATCTTTCTTCTTACACGAAGTGACTTCGTGTAATAGAACGGAAGCATGTAAGAGAAGGCCGCCGGAGAAACGCGCGCTTTTTGATTCGACGAAATTGACTCATTATTTATATTAATAAACTAGTTGACAGAATAAGATAAAAAAAAACACATCATGCGACTATTTTAAGTCTAATGCTTGCTTCGCTCGTTTGTTTTAATTGTCACTTATTGTTGAAGTAGGAAATCTCTGGTGCCAGGTTTTTTACAAACACACTATTTATTGCGCTTAAAGTGCTGAGATTTCAAATAATTACAATAATATTTGCCCCAAAAGTGCAGAAATAAATAGAACTCACTCAGCATCGTTATTGGTGTAGGACTTAACATATTATGCCTGTGCGGTAAAAGTGTTTTTTATTTACTTGTATACTACTGTAATTCATCCACAGTGTTGACCCTGCGCTGATGCGCATTGGCACACGAAATCAGGGTTTACATTTTCAATCGAGCGAAAATTTAAACACATGACGAGTCGCTTTACATTATGTTTCAAGTAATACAATTATAAAATTATACTTTCAGATTGTCTCTATGTAAATAATTGGTTGTATGTAAAATGATTTAGTTATTTGGTTCCTAATTTTGTACACTTTTGTTTGAAGTAGGATAGGTATGATATTAAATTTTAGAAGCATTATGAATATGACTTTTAGAGCTGAAACTATTTGATCAACCTTGCAAGGAAAACAATGCTTTTTCTTATTTGTAAGCAACATGTTATGAATTTTCATAAAAATTGCAATTTTTTTAGGACAATTTTAGACAAACTGAACATCATAGTCGCGTCGTAGTTTACTTTTACGAAATACATATTATTTTAATTGGTCACTTTTTAAGTTTTTTTATTTGTTGAAACTAAGATTTCTGTATTAAAAATCGCGATTTTTTTCCAAATTCGTTAACGTGTCGCACCACAGAATCCGTGAATAACCCATATTCACGGATTCTGTGGTGCTACCGTAAAAACATGTTTTACAGACAATGAGCAATGACCAATTAAGAATTAACAAATTTCTAGTGTTAATAGCTACTTGGATGAATTTTGTTAGTTGAAATTTTTAAGGTTCTCTGAGATATCCATACAGGAATTACGTACGTACTTTTTTAAAACCTATGTAATAACTATAACCCAAATGGCACCTCGCGATTAAATCGTAGGTAGGTACTTACGGGTGACAATGGCCGACCGATACTGTGACGATTCCCGCGAACAAATCAAGGTACTTCTTATTCTCGTGATCATAGAGCCATTGCATGTGACCTTGGTGTAATAGCAGGGGGCGTTTATAAATGTTATACACGGCCGGAGGAAAGTGATCTGCCTTAAGCTGTTCGGTTTTTTCGTACGACGGACCCTGTAAAAATAATAATTATTATTAACAATAAATTGTTTAAGTTAATATAGGTACAGTAACTGTAAGAAACATACAAGGCTTTATGGATATATTCGTGATAAGCTTCCGCGTGTATCCCCGAAGGGGGATTAAACTAAATTTTAAGAGATAGTTTATAATATGCTCGCAAATTAACTTGGCAAAAGTAAATAAACATTAAATCGGTAAAATTTCACTGAATTACTTCATAAGCTAATTTAAAGATTGTCTTCATTTTTATAAAAAAAAATTGAGCCAGCCATTTCTAGTTAATAACATACAAACACACCAATATGTACCTACCTACTTATAAAAGGCAATCAATAGGTAGGTATGTGAAACATTTGTTATTCAGAAACGTAAAATATACCTCTTATTTACCTAATGTCAACTGCTGGACCATGACCCTCAGAAGAACAATTAGAAGCGAATCTGTGTCCACCAAATGTCTGAATTCCCCTCTATTTTACCGTGCAATTTTCACGTAAGAATACATCAAAAGATACAAGGAATACCTATCTCGTGTCTTTTATAAGATTAAAATGATAATTAAAAGCTCGTGAGGCTCGTGTGATAATTGAGTAGCTTAACACACTGCAAAGTTAAGCAATTCTAAACAAGTCAGTCTTTTGACGGGTGTCCATTCTTAGCACGTTGAGACCCCTCGATGTTTTGGTGAGCACGTTATGCCATCGCTGCCGGTTGCCATATCAACATCGTAGCAACCGTTACGGGTAGTTGTGGAGCCCTAAATATTCCGACAATAGTCTGTCCTAGTAAAAAAAAGCGAAGTACAGCCGTATCGTGGTAGACTTAAAGCCGACCCCTTCCTAGTTTGGGAAAGAGGCTCGGAAGATCAATTAAAAGCTCTCTTACCTTATATTCTTTAGGAACAAAATTACTGGCTTGCCTGACATGGCCAGTAAAGCAGCACCTGGAGAAATTTTTGGAGCAAAGAAGGAAAACTGAAAAACAAATATACACCATTGAAATTGTATTTGCATGTGTACGTATTTATAAGTATAAGTATCTGTGATCTTGAATCGAAGCGAAGAGAATTGAGCGGTAACAAAATATCTAAATCGCAATATTGTTTAAAAATGGCAATGAACGGTATTAACCTTCGTCATTAAAATTACGATGTCAATTTGTAACAGTAGCTTTTTCTAATGTAAATAAAAATTTAAAATACAAAAATTAACTAAATTGGACATACGAAAAAACTGTCAAGAGCTAGTCGAATTCTAGCGTTCTACCGTATAATTATTTTATTTTATTCAAATGTATCTATTGTTAACATAAATATTTTGCCGTGTGGTGAAGGATTCATACAGCACTATTCATTCCATGGGTGTCGTAGGAGAAGGCACAAAGCACTGCAAAGTGAAGAAAAACCTGAAACAAACCTTATACCAACTCGTCTGGCCAGCGTGGTACCTATAGTAGGCCAAAACCTTATTTCTAAGGAGAGGTCTATTTCCAGCAGTAGACTATGAAAAGCTGGTATTATTCGATGATAATGATTATTAACATTGAGTAATGAAACGTCAAAAAACACATTTCCTTATTTTCTAATTTACTTTTATTAAGTTAAATTATTTATTTAATAGATGCAATAAAAATACGCACTATGTGAAAAAATCAAGATTCTTCTCAACGGTAGGTATCTATTTGCTATTGTCAATTACTACAATAATATTCTATTAAAACACATACTGGCAGCGGAGTTTTAGTAAAAGGGTTGCGTTAGCACCCTTGAGTAAGAAACCTAGATGAATAACATTACACTTGTCAAAACACATTGTAGTATTACGTAAATCACAATTTATGAACATTTCATTAATTCAATGTTATGATTACTTTTACATTACTTTTATACATATTTTATATTTATGATTACATAATTTATTGGTTAGGTACCTCTTGCCGCCATCGCGTTGAACTTTAAATAGTCGACTGATGCAGTTTTTAATCATTGGCGTATTCTTCGTTGCGTACAGTGACCCATGACCTCAAGTGAATAAATCTGCACCACTAAGTACTGCCGGGCTCGTCCACAACAGACTTTATTTATTTTTGAATAAATCAAGCATTTTTATACAGATTTTAGGGTTGAATTATATTCGTGCCTTTCTTTGTTACACCGTAAGGTTTATTCTATTTATTTATTGAAACCTTAAATTAATCATATGTCAGATTTAATTAATAGGTATTTAATTATTAATATATAATATTAATATATGACATTTATTTAATCAAAGATTAAAACTTTGGTAGGTACCTATAAATTTAATACCTCAGGCATTTTTTTAAAGTAAATATTAATGACTGATGGGTTTGATTCAATTTCTGTCATGTTATCACAGAACAGTAATACTATTAGCATTTTATGCTCATGATGTTTATTTGTGTTACATTAATTTATTGTGTTGTTTAAAGATTGCTTAAATATCTTCTATTCTCCTCTCCTATTACTACTGTGCCCGATAGGGTACATGATTGTCAACGTACCATAAAAAAAATTTTTGGTGGCAAAATCCTTCGAATCACCGGCGCCTTGGGGACTCAGAAGTCAGGCGTGTGTGGTGTCTTAAGATTGGACCTCCTCAGTTCATCAGTCACTTTCTGGAGCATTACAGGTACACAGAAGCCGAGAAGAGCCCTCCTGACTCGCCAGCATGGCAGTAATGATTGCTAGCAGAGACAGATCTCGTCCGATTTGATTGACCATGACCTCATTCGCCATTCTGCCAGCGGTTTTTTTTGGGGATAGTCCCAGTCGGCTGCGCAGTGCTGGAGTTGTGCCGTCTCCTCGGTCCGATTCGAAGCAGTTACTACCATACCTACCTAACATGTAACATTATGAAGTGCAAGCAAACAAAGTATATAAGATTTGATTCCAGATACTCTAAGTAATAAAGCACATTGCGTAATAAAGCGATAGCCTAGAACTCAGATAAGCAAATATGACTATATTATGTTTGTAATAACTTTATCGCATTCTCTCTCATTCTCTACTTATAAGTTGTACAATAATAATTTGTAAGGGTGTATTCACATTATTAGCTAATTTGACTGAACAGTCAAATGTTACTGTACGGTCCTTGGAACTCGATAAATTAGAACAAGCGGCTTTTATACTTCATAGTGTTTAGAAGTTGAATGTTTACACTTATCTCTAACTAAACCAATATATATGGGCAACGGATCAAATGATAGACTTCGTTTCAACGTGTTTTCCGAGACCAAGAGGAACCGCTTATCATATTTTAATAAACTTGAAAAGGATGAAAGTTTAAATAGTCGACTGATGCAGTTTTTAATCATTGGCGTATTCTTCGTTGCGTACAGTGACCCATGACCTCAAGTGAATAAATCTGCACCACTAAGTACTGCCGGGCTCGTCCACAACAGACTTTATTTATTTTTGAATAAATCAAGCATTTTTATACAGATTTTAGGGTTGAATTATATTCGTGCCTTTCTTTGTTACACCGTAAGGTTTATTCTATTTATTTATTGAAACCTTAGATTAATCATATGTCAGATTTAATAATAGGTATTTAATTATTAATATATAATATTAATATATGACATTTATTTAATCAAAGATTAAAACTTTGGTAGGTACCTATAAATTTAATACCTCAGGCATTTTTTTAAAGTAAATATTAATGACTGATGGGTTTGATTCAATTTCTGTCATGTTATCACAGAACAGTAATACTATTAGCATTTTATGCTCATGATGTTTATTTGTGTTACATTAATTTATTGTGTTGTTTAAAGATTGCTTAAATATCTTCTATTCTCCTCTCCTATTACTACTGTGCCCGATAGGGTACATGATTGTCAACGTACCATAAAAAAAATTTTTGGTGGCAAAATCCTTCGAATCACCGGCGCCTTGGGGACTCAGAAGTCAGGCGTGTGTGGTGTCTTAAGATTGGACCTCCTCAGTTCATCAGTCACTTTCTGGAGCATAACAGGTACACAGAAGCCGAGAAGAGCCCTCCTGACTCGCCAGCATGGCAGTAATGATTGCTAGCAGAGACAGATCTCGTCCGATTTGATTGACCATGACCTCATTCGCCATTCTGCCAGCGGTTTTTTTGGGGATAGTCCCAGTCGGCTGCGCAGTGCTGGAGTTGTGCCGTCTCCTCGGTCCGATTCGAAGCAGTTACTACCATACCTACCTAACATGTAACATTATGAAGTGCAAGCAAACAAAGTATATAAGATTTGATTCCAGATACTCTAAGTAATAAAGCACATTGCGTAATAAAGCGATAGCCTAGAACTCAGATAAGCAAATATGACTATATTATGTTTGTAATAACTTTATCGCATTCTCTCTCATTCTCTACTTATAAGTTGTACAATAATAATTTGTAAGGGTGTATTCACATTATTAGCTAATTTGACTGAACAGTCAAATGTTACTGTACGGTCCTTGGAACTCGATAAATTAGAACAAGCGGCTTTTATACTTCATAGTGTTTAGAAGTTGAATGTTTACACTTATCTCTAACTAAACCAATATATATGGGCAACGGATCAAATGATAGACTTCGTTTCAACGTGTTTTCCGAGACCAAGAGGAACCGATTACCACATTTAAATAAACTTAAAAAGAATGAAAGTTAGGTGATTTCTAAAGCTTGATGATAAATCTGTGCTTTCATGTTCTTCATTTACCGTAGAAGGGTCTGGCTTCGGCACAAATGGGCCGGCTCACATAAAACCCATGTACACGTTCACTGTTGTCATCATCATCATCACCAACAACCTTTAATAGTCCTCTGCTGGACATAGGCTTCTCCGTAGAAAGGAGGTTTTGGCCTACTATACTACGAGACCCACAGGATTTTTAATCATAGAGTTTTATTATTATTATTTTTTATGGTCGGAATGCTTTCCGCACCATACCCTTCGTTTGGGAAACAAAGGGCGTGTGCGGGACTCCCGGAGAATCGTACTACCCACTAAACCCCGCTGCGGACTATCTCGGCAGTCGGGAGGAGCTCCAGAAACGCATCGGTGTCTTCTGGAGTCCTCCCACATATGCCGGGGTAGGACGCTGTCGCACCTCTTACTGCTCTACACAGTAAGAGGCTCAACAGCGCGGTCCGGTTTGAACACCACCACCATCATATTTTTTTAATAAGATCCAGATTTTATTTAAAAATTAAAGAATCACAATAAGACGTAACCGTAAAACCAATATTTTCGTCTCTAAACGTGTTTTGACCTTGGATTTGTGACCTTTAGAGGTCTAAATTTGCATACTGAAGGTCATATCTGACTGTAATTTTTCCTCTCTTTTCAATTCCGGTCTCCAAAATATGCAATCCTATTTGAAAATTGCCTTTGACCCCTGAGGTAACCTTCAAGGTTGCGATCAAGGTTACCAATGGATAGCCGGGGAAAATTCCTGCAACTTTTGTGTTTAACGTTTTTCCGAAAAATGCATCCCTAGCGAATTATTCTGTTGATCCGGTACTTTTCTAACACTCTGTATATTTTTATACTGTGTTAGCAGTACTCAGGAGTGCATATGTAATGTATGTGTGTAATGTAACAGCAATACGGGGAACATACGTTTGAGGGTTTAAATGTTTTTTTATTTTCGTTTGTTGCGTACATATGATGTATGATTTTTATTTGTTTGTATAATCTGCAAATATTTGTTTCGCAGTTTGGGTATTTTCTATGTAAGTTTAATGTGTATGTATTTACAGTTTCTTTTTTAAGTACATATTCTATTAGTCAATCTAGCTTTCATAGTAGGCTTTGCTTAGTTTGAAATTAGATGGCGTTGTGAGTCAGATGTCCGAAAATATTATTTTGTTCAATATGTGTGCTACCAATAAATATATAACAATATTATTTTGTCTCTAAAATAAATATTAATTATGAAAAAAATGTCGAAGACGAGTCTGTATTTAATTTAAACTTAAAAATATTTTTATTGACATTAAAAAATAACGTGACGATTTTAAAGAAATTATTTTGAAAGCAATTAGGCTCACGATGGCTCATTCACATTTTATTTTTTTCTAATCAATGTGGAGTTGAACATAAATTGTGCAAAGGCATAAAATAATCATCAATTTAACGAAATGGCATATATTTAGATAAAAAAAAACATTTATACACTCAAACGTTTGTTTCCCGAATTGCCGTTAAGCTATATGTATAATAGCACTCTCGACCGTTACACATATACGTGTAAGCAGCACTCCTGCATAGCACAAAACACAAGTAGTGTGGATTATAGCACGCTCGTGGGGTAGGTACGTGTTTGTAATTGCACTCATGTAAGGAACACAACAGTTGTTTATCCAGCAGTTATGGATCGAAAAAATATCCGTTTGTTCAGCACTGGAGAAAGTTTTTTATAAATACTGGGTGTGTGTTGTAAAGTAGTGCAGGAGTTAGATTGTAAATTAAAAATACGTATTATTGCGTTGCAAGCACTAAATAACCTAACCTCGATTTTCTCTACTTAATAAAATAAAAATACAATAAAATTTAACGTTTTTATTAAATAAAATTCTCATTACGCTCACGTTGTTAAAAAGCTCCCACACAGTTTGTTCCATAATTTACACTCACTAAACACTCAACTTAGTAACTACAAACCACAAAGTCTGTATAAAAAAATCGACTAAAATAAAAATAGACTCCTCATTATAACTTACTAAATTATTTATGAAACATTTATTTGTTTACAGGCATTTAGATAGGATCCATTTTTATTTCAATCGTATCGCGGGAGATCGATCAGCACCCCACGTTGTGCTCCTTGTACTCTGAAGCTCCCCGAAGGTTGACTTAGTCGTCTCCGGCGGATCTCTTTGCTTTCCTCAGGCGAGGAGACTGTTTAGGCGATTTGGGGGATTTTTCTGTAAAGAAAAAATGGAAATTATGAATAAGGTTAAAAGAGGTATTTAAGGCTTTTGTTGAATTTGTGGCTTTAGAATCTATTTGATGTTGTTTCGCCTACGTCCATGATAAATTATACACATACACTCACGTCCTTCATCCCCAAAGGGGAATCAGAGGCATGTTATAAACGTCACTTGCGTAATAGGGGGACAAACCTATTATTGTCAACGGGGCACATGTATTCCTAAATATATACAGGGTGTGAGGGACGGTGTAATGAATACTGAAGTGTATTCAGACCATCATTCTAAGTCGAAAATCATTGGAATTTTCTGGCGGAAAATCCATCAATCTTTTTGTAATTTTACATTTTTTGTTTGGTTAATAATAATACAATCACAACAGAACATTCCACCGATTTTTTAAAAATATCAAACAGCCAAAGCACCCGACACCCCAGCCCCTCCCCGGACGCTAACTTGTGTTATTGTGTGTAGACTATTTGCACAGAATACAAATGTAGTTATTACCTTTTTGTAATTACCTTTTCTAACTGATTGCATCAAACGTTTAATTTATTTCCCTTACACCCTGTACATATTTTAAATAAATTACATCCAAACAGAACAAATTATCGTGTTCATCACACAATATCAATTATATCTTGGATGAAATCGAATCCACTTTTGACTTAGTGTTCAGAATCGCTAACCCATTAGACCAGAAGGCCCGCCAATAAATGATAAGTTGCACTGAGAAAGGCATGAGCACTTACTGAGCTGGTTGACGACTTCCTTGGGCAGCCAGTCGTAGTCGACGTCAGTGGCCGTGCCGCGCTCGAGGGGGCGGGGGGCAGCGCGCGGAGAGCGGCGGCGCGCCAGCGTGGCCAGCGCCTGCTGCCCCAACACCAGCGCCAGTACCACGGCCGCGCCCAGGAACACGTACAGGAAGAACGTCTCGCCGTCCAGACCCTCCGACACCTCTACTATGTTCACCGTCTGGTTGTAGACAGCCTCCTGGCGACGATAACTCACCGTGTCATACTTCTACCAACTTACACTTCTTAGTTACATAACATATGATTATATATATAACGGGAATTAACGAAATTACACAGTAGGTTTTATATATCTTTGAATTGCCTGAATTTTTAGACCAGAAAGTCAATTTTCGTAATAAAAATTTGTTCAGTTACTATCTACTATAAATCGCACAATGTTATAATAGGTATTCTCGTAATAAATTATTAAACATTCAATGTTGACTGTAATGTGATTATATCATACTAGCTGACCCGCGCAACTTCGTCTGCGTCTCTCAATAGTAATAAATTTTCTCCGTTTTTGAAACATTCTTCATTGGTGCTCCGCTCCTATTGGTCTTAGCGTGATGATATATAGCCTATAGCTTTCTTCGATAAATGGGCTATCTAACACTGAAAGAATTTTTCAAATCGGACCAGTAGTTCCTGAGATTAGCGCGTTCAAACAAACAAACTCTTCAGCTTTATAATATTAGTATAGATTGTTACTGAAAGTTGAACTCTGCAGAATACCTGCTAGTCATAATATTTTGCTTTGAGAATCCCTTTTATGACATTTGTGAGATTGTGAGTAGATCAGAACTGAATTTTGAACAAATTTTTAATACGAGAATTTTAACCTTCAGGACTTAGTCTCAGGTGTACCGATATCATCATCATTAACAGCCCTTAATAGACTATTGTCGGACATAAGCCTTTGGCCTTAGAAAGATTTTGGCCTACTATACCACACTGACCAGACGGGTTGGCCAGAGGGCTTGTGTCAAGTTTTCCTTCTCTTTGCAGTGCTGTTATCCGGTTGCTCGCTTAGTCGGCCTTTCCGACACCCACGGGATGAATACGGGTAGTGAGTTACCGTATTCATAATCCTTATGGACTTATATACCTAATTATTAGTATTTCGACGTTCTTACGACTAGGGTCTGAAATTTGGTAAACTTTTACTTACTTGGTAGAAATTGCCACTGGCATCCCTGTAGTTAAGCTGAATGTTCAAACCAAAAGGTCGGCCTGCAAATCCTTCGTTGGGAATAAATGAGTATGCAAAAGTGGCTTCTTGTTTAGGCTTCACTTCTTTATTGTAAGGCAATGCGGTGAAGTTCTGGATGTAGTATGTGTAGTCCATGGGATATCTGAATGAGGCCTCCATGGATTCTACCAAATAATCCTCAGCACCTTTGTTGGTGAAACCAACAAAGAATTCCACTGGGAAACCGGCTTGAAGGTCTGTTCAAAGAGTTTGCAGTTTAGAATTATATTAATTATGTGATTTATAAGTAGGAATATTAATAAAAGCTTTAAGTGTACATGTCCTACCAAGTTATGAAATTATTAAGTAATACCAAACAAAAAATATGACATAGAATTTGTGTGATTTTGTGTGATTTGTGTGAGAGATGTGTGTAATTAAAAATGTATTGATTCAATTTGAAGATATTTAATGGCTTTTTGTTTTAAAGCAAAACTAAACTCAAGTATCCTTCTTATTTTAATATTATGAATATGTAACTAAATTATATATAATCTATATTTAAGAAACAGATAATCTTAAAAGGAGTGTTCACAACATTGGCGTTTCGTTTCGCAACAAACTTATGTATCTATATAATTATCAGGAGCCTAGCAGGCTATAATTGAAATGGGCAATACAAAGGTGTGTTATTTCTACATTAAATGTGTTTCATGGAATGCAATAGTTTAAAAGGTAGGATAATCTGTATGTGAATGATATTGCTCTTTTCAATTCCTAAAACCCTCATTCTGTGTTTATGTAATAATAATAATATTCCAGACATCTGACACAACGCCATCTAGTTTCAAACTAAGCCGAGCTTGTACTATGAAAGCTAGATTGACTGATAGAATACTTATATGCTTTTTTTGTAAATACATAAATATTATACAAAGAAACAGCCGAACTCAAAAACAAATATTTGCAGATAATACAAACATTTGATCTGAGCCGGGAATCGAACCCAATACCTCAGCACAGCAGTCTCATACTGTACCACTCAACCAATCGGTGGTTCAGACAGTGGTGTACAGAAATATAAGCTTGAGTACTAAAATATTTTCACAATGATCTTACCAAAAGCAGTATCTCCGTAAGTAGTGATAGGCTTGGTGAACAGTATCGTAGTATCAACATCTTGTGATGATTTCACTACTGACTCATCGTCGTCTCCAAGTGCATCTTCACCAACCACCTGGTTGTCTTCACCTTCAATATCAACCACATCGTCAAGTTCATCTTCCTCTGCCCTTGCTAAGATTGTGTTTGCTGGAATGAAGGAAAACATAATAATATAATATTATTTCAGACATCTGACAACGCTATCTAGTTTCAAACTAAGCAGAGATTGCACTATGGAAGCTAGATTGACTGATAGAATACTTAAATACTTTTGTTTTTTGTAAATTTATAAGACTTACATACTATAGTTAGAAAACACCCAAACACGGAAACAATTATTTGCAGATCATACAAACATTTGGTTGGACCTGGGCATCGAACCTGAGACCAAAGCAAAGCAGTTGCATACGCTTCCACTGTGCCACCAAGGCAGTCAAAAATATATATTTTTATAGTTATTATGTTGTCTATAAGTGAATGCTGTACATATCTATAATTAGAGTAACACCAACTAAATTTTAAACAATTAACAATATTTGTGTTTTGTGATGGCTATATTTGTTGGGCATTTGTTTGGCCATATTCAATGGCAAAATAATCTATTTTATTCTACATTTATTACAATTATTATACTCATATGATTGTATGTGATGAAGATAACGTTATAACAAACTTATACCTGGCATATGGATAATAGAAAAACATTCAAAATTATGTACTTTTTTCAAAATTGCATTGCCATTGAAAGGTCTGGCATAAATAGGTACCCCCTAGCATGGAAGACAAAAGACAATGTAAAACCAATGATATATTAATTTAGCTTGAAAATATATCTACTAATGTTCTATAGAAATTATAGTCATTTAAATTCTGTACAGACTGCAGAAATTTATAAAATAGAACCCCTCCAGCATACAGTGATATAACTTTGCCAAGGCAATAATTCAATACAATTGTTTGTGCAAAAAGAATTAAATTTAAAATAGAAAATGGTTGAAGTCATGTGATCATTCATATTCGATAACTTTCTCTCACAAAATAGAAGATATATGATGCCACGTACTTGAACCTTTATAAATCAAACAATTTAACAAATATTTGTTTTACTTACCGCTCTGGAAACATAGGAGAGCTGCCGGCAGAACCAGACAAGTCAAATATATTAACTTCATTTTGATTTAATGTGTAAATTTACTATTTTATTACTATAAACTCCACAGCGACTACTCAACGAGATAGTAGGCCATTCACTTTTGTTACAGTCGGCTCAACGGTGCAAGAAACTTAAGGCAAAATGCCAATTTTCTTTCCAACTCGATTGACGTGGAATATTATGTCACTAGTGATGTGGCACTTTGTGAACAATTGTGAACCTGAAAGATTTGAGATTAAGGTAAAAATAATGTTATAATATATATATAGTAAATAATATTCAAGTCATTTAAAATTAGATTACTTAAATTTTATATATTTTTTTTATATTAAAATTTATCAACAAACTAAACAAATAACATTACAGTTACTTAACTTTTTCTTTCTTGTATGAAACAATTTAGTGGCTGAATATACTAAAAGTGACAAACAACTAAAATAAAGTCTTCTCTATCTGATTAATTTTAAAATAAAATAAATTTTAACATGCTTAGTACTAGTAAGAGTACCGGTAGTAGTAATCATAACTTTGAAACACATTAGTAAATAATAGTTTGATTTACAATTATTTACAATTGTGTATGATAAATTTTTAGATGATTTTTAGAGCGCAAAACAAAAACGGAAAAAGAAACGGTTAAAGTTCAAAAGGAATTTTAGAGAATTATAAAAGATTTATAGTTATAATAATAGTTTAATACGATTTTTTGTTAGTCATTCACAAAATTGAACTTCCATCACATCAACATCCTTTAATAGTACACTGCTGGACTTCCTATCCTAGGAAGGAAGTATGGGCTTACTATACCACGCGGGCCAGACGGGTTGGTATAATTTGTTTCAAGTTTCTTCTTCTTACAGTGCTTTTGTCATGCGTAGTTTTACACCCACTTGATGAATAGGGGTGATGAAACTCCGTATTATGTATGGTGTATAGTCATAAATAATTATTAACTACCTTTTTAAAAGTTTTAAAATTTTGTTTATTATTATTTTTTAAACTTTTAAAGTCAAGATTAAATATATCATCAACAGCCTTTACTAGTCCACTGCTGGACATGGGCCTCTCCTTAGAAAGGAGGTTTTGGCCTACTACACCACGCTGGCCAGACGGGTTGGTATAGGGTTTGTGTCAAGTTTTCCTTCTCTCTGCAGTGCTGTTGTCCTGCGTACTTTGCTCCCTTAGTCGGCTCTTACGACACCCACGGGATGAATAGGGGTGGTGACACTCTGTATTCTTATTCCGTCACCACACGGAATATATAATCGAGATTAATAGTTATGTTGTATCTAGTGTATTAGTAAAAAAACTGTTTCAAAGTATTTTTGAATGCAAGTGTACTACGTATTTATTAGTAATTTGGATAGTAAATTTCTCAGTCATAGTATCGAGAATAGTGTTCCCGAGGACTATGGGCTTTTAGCCTTTTTTTTAAGGCTAGACTCGTAATTAAGGGGCCCAAGCCTTTAATGACTTTTAGTTCTTTAGGCTAAGCCTATTCAAGACCCTTGGTTTTAGGTTAGCTTTTTTAAGGCTAGTCTAACATTAACGCTTATTAACACTCTGAAAGGGCTATGAAGGCTATGAAGCTTTTAGTCCTCGAGGCTGTAGCTATATAAGTAATTATGACTTTTTTTTTTATTGTTAACTCTTTATTCGATGTCTCTTAAATATTGTCGATTTTTCGCAATAATTTACTTTTCAGTGAATGCTCCTTCCAAAGCTCTTAAATAATTTTTAAATTGATCCATTTTTTATGCGTTTAATTTGAAAATGTAACAAAAAAGAAACTGAACTGTGTCTATAAGTATTTAAAGTTTAATAATCTGAAAAGTTCTACGTTAAAACCAAAAGTACATCGGTTGAGTTCATGTTTGAGTCAAACAACCGGGACAATATGGCATTTGATATTTTATCTATATCTGATACAAGTGTTCCCAGTGACCAATCGTTTTCCCAAGCAGGAAATTTAATTAATAAGAAAGGAAATCGCCGGCCTAATAAAAACATTAGTTACTTAATGTGCCTTTCCTCGTTGCTAAATTGATTTCGCGATACTTAGGTAAAATTATATATTTTTTTCTTTTTCTTAAAATAAATGCAAAATAATAAATGTTTTTTTTCATATAATGGCTTACTTAGACTGACGCTCCAAAATGCCCTAATGCTTTAGCCCTAATATAAGTCTGTTGTTCAAAAAAGTCTCCAATCGCAAGAAAAGCCTAAAGACTTTTTCAATTGCCGAATCTTATTTTTTTTTTTAAGATGGCTCTATAAATGGACCAATAGGCTTTTTAGGGCCAAAGGCCTAATATGGCCTCGGGAACACTAATCGAGAATGCAAACTTTACTACAATTTTTATCTACATTTTACGTTAACGTAACGTCACTTATTTCAGTTTTATTCTGGTTCATAGTGTTTTGTCTATGGTCACTTTACTTGACAAGTTCTTTTCTACGCACGCCGTTCGAGGTGCACGTGTATAATTCACGAATTGCTCGATATCTAAACCAAAATGGATAAACCAAACGTTCTTGCCCGCGTCGTTAAGGTCCTGGGCCGTACCGGCTCCCAAGGACAGTGTACTCAGGTGAAAGTAGAGTTCATCGGAGAAACCAGCCGTCAGATCATCAGAAACGTGAAGGGGCCAGTCCGTGATGGTGACATTCTTACTCTTCTGGAGTCCGAACGTGAAGCCAGGAGACTGCGATAAGCGGTAAACATATTTGTGCGATTAAAATTTGTCGTGGACAGAGGAAATTAAAAATGAAATTAATACATAAAAATTATGCAGGTTATGTCGTGTTTTACAGGCTGAATTGTTTGTTTCATTTGAAAATTACATATAAATATTTCAATATAGAGAGAATTAGAGTAATAGCAATGTAATTGCACGGACTAGAAGCTGTTTTTACTAAAAAATTCGTGATATTTGGCGTGACATTTTACAATTAAAATTTAACACAAAAATCATCACAAGTGACCTTTATACTGTAAGCAATCACGCTTAAATCATGTTAAAAAGAAAACAAGTTTTAATGTCATCAAAAACCCTTTTTTTCATATATTATAAAATTTTATCTTCTAAGAAGTATGAGTAAAAACATTAAATACGTAGCACACTTTGTTTGTGAACAGTTTCATATTAAGATGAGCGTTCAGCTATTATACTCTCATTGTAGGGAAAAATTTGTGATCACTCGTACAAGTCATGTAATATTAACTTTCTTAATTTGAAATTATTCGTAAATTTAAAAACTGTCAAAATTTGAATTGTTTTTTTTTTCTTATTGTTGCAGATTTATGTAGCAGCACATTAGGTTAAGGCTCGTTATTTACCAACTATCCAGTATGTGTTAACTTTAAGAAACCGTCAAAGATGACCATCTCATGTACTCACACATAATAAACAACTTATCTGTGTATTCAATTGTTTTATTTCTATAAATACTTTTAACCTGATCTGTGCTTAGTCGTACCAATATAATAAAGCTGAAGTTAGTTTGTTGGTTTGGTTGAACACACTAATCTCGGGAACTAATGGTTCGTATTGAAAGTTGGAGAGCCCATTTATTGTGAAGAATAATAATGTAATTTATTTCAGAAAACTTGTTCCACATACAATAAGAATAATTCATTACGTCATATCATGAATTACAACTTAAAATAAATAAATAAAGATATTAATATTTGAATAAACTATTACATTACTTAATTGTTTAAGATTAAAATTAAGACGTCACAAAAATTAGACACAGGTCTGTGCGTTCACCGCAAAATGATACCATTTGTCGTATCATGTCAGTTTAAGAGCACCTCCCTAACTGCCTTAGACAGCATCGGAATCCTAGGCATCGACATATCGAGCCAAATCCGGTTTCGGGGTCACTTAGAGGGTAACGTCAAATTGGCCTCGAAGAAGTTTGGTGTGCTGAACAGATTGAGGCAGTATTTCACTCCTGCCCACCGCCTTCAGGTCTAGCAGGCGCAAGTCCGGCCGCATATGGAATACCGTTCTCATCTCTATGCAGGGTAACAACTCCGGAGTGAGCTAATCGAAGGGCTTAGCAGCACCATATCGTCCGCGTAACTGATGTTATTGACGTCGACGCCATCGATTGAACATACCGCATGCATCCTGCTGAGCTCTCGGATCAGCCCGTCGACATAAAGCTTGAAAAGCCTAGGAGTGGTCAATTTGCCCCTTTGCCTCACCCCGCACTCCAGCCTATACTCCGCCGAGCATTCGTCCCCCATCTCACACCGTTATCCTGATTCTCATACCAGTGCCTAAAAAATCTTTTGAGCAAAATAAAGGGGGGGACACCCACCCTTTCCAGGTTATCCCATAGCACTGGATATGACACCAGGTCGAAGGCCTTGGATAAGACCAGGAAGCATGCATACACTGCTTCTGCTGATTCTATCGGTATAGTATAGTAGAGGGTTATATCATTACGCTACCACTGTTAGGAGCCGAGCATCAAGGAAAAAGTTGCAGAAATGGGGAAAATTTATTACTTGATTATCATGATTAATATAATACATTACTGTGACTCAACTCAAATTGACTCGACTTTTTAAGTGGGCAACTACTGCATTATTAATATATCCTGTGTCGCGGAGGACTTTACAAACTTATACGAAACGGACGCAAAGAACACCCAGACTCAGAACAACAATTTGTGGATTACACAAAGTGTCGTCCCATGTGGGGATCGAACCCGAAACACTCAGCGTAGTAGTAAGCGGTGTGGCGACCGCTTAAACCACTACGCTATCTGTGCAGTCAAATTATTTGTGATTCTTTTGAGAGTTTCTGACAATGTGCCCGTGACGTCTCAATTTATTTTTATCTGTTGTTTTCTTAAAAAAGTCATTTTTGTATAGAAAAACATCGATGAAACCGACCAACTTTCCTATTTTAGTTCTATAATTTTTACGACTTACAATAACGTAAAATGGAACGTATTTTAATTCACCAATCAGCGCTAAGTAACACGAGTGACGTCGATTAATGTTATGTCAGAATTTCATCTGAAGCTGTAGTTTTCAAAGAACATAAACATAATTTCACCTCATTTTTCACCTCATTTAAACAGTCAAGCGAGCGTCGTAACGGACCACGAGGCAAGCAACAAGACGCCTAGGTGCGGCGTATGTAATCTAAGAGAAAGAAATCCCTTTTTCTTAGTATTTAATCGTAGTTGCTGACTCCCCTTGCTACTTGCAGAGCTGACACATACACATACCAATACAGTCGACTCTCGTTAATTCGAAACTTGAGGGACTCCTAAAATATTACGAATTATCGAATGTTTGAAATATCAAATGGTTCGAAATTTGTGAGAGAAAATAAATAAAACTTCGAATTACTAAGTATTGATCAATAATTATTTATTAACTGCTATTCTATAACAATGAAAAAAGTTTAGAGTGTACATACATACATGTACCTGCATTCGAATACATACATACATAAACCTATTCATAATGTAAATTAATTAATGTTTCGAAAGAACTCTGTTATACTGGTTTGCTTCAAAACACATTGCTGCTGCTCAGACTGCTCAATAACTTTTTTTAAGAGAAAAAGTGCCTGAAATGCTTTTTCATCACTTTCATTTTGTAGACAGAAGCGTTTTAAGGTATCGAATGATGATCGTGCTTCCTTAACTGACACCTCTGTTAAAGGTTCTGATGTATCGTCCTCATCTTCATCGTTGCTTTTTTCATTCGTATCTGTCGCAGATAAAATTTCGCCATCGGTTAGTGCACCTGAGACAGCAACATCGTCATCCACTTGAACAAAGTCAGAAAAACTCACACCGCTGATGTTTACTAATGGTTCTATTGCTGATTCTTCATAATCCATAAGTATTGGAAAATTTTCTTTTAAGAAACCGGATTTTTTGAAGCAGTTGAGAATCGTTAGGAGTGTTACAGCTCTCCATACCTTGTCAATCAGTAAAATAGCTGTCAAAACCGTGATATTCGCAGTTAGCTGCTTGTCAAGAGATTCGAAAACGATCTTAACTATTTCTTTGCGATAGAACGTCTTAAAATTATAGATAATCCCTTGATCCAATGGTTGCAATTTCGAAGTTGTATTCGGCGGAAAGAAGTAGAGTTCCACGTGGGACAATGTAGGAGGACTGTTGTGTACAGTACAATTGTCTAAAAATAGTAAAATTTTCCGCTTTTGTCGTTTCATGTCCCCATTAACTGTTAAAAGCCAATTGTTAAAAAGTTTTGTCGTCATCCAAGCTTTTTTGTTAGCACGATAATCAGTGGGAAACGATTTCACTCCTTTGAAACATCGCGGTTTCATTGCTTTTCCTATCACTAAGGGCTTAAGTTTTTCCGATCCGTCCATATTTACCGCAAGTAGAACTGTCAACCTCTCTACTATGTTTTCCCCCGTGACATTTTTCATCTTTAAAAGTAAGCGTCTTGTCCGGTAAACATTTGAAAAATAGGCCAGTTTCATCAGTATTAAAAATGTCTCGGGCATCATAGTTTTCAATCAAGGTCTTCAATTTACAGTGCCAATCTAAGCAAACTGCATTATCAACACTTCCACTTTCTCCACAAACTTTTTTGAACACAACTCCATTTCTCTTTTTGAAATTCGTAAGCCACCTTTCACTTGCCGCAAAGTTTTTGATACTTAGAGTAGATGCGAACTCTTTTGCTTTTTCCTTCAACAAGTTTCCGCTAATAGACACTTTTTGTCCTCTACACTGTCTTAGCCAAATGACCAGGCTTTCTTCCAGACGAGGAAATTCACCTTTAGTAGTTCTTTTCCGTACTCCAGCAGTTTGAGCAGAATTAATTTTCTCCTTGTGCTTTATTATGGTTGAGAGAGTACTCAGAGGAATCTTAAATTCTTTTGCAACATCACTTTTCTTCTCACCTTCCTCTACTTTTTCGATTAACTTCTTCTTTTCAGCAATCGTCAAACATTTATACTTTCTAGGACTCATAATTAACACAAACTTTTAATATGCATACCAAAGAAAGACTAACAGTAACTGAAACATAACTAAACAAACCAATTCGTGCGGAAGGGGAGTTTAACTAATCATAACAAAAACAAAGGCTCGTGTTTGTTGATACAAGTTTGAACTTGTCACAAAATGTACTTACATTACAATCATTCGACCTCTTTCTCTCTGCAACTTTGAATTGTCGAGTGTTGGACGCCGATGAGTTCGAATTAACGCGTCGTTTTATTATATAGCAATTATTTTTTCGTTCGAATTACCAAGTGCATAAAAATGTATTGATTTAGTTCGAAATATAAAGAGATTTTGTAGGGAACTCGTGATAACTTTGAATTATAGAGAGGTTCTAATTATCGCAGGTTGGAATTAACGAGAGTCGACTGTATAACACATAGTTATCACAGAGATAAATAGTGATCCTAAACGAGTTCTTTAAAAGTACCTACTGACTTTACCTGCCTTACAGTTTCCGGTAATGTATTCCAGAGGCGTGCTGCTTTCGCCGTAAAAGACGTATCGGTAAAAGTTGAGGAGTGTATTGGAATTTCTAAGGTTAAATTTTCCGATGATCTTAAGTATCGAGTATGTGTGTCATGAATAAATGCGAAACGCTTCTTTAAGTAGGTGGGGTTGTAGGATTAAATAGAGTATTATACAGTAATGACAGGATGTGAGTATTCCGGCGAAGCCGAATTGGGACCCACTTGAATTTTGTTTGTTTGTTTGTAGTCGAGGCCGCTAATAAATAAATCAAAATTTTTCCATTATTGCTGTCTCAAAGTGAACTGAACGCTTCGCGAGAGTGTGAACGATACTTATCTCACATTTCTACTTTAGCTCATCTATTTATTTTTCTGGTAGTTAATTTTTTTTATGCAAGTGTATTAGATAGCGTAACGTATTCTCTAAAATGTACTTTTACAATACGACTATGAAGAAATGGATATCGTACCAGTACCAGCTTTAAATAAAAAAGTAATTTGATGGAAGCTGTCACTCCTATTTCACCCTTTTTTTTCTTTTTTTCCTTGGGGAAATCCCCTTGGATACCACCTCTCGGTGGCTTGTCGGACTCGAACCGACTAAAACCGCACGCCGTCTCGGGTATAATAGCCCGGGAACCAGGTATACCCTAGAAAGGAAGTCCCTGGTGCTCCTATTTCACCCTAATAATTTTACATGGCAAATATTTTTAACAAAATTAATAGGTACTTACGTTTTTTTATTAAATTTTTTAATTAAAACCATTTTCTCTTACCATAGAATCAATAAGAAGTTACGTAGTAACTGTACTACGTAACGTCTTGTGGTTTTGATCTATTTTTATTCTATTCTAACTAAGAAAATAATTATAAATAGGTGTCTTTTTTGTGTGCGTTACCCCAGCAAAATAATGTCGAAAATGGTCATTTAAACGTTATAGATAATTAGTTGCTCCCCTTCTGTAATTGTTAGGCACATTTTTAAATTTGTTTCACTTAAACTTTTTTAGTTATTTCAAAAAAACATTTCCTGCTGGGGTAACGTTTGAAACGTTACCGCAGCTAGACATTTTCTTTTTTAATCGTAATATTGAAATAAATTTTAGATAAATAATTAGTTATCTGGACTAGGTAAATGTTACAACTTATTTGGTATTTGTATTTTCTTCGGCTGCGAAGTTATTCGAGATCCTGCTGGAGTAACGTTTGTGGGTTTGCTGGATCTCTGAAACGGGTAAGCGGATTGTAACCATCTTTTGTACATAACTTCTTAAGGATTAGTTTTAATTTGTTCGACAATAAAATAACAAAAATAATGGACCGTTTAAAAATTATTTAGGTAAGTATGAAAACACTTCAATACGTCCTAACACTTTAAATAAGACCTCTAAACACTTATTTGAAACGTTATTCTATTGCTTGTAACTACCTTCAAATGTATACGAATTTTCGTAAGAATACTGTAAGTGACTAAAAAGTTATGATGAAATGTAGCTCTCCACGTTCACGATCACAATGTGTGCGGCCTTTTTTGGCCACCGATAAACCTGTGTGTGGATATATAAACTGAATGTTATGCCAATAATTAGTTGTTTAGTTCAGTTGTCTACCTGTAAAATTTCAGCGTCGTACATATAATAATTTACGAGATAATTAAATAAAAGTCATTAGAAGGTGCAAGACCGTGGTTACCCGACCATGTTTAGGTGATTAAAAAAAAGCGATCACCCAGTACATTGTGCTGGCTTTTAAAATATGTAGGATATTATTTGCAAGTTTACTACGGATAGGTACATCAGTGTTACAAAAAACTACGTTTTTAAATAATTTTCATTTGGGATTGTTTATTGCATAATTAGTAATCAGCCGGGAGATTAGGTATTGTTTTGAATGCTTTTGTTTTCTCGTAATGTTTAGGTGAATTGTTTATAGTTGTTCATAGAATTGGTACCTGTGTAGTATTTGTTAATTGAAGTGTAATTTTAGGGTAGGTATAGGTAATTTAAGTTTTGAAGAGTGTAACGTATGCGTTGTAAATAGGTATTTTGTGAATAGATTGGGATTTTTTTAAAGTCATGAATCGACTTAGGCTAGCGAACCATATCGCGAACAAACTCTGCATTGCATTATTTCTGTAATAATGTTTGAGAAAATAAAATATTTGATCACAAAATCGCGGTGAGTTAAATTATAATAAAATAAATTATTTATGTAAATTTAGTAATAAGTGAAAAACCTACCTACAAGTTATGATCGTTTTTAATTTGTTCACCCCGAACGAAATTTCAATATTAGCATTAGTAATTAATATCCTAAGACAAGAATTGACAATTACTTAAATTGAGTCTAATTAGCATTAATGCCCATTATTAGTAATTAGGTACACACATATTGAAGAACTCTCAAGAATACGATAAATATTTGCAAAAATAGAAAGCGGAAGCGCACACGCACTTTACAAGACGTATATTATCTGCCTAAGGGTCAAGTTTAGTGCACTAGATGCAAATTGCAAACAATGAAGTATCCCTTCGCCCCTCCCCTCCCGCGTTCTAGCGAAGGATGTATTATCGGCGATTCTTGATTGACAAATATTATCTGACCAATAATTTTATCTATAAAAATGTATCACTTTCACTCGATTAATTAAATTACCGTTATTATATCAAAATATCATTCAACAACTGGTCGTTTTTAACAGAAATCAACAGTCACGGCACGGTACAATTATAATACAGTACTCCAACTTCATACAAACGGACGAAACGCGAGCTATACCTACGCGCCTCGATCTCGGGGTGCGCTCGGGGCGCAGACAATCACGGCTGTACCGCAGTGTCGAACGGACGGTGTGTTGTTTTTTTTAACAATAACCGCGCGATTTTTTCTCTAAAAATCAGTTAATATGACGAGTAGGAAATATTGTGCTGTTTTTGGTTGTATGAATTCGTCAATAACGCATCCAGACATAAGTTTTTTTAAATTACCTGGAAACTCTGAAAGGTAAGACTATAAAATAATTTTACTTACTAGTAGGTAGGTACATAATGTGTGTCTTTTTAATGGATAAGTATTTCCTTTTATCTTACGAAAAAAAAGGTGTTTGGATTAATAAAGCGAATAGAGTAACGGAAAGTTCTTGAGACGAGTGAAATAGGTAGTTATATGCGGTTCTGAATGAATCATGATACGGTAGGTACCTACCTACTTACGCTTGTGTTAAAACTTCGGTGCATGTGTGTTTTGTTACTTTGCATAATTCAAAGTAAAGACGTGGTATTTTATTTTTAATAATATTTGTTTATTATCTGTGTGTATAAATAATACTAGAAACAATTTTTTACCGTCAGTGTGTCATTAGATAGTTTTCGAAATTTTCATGGTCTTAACGTGATGATATATAGCCTGCCTCGATAAATGGGCTATCTAACACTGAAATAATTTTTCAAATCGGACCAGTAGTTCCTGAGATTAGCGCGTTCAAACAAACAAACTCTTCAGCTTTAAAATATTCGTATAGATTTAGATGTTTGAGGGTTGTGATTTTAAAACATTCGTAGTCAGCTGTTCAGCTTTTTAATAATTAATTAATTGGTGACCAAAGAATTTTTGTTTTGAGTTGTAGGTAGGTACCTAATTTATGGAGACGTTAATAAGCTGAGATAAAAAGTTACTTACTCGTCAGCTGTTTCTTGCATTCTAGTTGAGTAGGTAGGTGTTGGAGTTTCTAAGGATTGGAGTTTTGTAACGCGTAAGGAGAAAGCACATTTTTTTATTCTATAGAAGGATTTTTAAGCTATTGCAGCTTTTATCGCGGGCTCACTTCCTATTCAATATACAAAGTATTTCATTTATTTATATAAAAAGGATATTTACAATCACAAATCTAAATAGAAACAGAAAGTAGGCAAATATAAATAAAATGCTGGAGACGGGCAGCCCTAACGCATGTTTACGTACCGCGCGGCTGTAGGCATTTATTTCTTTCTACTCTTACGAGGTATACGAATGTTGGGCGATGCAATGTTGATGCATTCTAATTTACAACTGTTTTCTTCTACTATTCGGTCTATTTTAACTTATTGTAGATGACTTGTTGCTTTAAATATTTTGATGCATTCAAGTCTAAGCTCTATACACCTCAAAATAAAATACAATTACTTTCGTGTTATTTCTTTACAAAAAAAAACAAAGAAATGAAACGATTTCTTATTGGTTTAAATTTTCTATTTATTGCAGTCAGGTGAATCGTTCGTACATGTATCTACCTACATATTTATAATGTTAGCGAGCCAGTGCAGATTTTCTGTTGATTGTAGCCCCGGAGTTAAAAAGACTAAAGAAATTTTAATTAAAGAAACTAGTGCTTTGCTTGCAGACAACTGAACTAAACAACTAATTATTGGCATAACATTCAGTTTATATATCCACACACAGGTTTATCGGTGGCCAAAAAAGGCCGCACACATTGTGATCGTGAACGTGGAGAGCTACATTTCATCATAACTTTTTAGTCACTTACAGTATCCTTACGAAAATTCGTATACATTTGAAGGTAGTTACAAGCAATAGAATAACGTTTGAAGTAAGTCTTTAGAGGTCTTATTCAAAGTGTTAGGACGTATTGAAGTGTTTTCATACTTACCTAAATAATTTTTAAACGGTCCATAATTTTTGTTATTTTATTGTCGAACAAATTAAAACTAATCCTTAAGAAGTTATGTACAAAAGATGGTTATAATCCGCTTACCCGTTTCAGAGATCCAGCAAACCCACAAACGTTACTCCAGCAGGATCTCGAATAACTTCGCAGCCGAAGAAAATACAAATACCAAATAAGTTGTAACATTTACCTAGTCCAGATAACTAATTATTTAGCTAAAATTTATTTCAATATTACGATTAAAAAAGAAAATGTCTGGCTGCGGTAACGTTTCAAACGTTACCCCAGCAGGAAATGTTTTTTTGAAATAACTAAAAAAGTTTAAGCGAAACAAATTTAAAAATGTGCCTAACAATTACAGAAGGGGAGCAACTAATTATCTATAACGTTTAAATGACCATTTTCGACATTATTTTGATGGGGTAACGCACACGTCTTTTTTTTGACGCAAGTGCACGATGCGTAAAGCAATCCCCACTCTGCTGCCAAACGCTCAAGATACGTGCCGGTAACTATATCACTGGAGCTGCGAGGCGAGGTACGGTACAACTGATACAAGGCAGGCATGAGGTGAAGGTCTAATTATTAGCTATTTAATCGTTATAACTTTTTGTCGAAAGTTTACTGTTCAAAATGCAAAACTTAAAGGGACTAAACTACTTTAAATCGCAGTTTAAACATTACAGTTGTTTTAGGTAAATAGACAGTCTAAAATTTTCTATTTTAAAATACCTATTTACCTGGTAATCCAAATGTAAATTTATTCATAAACATACCTACATATAGTAATAGTTTACACTGTCTTACCTATATAGACCACAAAGTACGTGTTGAGTATGGAATATTATAAAAGTTAACGAAGTGATAAACAAGTATTCATGACCAGTGAAAGACAACAAGTGAGTGAAGGCATTGGTAATAAATAAGACCGATTACACGCATAAAACTATCATTTGAGCCCCGTTTCTTGATTTATTATATATTGATTGATTCATCATCATCAACAGCCTTAAATAGTCCACTGCTGGACATAAGCCTCTCCTTAGAAAGATTCTTCCTCTTGTTAATATTGATTGATTAATGATTAGATATTGGAAAATGTTAGGCCAAAATCAAACAAACGTCAACTTTTTGGCAGGTGTTGTAGAGCGACGCGTTTTTGGTTTAATTGCTTGTTTTCTCACAAAGTTTTGTCGACTACAATACGTGTATTCGGGACAGTTCACTTGCCTATTGTTTTTATTTTAATTGTTTTATTATATTACGTGTCCTCTTAAACGACGGTAATGACAAAATTATCTACATATAATGATATAGGTACAGTGGAAAGCAGATAAAGATCATTAATCGAACGTAGTTAATGATAGTGTGATAAACTTTCTGTATCTGTTGTTTAAATTATTCTAATTACATCAATTTTGTTTTCTTGCTATCAGTGAATGTTACCACTATCACAACAAATTGGTAACAATTGGTACAAAAGTCGAATACTACTCTGTCTACGTACAATATACGAGTATTTGTTAGGCACTTTACTAACGGCTGACGGAAATTTGTGTGCAGGAGCGGTCTCAGGCCACAGCCAATGGTTTGGTTTGGAGGTTGATATTATTAATTTAATAGTAGGGTTACATTTATAGATGCAAGTAATAGTTATTTCATCGGCAGCTAAATATGCAGATAATCTTGAAGTTAGATAGCCGAAAAGCCTTCTTCCACATATTATGTTAAGTATTTATTTTCTACCATTATGGGTAAGTGCATTTATTCCTTAAAAAATATCCAGGTAATAAGAAACTAACCTTGAGTTCAGCAAATTGAATTTAAAGTAAGAAAAAGTGATTTAAATCAGTTCAGTTTCTGTAGTAGCTTTTTTTTTTCGCGGTTGGATCCCCACGGGTCCTATCACGGGGTGCGGTGGTATGTCGGAATCGAACCGACTAAAAAGATGTTTCCGTCACATGTAAGTCTATTGCAAAGGAGTCTGGTATACCCTAGGAAGGAAGTCACCGAGACCCCGGCGGACCTTGGCCACCATGGGTAGCTACATCATCGAGTATAGAAGGCCTTTCCTTCTTGCCTGTTTACAGGTGCGCGTGGAACTCGTCGCACCACCTTTTATGGCCTGCTTCGGCTAGGGTAACAGCCAGCCGTGAGGCTACCACCAGACCAGCGCATGGCGGCCGGAGATCGTTCTCGATCGACGCTTGGTGCCACTTCTTAGGGGCTGACCCTCTCCCGTCGCCTTGCCGCTGCCACTAATAACCATGGTTATAACCATGGTGCCTAGCGAGAAGCTTCCTACGCCAATAGCTGCCGTGTGGTCGGAGCATTGTTGCGTCCACGCTGAGCACTCCACTAGAGTGTGGAGCGCAGCATCCTCACGTTCTGTAGTAACTTAAAAATATGAATTTATATTGATACTAGCCGACCTTGCGAACTTCGTACCACCTTAGAATTATTAAATTAGGTGACATATCGACAGCAGCGCCATCTACCGGGTCTAATTGAGTTTTCAAACCATCCAGGAATCCTATTATTAAATTATACTCACAAAATTGCATCCAAATCGGTCCAGCCGTTTAGGAGTTAGGTTACAAACACATGTACAGAAGAATTATATATATTAAGATTTGCTTGTCACAGGCCTGATCATAAGACCTTACTTGCTTCAGTTAGGATTTATGTTGCAAATTTACAGAGGCCTATGTCCAGAGGTAGACTACCATATTATCTTAATTGTTGATTACTGATTTTCAACTGATGTTCAACTTTAGTCATAAAATTGGAGGTGTGGATGACAGATTAAGAATACTGTGTCACCACATCACAAGGAGCAAATTATGCAGCACAATAGCACTAAAAAGAGAAGGAAAACTTGAAAAAATCCTATAACAACCCATCTGGCCAGTGGTGGTGGTGTAGTAGGCTTCAAAGGCCTTCATGGTAATGATGATGATGATGAGTCATAAATTTCTCATTGAATATGTACACTGTGTAGTGATGACTTCACCACTTCTGGGCTATTGTGTTTACCAGTGCACATGTAAATATCACAAAAATTTATTGCTGTTAATTAAACCACTCCCTCACAATAAAATGTAACATAGTTGAGTACCACCTTACACCACCATATGTATAAAAAAATTTAACTGCCTCAGTGGTGGAGTGGCAGTGTGTGCGACTGCTGTGCCGAGGTCTCGGTTTCGATTCCCGAGTCAGGCCAAATGTTTGTAGGATCTGCAAATATTCGTTTGGGTGTTTTCTATGTATGTATTTACAAGAAAGTATATAATTATTCTATCAGGTAATCAAGCTTTCATTATACAAGCTCCTTAGTTTAAAACAAGATGTGTATTGTGTGACAGATGTCCAAAAATATCAAAGAAAGATTAAAGACTAGCTGGTACCAGGTACTTCGTGGAACTTGAAAAAAATGCCTTAGTGGATTTGATTCTCGAACCGTGCAAAATTTTAAAGGGTTTTTCTGAGAGGAAAAATAGCCTAAGTTACAACTTATATAAATAGCTAGTTTAGAAGATTACCCGGAACAAACAGACAGAAAAACAGTCAATTTTTTTCAAACTGGTATTAAGGCATAGGTATCTTGCAAATAACTATGAAAGCATGAAAAAAAAAATTTTTTTGACATTACAAACAGACACTTCAATTTTACTTATTAGGGGAATTGGGGTAGTTTAAAAAATATTGTGTAAAATATAGGGGGTAGGGTAGAAAATTGCATCATAGATATACATAACTGTACATGTGTGTGTCTATCATTATTCATTATTTCAGCGTATGATAAGATTTTATTGCCAGCTACATACAGATAAGAGTAACCGTTGTAAGATATTATTGTTAGGCAATATGTGGCCCTATATTTATCTACAAAACATGATAATTACTATTTACACAGGAGTTTACACAATCAGTAAGCTATTTAATCCCTCAAAATGCTTCTTGTTTTAACCAAGTTGCATTGGTTTTGGTCAAATGTAGCAAAACTTTAATGTTTAATTACTGAAATTAGCTATTTGATATACATTTATATTAGTGTTGTTTACCAAATAAATTACTCTTTTTTTCAATCAAGATATATAATTTGTAAGGCAGATTGACTGAATAAAACAATAAATTATCCCCAAATTGTAATTCATATTATCAATAATCGTTCACTAATAATAACTGTACAATATCATCACATTTTTAAAACAACATAACAATAGCAATACTAAGTACAGATCGTCACATATTTTCAATGACTTCCATTTTTTTTTTTTTAATAATATTTCCAATGTTACAGAATAAGATGCAATAAATAAAAGTAAAATATTCTATTTACAAAAATATACATATACAAAAACTTTTTTTTTTATCAATGCCCAAGGCATAGATATTGGTGTTCATTTTTCTGCTGTTCAATGACAGAACAATAGTGTAGCACTTTGAGCACTTTGGAAGGTTACTCTGGAAGATTTATCTAGCGAGGCTAGGTGTCATATTTCTCACTATCACATTGGCTGGCCCAGAACAGACAGTTTCCGATACCGCTATAACAAATTAGTATCACGGCTGCAAGGAAGACAACACTGCACACTGTACAAGGCTTTCTCTCCAAGAAAAATCCTATTAAATATAACACCATGAACATAACATGCGTGTTCACTAACGCCGGGTTCACGGGCTTTGGAATTAGCAGCACGGGGATTAGCCATTGCAAACAATACATGTCGCCGGGTACGGGTGCGAATGCTGAACACTATCCCGTCACACTATCGTCAATTAGTAAAATATATCGCAATCGACATGACTGAGACGACAAATTCATATTTTACTTTAGGCAAAACGTAGGTAGATACAGTTCGGCTTTCTTATTTGCGTTTAATTGATAGTTCATAACTTAATTTTTGACAGTAGGATAGTTGCCAGCTTGCATATTATTTCTATTATGTCAGTGTTGCACAATGTATATTTGTTCAGATTAGTGATGCAACGATAAAAAAACTTGCTTACCCTCAGCTTGATTGAGGAAATTTATTTCTAGCAGTGTTAATTGATGGCATTATTTACGTTAATATTCCAGCAAGCATTCAAATAGAAACCCATGTTGTATCACAAAGTATAGGGCAAGAAAGGGTCAACAAATCGGATTCTGGTAACACGATTAAAATCGCATCGCATTAGATTACATTTTTTGGAATCTGAAAACTGGACTCATTCCGTCCATCCGTTGTCTGGTATTTCCGGTCACATAATTTTTTTTCTCATTAACAAAATATAAAACTCGTCCTGATATTATACTCATTATTACCTCCGTCACAGTGACAGTCAGTAAGCAAACATTACGTGTTCGTAAAGTAATAAAGTTCAGTTTGTACATACGCAGCTCCTCAATACGCTCATGAGGAAAAATTACTAATTAACTATTAGATTAATTCATACTATGCGAGTTTGACTAATGAGGCAACTAAGGTGACATTAACTTCGAAGAGTAGGTATAAGGCTTGCATACTACATGAATCTACTGGCACGGAATGACAACGTCACAGAATATTTGTATGAAAAATTAGGTTTTGAAGTCATAACGTGCTATTTTCTTTTTATATTTTGGTTTAAGAGATGTACCTTTTCTTGACATTAGCAAGAAAACTTGCCAACGTTGAAAAACAGTTTTACAATTTTATTTGTACCTAAGATTTTATTTCATAACGACTGTTAGAAACTTTATTGTAATCATAATTAGCCCAATTGTTTAAAGATAAATAATAAATTTTGTTACTATTTTACTCAGATTAAGTTTTTTTATATGTTATACGGGACAAACCAGAGGTCCCAGTATTTCTCGGGAAAACGCCATCGAGAGTCGAAACGAACTTGGGTCTGAAATTGAAACTTCCTCAGATTGGGATCGACTAAATCTAGTCCACTTTAACCCAAAAAAAAACAGGTTTTGTGCGTTCACCGCAAAGAAGATACCGCTTGTCGTATCACCTCGGTTTGAGAGCAACTCCCTAACTGCCTCAGCCAGTATAGGAATCCTAGGCATCAAAGAAGGTAAGGTCAAATTGGCCTCAAAGAAGCTCGGTATGTTGAACAAATCGAGGTAGTTTTTCACACCAGCCCACCGCCTTCAGCTCTATAAGGCGCAAGTCCGGTCGCATATGGAATACTGCTCTCATCTCTATGCAGAGGCACCTCAGTACTAGCTTCTCCCTTTGGACCGCATCCAACGAAGAGTGACTAGAATCGTCGATAGCCCAAACATCTCCGAATGGCTCGAACTCTTGGCGTTACGTAGAGATGTAGCTTCACTCTGCATTCTCTATCGTGTATGTCAACATTTTCATCCCCATCACCTGGATAATTGGCGCTCCATCATTGTGCGCTTTGCAAGATACTTTTGCATTGAACAACTAATCTGTGAAACAAGTTATCGTCTGCGCTATTTCCGGACCGATACGACCTTCAAGAAAAAGCGTACTCCTTTCTAAAAGGCCGGCAACGCGTCCCTCCCCCTAGAACCAGAGGGACATGCGGTAATGTCTGTCACTTGATGAAAAGAAGCGAAAGTACTGCTTAACACAGGTTTTCTGTGAGGCCGTGGTATCACTCCGGTCGAGCCTGGCCCATATGTGCCGAGGCATGCCTCTCCCACTACTAACTGATCTTGTTAGTTGTGTTTTACGCATAGATAATTTTGTATTTATATTGATTATAAGTTAAAATATATGACTGCCTTGGTGGTGCGGTGATAGAGTATATATACAGCTATAGTGAGGTTTTTGGGTTCCCGGGTCGGACCAAATGTTTATAACGGAGTTCTGGTGTTTTATATGTATAAAAGTATTCTATCAGTTAATCTCGCTTTCGTAGTACAATCTCTGCTTAGTTTAAAACTAGATGGCGTGGTGAGTCAGATGTCCGAAATTTGGTATTTGTTTTGTTTTTACTACAAGCAACTAATATCGTTTTATCTCAAATGCAATTATTAGGTACAGAGTTTCGTTTTGTTGAATTTTTATTTATATATTAATGACACATAAAAGAGATTATGTTCGATTCAGATCTTACTTAGGCCGTATTACAGTCAGGGACTTCCTTTCTAGGGTATACCTGGTTCCCCGGCTATTAGTACCCGAGACGGCGTGCGGTTTTAGTCGGTATCCGAGGGGATTTCCGCACGGAAAAAAAGGCCGTATTACAGAACGTTTCTCAAAACTCAAGAAAAGCTTGAGCGTAGTTATATAAGGCGAAAACTAACCTCAAACGTTTCTGGAGTTTTAAAAATAATTTTGTAATACGACCCTTAGATTTATTTCTATTTAGACTGTGTACTTAATAGTTGTTGAATTACATTCTGTACTCCTATTTTACCATTTTTAACTACCTAAAAAACTTATACAACGTATGATCTTTAGTTGCTTAACTTTGACTATGAGAAAACGCCAGTCAGCCATCTCGCCCCGTCCTTTCCCGTCTATCGCGTGCGGTACCTATCCAGTTAATTTAGACAGGTGAATTTCTAGTACTTACCTACGTATATTTTTCTTTATCTACCTACCTAAATACATTATTTTATTTAGACATAATGCCGTCTCTACCTTTTATAGTGATTTTAGTAGGTATGTAGGTATAATAAGATAAATGGCTAACAAAAGCGAAATTTTAAAATGCTAGTTTGAGTTTCGGTTTTGGCCGAAACTGGGAAAAGGCCGAAAGTTCGGTTTCGGTTTCGGCTGTAAAACCTGTTTCGGTTGGATACTAGTTACCACTTAGCCAGAATCCCCTACTTTATTTACATTGAATTGTAATTCGAAAGAAATATTATTTTTAAGCAAGATTAACTGTATTTTTTTTATTGAAAAAGTCTAGATCTATAATTGAACTACAATACGGAATAGATTTGATTAATTACCTTGTTCAGGGTTCCGTAACTCAAAAAGAATAAATAAGATTTTTTTGTTGTTAGTGTGTCTTTATGTGACAGACTTAGATACAGATTAACAACAAAAAATCTCAAGAGCTCTAGGAAGAAATAAACTTGAAGTTAACATCAAATAGTACCTCCTAATTAAAGATCCCTTAAAGCTATATATCAAGCTTTAAAGTGAACGCAATCAAAAGATTATCATCAACAGCCTTTCATAGTCCACTGCTTGACATAAGCCTCTCCTTAGAAAGGAGGTTTTGGCCTACTATACGACGCTGGCCAGACGGGTTAGTATAGGATTTGTGTCGAGTTTTCCTTCTCTCTGCAGTGTTGTTGCTTTGCCTAGTTTTTTCCCTTAGTCGCCTCTTACGACACCCACGGGATGAATAGGGGTGGTGACACTCTGTATTGTATTCTTAATCCGTCACCACACGGAAAGGATACGACCGATAATTAATTTATAACACTCCACAGAGCCACTCAAACCTTTTTGTTCAAACCTTTTTGGTGGGAGAAGTAAGGTCTCATAAGATAAGTAAAAAGGAATTGTTGATTTCAGTTAATTTGATATTCTATTACATATTTTTACCAGAAAGAAACATAATGTGTTTCGAATATCAAAAAAAAAACCAACCGTATACTAACCAACCGTATATCAATCAAATGATATATTTTGCAGTTGGACAAACTGTTAACTGTGACGTACCGATGATGTATTTCTAAAAATACTTAGTCAGATACCTTGATATGTATGCGACTATTTTGAAAAATATAATACGTTAGCTTAGTATATTTTTTAAATAAAAAAGCCCAAAATATCTTCTAGGATTAATCTAGATATCTACATATATGCTAGTTTAGTTACGAAACCCTCGGCACCCACACTTGTTCGATTGTTTAAATTACTTTTACACATCAAATTTAAGCCATAAATCTACGTCGAGAGAGAAGGCTCCGCCTCAGCTATTAATATTTTACTATGTAGATTGTGATTTAACGAAAGTTAAACACATTGTCTTTTTGTTCATTTTTTTACTGCCATGCTTTTATGATGACTGGTGGGTACACTATTAATAATTAATTCGTATGTTTCCGTTAGCCTTTTGTTCATTTATGTCACATCACGTATTATACGTCTCAAAATTACAATAAACATTATAATTATAAATACTTCGTACAATGAAAATATCTAATAAAATAAATCAATTCCTTCTGTCGGTCATCAATGTTTTCATTCTATGATTTCCCTGTCTTCACAATGAGAGTATTTCACCAACAATAAGACTTATTTGTGTACTCAGATGTTAAAAGCTAAGCAATTTTCATTGAAAAATTTTCATCTTTGTGTACTGTTCCTTAAAAGACATTAGTCTTGCGCATGCGTATACAAGTAAAATGCGTCCCTCACCTCCACATCGGGTGAGTTTCCCGCCAGAGGCGGGCGTTACGCGGACGCTTTTGTTACAAAGGAACATAAAAAAAAACTATAAAATAAGCTAATCTTTTCTGTTTTGTGTTAGTTTATCTACATTATTTACTTAAGTGAAATATCTATAAAATAAATTGCTTAAAAGTAATAATGTTCGGTTACAAATCAATACATGTTTCTTTGAACATAACAGTGTTTGTTACGTTTACATGTAATTTATTAGTTCTCATAATGTGCCATGACACAGAAAACGAATCGTTTTAAACACTATGATATAACAACAATAAGATAATTAGTAGTTATTTGAAATAACATATCAATAATGGCGAACACAGCACATTTGATGAGGCGACAGAGTTCGCGGGACTTATATGCCCAGCGCTCAATAGATCGCATGGAAATGAAGGAGCTACGGGGAAGGTTGGTGACTATGGAGAACGGACATCCATCACACCGTACCCACGTCATGTATGGTGCAACAAACGAAGCATTCGAAGACACCAGTCCTAACAGACGATCATCAGAAACCCCAACCAGTAAAGCGAGTTCTGTCGAAGACCGTGGGGCCCTAAAGCCTGAAGAAGGAGGAGTGCAGCGAGAGTCCTGGGACAGCAAACTGACCTTCCTCTTAGCAACTGTTGGGTACGCTGTAGGGTTAGGTAACGTGTGGAGATTTCCTTACTTAGCGCAAAAAAATGGAGGAGGCGCTTTCTTGATTCCGTATTTCGTGATGTTGGCAATCGAAGGGATTCCGATATTTTATTTGGAGTTGGCAATTGGTCAGCGTTTGAGGAAAGGGGCTATTGGTGTGTGGCATCAGGTGTCTCCGTACCTTGGTGGTATAGGAATCAGTTCTGCAGTTGTTTCTTTCAACGTGGCGTTGTACTACAACTCTATTATCGCGTGGTGTCTTTTCTACTTCGCCCAAAGTTTCCAAGCTGAGCTGCCTTGGGCCGAATGCCCGAAGAAGTACTTCGTCAACGGATCTTACACCATAGAACCTGAATGTGCCGTAAGTAAATATAAATACATATTTATTTAGTCCTCCAATGTTATAATTGATTTATTAATATTTATGCATAATATTTTTCTAGTTAGGTATATAAAAATGGCTGCTTGTACGTTTGTCAGCATAAAATCTCATCTCCCATATATTTCATATCTCTATATCAATATTCAATAAAATGTGTTACTATTCTTAATGCGTTAAATGCGATCAATAGGTGTTACATACGGCACTACCGTGGTCACAGGCTATCAGTCAGCCTGTGACCACGGTCATTACAATATAGTCAGAACGTCAGACCAGTCAAATGTAATATTCATTGATTGCGTTGATTCCCGGAATAATTACGGAACGCGAAAAAAATGAAATAAAATAGTTACGTCGAACCTCGTTCCGTATTTATAATTTTAAAACAACCACAATAAACAACAATGATACCCTTTATTAACTTAGAAGCTATCTGGATTAGTTTAGTCCTGCGCAGAAACAATTAAATGTTTGTTATAGAAAATTAATAGTGGTTTTCTGTAAACTGGTGTTGCATTCCGATTTCGTTGTACCCGGGTCGAGAATGAACCTTCATAGAACTTATTCATAAACTTTAATATATTATGAGGGGTCAAATAAAAAAAAATGCAATATACTTTTGAATAGTCCTCTGCTGGACATAGGCCTCTCCTTAGAACAGAGGTTTTGGCTCACTATATCACGCTGGCCAGACGGGTTGGTAAAGGGTTTGCGTCAAGTTTCCCCTCTCTTTGAAGTGCTGTGTCCAGCAGTGGACTGTTAGGGGCCGTTGATGTGATGTGATGTGAGATATAGAGCATTTTTTGTCTGCTAGACATCGCTGGCGGGCGAATTTCAGCCGTTGAATGTCTTTCATGTTCAGTCTAACTTGTACCGGCATTGTATAGATTTTTAGATTTTTGTACCATGACAGGTCAAAATATATATATATATATATACCAATATACGAGAATACAGAGTGTCATCACCCCTATTCATTCCGTGGGTGTCGTAAGACACGACTAAGGGAAAAAAAAACGACGGGTTGCACTCCGGGAGTGCCGGCAGAAGTGTAAACTTGAATATTAACGTTGTGCAGTTTTGATATTTTGGAATGATTAGGGAATAATTTTGCACAAATTGCTTTAATTATCAGTATAAAAGTACTATCATTTATGTGGCAGAATACAATATTTATTTATTGCGCTATCGTACACATACATGACAATTTATATTACATTAAAAAGTTTATCACTCAGAAAAACGAACATTCGCGCAAGCGCCTTGCGCCGCCTAAACGAAACAGCAGGCGCAGGCATTCATTTGAAAGAGAAGGGGATACTTCCTCTCCTACGCCGCGCCGGCTGTCTACTCTCTATCCGTCTTACGAATTTTCGATCAGGGTCACGTGTCCTGACGCGAGTTTAACATTTTTTACCCATTACAAAAAAGTGTACAACGCCGCTAAAGAAGTTTTCACTTCAAAAACTACGCAGAACAACAGATCTGCAGAGAGAAGGAAAACTTGACACAAACCCTGGCCAGCGTGGTATAGTAGGACAAAACCTCCTTTCTAAGGAGAGGCTTATACCCAGCAGTGGAATGTTAAAGACTGTTGATGATGATGATGATGATGATGATATACCGATACCTTCATGTACACATTACACATTTCTACGTTAGATTGACGACAATGCGAGCAAATTCATCAACAATAAAGTAACAAACTAATTCATTGTAGAAGGTCATAATTTACTTAAATTATAATTAGACAAAAAACCAGAATGCGTAAAAATACTAGGTACCTAAATCTTTTTATAACCTTTTAAAACACAAAACTAGCTTCTCTCTCGAGAAATTTCAGGTTTAAGAGGAAAAAGTAACTTTTATATAATTATTGCTACGGGAATTAATGCGATCCATAGGTACTGCATGCCTTTGAGCTTGAGAATTTTTGACCTTGGCCATGGTCAATAATTACATTTTAAAATTTTGCTTTATTTGAATCAATTTTTATATTTCCCTTAATATAATAAGATATAAATATTTACCAAAATAACTTAGTTTTGTTACGAATATTTACATTCGTATTCGTATTCGTAAACCCTTCCTACCTACTACCTATACCTACCTACATGATACGAAGGGCCGACCCCAAATAAAAGGGCCAGGCAAAGAAGAAGCAAGAAGAATACCTACACGAATATTGATTTCGAGTACGTCATATTATGTTTAACTAAACGTGTGTGATAAACAATCTAAACTATATTTTGTAATGCTCATATTGCTAAGATAATTCCAGCACTAGGAGTACATATATCCTAGATTTTACAAACATACATGAAACGTACAAAGCACACCCAGACTTAGAACAGCAATTTGAGGACCACATAAAGTGTTGTCCCATGTAGGGATCGCCACCACAACTAATCCGCTGGTCGTTAAAAAAAACAATCAGCACCCATTGCAGTGTTACATATTACGCTGATCCCAAATAAAATAGGAAAAATGACAGAAAAATGATTAATGGTAAGGTGAGTAATGGAACTTCTCGTCTGTTCCCAAAAATACGTCCAATGTTTGCAATCAATATCAACGCGAGTACGTCCATTAGACAGAGCTATTGTTACTGAAGTTTAATATGAAATATCGCTGAAGTTGCTTCGTGTATTTGTTCTAAGATATATACCGATTTTTTATTACTTTCATGGAATTTGTGATCGCGGTGTGTGTGATTCTGATTATCAGCGTGGTGACGGATTAAGTACGGATTAAATTCCTATTCATCCCATTAGTGTCGTAAGAGCCGATTAAGGGACCAAATTATGCAGGACAACAGCACTGCAAAGAGAATGAAAACTTGACACAAACCCTATACCAATTTAACTAGCTAGCATGGTATAGTAGGCGAAACCCTCCTTTCTAAGGAGAGGCCTATGTCCAACAGTGGACTGCTAAAGGCGTGATGATGTGATGTGATATAATTTGTGATGCTTTATGTAGATAGAAAATGGTAAAATAAGAAGGAAAAACAAGTAAAGAAAAGACACATTGCCTGCTTGTTTAGTGGTTAGTGACCCTGACTGCTAACTCGGAGGTCGTGGGTTCGATTTCCACCCAGGACAAATAATTGTGTAATGAGCACGACCATTTGTTCTGTGTCGGAGTGTAATTTATCCATAATATGTATGTATTTAGAAATATGTAAGTATGATTATCAGCAGTCTGGTTACCATAGTACAGGCTCTGCCTAGTTTGGGATCAGACGGCCGTGTGTCAGATGTGTAAATGTATTATTATTTTTATACCTAATTAAAAATACAGAGTACGTACCCGTTGGAAGTGTTTTAAACAGCCATCACGTTCCAGGCCCTGATGTCAGCAAAATGTTACGTAGAATTTGCTCGTATATTTAGCGGGCGGTGATTAATTACTCTTCTAATACTCTTGGAATATGACCACAGCTGTTTGTTGTATATTCAGGTAGGGAATTTTCTTTCTGTGTCATTCACGTGACATGAATAATTGAAATATAAGAAACACATGAAACGGACACAAAGAACACCCAGACTCAGAACAACGATTTGTGGATCACACAAAGTGTCGTCCCATGTGGGGTTTGAACCCACAACACTCGTTGTAGTAGGAAGCGGCGTGGCGACCTCTTAAAGCACTACGCCATCCGTCGTGTCCTGTGTTATTGATTGTGTGTTATTAAATCTTATAGGAGTATTAAAAACCTTATAAAGTTGGTGTTTCTATAATATATTTGCAAGAGATAGTATGGAGGTGGATCAAGATAGGAATACAGCTCAGTGGTTTCATTTCAGAAATCCTACTCTAGTGTTCTCATTCAGTACACCCACCGCTGCACCGGTCGACCGCAGATCGCGACACCAATCGGCGTGTCGAACATAAGAGTATTAAAAACTTCATAAAGTTGGTGTGTTTCTTTAATATATTTACTAGAGATCTTATGGCGGTCGAATTTCATGTTGGGTTTAAATAACTTTATAAAATAAGTTTGTAATAACTTTGTAATTAACTTTGTAATAACCCTTTCACATTATTATCATTCTTGAACAAATCTTACGATTATACAGAGAACCTACTCTGATTTTCAACGCTATAAAACCATACACCCATACAGACTCAATTCAAGACACTCACACACACACGCACACACACACACACACACACACACACACACACACCCACTCATGCGCACACACACGTGATTGTGAAATAATTTAATTAAAAATGCACTAAAATTGTAACAAGAAGTCGCTAAGATAGTATTTTGCTTGTTTTGTATATGTTTATGCGAGAGCCCTGGTTACCCATACCACAAGTTTAATCTTACCTTGGGTACCAGAGTTCAATGAAATAATGTGATGGTTATGATACCTAGAAACATGTTCACCTTGATTCTAAAATATTATGGCAAAAAATATTATTATTATTATTATTCTAAAAGTGCTAATTCATACAGTTCAATACGAACTCCTGAATAAAAGATACTCAATAACAAAGTAATTATGAATACGAACAGTATGAATCGAATTAAATCTGAATGATTACCCAGATTCGATTCGATTCAATATCGTGTTCCATTAATTGAAATATTCTTTGTTGCGTTAAGGTCTTGAAACTTAATACAAACTACAACCCTCAGTCACTTAAATCGAACATTTCAGATGTAATTACTCTTAGGATATAAATAGAAACATGGAAAACCACTCTCCTTACCGATAAATTAGATCAACGTAGAATTCTCATAAATACCTCTCATGCCCCCTACGACACACACAAGCCTATAACACGCCACTTTTACCCCTCAAAGCCGACGGCCATAATTTTGTCGTTTGACAAGCGCTATGAACGACATTCGTCTCGACACCATAGTGTATAATTACATCACCTCGTGAATCTAGGCATAGACTAGGCTGAAAAATGTTTTGACGTAGGCAGTCTTATTTCGCGCCAATTACCATTGTAATATTCTTTCTGTCAGTTAATAAAAAAGTAAAGAAAAAGTAAGTGTGGTCTAAAATACGTTTGATTCCTTTGTTTAAATTAATACACTGAGGTTTTTACCTAATGATAATTCATTAACGTAAGCTTATTGTTTTATTTGACGCTCACGTTTATGTTTTGTAGCTTTTGCTTGAGTCTTCGCTCATCTGAATATCATCAGATCAGATTTATAATAAAATAATAAGTCGACAAATCTCATACACGGACTTCACATCTGATACTACACTAGACACAGTACATCAAATCAAAAATAAAACTGCAGATAAACATTTATTTATTTATTAAAAAATATGTTAAAATATATTTATTTAAATGCTTACATTTTCATCATCATCGTCATTAGCTTATCACCGTTCACAGCTGAGCGAAGGCCAGCGACCAAGATCTTGGGGAATTAAAGAGCGCCAACCATCCCTGTCTTGGGCAGTCCGCAACCTTCCTCTGCAAGCCACTTTCCTCAAGTCGTCGGTTACACTTACATCATGACATTATCATCATCAGTAACAGCCTTTAATAGTCCACTGCTGGACATAGGCCTATCCGAAGAAAGGAGGTTTTGGCCTACTATACCACGCTGGCCAGACGGATTGGTATAGGATTTGTGTCGAGATTTCCTTTTCTTTGCAGTGCTGTTATCCTGCGTAGTTTATCCTCCCTTGCTCGGCTTACAACACCCACGGGATGAAAAGGCGGGTGTCACTGCGTATTCTTAATTCATCACCACACGGATGACACATCACACACACATTCATACTATACATCAATGACATTAAGACAAAACTAACAATCGTGTTCATCACTGGGAATGGAAATAAAGACCGTGCTTCACAGTGAGGATCACTGACCAATAGACAATATATATAAAAGGAACCCTATATATGACCCGTTTTTTACCTCTAACAACATGAGTATAAAATTTTATAGTGATCAGTTGAAACTTAAGGCCTGAAATAAATAGTGTTACGAGCTGGGTATATGAATAATAAAAGTTGTCGGTTAATTACTTTACTTTACTGTATTTATAAACACTCATTACTAGGAATCACTATATATCTTGTTAGTCTGAAACTGGGTCGAACGGCCAACACGCTCCGCTTTTATTGCGCCTTTGAATTTTACTAGAAAGTTCCTAGTATTCAATAGTCCGTTCCAAACAACAAGAACTTTCCAGAATCAGTCACGCGTTACTTACTCCTATGCTCCTTGCTCCTATATACTACTTAATCCTATGGCGCAACAATAGATTTATAAAATTATCGTTTATTTTGCGTGCATGCATTTACAGTGGTGAGTAAAACTGAGATGGAATACGAAGTGAATTTATATTTTACGCGCAGCTGCGAGTTCGACTCCAAGTACGAAACAGTCGACTTTTTAGTCAATAAAAGTCGTCGGTTTCGTAGTTCGGCCCCTCCTCAAAGTCGATGTCAATATTCACTTAAGCTTCACCATCTCAAAGTTATTATTCAAAGTCCTAAAGTCGTCTCAGTAACACGTCTAGAGGCGAAGTTTTGCTTGAAAATTTAAGTGCCATTATTCTCAGTCCAAAACATACGAAAGTCACTTAAAAATGCCAGAAAATGAATTATTAATCACTTAAATTATGTTTCGGTCCTAAGAGGGGTATTTTATTAATGAGTTAAGGGACCCGAAAACTGCGATTCTACATCGCTCGTTTCACCTAAAATGTTCTAATAGTGTAATTACACGGTCCAAAGATGTAAAACGATAATCAATGTCTATTAACACATACATCCAATGTTGCCAGCTTAATTAATCAATTGTGTTATTATCGATGTGTGATATCTTTCACAGGTTTCACACCAATACTAGTTTTTTTTGGTGTTGTTATTTAAAAAAATGCGCGTTTAATCCTAGTGTGGGGCCCAGTGACTATTATGCCATACATTTTACTGTATTTGTGTATCTCTGTGTGTCTAAAGTGTACAATTATGTCTTGAATGACACACTAAAAATGCCGGGACATTCCTATCGGTCGCAATCAGACGTACACAAACACTTGCTTCCTTCAAGAAGCAAGTGAAAGAATATTACCTGGGAGACATTAATTTCCCATAATTATTAACTACTACTAAGTCAGTAAGGTCACATTATCTTTTATAATATATTTATTTAGGACTTACAAAAGTTATTAATAACACGTATTTCATTTAGTCGTAGTCGTAAGAGCCGACTAAGGGAGCAAACTAAGCAGGACAACAGCACTGCAAAGAGAAGGAAAACTTGAAACAAACCCTGTACCAACCCGTCGGGCCAGCGTGGTATAGTAGACCAAAACCTCCTTTCTAAGGAGAGGCCTATGTCCAGCAGTGGACTAGTATAGGCTGTTGATGATGTGTGATTTCATTTAGTTATATGTATCTAATAACACCACTAGCCTTGTTCAGCACATAGAATATTCCTTCTAGTAGGTTATATATATTCACCAAAGTCCAACAAATAGATCATCATCAGCCTTTAATAGTCCACTGCTGGACATAAGCCTCTCCTTAGAAAGGAGGTTTTGGCTTTTGGTTTTTGGTTTGTAACAAATAGATACTATGTGTAATTATCACTTTTTTATATTTACATATACAAATTATATAATATTATAGATACAAATCTTTGATACAAGATTTTCGACTCACAATCATGGTCTGTATACACTATTTCAGTATTCGTTACGACGTCCCTTACACCCTTTATAATTATATTACTTTGATTTCCTCTTCTCTTCTATTTCCAAATACACCAGCCACTACCTCTTCCTCTTCACGTTTTCTCTCCATACCACGGTTACCTGTAAGAGATTGCCTCTTGGCGATAAGGCCGTCACTAGTACTGGTCTAACCTAGTTTAAGTCAGTCAATGTATATTTATACCTGGTGTACAATAAAGCGATATTTTATGATATTTCTTCTTGACTCATCAACTACCATATTCGCTATGTTTATATAATTTCTGTACTAGAGCCAATTGGTCGGTTATTAAATTATTATTTACTGTTGGAACAGAATCTAAGCGAAGAACTGAAAGCAGTACTTGATAATGCAAAAAACGTTCAGAATTTCGCTAGTGGGTTTTTTATGGCGACTATATTAGTAAAAATGTATAATAAAAAAGAACAACTCTTAAACTTAATTATTACAGAAGCGTCCACTGAATACTTACTTTCGACGAATAGGTGCGTTTTTAATCGCAATTCTAATAAGTGTCATTTAATTACTTGATAACCTACGTAGTGCGCAATAAAATAACAGTTGTACTGCTTTCGATATAAGAACTTTTTATGAACACCACCATCAACCGAAGCTTCAAGCAAAATACACTTTTATAGACAGCACGAATAGGTAATAAAACTGTATAAAAATCGTAACAAAAAAAACTTTTATTTTCTTTATTCATTTCCGTGATAAATTTTCTGTGAGTGAGTTTCTCCCTCTTGTCTCGGTTTTTTGACTGTGTCGTTAAAAAAGCTTTAAAGATTTTTTCTTTGTGTTTCGTAATGGTTTGAGAAATTCATTGGAGGGTTTATAAAGTTGGCTTCTATTTATAATTTATAATGTATTAAATACTGGTATAGTTACTAAAACGAATCTTGAGCGCACGGCGGCAAAGTGCCTTGCCTAATTAACTTCTTATTGATTCTATGGTGAATGGGAATTTAAATTTAAACCTCCAGTAAACTCATTCAGTGAAGAAAAACGAAAGAATAGCTAAACAGAGGTTTTTATGAGGCTATGGTATCACTATTCTCGGCCAATAACTATCTGCCGTAGCATGACTCTACCACGGTATGTGTCGCAAAATTTATTGAAAATCGTAGCAAAATCCTTTAGTATTTAAAATTAAGCCGACAATAAAAATATATATGAATTAATACGTGCTGTATTAATATATCCATATAAATCCATACTTATATTAGGAATAGGAAAGTGTGTCCGTCTGTCTGTCTGTGCTGAAACGATTTAGATGAAATTCGGTACAGAGATCGTCCGAGTCCCGGTAAAGGACATAGGGTAGTTCTTATCAAACTTATCAAACTAGGTAGGACAACAGAACTACAAAGATAAGGCAAATTTGAAATGAATCTTACACCAACCTGACTGGCCAGCGTGGTATTGTAGCCCAAATCCTGCTTTCTAAGAAGAGGTCTATGTCCAGCAGTGGATTGCTAAAGGCTGTTTATGATGATGATGTAGTGTGTGTAAAGATAACATTTATCAAAATAGGATCAGAGCTATTAACGTTTTTTTATTAATACAATAAACTACTACCCGCAATGGACTGCCCGTTTGTTTATTTTTACTGTAAACTATGCGACATCAAGCTGAGACAGCGCAGTCCATCCGTTACGTAGAAGAAAGATATAAAAAAGTGCAATTTAAAGAACAAAAGAAGGCTGACCCTGAAAAAACGTAGCTTTGACAGATGGAGGTCGGAGCCCTTTGCCTCGTATCGTTAACAATAGAGTGACAAATAAAAATGTGAATCGAATTTGACTTCGGTCGCTTTGAATCGGACCTCATAGAATACTCTTTCCAAGATAGAAAAAAATATTTAAATCTGACTAATGGTTTCAGAGATTAGCGTGTTATAAAAAACATCAAGCTTTTTAGCTCCATTGTATTACCTAATAATCTAATTATACTACTTTCTTTCTACTTTTTGCTTTTGCATAATCTGTTTACATAACTTTCTGCCATCGTTCGATGCGTCAAAACATCCATCCCTATCACTTAGATAATATTATTAGAATTATCAGTGAGCCGTGTCGTCCGTGTGAATACGGAGTGTCACTATCCCTATTAATCCCATGGGTGTCGTAAAAGCCGACTAAGGGAGCAAACTACATCGGGAATAGCACTACAAAGAGAAGGGAAACCTGAAATAAAACCTATACCAACCCGTCTGGCCAGCGTGGTATAGTAGGCCAAAACCTTCTTTCTAAGGCTCTCCTTTAGCGTCTCTCCTTACAGCCTTTAGTTGTCCACTGCTTGACATAGGCCTCTTCCTATGTTCAGCAGTGGACTACTAAAGGCTCTGGCAACGCGTCTTTGAGTCTCTGAGTCTTTACCTATGCAGAATTAACTGAAATGCACTTCACAAAATATATTTCATGAATCAAATTTTCATTTCATTATAACTGAATGAATAACGTTTTCCTTTATTGATCACTTTAGTTTCGCCACATCATTGAATACTTTAACTGCTGTATAAGAACCTATTGAAATAACAATTGTATTAAAATAGTCATTCTGTATAATTATTATTGCCGGAATTAACGCGCTTAATAAGGGCCATTTTATACTGACCGGTGCTAGCTCAACGGTGCTATTCAAAGGTGTGTGATATCTATTAATCACGGTAATTCCAGAAGCAATAAATATTAATCATGGAACGCAAAAGTTGTATGAAAGAATTTTATATTGAAATTGAACTCCTGGCAGCTATCACGTTACTGAGAGTAACGCATGACTCTGTATCATAGAATATTCGGCCGAATAGATGTTTTAAATTCAAATTCTGACTAATGTTGATGCAATGGTCTTCCGATCCTTGCTTATTATAGACTTAGCTGTGTTTGACAAATGTTCAGTAGACGTAGTGTCTACATTTTATGCATAAATTGAATAATACGACGCTAACTTTAGGATTGGAAAGAAGGAAGTTAATGAGTAAGGACTGGCTTATGGATTCATATGTGGCAGGTGTAGTTTAGTGCAGCTTCTCGTCGGATGCCAAGTGCTTTTAGTAGTTTCTACATGTTAACATCAATACGTGCTTCACAGAAATCGAGGGTTTTTATACCAAAAACAAAAAAAAATCTGCGTTACAGTTAACGGCGTTTTTGTGTGCAAAATATTAAAACATTGAATTATTTCCACCCCGAAAATATGTCGTGACGGACGAATACAAACGATGTTTTCATGACCGTGTTATTTTCAGTAAGAGCGAGAGAGACAATATATTTGGTAGATATTTCTATTATATAGCATTTTATAATAGCATTTACTATGGAAGGGTGTTTGGCAAATTCGGATGAACAATTATATGGCATTTTTAAAGTTCAAAGAAACACGAAATAGGTAATAAACACACGGCAATAGCTAGTTCTAAATTTATTCAAAGTTAATTCTTTATAGGTATTTGGAGTTGTGAAATCTGTGAACTAATTTTCCTGGTACAGAACAGCCGGGTCACATCAACGAGATACCAGAGATATAACGTCACCCTTGTCAACCCATTAGTAGGGTCGAGGGCTGCTTTTAACACACGTACTCGTACTTACACACATACACCTATGACTACATCGTATACAGACGCGTAGGTATATAAAGTATTGCTGCTTTCCATTTTATCAATCTTAAGAAATAGACAGCTTCTTAATGTGAAATAGGCATTTTACTAACTAATTAATTAATTTAGGACAAGGTAGGAAGACGGAAACGACATAGAAGACATTTAATATTCCTTACACGAAAATACGGGGATCAATAGCTCTATTTGTCATTGTCGCAATTCTAAAATTCAAACTGTCTGTGGCTCGAAGTCCTAACGATCTAACAAATTAACATAACCCCTTTATAAATTAATTCAGATGGATATTAAAAAGGTATTTATCGGATTTGAACTGATACTGCCGAGAAAGTAAAATTGAAACTGTAAAAGAGGTTTCTTGCAAAACGTGTCGCAAAACTTTGCCAACCTGTAACCAAGGACTGCGATATCACTCAAACATTCCATATCTTTATGTAATATCAATAACTCATAACATTATAATATACTACCTATTCCCCACGACTACGCTGGCGTGATTATATCTTATTTCGTGTTTCTAACTTCCATACAATCGTTATACACAGGCCAGGTGGAGTGACGATTTGCGCAAGATGGCTGGCAGGAGCTGGATGCGAGAAGCCCAAAATCGATCTAAGTGGCGTGCAATGGGAGAGGCCTATGTCCAGCAGTGGACTGCGATAGGCTGATGATGATACAATGGTTGATCCCATATATTGAAAAAAATTCAAGTTTGGAGTTCCAGCGGTTTAGACTCTGCGTTGATGAATAAGGGATCCAGTCAAGTCAACTAATTTTGTATTAGTTAAATAATAATCCATGTTCGCCTTGAGTAAATTAGTTTTTTGAACTGTGTAAGTTTTTTAAAATGACTGAGAATATTAGTATTAAATATTTTTGAAGTGTTTAAAAAATAACTTTTTTGATTGAAAAGTATAAGTCAGTATAAAATATGATTACCAATTCTAACAGCGACTAAAACGTCATTCAAGATCAATACTTCGGCTGACATTGCTTATGAACTTTTTACAAGACGTCCCTAATATATTTTGCCAGATAAATTCCAATTTCATTGACAATAGGAGAGAAGTGTGATAGAGGGCCTTAATACGGGGAGATTTTATATATTTTTACCCTTAACAAAGTAGAACGAAGATAATTACGCTTCTAAAGGCGCTTCGAATATGCCGGGAGTAGGTAATATTTTTTACTCGACTTCGATAAGTCTTTAATTCTTTTGGAATGAAATTTTCTCTTGTATAATGGCTTTGTGGTGCAACCACTGTTGTCAGCTGTACTAGTTTCCCTCATGTGTGAGCAATGAAACACAGCTCTCAGACCAAGACGAATTTAATAAAACTGTTTGCCTTTATAAGTAAGTTGTTGTAACACAACCATATCACAATGTAGAAAACGTCATCTATCGAGACTGCTGATAAACTTTATTTACATTACTACATTGAAGATTTTGCACACAAGATTTTTTGTTGGCCTGTTGGTCTAGTGACCCTGACTGCTAAGCCGGAGGTCGTGGGTTCGATTCCCACCCAGGACAAATATTGTGTGATGAGCACGGTCAATTGTTTTTGAATAATAATAATCATATTTTTCTTATTGTTATTATATGATTATTATTATCAGTTGTCCGTGTTGTGATGGATTAAGAACATTGAGTGTCACCACCCATATTCATCCCGTGGGTGTCGTAAGAGCCGACTAAGGGAGCAAACTACGCAGGACAACATCACTGCAAAATGGAGAAAAACTTGAAACAAAACCTTTCTAAGGAGAGGCCTATATCCAGCAGTGGACTGTTAAAGATTATTGATGTGACGTGATTTACAAAAAATAAACAGAGGCAATCATAAGGACTGCCGACAGAAGTGAAAACTCAAAACAATGGAACTACGCGTCGCTAGTCTGGCGCAATACGTCACGAGCATGTCGTTGTAATTGGTTACGCGCACCCGTAAGTTTTTACCCTATTAAAAATCGCTCAACTTGCCCAAAGAAGTTTTCACTTCAAAAAGTAAATATATACTTTAATCAGTTATTTATAACCCATAGTACAACCTCTACTCAGTTTGGGACTAGGTGGTGTTGTGTAAATGTTGTAGAATATTATTATTCAATTCAATTAGTTGTTTTCAGTTGTTTATAATTTTTTAACCACATTCTAAAAAGGTTGAATTGAGGTTCTCAGCTTGAATATATTTTTACTTGCTTATGCCCGTGGCTCTGCCCGCTTTTATGTCAGTTATGGCGGTAAAAAGTACCTTTCCATTGGTTAAATAATTTTTAAAATCGGTTTAGTGGTTTAGGCGTGAAAGCGTAGCGATGTGTGGTCCTTCAGAACTACGTCAATTATGTACTGATTTGGCAAATTCTCTTTTCATTAAGGAGGAGACCAGTCAGGGTGACCAATCAATATACCAACGGGCGTTTAGCGCAAAGGTTATGATGAAATAGGCATATTACACCTTTTCAAGGCTTTATAAAGAAGGATTTTTATTACTCGATTGTGACAAAACCACATATTCGATTGTTCAAACCAAAACCCACACTGTAACACGTGTTATATGTGTATATTGATTCAACTTACGTATGTTTGAAGCAATTCAGCTTGTGCCGGCGAACTTTTGTGTGTGTTGTGGTTTTCCATTTCCCACGCCATGCCAAACTCGAACGTTGCGTATTTGGCGTTCAGTTTCTATTTAAAGTCTATCGGTGACTGGGTTTTTGTGATTCAACATGGTCGGATTATAATACTTTACCTAAAAATTGTTGGTATAAAATATTTTATTTGAGGTCAAGATGTAGGTATTAAAACTAAGCTACTCAAAAGGTAAATAATTAGTTTATCAATTTAAAAAATATACTTGTTTATCTGTTTTCTTTAAACAACATTTTTGGGAATGATTCCTGTATGTGCAAACATTAACAACACACAGAATCGCCGTGGACAAATAGTACTCTGACAGGACAACTGTATTTAGATCTTACAATTTTTACTCAAACGTGTCCAACACGTTTGAGTAAAAATGTTTTTTCATTTTATTACGATTCAATAATGTACCTACTTTTAATAAATTTTAAAATTAATTATCAGAATAAAATGTGTCAAAGTATTTTAATAAAAATACACTTTTTATCCCTTTTAATTAGGATTTGCTTAAAACTTCTTAGAACTTATTTAAAACATTATTAAGTTTTGTAGGAGAAATCTATGTTTATTTAAGGTAATATAATAATATATATTCGTCTATAGGTGTTAATCAGACCACATAAACACAGTTATATATTTCTAAATATAAAGAATTTTAGATAAAATTTGAAACAAACTAACTAAAATTAAAAATTAAACTTATTGTCTCTATTCGATGACTCTGGTCTTATAGGATATAAGTTGAAAAAGAAAAGTAAAACATAGGCGGCAATTCAATTCAAAAAAAGAACAGTTTTTCTGTGATTTGACTAATTTCATGTCTTACGTTCGTATTAGAAATATAATTTATTGTCTCTTTCGTAACTACATTATAACATTAGCCTCAACGATATATTATTAGATTCTAATCATTAATTTATATGTTTTATTTATAGTAGTCAGTTAATTAGCAATTCCTTTGTCTGTGAAATAAATTAAGCGAGGATTTCTACATACTTGAAAATTCTCGAATGTACTTGAATTTTGCTAATCCGTACTAAGGCTTCGATGTCGAATTTCTCTCAAAATTTACTGCTGAATATAGCTGCGTGGTAATTTTAAAACATTGCTGATGTCGATAAGTAATTTTCTGGAAACAATTCGTTAATAAGCAGCCTTAGGTAGTAGTAGTGGTTTATTTATAACCATAACATATTAAAGTTATCACTTTATTTGATAAATATTTATTTACAGTTGTTAAAAAACGTAATGTATTATTACGATTTTTTTATAAATAATATTGATGTTTATGATTTTTTTAAGGATTTTGTATTTTGCTCTACATTTTAGAAGTAGGGATTTATAAATTAGGAATTTTAGGAATTGGGTGACTATTACTTTTAAACCAATAGAGTTAATGTTGCTGTGATACAAGGGTATCATCATCATCATCATCATCAGCCTATCGCAGTCCACTGCTGGACATAGGCCTCTCCCATTGCACGCCACTTAGATCGATTTTGGGCTTCTCGCATCCAGCTCCTGCCAGCCATCTTGCGCAAATCGTCACTCCACCTGGCCTGTGGGCGTCCTACACTACGTTTGCCGAGACGCGGTCTCCAATCAAGAACTCGTTTTCCCCAACGGTTATCGGTTCTGCGGCTAATATGGCCAGCCCACTGCCACTTCAGCTTGCTGATCCGGTACGCTATGTCGGTGACCTTGGTTCTCTGCCAGATCACCTCATTTCTGATGCGATCCCTTACAGAAACGCCGAGCATAGCCCTTTCCATAGCACGTTGAGCGACTTTAAACTTGTGGACCAGCCGTACCGTAAGTGTCCACGTTTCAGCTCCGTATGTCATGAAGGGTAGGACGCACTCATTAAAGACTCGTCTTAATGTGGATCGACGATGAGAAGACTCGACGTAGCTTCCCAAACGCTGCCCAACCCAACCGAATTCTTCAAGATTCGATACAAGGGTATATTCCTTATAAATTCATTATAAACAATACCATCATGATTTATTTCAATTTTTGTAAGCCTGCAATAATAAAAGTTAAGCTTGTAGGAATTAGGGGGGACCAATTGGCATAAACGAATCATTATCCATACTAATATTATAAATGCGAAAGTGTGTCTGTCTTTCTGTCTGTTACCTCTTCACGCTTAAACTGATGAACCGATTTAAATAAAATTTGGCATTAATTAATTAGGATCTCCTACGAAAGATATACACAAGGTAAAAAAACAATAATTAACTGAAGGGGTATAAGGTCGGTGTACTACTTCACATACAGGAGACCACAGCCAGCACAGTAAAAAAAAAAATCAACCAAGCGACAGTGTCAGTTACAAGCAGGATAGAAAATTTAAGAAAAAGAGAAAGTAGAGTATAGAGGTAGTCCGAGTCCCGGGTATCCTTACCCGATAGGGTAGTTTTTATACCAGAAATTATCCTTTAATGGGGTGACATTGGGGTGGAAGTTTGTAATGGGGAATTGATAACCACTGAACCGATTTACATAAAATTTCGTATAGAGATACTTTAATTCTTCAGGTAAGACATAGGCTGGCCTGGGGGTGACAGGTGAGGCCATCTGTCACCCTAGCAGAAGCAGGCCGGAGTGGCGGCGAGCGCGTTGCGAAGCGCGCTCGCTTCCAGGGAGCAGAGGGAACATGGGGTTCCCACACAGGGGGGGGGTCGTCTACTCGTCTGTAGATGGCCCGAGGTATGTCGGGGCACCAGGGACTTCCTTTCTAGGGTATACCTGGTTCCCCGGCTATTAGTACCCGAGACGGCGTGCGGTTTAAGTCGGTTCGAGTCCGACATGCCACCGATAGGTGGTATCCGAGGGGATTTCCGCACGGAAAAAAAAAAAAAAAAAAAAAAGGTTAGACATAGGCTAGCTTTTACGCCGCGGGCAAAACTAGTTACTAATATAATATTCTAGTACTAGTATTCTCTTAGCTAAATCAGACAGACAGACAGACCATGGTGAAACTATAAAGGTTCCTTGTTAGGACTACGGAACCCTAAACAAGGCCCAGATTAAGCTTTCACATTAATAAAACAGTTCAGTAATCAATTCATTACTCAGCAAAATCCCTTAATAATTCATGTCGGTCCTTATAAGTATGTATATCGTTCCCTTACGACCCCATAAGCCCTTCGAAATTGCCGGGTGACAGCGTGAACAATGCAATGTTTTATAATTTACGATTGTAACGTAAAACAATTAAAATATTATATACAATCGATTAAAACGGAATAGAAAAAAAGTTAACAAATAACCGCGAAATCCATGAGAATAAAAAAAAGTACGTTTCAAATCTAGAATAGCCTTTTTTTTTATTCGAGTCTAAGGAAATACTTAATTTGCTTGGTTTAAAGATTAAAAAGATAATAGAAAGAGAAATCACCTTGTAAAATGTAGATTTGAGTATGAGGCTAAATAGATTTGTTATTAACAAGGAATACCAGTTTTTTTTCATCAATAGCCTTTGATAGACCACTGCTGGACATAGGCTTCTCCTTAGAAAGGAGGTACTGGCCTAGTAGGACAGTTTTTTACCATCTTTCAAATGTCTTTGATGCGTCTTCTTTCTTATGATTTAATGCAATTTTAGCAATTTCGTTTAAAGGAACGGAAGTGTGAAACTTTTATTTGACCAATAAACGCCCTAGAGATGTAATCATATGGGAATACTATAAGGCTCGCTTTGTATAACTTTTTCTTAATTTTACATAACAGATACGCAATGGATTTATCATCATCGAATCCATTGCGCCTCTAATAGTCCTCTGCTGGACATAGGCCTCTCCTTGGAAAGGAGGTTTTGAACTAGACTTGAACAGTCTAGTTCAAGTGCAGTTGTCCCACGTAGTTTGCTTCCTTAGTCGGCTCTTACGACACCCACGGGATGAATAGGAGTGGTGACACTCCGTATTCCTAATTCACACAGAAGCAATGATTTATACATGTAAAAATACAACATAAAATCGACCTAGTTATACCGTGCTAGTGTTTTACACCTTGGAATTTAAAAAAAAACTCCAACAAAGCATTTATTGTTTTATAGAGCGACATTTTGGAGTCAACTACAGACGCGATAACTGTGCCTGCTGATAACTGCTGGCACTCAATACGACTTTCAGTCTGAGTAAATTAAATGGCAAATGTGGAATTTATTTTATGTTCTTTCTTTTGGCAGCGTTATACACATCCATAAAATATAGCTCGGAAAAAATAGGGACTTCCTGATAGCATATTTTTTATACTGGATTTATCCTTTGATGTTGAGTTTGTTGAGGACGAACAAAGAGTTTTTCTTCCTCAATTACTAAATAATGATATTATTTATGTAATGTGAAATATCGAAAGTTGAGATTTAGTGCCGACTTTTGGGTTGCTGGATGTTCTAAAGTTTTTTTGGTATCTTTTCTAATAGGTATTATTAAGCTGAAGAGTTTGTTTGTTTGTTTATTAAGTTAAATGCGCTCATCTCATGAACTTCTGCTTGGAATCTGGACGAATTGACGTGTGATTTAGATAGTTAAATAGGAAGTTATCTAAATATATATTTAGTTGTATTTTTTGCTAGAGCCTATACAGTGTTAGAGAAATGCTCCCGCAAATGAAGACGAATGAACGAAGAAGAAAATAATACTTATGATACCTTTGCTGATGGGAAAAACTGTTTTCTAAGGATGGAGGGAAAGCTACTAGTAAATACTCATTTGTGATATAAAAAAAAACAATTTATTCTACCCACAATTTAAGTAACCGTTTAGATAATGTTCAGCAGTGACAATTTTGAAATTGTTGCATTAAACGCTCATTAAGAATTTGAGATAATGTTAAAAGTTTGGAGGTTTTACGTTACGAGTTCTCAAAGATTGTTGTACTTGAAGAGTTTTACGCAGTCCTCGTTTTTTTATGCAAGATTTGAACGTTCAGCGATAATTTGTTATTTTTTGTGTACAGTCGTTTTTAATTATGTTTACAAAAATTGTATAACATTAATTTTTATATTAATTGGACCAACATTGAACCGTGTATTAGTGGCACTGCTAGCGCTCCTTTTTTTTTACTTGTGTAAAAAAAAAGTGTCATTTTGATTGAAATACAGAAGTGTTCCAATTTAAGCACCGGTTCAATATTGGTTATTCTCCCCTATTATGATCTCAAAACTCGTAACAGTTTTTTATTAAATTAGAGTTTTACCACTATTTGTTGACTAAATTATTTTCCAAAAGTATTTCGTAACTATTTCGCGGTGCGGTGTCACCAGGCTCGACAAGATACGGAATGAGGAAGCTTAGGTGTGCGCGACAGATTTGGTACGGGCACATAAAGAGGAGGCCGCGTGACTACATTGGAAACTTGGCGCTACAATTATCGATCCCCGGTAGAAGATCCAGGGGCAGACCGAAGACAAGGTGGGAGGATGTAGAGGAGTGGAGACAGAGGAGGAAAGCGGGCCCCACCACCATGTGGGATGAATAGCTTGGAAGAGAGAGAGAGAGAGAGAGATTTCGTAACTACTTCATATTCATTCATTTATATATTTATGCCTAACCTCTAAAATTTTGTTATCTCGGAATGATGAGTGACAAAATCGACACCAAGCTTAAAAAGGCCCAAGAAGACAAAATAAACAATTAAACGTTATGTCATTTACCAAAATTACTTAAGCACAGTTTTATTTTTAGCTACATACATTGTTTATCCAGCTTAAATTATCAGAGCTACGGAATATTGGAAACACTAAAGACTATGACGTAGGTGATTCACAGCGCGAAGTGTTACAGCTCGTAGGCGTTGCGTAGGCGAGAACTACGAACGCTTTATAAGTATTTTCAACAAAATTTATGGGTACCTATCACTTTTGTTGATTAATTAATCAAAATAGGTTTTATTTATGAATGCTAATATATATTTAGTGAAAGTTTTATTGCCTGGATCTGTAGCATAATACAATCTTTTATGTCTACGAGTATGTATGTATAGAATGGTTACGAACTTTGTTCGTTGATAAAATAAATATAATGATTTATACTCGAAATATACACAATTAATTACAATAAACAGAATAATCGGTAGTTAACAATAATTCCCACTAGTATATTGTTATATATGTTAGGTCTTTACCTATGAAGATGTAGATTTCTTTCATCATTTTGAAAAATAAAATTTTCGTTTCTTTTTTATTTTGGCCTATTAAAATACTGGCCCAAATTATTTATACAATTTTTCCATTTTGATGACAGTTCATTTATTTATAGAACTCTGTTGGACGGGAGGCGATGAAGTCAGCTATAGCGTTTTGTCCTGGCTCTCGGTTGTTGAATTCTTTCCCACTTAAAAAAAATGACAAAATTTTGAAAAAAGTAGAAATCTGTTGACTCAAGGTAAAGTGTGAGCTCGTGCATTGTCGTGGAGAAGAGCGACCAGTCATGGTTCTTAAATTGTGAGCTTCTCCATATTTTTTTGCAATTTTTGCCAATATCTGCTGAATCCCATTGTATAGTCACATTGTGAGCTACCTCTATTAGTATTCTAATTATTTTCTTAATATTTAAAACTGAATTGATAGACTTTTTAATACATAATCTAAATGGAGTGATTCCGCAATCGATATACAAAAACTAGTAGTTTTTTTTTATGTATAAGGAGCAAACAAACATACGGGTCAGACGGATCGTAAGTGACTACCTATGCAACAACTCAACAATCACAAGTGCTCTACCGCCCTTCGAGTGAATCCTTAAGTTGTAGAAAGCCATTGTATTCTGAGGTACAGACGGCACAGTCCTGGGCAAGTGAATAAGTCTTGAAATCAAGTTCTAACTTATCAATGTTCTTCTGTTATACAATTTAAAAAAAAAATTAATACATTTCAGTTTTCTAAGTTTAGAACGTTCTCGCACAAATAAAACGGTTGCGACTCATGATAAGTATGAACGATTAAATAGATAATTGGAAATGCCTATATTTAGCCGTCTCGAGAAATAAGTCGTACAAACAAAAAGCATTCTGTTCCTTAAACAATGACGACGGCTGTCCTCGGCTAAAGTCGGCTAATTATATTAGGATTGGCTCTGATTCCTCTATTGTCTTTGATATATTTCTTAAGCTTACTATTAGTGTTTTATATTTATTATATCTTTTACTATCAATCTTTGTATTATATTTTTTCCCGTTTTTGCAGAAATTTTCATTGATGCTCGGCCCCTATTGACCGTGGCGTAACGTTAAGTTGTTCTTTCTCGATAAATAGGCTATCCAACACTGAAATAATTTTTCAATTTGAACCAGTAGTTCCTGAGATTAGCACATTCAACCAAACAAAAAACAAACTCTTCAGCTTTATAATATTAGTATAGATTTCATAATGATGCTGAATAATCCAAACATTTCAAATATAAACACTATTAGAGTTGCAAGAAAAAAATATCAATACTTTATTGCGTTGTTTGAAAATTATTTTTTCATTTTGGCTTCTAATATCAAAAAATAACGGTGCAAAACTATCTGAAATCCTATGCATTCTCCGTGCCAAATTCCCTTTTACAATTCCTGGCTACAAACTAGGTTAACAAAAAAACCTCAATAGTATTCATAGCATGCGACACAAACTTTATTTCGCTGTAGAATTCTGTAATCTAATTTCTGAACGTACCAAGAAATTAAAAATAAACAGGCTGTAACAAAGTAACGATACTGTTTTCTGTCGTATCAAATTCTAAATTTAAACCGATTAAACAGATATCTGTTTGACCTTTCTTCTCATAAGGCTCAACCCCTTGGAAACGGGCGGTTGTAGATCGGCACAGACATACCATAGATTTTGTATAAGTTTATTATATTAATTATTATTAAATTTATTTTGCTTACTATTTAACAAAACAGACATTGTTGCTATTGTGTGTGACTCCCACATACAAAGAAACAGAAACATACTACAGCGCCATCTAATGAAGACACACCGAACTACGGAGTAACTACTAAAATAAGAATTGCTAATCCTGTATCGCGATATAAAGAATTCCCTCGCCGATTAGCATATATACAACTTCCCAACATCAACCGTTGGGCGTAAAGACGATTTCAAACAATTTTTATGAAATAAAGAGAGTTTGAGTTTGAAATTCTTAATAGAACATAGAATAAAAAGAAAAGGTGTTTGTTTAGTAGGTTGTCGACAAACGATAGACGCAGGGAGCACCTCTATACAAATAGGGGTGAACCTACTTGGATGTTTGTGGGACATAAGAGATCGATATACTTGTTTGTGTACGTACTTTGCTCTTAATTGAAACGTGAGTGTAGAAGCTCGCAATAGGCCTAGCGTAGTTAATGTGTGGGTAAACAAAGACTACATTAAGGAGGTTTTATTTAAGGAGTAGCGTTCAAATGTTTGTAATTAGGTGGAGCTAATGTGTGTCATTACCATGGAGTTATATGTATACATATAACTCAATGGTATAACTCAATTATAAAAAATGAGAAAAGAAATTCGTTATCATTATTCTATTTGGTATCGGCATGGTTTTTAAAGGTGTCAAACGAAGAAACTAAATTGGGGTAAATGACAAATAAGTTGAAAACTAGGGTAACTGAAAGTTCCAGATGGCTAACGGGTTTGAAGCTCCAATGGATCAAAGCAAAGCGGGTTCGTACCGAATAATAATAACGGTTACCTTTAAAAAAAAGTATTCTCCGACCTCTCCTGGTATTAATAAACACATATTTATTCATTATTGATAATAGGACATAACATTTTTTACATCCTGACACCAATAATTTCATATTTATTTTTCATAAAACTAATATATGTCATATTTTTCTATATAAAAACTACATTGAGTTTCTATCATTTTCTATTGAACATATTTGCGTAAAACTGTACCGTCTAGTTGGAATAGTTCTAATAAAAGTACATAAAAATAAAGTTGAACTCATGCGAACACTTGCATGGATGTCATAAAAGTTGAACTCCTGAGAAAGTTGGAATCTTGCGAACAAACCGTAATTTTGCACTAGGAGAGGTCACAAGAGGCCACGTCTACTGTTTTTAAGTATCTGTCTTTGCTATTATAATCAATAGTCTACTTTAATAGTCCACTGCTGGATATAAGCCGCTCCTTAGAAAGGAGGTTTTGGCCTTCGGTTTGGTACCAAGCTGGGCGTCTGCCCAGCCCCAGGAGAAAAATGTTTTTCTTTCAATTTTTATATATATTAACCGTTATTCTTATATTATACGGGACGGAGAAAAACCAAAATATTACTCATTTTTTGCGTTATAAATGGTGTAACTAACCCGTCTTGTATAATTTGTTTCATCATCATCATCAGCCTATCGCAGTCCACTGCTGGACATAGGCCTCTCCCATTGCACGCCATTTAGATCGATTTTGGGCTTCTCGCATAATTTGTTTAGAAGAATGAAAATTATAATTGACACACCGGTTTTCTGTAAGGCCTTACTGAAAACCGATGTGTCATTTTAATTATACTACTGCCCTGATTTGCCCAAGCATCTCTCTCCCACATTTCACTCAAGATCTATACGATAAACTGCAAGATCTATACACAACATAAGAGATGGAAGGATGACATCCAAAAAGTGGCATGCAGCAACTGGACCCTAATTGCCCAAGACAGAGGAAAGTGGAGAGGATTAAAGGAGGCCTACACTAAAATATTTGGTCGATCAAGGCTAAAGAAGAAGAAGAAGATACACAACATATATACGCTATAATCGTATGAGAATACCCTACATGTATATGAGAGTGTTTTCTTCTTTTGTCCGTACATTATTCATTTCCAATTGTTACATATTTCAAGGAAATATAAGACCGGACTTCATGCGTATCATAATGGCCGGTCGTATGTCTTCCTGTCTATATCGTCGCGCACAAATGAACATCATTTTTACATAATATCATAAAGCTATAACCTATCGACATCTATGACCCTAAGAAACTGACAATCTTTGCTAGAAAGTATATCTTATGTGTTCGGAATACGAAAGTTGTAATTACATGCTTGTACTTCAAGCAAATCTTTATTGGTATGTTCTTAAAATCCAGGTTCAGTCCGTGTGGTGACGGATTAAGAATACAGTGTCACTATTCATCCCATGGGTGTCGTAAGAGCCGACTAAGGGAGTAAACCACGCAGGACACAGGCACTGCAAAGAGAAGGAAAACTTGAAACAAACCCGAAGGAGGTTTTGGCCTACTATACCACGCTGGCCAGACGGGTTGGTATAGGTTTGTGTCAAGTTTTTCGTCTCTGTTCAGTTTGTTCCCTTAGTCGGCTCTTGCGACACCGACGGGATGAATAAGGGTGGTGACATTCCGTATTCTTAATCCGTCACCACACGGTTTCTTTTTTTTATTATTAGTAAGGCTTGAAGTATATAACACATGCAGAGGAAAAAGACCCATAAATAGAAATTCTATAACGTACAAAAGCTTATACGAAAAAGATTTTCTTCTAGAGACTTTATGTCCATTAGCGTCGAGACCTCGAGACCATTGATATTATTAAATTAAGAACACTCCAAATGGCTTTTCAATTTCCGAAGCTAATGGATACCGTGCAACTATTGTCAACGTTTACTTCGAGGCGTTAATACTGGACTTTTATTACTTTTAGCCTATTAGGGGTCTATACTGCTAACAGGAAGCTATTATAGTTTTGTAATGTCGGTCTGTGTGTCCGTCCGTTAGATTGTTAGTACTAGAAAGCTGGCATTTTAAGTAGGTATTTTTCCATTACGTTTTAATGTATTCTAACATAATTACTTTGTTTTTTATCAATAGAAAAAGATTTTTATATTTAGGAGTTGTTGGAGTGTTTCATTTATTTCATAATATTTTTTCGTTCTAACAAAGAAATTAGAACTATATTAAAAATTTGCATTCTAAGTACACCTTACACAGCACACACACACACACACACACACACACACACACACACACACACACACACACACACACATAAACACACACTCACTCATACACACATTTTTGCTTTTGTTCCTGTTCATAAGTTTTCACATAAGCACTAGTATACATAAATATTTTGTATTGGAATTTGTTCCATCTCCGGAGGAGGTCACACTTGCAAACTACTGCAGTTATTCTCGTGCACAATTGCAATGCAAATTACCCTAATTTTTGTTTCCAATAAATATGTTTATTATTATTCCATTAATAAAAATATGTCTTTGCATGTGGGAGAGCTATGCTTCGGCACTGTTTGGTTGGCTCAACCGTAGTGATAACTAAAATACGGCTTCCTCGCCACTTCCTACTGCCTTGAGCGTTGAGCGTCGATCCCCACATGGGAAAAAAATTTGTGTGAGTATATTATTTGTGCGGGCGTTGTCTTAAAAAAAAGCCGTGTGGTGTCGTGGGACACCCGATAGGAACGAAGTTGTGACGATCGAGTAAAACTGATTCGACACGATTTTAATTACAACGCCATCTATCAAAGCGGCTATTACCTACATATTTTTCAGTTGGTTTCTAATTAAAACAATTTATACATTGGTAAAATCTCCTTGAAAAATGATGTCGAATACAATATTTTTTGCTCAACCTAAGAACATAAATTTTAATTTTACTGAGATGAAAAGTAATGATTTCCTATCTATTCGATAGATGGCGCTGAATGACTGACAAGTGACAATTCAAAATAAAAAGTGTCGTTACAACCTTTCGTGAGAATTTTTTCCGTCTTGCCCCCTTTCACAACGCGCGATAAGGAACTTCGTTCCAAAAATGAACTTTGAAGTTGCAGGAGTCCATGTGCAGTAGTAGTCAATGGCGATCAAGTGACTCGTCTGCTCGTCTTAAAGAGAACAGAAGAGGCAGAACGAGAAGTGCATACAAAATTTTATTTTAATAATGAATAAAAAAATTATTTCCAAAGTCCAATTTTTAAAAGAAAATAACGTACATAAAATGTCTATGGCTTTTAAAACTTTTTGAAAGGAAATCCGATTTTTGTGACTGGCTGGCACCTCCAATAAATCTTGTTTTACTGACAAAGGGTCTGCCAGGGACTGTGCGGGGATTTTTCTATAAATATGTATACGAATCTATATTGATTCTGACTACTACTCGTATATTAATTGACTGAATATCTTAACAATAAACTGACAGAGATAAAACGATAATAAATTCAATTTTTTTGTATTCTTCATCCCTTCTTCCATCATTAAAGGTAAATTGTATTCTACAAATTGAAATAGAACCAAATTAATCATATTTAATCCAACAATCAATTGAGAAACGTACGATAAACATAGATTGTTTCGTATATTATCTATGCCTATTTTAAATAAGTACCAACTCTAAATGATTTTTTTAAGAATGTTGCGTTTTGTGAGTATTTTTCTAAGAAGGTACATTCTATAAGTTGTACTATTACTCTTTAACTAACAGAGATAACTAAGCCAAGACGCTTTTGCTTCTAAATCCGCCGTTGCTATACATATACACGCTCAAAGAGTCCGTCCGGTGATTGAAGAGGCCATTAGAGCAGTAATATTAACAGTATTCTATAACATATGTGTCTGTAATATTAATTCAACACATAGATACACATACAGACACATTTTATGTGTATGAATACTTGGGCATGCAATGCAGTTTGGTTCTCCACATATAAGATTTAAAAAAAAATGTTATGTTTATGAGCGCAATAATATAATAATTCCATGAACATAAGAATCCTAGTGAATCAAGTAACTTTATTTTAGTTTGAATATTAAAATGTTAAAGCTCAGAAGATAAATTAAAATCTAGAAACTCGTTCATGAAATGTCGCATTTCCCGCCCAATTTTACACCACGTTATATAAGTAAATTTTTATCACAGAGTGGGTAACTTTAGCGCCGACTGAGTAAACACTGCTTTCGTATATAACTTAAAAGCTCTAAAGACATGGCTTCCTTAATAAAAAGAAGATTCTTTTGACACTGGTGTAAAAAGCAACCAGCATAAAGCTGTATAAAAGTCCATTTGTAAAATTAGGGCTGTATTTGGATCATAAGATTACACTGACAACTTCAACACATCTGTTCTTTACTTTACTATTCAAATTTATATTAATGGATAAATACTCGTACCTATGTTGTTTTTTTAAATCAACATTTTAGCAGACCACATTGTTGCTCATACCATTAAATATTAAATGTAAATATGTTCCTGATAGCACTCAATGGCTAGGCAGAATATTTGGTATCTTATACAGAACTTCCTACTAGCGGTACGGAGTCTAGTATAGTAAGATAGATGGTAATAGTCAGATAACTAAATAAATGACAGATAATTTGACTGTAATTAGTAAATAAGTATTTTATCAGTCAATCTAGCTTTCACAGTATAGGCGCTGCTTATATTGAAACTAGATGGCGTTGTGTTAAATGTCCAAAAATATTATTATTATTACTGTTTTCCCAATTATCCGAGTTCATAATTAAAAAGGATCAATAGTTTTAAAATTATTAAAACAAGAACTCGAATTAACAAATAGTTGGGATTATGTGGGGCAGGGCAAACAATGTTAACAATTTATCATTTTTAACCTACTTATAACAAAGAAGGAGGTTCTTAATTCGACTGTATTTATTTTGTTTGTAACCTCAGAACTCTGTTATTTATGAACCTATTTTAAACATCATTTTTTTTTGTATTTGGGAAAGTATCATCATCGTCAATCAAGCATCACTATCATCTTTTGGTCTTAAAAATTTGAATGAGCCGTTAATTTTAACTTCAGTTTTAAATACAATAATCTAAATGGTTGAGTAAGTAGTAAGTGTTTTATTTACTCTTACGACCGGGTTCTTGTGCCACCATAATCAGGTCGCTTTGTAATTTCTCTTGTTTTGAAAACAAAAAACAAAATGGAGTTCGAAAATTAAGATGAAAAAAAATTACATTCGGACTGAATATTATTATATTATATTTATTTGTAACAATGAAAACAGCTTTGGTATCAATAGTCGTTCATAATAAAAATGACAAAATGTATATATACACCTAACATTTTTTTTTAAATGAACCGCCGTTAATGAGGCCTTGTATAATTTATGAGAGAGCTCCGTTTTAATAAAGATTCGCATCTGGGCGCCGTTAATCACGAAACTGAGGAGCTTTTGGATGTACCGTTGTTCTTTTGTCTGGTTATTATTTCTTCTGGTCTGTTTTTTTTTTGACTTAACATAGGTTAATGGAACTTAGTTAAGTATTCATACCTTTCTTTCCTTTACCTTTTTCTTGTACTTTTAGATATCTCCAAAATAAATATCCGTGTGGTGACAGATTCAGAATATGGAATGTCACCGCCTCTTTTGCATCCCGACAGCACTGCAAAAAGAAGGAAAACTTGTCACAAACCCTATACCAACCCGTCTGGCCAGCGTGGTATAGTAAGCCAAAACCTCCTTTCTAAGGAGAGGCCTATGTCCAGCAGTGGACTGTGAGAGGCTGTTGATGAAAATTAATAATAAATTAACTTGGAACACCCAATACTCGACTAACTGATCCCAAGCTAGGCGCAGAACCTTCACCTATAGTACATATCTAGACTTACATTACCATACCTAACCTAACATTGTAAATGATAAATGTGTGTATTTGTGTGTGTGTTCCTGACGCTCTTCAAGTCCTCTATCTTCTACAAACTATAAACAATCGAGGGTTAATCTCCAACACCATCCGATAGCGATAGAAATCGCCATTTCCATTACTTCCTGTGTTATCTTTCGCTACACAATCATGGTCCTCAGTACTCCGATGCATTGGGACTTATTCCGTTCTTTATTGTAGGGCTGTGCTTTGTACGTCTAATACGAAGAGAAAGTTAACTGACTTTTGTGATTTTGAGGTTAACTTTAGTAAAGAGTGCGTTTTTAGGAATCACAACAAATATTTACCTATGATATTATAAATAAATTATACGTAAATTAAATATACATTATCGGCAATATGTAAGGTTGTAATTTTAGAAATATATGCACATATTATGTGCTAAGTTAGTTACGTAATTTTGCTTACAAGTTATGAAGGTACAGAAGAAACCTTTTATATGACTAAATTTACAATAACGAGAGAAAATCAATTTAAAATCTCTATAGTTTTGAACTATTTCAATTTTTTATTCTATAGCACATACTGTTGGAAATATTAAGCTTTTTGCTATACTGTTGATCTGATTCTGATATGTTTCAGTGTGCCACATTTGTTTCAAAATGGCTACTAAAAGAAATCTTCACCTATACTCGTAGATATATCGACAACGACCATTTTATACCGACTGATTGACCCTTTAGAAATAAACCTATTATAAGAACAAGACAAGACAGAAAGAAATCTCGCCTACACTACAAACATTGAAACAAAAGATACAAAGAACACAGACTGGATTTATTGAATTATTTAGTTTATAATAATATATATATATTTTTTTTAAATGAAACAGATTTTTTATCTTAGAGTAAATTACAAGTTTTTACTTCTAGTGCCAGACTAAAAGAAGTTATTGTAAGCATATAGGTTAAACAAAAAAGAAAAACACACAACTAGAAAAAAAAAAACGGTTGTCTGTAAAGTCGGTTTACTGACGATAGTTGAACGTGACAACGTCATAAGAAAATACTGATGAAATGGTAGCATTTTTTAAAAATGTATTATTGTATACGAGTAGCAGCTGTCCACGCGGACGCATCGCTCACTCAAGTAGGAGAGAGACAGATGTCGAACGCTGCCGAACGCGGAGGCCGATTGTGCCTCTTTGTCACCCACTTCACGCCTTAAATGGAACGCCTCAGAGCGAGGTAACGCCGCATGAGTCATGTTTTTTCGTGCGTGCAGCCGGCTTCATCGAATTATAAGACGTTGTCACGTCAAAAATATCACACAGTACACAACAACACAGTCACTGAGTAAGCGTTAACACATTGTTACATTATGCCTATTTGAAAAAATTAAGGAGATTCGGATTTTTGCATAATTTGTGATTGTTTGTGGAGTACTGTTGGGAGGGGATCCTTCTAACATTTCCTCCAAAACACTTCTTTTATTTGGTTTTCACCTAGTAAGCGTTTCAGGGGTGGCCTTAACGCGGGCACGCCTGCCGAACGCGGAGGCCGATTGTGCCTCTTTGTCACCCACTTCACGCCTTAAATGGAACGCCTCAGAGCGAGGTAACGCCGCATGAGTCATGTTTTTTCGTGCGTGCAGCCGGCTTCATCGAATTATAAGACGTTGTCACGTCAAAAATATCACACAGTACACAACAACACAGTCACTGAGTAAGCGTTAACACATTGTTACATTATGCCTATTTGAAAAAATTAAGGAGATTCGGATTTTTGCATAATTTGTGATTGTTTGTGGAGTACTGTTGGGAGGGGATCCTTCTAACATTTCCTCCAAAACACTTCTTTTATTTGGTTTTCACCTAGTAAGCGTTTCAGGGGTGGCCTTAACGTGGGCACGCCGTTATCGCGGCGGTAAGACCCGTTATGGAGGATTGGCTGGAGAGGCGTCACGGGACCCTCTCATACCGAGTGACGCAGGTGATCACTGGGAAAGGATGTTTCGGGGATCACATGTGTCTGATCCGCAAGGAGCCAACGCCTGAGTGCCACCACTGCGATGGCCAGACCGTGGACACGGCTCTCCACACGCTGGCAGAGTGCCCGGCGTGGGTTGAGCAGAGGCGAGACCTCGTGGCGGCCATCGGAGTGGGAGTTCTCTCGCTCGATAGCCTGATAGCGGCTATCGTGCGGAGCGAGAGTGCGTGGAACTCTGCCGTCTCATTCTGCGAGCAAGTTATGCTCGCGAAGGAGACGGCGGAGCGGGACCGGGAGAGGTTTAGGACTCTCCCGGCCCGCCAGGCCCGGGAACGGGCCAGGTACCGCAGGCGACTCAGGTGCCGGAGGTCGCAGAACGACCTCCGTCCTCCATAAGCGCAGGCCTGGGGGTGACAGGTGAGGCCATCTGTCACCCTAGCAGAAGCAGGCCGGGGTGGCGGCGAGCGCGTTGCGAAGCGCGCTCGCTTCCAGGGAGCAGAGGGAACATGGGGTTCCCACACGGGAGGGGGTCGTCTACCTGTTGTTGTAGATGGCCCGAGGTATGTCGGGGCACCAGGGACTTCCTTTCTAGGGTATACCTGGTACCCCGGCTATTAGTACCTGAGACGGCGTGCGGTTTTAGTCGGTTCGATTCCGACATGCCACCGATAGGTGGTATCCGAGGGGATTTCCGCACGGAAAAAAAATAAAGAGGGGCGGTCTTAACGGCGACGTATTTAACTATAATCACTTACCATCACGTGCCCCGTTTGCCCATACCATACCAAAAACAATTCGCCATTCATGCAGTCTATTTAAATTAGATAAAAATATATTTCACAATAGCCAGAAAAGAATAAAAGCCATTATTCAGTGTTTGACCACCAAGTGAACGCAAATCTCTTTATTAAACGTCAAGGTTCTGTAAAAAGGAATTTATGAAATATTGTAACGTAATTTCAGTTATTAAATTGTTTAATAAGTTATGACGTCATATCCAGCTATTGCCATTTTTTTAAATATTTGATTGAAGTTGAAACCAGTAACGAATTTCGATTTTTAGACACAATATATGGCATACTTAATTTGAGCGGGAATAGTAAACAATTCATTTGAAATTTTGCATACTACCCTTTTGTAATAACGTTTTATTTTTTCCAGGTAAGCAGCCCAACACAGTACTTCTGGTACCGTACGACACTTCAAATATCCGAAGACATAAATTACCCAGAATCGTTCAACTACAAAATTGCTTTAGCCCTTGTCATCGCCTGGATCCTCGTTTACTTATGCATGATCAAAGGCATCGCTTCCTCCGGCAAAGTCGTTTACGTAACGGCCACTTTCCCTTATATTGTCCTTGTAATATTTTTCTTTAGGGGCATAACTTTAAAGGGCATGGGTGATGGATTAATTCATTTATTCACTCCGAAGTGGCACAGGATTCTAGACCCTGTTGTCTGGTTAGAAGCAGGCACGCAAATATTCTTTTCGCTTGGCCTCGCTTTTGGAGGTTTGATAGCTTTTTCGTCCTACAATCCAGTGGACAATAACTGTTACAGAGATGCGATTATGGTCTCTATGACAAATTGTTTAACGTCTATGTTTGCGGGAATCGTTGTTTTTTCTATAATTGGGTTTAAAGCCACGATGGTGTATGAGAAATGTTTGGATGTCAGGAACGAGACTTTGTTGGACATGTTTGGACCGGCGTTTCAGTCTATGGAACTGCCGGAGGCTGGGCAGACTGTGATGATGGAGCTTTATGGGAATTTGACCAAACTTGTAATGCCACATCTGCCTCACTGTGATCTACAACAGGAGCTGGATAATGTAAGTATGATCAGATTATACGCAACTTTGTTTATATTGCTACAAAAAGGTAGATATAAAAACAAATTTTACTGTACAGACGAGCTGAATCTTCTTTTCATTAGTTCTTTCTTAAGGGATTAGTAATCCTGATTGTTACATACTGACGAATAATAGTGCAATGACCGCGATCATTTATTGTTTCTACTTGTAATTTATCTCTAATATGGACAAAATATACAAATACAATTAATAAGCATGCGTATCAGCGCAGTCTAGTTACCAAAGCACAAGCTCAACCTAATTTTGGATCAGAGGGCCGTGTATAGGATTTGTCAAGTTATAAACATTTCATAAAGCTTATAGAAAAACCGAAAACTTTTTTAATTTCTGAGGTTATTGCGCATGGGTCTTATTAACATACTAATTTAAATAAAACATTTAAATATCAACGAATTTACAACAATTGAATTCAGAAGGCAATCAGTGCAACCATTGTAGATGACAAACCCCTTTAAAATGAGACTTTCTAGATATTTCAACTATCGTGAGATGGGCTTCACAGCGCCTCGATTTAGTCCTTTTTTTTCCGTGCGGAAATCCCCTCGGATACCACTTATCGGTGGCATGTCGGACTCGAACCGACTAAAACCGTCTCGGGTACTTATAGCCGGGGAACCAGGTATACCCTAGAAAGGAAGTCCCTGGTGCCCCGACATACCTCGGGCCTTCTACAGACGAGTAGACGACCTCCCCCCCTGTGTGGGGCCTCGATTTAGTCCTAATTCTGTTAGTATTTAAATAGATATTTTTCAACTTTCTATTAGTCAAGAAATGAATTCGAGCAGTCTGACTGATTCAGTACCTTTAAATCTCCTTTAAAAGTTCTGTTTAATATGGTCTTTTACTAGCAGTATTCTTTAAATAAGAATGAGTAACAGTGATTACTTTCTTCAATGAAGTATCAATTACTAATTTCACTGTTAGCGTTAGAACGTAAAAGTTGGTCTAAGAGTGTTTCAAATTATTTATTTCTATATTTTAACTTCATGCACTATTTTATGAATCGACGGATTTAATGCCTAAGGGCTGAAGCGGAAGTTTTCAAATTATAGCATACACTGACACATTGGCAAAACCTCCTAAATAATGTACATGTGGGTAGTATAATAAATTATATTATCTATTTTAATATTTTGAAGGTTTATTAATATTTTTGAACTCTATATCACCCAAAGGTTGACTAGTTTACAATGCAAAACGACGTCAGTTCCCAACCAAAAATAAAAATCTTAATTGTTCTTTTTTTACAGACAGCCTCAGGCACGGGGCTTGCATTCATCATATTCACAGAAGCCATCAACCAGTTCCCTGGCGCACAATTCTGGTCCGTCCTTTTCTTCTTGATGCTCTTCACCCTCGGAATAGACTCTCAGTTCGGGACCCTCGAAGGAGTCGTCACATCCATAGTCGATATGAAGCTATTCCCGAATTTAAGAAAGGAGTATTTAACTGGAGGGATATGTCTGATATGCTGCTTATTGTCTATGGCATTTGCGCATGGGTCCGGCAGTTATATATTTCTACTGTTCGACATGTACAGTGGGAATTTCCCACTGTTGATTATTGCCTTCTTCGAATGCATTGGCATCGCATACGTCTATGGAGTTAAGAGGTAAGAATATTATTATTTTTATATACTATTTATTATTTTGTTGAGAATATCTACTTTGTAAAAAAATTGGAGCGGTCAGCGGTAACTTAATGGCTGACGTCGGATTAGCGATGAAGTGATTACGGATTAACCTCACCCAGTTCTAATCAGACAGTCTCACTTAAAGGGTATTTCACAACAATATTTAAAATTTATTATACAGGTAACCATTGCTCGCTCCATTTTCCTCCGTCACACATTTCTTTTTACGTCTTAAAAGCCCGGCTTATCGTAACTGGTCATCGTCAACAACATTATCAGCCTTTAATAGTCCACTGCTGGCCATAGGCCTCTCCTTACGAAGGAGGTTTCGTAACTGGTGCTTTTAGTAAAAGTACACTTGCTTAACGAGTACAGCAATAGCGAGTTTCCGGTCTCTGAAAAAGTTTTACGTCTCCTAAAACCTATAATAATAATAATATTGTACCACATTCACACAACGCCATCTAGTCCCAAACTAAGCAGAGCTTGTACTATGGGTACTATACAACTGATATAAATACATATATACTTTTTTTTTTGTAAATACAAACTTATTATCAATCAAACATTAAATCATCAAACATCAAATGTTCATGCAATCAAATGTTTGACTTGAGCGGGAATCGAACCCGCGACCTTTGGAATAGCAGTCCGTTACACAAACCACTACGATATTCGGTCGTCGACGCTATATCTATATCTATATCCATTTCATACGTATTAAAACCTGGAGTCGATTCTATTTTTCGTTTACTTTCAAAGCTTTAAAATCCGAGCGAAAAGAGACCGTAAATATAGAACTAATAGCATTTTGCGGCATTTAACTTAGTTAGGAGAAGCTTAGCGATCGATTTATGGATTTCTTAGCTTAAATTCACAGCTTGGTTGAAACGTGCAAAACCAATAACTTTGCGACCATTTTTAAAGAGAGCGCGTGGAGATATCAACTTGATATTACGATTAATAATTGCGGTCGATGGAAGTTATAAAAAGAATATGAAATAATATAAAAATAAACGATTTAAATCATAGATTTTAATACTTGGTGAATCAATAGGGTAGGCTAGGGCAAATCCCACAATCGTTAATTGAATGACTGCATTTATGGCGTAGTGGTTTAAGCGGTCGCCACGCCGCTTCCTACTGCGCTTCGATCCTCACATCGAACACCACTTTGTGATCTCCAAATTGTTGTTCTGAGACTGGGTGTTCTTTGTGTCCGTTTCATATATGTTTGTTAAATTCCCCACGGGATATATATTCCTAAGGCGGAAGTTGTCTTTTCAAAAAAAAAGTATTTTATATGTAAAAGTGAGTTTTGTTTGTTTGTTACGCTTTCACGCCTGAACCACTAAACGGATTTAAAAATTCTTCTACCTATGGAGAGCTACGTTATTGGCGCTTAGCATAGGCTACTTTTAGCATAGGCCAGGCTCGACCGGAGTGATTCCACGGCCTCACAGATAAACGGTGTTAAGGTTGATAGATTGAAAACTCTTTATTTGAACACCGTTTTACAAGAAGTATGGTACATAAAGTGTCAGATATGTTATGTACAAAGGGCGGTCTTATTGCTAAGACCAATCTCTTCCAGGCAACCTTAGGTTGGATCAAAATGTTCCGGAGAGAGAGTAGTAGTTGACGGTGAAATGAGTTTTTAAGGTTAATTGCTAACTAATCTAAAACAGATAACTAGATATATATAACATAATAAATTTACACATATATACACATACATATTTATATACATAAAAACAAATACTTATACATACCAGCAAATATACATGCGTACATAACTACTGTATATCATTTATAAAAAAAAAAAAAACTCATTATACCTTAATATGTAGCTGTCTTAATTACGATACATAAAATTCTTGAATCATTTTCTTAAAACTGTTTATTGTTTGCGCTCGCCTTATGTTGCGTCTGTGTTTGTGTGAGTGAGTGAGTAAAGTGACCTCACTTTACTCACTCACTCACACAAACACCTATAACCTTATCGGAGCCTGAAATCGCCATTCCTCCTAATAATCTTATCTTTTGTCCCCTATAGAATAAAAGAAAACGGCGTGAGGGTCTATGGACTATGGTCTATGGACTCCCGGTCGGAATGAAGTTTCGCAAGAAGTGTCAAGTCTTGTTACACTTTTTTCGGTCTCGGTCCCATCCGCTCAGGGCGATAAGGAACTTCGTTTCAATATATATATAAGAAGATGTGATAGGAACTTGTTAACTAGTGAAATAACTTGTGACAGAAAGATAATCATCTGCCTACCCTTTTCCCAATTTTATTTGGGGTCGGCGCAGTATGTATGATTTTTCCATTCTACTCTGTCATGCGTCATCTCACTGTTTACTCCCTTCCTAGCCATATCCTCCCTGACGCAGTCCATCCACCTCTTCTTCGGTCTGCCTCTTCTCTTGTACCCTTCAACTCTCATACCTAAAACTTTCTTCGCCACATTTTCCTCATGCCTCCGCATGACATGTCCATACCAAGATAACCTATTACTTCTTTCTTAACTTTGTGACAGAAAGATGATGATCAAAAGTATATCAAGTAGTTTATTAAAACTTCTACTGACTGAAACTGATTTAACTACTGTACAACCCTTAGTCGTTCATTTTTATTACAAACACACGTTTATTTTTATCCTTCTTAAAAGCTTTTTTTACACGCTTTATATTAGCTTCACTTGTATGTTTGTTAGTATGTTTCCGACTCCTGTGGGCGTGATTTTAAACGGTCAGAATTCGTTCACACTTTGTAGATTATCGAGGACCGATGACAATACACTAATTAAAAAAAAAATTGTTTTAAAAAACTAAAAAACACGCTTTCTATAGAAAACCAAACTAAAAAACAGAAAATAAATTTGAAAAAAGGCGTGGGGTGCTTTTTACTATTGACAACAGGCACCCAACGCTTTTTTCAAATTTATTTTACTGACGCATCTAGTAATTAAAATGATGTTTGTGCTAAAATTAGACTCCTTTACTCTACAAGAACGCTTTGTCTTATTAGCTTTCAAGCACGAAGCTGCATTCTTCTAAGATTGAAATTAAGTTCATAAACTAGAGAGTATAGTCAGGATTCTAGTTAGTTTTGGTTAAAATTAGACGACACAGATATCCTTTTTATATATTTTGAACTTTAATGTACCTAATTCGTATATTGTAAACGTGTCGTTTTACTGAAATATACCACTGCTGACTAGTGATGTCTAGTGACTAGTGATGTATAACGTAAAATAAAACAATTCTTTATGTGTTAATATTTAAGCGGCGGTAGCCTAGTGGTTAAGGCTAGCGGTTGTCGTCAAGAGGTCGTGGCTTCGAATCCGACTATCGACGTGAACCCACTCCTAACACAAGCAATTTAGTTTAGCTGGAGCTGCTAGTAAGCCTTTAAAAATAAAAAATAGAAATTTAATGATAATGTTGAAATTGGTCGACTACACAAAAGATTCGTACATCATTGGTATTGGTATTGGTTGTGGGCTTCGGTTTCCGCATTTAGACTCAAGAGTGGTTCTTTATGCGTATTCGTACATCATAATAATTGTATCCATTGCAAAAAAGAAACTGGATTAATTTAAAAACTTGATCCGATATTATCCAATACCTATTAATTTTTGTGACCGTATCTTTGTTTCACTTCATCTGCTATCTTTAAAGCTTTAAACTTCTGTGAAAGCTGTCAAATTGATTGATATCGATTCATTCATAAGTTTTGTGTTAGATCATCCTAACGGTGGTGTCGTTACCAAAAAAGATATGAAAACGAGACCCCAGTGGTGTGGTTCAGTGGTGTCGTTTACAATACACGACCTAATTGGTTTCTTGTTAAAATTAATGGAACAAATGGCTGCTACCCAAGCTATTGAGCCGGAAACAGATTCAATTAGCGTACAATTGATGGTATTTAAATTATATAACACTTGTTTAATATCTGAGTCGTCTGTTTTTGTTATGTACCCGCGTTTTTATTAAGCTTATTTTTAAACTAGCTGACCCGCGCAACCTCGTCTGCGTCTCTCAATAGTAATAAATTTTCTCTGTTTTTTGAAACATTCTTCATTGGTGCGCCGCTCCTATTGGTCTTAGCGTGATGATATATAGCCTATAGAATTCCTCGATAAATGGGCTATCTAACACTGAAAGAATTTTTCAAATCGGACCACTAGTTCCTGAGATTAGCTCGTTCAAACAAACAAACTCTTCAGCTTTATAATATTAGTATAGACTAGTATAGATAATGCATCAAGTAATAAGGCGGATGTTTGTGCAAAAATCTGACTTTTTCACTTTGTAAGGACACCTTATCTTATCTAAATTCATAATTGTAATCTTGTTGGTAAATGGGGTCGCGTAAGCTCCATGATGAGGGCCAGAGTCAACAAAAGGCGACTGACATGTCTATTAATGCTATTGTTTATGGTTTCCACTTAGCAGTATGCTTAATAGCTGACTTGTTGAACTTAGTTTTAATAGAGATAAACAAATTTGAAGAAATAGTTATGTCGAGTAGTGACTTTGTTTACAAGTGTTTAGTAATTTGAGTAAATATTATATATACATATAAAATTCTCGTGTCACAATGTTAGTTACCATACTCCTCCGAAAGGCTTGACCGATTTTTATGAAATTTTGTGTTCACATCAGGTTGATCTGAGAATCGGCCAACATCAATTTTTCATCTTATATATGAAATTCTCGTGTCACAATGTTAGTTACCATAGTCCTCCGAAACGACTGGACCGATTTTTATGAAATTTTGTGTGCACATCGGGTAGGTCTGAGAATCGGCCAACATCTATTTTTCATACCTCTAAACGCACCCCTAATTTTATTTCAATATTTCCTAGAAATAATGTATATGGCAAAACAACGTTTGCCAGGTCAGCTAGTAAATATCATCATCATCATCAACAGCCTATACTAGTCCACTGCTGGACATAGGCCTCTCCTTAGAAAGGAGGTTTTGGCCTACTATACCACGCTGGCCAGACGGGTTGGTATAGTAAATAGCTAGTAAATATTAAAAATAAAAAAAATGTTAAGTGTTTGTTACGCAATGTATGATTCCGTAAATTCTTAGCACCGTTTTTTTTTATAAAAGTAACAACTATGATCATGTGAGATACTTTACTATCGGATAACGAAGAGCGACTCAAATCGTCGATAGTCCAAACATCTCCGATCGGCTCGATTCCTTGGCGTTACATAGAGATGTGGCTTCACTCTGCATTCTCTATCGCATATATCATGGAGAATGATCCGAGGAATTGTTCGGACTAATACCAGCCGCAACTTTCCGCCATCGTTCCACACTGCAAAATTGACATCCTCATCACCTGGATAGTTGGCGCTCCACTACTGTGCGCTTTTCGAGACACTTTTTGCCCCGCACAACTAATCTGTGGAACGAGTTATCGTCTGCGGTATTTCCGGACCGATACGACCTTCAAACCTTCAAGAAAAGAACGTACTCCTTCCTAAAAGGCCGGCAACGCGTTTGTGACTCCTGAGTTGCGGACGTTCATGGGCGGCAATGGCCGCTTTCCATCAGGTGCCTGCCTGCTCGTCTGCCCCCTCTGACATAAAAAGAAAAACTAAAGCGATGAATATTCTAGAAACTTCTAAAGACCTATCCAACGATGATCGCTACCACATTATAAGATAGGCGAGAAAAATCATACCAATTCACATGTACGGGAATTTCCTACCCTGAATGTTTTTCCAAGATTTTGTCGGCGTGATTAATATATTATGTACGCATGCAATATTACAGTTTTCTGGTACTAAGAGTCTCTAAGCTAAAACGTGGATGGACAAGCGGACTTACAAATAGACATGGCGACACTATGGTTGCACTACGGAAAGTGGTTTGTTAGCACTACGGAATACTAAAAACCTAATTCTGTGTGGAGTATGTGTTTTGACGACCGGATGGCGTAGTGGTTTGTGTAAGGGACTGCTATTCCAAAGGTCGCGGGTTCAATTCCCGCTCAAAGCAAACATTTGTGTGCATGAACATTTAATGTTTGATTTGGTCTGGGTGTTTCTATGCATAATAAGTATGTTTTTACAAAAAAAGTATATACGTATTTATATCAGTTGTCTAGTAGCCGTAGTATAAGCTCTGCTTAGTTTGGGACTAGATGGCGCTGTGTGAATGTGGTAGAATATTATATTATTATAGAATTATAGTATGATTGCATAATATATGTATATTATACCTATTCACTTTTTTGATTATTTCAACTATTTATTAAGTTTTAAATAAGTATTTTAGATCATTTATTCTGGGTGTAATTTATCTATAATATGTACGTATTTAGAAAATAGAATATTCAGAAATATTAGACTTTTATATGTTTATCAGCAGTCTGGTTACCATAGTACAGGCTCTGCCTAGTTTGGGATCAGACGGCCGTGTGTGAGATGTGTAAGGTAATTATTATAGAATAATCTTCCCACAATTTTATCTGCCATATCCACCATTTAAGAGTAAGGATAGATGTTTTCTTTTTCAATAGGTACAGATACAGACAACAGATCAAGACATACAAAGAGTGACCTTAATAATAAACATTGAGCGAACCTGAAGTCCAATTACAACTGTGCACAACTTTTAAAACAAACAATGCTTCGTTTTTAATGTAGGTTAAGGTTATATTTAAATGTAAATTTGTACAGCAAAAGATTTGATAAAATGTAGAGAAAAAAAAACAACTTAAATTGAAAAATAATGGATACCCATAAAATCAAATTAACTACGACGGTCATGAAGGATTGTAATGAAATATAGCAAGAAATACACATATATAATATACATATATTATGTACCTTTTAAAGAATAATAATGTACCTTTTTCCTTTCTAAGGAGAGGCCTATGTCCAGCAGTGGACTATTAAAGGCTGTTAATGTGTGTGTGTTTTATTTTAAGACTAAATGTCATATAACTCACAAGAATATTATTTAAACCAAGATAATCGAGTCGGTGGTAAATTTTTTAAATGACTCATAACTTATTAACGATTTAGCAATAATTGAAACACGCAGTTAAGTGTTCATATGTTAGATTAAATGGATTTCCAGCAACTATCCGATATCCGGATCATCACACCATTACATCACATCAACAGCCTTTAATGGTCCACTGCTGAACATAGGCCTCTCCTTAGAAAGGAGGTTTTGGCCTACTATACCACGCTGGCCAGACGGGTTGGTATAGGGTTTGTGTCAAGTTTTCCTTCTCTCTGCAGTGCTGTTGTCTTGCGTGGTTTTCTCCCTTAGTCGCCTCTTACGACACCCATAGGATGAATAGGGGTGATGACACTCTGTATTCTTAGTCCGTCACCACACGGTGGTGGTGATATCCGGATGGACACTTTAATTGAAAACTGAACTAAAGAGAAATACACATTTTACACGCTTTTTTAATACACGCTGGGCTTACGGGTGGCCCTAGATAAGACGGAGGCCCTGTTATTTCATGGGCCCCGTCGTGGTCCACCCCCTGGCGCCTTAATCGTGGTCAACTCGGTCCTCGTACCGGTTCGGGCCCAGATGAAATATCTGGGCCTGATCCTCGACGGGAGGTGGCTCTTCGACGAGCACTTCCGACAGCTTGCTCCAAAGCTGGTCGGCGCTGCGTCTGCCCTAGGGCGACTTTTGCCCAATTTGGGTGGACCCAGCGTCGCGATAAGACGGCTGTACACGGGGGTTGTCCGGTCAATGGCACTGTACGGTGCACCGGTGTGGGCGGCGGCTCTGTCCGCCCAGAATAGGGCACGCCTCTGGCGCCCTCAGAGGGTAATGGCGGTCAGAGCCATACGCGGTTACCGCACCGACCGCACGTTATTCGACGGAGGTGGCATGCGCGTTGGCCGGAACTCCCCCGTGGGATTTGGAGGCGGAAGTGATCGCCGAAGTTTATCGGCGAGTGGCTGACTCCCGGGCGGAGAGCGGATTTCGCCCTCCGCCCGAGGATGTGCGCGAGTGGCGCGAAGCCGCTCGCCGAGCCACGATGGCTCGTTGGTCGTTCCGGCTGGAGACTCCACGCGCTGGCTTCGCCGCCGTGGAGGCTCTCCAGCCGGTCATCGCCGAGTGGGCAGGGCGGCAGCACGGGACCCTTTCCTTGCTGACGCAGGTGCTTTCCGGGCACGGTTGCTTCGGAAAGTACCTGCACTCGGTCGCTAGGAGGGAACTGAGTCCCGCCTGCCACCACTGCGACTGCAGTGAGGACTCGGCCCATCACACGCTGGCGGTCTGCCCCGCATGGGCGACGCAGCGCCGGGACCTCACTGCAGTCATCGGAGTGGATCTCTCGCTACCGGCCGTAGTACGCTCCATGGCCGGTAGCGACAGTTGTTTTACCGCGGTCGCAACCTTCTGCGAGGAAGTAATCTCGCAGAAGGAGGCGGCGGAGAAGGCCCGGGAGGACGACCTCCACTCGGACCCGATCCGCCGCCGGCATACCGGGCGGCGGAGGCGCGCCTATCACCGCCTCATGCCGCCCTGAGTGTGGCCGCGGGTGGACGGGGTGGGTTTCCCCTCCACCCGCATTAGTTTGGCCAGCCGCGAGGGGGCGGCGTCCGCGTGTGCCGGACGTCGCCTAAAGAGAGGGGAAAAAAAAAAAAAAAAAAAATTTGAGACGGAGCCCGCACCAGGAGCGGGCCGGCGCTAGGAGGGGTCCGGATGTCTTAATAACACCTGTTCCCGGATCCCTCCTGTTACAGGCGCAGAGTGGCACACCGTGTGGTTTTAGTCGGTCCGAGTCCGACACACCACCCCGCCGCAAACCCCGGAGGGGTGACGGTCCGAGGGGATTTCCACACGTTAAAAAAAAAAAAAAAAAAAGGGTTTGTGTCAAGTTTTCCTTCCCTCTGCAGTGCTGTTGTCCTGCGTGGTTTTCTCCCTTAGTCGGCTCTTACGACATCCATGGGATGAATAGAGGTGATGACACTCTGTATTCTTAGTCCGTCACCACACGGTGGTGGTGATATCCGGATGGACACTTTAATTTAAAACTGAACTAAACAGAAATACACATTTTTTTAAATTAGATAGCGAGGAAATAAATGGGATTGTGAAGAAAACGTACTATCTTTTAGGGTTTTAAAATACGAGTCTAACATTAGTCCCATGTTTAACGTCTGACTTCTTGCGACTGCCTACAGCCACACGCGCGATCATTGGTCGTATTGTGAATACGGGTGTTCATCACCATTAAACTAATAATGGTTGTTATTACGGTCACTATTGTGTAAAATAAGGTTCATGCAAGAAACTATTTAGGTTAATGTTCGGCAGTTCAGGGGAATTCAAACAAAAGGGTGTAATAATCATCTGTGCTACGACATAAGATATTAATCTTGTTTAATTAACTGTGGCAATTATAGAAGAAAAGGAAGGTTTTCGTACGCATCCATTTTCACCAGATGTCATTCACAAGTTGGGAAAGCAGAAGTGGGAAAAAGACGTAGTCAATTAGTTTATTTCTTTGATTAATACTTCTCTTTGTCTTCTTTTTTTTTTTGATAAAAAAACAACTCCCGCACTAGGAATAAATCCTGTGTCGCGGGGAACTTTACAAACATATATGGAACGGACACAAAGTACACCCAGACTCAGAACAACAATTTGTGGATCACACAAAGTGTTGTCCCATTTGGAATTTTGAACCCAGAACACTTCGACGTAATAGGAAGCGGCGTGGCGACCGCTTAAACCACTACTACTACCTCACATATCTCACACATGGCCGTCTGATCCCAAACTAGGCAGAGCCTGTACTATGGTAACCAGACTGCTGATAAACATACTTGTATGTTTTTAAATAGATACATATTTTAGATAAATTACACCCAGACACAGAACAAATAACACTGCTCATCACGCAATATTTGGCCTGGGTGGGAATCGAACCCACGACCTCCGGTTTAGCAGTCAGGGTCACTAACCACTAGTTCAACAGGCCCGTCAAAGTCATTCTAACAAGAGAATATAAATACTATACTTAAATCTATTTAAGAATTTGTTTAATGTAGATAGTATAAGGCACGATGGGGTTGACGTATCCATGTGGATAAAATTCCCAATTAAAAAAAAGATTTAAAAAACCGGTCAGGTACGAGTAGAACTTGTGCGCCGAGGGTTCCGTACCTACCCAGATTTGACGTAGATTTGAGCGAAAATTTGTAAGTACCAAAATGTATCTTAATTTCCAACTTTTTTTATTTTTGGAAATTATTCCTTTATTTGTGCTATAAGACGTTTTGAAAAGTTTCGTGATTCTAGGTCAACGGGAACTATCATATAGGTTTTCGACTCAAAACCTATAGTGTACTTCCGGTTGACCTAGAATTGTCAATATTGGTTAAAAGCAAGATCTTACAGCACAAGTAAAGAGAAAATTCTAAAAAATAAAAAAAGTTGAAAATTAAGGTAAATTTTGGTACTCATAAGTTTTCGCGAAAATCGAAATTTACCTACCCAAATCTTTTTATCGTGTTGACTCAGGACCTTGATTTTTAAACACCTAATAGTTACCATAGACCTCAGTATCTGTTATAAATTTCAACTTGCTAGGTCTACCCGTTCCTGAGAAAATCGGTGGTGACACACGGACAGACGGACAAGAAAGTGATCTTATAAGGGTTCCTTTTTTACCTTTTGAGGTACGGAACTCTAAAAATATGGAAATGCGATAAAGCGTAATAATTAACGGAAAAACCTTTCTAAGGAGAGGTGTAAGTCCAGCAGTAGACTATTAAAGTAAAAGTGTAATGTGAGCTAAAGGGCGTATTTTCCAATTCTTGTTTTATTTCTTCCTTTTCCTTGATTAGCTGGTTGATAAAATATGATATCCCTTCGCATACAATTTCGTAAACGTTTCTCGGCTTTCTTACTCTCTAAAAACGTGAGATTATTGTGACAAGTATCAGTACGAATTTATGTTTATCAGAAAAATACTAATTATTTATGTTGCTTCTACAAAACAGATACATAATGTAATGAAAAAGTACTTCCTGGTTTCAAGATGAAGGATCCTCTATTGGTAAATGGGCATTCAAACCCCGTGTGAATCACAAAAAAAAGTACATCTTACAATACTAGTAATGATTTACAATAATGCAGCATTATTACGATTACTCGCCAAAAATCTATCTACCATTATACCTATTTTAATTAGTCTTATTATCTTGTGTTGCCACAATGTGTATTCCGCTTCGGTCTTGTTTTCAAACGCCCACGTTATATAACTGTAAGGCAAAGGCAACTGTTACGTAAAGCCACATCCGAATGAGATTGTAATACACGTCTTGACCTCTTTCCTTTTATCCCTTTCCCGGCTTTTATTTTTAGTTGCCAGCATAAACTCATGCGGATTTTTAAAAGAAAAGCTTAGTATGTAAGTCAAGAAATTTTGAGACCTTTTAGTCAGCAGGTCGGGTGGATTCATTTCCCAGTAAAAAAAGTAAAAAATGAACCAAAGCACTCTAGCCATAAAAGAAAAATTATAATAATAATTTATATTTGAAATAAGTTAATTTTTTTCTCTCTAAATGTTCTACTTATCTTAAAATCGGTCTTATTATGAGTTCTTTTTTCGTAAAAATAAAAGTTCGTAGATAAAAATGTTTTCAACACTCCATTCAATTTGTCAGAAATGATGTAGATTAAGATTATTTTTATTTATTTTATTAGGAATTCTGGAAACTACAACTTCTCATTAAAAGTTCTTGAGAATTACTTAAATTTAGAACAGACCAGATCATCATCCAAAGATACATTTCCTTGGATGATATATTATGTAATTTGTTTTAGTTCTTTCCTTTGCTTGGGTATTAATTTTACAGTTTGTTAGGTAATTAACGTTAATATGATTAGTACAATTGGGTCGGGTCGCTCCTCTCCTTTTTGGGAATAAACTAACAGGGGGACTAACCTAACAGCGTCCTTATTCTGATCTATATGATCTACATCTGACCGCACATAAAAGTCTGGACATGATTCCACGTATACATATTTATAAAAGGTAAAGGTTTATTAGTTTTTTTAATTCTAAGTTTATTATGATAGAGCTAAAAACTGTTTGCAAGTAGTGCAATTCATTTAGTCGATTTTACGATGTTGTCTCAGTTGCTAGTGTACTACTTTGCCTTTGGCTAAGTTAATCAGGTGGAGCGTATGTTTTACGTCAAAGTAATAGCATAAAAAAATGATTAATAATGCGATCTTGAAGTTTTAGTTAAGTTAGACAATAATTGTCTAACTTAACTAAAACTTCGCATCAAGCTCGCATTTTCTTATTGCATTATACTAACTTCAACACACTTATTCTACGTAAAAGTTCTTAAAATTTGATTTCCACCGTTCCTTCCAAAGGTGATTCATTTTTCTTTGTCGTTACTTTTTATTGGTACTTTCCGTTGATCTGGAAACTTTATTGTAATTCTAATCGTTTTCCTACGGTATCATTGACATTGTATTATGGGATAATGTGGTGTGAAATTGGATTCTTAAGGCCTCTAAGGCGACGCAAGGGGAGGATTACGACTTAATTCCAGTAATCTAATAAGAATCGACCGTAATGATCATCTAGGGCAGTATGGTTAACAATATTTAACTTACATTACATATTGGATGTGTAAAATGGGACTTAAGCTCAGTAATATTTAAATAACACACATTTTTTTGGTTCCATCAAATTGTCTTCCATGACCGCAATCGATGTAATTCGATCGTAACGACAGAAGTGATAACTTAAACTCATGAAAGTTGAACTATTTAATTGTTTAACTTGAGAAAAGCTTTGATTATTACTTAAATTTAATTAAAACGCCTGTCCGAAATAAGGCTAGCGCTGTGGGTTAGAGTGAGAGAGGAAAAGCCTGCCTACCGCTGCCGTATGCGTGAGAGAAAGGGAAGCCAGACGGACTAGCTCCGTAACGCGTTACGTAACGAAGTGCTTTACCCTCCCATAAGAAGTTATCACTTCAAAACTTTGAAAACAATTATCATGACTTGCGATCAAGTAGTTGATAGATTGGTTGTACTAATATTATCGGTACACAACTGAAACAAACTAATAACACAAACATTGATTAAATTGTAGAGGTTTAAGGATAAAATGTTTATTTATTTATTTTTCAGATTCGCTGACGACATCGAACTCATGACAGGCCAACGTCCAGGTATATACTGGCTTATCTGTTGGAAATATCTATCCCCATTAGCCATGCTGTCTATACTCGTATCCTCGTTTTGGGAGCTAGCCACCGAAGGTTCCAGTTACGAAGCATGGATCAAGTCAATAGGAGACACAGAAAAGAAGCCCTGGCCAATATGGTCAGTTATGTTGGTATTGATACTGGTGATGGCATCTGTACTTTGGATTCCACTGTTGGCTATTTGCAGGTTGGTCATTAAGCATATCATTATTACCAGGCTAGGAATGATTGCCGTTTTAATTTTTTTCTGGGAGGGCCATGATTCAAATGATTCTGGGGAAGGGGATTTAATGAACAGCAACGGACTAGCGACTCTTGAATTGTAGGTATCTCTGGGAGACTGATAGTCACTTATACAGGCGATCCGCGTGCTCGTTTGTTGTTGCAGTAATAGTGTCGAAAACCTTTCTGTAATACATGCTTGGCAACAGATAAACTGTTTAGTAGAGGGAGCAAAACGTAGTTAATATTTGTTTATTTCTCCTAGTTTTTATGTGTTCTTCCCTGATAGTAAAGAAACATGAAGGGTCAGCAAAATTTGTGGTCTCTCGATTTATTTTTACTAATATTAGCTTAGTATTTTGAACTCGTTTGGAATGAAAATACACACAATAGGTAAGCATACAATAAGACGTTGATCGTACGTACGTACTATCTTCGATGGGTGTTTGGAATTATAAAAATTGTCAATCATCATCATTATTCGTTATTATTAGACCACTGCTGGATTTGGGCCTCTCTTAAAAAACGCTAGACGAGTTGGTATAGGGCTTGTTTCAAGTTTTCCTTCTCTTTACAGTGCTATTGTACTGTGTAGCTTGCTATCTAAGTCAGCTCTAACGACACCCACGGAATGAATAGGGGTGTTGACACTCTGTATTCGTAATCGTAATAATAAATCGTAAAAATAGTACGTTCACAAAAACATGTGCTCAAAGTGAAGAATCAATATATTATAGTTTAACTGTAGTTAAAGCAACGTCAATACCAACATAGTTATTTTCAATTCCAGATACTTTGGGATCCCAATCATAGACGATGAAGAACGAGCGTGGTTCCCTGCCGAAGAACTTCGCGACTTCCATGGCATAGAACCGAGACCAGTGTCTACCATGGAAACTCTTTTGTTTTGTACCCGACCAGATGGGACTGAGGGTTGCTGTTGGCCAGGCTGCTGCGAGACCGATGATGAAGAATAGAACTAGAGCAACGAAACAGCATCAGTAGAAGAGAAGTATGACAATAATTGTACACATTGAAAATGATTTAAGATCTCAGAAGACGAATATCGTAATTAATCGCGTCCAATGAATAATATTGTAAAAAATATCTTTGATGGCCCACCATTTTGTTCGAATTGGTCCGATTGTAGTCTTAGGTAAGTCTTAGGTAAGTCTTACCATTGTTATAATATTTCAATGCATTATTAAATTATCCTGTTTTTAACCAACTTCAAAGAAAGGAGGAAGTTCTCAATTCAGCTATATGTTATTTTTTAGTTTGTTTCCTTAGAACTCCGTCATTTTTCATTCGATTTCGAAAGTTCATTCTTTAATTGAAAGGGCATACTTCCCGTATAGTTTGATCTGTTTTCAGGAGGCTTCGATAAGGAACAATGTTAAAATGTTATAGCTTAGCATTGTTTATCAAGGTAAAACAAATACTATGCTGGCTGTTAACGTGTAGTGAAATTTAGCTATATTTGCTATGTGTGTATTTAGAATAATAATAGCTATATTAATCCCATACTTATTAGAAGACTCGGGTACTATTTGACTGTTCCATCATTAAGTTAAAAGAGATAACCTAGAACCCAGGTTCCAAATTAGGTTTAAAATAAGCACAATCTTAAGAAGCTGTTCAGTTTACAATCTAACATTATTGATTTGAGTGATGATTGGCGCCAAAAAAAATATCGTTGACATCACTAAAACATAGTCTATAAATTTAACCATAGACATATCTGATACACATTTGTGTGTTTATATCGTTTGAGACATTTCGGACATATTTTAGGTATTTGTATTATACTGTACTTTCTTAGATTAAATAACCTGTCATTTGTATCAATTTATTGTTGATTGTTGAATTTGTATTACTGCTAATTTATTGAAAAATACAACAGCCGGTTATAAAACGGTTATAGTGTCTATGATTGAAAAATCAACTAAAAATATTTAGTATGTTTTGTTCACAATTTTTTATTGTTATATTTCATTATGAAAGACTGCTATTTTTGATATTTTCTTTTTAATAAAAAAGTAAAAATGACAATAATGTTATTGAAAGTCTATGGTTATTGGTTATTTTTATAAAAATATGCTTTACATTTAATATTTAGTAACGTGTATTTAAGAAATAAATAAATGTTTTTAAATCACATTACTTCCGTTATTTACAACGTATGACTATGACAATAAAACTTAGTCGACGTATGACAATAATAATTAATCACTTGTAAATTATAATCGTAGAAATTTAATATTTAGATGCCACATCTAGTGTGTTATAGTATCTATCTAAATAAATGTTTACCAGACGTTACTGTACACATTGCATTCTAGCAAGTATTTGACAATAAACTTTTAAAATGTATAAATTTACAATAAAATTTAGTTACACTATATAACATGAAGTGTAGTTAAGTTATATATTTATAAATATAATATGAGAGTTTAGTGCTAAGAAGACAATAACTTTTAGTTTGTATCGCATAATGTGCAAGTCAAACTAAAAATGACTGTTTCGTAATAACATTGCAAAAATTTATGAACTCACAGATACATTAGTGTGTCTTTGTATGTATTACGCATACCACACCAATATGACTAACAATCAAATAACTACGAAGAACTAAATTTATTAAAAATGTTGTTAAATAAACTATGGGCACGTCCGCACTGCGATATTTCACCGCGAGGTTTATGTTATTCGCGCGGAAATAAATCACCATCGCATCGCGTTTAATTTGCATGAAGTCTCAGTTTTTTTTCCGCCAGTGCGGATAGAACAGTGTGTCTATATAGATCCCATGTGTCACAGAATATTTGCAAAAAAAACGCGCGGTGAAATAACGCTGTGCGGACGGGCCCTAAGCGTATCATTTTAGTCAGGAATATATTTTTTTACAATTAATAATGATTGTTTGTACTATTATAGCATACATTACTTTATTTCATATACGAATGACTGCGAAACTGTATACCTGGTTACTACGAAGACAATAAATCTAAAATTCGATGTGATAAAATTAAATATTGTTGTTATTTGATTGAATATTATCTTTTTACTTATATACAATTATTGTTTTAGGTCCCGTTCTCGCAGCGATATTTCATCGCCACCGTATCGCGTTAGTTTTGTATTAAATCACAGTTTTCTTAGCGCAATTTTTTTTTTCAACCAGTGCGGATAGTCCTATATAGATCCCATGTGTCACAAAAAAAAGCGCGGTAAAATATCGCTGTGCGGACGGGTCCTTAACTGCTTAGTATGTCGTAACACACAACATTAGGTAATTGTTATAATATGCACTAATTAGAAATATAGTTTAGAAACTACGCATATTACATAGGTGTTCCTTATGAGTGTAACGATATGCAACAATAATTTTTGTGTATTCTACATTATGATACAAATATTGAGAAAATGTATCATAAAAATAAAAATGAGGTATGGTGAGTCAAGAGTTCTCATGAAATAACTTTTAAAACACTCCAAATATATATATGTATCGATTTAAAGCAATTTACTATTTTTATTCAATCCGTTCTATCTAAGAAGTAACAGCAATTTTTGTTGTGGCAAATGACAATAAGTGTAATGTAATACTAGTCTTGAATCTTTCAAAACAAAATAGATTGCTATCATTTTGTTATTTATTTATTGAAAACTATCTATTTTACTAGCTATTATTATACATATCAAAAAAAATATCAAAAAATATCTTAAAATGAGTTAGAATATCATCTATGCACAAAAATAACGCCAATTGATGTTGTTATAGTTTAAACTACTAAGCGTAAGTTACATAACTTAGTTAATGTTTTATTTTAGTTGTGTATTTAATCATTAGCGCTATATTTAGACCCACTTTAAGAGTTCATAATTCATATTAAAACATGTTATGCCTAGTAGTCAGGTGCTCATTAATTTATAATAGTGTGTTACGAACCGCACAGATAAACAAACATAATTATATCTAGTTCTACAGCTTGAAAAATAATAAAATAGAGGATTTTGAATGAATTAGGAAAAATATATTAACATGAACTAGAATTGTTTTCTCCAAAAAACAAAAACAAATATTCTTCGCTTCTAGTAATTGACCTATCTATATATTCCAGTTCAACAAATACATTTTTACGAAAATTAGAAAATAAACCCTTTAGATAAAGAATGAATTACCGCAGATCTACAAATTACTAGAATTATGTGTACACAATTCTAGTAATTTGTAGTTGTTATAGCATATTTCTTTCCTGTTCCAATATATCTTAACTAGGTACTACTGCCTGTAATTAATGGATGTTATGCAATTTAAGTAATTAAACCCATAAGATTTACTCTTTTATATTCGTGTTATATGAAAAATTTAAAACGCGTTACATCAAAGTCAATTAAATATTGCGCCGTTTACGTATACAAACACATGTCTTAATCTTTTTCTCAATTTATTGTTACCGTAAATTTAAGAAACCCATCATATCGAGTTTCAACTTCAATATCTCGTAAATATATTATTATACATATCATTTGTATGAAAAAAAACTTTTCAACTGTAGCTAACTTGTTGAAGTTTTTTACCTAAACGAACTAAGAACCAAAATCATAAATCTTTAAGTTTCATCAAACCTGGGCCTCAATTCTGCTATTTTATGTTCACGCCAAGCCACTGTCATACCACCGACACGCTATTGAGATGCCATCGAGTGGCCATTGGCATTGGTATAAATATCGGTAGTCTACACTAACTAAACAAGAACAAAAACAGCAACATTAATTCTATTAATCAACCAATTTAAAAAGCGACCAGCGCCGATATTTTTTTTTTAATCGATTGTAATACGAAGGTTTACGTTAATGTGAGAGTTAGGGTACCGATACCTTAGAACTTAATGAAAGGATCGGTGTTCTTCAGAAAATATTTGCAGTATTCTAAAGCTTTTACCATATCCTTGTGCACCATTTAATACTGTCCTTTACCGTCCGTTTTAGAGCCTCTGTTTTATTAAAATGGGACTCTATTTTAATTCGAGTAAATTCAATGCGATTGAAATAAAAAATGTCGCATTTTATAAATAAATGTTTGAACAATATCTAAAAGTTATCGAAATAATCAACTGTATTCCTGGTTGGTTTTATAACTGCATTTGTTAAGTAATATAACGTATATTTGAACAAACGTTATAAGTAATCAATATTGTTTAGTTTGTTTAATAATATCTTTACATTAATTTATGTAGAAAATATATCATCTACTATACGTATGAGTTTCGTTATGTAATTTAATTGAATCTTTATTAACTCAAGTAATATTTTTTAGTGAATAACAAACGAAATTAAATCATCAATCTTAGTTAAACAACACATATAGTTGTTAGTTCGAAACTTTTCAACTAAAACAAGTGTTCTAAAGTCCTGAGTAGTTTAGTTTTATTATACGCCTAAGCAATAAACAATGTTTTTTTTTCTTTACTGTTAAACGCTAATAAAATATTGTAAATTATGGTAGCTTGTCAAAATACTTTGCATAGCAACTTTTCTTCATCGTATTTCAGTCGGGAATTTGTAAATCGGTGCGAGCGTATGTTACCATATCAAAATAGAATACTTATAGCTAGTGTTGCGATACGAATGTAAACTATAAATTCCTATCGATAATATTGTTGTTTCTGTGTAAGTACATATGCCTAATAACGTGTTGATGGTAAATAAACGTTCTGAAAAAATATTTTTGTTTTTATTTGGTAGCTACATATTAGAAACCAAAAAAAAATTTTGTACGTGGTTCTATTAAATGATTTAAAACTAGGTCAACACTTACCTTCCAATTTTAGTGCTATTTTGTATTTTTACCCGACTACCAACGCCGAATGCGCTCGCTGTCGAGAGCGAGTTGATAAATAAAGTTACACAAAGCCCTCTGTAGAGCTTTTAGTGTCAACTCTTGCCTTTTACTAAAGTGTATCATTTTTATATAAATTAAGTAAAAACGACCTACCTTCAAACGAAGATGTTGCAAATGATAAAAAAAATTGTTTAGGTAGGCTTGGCTCACTTTGTCGCAGCACTAAAACCTTTTTTTTTTCTTTTTATGGAAAAACAAACGAGCAGACGGTGAACCTGATAGAAAGCGACTACTGCCGCTCATGCACGCCTGCAACTCAAGAGTCACAAGCGCATTTCCAGCCATTGAGAAAGGAGTACGCTTTTTTCTTGAAGGTCGTATCGGTCCGGAAATACTGCAGCCGATAACTTGTTCCACAGGTTGGTAGCGCGAGGCAAAAAGTGTCTTGAAAATCGCACAGTTGTGGAGCGCCAATTATCAAAGTGGTGGGTATGAACATTTTGCCGTGTGGAACGATGGCGGAAGGTTGCGGCCGGTATTAGTCCGAACAATTCCTCAGAGCACTCTCCATGATATGCAGTGCGAAGCTACGTCTCTACGTAACTCCAAGAATACAAGGGTACGCTTATGAGTAACCACTAAGCAGCTCTTTATGTAGTGTCTTTTGTGAGTCAGAAAGTGAGCCGTGTATTCTATTCATTACTTTACACCTCTAATAGAGAAAGTTCCGAGGCGCTAAATGCACTGAGGCGATGTTGATGAGATTAAAGTCCCAAACTATAATCCTAACTAAACTGACCACCTAACTAAAGGGCAGCGAAGAGTAAAATAAAAAAACCTTTAGTTAAGTGGTAGGTATTTATTGCGACATACATTCTTTTATAGGAATTATTATAGAAATATAAATAAAAGGCGAATGGGCATTAAATAAAGTTTATTTAAACTTAAAAAGTCACGTTAAATATTTACCTAACTAGACAGTATTGCTATCTAATAAACTTAAAACCAGTCTTATTACAATTCTCTGAGTAGAAAAATATTACATCTTGTGGATTATCAGATACATAGCGAGGTACACAAACTACAAAGAAGTTTACACCGGGGGAAACCTTATTTCTAATTTATCAATATTAATATTTATCTATCATTATTTTTTGTACCCGACTGTGGCGAAACCCAAGAAAAGGATTATAATTTTGACCTGTAATAATAATTATGTACCGTCCCTCATAAGCTCCATCGTAATTACTGAACGGCTGAACATAATTTATGAATTACACGTCAATAGATGGCGATTTGACTTTAATGGCGCGAGTGTCATTGGCTGAAATTATAAAATAGATTTTGGCGCCAAAATGTTTGATCTCTCATTTTTTCTATCAGGTGTTGTATCAAAAAATGGAATTAAAAGATGATTAAAAATATATGCAACATGTTTACTAGTTGGTATTTTTAACGTAGTCGGGTTTTAATTTATATATTAAGCAAGAATGATGATATTAATAGCAATCACCCATCAGATAATTTTATGTCAACATCGGTAAATTAATATTTTATGGGATCAAAAGACATCTAGTATTCGATCATCATATTATCGCTCTACATTGTAAACATAATTTATATTTAACGTTTGTTACAATAATATATTCTATGAATGTGTTGTATTAATCGGTGTTGTGACAAATTTCTTAATCTAATATGGAGTGTCAGCACGTCTATTCATCTCGTGGGTGTCGTAAGCGTGGTATAGTACAACAGTGGACTATTAACGGTTGTTGATGGTGATGATTCTATTAATGCCGTCAAATAATGAATATATCAGCTCAACGACATTTAAAGCACCTTTTTTAAGGTTTTCACTCAAAACTTTTTTATAATTTCAAATCTTTTTTGGAACGAAGTTCCTTATCGCGCGCGACGAAAATTGGTCACGACACTTTTTATTTTGAATAGTCACTTGTCAGTCATTCAGCGCCATCTATCGAATAGTAAAATTAAAATTTATGTTCTTAGGTTGAGCAAAAAATATTGTATTCGACATCATTTCTCAAGGAGATTTTACCAATGTATAAATTGTTTTAATTAGAAACCAACTGAAAAATATGTAGGTAATAGCCGCTTTCATAGATGGCGTTGTAATTAAAATCGTGTCTAATCAGTTTTACTCGATCGTTACAACTTCGTTCCTATCGGGTGTCCCACGACACCACACGGCTTTTTTTTATTTAAAATAAACAGATGGTGTCGTTTTTTTATAATATTTTAGTAATTGATAGATACTGGGACGCAGTTACAATTACAGAGAAAGGCTTGTGTAATACAAGCCTTTTCCTGTAATTGTAACTGCGTCAGGGTCATCACTCAACTCCTACGGCTCAGTGAATACTCTCACTAATATAAAAATAATTATTAAAACCTGATCGATATTACCAGATTAATGGCGGGTAAACAAACAAAAAAAACTCTTCAGTTTTATTAAATTATATATAAATATAGATTTAGAACGAGTATTTAGAACCAAACCGTTTCTTACAATTATTGACGGTAGAGGCAAGGAGAAAACCATTTCTGTGTATGAAGTATCCATCAAAATATGTTACATTGAGGGCGTTACAGTAGTATAAGGATAATTAAAAAAATATTGACTTAAATAAGAATTAGACACTGGTGCCAATTCTGTTGTTCGAAAACTCTCTAAAATAAACTAAAAATCACAAAAAATTTGTTTCGTCCTGTCAAATAACGTTTCCTGTTCTGAAAACGTAGAAATTGGTAGGACAATTTTTCTTTTGGGATTTTCAGTTAAGTATAGAGAGTTTTCGAACAGAATTAGCACCAGTGTGATTTACTGGACTCCGAAAATAGTCAACAAGTTTAACAGACGATAAATAAACGTGTAATAACTTTCAGACAATAAAAGTATTATAATATTTTAACTCAGCGCACTTCACTCCGTTTACAACAGCTATGTTCATATCGTAGTTTTTCGTACGCCAGCGGCCTATATTTTCAGTATACAGCTGGGCACTTTTTCAACTTTCCTTCCATATGAGATGGTTCTCCTTGCCTCTACCCTCCATACTTACAATCTAAATAGTAGAAGTCCTGTTGTTTTTTATTGTGTAGGGGGCACACAAGCATCTCGGTCTCTGATGGCAAGTTACAACCGCCATCTATAGACACTTGTAAATCAACTGAAATCGCCCTTTGAGCTTGTCAATATATATGTATGTATTTCGAAGATAACTGTTAATATATTTTTTAAAATGTTATGAAGTATATAAGTTTTCTTTGTGTTTCGTCAGTTAGGAGACATTAGAAATTATGATCATTGAGAGAAATTATTTCTTAAATTAACCTACAATTTCGTGTATTGTCAACGACACCACTGCACCACACCATTGGGGTGTGGTTTATAATTTTTTTTTTAGGTAACTGCACCACCGTAATGAAATTCTAATACAAAATTTTGGGCTTTATGGATGTCAATTATTTATCATTTGTAAGATCATGACTATGATATAGGTAATCCCTTTACCGTCTTGTCCTTCTAAACAAAGACATGATAAAAAAAAAAGTTAAATTAATATTTTTTTTTTTTTTATTACGCTATCACGTTTTACAAACCACTTGTGAACTCAGCAAATATCAGCAAAATAATTAAAAATTAAAACATTGTGTTCTTCTACGTTTTACATCACTAGTCAGTAGTAGTGTGTAGGGATGGAATAATATCCCATACACGTGTGATGAATCATATGATTTATCACACGCGGTTGTGGTCATGCATCACATCTGTGACTAGAAAATCACTGCGACTTGTGATAATACTAGCGCCAGATTCGCGTAAAGTCTACATCTAGAAAAAAAGGTAGTAGTTTTTATTTAAAGAAAATTCAATATTTGTATTTGTTTTTTCTTTGCTAAGTTTTGATGGCATTTTTCTTTGTCTATGACCAAATCAGGGTAGTGATTTTTCACAGGTGAAATCCAATGACCAAGGCCAAAGATTTCGTCATATGATTATTGTTTAAAACTAGCATAAATTTCAATCACTAGTGGTGTGGCTACTTTGAAAAAATATAAACAACAACCCCAGTGGTGTGGTTGACATATATTTTTAATTTAAATAAACACACATAGTGAAGGGATGCTTTTTGTAATTCTAGAAACAATTATCTTATTTTAATATAATAATATACATACAACTATGACTATTTAAAAACACAAAAGAGGTGTACGATGCGCTATACCTGGCAACATTAAAACACCTTTTCATTTGTAATTATCCTAATTAAATGTTAACATGTTTAAATAATGTTAAACATATATAACTAACCTAACAAAATAGATTATTACCAAAAGACCAAGTTTCTTGCCAGTAGTATCAAACTATTAGTTTAAAAAACGCTAATAAGCCACATGATCTATGGCACCAACATTAAACGTTTTAAAATTAGAATGAATCACAAATCAAACAATATTTGCTAACTAATTTAACTATGAGATGTACTACTTCTAGTTTTAAATGTAAAAAGTCAATACAATTGATCAAGTGTCTTCTTAGGAACTTTTATTTTGAATCCTACTAACCGAGGTAGTCAGAAGGAACTTTAGATACAATTGGTAATCATGGTCCGTTGATAGTAACAAAAATAACTTACATAAGCAGAACACAATTAAAAATATACATGGACAGGTACCACATTCAGACTACTAAAAAAGAAACTATCAAATGTAACCTTTAAATGACACATTTGCAAAACGTTGTCAAGTCTGTCTGTCTCTATCACTTATAGAGACAGAATGAGTGTCATATTAAAACAAAGTATCATTTGAATATTTGGCTGTGAAATAAACTAAACTTGATTACTGCTATCCGCATCAGCTTTCTCCGTCTCGGCTTTCTTCAGCTTCTTTGCTTTTATATCGGCCATTGTTTGTTCAATGGACCGTTGATCTTTCTTATTTTCACTCGGCACTTCTCCATAGCTTTTATTCATGTTCGTCTTTTGAGCTGCACTTATGGCTGCATCTTCACCAATCAAATGAGCATACTTCTGCTTATAGAAAGTACCACTCAATTCCTCCTTCCCACGTTTCCTTTTTCTATTCTTTTCCATTTCTAAATCGAAAGCTGCTTGTCTCTTTTCCTCTATATGTTTCAATGCCATTTCAGCCGCTTTTTCCTCATCCCATATACCGCCTGATCTACGTACGGTCAACTCGTCCTCTGATGGTGGATTATCTTTGGAGTAAACTACAGCATAACGGTCAATGCCTTCTTGCCCAAAGGAGAAGACCTGCAATCCAGCAGTTTCAGCTATTTCTCTTATAATAGATCTATACATTTGTTCCATCGGTTCAAACTGAATGTGAGGTTTATTAACATTCTTTACAAAGTCACTTATCTTTTCCTCAACACGCTTTCTGAATCTATTGATCATATTTTTTTCTTCCTTCTGTCTATGTTCTATAGCTTCTTTTTGTTTCCGCATAGCATTTTTTTGAGCTTCACTAGCTGATGGTGGTTTTTGCATAGAATTGAGTATAGAGTCTAGTAAATCCATTTTGTAGATCGGTATTTAGAACATAAATGCTGTGTATTGAATAATCTCTGATATGCGTTTGAACCACTGGATGGGATAACTGAAATGATCTGCAAACTGTTCTGTATCAAGTTTTGTAAGAGGCAAAGATTTCAGAGCTGTATCAATTTGGGCACATGTATGACTAGCAAATGAGATTGTATCATCAGCATATTCCAGTAGTTGCTTTAGTGACGGTTGAATAGGACTTCCCTTCACCACTGTTAAATTGAGATCATTAAGATCAATTTCTCTGCAACTCTCCCTAAGGGCTTGGTTTTTAAGGTATAGATTTTCAGCTAACTTTTCAAGTACACACCTGAAATTATGGTTAATGATAGTTAATTATGGAATTTGAAAACAGATTATTAAAATACATTAATCCTATCACATATTTCTACCTATTCACCTTTCTAATGCATCATCAAATTATCGACAGAATATGTTTCTTAAATAACATCTGCAAGTCTCATTCATTGATATTTTTAACACTAAAATAACTACAGTACATCGGGTGCTAAGGTAAGATTTCTTTCTTCATTTTTGGAATCAAATGATAACATATATGTAACTAATGTGATACATACATTGGCCGCACGTAATTGTGTAAAATACTGCTTATCTGGGAAGACCTTTAATTGGCTAAATGTTATACATATATTATTGTTACTATTTCAATGTGAAAGCTGTTGATTTTCCTTCAAATAAATAAATAAATATTGGGTTTGTTGCGTGATTTAAGGGTTATTTTACATTTGCTTTCATCAAACAGCTTTTTTGGAAAAGAGAAATAGTAATGTGTGCAAAGTGGCCAGTTGAATTTGCTATACTGGTAGATATGGCTTCGTAGTATCCCGACATACACGTGGTAGGAGCCGCAGGCAAAAGCTAGAGATTGATAAAAACCAAATCTAAAATAGTCTCTCGTAATAAATAACTTCTCACGTGCCACTACACTGATCAGCGCTCACCATTGGAAGGCATTTTAGTGTAGCGGCTTTTTGGCAGATTATGAGAGGTTCCCTTGTTTAATCCAATTGTACAATGGATATAGAAAGACTTCTGAGCCTCACAGTACCTACAGTTTTGATTCCCACTTAAGATAAATAACTGTATTATCATTTGTTAATATTAAAGTCACCACAAATGATGACCTTCTTTTTCGATTTTGTTACTTTAATTAGGAGTTAAGTAAATTTACTGGGGCAGCGCAAGTCTTATTACAGTTTTGGAACCACACTAAGGGCACAAAATGGGTTAGGAGAAATTGTCAATTAAATCATTTTACGTCACATAGACACCATAACGTTCATCCATAACACATTTAAAGCAATCCTACGTAGCTGAAGGGGTAACACATACTCCTATGAAACCTTTTAATTCTATGCAGGCTATTTCTGTAGTCCACTGACAGACTAATAATTTCATGGCACTCTTTAAACTTAAGTTTCTTATTTATGAGTATCATAGTGCCACCATTTGCTGCTGTACCTCTGCTGAACGAGCTGCCTACCAGGTGGTGATCAAAATTGAACATGAACTGGTCCTGTTTAAGCCAATGTTCAGTAATACAAGAAATATTAATCACATTGCAATTCATGAACAATTCTACCTTTAAGTCTCTGCCCATCATTCCTCTAATATTTTAATACACCAAAATTATATTATCTATTTTATTATTTCTAATTTATGTACTATGATTGAATTTTTATAAGTATTCAAGTTAATACTGCAAGAGGTAGACTCTATTGTCTTATCAATCAAATTATTTGTAATGTCAATCACAGGTAAATTATTCGATATGGTGCTATTGTGTGTGTTGATCTATGACTTTAGAGTCTATACAAGAGACAATTTAAAAAAAAATTAAGATTTTATAATAAAAAAAATGAGTGGAGTTCTATCTCTAGGTGTTTATCTATTTATGTATTTAGAAACATTTAATTATGTTTCTCAGCAATTTAGTCAAAATACCAGAGACTATACTTAATTTATGATCTGATAGCTATGTGTGAGATGTCAAGTTACTTTTTTACTGTTGTTATGAACTTAAAAAACCGTTGTATCTTGGAGCTAATGTTTATGAGTACATTTCAAACAACAAGTAATTTAATAATAAAGAATCCTAACTATCACAAATCATAGATATAGGCTATTACACGAGGACTTACAAACAGTTATACAATGTGCCTTAACCTTAACAACCTAAAACCTAAACACACAAAATAAGAAGCTGCCTATACAAGAAATATTAATACATAGATAGAACCAACAAAAATTACTCACTGTTTATGATATATTAGATTAATATATTCCGTAATTCGTTTATGTTGATAAGCACACAATTTGCTCTGTAAATCTTCGAATTTCGCAAGCGGTGAACGCGCCACTTGAGCTCTGCAACATCCAATTCGATTGCAAATAATGTCGTAAAAAGTAAACAATAAAAATCCAATGATTTCACTTACGCTTTTATGTTTTTACAACGTTTTATCAATTTATTAATAACATCTGCGTGGTTTTGGCACTCTCTCAAACTACTTTTTGCCGCAGTATTGTATTCGTCAAAAAAAGAAAAATAATCAGTTACTTGCTTCTGTATTTTCGCTTCCATCATATTTAGAAACAACCATAACTAAGTATATTGTTTATAAAACAATTGCAAGCCATACTAGCCCTAAAAATTACACTTTTATTGTTAAAAAAATCGAAGGCAGAACGACCATCAGTATCTTCTTGACAGGACTCGGGCAATAACCAAACCTAAAGTTACCAAAGAGTAAAACAGTACTACTAAGGATTCTATCCATTAAAATTAAAAAGTAAGCTAGGACGATTACTTTATACTGAAAGAAACTTTATTCATGCTATTTAAGTATAGTAAGTGCTAAAAATTACTATAATTTATCAAGTAGTTCCGTATTACGTACCTACTTGCCGACTTATTTTTGCGTTACTTTTTTGACAGTACCCATTATGCACTAGCAGTCTTGCACTTCTCAAAGATGATACTTTTAAATGTGTTGTGTAAAAGACGTGAAGTGACAAGTAATCTTAGTAATCAAAGTTGTCAAGTCAAAACGCATATTTTTATTAAAGAAAAAATGTATAACTGCGGAATAATGCGAACCGTCATTTTCAAACACCGGTAAAAACCAAAGTTTTAAAGTGATGAAGCAGGTTGATAGTAGACACGAAAAATTCACGCATTTTTTTAAATTGTAGTTTATTAATTTAATAAAATATGTTTTTTTTTTTGCATTTCCCGCATGTGTTTATAGTTTGGTTTATTATTGTTAAGTGGTCGATTGCATCTGTCAAATCACTTGTCAACCAATAACGAGCTCCGTTCTCTGGCCTCGAACGAAAACATCAGTCTCGATTTTGCTTCGAAAGGTGGAGTGTGTCTGTTTTCGCCGCGTTTTTTTTAAATGAAAACACGTCCGATATTCTTTATAGAAATAGTGCTCTGTGATTATTCACGTTTTGTGTCAAGTTAACAAAGATGAGTGCTTACAGTGTGATCTAATCTGAGGTTACAAAAACAGTACAGTGTTTTTTTTTATGCTGTGGTGAAAATGAATGGCAAACTGCATAGTGAAACCGGCGCTTTCTCATCTGACGACATGCGCGCCGAAATATTAAACCCTTTCGTTCATAAATTGGAGTTAGATAATACATATGACAAAATAAAGGTACGACAAGCCACTGATATGTTGCATAACAGATTTTTGCGACTAAATATTTTCCTTTGCAGTAAACGCTTCCGAATTTTCATGTATTCTGCGCATGTCTGTCGTAGAACCACTTTGTACCTACTGAAATTGCATCTGATCAGAGATGAGAGCAACAAACATAAGAAGTAATCAGAGATATACAATCATTCCCATAGCTTTCAGTAACATTGTTAATAAATATAATTTATTTAAAATTATTCCAACATTGAACATGGAACAATTAAATTAGTTGAGATTGCCAAATATGTATCCCAGTACACGTTTAGATGTTTAAGACCCTGATATTTATTATTAGACTGCATACAAATGGATTGGGTCTTCTCATATTTTTATAGATCATTTTTGTGCTGTATGACGAATTATAACCCATTTTATAGTTCAATCACATTAATTCTGTGTTTTGAAAGGGTAAGCAAATTAACAATAACCATTAGGTAAAATAATCTGTTGAATGGTATTGTTTTTAAATTGAAAAACCGTAATGCGGAAGTATTTTTGTTTCTTTAGTTTTGCCATTCAAATTAAATAGAGATGCGAATAAATCCGACTAATTTTATTGTAACGGGATTTACGTGCGTTACGGTTATTTTCAATAAAACCGTATATTTCTAAATAAATTAGCAATTTTCATAGTCGTTGAGCGTAGGACGCGATAATATCATATTACAAGAAGCAAGAGCAAGGTCTCTCAAAAGTTACTACATTTTTTTTAACTAAAGTCATGTATGTTGTAAAACTGGATATAGTTATATTGTATCAACCGCGTTAACGTGTTTTGACGAAAATGTTTCCTCGTTACGCGTTTTTCTAGTTATATTCGAGGGAAAGTTAGTTGTTAATCCGTGACATGGTTTATAGAGATACGCTTCTGCATTGCTGGTCCCATTAGGCTATTAGATAAGTTTGAGTAACCGACTAAGTAACAAGCCTTCATTTTCCTAACCCTCATCTGATTACATAACAATTATAAAGTTAAGTGAAAGTACTTTGATATAAACATGGTTGTTTTGTGATCATTTTATAGCCAAATATACAAATGTGTTTTTTTCCTTATAACCTACTTCAATAAAAAAAGGAGGTCCTAAATTCAGCTGTGTGTATTTTTTATGGCTATAGCCTATCATTATTTTCAATCACAGTAATAATTGGTTTGCGATAAGAAGAAGAAGTGTCGGAAAAAGTCTTGGTACTCATTTTCTCGCTCCCATCCGCTCAAAACGTGTAACACGCGATAAGGCACTTCGTTCCAAAAATATTTGTTTTATATCTTTTGTTTTTTTTTTTTTACCGCTGTATTGCCGTAGTATTACTGTATTCTCTGCAATACCGGTCAGTTTATCAAACATCAAAAACATGTTTACACGACATAGATTTAAACCTTCTGAGGTTAACATCTACGTCGTGTAAAATGTACCTACTTATAAAGGTAGGTAGGAATAGGTACGTCCGTCTAGTGATGAATACGGAGTTTCACCACCATTAATCATCCTGTGGGTGTCGTAAGAACCAACTAATGGAGCTTACGCAAAACTCCGAAGAGAAACGAAACTTAAAACCAACCCTATACTTATCCGTCTGACCAGCGTGGTATAGTAGGCCAAAACATCCTTTCTAAGGAGAGGCTTATGTCCAGCGCCAATTATTAGAGGCTGTTGATGATATACACTGACGTTTTTCTTTTCGAAGGGGTGTACAGAGAAGTATTAAAAGCACACACTTTACCGACCATCATTTTAATGGATCCCTATAGCCTAAAGCCTATCAACCGGGCAAATAAACTTAATTATATATTTATAAATATATTTGACGGGCCTGTAGACCTTGTTACCATAGTACAGGCTCTGCCTAGTTCAGGATCAGAACGCCGAGTGTGAGATGTGTGAAGTTATCATTATAAATATACCTAATTCATATTATGGATATACCGTATATGTAATACTTCTTTAATGCTTTTGACAGAGATCGAGAATATGAAATCTCATCTCAACATAAAAAAAATGATGAAAATAGCTAACTCTCGAAGCCCATTTTTTAAACCGCAAAAAGTAGTAAGATTTAATTGTTTTCCTGTAATGAAGATTTTGATTTTAGACATCCTTGTTTCTTAAAAATAAAATGATACGTAATGTACTATGTTAAATAGTCTTAATCGAACTTACACTCGATATAAGCATAAACAAAATATATGCATACAATATATAAATAAAGCACTCGGAGTGTTCGTATGTTGTAGATTTTTTGTTGGTAAGCTATCACCGTTTAGGATTTTATTGTGGATTAAAATTTGTTTATACTTAAGTCTTAAAATTTGAACGTAAATTATAATTTTGTAAAATATTTTCACATCACATCAACAACCTTTAACAGTCCACTGCTGGACATAAGCCTCTCCTTAGAAAGGAGGTTTTGGCCTCCTATACCATGCTGGCTAGACGGGTTGGTATAGGGTTTGTGTCAAGTTTACCTTCTCTTTGCAGTGCTGTTGTTCTGCGTAATTTTTTCCTTTAGTCGGCTCTCACGACATCCACGGGATGAATGGGGGTGGTGACACTCTGTATTCTTAATTCGTCATCACGCGGAACAACATTTCAGAAAGCCATTAATTTTAGCCATTTTTATGCAATTTGAGCAATTATGAGCCAAAAATTTGGAGACGTAAAGTTGCTTAAAAAATCGACCAAAATCTTGAAATAGGTACTAACCACACCTCTCAAGCTAAAATATTAGGTGTTTACCTATGAAATTGCCGTTTTGTATGCAATAAGTGAATTTACTTATTTTTTCAAACCTTTTTTATTTCTGTTATTCGAAGTAATCACCCATGCAATCGACGCATCTTTGCCAACGCATTGGCAGTTTATTGATTCAATTCCCGAGAGGCAGTACAAAATGCCTTTGAAGAGTTTGTTGCCTCCCGTCCAGCTAATTTTTACAAGAAGGGCATCAATAAACTGCCAATGCGTTGGCAAAGCGTCGATTGCATGGGTGATTACTTCGAATAACAGAAATAAAAAAGTTTGAAAAAATAAGTACTTTCACTTATTGCTTACAAAACGGCAATTTCATAGGTAAAGACCTATTATATAAATATGCGACAGTATCGTTAGCGGCTAATGAGCGGCAAATTATGAGCCCAGGTACAATTGTCTAGGACAATCCTAATCGATTTTAAGGTACATACCAACTTCACTTGAAGCTAGCATGCAAACCGAATGTCGGGTTTCCTTGCTTGCGATTAATTTTTCGTTTTCACGTTTAATTTGCGGTTATTTTTCGTTTTCACGTTCAATTTGTGGTGCCAACTTCAAAGAGGTAAAATATATCAAGCAGTTAAGGCTACGGAGCGTGCCAAAAGTATACACTAGTAGCTGTACCCTGTCATGCTTCGCTGTGGCAAATTGTGGTTTAATTAGATAGTTAAAGAAGAATCTTTGAAGTGGTTCGTATATCTTGTCAAAATTTGAGCTCAATCGATGGAGACATTTTTGAGTTTTTGAATCGTACACAAACGAACTTTTTAAATATAGGTATATAGATGTAATATGTCCCTAAATATACTCGAAAAATAACCCTCCTTCTTGCGCAATTGGATAAAAAGAACGGAGAATCAGTCTTGTTGGAATACGACTGCACGGATAGCGTAGTGGTTTAAGCGGTCGCCACGTCGCTTCCTGCTGCGCTTAGGGTGGGTTCGATCCCCATATGGGAAACCTCTTTATGTGATCCAATAATTATTGTTCTGAGTCTGGCTCTCTTTTTGTGTCCGTTCATATATGTTTGTGAAGTCCCCCGTGACATATGATATATATCCTAATGCGGGGAGTTGTTTTTAAGAAAAAATCGTCAACATTAACATTTTACATTTTGTTGCAGACGGCGATATTTACAGTAATACTGCTGCCGTTCCGAGTGATAGTCATCTGTTACTTGATAGTGACGGCTTGGTTCCTCGCGTGTATCGGCCTCTATGGTTTAAGTGAAGAAGACCTCAGGAAGAAACCTATGACAGGATGGAGAAGGTATTTTTCCCTCGAGAGGTTTTTCATAGTTTTTTTTTTTTTCAATACCTACACAATACAATGTATATTTCGATTAATTACCTCTTGTATCCTTGAAGTGACATTAAGAATAGTCGCTCACTGCGGGTTTCTCGACCCACGGCACAAACCACTGTCTATTAATATCACACACTGTACTTAATTGCTTTTACGGTATTGTGCGCATTTCAAAGCAAGTCTGGATCGATTTTCAAGTCTTATGACAGAAATACTTGTAAAGCGCGCCAACTCCTATGTTAGAAAATCTCGAAGTGTGCGCTTGGCTTAAATTATTCTCGTTTGAACGATTGAAAAATCGAAAAATCTTAAAAGAAAACCGTACTATTACTGCTTCAATAGCCCGTAGGCCTGTATTAAGAACAAGGCGTTATTGACTTTCATAATATTAAAAAAAAGTACATGGGCATATACATTTAAAATTGTAAATAGTTAAATTTAAATAAATACTAGATTACATAAATTAGTGTAAGTGTGTGTGTGTGCGTGTGTAATATGAATCTATAGTAAATATGAATTTATACAAGGCTTTTGATGTCATGAAATTTTCCATTTCTATATAGTTTTCTTTGAGGCATATTGAGAATTTGAGATTTATTGAAGAAAACAGGATTTGTGTATCGGAAAGATTTGGTTTATTTTTCTACAGGAATGGTCCTAGGTAGTAAAATATTCATTTAATGCAAGTTAATGTAAGATGTAGTAAACATTTTCATTTATCGTTTAAATATAGCGTGATCATGTGTTAAAAGTTGAATATTTTTCGCTTTTAACTACTTGCTGATAATAAAAGTTTAATTAATAATAAAGTGCATTGATATTGATGTTCTATAAATTATATTCGAAGGTACAAACTTTTTTTTTTTACGTTCAATTTAGATATTTTACATTTCGATTAACTAATGCTTAAACATTATAGTAAAACTAATTTATCTTAAATTAGTTTTAATTTACCGATTATTTAGTTACCGAATGTTTCGAGATTTTAAATAATACTGGCAAAGATAATAAAAAAAAGACTGCATGTAGACAGAATAATTGTTTAAAAAAAAATAAGTCGACCGCATTAAAAGCTTTCTCTATTGTGAGGTCGGCTAATACACGTAAAGAAAAAAATTGACATTAGACCGCCTTAATGATGCCAGTGCCAAAATGAAATTTATTACCACGCTAAGATTTGTTTTTTTTCTAACTTTATGTCATTATTGTTTATGTTGATTAGGCTATTAACTTACGGACATTCACGTCTTTGTCCTCGAAGGCTACTTAAGAAATGAATAGCCACACGATCGTACAACATTGTCTGTGTAACATCACAATATAACAATACAACACTTGTGATTAAAATACAATAAAACGATTCTTGGCGGGAATATTAGTGAGAGCTTTATTTTATGTTAGAATGAGTTTGCTAAGAATACTTTATTTTACTAAAGCCTAGAATGAGTTCTTAAAACTGTTCTATTTATAAATTTTTAAACTAAAACAAATTTAGTTTTTAATCATATATTATTATATCTATACCTGAATTAAAAAAAAAAAACTTAGTATTGTACATTAGTGTTTTTTAAAGATTTGGGAAAACAATGCGGCACGATTTGGAAGGTCAATAAAGTTTTTGCGTTTATATAGGTAGCTCTTACATACACATGATCTTAGATTAATATCAGAATATTACCTATTAATTACAAAATTTTTAGTATTAAATAATTTATAAGTACTTAAAATTATTTATAATAAACTAAATTTAAAAATATGTATTTGTTATTTACTGAGTAAAAAATAAATATTTTTGCATTTTGTTTGATGTTCAACGAAGGCGTTGCTAGCATTATCACAATTAAAAGTCATTTCATTATATTATTTATTCGTATTAGGCTGAGTGCGAGCACTTTTGGAACGTCATTGTTTACATAAAGACAGTCCCCCAAAAGCGCCCAATCCGTCAAGACTTCTTAAAGCACGCGTTTATTACTAACAAGTGCTCATTAACAGATAAAACAGTAAATTCGGGCAACATTGAACCTTGATTAACCGAATATTCGGGCGAAAGTTTTGTCGACTGCCTTTCTTCCGTATTTGCTTTCGTGTACGATTCGAGAAGGAGGGATCATTTTGACCTCCATGGCTCCCGCACTCGTGTGCTGTTTGCTTGTAGGTAATGGTAGTAATTTTTCTTTAAAATATAAAAATATAATAATTATAGAGCGCTAAAACGAATCGATTACTCACGATTTTCATATTATTTGGCAACACCAACAACTTTCAAGTTTGAGGTAGTACCTACAGATTTCGTAAAACATCTTAAGTATTCATTTCTCTATGACATGTATTTTCATCGTTATTTATGTCAAATGCTATGTCCGTCTTCTAGTCAAGTGATTGTTGAGTTTAAATAATTCTTATTGGAAGCTGATGACCTTGATAATTTGTTGTACAAACATTATTGTGTTTGTAAAATGTGTATTTTAGTACTACTCAGCTATTTATAAAATGTGGCACAATGAAGTAACACTTTGTTTAGAAGTAAATACATATATTATCTGTGACCATAGAAAGCAAAAAAGTATTTTACTAAAAACTTACGTTTGACAGATATAATGTTTTCTCATTTCTTTTTGTCGAGTCAGTTTTTATAAACAAAAATGAAAAAAAGGCTTTTATTGCTGTAAATAATTAAATAGTTTCACATCGTAACCTATAAACTTAATTCTAAATTGGCATCAATTTTGAACTAATTATTCGGTAATCGGTTTTCATTATTTGTTTATGAATCGATTTTAAAAATTACCTTTTTATTTCAAAGAAACTTCCTCTTTGGTCTCATTAAAATTAAAAAAAATACAGTTTATTAAATAGAAAAAATACAGTTTATTGCAATTCATCGTGATGTAGGCGCAAGGTAGAAGATACTCGTACATTAAAAAAAGTTAATTTTGCTCTGCCAAGTACTCTGTTATAGTATCTGCGTCTAAATATAAAATTATTTGTATGTCAAATCTGGAATGTGATAGAATAGTGCTAAACCGGAATTGCGGTACAAACCGGTTTTTGATACGTTATGATAACGCATTGGAGGTTCTTAGTTATTATGAGTTCTTTTCAGAATTCTAATTATATTAAGTGTTGTGCTTGATTCTTTCTTAAACTTATAAGCGCTTAAATACTAAATCCTCGCACTTAATTATTGTAAACTGTTTTCTATTCGTGAAGACCTGTCAATGGCTGAATATTAACACAATTTACACATTTACACAATATTAAATCAATTTCTAAAGCTGGGTCTTCCAAGATCAAATAAATAAATAATGTACTTAACAGATTGTAATGGGCTGGAAAACTGGCCTGTTGACCTAGTGGTTAGCAACTTTGTGTTGTACCAAGGACAAATAATTGTGGGATAAGCAGGACCGTTTCTTGTCTGGGTGTATTTTATCTATATTATGTATTTATCTCATAATAATACAAGTCACAAATCACTACTTGACGTTATAAAGGAGTTTGTGTATTTTTGTTTGGACCTCTATATGTATGTATTTGAGTATTTCTCAAAAAACATGTACATCTTTGCAAAAAAAAGTGTGCGTCGAAATAGTTCAAAAGTTATATATTTATAAATCATCATACAAAAAATCCACGCACACAATTTTGTAGGATAAATATTAATCTTTAAGATAACGAAGAATGATCACTATAATCTTACTTATTACCAAATATTTGAATATTTTAAAAATAGTTGTTTTTTACCTTTCATACAAAAACCTATTTGCCACTCTCCCTTTTTCATGTGTTTTTGTTTCATAAAATGCGATACGTAACTCAATTATTGTAAATTTCTTTGTATCATCGGTCTACATTAATCGCAGTTTCTGTATCAAAGTGATTTTCTATGGGGTTTCATAATGAATTGGCAATTTAAAGCAAAAAAACAAAATGAGTCGCTTTCATTTACTATTTAGTTATTACTCTTTAGTTACGATTTATTTCTAATTTCCCATGAATTTTGAACGATTCCGTAATTTTTTTACACGGCCAACACTAGCGTCATTCTGATTGGTTGTTGGTCCGACGTCTCCGCCATTATATTTATCGTGAAAATCAGTGAGAACGTGTGTGTTTTGTGGAACACTTTTTCGTGACAGGAAATATAAATCAGCCATTTTTTACAAAACGGTAAGTATTCATTTAACCCATTTTTTGTACGTGTGGTACGAACATTTAATAAGCTTACATATTTGCTGTAACAGCTTTTATCAAAAAACTACTTTTTCTAACCTCATTTTGTCTAATATTTCGTAACGAATTTCGTTACGTAACGAAAAAGTACAACATAAAGCTGAGTGTATACTGTTATAACCTGACTAAGCATAGTAATATTCACTACTTAATTTATAAAAAATATATACAGAGCGTTAATAACAAAAGGGTTGGATATATCTGCTCTACAGAAGTGCCACCAGCAAAAAATAATCAAAAGTCATCTTTATTCATTTAGATAACGTTTTTATGTCATTTATTCAGCTTTTTACCTGTTATACTTACTTACATACTTTTTACCGCTTATACTTACTTACAGTTCTCAATAGAATTTCCTGTTTTTTGAAGTCGTTTAAAAAGCCGCGCTTTTTCGCGGCTTTGTTTCAATTCGCTTGAGAATAGAATCATACCGATTATTACAAATACTTAGCTCTTGCTTACTTATTGATTTGACTTATTGGTTATTACTTACAACTGCTTATATACAACTGCATTTCTTCTTTTGCTTTTTTAGGAATGCCCCCAAAAACCAATGCCGAAAGGCAAAAAGCTTACAGAGACAGACTGAAAAAGGATAAACCAAGTAAATATGAGGAAATCCGTGTTAAACATTTGGAAAAAGTTAAAGAAAATATCAAAAAGAAAAAAGAAATTCTTACAGAAGAAGAAAAACAAGAGCTTCGAGCAAAGTGGAGGCAAGCCAATGCTAAAAGAGCTGAAAGAAAAAAAAAGGCCAACTCTACGACAAAACAAAATAACACATTAGAAGTAAGAAAAAATGCTAAAAATAATACAACAATCCTAAAGGAGAGACTACAAAAGCTCACTGAAGAAAATACTCAATTAAAACGACGAAATAAGAATTTAAGACAGGCCTGTAATCGCATGAAAAAGCGATTCAAAATTCTGAAAAAACTATTACCCAAACAAATTAGGCCTGATAATGATGCTATTTCCATTGAAACTCGACAGTGTGACGACACACCATTAACAAAATCGAATAGTTTTTTAGAAGAAACTTTACCAAATGTGTCCATGACGGAAAAAGAGAAGGTAAAAAGACAGTTAATTTTGCTAAACACAATTACAGATTCTTTAAAAACAGAGTTTAATAAAGCAGATACCAAAGAGAAGAAAATACTAAAAAAAGTAGCTACCAACGATATTGCAAATAAATATAAATTAAAAACAGCTATTTCTAATGTTCTTGGTCTGAAAGGAAGAATAAGAAAGACGAAATCAAAAAACGAAATAAAAAAGAAATGGAAGAAAGATATACAAGATTTCTTTGAAAGAGAAGATGTAAGTAGACCTAGTGCGGGTAAAAACGAGTGCATAACGAGAAACAAAGAAAAAGTGCAAAAGAGATATTTAATGGAACCAATATACAAGCTCTATAGAAAATACACGATAGAGGGTGGTACAGCGTCTTTGCAAACTTTTTATCGTTTTCGACCGTTCTCCGTTGTGAAACCAAGACTTCAAGATAGGAATACTTGTGCTTGCATAAAGCATAGTAATTTATCTTTCAAGGCAATATCGTTGAAGAAGCTAGGTTTGCTTAAGACATCTGACATTGACGAACTTATGAAAAATGTCACTTGCAGCAAATGTTTTAAATGCATGTACTCTGAGTGTTCTGAATGCAAAAATAAGAAACTAGCTGTCGATTTGACAATAAATGAAGACAGCCCTGTGGAGTGGCTTCAATGGAAAATTGGCATACACACTTATATTAAAATTGACAAAAAGAAATGCGTAGAAAAACAGACGAAAAAGTATTCAAAACAGGTAGTGAAAGGAACAGTGAATACATTGATAAAAGAATTTCAAAATGATGTTCAAAAATTTAAAACTCACTACTACAATGTTCAACATCAGTACTTAGCGTGGAAAAAGTGTATTGAAAACCTTGATGAAGACGAAGCTGCATTGATTTGCGATTTTTCAGAAAACTTTTCGTGCAAGCAGTCTGAAGAAATTCAGGCGGTACACTTCGGAGGGTCTAGAAATCAAGTCACATTGCACACTTGCGTCCTTTACAGAAAAAATGTGAATCCCCAATCGATATGCTCCATATCCCCAAGTAATGAACATGGTCCTGGAGCAATCTGGGCCCATTTGGATCCAATAATGAAACTATGCCAACACTTTATCATTAAAAAGATTCATATATTTTCTGATAGCCCTGCAACTCAGTACCGCCAAAAACATAATTTTTTCTTGTTCCAACAGAATATAAAAGAATACGGATTTGAATATGCAACTTGGAATTTTTTTGAAGCCTCTCATGGCAAAGGGCCAGCTGACGGGGTTGGTGGGGCATTAAAGCGCCAACTTGACAATCATATATCACATGGCAATGACATAACCAACGCAAAAGAAGCATATGACTATTTAATGGTTAACAGTAAAGTAAAAATGTTTTATATAAATGAAAACGACATTGAGAAGATGACCAAAAATATCCCTGAAAATATTATTCCTATAAAAGGAACAATGAAGCAGCATCAAATTATAACGGATGGCAACACGACAATTAAATATAAATTGCTGAGCTGCTTTGATTGCCATAAAAACATCTGCTGTGATTGTTACTACACTAAAGAACATGAACTTCTATCCAAAACCCTATCAGAACCAAAAGCATCATGTAGTAACAAAAGACAATCCTTGAAAAAACAAAAACCAGCAACGAAAAGATTCAAAAGAATAAATAGTTCTACTACGACGGAGAGTGATATCAGTAAAAGTTATCATAGTGATTCACATCTGATAGATGCGGATTTTTCGAATGAGGACAATAATTTACCCATTATAGATGACAGAGAGAGTGATCAAGACTTAGAGGTGAATGTCAATTTGAGAGCAAATATTAAAGAGATTTATTATTTTTGACGTATTTTAGGGTCAAACACAAATCAACACAAATAAAAAACTAAGAAATACCTTTTAAAATCAATTATTTAAAAAAAAATCTATTATTTTTAAATACGCTTTAATGGCATGTTTTTAAGTTTCAGGACACATCAAAGGAGGGAAAAGTTAAACGACAACCCCCAGAACAAGTAACATTGTTATCTTCGTCAAGATTTATGTCTGCAAACCATGCTTTCTATGATACTGAAGTAAAATGCCTCAAGGCAGACGAAACACAACAAGGCAAAGAAAACTTTAAGAATAAAGGAAAAGGAACAGGGAAGAAAACAGTAAAGCAACAAAAAGATATGGAAGTAGACAAATATCCAATTGATATAATGAATGTATTAAAACAAACAGGTGAAACAGACAAACCAAGTAAAGAAATAAAAAGTCATGAGGAAGAAGGATCAACAACTGATATCAATACAAAGCCAATAATTCTCGAGGATTTAGTAAGTGACGAAGTTTTAACTATGGCTGAGAAATATATTATGTGTGATGCAATGACATTTAATGAACCGGAGTTTAATTTCAATGATTTGGACAATGTAGATGTTATAATAAAAAATAATAATGCAACAAAAAATAACACTGAACATGAAAATGATAATAATGATGAAAATGTACCAATTGAAGGCACTCACAAAGTCAAAGGCAAAACATGTGCACTTACTATTCTTAACGACGAAAAACTGGAAAATATACACACAAAAAAGAAAGTGGTTTATAAAGGACTTAAACCTCTATCACTAAATAATTATCTTCACGCGCCAAAGCGATGTGATCCAAAGATTAAAAAACGGATTGTCAAACCAAATGTGTTCCGGAAAGAATTCAATTATTATAAAGATAAGGAAGAAATTTATAAAGCGCTAATGGATAGCGATTCTAATTTTTTTTTTTTTAACAACGTCTGGTTTTAATTTTCAAAAGATTGGAAAACTTTTTAAGTTGATTAAAATAAATGATTACTCCCTTAGTTTATTTCTAACCCCTTAAGTATTTGGGTACATACTTACAAATATTTCGGATTGAATGAATGAAGAGCATTCACAATATTTCGCCAATGTATAACGAGCCTTATGGTTACTATTTAGTTACATCTAAGGACTATTTCGTAACAATATTTCGTTACTACCTTTTCGTTACGTACATTTATTTTGAGAAATACTCATTTATATTATTTATGATTTTAAGTGTTCATCAACAGCCTTTAATAGTCCACTGCTGGACATAAGCCTCTCCTTGGAAAGGAGGTTTTGGCCTACTATACTACGCTGGCCAGACGGGTTGGTATAGGGTTTGTGTCCAGTTATCCTTCTCTCTGCAGTGCTGTTGTTCTGCGTAGTTTTTTTCCCTTAGTAGGCTCTTACGACACCCACGGGATGAATAGGGGTGGTGACACTCTGTATTCTTAATCCGTCACCACACGGACCATCCGTCACCACACGGTAAAAAATAAAATTAAGTGTAAAAAATAAAAGAATAATAAATATATATTACCAGCTTTTGCCCGCTTGTATATCGGTTATCGTGGTAAAAGCCTCTGCTATTCGATGATAAAAGCTTTCCATTGGTGACAGAATTCAGTGCCGATCAACGCACAACTCTCATAAGAGGTATTTTCGTAGTAAATTATTAAACATCAAACGTTGACTGTAATGTGATTATATCGTATTGTGACCGAATATTGAATTAGTTTAGTAATAATTTACTATTATAATATCGTGTATGACAATTGCGAGATCGAGACTTGATCGGAACTGAACTGTGACCGAACTTTTACCATGAAAATTGGCCTTCTGGTTACCATAGCACATGTTGCCTAGATTAGGATTAGACGTTGGTGTGTGAGATGTTTCAAGTTATTATTATGATGTAGGTACATTGTATTTAAGAGATTTATTAATGCGGTTGTGTTTAGCTAGACCTCTTGTAAACTAAATTATAAGTTATGTCATTCATACCTCGCACAACCAACTTGTGGAACAAGTTATCGTCTGCGGTATTTCCGCGCCGATACGACCTCCAAACCTACAAGAAAAGAGCGTACTCCTTCCTCAAAGGCCGGCAACGCGCAACTCCTGAGTTGGAGGCGTTCATGGGCGGCGTTCGTCCCCTCTTCCATAAAAAAAATAGTATTTTTTATAGTATAAGGTGCATAAAAGCAGACTGTTCACCTGATGGTAAGTGACTTCCGCCATAGACACCTGCTGCTCAAGAGACAAGAGCATTGCCGCCCTTCAAATATCCACCCTCACCGGAGAATATATATATAATAGCGTAAATATTATGAATATATATATTCATAGTCTAAAGTGTACATATTTCGAGCTATATATATATATATATATATATAGCTCGAAATATGTACACTTTAGACTGTATAATAATTGGTAAAAGTTAATCCGTGTAGTGACGGATTGAGAATACGGAATGTCAACAACTCTATTCATCCCGTGGGTGTCGTAAGAGCCTACTAAGGGAGCAAACTACGAAGGACAACAGCACTGCAAAGAGAAGGAAAACTTGACACAAAACGTCTGCCATCTCGTCTGGCCAGCGTGGTATAGTACGCCAAATCCTTCTTTCTAAAGACAGGCCTATGTCCAGCAGTGGACTATTAAAGGCTTTTGATGTGAAGTGATAATAATCTATACTAATATTATAAAGCTGAAGAGTTTGTTTGTTTGTTTGTTTGTTTGAACGCGCTAATCTCAGGAACTACTGGTCCAATTAAAAAAAATCTTTCAGTGTTAGATAGCCCATTTATCGAGGAAGGCTATAGGCTATATATCATCACGCTAAGACCAATAGGAGCGGAGCACCAATGAAGAATGTTTCAAAAACGGAGAAAATTTATTACTATTGAGAGACGCAGACGAAGTTTCGCGGGTCAGCTAGTTTCTTATATAGAGCGTCACGAAACAGCGCAAAAACCTTGAGCATGCAGTATTTATATTTAATCATAAAACAAAACAATAAAACACCGCACTGATACGTACCTCTGCGTGTTTTAAAATTGTACAACAGTGCTTAATTCTGATTTATTGATAAGACGTATGTTCAGAAACCTAACTACTCGAGTTATGAAATAAAAAAAAGCCGTGTGGCGTCGTGGGACACCCGATAGGAACGAAGTTGTGACGATCGAGTAAAACTGATTCAACACGATTTTAATTACAACGCTATCTTGACGGGCCTGTTGGTCTAGCGGTTAGTGACCCTGACTGCTAAACCAGAGGTCGTGGGTTCGATTCCCACCCAGGACAAATATTGTGTGATGAGCACGGTCATTTGTTCTGTGTCTGGATGTAATTTATCTATAATATGTATGTATTTAGAAATATATAAGTATGTTCATCAGCGGTCTGGTTACCATAGTACAGGCTCTGCCTAGTTTGGGATCAGACAGCCGTGTGTGAGTGTGTGGGATATATCATATATTATATCTATGAAAGCGGCTATTCCCTACATATTTTTCAGGTGGTTTCTAATTAAAACAATTTATACATTTATAGATGGCGCTGAATGACTGACAAGTGACAATTCAAAATAAAAAGTGTCGTTACAACTTTTCGTGAGATTTTTTTCCGTCTAACCCCCTTTCACAACCCGCGATAAGGAACTTCGTTCAAAAAGTAACATAAGTGAGACAAAATCCTTATTCATACCTACTACTTTTCTTCTTTGGCCTCGCCTTCTCCAGCTACACGGGGTCGGCTTTTCCAATCATGCGACGCCACGTGCGTCGCTGTGCGTCCTCTTCCCTCAGACCCAGTTCCTGCCTATCCCTCTGGACATTCGTCAGCCCCAGCTTCCTCTTCCCCTCTTTATAGTAGCCATAGAAAGGCCACGACTTTGACATGATCCTCGGTTCTACGCATTACGTGACCCTACCATGTTAGCTTCGCTCAGTTTGTCCGTTATCTTTGCAACTTTTAAGCTCCCCCTGATGGAGCAGCAGTTCATTCCGAACCTTGTCTTTGATACCTACTACTTTTATCGTACCTTAATTAAATATTCTACCGGTTTGATGACGGATTACAGTTCCTTTTTAACGGACTTTAAAATAAGAGACTAAATTCGGTCGTATTTTATTTTGTGTGTCGTCTCCTCAAAACTCCATTATTTGTGAATCGACTTAAATATTTTTTTCATTTATGAGTCATTCAGTCCCATTTAAATTAAAGAAAAAATGCCAACCCTCAGGGTGCAAAATTAGGGAATGAAGAACACAGTTTAACAACACAAATTGAACAAATTGAAGTCTTGTGAAACTTATCTAAAAGTACATCTGATTACCACAGACAAAAAAAACTAGACTCGACAAGGTTATTCGAAATTCAATTTAATGTTAATTTAGTTTTGACGTTTCTAATTACTTACTAAACAAAAAGTTGACCTTGAATTACGTTACGGAAATATTTCTTGCCACTTTCATGTACATCCGGACTTCGACTTAAGAACCAATGACGTACAATAATACGTATATAGATACATACGTAAGTGTGTCTGAATAATATTAATTCAATTTGGATATAATTATTCATGGAACAAACTCTCTGATAACTTCCATTAAAGCAGAATACATCTTCCACAGATTCGTATTCCAAAACTAGGTTGGGGTCGGCTTTAAGTCTTCTACGATACGGTTGAACTTCGATTTTTTTACGCGGAGAGTCTGCAATCAGTCCTCCACAACCTAAGTACTGGGAGATATCGAAGTTCTGTAGAAAGACTTTTGTCGGCCTTTTTAGGGCTCCAACTACCCCGGGGAGGACCTGAAATAACATGGTCCGGGTCCTCCCCAGAGCAGGACACCTAAGGCCGGCCGTCGGGGTGGTTTTTAGTGGAATCACCACATACTCCTGGCTCCTGAGTCCCCGAGGAGCAGGAGATCCGAAAGTATTTTCCACCCCGTCAACAAAAAAAAAAGGGTTCCAACTACCCGTAACGATTGCTACAGATGTTTTTATAGCAACCGCGCCCGACAGCTTAATGTGTCAAAGTCAATGTCTCAAAGTCTTTATTTCATTTTTTTTTTTTAATTGTTTGAAATCGTCTTTTATGTGGACTCTAAATTCATAGATCAACACACACAATAGCAACAATCTCTGTTTTGTCAAATAGTAAGCAAAATAAATTTAATAAAAATTAAACTACAAAATCTATGATATGCCTAACCGCCCGTTTCCAAGTTGTTGAGCTTTATGAGAAGAACGGGCAAACGAACTCATGCTCTCCGAGGCATGGAGGGGTCTTAATGTGTTAAGAATGGTCACCCATCCATAGACTGACCTAGCTAGGATTGCTTAACTTTGCAATGTGTTAACCTACTCGGTAACCACTTAGCCACGAGTCCCAATGAAATGATAAAGTAACACTTTTACATGCAATATTTAATATTTGCTTTGTTTTCAAAAGCAGTTAATCTCGAAAATGGTGTAAAATCGTTCACTGATAAGCATCATGTGTACTCGTAAAGTGGCACTTAAATAAAATACTATAAAATAAACAAAACAGGTCATGGTATCTTAGTTTTTGCGTTAAACAAAAGATGCGTATTCATGAACTCACGTTTCGTAAAACATTTGGCATTGATCGTAGTCGGTGGCTGATGAATGTGACACGTGTTTTCATTCTAAATACGTACCGCATTGTTATAAGTTTATATAATTTGATTATTATTATATTATTGTATGTTTAATTATGCGTTCACGCCGTGATCGGAAATAAAATTAAAAAAATAATGTAAATTATTTTGCAACTTTTTTTAAGCTATTGCATAGCTTCTATCGCGGGCCTTGAGCGTGGAGACCGAATCTAGAAATTCCGTAACGAAAATAACCTAACACACCCCACGTGATACTTTTTAGTTTTGCAATGTATAGATGAATAGCAGAACTTTTAATGACTTTTTTGAAATATCACGCTTGTCTCTTTAGTTCAGCAACTCCCCTCTAGGTGGCATTGGTTGTATCGGCGTTACTGCGCATGCGTAATCCCCCTCTTCGCCCCGCAATCTAATTAATATCAAAGAAAAAAAAACGAAGGAAAAAAAATACTGCATAAATAAAATAAATAATAAAAAATGCTATGCAATAGCTTTACCGCGGCAGTCTTTTTTTTAATGAAATTAGTGAACTGTGATTATGCATATTACATATTGTGCTGTTTATAAATTATAAAAGTATTTTTAAAACGTGTTAAAATTAACTGTATAATTATAATAAAATATGAAATTATATTTTTCCAAGTCATATCGGCCGTTGACCGTTGCCAAATTATACAACTAAACTCCAATTAACTGGTCACCACGCCGCTTACTACTACCGCTTATGGTTTCGATCCCCATATGCGACGACACTTTGTGTGATTTACAAATTGTTGTTCTGAGTCTGGGTGTTCTTTGTGTCCATTTCATGTATGTTTGTAAAGTCTCTCGCGACACAGGATATATTCCTAATGCGGGAGTTGTCTTTTAATAAAAAAAAAAGAAAAGAAGAAAAAAACTGTCACCTCTCTGGCTTCGCAGTCAGGGTCACTTAACTACTGGCCCGTCAAAATACACTCTACTATACAGGTAGATGTTTTCAAATTAGACTGTTAGTTACAGAGATTGGCGTGTTTAAACAATCAACTGATGGATAAAATAAATAATACATCGTTTATTAACACAGTATTAGACAAATATTTTGTTTTAATTTCGCCTCCATAACTTCTCTACCAGAAAACATAGTCAATGAACTTTCCATTTGACGTTGTGTAATCCATTGCTTGCTGTCTAAACTTGTATGAAGCACTTGTTGTAATTTCGTCTGTAATGGACACTGTAATAACCGGTTTTTTAGTTATTATTAGAAAGCCATTCCGCAATGAAAGTTTTACTACATAACAAGTGAACCAGATAGTATCTGAGGGCCAAGTGTGAGTTAATTGCACTTTCCTTCGCTCTGCATTCTCTATCGTCTATATCATGGAGAGTGTTCCGAGGAATTGTTCGGAATAATACCCGCTGCAACCTTCCGCCATCGTTCCACACGGCAAAATTTTCATCCCCACCACTTGGATAATTGGCGCTCCACCACTGTGCGCTTTTCAAGACACTTTTTGCCTCTCACTACCAACCTGTGGAACAAGTTATCGGCTGCGGTATTTCCGGACCGATACGACCTTCAAACCTTCAAGAAGAGAGCGTACTCCTTCCCTAAAGGCTGACAACGTGCTTGTGATTCCTGAGTTGCAGGCGTTCATGGGCGGCGGTAGTTGCTTTCTATCAGGTGACCCGTCTGCTCGTTTGCCCCTATTCCATAAAAAAAAACTTACATTAGGTGAAGATTTCAGTGAACAACGCTGAATTTGGTCACCGTGACGATCGAAGTGATGTGAACTAAACTCACACTACGCCCACAGTAGGTACTTTTAAATAGAGAATAGCCTAGAGTTTGGCCGCTACCTCCATTACTTTGAAGTTTTTTTAAATGCGTGGACAATAATAAATATAGTAATTAGTGTAATTACACGTTTGTTTCCTTTAATAATTATTAAGCGTCATGAATGTGTTTCTTTTGTTTTGTTTGTTTCGTTTGCTGATGCGTTCCAGTTACATTAAATATTAAGAAATAAATAGTAGTTGCGTTTGCGTTTGAAATAAATATATTCATGATCGGTTAAATCATAATTAATACAATCGTATGATGGACGATGTCTAGCCTTGAACTCTGTCAGTGGCGTTAATTCGAAACTCGAATTTGCCTTAAAAATATAAATTTCGAAAGGATAAAACCAACTAAGAACAAAAAATATACAAATACAAGACAAGACAAGACGTCTAATACTGAACAGGAAAGGACTGAGGACTGATCCTTGGTGAACCCCGTCGGGGTTCGGGTTTTATGTGGCCAACAGCAATCCGAACCACAGAATCAGAATCACGCTGCACGTCTCGGCTTAGGTCAATATAAGTCTCTGGAAGCCCTTTGGACCGTAGTGCCCACCAGATCACCACACACGGAACACAGTCGAAGGTCTTCTGCATGTCTAGGAATAAGCAGTGCAGAGGTGTTTTTCGTATTTCTCCGCGACAATTCTTAGGACAAAAATCGGATCCATGGTACCGTGACCTGCGCGAAACCATTATTGACCTCCGAGATAGTGCACTCATGCCGGATTCGGGAATCAATTATCTTTTGAAGGATTTTTAAATATAAACGCTTTCAACACCGCTGGTGTTGCAAGCCTTTTATTATAACCGGTACGTGTACAATCTAGTGTTTGCTTTTTTACAACAGAAATCTTGTAAATAAAAGCAAAAGGTTTAAAAAAGTGTTGCGCAGCGACTAAGTATTGGTCATTTTAAATCAACTTAACATCAATGCCAGAATATATTTGCTTTTGTAAGGTATTCACTAGTGGGTCAAGATGATTTAGCCAACCAGTGGCTATGACCCTTAGTCACTTCATAAAATATGTTGCAGTCAAAACTCTCAACCAGTTAAAATTACTTTTAACTTATAAAAACGTACTCGTACTGTGGCTAGTAGTAACAAATAATTGAATTTTTGATTATATTTTTTATGATTCTTTTGTTAAGTTTTTTTGTTAATTAAAAGACAACTCCCGCATTAGGAATAAACCTGGACCTGTGTCGCGGGGGACTTTACAAACATACATGAAACGGACACAAAGAACACCCAGACTCAGAACAACAATTTGTGGATCGAACAAATTGTCGTCCCATGTGGGGATCGGACCCACAACACTCAGCGTAGTAGTAAGCGGCGTGGCGACCGCTTAAACCACTACGCCACCCGTGCAGTCTTCTACATATTTAAATAGAACCGATATATATGTGAGTACGTATGAAATCTTGGTACAATCAATTCAATTAGAAAAATAATTACTGAGAACAGTTAAAAAATGACGTATGTATCTCGTAATACCCAAAAGCACTCAGTACTATTAGCTGTACCCAGATCCCTTGCTTTTTTTTTACACAGTGTCGCACACTGTGTCGTTTTGTCGGTTCGATCCCATAACAGTTCCATTGGAAATCCCTATGAACCAGCGTGACGTGAGAGGGAGGCACGCATAATAAAAAAGATCGGGTTGAATATTTTTATTTACATTTTAACCAGTAAACCAGTAAAGAGTAACCAGTAAAAAGTGATGCTAGCAAACTACCTGATAGTGGTGCTACCACTTTTACTTAAGAGCGTCAGGCAAAACTTGCTTTTAACCGTAAATTTGCAGGGAAAATTACTATTAAATAATACTTTTCAGATAATAATAATAATATTCTACCACATTCACAAAACGCCATCTAGTCCCAAACTAAGCAGAGCTTGTACTATGGCTACTAGATATAAATAACAACTGATATAAATACATATTATATCCTTTTTTTTGTAAATACGTACATATTATACATAGAAACACCTAGACGAAATCAAACATTACATATTCGTGCACACAAATGTTTGACTTGAGCGGGAATCGAACCCACAACCTTTGGAATAGCAGTTCCTTACAAAAACCACTATGTTATCACCCAGTCGTATAGATAAAGCAACCAAAACTTGCTTTATCTATACGACCGGATGGTAATATAGTGGTTTCTGACTGATTAACAGTTTTGACTGTAACATGTATACTTTCCCGCACTTTCTAGCCACCATCACGATGAGAGAAGTACCTTAAGTACGGCCAATATCCTCAATAATATTATAAACACGAATGTGGGTTTGGTGCTTATACGTTACGCTACGGAGTACGGCAAAGTAAATAGGATACCTTATTCAGAACCATTATACCAGCTTATTCAGAACCATTATACCAGCTAGGTACCCGCGACTTCTATCGCGTGGAATTTGAAAAGCGCTGCCTTAGTGGTGTAGTACGGTATGTGACTGCAGTCCGTGAGGCCTCGGGTTCGAATCTCGGACCGGGATTTTGTTATAGGGTTTTTCTGAGAGGAAAATTTGCCTAAATAAGACAACTCGGTCGTCACGGTGACCGCGTTCGACGCTGCGATTGGCGGGCACTGAAATCTCCACCAATCGCAACGCTAAACCCTCTCGCCTTCGAGAGCGTGAAGACGCGCGAGCTGTATGTCATGATCGTGGTAAATGGAGTTCTATCGTCTCTGCCTACCCCAGATGGGAATGAAACGTGGCCGTATGTATTAAATATGTAGAATCCGTGTGGTGATGGATTAAGAATACGGAGTGTCACCACCCCTATTCATCCCGTTGGTGTCGTAAGAGCCGACTAAGGGAGCAAACTACGCAGGACAACAGCACTGCAAAGAGAAGGAATACTTGAAACAAATCCTTTACCAACCCGTCTGGCCTAAGGAGAGGTTTATGTCGAGCAGTGGACTATTAAAGGCTGTTGATGATGATAATATAGATTCCGAATGTCATCAAACTTTTAGCAAACCAAAAATATGGATTTAAAATGCTCCTAATAAAATCTGTTAACGTCAATAATAGTCTTATCACACAATGCGTTAGTCAGCATTAGAAATTAACTAAATTCATTTTAAAATGTTGTAAGATAAGATATCATCCGATCTATATCAATCGATGAGACATTAATCGATTTTTTATCACTTATTGTACAGAACGTATAATACTGTGCGGTCTGCTATGTCCAATCCTTCTTTCCTTTATAGTTAGTATAATCCTTTATAGTTACAAATTTCTAAATCATAAAATTAAAGACCCCTTAACAATACCAATACCTACCAAAGTTTAAATATGCTTCTGCACACATGTCACGTACCGGCTCGACAGGAGTAGTACTGTTTTTTTTTTAAAGACAACTCCCGCACTAGGAATAAATCCTGTGTCGCGGGTGACTTTACAAACATACATAAAAAGAAACACAAAGTACACCCAGACTCAGAACAACAATTTGTGGATCACACAAAGTGTTGTCCCATGTGGGATTTTAACCCACAACACCCGACGTAACAGGAAGTACGCCATTCGTGCAGTCAATTGTTTTATTGGTTTTCACTGAATGAGTGAAAGTGTAGGGTCTCTTGAGTTGGTTGTGTCCCTGGCCACCGGTTTTCACTTACCATCAGATGATTCAGCAGGACATTTTCCTTCTCTAAAATTGAAAAAGATTACTAAATGAAGAGTTCTGAAGAGCGTCTTGCGATACGAACGTAACTCAAGTTACAATAGAATATATAAGTTATCGTAACATGCAATTCACTTATTTTATGAAGAGTTACTTACGGGCAACAGGTGACCCATTCTATTCTATTGTTCCTATGCCATAATGATCAAATAATATAAGTCAGATGTTGACTGATCCGTGGATCCGTGTAGTGATGGATTAAGATTAAGAATACGGAGTGTCACCACGCCTATTCGCTTTTATATATGTTGTGTCGTGGGTGTCGTAAGAGCCGACTAAGGAAGCTAACTTCGCAGTATAACAGCACTGCAAAGAGAAGGAAAACTTGACACAAACCCTATACCAACCTGTGTGGTAAGCGTGGTATAGTAGACCAAACATCCTTTCTATGGAGAGGCCTATGTCCAGCAGTGGACTATTAAAGACTGTTGATGGTTGACAGGTAGTGAATGTCTTAGGCGTTAAGTCTGCCTAAGTGAATAAACTCCTCCGACTAAAATAGTATTTAGTTTAGTTGGAAAAGCTTATTCCTAGGACATATTGCGATAGGTATTTACGCATGAATTTCATTGCGTGGATCTTAAACGCGTAAGCTTTAATTCCCATCAATTGGATAACTGGCTCTCGACCACTGTGCGCTTTTTAAGACACTTTTTGCCTCGCACAACCTATCTGTGGAATAAATTATTGCCTGCGGTGTTTCCGCACCGATACGACCTTCAAATCTTTAAGAAAAAAGCGTACTACCGTAAAGGCCAGCAACGCGCTTGTGACTCCTGAGTTGCAGCCGTTCATGGGCGGCGGTAGACACTTTCTATCAGGTGACCCGTCTACTCATTATATCTTACATCATAAAAACAGTTAGAAGCTAAATATTCTCTTATAAAGATTATCTCATGTGGCTAAGTCTTTTAAAAGAAAAAAAGTGTGTTGTAAAAGTTGTTGAAAACATGCTCAGTCATGTTGCAGCCGAGTATAATTACAATGATTACAATCAAATATTCTGGTTTATGTTGTGGATAGTGGGAGTGTCAGAGTGTGCCAGTTTCTGTGTATGAGTCTGCGTCTGTGGGTCTAATTTCTATTCGTTTCTAGTAGTCCTGTTTTGTCCTATTGTTATAATACTAATAGATTTCGTCTTTATCTAAATACTTGTTTGTGTGTTGTACAAAAAGTCGTTATGCAAAATGTATGGACTAAAAAATTTGTTAATGAGATGAGAAAAATATCGCAAGAAACTCCCGCGAAGCCGCTATTTTAGAAAAAAAAACCAGATAAGTGCGAGTCGGACTCGCGCCCACCGAGGTTTCTGTACAAATTTGTAGGTACATTTAGATTTAATTACAAATGTACAGTTTTCAGTATTTTCCCTATATTTGTAGTATAAGTCACCTGTCACCCCCAGGCCTGTGCTTATGTAGGAAGGAGGTCGTTCTACGACCTCCGGCGCATGAGTCGTCTGCGGTACCTATACCATCTCCGGGCCTGGCGAACCGGGAGAGTTCTAAATCTCTCGTGGTCCCGTTTCGCTGTCTCCTTCGCAAGCATAACATGCTCACAGAAGGAAACGACGGAGTCCCACACGCTCTCGCTCAGTGCCAAGGCCGCAATCATGGTAGCAAGCGAGAGCACTCTCACTCCGATGGCCGCCACGAGGTCACGCCTCTGCTCATCTCACGCCGGGCATTCTGCCAGCTTGTGGAGCGCCGTGTCGCAGTGGTGATACTCAGGCGTTGGCTCTTTGCGGATCAGACACAGGTGATCCCTGAAGCACCCTTTTCCGGTGATCACCTGCTTCAGCCTGTAAGCCCTGCTTTCGATCCAACTCCCGCGCCTCCTTGCGCCACTGATACAGAGCCGCAAGGGCTCTCGCCTCCAGGTCCCACGGTGGAGTTCCGGCTAGAAGAGTCGCCACCTCAAAGGAGATCGTGTAGCCCCCTTATGACCCTGATAGCCAGCACTCGCTGCGGTCGTCGCAGTAGAGTGACGTTCGTGGTCTTCAGGGCCTCCGACCTTATTGGAGCCCCATATAATAGCCATGGACCGCACAACCCCCGAGTAGAGTCTCCTACAGGAGTCATCGGGTCCCCTCATGTTTGGCAGCAGCCGCGTCAAACCACGCGCTCTAACCAACTTGGGAACCAGACCTCGGGAATGATGTCCGAAGTCCCACCGGCTGTATAGTACGAGCCCCATATACCTCATCGACGGCTCGGCTCTTGACAGACAAACTTACGGATGGACGGACGGACAACAAAGTGATCCCATAAGGGTTTCATTTTTGCTTTTGAAGAACGGAACCCTAAAAAGTAATGATGTCGACTATAAGTAAACCGGGCCTGTTGCTGCTAAACAAGACAGTAGTTAGTGAGCCTTACTGGTGATAATTTGTTGAGTGTGTGGGTGTAATTTATCTACAATATGAGAGTATGCAACCATAGGCTCTGTCTAATTTTTGATCAGACAGTCGTGCACGAGATGTTTCAAGTTACAGTCACACATACGGAGTATTTTTCCTCTCCAATTTAGGAAGACAAAAGTAGAATATTACTACCATGAAGTAAGTTATTTATACTAGTTCTGATTTTACAAAGTAAAATATACTGTGACTCCAATTTTTAAATAATAATAATAACGCGTGGTGACGGATTAAGAATACAGAGTGTCACCACCCCTATTCATCCCGTGGGTGTCGTGAGAGCCGACTAAAGGAAAAAACTACGCAGAACAACAGCACTGCAGAGAGAAGGAAAACTTGACACAAACCCTATACCAACCCGTCTGGCCAGCGTGGTAGGCCAAAACCTCCTTTCTAAGGAGAGTCTTATGTCCAGCAGTGGACTATTAAAGGCTGTTGATGTGATGTGATGATGAATAATAATGTGTTTATTAAAAAAAAACAAATTGTGCATAATAATCATATCTTTTCGTTTTGTTACGTATTTGCCTGTAGACCACATCAAATATTTACAACAAAGAGGATTAATACATAAATTGAAATCAGTTATTAGGTAAAACAATATACATTGAAGCGTTCGCCTTGTTTTATGACTTATTACTAAATATAATTATGTAATAATAATGTTGCATGCACCTCGAAGCCAGTGTGGTGCTCTTGGAGTCAGAAAAATCATAAATTTATTCGTTACTATTTATGGTTTATGGTTATCGCGGAAAAAAGCGTATGTTACTCGCCAATAGTGTAGGTGTTCATTGGTGAACGAATTTTTAAAATCGGTTTAGTGGTTTAGACTTAACAACGTAACAAACAAACTCATCTTCAAATTTCTCATTAAAAGTTCGGATTATTAAACTCAGAGGCTGAACTGTTTTAACTATTAGCTTGTTCCTGAAAATACACGCGCTCTCTCTTTACAAGAAACAGTTCGCACCTTTATTCATAAACTGAATTAACTTAGAATTTCAATATTGTGGGAAATCGCATTTAAAGTTTGACATTCATGTACGTGCGAGTTCGTCAAAAAGAGAACGACGATCTCTTATCTCTGCCATTTTCATGGTATCGAGTCGGCTGTTGGATTGTTCGTGTTCTACTGATGAAGTTGATTTGGTATTTGTTGAAAACTCAATTAATTCAGTTTATTATTAAAGGTGCGAGTTGTTCATTCAGAAATTGTATCTAAAAAATTTGCTACACTGACGATATAGTCTAACAGTACTCATGAAAAAGCAACTGGACACAAATGGAACAAATCAGGCCAACAGAGCTGGCGATTACTGCGTTCAAAGAAACAAAACGATAAAAAAACTCTTTAGCCTTGTACCAATTTGCATGATCATAGACACGGAAATATCAAAAGACGTATTTTAATTTTAGACCACAAATCAGTAAACATTCGATCACTATTTGAATACCTTCGAGTATAATAACTGTATTCAATGCTTTAGGATAATAATACAGTCGGACGTCACGTTGTTCAATGTTCCAGTTTCTATTGAAAAAGCTGAAGATGCAAATATGTAAGAATATTAGCAAATCATTAAAGAAATAACTGTCGGTGTCAGTTCTCATAAAATTCATACATTTTTTACTTTAAGTGTGATATTTACACAGATTTATTTGCGCACTACAAATATTGAAATGCATATGGATGAATATTAGTGTGTTTGCATTTTGAATTGACTATATTGTATATATTTACTGTATAATACTATTATTGTTTTATGTTGTAACCTCGTTATGGTTACTGCTTCGCCCCTAAGGGTTTTAGCGTGATGGTACATAGCCTACAACCTTCAACAGTGAACACTCTATCTGATACAAAAAAAATCTAATCAAACTGGTACTTGCAGAGGTCAGTACGTTTAAACAAATAATCAAACAGAAATCTGGTTTAACTTTATTCTTTTATAAATATAGTACGATCGATTTTGGACTTCTCGTATCCAGCTCCTGCCAGCCATCTTGCGCAAATCGTTACTCCACCTGGCCTGTGGACGTGCTACCCTACGTTTGCCATGACAGAGAACACGTCTCGTCTCGTCAAGAACTCGTTTTCCCCAACGGTTCTCGGTTCTGCAGCTAATATGGCCAGCAAACAATAGTCGCGCGTCCAATATAATAACGCGTTCAGGATGCTGTTGGAGCTGTCGTGGTGTTGTTGTGCGTCCGGTATGTTTGCGGAGGCGCACACAGACGAATTTTACGCAATTTTAATAAAGAGGACCGCATCCATGTCCGGCCGGTTGCGCACCGCTACAAATGTTACAAATACTACTACAAATAATACTATTACTACAAATGTTCATGCACACAAATGTTTGCCGTCATGCCATGCACGTTTGCCCTCCTATGCCATTAAAAAGGGAAACAGGATGGAATCTGCATTATTTCAGAGAAGTCAGGGTCGTGTACCCATTTCCAGAGATTTCCTTTCTAAGGTACACCTGGTTCCCCGGCTACTGGTACCCGAACCGGCGCGGGCGTGCGGTTTTTAGTCGGTTCGAGTCCGACATAGCCACCGGTGGGTGGTTTCCGAGGGGATTTCCGCACGGAAATAAAAAAAAGGGTCGTGCACCCATGTCTGTCCTATAGTATAAGAAGATTTATGGTAATATTTATTTAAATATAGCAATATTTTTGAAGCAGTTATCGAAACAATGCTCCATTGTACAAGTTAAATGTATTTTTAATCTTACACAAATTAAAATTTATTCTGTGTGTAAATACCTAAACACCACAGTTAGGTACTTACACACAGAATAAATTTTAATTTGTGTTTACAAATCACGTGATACGAGTATGTTGGTGATTTGGAAAGAAGCTGACTGAAGAAAACCGATGTCATCTTTAAGTAACCCTTTCGTTGCTTTATTGACTGATGTTAACGGAGGGCCGAATTCGGCTAATTTTGGGATAATAGACTTATAGGGCGACAATGCCTTTGTGACTATTGCGTTACAGGTATCCAGGAGCGGCGGTAGCCACTTACCGTAAGACTACGTCTCCTCTTTTGCCCACCATATCGTAAAAAAACAATCGAACAAAAGCTAGAAAATTCTTCATCTTTATTGTACTGGTATAGAAGAATAGATGACAAGATTTAGGTCGGTTTTTTTCGTCACCCTAACTCTTGAAAATCTTGACTGTTGTCAGATCAGTGTTGGTGGACACGGATAGTTGGTGGCTAAGCATCGATACTTCCTACTGAGTGTTCTGATCACCACCTGGGACAACACTGTGTGATCGAACAATTATTGTTCCGAGTGGGTGTTCTTTGTGTTCGTTTCATGTACGTTTGTTAAGTCCCCCGCGACACAGAATATATTCCTAGTGCAGTAGTTGTTATTTATTAAAAATTTACAAATACATTGTGTTGGCGTTGAGACATGGATACAATAATTGTCCGTATAACAATCTGAATGTCCTCGAAACGAGCTATCTGTTCTCCGAGAGATGTTATTTTTTATCTGCCGACATTTTTGTATATAAAGTAAAAAATACAGTCGATTTTGTTACGCTCTGACAATTTTAGTTCAAGGATCCGTGATTCGTTACCCTTGCCTCGTTCATTCCAATTTATAAAAAATAAGACATTCAAACTGATCCACTGTGCGCTTTTCAAGACACTCTTTGCCTCGCACAACTAAATCTGTGGAACAAACTATCACCTGCGGTATTTTCGGATTGTGACCTTCAAACATTCAAGAAAGAGCGTACCTCTTATCCCAAAGGCTTGCAGCGCACTTGTGGCTCCACCAGTGCTTTTCTCTAAGGAAACAGTATAGCTTACAGCAAACTAACTTAGTTTGAAATTCGACGCTGTGGTAGCGTTGTAGCTTCGAATTTCAAACGAACTTAAAGAATGAACGAACGCCTTAGAGAATAGCACTGCTGAGTTGCAGGCTTTCATGGGCGACGGTAGTTACTGCCGATCAGGAAAGCCCTCTTCTCCCTATGACTTAAAAAAATCTAAGATTTTATAGTCTAATAGGTATGTAAAAGAGAAGTAGTTTCTTTTTAATGAGACAAGGCATACATCCATACATACTAAAAAAAAAACGAAGCGCAACTTATTTTTGTCCTTTATTTCCATAGAGAAATAAGCATGGAGAGATCACGGCTTATAGCTGCCTGTAAGGGCAAGCGATACTGGCAACGATAGAGAAGATGCTTAATCCATGTCCCCCCTTTGTCTCTGTTTAGCTAAGCTATGATATGCTTTCGTGAAGTGGGCATGTTTATATCGTAGAACAGTCGGGAGATTAAAAATTTCCCCAGCCAACCACAGAGCTCGACTAGAAAGAGATAGAGGGAACTATTTATTATCCATCTCTTTTGTTACCTATGCTTATATCTTTTTGGTTATTTTAGACCTCTGCGGTCAGGCTAACCACAAAATGGCTATGTAGCAACAAAGCCTACAATTTTTCAGAATTTTTTGTGTGAATACTCATTATCTTTTATTACAAACATGTGAAATTACGAAAAGTTTCGTAACATTTTGGTATAACCAGTTACAAAAAACTTTCGCTCTTAACTGTGTATTGCGATTTCCTTTATACCGTGACCAGGTTGACCTCTAAAACGAATTGATAATCTTGGCCATACGCCGCTAATATTCCACACTAAACTCTGATTGAGAGATTTAGAAAAGATTATACATTACACTTCACTTTCTTAGAAATGAGGTTTTGGCTTACTATACCACGCTGGCCATATGGGTTGGTATAGGGTTTATGTCAAGACCGTCCTCAGAGGATATTGGCGGTTAGAGCCATACGCGGTTACCGCACTGTATCGACGGAGGCGGCGTGCGCCTTGGCCGGTACACCCCCATGGGATTTGGAGGCGGAAGTGCTCGCCAAAGTATTTCGGCGGACGGCGTAGTTCCCGGCGGTTAGCAGTTTTCGGCCTCCGCCCTTCTGCTTCGGGAAGTACCTGCACTCGGTCGCTAGGAGGGAACTGAGTCTACTCAAGGCTCAACACACGCTGGCAATTTGACCGGGGTCGTCGGGTCCTCGTTGTAGTCATCGGTGGGGGTCTCCCAGGGATAAATAGGGGTGGTGACATTTACGACGTATTTTTAACCAGTCACCACATGGACAATTTTACGGCATACACTTAATATTATTCCAAGTCTAATTTAACTGTAGCTTTGACCCTCCTTAAAGAATTTACCCCTTTTTGTCTAATCTCCCCGAAAGTCTGTAAAATGTTCGATGATATATGGCAACACTGCACACAGGTCATGGCCAAATGTCAAGAACGCCTTTGGCGACTGTAACTTCCTAAGGCGATATCCGTTTCAAAATTACTTTTCGCAATCGCGGGTATTCTATGTACACATACATAGATATACTCACGCCTAGATACCCGAAGGGAGAGACAGTGGCGTGTTAAAAATAAAGATAATATAAATAGAGGAAGCGAAATGTATATTCCTCTGTAAGTGGTAGGTAGACAGAGAAAGAAGACTGTTTTGGTGTTTCATCTTTCTTTGCTTTCTGCTCTGATTAGCTGATTGAAGGGCATTTAAAATAGCCAATAAGTGACCAGAGCAAAGAGAGATTCAAGACCAAAACAATCTTCTTTCTCGCTCTACCAACCGTTGCTTCCTCTGCCGTTTATAAGCTCTTTGGTGTTAAACGCCAATATTTTGACAGACTATAATTTGTTTTACCACTTACTTTGTAAGAAGCAAGCCGATTGACGTCGACCGGGCACAGTAAAGGGTAAGCCGTACTATCGTTGGCTCCCCATTAGTCATTGACACTCCTAATTTTTAATTAAAGGATTGATGAATAAAAAAAATATTAAATCGATGCAGAAGTTTTTGAAGCGAAGCGTTAAGTGAAACTAAACTTTTTTACAATGTTAATGTTTATACTAACAAATTTTTATTAAATGGCGGTGATGGCGTAGTGATTTAAGCGGTCGACACGCCGCTTCCTACTACCCCCAGTGTGACCCCCAGTGTCAAACCCCACATGGGACGACACTTTGTGTGTTTCACAAATTGTTGTTCTGAGGCTAGGTGTTCTTTGTGTCCGTTTCATGTATGTTTGTAAAGTCCCCCGCGATACAGGATAATATATTCCTAATGCGGGAGTCGTCTTTTAAAAAAAAAACGTGTGCGTCTTGGGACGCCCGACAGAAGTGATAACTTAAACAAATCTGATTTGAACTATTTAATATTCAAATTGTTTAACTTAAGAAAATTTAAGTAATAATCTATATTACTTAAATTTTATGTAAAATGTCCGAAATACGGCTAGCGCTGTGGGTATGAGTGAGAGAGGAGGAGCCTGCCTACCGCTGCCGTGAGAGAAAGGGAAGCATGGCAAACTGGCGCCGTACCGCGTTACGTAACGAAGCGGTTTACCCTCCCATAAGAAGTTATCACTTCTAAAAAAAAATATGAAAAAATGGTACCTAATTAAAAGTTAGTGCCAATGACCGATCATTGTATAGTTTACCCTATTTCTAGAGGAAGAAACGTATATATGTATTTTTAAATACATACTAAAATATTGTATATAACTTACACTCGGACACAGGACAAATGGTGGTGCACATAACACTACATCCCCCAATAGCTTGAGCAGAAACTTCCTGTAATCATTTCTTTTCATGTAAATGTAAATATAAAGAGTTTTGTGTTGATAAATCTTTTCTAGATTTGTTTATAATATATAAGTATTTATTATATACATAAATATATATATATATATATATATATATGTTTATATAAGTGTATTTATCGGCAGTCTAGTTGCCATGCCTAGTTTGCGATCGGACGACCCTGTGTAAGGTGTCTTAAATTTATTTTAATTTATCATAATTATTCTAAAATTTGGTGTTAATTTTTAATTGAACTGTTTAATTGAAATGAAATTGACTTGTGTGTTGTGAATATATATTTATATATTATTTTATTTCGTACCTGTTAATAGTTCTGGAACGAATAGCTGCCATAGTAATGTTTTGTTATAAAAATTGAAGCTTATTAAATATTATCTCTTAAGACACTGCAAATGCTTTATGGCGACTATGTTAATTCCTAAACTGTATATATACGAGTATCTATTAATAAATGCACGAGTTCGTTGTATGCATTTTTAAGCAAACTTTGAGTAAATTTGAGTTTATACGTTTAGTAAGTGTAGAAAGTTAAAACATTGGACGGGCGTGTTGGTCTAGTGGCTAGAATAGACACCAGATGGTCCACCCTTTTTTTTTTTTTTTTTCGTGCGGGAATCCCCTCGGATACCACCTGTCGGTGGCATGTCGGACTCGAACCGACTAAAACCGCACGCCGTCTCGGGTACTAATAGCCGGGGAACCAGGTAACCAGATGGTCCACCTAGGATTAATAATCATGTGATGAGCACTACCATTGGTGATGTTTCTGGGTGAAATTTATCTTGGGCCGATCATGTCTTCAGATGAACTAATGGTCGCTGGAGCCGAAATGTGGCACGATGGACCGACGACTGTAAGAAAGTGGATGGATGCGCACTGTCCATGATCGGGACGGTTGACAAAAGAACAGACGGGTTATATATACTAACTTTTAAACTATCGTGTTCTATAATATATAATAAGCGGAAATAACTGGCAACACTTATTTTTATTGGGCGTGGCTTAATGAAGTCACTGGCCGCTTGGAGTGAGGAAAGGATTGGAAAGGTGGGTAGTGCGAACGCGATCAGGGCTCTCTTGCGGCGACACCAGAGCTAGACGGACGTGTTGGGATTGCGTATTGTCAATATTTTAAGATTGATTATTGTTAAGTGGGTGTTATTAAATTGTGTACAAGCATACATTCTCTTCTTTTTTTAGTATTTCGAAATAGATTTATAACTATATAGTAATGTTTACGAGAATCAACTTTAAAATGTCTGACGAAATTCTCGTGAACACATTTATATAGGCAGATCTCCTAATGGTACTCACCACTCCAACGCTCATGGACAGCTACAACTCCACAGTCAGAAGTGCCGCCCTTTGAGCCCTCCCCCGAAATAGGGAGGGATTGAGGCTCCAGAAGCTTAAACTCACTGTCTGAAAAGCCACGAAAGAATGAATGTGGGAGTTACAAATGCGTTGGCTCTTGCTTCTGATATGATATAATGGCAGTACCAAGTGAAATTCTATATTTAGAAGCCATTTGCGTGAATCACGATGAAAGCGTTTCGCGAAAGCAATATTTCAACAAGATTTTGGTGTTACAGTTCGGAGATGGAATGTTGTAAATAAAGATGAAATGCACAGAATATATTCATGTGCTTATGTAGCAATAATAATCTTCGAAAATCATGTAAAATTATAAAATGAAAAACCCCATAAGATGAAGATAAAACCATTCAGTATCTTTTTCTTTACGTCTACCCGTTTGCTCGTTTGCCCCTATTAATAAAATACATAAAAAAAAGATGGAAGTGTACCCGTTCTCTCGTGTTTCCTCGATGCAAATGAAGTGGTTGAATACCATGTGTCCACCATTAATCACGGTCTCCAGTAAGAGGCTGCACAGTTCGAAAACTGTCATGGAATTGTGACACTGTTGTAACCTCGAGACAGCCTCCGCAACGCGAGTCCTTAGAGGCGTAACAGGAAGTTAGTTCATAGTAAATTATCATTTTCCTCAATTAATAAAGCCATGATAACACTGATCTTTCAACTCTGGAGTTTTTTATCTGCATCTTTTACCTTCGAAACGGATGAGGTTCACGTTTTTGTGTATGTACCTACACATAGTAAAAGAATTCTCTGGTGAGTTTGATGATTTTTTGTGTATACCGATTATTTCGACATTAGAGATTATAGAGTCGATTTGTGTGAGTTAAATGCAGGGATTACTCGCTGGAGAGATGAACAATAATATTCCTTAATGGTGCATTAACTTAAGTGATCATCTCATCAACAAATTTCATCTTTCCATGTCTCTCAAGATATAGACAAAGTTTTTTTTTGTATATTTTTATATATATTTATTTTAAATAAATTCTTCATACTATATAAAACATTAGCCCCTATGTGCAATATCTAATATATAAAATTCTCGTGTCACGGTGTTAGAAGTTGAACTCCTCCGAAACGGCTCGACCGATTTTGGTGAAATTTTGTGTGCATATCGGGTAGGTCTGAGAATCGGCCAACATCTATTTTTCATACCCCTTTTATTTATTTATTTTTGTAAAAAAAAAAATGAAATAATGTATATGGCAACACAACGTTTGCGGGGTCAGCTAGTACGGTTTTAAACGTTTCATAATTTTATTTAAATGAGACACGATTGTAAAAATTCTTATCTAGTTTCTAAATTTATACACCACTAGCTGAGACCCGCGGTGTTACCCGCGTTTGTTGTTATAACCGCGGGCAACGCCGCGGGGCGAAGCTAGTCTAAAAAAGTAGCCTAAGTTACTCCGTATGTCATCAGCTATCTGCCAGTGAAAGTCCCGTCGAAATCGGTCCAGCCGTTCCAGAGATTACCTGAACAAACAGACAGACAGACAGACAGACAAAAATTTTAAAAAATGTTATTTTGGCATATGTACCGTGTAAACATACATATGCATTTAGTATAAAGCGGTTGTTTTAATATTACAAACAGACACTCCAATTTTATTTATTTGTATAGATACCAACCACCATTGAGATCTGCGTTCGTTATTTAGTCTAATATTCTTCAATTTTGTTGTATAGTAGGCTTATGTAAATACACATATATGTATATATCTCACAAATCTCTACTATTATCAGTGAAACCTAATTAAAGTTAATTAATTCAAATAAGAAAACTTTATTTCCAGATCTAGTGCTCACGTTGAATTGTTATTGTAATTATTTTTACACAGTTGGAACAATATGAGGAGGTAGATTGTTTTTTTTTTGCTCGAGTTGCTACCGGTTTTATAGGAAAATTCCTTTAAAATGCAGCTGTTAAATACTATTGTATGTTACAAATGGTTTTAAATGGGTTTCTTCATTTATTTGTAATAAGAAACAGTCACATATAACTATTAAAAGATTTAAGGTTCAGTTTTGTTTGCATATGACAGACTGAGCTGCCCAGAATCAACTTCTCATTTTGGACCGTATTGACCAGACGACTCGAATCATGTGAATGTTTTTTTTTAATGTATCATCATCAGCAGCCTTTACTAGTCCACTGCTGGACATAGGCCTCTCCTTAGAAAAGAGGTATTGGCCTACTATACCACGCTGGCCAGACGGGTTGGTATAGGGTTTGTGTCGAGTTTTTCTTCTCTTTGCAGTGCTGGTGTCCTGCGTTGTTTTGCGCCCTTCAGTCGGCTCTTATGACACCCACGGGATGAATTGGGGTAGTGACATTCCGTATTCTTAGTCCGTCACTAAGGATTTATCCATAATTATTTCAAAACAAGAAAAATATTTTTTCCGAGGATTGTGACGTATACTCGTATAATGACAACATTTTCTCTAATTCCAAAATAATTTATCGCTATAAAGCTTTCATCCCTATCACTTAGGTAGTTGCTGATCTGAAATGCATACAAAACTTGCATTAAGAATACAGAGTGTCACCACCTCTATTCATCCCGAGGGTAGCCGACTAAGGGAGCAAACTAAGCAGGACAACAGCACTGCAGAGAGAAGGAAAACATAACAACCCGTCTGGCCAGCGTGGTATAGTAGGCCAAAACCTCCTTTCTAAGGAGAAGCCTATGTCCAGCAGTGGAGTATTAAAGGCTGTTGATGATGATAGCAACCTCAGGCTTACAGTCCAAATAACTTACAATATCTACTCTCTATTGTGAATAACTCGGGCCCGTCTCGAAGACGCGACCGTTAAGATCATTACACCGGGAAACATAATTCGGTAATCACCTGTGTATGTAATTACGTGCAGACAATTCTTGAACTTACATAACGGTCATTCGTTCTTAGTGGAGAGCGGAGATTGGGGCGGGGGTTTGGGGTTCCGGTGAATTCATTCACTCGGTGTAAAGCAACAAGCCGTAGAATCACTTCGGTCCACGTGAATATTTTTCATGCTCACAAGGTTATTTGCACGATACCTATACCCAAAAACCAGTTTCTTTTTGTAGGTCTGTCTACCCGTCTGTCTGTTTTCCGGGTAATCTTCTAAACGGTTGGACCGATTTTGATAACATTTTACTATAAGGAGTAACTTAGGCTATTTTTTCTCTCAGAAAAACCCTTTAAAATTTTGCCCGGTCCTGGAATCGAACCCACCAAGGCGGCTCTTTTCAAATTGCACGCGAACGAAGTCGGGTACCAGCTAGTGTATAATATATAGCTACATGAATATCGGTTCTAAAATTACTTAATAAACAGGGAAACGCTTTGCTGTGGTGCCGTATGATTTGATTGATTTATTTATACTTCTTGTAAATAAGAGTACATTACATAAGGCGAACTTAATGTGAAAACCAGTTTCTTATGGTCAAGCTTTTTCGTTTACACTTAATAAAACCTTTGCAGGATTGCTTGCATCGATAATAAAAATATCGATATCGATAATCAATGGTAAAAAGTATACAACTCCACTTTTATTCTACTCACTAATATATATCCGTACTTATATTATTATAAACAAGCTGAGACCCGCGGTGTTACCCGCGTTTGTTGTTATAACTGCGGGCAACGCCGCGGGGCGAAGCTAGTCTAAAAAAAGTAGCCTAAGTTACTCGTTATGTCATCTGCCAGTGAAAGTCCCGTCGAAATCGGTCCAGCCGTTCCAGAGATTACCCGGAACAAACAGACAGACAGACAAAAATTGAAAAAAATGTTATTTTGGCATATGTACCGTGTAAACATTCATATGCATTTAGTATAAAGCGGTTATTTTAATATTACAAACAGACACTCCAATTTTATTTATTTGTATAGATACCAACCACCATTGAGATCTGCGTTCGTTATTTAGTCTAATACTCTTGAATTTTGTTGTATAGTAGGCATATGTAAATACACATATATGTATATATCTCACAAATCTCTACTATTATCAGTGAAACCTAATTAAAGTTAATTAATTCAAATAAGAAAACTTTATTTCCAGATCTAGTGCTCACGTTGAATTATTATTGTAATTATTTTTACACAGTTTACCAGTACCTGTACATATGCATTTTGTAAAAAGCGGTTATTTTAATATTACAAACAGACAATCCAATTTTATTTATTTGTATAGATGTGCAAGTGAGTTTGTTTGTTTTTGTGTTTGTTACACTTTCACGCGTTAACCACTAAACCGATTTTTTCTTTTACCAATGAAAGCTATATTATCAAGTATGCATTTCCAACACCTCCAATTTTCTTCTCATAACTCGGTATGTTAGTGGGTCACTGCTTATGATCCTGGTGTACAAAAGTGGAGGGCATGCGGGAGGGAATCACTCACTAACATTTTTAATTCTCACAGTGGCTTACAATATTTGGTCATGCAAAACATGTCAAAAAAAAACCAATCATTATCGCTAATGGTCATGTAATGATAGACAACAACTTTCAAATCATTACATCGATAATGTCATTCGATTTAATGATAGTGTTAATGTAAACAGACAGATGGACGTTATACATAATTATTTTTCTCTTGACTAAAACTGTTATGTCTATAAACCGAATTTGTGGAGTTTAGCGGTAAGGAAAACCATCTCTGTGTATGAAAAGTGTCCATCAGAGTAAAATTGGGGTGACGTTACAGAATAAGAATAAGGAATGTCACCACCCCTATTCATCCCGTGGCTGAGAGCCGCCTAAGGGAGCAAACTACGCAGGACAACAACACTGCAAAGAGAAGGAAAACTTGAAACCAACCCTATACCAACCCGTCTGGCCAGCGTGGTATAGTAGGCCAAAACCTCCTTTCTAAGGAGAGGCCTATGTCCAGCAGTGGACTAGTATAGGCTGTTGATGATGATGTTACAGTAACATCAGGATAAACTTTTAAATAAAGTTGTTTGAGTAAGATAGAGAAATAAACATTTAAGAAAAAGATTGTAGATTTTATTGGCTGAAATAATATTTAGACACTGTGTACTAGGCTGCGAATACAGTCAATGAGTTTTACAGACGATAAATAAACGTGTAATTAGTGTTTACGGACAATAAAAGTACTTTAACTCAGCAAATTTAATTCCGTTTGCAACCGCTATGTTCACGTCATTAACTTTGGCTACACTAGCGCCACTCTGGTCGGATTTAGAACTATTTTTTATTTCTTTTTGCTGGACACTTTCGGTTTCCCGCCCATACGAGGTACTGCTCCTTACTTCTACACTCCATAACCGAATCTTAATACCTGATATCAATAAAATTAAAGTATTGGTATTGGTTGTGGGCTTCGGTTTCCGCATTTAGACTCAGAGTGGTCCTTTATGCGTCGAGGATTGGTTGACTAGGTGAGTTGGACCGTGCGACTAGATTGGTTGACCGATGCGTTCCTGGAGCTCCTCCCGACTGCTGAGGTAGGCTGCCGCGGGGTTTCATAGGTAAACCGGTTCTCCGTGAGTCCCAAACACGTCCTCCGTTTCCCCAAAGGAGGGTATGATGCGCAAAGCATTCCCCGAATAAAAAAAAAAAAAAGATGTGTTCCACTTTTCACCTTCTTACTTTTTCATCAGACCGAATCCAATCAATTGGACTCCGTAAAAGCTAACATATGAACCAAACTCGATGTTTTTGCAACCATTCACTTAAGGATATATCGTTCGTGTTTATATTTGACCAAACAATTACTCTTTTCATTGTCACCAGTATAAGGCATCTTTTAACATGCCTCATAAACTATGTTTAGTCAAAGAAAGAGTTAATTTATTGATATGCAAAATTACTGTTACTAAAGATCGTATGGCGGGCGAATTTTTAACGTTTCGAATATTTTATTTTAGTTCATGACCAGCGTAACTTGAACTATCATTGTGTAAACTTTTGTACCATGATAGATCAAAATATATACTGAACCCATATGGTTTTATATAGCCATTTTATCATAATTTTTAACGTTATAACAGGTATTGTTAAAAAATGTAAATTTTCTACATATAATAAACCTCAGATCAAATAAAAAAGTCAAGATGGAACTTTGTTAAGAACGATGTGTGGCTGGTTTTATAAACATGTCATTATAATGTTGTTTGATTGAAAATATTAGTTTTTACACTTACTTATGTGGGAAATGTGATTTCACCCTACTATCTCTCATTTGTAGTTTAATTTTCACTTGTAAATATTGTTGAAATTTTCGATGACGTTTTGACTGACAAGGCGTAGTTTCGTGTTCGTGCGTGCATGTAATTGTGTATGTACACGCTAAGGCGTAGTTTTCTTTGACCTCTCTTCTTTTTCACAGGGCACCATCTTAACTTTTTTATTCTGTCTGCGGTGTTTCAATTATTACAGTGCCACCAACTTATCTGTTCAGTAGACAAAATCGGAACTAAATCTGCGTCAATCTGAGTGTCAGTTTACAAGGTGTGGGTGCTCTCTGTGTTTATCATTTGATTTTATTATTAAAACTACAATTAAAATGGCGAAAGCTCTTAAAAGCGATGCTAGAGTTATTATTTTAAAAGTTTTATCTTTTATGAACGAAGAAAAACGCCTCCAATTTCCAAAAATACCATTTGAAAAAGTGCCACAACGTGTTGCTGCCGCTACAGGTTAGTGTTATAGTCTAAGGACAGTAAAATTTCCCACTTAAATTATTTTATTATTTATTATTTTAATATTCAGCTTATGTTTCATATTTTATTGTCTATATATATACACTGAAAATTAGAAATAAAACTGATACGTCGCCCCCACTGCTACTAACTAGTGCACCATTTTACTATTCTTTATTTTCATAAACGGTAAACGTATACCTACATTGTGTTCACTCTTTATTCCACCCGAATAAATAAAAAAAATAACATTATTTCTTAAGTTTGATGAGCCACTTTTTGTTACAGGTGTTAGTGAGCGATTCGTTTATAAATTAATGAATGAAGAAAAACGAGCTGAAGAAACTAATACTAAAATATGTACACCTGGTAAAAACAGGGAAAGGAAAACAGGGAAACTAGAAGTTGATGACTTTGATATTGGTGTGATTAGGAGAAAAACCCATGAATTTTATTCAGTAAAACAAGAAATTCCTTCTGTAACCAAGCTATTGAATATTTTAAGAGAAGATATCAATTTCCAGGGGAAACTGATATCACGACCACAATTATTTTTATAAAATATAATGTAACTAGTTTGGTATAATAAATCGTATTATCTGTTTGCAAAACCAAATATTTCTTTCTTTTCAACTAATTTATAAATTATATAGTTATGATATTTAAACATTAATTAATAAACTCCGATCAATATTTAAAATTACAGCTCACGTGATTTCGTATGTTTCAAATACCCTAAACTCCTGATAATTTTTTTAAATAGCAACACCTATCGCTCCAGTAGCGACGCCGTCTACTGAACAGATAAGTTGGTGGCACTATAAATGTTTCCGTCCGCCGTATAGGTTTAAAAAGTATATTTGTGTTTCTTCACTAGTTCCTTATTTGAATTCCATTCATTGAAACCTTGGATTAAAACCTCTTTCATTGCACTTATTATTTTAATTTATCAACGTCAACGCTACAAATAAGATTGAGGTTTTAAAACAACGAGATCGAATTGTGTTCGAAATTCGACCTACTATAGTACGGCCGCTGAGTTGTTACCGATTTGACACATGACTAGTGAAGTGACTGAACCAGTAACCCTAATATCATTTGGGAACAGTTTGTTTTTAAATATTCTAGTATAGTGTGTAATTAAATAAAATCAAAACAAATAATAGTTAAAGACACAGGTTCTTTATTAGGTGGAGTATCCTTGATGGGCGTAGATAATTGGTCGAGGACATATCAAACAAAATTACCAAACACAAACAAAATTAGTCCAATAAAGCGCAACGATAAACAGGAGAAAGCCGAGTCAAAAAACAACGGTTACACAAGAGAACGTAGTCTGTGCGCACGAGAGTACGGAAGACGACTAAACAGATTAAAATAGCGGTGGTAAGGGTGTTGCCAGAATAGTATCGCCAATTACTTAAAAAAATACACCTATAACATTGCTTAATTGAGGGAGAAAATTATATTTATTAAATGTTGTTTTATATATTATAAATGTTAAAAATTATACATAATCATTTTAATTGTATTTATTTTAAATTCATAGAAAACAGTATTTCTGTCTTTGGATCACACATAAATCTTAAAAATCATAAGATACTGGCAACACAGTGCAATTAGGAGACGCAAAAAAATGTTAGCATTATATTTAGTCTAGTTGCTCGAAGGAATAAGTAAAATAAAAATATCCAAATAAAATAAATATCATATCTATTCCAATGAATTCGGACCGAATACTATCAAGCACATCACTATGAAAACTAGACGCACGATGTAACTTTGTACAAGCGCGCCAAAGAACAAAAAATAAATGTTTTCATATTATTTACAAACTATTTTAAGTTTTGAAACAGAGTTTATTGGAAAATTACTTGATTCTGACATTTTGACATAAAGTTTTATATTAAAGAGGTATTCTAAATCATTCGGCAAATCGTGCAAGGTTATATCGATTAATTTAAGAATAATCTGTCAAATCGGTAATAACTCAGCGGCCGTACTATAACAGTTGTTGCTCTTTTGTCAAGTGCAGCGTTCGAAATGAAATCTTTTGGCCTTGAAGTATTCTTCACAGAGTATTCAAAAAGAAATATTTAAAATCTTACAGTATTCCAAGCTCTTTAGACAATCTGACATTAAAAATTTGTGGATAAAATTTAATCTCCCTTTCCCATATTCTACATATATATATTATATTCATACAGCCATGGTTACTAAACTGCGCCGATATTTCCATTCGTTTTGAGTGAGATGTTATACGACGAAAAAACTTCATTTAATTGTAGAGAAGACGAAAGTTTAACCTCAAAAAATACGGGTTCGGACAGCAGCCTAACCCGTTACCAGCAGCCAGACATTTTAATCGATACGATACAACCGTTGGTCTGTTTCACTTTCATTTACAAACTAGTCAGAAAGTTCTACATTTAGAGTATGACATATTTAAAAAAAACAATACCCATAACTAAGAAGAAAGGTATATGTATGAAAAAAAAAACAAATTTAGAATGATGGTAATGAATCATCAATTTTCGATGTTATGATGTATTGAAAGAGGTCAAAACACTTGTAACGATTCAAATTAAGAACTTATGTTTTGACACAAATTTGATTTATTAATTCGGAATTCAAAACGTGTATATTTGTTGTGCGTTAGCGGCCCAATGATGTTGCTAGTTCATAATACCTGTCTTACGGAGTTGCCATAATTACTGGTTTCACAGGTACAGTAGAGTTGCTCAGACAAAGCCGTTATGGTTTAATGCTTCGAAAAAACGCCATGATTGCGTTTATATCTATCTTCTATTCTTCTATGTGTGATGATCGTATAAGTAGATGACCTATATAAATATACTATCTTATTTTATACAAAGCCTATGATTTATTTATTATGCCTGCAAATCTATTCTTATCCCCACCCCCTTGTCACACAGCTGGTCACAAGTATGACAAGCGGGCTGTGCGACGTCACATTTTTTACAATTTTTTTTTATTTTTTTATTCGTCATATTTTTCTGAGCAAATTCAAAATTACGCACATTTTTTGATGTAAGAAAGTTGAGAAGGTTAAGAAACTTGTAAAGGAAACTATCGTATAAATTCGTAACTAAAATAAAAGACCCAGTGTGTGTTGTACTCGCGTGGATCGGGTTCCGTACGATGTTTAGGTATATAACACGTTTTTTTCCGTGTCCTCTCTCGCATATATTTTGAATTGGAAACGTGACACCTGATAATAATAAATTCATAGTACTTTAACCCTTTTCAGTTGACAGTTTTTTCATATTATAATGTAGGTACTTTGTGGTAAAACATTGGCTGACGTCAGCAGATTCCGTTTTGACGTCAAAAGATTTTATTCTTATTGTGCTGAAAAAAGAAATGTAATTTTAAAAATATATTACGAAAGTGTATCAAGTATGTGAGAGTTACAAACTAAACTCGAGAACACAAAAATACCTAATAGCTCTGTATATTAAAATATGATAAGTTTAAAAAAGAAAACTATAGCTCTATGTAAAAAGCTATAAAATTAACATACATTTCATGAGCTCAGCTTCAAATAATTCACCTTAAATTTTGGGCAGAAATACTCTTCTAATTCTTTACCACATTATCATTTTAAATTAGGAATGCTTAATGTTTTTAAGTAGAACAATTGCAGAAACTTAAAAAAAATAAACAACAGTATAAAGTTTAAAAAACTAAAACTGGTCATGTAAACCTACTGGACATATATCCAAAAAGTAAAAAAAAAAAAAAACTATTGTACCATGACCATGGTCTATTGTAGTTTTTGGTGCTTGCTTTAGCAAAGCGAGAAAGAAATAGAAAGGCGTGAATAATTCATACTTTAAGGTTCTCAAAAATTGCTGAATTTGACTCTATCAGGTAGTAGGACGAGGGTAATATGAACGGGTTATATCCATCTAACTATTTTAGAAAGTATTCCGTTATAATATGTTACTGAAACACTTTATACGCGCATTTTTTTAAGATATAAAAATTCACTTTGTGGGTAACAATTTATTTTGCAAGAGTCCTAACTTTCACATAGAAAGCGTACTTAATTGTATAATAGTTGTTTTAATTGGTCTACCTGACTATATATGGGCATAGATTTTTTTATACTTTTAAATATTTATTAAATTAGAGTTGCCAGTAAGCCAGAGGTCTGAACGCTCGATTCCGACCCAGGACAAATATTGTGTAATGAACATGTTCTTTTTTTTCTGTTTCTGGGTGTAATTTATCCATAAAACGAATTTAGTAACGTATTTAGTAATGTAAGTATATGTATGTTTATCAGCAGTCTGATTACCAGTGGTAGAGGTTTTGTCTAGTTAGGGATCAGATGGCCGTGTCTGAGGTGTGTCAAGTTTTTATTATTTTTGCGGATAGAAAACTATACGATAAAGTATACATACTACTACGTATTCGTTCATTATTACCCAGCGATTTGGTTCTCTTTATCACCCCACTCCATTTTAATATCATAATATAGATATTTGACACCGATTGGCGCCAAAATGAGAAAACACAATGATTATTATTTATAGTAAGAATGACAGTTACCACTTTCAAATGTAAAATTGTGTTTTCTTTTTAATTTTAACAGTATTTATGGCCAGACTAGATTTTTATCAAGATTCAAGCGCATTAAAGTCGGTGATGCATTTTTCAATGGTTCCAAACCTAAATATGTGTTACGGTTGTAACGGGTAATATACGGTTGATCCCTTGTTAATTTACTACCTCAGCATAATTTAACAGTAAAAATAAATAAAAAAACTTAAGTTTAATATATATTTTATTGAAAAATAAAACAAAATTTAAATGTTTATCGAAATACCAAAACTCAGTCTAAATGTAACTCGACTTCAAAATCAGGCTGACCCGAAAAACCTAGATCATTCTCTATGTCTGCACTTTCGACAAGTTTTATATAAAAATCATGTGAATCTTGGGGAATGGGGACTAGCCTACTTTGTAAGTCATTTAATTTAGCTTCAGGGACAGGTTTCCCTGTTGTCAAAGAGGTTTTATTAAAACATATGGGCAATATGGTATCATCCGCGAACATTTTTTTTGTCATCCAACATAAAATCTTCATTCAAATTTCTTTTCATGTAAATCTTGAACATTTTATCCTTTTTATCATAATTTGTTTAGTATTGAGCCATGGAACTTTTTTTTAATTAAATTCTTTTCTGACTTGAGCAAATTGAAAAATCTTAATTTTTCATCCTATGTACCTACATGCATTGGATTTGTCTTCTTACAAGTTTCCATAACCTGAAGGTAATCATCCGGTGTACAGAGCCTCCGTTGATGGTTTAGGGTACATTCAATATTTGCGAAGTTTGAATCGTTCGAGAGAAAGTTATTAAAATTCATTCATCCATTTCAAATTTATTATACAACACAGACTCAAACGACAATACCTTATATGATTTGAACAGAATACTTTTAACAAGGAATCAAGTAATGTAAGTCTTTTAAAATAAAGAACCAACCCACATGGTTCTATATGAAGACTAAATTTTAAAATAATTACAAGAAACCATGTGGCATGGTTCCTTTTAAAAAAGAAAAACTCACAAACTTTCTAGATGGTCAAGTTACCAGAGCACATAAATCTTGTTTGCTTATTAAACTATTGGTTTAATGTGGGTTGGTAAACTTCATAAAAATACGTCATAAAAATGTTTAGTTCTGTCAAAGTTGTCAAATTCTTACAGGGTCGATAGAAAGTACACTTTGAAAGGTTTCACACGGTGCATACTTAACTCCATTTTGGCATGTGTGTGGATTGGTTCCTTTTTGCATAAGTAGGTCCAAATCTAATCCATCTTAAATCTAATAATCCAACTGATGTACAGTTATTATTGGCACGAAGGTCCTTATCGCGCGTTGTGAAAATTCTCACGAAAAGTTGTAACGACACTTTTGATTTTGAATTGTCACTTGTCAGTCATTCAGCGCCATCTATCGAATAGATAGGAAATCATTTCTCAAGGAGATTTTACCAATGTATAAATTGTTTTAATTAGAAACCAACTGAAAAATGGCGTTGTAATTAAAATCGTGTCGAATCAGTTTTACTCGATCGTCACAACTTCGTTCCTATCGGGTGTCCCACGACACCACATGGCTTTATTTATTATCACACCGGTAGAGATTGTTGTACTTATATGCGATGATCGCTACAGTTGGCAACAACATTATCTTAGAATTAACTTCAGCAAATTACTAGTAAAGTTGCGACTTCACTAAAAGGAAAAATCACACAACCCAATTTGGGATCATACCTCATTAACATTATTTATTTTTAAAATCACCAGACAGATTAGTGAAGTGTTCGTGAAACGGAACGCAAGCTCTACAGAGACTTACTTGTAGACGGAGTTGTCTGAGTAACACTTTAAGAGTGTCTTTATTATTTATGTAATATATTATACAGTATAATACTGTTTGATACTGTTTTGATATTTATACTATAATACAGTATGTATAAATTATATGTATGTGTATGTATGTTTGGATTTTTTTCTTTTGTAACATTTTTAATTTAGTGTCACGTTTTACCTTTTCCAAATATACACCTTCCACACACCGCTTTGCAACACTCAAAGGTTTGACTGGAAGAAAATGCCTGTGCATTAAGTCCACCTTAGGGATCATTCATAAATTACGTCACACCTAGAGGAAGGGGGGGGAGGGAGGAGGTTAACGAAGTGAGATTTAATGTCGATTTTTGTAAATATTTATACAATCTTAAAATTATTGAAAATAATTTGGATGGAATTAAAAACGCATTTTGGAACCTGTTTTTATTTAATAATTTCCAGATGTAAAATTGTAAAAAATGTGACGTCACTAAAAGGAGAGATCAGGGACAAATGTGACCAGCTCTGACAAGAAAGTGCTGATAATAATAGGTTTGCAGGCATAATAAAAAAATAATAGGCTTGGCAATATGTTCTTGCCTTATTATATTTTATACATATTATTACAAATAAATTACACCCAGACACAGAACAAATGACCGTGCTCATCACATAATTATTTGTTCTGGATGGGAATCGAACCCACGACCTCTGGTTTAGCAGTCAAGGGCATTAACCACTAGATCAAGATGCCTGTAAAAAAATCAGTTGTGCACATTTTTGTCTGCTCATTTTTAAGCATAGACAAAATGTTATTTTTTTTTATTTAATAAAAATAATGCCAAACCATATTTGACTTAATGTTTGTAACATTAAGATATATTTTACAGCAAACTGCGGTTCTCAATCTTATCGCTAATGCGGTTGGTGGTGGTGGCTGCTGGCTTCCATCGCGTGAAGGTCTTGGGTCGGCACCACTTGCCGTCAAACTCACGTGACGCTCCTGTGGTGGTCATGGCTCCTCACTCTTCGTTCTTCGACGCGATGGCCATCGTCTGCCTCGGCGCGCCCAGTGTGGTCGCTAAAGCAGACACTGCGCGGCTGCCGTTCATTGGACGTAGGTCCTCGCATAGGGTTGCCACCAAGTTTCATTTAATAAAGTTAAAAACAATTCAACAATATTAACCCTCCTTTCTGAGGAGATGCCTACGTCCAGTAGTGGACTATTAAACGTTGTTGATGCTGATGACCTATTTAATATTAATACATAACGAAAAACATAAAAAAATACAGGGTAACCTGGTAATTATTTGCTTCATTTAAGATGAAATTGGCATTCCATGCATTTGCGAACATTTTTTGAATTGAAATTTAAGAATATAAGTACCTCAGATATCAAGTATCTCAAGTATTAATTGTCTGACATTGCAAGTAATATTTTTTTTATTAAATAAAATTTAGGTCAGAAATGAATCAGATTTATAACCTAATATATTAAATATACTTGCGTATATACTCGAGTATAAAACAGAGGACACATACTTTATTATAATGCGCTGGTGGCAACCCTATTTTCGTTGCATGGTCGTGAAGTTCACTTAAGTCTAAATCTCGCTTGTGATTTGTGTACGTAGTTCGCTTCTTGCTCGTTTTATTTAGTTGCTCATTGTGTTCTTGTTGCGTTTGTGTACCGTTTTTGTTATGTGTAACATCTTCGATCTCGCATTTCTGCAATCTTTGAAAATTATTTTTTGAAATGGGACGGAAGTTTGTAACAGGACGGAAGCGCGGGCTAATTGATTTGACAAATGAGCGCGCGCGGTGCTATACTTGTCCGTCAGATGGCGGTGAGATGTTAGACGTTACACACCATATACGAGAGCTCCGTATTTTTCGTAATTAGATTTTGACATGAATTATTCCTCGCTTGAATTTCAGCAATTTGAGTGTTCATAGTTGGAAGTCATTTAGAGCATGACTTTTTTTAAAATATTTCAAGCTGCTGTGAAGTACATAACTTGTAAGTTTATATTCAAAAATACCATTTGTGATAATTAACTAATGTGTTGTGTACAAATGTTATCTAATCAGTCATTAAAACAGGCAATAAAGAGATTATTTTGCAATACAATTTAAATTTGGAATTACAGGAAAAGCAAAAAAAAATATTTTTACTTTTTAAATTCTGTTTTCAATATGTAAAATCTTTCCTCTCACTTTTCTGCATTTTAGCGTTTGATTTGATCGATAAGCCTGCTAGGGAGAGCTAGCTAGCTCAGATATTAATCATCAAATGCGACCACTGGAAGGCTCTCGCATTAATTAGGTGTTTTTTAATGAAAATAACGTAATTTGTAAAAGTTACATAATTGGCACTCTACTACTGTGTACCTCGCAGAAAGTAACTCGCACACGGCAAAATTTTCATCCTCATTACCTGGATAGTTGGTGCTCCACTACTGTGCGCTTTTCGAGACACTTCAAACCTTCAAGAAAAGAGCGTACTCCTTCCTAAAAGGCCGGCAACGCGTTTGTGACTCCTAAGTTGCAGACGTTCATGGACGGCGATAGTCACTCCATCAGGTGACCGGTCTGCTCGTCTGCCCCCTACATTAAAAAAAAAAGAAAAAAAAGTTTTTGCTTCGCACAATCATATATTGTGGAATAAATTTTCGAATTTATGGACGACCTTTAAATATAGGAAACCAACGATATTACATACATTTTACAAAGTTTTATACTAGCATTATACATATACCATAAGATTTTTTAAATGAATTGATGTATTTTTAATGAAATTATCGTTGTGTTTAGTTGTACTTGTTCGTCAACTCGTCAACAAAACGACCGATCATCAAAGGTATCGTTATAACCCGGCAATCTCGTGCGCGACCGTCCCGCGGGGTGACAGACAGTGGCGGGGGCAAGGTAGCGCGTCATTCTAGCACACGGCTACACATGAACGCACGCGTTTCCCTTCCCCGCTATACCACCCGCTACCCGCTGACATCTTGAGTACCTCGTCCCCGCCACCGTCTGTCACCCCGCAGGACGGTCGCGCACGACATTGAAGGACTATAGTTCTGTCGTCTTCGTTTTCGGGATCGTTTCCCCGATAACTTGTGTAACATATATAATATTATAAAGAGCAAAGATTTACCATTAGAAGCTGACATTGTCTCTGTTGAACATAGGCTACTTTTCACCGCGTGAAAATGCTTTATTCCTTCGGTAAAACGGGTAATAGGACAACGTCTAGTAAGAATTATCATTTCGTACTTATCTTATTCACATAATTTCTAAACGGCTGAACCGATTAGGTTGAAGTTTTATATGGGTATTTCGATGGTTTCCTGGATGATTTAAAAATATAATTGGACCCGGTGGATTGGTGATCTTAGTTTTCAAAATGGATACACTAAACGTGCGAAGACGGGCCGGGCAGCTAGTGTAACATAAAATTTTGGAGCGTATTTCTAATAAATGAAACCTGTCAGTATACCATCGATCGTAGCTAACATGTAAGTCTCAATATAGCACTGAAGCCTTAGTAAGGTGGCGAGTGACACAAATAAATTTTTGCTTACTCACCCAACGGTACTACCTAACTAAGCATTCAGTAGATGTGTGATATTCATTTCATAACCTTATTTTTTGTCGTGTAAACATATTTCTATTTATGTTTATAAATATTTACCTACATACCTAAATCTTATATATATAATTCTCGTGTCACAAAGTTCGTTCCCGTACTCCTCCGAAACGGCTTGACCGATTCTCATGAAATTTTGTGTGCACATCGGGTAGGTCTGAGAATCGGCCAACACCTATTTTTCATACCCCTAAATGGTAAGGGTGACCCATCCCTATTTTTTTTTTGTTTTGCAATACAACGTTTGCCGGGTCAGCTAGTTGTCTATAAATTTGTATTTTCACGTACACGCTATCGCCTATAAACTCGAAGGGGTAAGGTAGTATTAAACGCCACCAAATTAAATGTATTACCAACTTTAATTTTAAAGAAATAATATTAATAATTACTTCTCACATCTTACATGACCAAACTAGCCAGAGTCTCTTTTATGGTAACAAATCTGCTGAAAAGCAGACTTATATGTATATTTGTAAATACATAATATAAATATAAAAAGCCGTGTGGTGTCGTGGGACACCCGATAGGAACGAAGTTGTAACGATCGAGTAAAACTGATTTGACACGATTTTAATTACAACGCCATCTATGAAAGCGGCTATTACCTACATATTTATCAGTTGGTTTCTAATTAAAACAATTTATACATTGGTAAAATCTCCTTGAGAAATGATGTCGAATACAGTATTTTTTGCTCAACCTAAGAACATAAATTTTAAATTTACTGAGATGAAAAGTAATGATTTCCTATCTATTCGATAGATGGCGCTGAATGACTGACAAGTGACAAGTCAAAATAAAAAGTGTCGTTACAACTTTTCGTGAGATTTTTTTCCGTTTCCCTTTCACAACGCGCGATAAGGAACTTCGTTCCAATAAAAAAAAAACTAGATTTTAACAGACTACAAAAAACAGGAACTCCTCAAAGCCGTTGTTTTTTAGAATGTTGTAACCTCAAAACTCAGACTTTTGTTAACCGATTTAATTTGAGAGGATGTACCTACTACCTGTTTGGTTCAATCAATGTTTAGGAACTTCAGGAACAAATTATCGTCTGCGGTATTTCCGGATCGATACGACCTTCAAACCTTCAAGAAAAGAGAGTACTCCTTGTCACTCCTGAGTTGCAAGCGTTTATGGGCGGCGGTATTCACTTTCCATCAGGTGAACCGTTTGCTCGTTTACCTCTCCATAAAAAATAATACTACTCTACCTCATACGGGCAATCGCAACATATGTTTATTTTACAGGTTCGTGTTAAATGGCTTTTATCGCGGTATTTTTACAGTTACAATCTGTGTAATTACCGCTATGTTACCGAAAGTTTTTAAATTTATTTAAGCGTAGTTCGACAAGAATTTTATCTCACGAGATTCATTAGGTCAATACAACATACACGTTTTGTGTTTTTACGGTATTTTATACGGCGGCAATTATTTTTTATTTGCAATAAACTCGTGTTAGGTTACTATCGTAAAGTTGAAAAATGTTACTTACTACATTTAACTGCCTCGGTGGTGTAGCGGTAGGCCGTATGCGACTGCTGTGCTGAGGTCTTGGGTTCGATTCCCGAGTCGCACCAAAAGTTTGTATGATCTACAAATATTTGTTTCGGAGTCTGGGTGTTTTCCATGTATAATATGTATGTATTTACAAACAAAAGTATATAAGTATTCTAGCTTTCAAAGTACAAGCTCTGCATAGTTTGAAACTAGATGGCGTTGTGTGTTAGATGTCCAAAATATTATTATTATTCTAATATTCGTGGGAGAGTTATGCTTCGGTACAAATGGGTCAGCTCGACCGGAGTGATACCGGATAGTGACCGGGTTCTGATTGATATGCTATACTAATTTAGCCCGGCGCTCCGCCCGCGTGTACATGGGTTATAGCGGTAAATAGTAGCCTATGTTACTCGCTGATAATGTAGATTTCTATTGGTGAAATATTTTTTTAAATTGATTCAGTGGTTTAGGCGTGAAAGCGTATCAAACAAACAAACTCACTTTGACATATAATATAAGTATGGATTAACATCACATGATGCGCGAAATAGATATATCCTATCGAAGTACATACTTGCGTGACATCACATCCCACATCACATCAACAGCCTTTAATAGTCCACTGCTGGACATAGTCCTCTCCTTAGAAAGGAAGTCTTGGCCTACTATACCAAGCGTGACCTGTTAACATATTCTTAATCCAGGTCTGAGTTATTTACTCCTACTAATAAGCAAGGTCCATTAAAATAAATTTGACTTATAATCAATAAAATGATTGATTTGATTATAAACCATTGTCGTTTGATTTGGTTTTGTTTGTCAAACATTTTGATTGATGGAGAGTTTAGATTACAGTAGTATCTAAGTACCGCAGCTGTAATTTAAAATTATTCGCCTCAGGCACAAGCAAATTCCTGCTATAATAATATTAATAACTTATCACTAGATGACACACGGCCGGCCGGCTGATCCAAAATGAAGTAGAATCTGTGCTGCGGTAGACAGACTGCTGATAAACATACTCAGATCTCTACAGGTTATATGATTATCACACATTTTTTGTTCTAGGTGTGCATTGAATGTACGACCTAGACTAATAGGATTGTCAGAATTCTTTTACATCATCACATAAACAGGCTTTTAATAATCCACTGCTGGATATAGGCCTCTCGGATTTGGCCTACTATACCACGCTGGCCAGACGGGTTGGTATAGGGTTTGTGTCAAGTTTTCCTTCTCTTTGCAGTGCTGTTGTCCTGCGTAGTTTGTTCCCTTAGTCGGCTTTTACGACACCCAGGGGATGAATAGGGGGTGAGTGGTGGTTTTAAATTCTTAATCCTTCACCACACGGACTAACATTCTTTAATTCGTGGGTATGCTATAGTTTTTTTTAGAAATAACTCTACGTTCTCTAAACCCTTCTACAGTTCTTGTTGTATTTGTTTTTATGCAATTTTAATTCACTCTAAAGTCGAAGTTATAAGGTTATACTGCCAAAAGATGTATTTTTTTTTATTTTTCTTAAAACTGCCGCTTTTGGGTTTATAGTTATAATTCTTGCAGGCACAAGAACATTTGTGATTAAACTTATGTCTCTGCATAGATCTCGAGTCTAGTTATTTAAATGAGACCTCGGCATCTCATAATGACATTATCATCTGTTAGTTATTCTGTGCTGTTTAATGTATCTAAATTTAGATTTGAACCTTCAGAAGTATTAATAATCTATTTTTTTTTTTTAATGACATAACTTGAAGCTAATCACATCAACAGCCTTTAATAGTCCACTGCTGGACATAAGCCTCTCCTTAGAAAGAAGGTTTTGGCCTTCTATACCACGCTGGCCAGATGGGTTAGTAATGGCTAATGAAAGTCAAGATTTTTCAATTTAATGAACAGACTATTCAATTAATAAAAACTTATTTAATTAACAATTTGATTGATTAATTAAGAGAAACGTTTGTCAGTTATCAATTAAAGTCGTACAAATTCTTTTCGACCCGTTGTTATCGCCATTACTTTCAAAGGAAACTATTCAATTAATGTTCTAAATTCCATTTTATTACGCATAAGTTACGAACAGTGTGCGTTATATTTGCGACTCGAACTGTCATGAAATTCGCAGTGTTGCATTTCAGTAGTCTTTTAGGAACTCCTGTTAATTTCTAGAAGAGTTATCAAACATCCGATCACCGATTTCCCAGGAAATAATTGCCGACATCTTAGTTCTTTTACCGACCCTACCCCATCAGTCCTTACTACACCTACAAATATCACGTTAACAGCCAGATGCCCTTTGGGTCTAGTGGTTAGTGACCCTAAATGCTACGCCGGAGGTCGTGGGTTCGATTCCCACCCAGGACAAATAATTGTGTGACGAGCACGGTCATTTTTTCTATGTCTGGGTGTACTTTATCTATAAAATATATGTATTTAGAAATATATAAGTATGTTTATCAGCAGTATGGTTACCATAGCACAGGCTCTGCAGGCAGACCTAGCTTGTGATCATTTTTAAGTTTTAGACCTTTCGCGAGTCTTGCGCTAGCGAAATAATAATAACTAACTAGCAGTGGTTTTGTAAATCAGTCACAGTTGTGATGATATGATTTATAAATCATATCACTTATCACATGTCACTGTGATTTTAATTTATCTATAATATGTATGTATTTAAAAATATATAAGTATGTTTATCAGCAGTCTGGTTACCATAGTACAGGCTCTGCCTAGTTTGGGACCAGACGGCCGTGTGTGTGTGAGGTATATTATTATTTTTCTCTTTATTTACTTTATATACATATTATTTACATTTTTAAACATACACTTTATAAAAAATTATAAAAAAATACATTTAAAAATATAAAAAATAGTAGACCACCGACATCGGGTACAGGGACCAAGACACCGGTGGTTAGGACTCCAAAGATAGGAACCTTCTCACTATACGAGCCGTGTCAAGGAGGACTGCCTTCTGCATCAGACCCTTGATCCAGCCGTCCAAAGTGAGCCTCTTAAGGTGTTGGTCGAGGCTCTTGGCTATCAATCCGTGAGCAGATACAACTATCGGAACAATGATCACTGAATCAACATTCCACATATCGACAATCTCGTGAGATAAATCCAAATATTTAATTTGTTTTTCTTTTTCATTTGTTTTTTCTTGTTTTTTTTTGTTTTTTTTTTTTATTATTTTAAGCCATCCCTAGTAGTCACTGTCAATCAGGTGACCCGTCTGCCATAAAGCAACTCTCATGTCCAGCAGTGGACTTCAATCGGCTTTTTAATGACTAAAGATGGTCATGAATGAAGACCGTTAAAGCTGTCACTATACCTTAAGCATCTAACGTATTAGAATTTGTTACTAGCCGATTGAGATGTTAAAAAACGTGCCGTCCGCTTGACAAATGTGATGTTAATGTGAGAAGCCATTACGGCCATACAACTGTACGGCCCAGTTCAAATGTTCACGTTCTTGTTGATGACCGGATGGTGTAGTAGTTTGTGTAACGGACTGATATGCCAAAAGGTCGCGTGTTCGATTCGCGCTCAAGTCAAACATTTGTGTGCATGGATTTGATTTGGTGTGGATGTTTCTATATATAATATGTATGTATTTACACAAAAAAATGTATATATGTATCAGTTGTCTAGTACCCATAGTACAAGCTCTGCTTAGTTTGGGAGGATATTATTATTATAAGAAATCTTGTTGTTGTGGTGTGTTCGTGTACTGGGGCCCAAAAGTAAATAAAATGTTTTATATATTTCTAATAACAATTTCAGTGGAGGTAAAATTGTTCAAACAGTTCTTATCAAAATCGATGTTTCCTTCTTTCTTGTAAAGTTTCGAAGTCTTAAATTCTAAAATAAAAAGCTACATCTTAAATTAGCAAATCACGTAAATATTATCTATACCTACATCTATACTCTATACAAATAAATGAAATTGGAGTGTCTGTTTGTAATATTAAAATAACCGCTTTTTACTAAATGCATATGTATGTTTACACGGTACATATGCCAAAATAACATTTTTTACAAGTTTTGTCTGTCTGTCCGTCTGTCTGTTTGTTCCGGGTAATCTCTGGAACGGCTGGACCGATTTCGACGGGACTTTCACTGGCAGATAGCTGATGACATACGGAGTAACTTAGGCTACTTACTTAGTTGCCCGCGGTTATAACAACAAAGACGGGTAACACCGCGGGTCTCAGCTAGTTGAATAATAAAGAATCGCTGTACTTGAATGTGTTTGATTATAACAAGGATTAGCCTTGTTTTGATTGAAATTAGTTATGTTTGCGAAACAGTAGATAGCCTTAACTCAGCAGTCGCCGTCATCTATGAGTATATAAGTGGCGTAAAATTAAGGCGACATTGTAACTCAGGGTCATGATATGGTGGAAAATAATGGAGTTGGAATATCAGTCATAAACACATATTAGTACGATTATTTGACTCCTCAGTTGCAGGCGTTTATGGGCGGTGGTGGTCCCTTTACATCAGTTGACAAAAAAACAGTGGCACTCTGGAAGTGCCGACACAAGTGAAAAATTGTTTTTTTTTTAATTATTACCGGGTTTTTTTGATTCGAAAAGTTCCGACATGGATATATATAATAATAATAATAATAATATTCTACCACATTCACACAACGCCATCTAGTCCCAAACTAAGCAGAGCTTGTACTATGGGTACTAGACAACTGATATAAATACACATATACTTTTTTTTTTGTAAATACATAAATATTATACATACATTAATACATAGAAACATCCAGACCAAATCAAACATTAAATGTTCATGCACACAAATGCTTGACTTGAGCGGGAATCGAACCCGCGACCTTTGGAATAGCAGTCCGTTACACAAACCACTACGCCATTCGGTCGTCATATCTATGTTGTAAGTATATACACAATATATGTTTATATTGTATTATATTATTATCAATGTATTTCAACACAAAATCAACTCGTGTAAACGGGATCAATATATGTACAATATACTTATATACAGAGGTGTCGGTAACGGTAACAGTGTCGCGAGATCAATGGTTTTTTTCTATCTCAAAATATACATTCTTTTTGTTGTTCAAAAATGCCCAACGCGCCTAAAGAAAACGATTTTTTGGGGTTCAATTATGTTCCTTAACGGCAGTCGAACGGGCGAAGGTAGTCACTTAACGGCAGACCATTCTTCTCATTTACCAGCCTATAACAAAAAGCAGTCAACCACTGCTGGACATAGGCCTCTCCCATTTCACGCCACATAGACCGATTTAAAAAAATAATAATAGAACGCTTACTATATATTTGAGCTATCCCTGATCATAAAATTACAATCTTGGGCGATAGTTGTCAATAAATATGTATATTTATCCGGATAGCCGGTTACCGGACAAACCACTATTCGTTTCATCACTATCACTACTAACATACATAGCATGTAGACTAAATCAACACACTTAAATGTAACGTATTTTTTGCTTTAATCGACACGGTTTATTTTGTTTTTGTCTGTCAGTAAGAGATATGCACCGTTATTCTGTGAATAGGTAACTCTTGAATGCTCGAATTTGACTACTAATTGTGTCACTATGACAGATGAGAACTACGGTGTTATAATAATAATAATAATAACAAACAAACAAATACAAATAACAAATAATAATAATAATAACAAATTAAATATTTGGATTTATCTCACGAGATTGTCGATATGTGGAATGTTGATTCAGTGATCATTGTTCCGATAGTCGTATCTGCTCACGGATTGATAGCCAAGAGCCTCGACCAACACCTTAAGAGGCTCACGTTGGACGGCTGGATCAAGGGTCTGATGCAGAAGGCAGTCCACCTTGACACGGCTCGTATAGTGAGGAGGTTCCTACCTTTGGAGTCCTAACCACCGGTGTCTTAGTCCCTGTACCCGATGTCGGTGGTCTACTATTTTTTATATTTTTAAATGTATTTTTTTATAATTTTTATAAAGTGTATGTTTAAAAATGGAAATAATATGTATATAAAGTAAATAAAGAGAATAATAATAAAAAAGCTTTATTTTAATTCCACACAAATTACACTACAGATAATAAAATAATATACTTAAATTCTACTTTATACTGCAAAATATATGATACCGTAAAAAAAATTATATAGGTACCTTATATATTTAAACATAAATTTTACGAAATGTATGTGGTCCTCCTGCCGCTAAAAGCCTCCTCTAAAGCATTCCATTCCTTCTTTAATCGACACGATTTATTTTGTTCTTGTGTCTGTCAGTGAGAAGTGAGATGAGCCGTTATTCTGTGAATAGGTAACACTTCAATGCTCAAACTTTGGACTACTAATTGTGTCACTATGACAGATGAGAACTTCGGTTACTCATCATCTGCCTAACCTTTTCCCAATTTTATTTGGGGTCGGCGCAGTATGTATAATTTCTCCATTCTACTCTGTCATGCGTCATCTCACTGTTTACTCCCTTCCTAGCCATATCCTCCCTGACGCAGTCCATCCACCTTTTCTTCGGTCAGCCTCTTCTCTTGTACCCTTCAACTATGAGAACTTCGGTGAGGTATTTTATGTTATAGTAACCGAAGTTCTCATTACTATAACATAAAATACCTTTCGATGGCCAACCTCTTTCTATTTTAAATATGAAGTATTGTATGCTGTTACTTATTTAACTGCTGAGCTAAGGAGTTTATTTTTAGTTGATCTAGTGGTTAGTTCAAATCAATATTGACTGTCGAGTATGATCATAGTTGTACTCTCTAGTTATAAATTTATCTGTAACTAGCTGAGACCCGCGGTGTTACCCGCGTTTGTTGTTATGACCGCGAGCAACGCCGCGGGGCGAAGCTAGTTTAAAAAAAGTAGCCTAAGTTACTCCTTATGTCATCAGCTATCTGCCAGTGAAAGTCCCGTCGAAATCGGTCTAGCCGTTCCAGAGATTACCCGGAACAAACAGACAGACAAAAATGGTAAAAAATGTTATTTTGGCATATGTACCGTGTAAACATACATATGCATTTAGTATAAAGCGGTTGTTTTAATATTACAAACAGACACTCCAATTTTATTTATTTGTATAGATATAGATAGAAACGAGTATATAATAAACAAATAAAAGTTTTCGAATCAAATTATTCAACGATGGTACTTGTACTCTTGTCAAAGTATGTTGAACAAACCTCATCATGTCACTTATACCTGAATAAGTGGTATTGTAGAGCCTTCATATATTTAAAAAACTACGCAGAACAACTGCACTGCAGTGAGAAGGAAAACTTGACACAAACCCTATACGAACCCGTCCTGCCAGCGTGGTATAGTAGGCCAAAACCTCCTTTCTAAGGAGAGGCCTATATCCAGCAGTGGACTATTAAATGCAGTATTGAGTCTTTAATAATTTTGAGTTTTTTTAAATTTATATGTAAGGATATAAAATAGTTACAAAAGAGGAAGAAAGAAGAAATGTTATATTCTATCTATGATTGAATTCTAGAGTTTGGTAAATGGGTATTCAGTTTTAAACACGCATTTATTAACTTTACTTGCGAGCGGGAGGGACTCCAAGGGCAGCAACGCACTTTTGACTTTTGAGTTGCAGATGTCCATGGGCAGCGGTAGTTGCTTACCATCAGGTGACCCATCTGCTCGTTTGCCCCCTTATAACATGAATAAAAAAAAAGTATGTAGCGGAATCTTTGAAATCGCTTTTTCACCACTTTAAGAAGTCAGATTAATTCAAAATTCCATCAAAAGCCCTAAATAGGTGGACTATTTGCCATAGGCGTCTCATTAGGAAGGAGGTTTTATGCCTACTATGACACGCTGGCCAGACTAGGGCTTGTTACTAGTTTTCCATCTCTTTGCAGTGTCCTGCGTGGTTTGTTTAGTCGGCTCTTACGACACCCATAGAATGAATAGGGGTGGTAAAACGACTTTTTATTTACTATAAAATTGTTTTTTGTTCTTATTTGTTTGGTCTTTCGTTGCATATATAACTTGGGGATATATTTGTTTATGCAAAAAAATTATATGTATGTTTTATGTGATTTGAATATTTAAGTAAAATTGTATAGCTGCCCAGCAGTAAATATGGGATTTATGGGGCCTTTCACCAATAAATTATGCATATTCTTATTGCTTGATGGCCTTCCGAATAGTAATTTTTATGTCACAATATCACTATAACAATAAAATTCTGTCATTAATCGTAAAGAACCGTTTTCTAATTTTTCTATTGGTCACACTAAACATGGTCAATATAAATAAGTGTTTTTAATGTTACCAATAACTATATATAAAATAACTAACCAAAAAAGAAGAAAGAAACTGACAGTAATATATTAAAACATCAAAATATATTTTTAAATTTACTGGTTATGTTACTGTAATAACTTAATGTTAATTTTTTTTTACATTAGGCAACGAGAAGGAAGTATTTTTAAAGAATTGGTAAACAGAAAAAAATGACGGCCGGATGGCGTAGTGGTTTGTGTAACGGACTGCTATACGCAAAGTCGCGGGCTCGATTCCCGCTCAAGTCACACATTTGTGTGAATGAACATTTAATTTTTGATTTGGTCTAGGTGTTTCTATGTATAATAAGTATGTATTTACAAAAAAATATTTAGTATAATATTTGTATATTGAATAAAATATTTTGAATAAAATAAAATAAATATCAGTAGTACGTTCTGCTTAGTTTGAGACTAGACGGCGTTGTGTGAATGTGATAAAAAACATAATGACAAAACAGTATTTTTGACACAAAGATTTTTTAAATTCATATATCTTTGTTGCGAAAATGGGTAGGTATAATGATTATGGTGATATAATAATGTGGTATAGCTTCTCCATTATCGGCAATACTTAACATTTTATAAATTACATACTTTAGGAATCTAATTACAACATTGTTCATATTCACAAAATTAAGAATGTCAATATATCATATATTTATAACTACGTGTATAAACTAAATGAAAAGAGGTGCATTTTATGTCAGTTGAAAATAAATTACAATAAAATGTCACAATAATTTAAGATTAAAACAAAGAGACACAGATAATACATATTTTGTTCAGTCTTTATCATTTAAAAATTCGTCCAATGTATAGTACGCCTTTTTTAACAGAAATTGTTTAACCATATTTTTAAAATTAATGAAACATGTAATTTCTGTTAAGCGTTTAGGTAGATGGTTATAGACTCGTGGCGCCATGCAAAACACACTCCGATCCATCAAATTTTATTACAGTGCTTGACTTTACCCAAACCATAGACAGTCGTTCAGAAAACCATTTGAATGTTTTTTTTAATTTTTCTAGGGCTCTGAAGCCGCTAATATGTTGCATCGGCAAATTGTCATATTTGGCCGGTGGGATGGCGATCACGATTAGAGGGAAACAGGCCAGTCGGAAGGAGGCTCCCATACTGGTGGTTGCCCCACACTCCTCGTTCTTAGACAGCTGTATCGTGTACGCCACCAAGATGTCTTCTGTCATCGTAAGAAAGGAGAGCATGGACAATTATGTTGGAAGTATGTGATTTTTGGGTTATGGTGGTGGGTTATAAGGTGGTGGTTTTTATTGGGAAAGGAGATCGTTATGAAAGTTGGGCTGATGTGATATTTGCATAATGTGGTTTTGGTGGTGGTTTAATATAAGTGGTATAAGTGATATTTGCCGTTTCTTAATACAGGGATTTCATTTTTATGAGTTGGTATGCTAGTAGGATCGGAGTTCATAAGTGCAACAAGGTTAATTGAATTCATCATCAGATCATCATCAGAGAATGCTGAATGTACAACAAGTATTGATGCGAAACATCTAATGCGAACGTCAGACCACACCACGTTACGGGTCGCCACGCTATGTTTATGTAACATGTAATGTGGTGTAGTGACGCATCGCCACGTTTCTTTAAAAAACCTTACGATGGTGCAGAATTGAGTGACTGGGTGCACTAGATTTAAATGTGTATTATTAAAATTGATAAGTTTTTATAAGAAGGTGTATTATTAACCGATTGCGCCAAAAGGAGAATTATATTCTTCAAGTGTATGCATGTATATGTCCTTGCCTACAGAGCCTGCTGTAGTCTAAACGATTTGATGGATTTTAACCTAATAATACCTTCATAATACACTGCGTATTATAAAGTTATTATTAGGTGTTATATTTGAAAAAAATCAGTACCTATAAAAAACGTTTTTTTATGTGAAAACTGACGTGTTCGTAAAAATAAAATAATAATATGTTTTTTTTCTTTCTTCAATAATTACTTTGTTTCAAAGTGAGTTTAATTAATAAGGAAATCTAAATAATTTCAGATAGTAGGTATAATAAATACCTAAAGAATATTATATTGCAAGGTTTTTATTTTTCGTTACAACTATAAAATAAAATATATATAAATAAATAGACTATAAGAATGCATTATGTTATATGCGTCGTCTATACTTAGAATACTTGTGCAATTCTTATTTTAAATAATTATTATATCGTATGCATATAAAACTTATTCAATTTTTCTTAAAGGTAACGGTTACATAAATACCTCGTATAAATAAACGACGGACAGCCAAAGAACCACAGACATATCAGATAGACGGTTTTCTAGTAATGATTTATTTTATTGCCTTATAAATACAAAATTAAACAATCTTTTACAATCTTTTTACTGCTTAAGTGCTTTAAAGAAAGTTTTATTACCAGTCAATAATATATGAGCGTACATTAATGTTTATTTAAAGTTAATAGCGTATTTTCTATGCTTCATGCTTTTAAACTCTTCAAAGGCTTACTAGCCATGTCGAATCCAGACGGAATACCTTTTGTGAGTTTGTTTTGTCATAGATGTTTTGTTCATGACTTGAAAGACTTGAGTCTTTGAAACCATTTGTTTGGCTTTGTGTTCAATGTTTTGAAACGATATTTAAATGTTTTAGGACGTGTGTTTTTCAGTGATGATATTTCCATAAGTGAGTTGGTTGTATTTATGTAGAGGCACGTATTCTTAGAAGCTGCCGCGGTCAGAAAAGCCCGCATGTTCGTCGTAGTTACTGGTTAAATTTAAAAATTGGTTAATGGGGTAGATGAATGTAATATAATAATAATAATATATCTCACACACGGCCGTCTGATCCCAAACTAGGCAGAGCCTGTACTGTAGTAACCAGACTGCTGATAAACATAGTTATATATTTCTAAATACATACATATTATAGATAAATTACACCCAGACACAGAACAAATAACCGTGCTCGTCACACAATATTTGTTCTGGGTGGGAATCGAACCCACAACCTCTCCGGTTTAGCAGTCAGGGTCACTAACCACTTGACCAACAGACCCGTCCGTGTCAAATCAAATCATTATCTTTTTATTAAACGTCAAAACGATAAACGCGGATCATTTTTGTGTGTAATACTATGTCGTGACGTCATTTCTAGCAATACCTAATTGCACACCATAACGTTACTTAGATGTTGTACAGAAACTTTGGGTTTTACAGTGCGTTATGGACCCCCTCGGGCACGGTAGTGTAGGAGAGATGATCAAGTTCTGGTGCTGAACTAGCTTATACTTAATTTTAATATATATATATATATATATATATATATATATATTTACATAATAGGCTTTCTTTTACTTTAATAAAAAAAATTTAAATAGCTATTGTCAAATATTCATATTTAATAATCATTTGAACATATAAAACAATAAAAACTTATTTAGAATAATATTTTTAATGATGAATGGATGTTAATCGTTATTTTCGCTATCTGTGAACCAATTTGAATAATTATATTCTTTCTTGTTTGATTGGCTGTATTCAATATTGAATTAGAAGCATATAGTATACTCTATCTTTAAGAGTGGAAAGAGATGAAGAATACACGCAAAAAAATACAAGATTTATTAATAGGTTTCAAATGACGTTAATCGTAGACGTATCACGTCGCAAGCGTCACTAGCTTCTGCGTCACAAGGTACTGCTTGTGACGTGACAGAACGTGTGACGTCACTGTGACCAGTTATAGAAGCGACACATTAGCTTATCTATAGACATGTATAATATAGACACAATCCGTGTTTTGACGAATTAAGAATACGAGGAGTCACCATTTTTCCCGTAGATGTCGTAAGGGAGAAAACTACGCAGGACAACAGCACAGTAAAGAGAAGGAAAATTTTAAACAAACCCTATAGGTACCAACCCGTCTGGCCAGCGTAGTATGGTATGTCTATCAGTGGACTATTAAAGGCTGTTGATGACATACACTTATGGTAAGATTTTAAATTTCGTTACCATTTTGCTATTATTATGATTATTGATATTATTTCTAATATAAATTGGAAACTTTCTAAGGTAGGAAGAAGTCGTGTTTTAGACTAAAAAATCTCACAATATTAAAATACAACCAATATTACGTGTAAAGAAATAATATAATAAAAATTTAGAACATCAATATTATTATTATTATTCAATATTAAAACTGAAATAAGAAATATTATATGAATCTTTATAATTGCTTCTCTATAAAACGACTGGACGTGGCTAGCCAGACATCTTTTTGGTGTGTAACATCATCCGTTTCACTTGTCTGTATTCTCTGGGGGGACAGGGACGGAAGTGTGTTACAGGAAGCCATGGAAACACGCGGTATTTGACTAATGAGTTAGTTAAGTTTGTTTTATTTACGTTTGGAATTTTCTATTTAAGTATAGTGCACCTATTAGTCATTTCAACACTACTCTCAGGTAGACTGGCAGAGCATGCCTTTCTCATAAAGTTCACTATTGCACATTTTTTGTGCATAAAGCGTAATAAATAAATAATATTGTACCAGATTCACTCAACGCCATCTAGTTCCAAACTAAGTAGAGCTTGTACTGTAGGTACTCGACAACTGATATAAGTACTTTTTTTTAATATATACATATTATACATAGAAACACCCAGATCAAATCAAACACTAAATGTTCATGAACACAAATGTTTAACTTGAGCGGGAATCGAACCCGTGACATTTAGCATAACAGTCCCTTACATAAACCACTATCATGCGGCCGCTTTGTTACAGTTGGTCTCATACGGTATGTGAGATGTCAGATGCGACAACTATAAGACTACCTTGTTTTTTTTTATATGTACATTGGTACTTTTTGGAAAATAGCTGCTTCGGTCGTTGCGTATGTGTTTATGATTACTCTGTCCTGCTTTCTTAACCATAAATTTCACCATTAAAAAATTCCACTTGTAATTTTCTCATTGTACTTACAATCACTTTTACCACTGACATAAGAGAAATGTGACAGATGACACTAAAATTTGCCCATTAAAATTCTGATGCCCACTTCATCAAAAACAAATGGTGTTAATTAATGCCTTTTATTCAAAATTTAATTTAATATAATTACCTGATGGCTGCTAATAGAGGCAGAAGTACCTTTTACTGTAATTATAAGAAGGATTTATAGCGGTGCTGCTGGTGTTAAATAGGTGTATGTCGAAAAAGAGTTGATTAAAATGGCGGGAAGTTGATAATAATGTCAGGCTGTTTTGTTTATGGTGTTCGTTTTTTAGAACTAATATAAGATTATTTTTTTGAAGTGTTTTTCGTGATCTTTGTGAATCGGTAAAAGGTGTATTTGTTAAGTCGTAGATTATAAGTTTGATTGGTCCTTCGAGCCGTATGTAGTTTATAAAATTGTGAATATCAGTTTATTCAACATCACAGTACTTTCTGGACTAAATTGTTATTATATTAAACATACTATACGTAACTTACTTAACATAATTTAATTCTAACGTGAGACATGCTATCTCACGGCTTCATGACGCCATTATGCAGAGAAGGTCAAGGTTGATACGGTATTTTCATCTTTAATACCTTTGATTTATAACAACGAGGTTACAATGGAGGAGGATGCTACTGATGAAGACAATAACATAATATATACTTTTAAAGAATACTAGAAGCGTGAATCACGTTCAGCATAGGGCCTATCACGTTTTTTTTTTAATTTAATTAAGTAGCATTTATTATGATAATCTATAATATGAAATCTTTTCTGCCCCAGGATTCATGTTGTAAGTGTTGAAGGTCACTTTTGTCATTTTTGATCGAAGATCGAAATATAGAATTCATCAACAGCCTTTACTAGTCCACAACTGGACATAGGACATAGAGTGTCACCCCCCTATTCATAACGTGGGTGTCGTAAGAGCCGACTAGGGGAAAAAACTACGCAGAACAACAGCACTGCAGAGAGAAGGAAAACTTGACACAAATCCTTTTTTTTTTTTTTTTTTTTTTTAACGTGTGGAAATCCCCTCGGACCGTCACCCCTCCGGGGTTTGCGGCGGGGTGGTGTGTCGGACTCGGACCGACTAAAACCACACGGTGTGCCACTCTGCGCCTGTAACAGGAGGGATCCGGGAACAGCTGCTGTTAAGACATCCGGACCCCTCCTAGCGCCAGCCCGCTCCTGGTGCGGGCTCCGTCTCAATACATTTTCCTCTCTTTAGGCGACGTCCGGCACACGCGGACGCCGCCCCCTCGCGGCTGGCCAACTAATGCGGGTGGAGGGGAAACCCACCCCGTCCACCCGCGGCCACACTCAGGGCGGCATGAGGCTGTGATAGCCGGGCCTCCGCCGCCCGGTTCGCCGGCGGCGGATCGGGTCCGAGTGGAGGTCGTCCTCCCGGGCCCTCTCCGCCGCCTCCTTCCGCGAGATTACTACCTCGCAGAAGGTTGCGACCGCGGTAAAACAACTGTCGCTACCGGCCATGGAGCGTACTACGGCCGGTAGCGAGAGATCCACTCCGATGACTGCAGTGAGGGCCCGGCGCTGCGCCGCCCATGCGGGGCAGACCGCCAGCGTGTGCTGGGCCGAGTCCTCACTGCAGTCGCAGTGGTGGCAGGCGGGACTCAGTTCCCTCCTAGCGACCGTGTGCAGGTACTTTCCGAAGCAACCGTGCCCGGAAAGCACCTGCGTCAGTCGGAAGGAAAGGGTCCCGTGCTGCCGCCCTGCCCACTCGGCGATGACCGGCTGGAGAGCCTCCACGGCGGCGAAGCCAGCGCGTGGAGTCTCCAGCCGGAACGACCAACGAGCCATCGTGGCTCGGCGAGCGGCTTCGCGCCACTCGCGCACATCCTCGGGCGGAGGGCGAAATCCGCTCTCCGCCCGGAAGTCAGCCACTCGCCGATAAACTTCGGCGAGCACTTCCGCCTCCAAATCCCACGGGGGAGTTCCGGCCAACGCGCATGCCACCTCCGTAGAAACGGTGCGGTAACCGCGTATGGCTCTGACCGCCATTACCCTCTGAGGGCGCCAGAGGCGTACCCTATTCTGGGCGGTCAGAGCCGCCGCCCACACCGGTGCACCGTACAGTGCCATTGACCTCACAACCCCCGTGTACAGCCGTCTTGTCGCGACGCTGGGTCCACCCATATTGGGCAAAAGTCGCCCTAGGGCAGACGCAGCGCCGACCAGCTTTGGAGCAAGCTGTCGGAAGTGCTCGTCGAAGAGCCACCTCCCGTCGAGGATCAGGCCCAGATATTTCATCTGGGCCCGAACCGGTACGAGGACCGAGTTGACCACAATGGAGGCGCCAGGGGGTGGACCACGACGGGGCCCATGGAATAACAGGGCCTCCGTCTTATCTAGGGCCACCCGTAAGCCCAGCGCCTCAATGCGCCCGACCACCAGGGAGACTCCCCCTGTGGCCAGGCGCGCCGCCTCTTGGAAGTTTGCCCCCCGGGCTGTCACGAGGGTATCGTCTGCGTAACAGATTACACCCAGCCCGGGGGGGAAATCGGCGCGAAGGGCCCAGTCGTACCCCATGTTCCACAAGAGGGGTCCAAGAACAGACCCCTGTGGAACACCGCACGACATGGGCCGACTCCTCAAATTACCTTCTCGGTCCTCGTACACGACGGTACGCTCCTCTAAATAGTCTGCCACCAGCCGCCTCAGGTACTTTGGCACCCCATGATAGTGGAGTGCTTCCCTGATGCAGCTGAATGGCAGACTATTGAATGCGTTGGCGATGTCCAATGACACCGCCAACAGCACGCCGCCACAGCTCACGGCCTCTTCGGTCACGGCCCTCAGGCGCAACACAGCGTCGACTGTCGAACGCCCCGCCCGAAAACCAAATTGGGCGTCCGACAGATCGGGGCCCACCTCGCAGAGGTGCCGGACGATGCGGGCAGAAAGAACCCTCTCAAACAATTTGCCCGCCTCGTCCAGCAGCACGATGGGCCTATAGGCCGCGACCGAATCGGCAGGCCGTCCCGGCTTCCTCAATAGGACCAGCTTCCCGCTCTTCCAGCACTCAGGGAAGCGTCCCGACGCCAAGCTAGCGTCGAACACCTCCCCGAGGCGGTCTGCCAAGTGGTTGAGGGCCAGGGCCAGCACTCGGGCCGGTACCCCGTCTGGCCCAGGGGCGGTGTTCTTGGAACGGATCCGTAGAACAGCCGCCCCTACCTCCGAATCCCGGACGGGCGGAACATTTTCCTCCCCGTGCTCCCCGTCGTCTCCGGCCAAGGAGGCCATCGCCGGGGGAGTGTGTTCCGCTCGTTGCGGGAAAAGGCCCTCAACCACTTCTCGCAGGAAGCTGGGCTGGAGAGTCTCCGTAAGGGGGGGTCCCGACGCGCGGAGCTTTTGTCGCACCGCGCGGTAAGGGCGACCCCAGGGGTCACGATTAAGACCCTCCAGCATCTCCTGTCTTTTTTCTTCTTTGGCGCGGCTAATGGCCAGCTTCAGAGTTTTCCGCGCCCGTCGGTACTCCTCATGAAGCCGGTCCTCCTCACCGTCTCCACGGTGACGCCGCCGACTGCGCGTGTAGGACCTCCGGGCACGTGTACAGGCCGCACGGAGGTCCGCCAGCTCCTGGGACCACCAGTAGACCTCCTTCCTTGGAGGCCGACGACCTCGAACGCGGGGCATGGCCGCATCGCATACATGCGTAATCGCATCGCGAAAGCGGCCAGCCCCCACGTCGACCTCCTCGGTCGGAGCCTGAGGAGACAGCCACGAGTGAATTATGGCTGCCTCCTCTAGTAGGTCCCGGTTCAGCCTGGCAACAGCCCACCGCGGAAAGCGGGATAAACGCCGCGCCACGTGACCCCTACTGGAGTCCTGGGTCCGGGAGAGCTCAAATCGGATATACAGGTGATCCGAGAGCGTCTCAACCTCTTCCAGGACACACCAGTTCCTTACTCGTGCGGCGAGGGCAGGGGTAGCGAACGAAAGGTCCACTATCGACCCCCCCTGCTGTCGCACGCACGTGTTGGTGGAGCCTCTGTTTAGAAGACAGAGGCCCACCGAGGCCGCCCACTCCTCTACGGCCTCGCCCCTGGCGTCCGTCCTGGGGGAACCCCACGCAATGGACTTTGCGTTGAAGTCCCCCAGCACAAGGACGTGCCCAGACGCTAGTCGCCGTATCGAGGTCTCCAAGCTGGTTAGGAAAACCTCGAAGTCGTTCAAACTCCGGTTGGGGGAGAAATAGACACCATATATGGTGATCCCCCCCCACTCGACGGCAACATATCCAGTGCCCTTGTCTCTTAGCGACAAGGGCGGGGAATGAGCCGTCGTGGAACCGACGACTGCCACGGAGCCGTCCCAGTCACCCATCCAGTTTGGACGGGGAGGGACAGAATAGGGCTCCGCGACTACGGCAACACCTATCGACCACTGTGCCATGGTTTGCAGGAAGAGATCCTGCGCCGCGGCACAGTGGTTCAGATTCGTCTGGACCAGGAGGTTGGAGACTTGATCCATTACTGGATCGTCTCTACAACCTCCTCCATGGGCGACGACGACGACGCACGTACTATATCAGAGGCAGCCTGGGTCGACTGGCTAGCCCCTGACGTCTGCCGAGAACTGCGGGGAGGCTTGCAGCCTCTCTGCCCCATCTGGTGATTGGCGGGCTTATTGCCCGCCGCACACGCTGGGCAGTGAGGGGCGGCAGAGCATTCTGCCGCCTTATGCCCCGGTTGACCGCAGCGGAAACACAGTCCGCCGCAGTCAAAACAACTGTCACACTTGACGCGCGTGTGTCCCGCGGCCAGGCATTTAAAACACCTCATCGGTCTCGCCGCCAGGACTGTGATCCTGGCGCTCACGAAACCGATGAGCAGCCTGCCGGCGTCGGCCAATACTTTGGCCGACGCTACGGGACAGCTGACCCACACGGCGCCAAGCCCTCCTGGACCGGGGCGGATGGTGCCGACCCTGACGTTGTCCGCGCTGCACCCCGTCTTCTCCCGGATTACAGCGCGGACATCTTCGGCCGTCACTGAGTCGTCCAGGCCCGAGATGCGCAGTTCCGCGCACTTGGTAGGCCTGGCGACCCTAACACCATCTGTGGCTGCAAATATTCCCCGCAGCTTCTCAGCGAAGGAGTCCGCCGTCTTTGCGCCTTCAGCCCCAGGGAACTCGAGAACTCGAGCTCCCGTCTGGGCGAGGCGCATCCTGACCCCCACCGTCCCAAACTCGTTGGCGAGGCTGTCCCGGGCCTTTTTGAAGACGGCCGCATAGGACAGCCCGCCGTCAGCCGCCTCCGGGGACACGGTCACAACTACAGCCGCGGTTTTGGGCGGCTGCAGCTTCCGCGGCCTCTTTGCAGAGGCCGTTGTCACCGGTGGCGAAGGCTGGGCTTGGGCTGCTTTTTGGGCAGCCTTTCTGGCCCGCCTTCGGGACTTCTTGGAGCCCCTCGCCTCCTGCCAGCCCTCGTTGGAGGGGGCAGGTGCGGAGGGGCCCGGCAGGGGTGTCGGAGTGGGGAGCGGAGGGAATGCCACTCCGCTCCTCGGCGCCGTTTTAGGCCCCGTCTTGGCCGGCGCCTGGGGATGTGCCTTGGCCGGCGCCTTAGCCGGTGCCTTGGCCCCCCTCCTCGGCTTTTGGGGAGCCGATGGAGTCGGGGCAGACGCCGCCGCCGCGTAGGAGACGCGGCCTCCCACTACGGGGAGCGCGGTCGGAGCGGCGGCTTTAGGCCGCTGTGTCGACGCGAGCGGGGGGCGCATACTCGGCGCAGGAGGCAATCTCGCCTCCAGGCCAGCCAGGCGTCCGTCCAGCATATTCCCAACTGCGATGAGGATTTCTCGCAGTTGGGAGTCAAATGCCCCTGAGTTGGTGGTAGGGGCAGGCTGGGACGCGGACGGGGCTTCCCGCTCGGGGAGGTTCGCCTGGAAGCGGGCGAACTGAGCGCTCAGCTCGTTCACCCGCTCCGTCAGCTTCTCGTTGGCCACCTGCAGGCGAGAGACGTCGCCCGCTAGGCCCTCCACGACCTCCGACAAAGCGGAGGAGGAGTCCTTAAGGGCCCTCACAAACGAGCCCTTAAGGTTCACGGATTTGGTGGCCACCTTGTTGATGACGGCCACCGCCGCTTTCGCCCTCTCCTGCACGGACACGGGAGCCTGGGGGGCATTTCCCCCCACCGGCTCCCGAACCTTGAGCAGGAGATCCGCGATCTCCTCCTCCGCTACGGCCTCGCCGTCCACTCGCACGCTCCTGTAGGACTCCGCGTTTGAGAACGCGGAGCCTGACGGGGTCGAGACCGAGGCCGAGGCCGGTTTACGCGCCCTCCCTCGGCGGCTGCTTGCCACCTTTGGTGGCATCATTTCGCCGGACGTGTCGGTCCCCTCTTCCCTGGAGCGTCCGCGTTTCCGGCTGTCGCTCCGCTCCGCTTCCATGGCGTCCGCGCCATCCGACGAAGCGGCGGATCCGGAACGCAGCCGATCCGATGCTCTTCGGCTCCCAGAGATCAGAGTCAGACTGACTTCTGGGAGCCCCATCGAGATGGGCGTTCCTGACGCCACCTCACCCTCAGTGGACGAACCATCGACTCCACTGTTCCTCTTCTCCCTTGCACCTTTCGTTGCAGTGTCCGTTTTGCTTGCCTTGTTCCGTTGTTTGATTGTTTCCGATCGTTTTGTTTGGTTTAAATTCAAATCATCCATAATAAATCCCACGAGTGGGGGAGAACTAAAGGTCCACCCAGGCAGAGATCCCCCATTACCCGGGCAAGCGTAAGTTTTTAACCCAACCGAGGGGTCCGCAGGTACCTCGGCTTGGAGTGCGCTCGCGACTGAACTTCCCATCAGCCATGCATCCCCTGGCCACGCACCAGAACACGGGATTCGGGGAATTTTTTAGAGAGGTTATCTTCCTCGCGGTCCGGGCGGTTAAGCCAAGACCCTCGCCCCCGATCAGAGCCGCGAGACTTAACCACAGCGCTCTTCTCGGGATTGCGATATGCCAACGGTTGACAGGGAGACTACGTCCCCCTGCCTGCTCGGTGGTAGTGTGAGTACACGCCGAGCCCGTCCTCCTTTCTCCACCGCTATCAGCGGAGAAACTGTGGCCCCTACAGGGCCCCGCCATCAGGTTTTTTACCGAGGTTTCCTCCTCCATGCTCCGAAGAGCGAAGAGCCAGCAGGGCAACCGGCAGACACGCCCACCCTGCTGGACCAGGCCTTGCCCGAGAGCCGATGAACGGCTGCCTCTTCTGCTAGAATATTGGCCGCTGGCGATAATCCTCTCCTCCAAGAGGACAAGGAGGAAACAGTACCATCGCCAGCGTTTCCAGGGTGCACCACGAGGAGGTTTTCTAGCCCAGCACCCCAAATCCTATACCAACCCGTCTGGCCAGCGTTCTATAGTAGGCCAAGACCTCCTTTCTAAGGAGAGGATCATGTCCAGCAGTGGACTGTTAAAGGCTGTTGATGTGAAATTTCTCTTGATTTCCAAAGCGTAGGTTTTATAGTTTTACCTATTAGTGAGAAAAGGTACGCACCAGTGACTTTACTGTGGCGGCGAGTGGTCAATTGTCTCGCTTTCTCCGCCATTTTCTTGTAATTCTTATATTGAAGGAATATTAACTGGTTATGATGAGAGATTTGACTGCACGGATGGCGTAGTGGTTTAAGCGGTCGCCACGCCGCTTCCTACTACGCCGAGTGTTGTGGGTTCAAACCCCACATGGGACGACACTTTGTGTGATCCACAAATTGTTGTTCTGAGTCTGGGTGTTCTTTGTGTCCGTTTCATGTATGTTTGTAAAGTCCCCCGCGACATAGGATTTATTCCTAATGCGGGAGTTGTCTTTTTTTAAACAAAAAGAAAAAGAAATAAACAAAGCTAGTGGTACAATTATTACGGATTATATTGATTATAGAAGCAGTAATTTGGCGGTTATAAATTTTGTAAGTGTCTAATAAAATATACTTAAGAAATGGCCATTAAAGTAATATTTAATTTATGATACGCTCATTTCAACGTATAACTGTATGACTTAATTTAATGATATTGCTTTATAAATAAACACCGTAATTTTATAAGGTGGAATGTTCTCATAATCTAGTTAAAAAAAAACTAATGAGTTTTATAGTACTCATTTGATCTGTAACATATTTTTTACCTAATAGTATTCATTTTCTTTTATATTATTATATTATTGTTAACGTATGCGACTGCTGTGCTAAGGTCTCGGGTTCGATGTCCGGGTCGGACCAAATGTTTTTATGATCTGCAAATTTGTTTCGGAGTTTGGGGTTTTCCAGGTAAAATATGTATGTATTTACAAAAAAAAACAAAAAACAAAGTATCTAAGTATTCTATCAGTCAATTTAGCTTTCATAGTACAAGCTCTGCTTAGTTTGAAACTAGATGGCGTTGTGTGTTAAATGTCCAAAAATATGAAAAAATAAAAAATTAACTGTCTTCAATTTTTTTATTTAGAATGGTACAACTTTTACTTGTATTATAGTACGGGAGCTAGCAACGTTTGGAAAGTAAGAATTTTAGGACAGCTGATTTTGTGATATGTCGTCCTACTTGCACTTTCGGTTAGAATCTGGGCTATCTGGCTGGCGGTAGCGGTTGCGTTCATTAGTGCGCATCCTACCTGTCCAGGTAATAATCCTGTATTTTAAAAACATTTTAGAAGGCGTAATTTTTTGTTTTTTAATAAGTCTACCTGACATATTTTTTTTATTGCCAGACATTTTTGACAATGCTAACTATGTGCCATACGCGATTTTTGTTATTTTTTTTATAAAATTTCAAAGTATTTTATAATGTCTGTAATTTTAATATTATGTTATTTAAAGATAAGAAAAACTTAAAATAAATTTGCCAGACATTAATTCGATTGTTAAGTCTTGAATTAAAATTAAAAAGTCATGAAAATATTGCAGTATGATGCTAGTAGTCCGAGAGAGATAGTTGCAGAATAAGTCAACAATGATACAGAGAACCATTACGAAAGTAAATTACTTTTCACTGTGCATATAATAAAAAAATAAATAATAATAAGAATAAGAATAATAATAATCATCATTCTAGTCAGAGCAAGTTTCAAAAAAAAAATTAAGCATAAAAAGGAATATAAAATTAGATTAAAATTTAAAAAACAACACTTTTTATTTAAATTGTTCTGATTACTAAATGTAAATTATAAATAATTAATATTAAGTTTTTCAAGTTGTTTCAGCCTATATTGACGTCACAAAAAAAAGAGGCATCTTCATAATCATCATCATGATGGTTGGCGACGACTGGATGGCGTAGTGGTTTGTGTAACGGACTGCTGTTCCAAAGGTCGCGGGTTCGATTCCCGCTCAAGTCAAACATTTGTGTGCATGAACATTTGATGTTTGATTTGGTCTGGGTGTTTCTATGTATAATATGTATGTATTTACAACAAAAAAAGTATATATGTATTTATATCAGTTGTCTAGTACCCATAGTACAAGCTCTGCTTAGTTTGGGACTAGACGGCGTTGTGTGAATGTGGTAGAATATATTATTATATCATATTATTATTATTATATTATCATCATCGTCGCTGTCTTTGTCAGTGTCATTCATATCATCTTCTTGGGAACTTTCGTTATCTTCTAAAACTCTATCATCTGCAACAGAAAAAAAATAAACAGTGTAATTCTTCTAGTTCGTTATAAAACATTTTAGTTATTATTGATAAATATTCCATTTCACACTTACTTTGAACAATAATATCTGCAACTGAGGATGGTAATTGATCTCCCAAAAACCAGACAAAATCATATTTGTCACCGTTAATGGTCCAACCGAAAGCCATTGGAGATAAAGTTGTTGGATGTTTTGAGTGAGCATTTCTCCAAATTTTCGTCACGTAACGACTAAGAAAAACTTAAAATAAATTTGCCAGACATTAATTCGATTGTTAAGTCGCATCATCATCAAAATACTAATCTCATGTTTACTCAACTCTTGCTCAGGCACATTATTTTCAAAAGTAGTGAGATATGAAGAAGTTGATTTTTAGTGAAAATATGTCTTGTTATTACTAGCATCATACTGCAATATTTTCATGACTTTTTAATTTTAATTCAAGACTTAACAATCGAATTAATGTCTGGCAAATTTATTTTAAGTTTTTCTTATCTTTAAATAACATAATATTAAAATTACAGACATTATAAAATACTTTGAAATTTTATAAAAAAAAATAACAAAAATCGCGTATGGCACATAGTTAGCATTGTCAAAAATGTCTGGCAAAAAAAAAAAGTATGTCAGGTAGACTTATTTAAAAACAAAAAATTAAAAATTACGCCTTCTAAAATGTTTTTAAAATACAGGATTATTACCTGGACAGGTAGGATGCGCACTAATGAACGCAACCGCTACCGCCAGCCAGATAGCCCAGATTCTAACCGAAAGTGCAAGAAGGACGACATATCACAAAATCAGCTGTCCTAAAATTCTTTCTCGAAAACGTTGCTAGCTCCTATACCATTAGTTGTGATTGCCTATAGTTGAATGAGCACAAGGTACCGTACGTGGCTGCGTACGTTGCCTTATTAACGTGTTTATCAAACCTTATTTGATTTTTAGTTTCTTTGTGTATGTTGTTTTTTAACTTTTGTTTTATTTTTGTATGCTGTGCTTTATGAAATAAATAATATTCTTCTTCTTCTTCTATTCTTCTTCTTTTCACGAAATTATTGAGACAGATTACAAGAAAGTGGGAAGAAATATGTTATAATCTATACATATCAATTCTGCCCTGAATGACTGATTCATCAACGCAAAGCCTAAACTTCTACATACTTGAAATTTTGAAATCTTAAGCTTTTATTGTTGTATACACAGAAAGACGGATTAAGAATACTGAGTGTCACCCCCCTATTCATCCCGTGGTGTCGTAAGAACCGACTAAGGGAAAAAACTACGCAGAGCAACAGTACTTCATAGAGAAGGAAAACTTGAAACAAACCCTATACCAACCCGTCTGGCCAGCGCGGTATAGTAGGCCAAAACCTCTGTTCTAAGGAGACGCCTATGTCTAGCAGTGGTTTACTAAAGGCTGTCGATGATGATGAGGATATCTAGAGAGCCTATCGTTTTCCCGGTTTTATAAGGAATAGAAATAGTGATCGATGTCTTTGTTTTTTTTTAAAAGACAAGTCCCGCATTAGGAATTTATCCTGTGTCGCGGGGGACTTTACAAACATACATGTAACGGACACAAAGAACACCCAGACTCAGAACCACAATTTGTGGAGCACACAAAGTGTCGTCCCATGTGGGGCTTGAACCCCCAACACTCGGCGTAGTAGGAAGCAGCGTGGCGACCGCTTAAACCACTACGCCATCCGTGCAGTCAAGTCAAGTCAGTATTTCATTTCAATGACTTGTATAACTTGACCTGTCATTGCGTAGAGTTTTGTATCGCATCAGGTCAACAAATAAAGTGAACCCGTATCGTTTAATGTGGCCGTTTTGGGCATAATTTTAAACTTAGTAGCATTTATTGCACTTTGTAGCACTTTTTCTCAGCACTGACTGCTAAGTGTCTTCTTCTTTCAACGAATTTCAAAGAATAGAATATTCTTTATTTTATACCATATAAATCTATAGGTAAATCGACTGCACGGATAGCGTAGTGGTTTAAGCGGTCGCCACGCCGCTTCCTATCACGCTGAGTGTTGTGGGTTTGATCCTCACATGGGACGACACCTTGTGTGATCAACAAATGTCGTTCTTAGTCTGGGTTTTCTTTGTGTCCGTTTCATATACGTTAGTAAAGTCCCCCGCGACACGGGGGGGGGGGTCAAACTGAAGGTGGCAACGCACTTGTTGTTACTCTTGAATGTTGCAGGTATCCCTGGACTGCGGTAGTCCCTTACCCATCTGCTTGTTTGCACTCCTATAACATAATGTCGTTTGCCTCCCTATATAATATCACTAGAGGCGGTCTTCTATCAGACAATCTGGTATATTCCCAGTAGTTCCATGAAGACAGTTCCACATAGAACTGATGTAACGACAAAAATACGATTTTTGTCCCATTTGTTTCCTGAAATCTTATACTACTTTTACAGCAAATTATTTTATTCATAAAAAATCTATAAGAGAGGTTATGTTGTAAAAGGAAAAATAATACCACAGGTTTTCGTAGATGCAATAGCAGCCAGCAATTGAAGTTTGTATAAAAGTGTCGGTATTCTTGCTGCTGTGGATATGAATCTTAGTTTAAAATATTCTTCTAAAAGTGATGACAATGAGATACAGGTTTCAGCAATTTCATAATATCGCACTCAAAACAGGTAGGTAGGGAAGTAGTAAAAATTAAAAGTTTTGTGTTATCTAGTTATAAAGGCTTACCCCGTTCTTTTATCCTCTGTCTGTCCTGTCATGTCCTGTCTCTTGTATATGATTGAAAAAAAACAACACGAAATAACAAATAACCGTCGAAAGTGTCTTAAAATAGAACAAACCAGGTTGCAACTGACGTCTTGGAAGTACTGGGTATAATTTTCCGGTTCAAATAGCAATTCCCACTAGTTCCATATATGGAACTAGTGGGTTGCAAAAGTTCCATGTGGAACTGACTCCATTGAATAAACCGACAATCTTTGGTGAATTGAGTGACTGTACCCAGTGGTTTATTTAAATAATTATAATATTCGAAGTTAACCTTCAAATTTATTTCAATCGGTTGAACGACCAAGTGTCGCAATGCGGGAACTCTATCACCTTGTATTCGCGAGCATGGCTGCATGGAATTAGATTAAGCTTATTTGACTAAAACTATTTATAAACATAATATGTGTAACACGTTCTTCAGGTTAGCCTCGCACCTTCACATATATGTAAAGAACTGCTAAAAGTAATTTAGTTACGAAATTAATATTCATAGAGGCGTAATATGTATGCCTACAATTATGTACTTTATGTAAACAATCTTAAGTCTTGATTTGATAATTCTACTTTATTTATTTATATATATACTGCACATATATTTGCACTTTTAAAATGAGTAATAAAAACAGTCTGCTATGTATACCGTTATAGTAATCAACGCCAGATCTCAGAACTTCATGATATCTTGGTGTCTATTTACACTTTGTTCTTTGAGTAGCTATATCATCATAAGGTTTTGGTCAGACGAATTCTACCGTTTAACGTTAAAAGCTCCTCTCAAAGTCTACCGTAGAAAGGTCCCTCTAAAGCCACCTGTACATCAAATCATTTTATAACAGGTGGTCAACCTATTGCAGGCTGTCCCAAGCTCCGCTTTCCAGTTGCGAGACAACCAAAGAACTTTTTCTAACCTTGGTCTTTTCCTAAGACTATATGAGTTGTCCAATGCTGATGAATAATATTTAAGATGAATATTTACTTATTTTTTTATTTAAAACTTCATGCACCTTTGTACAGAGGCTACCTTCACTACCAGATAACCTTGGGGTGATGTAGAAATGATAAAGCAATAAAAGTACCTAATTATAAATTTTGTCTTTCTAGAGCTGATAAACTACACACAGCCTGTGTACGTCTGGCGCGATGATCCCAACTCCAGACAGAACACCATCAAAGAAATCATTGAGAGAGCTACTTCGAAGGAAGATTGGCCTCAGGTACGAATTTTTCTTCCATTAATCGAAGAGTGGCTCCGCCAGCGGAGTTACCTGGTCATCCCACTGGAATTGTTCATATTTTCAGGAAAAAAAGTAGTCTATGTGTTAATCCAGGGTGTCAGCTACTTCCATATCAAATTTTATTAAAACGGCTTCCGCCGGTTTGAGCGTGAAGAAGTTACAAACATACAAACAACACAAACTTTGGTCTTTATAATATTAGTGTGATTTTTAAAGAATTCGGCACTACTTTCCATATACCTTTTGGTTATACATATGGCATAGCTTAGAGGTCAGCTAATAACGGATTTTACGAAATTAAAAAAAATATATATATTTAAATAATGTAAATAGCAAAACAACGTTTGCAGGGTCAGTTAGTGAAGTATATTTTTATCCATAACTGCCATTGTGACGAAATATTTAATATTATTGGGGCAATTTTGAAATTTAATTTGTCAATTTCCAAATAAGGTTTCTGGATAGAAAACACAAATTTGCCTTAAACTGTTAGCGCTTACGACAAGCGTTGATTTCACTCCAATCTGAACCTGAGATATGATGAGAATGGAACACTATTAAGGGGTGACCTGATGAGTTTTGCGCCTGACAACAGCATGCTGTATCCTCATTAGGCCGGTAAACTAGTCGAGCTTCTGTGATATATATGTATACCTATAGTTTTATTCTAGTTTTATTCATATGTGCATCCACCACCAACCAACCACCACAACAACAGCCTATAACAGTCCACTGCTGGACATAGGCCTCTCCTTAGAAAGGAGGTTTTGGCCTACTACACCACGCTGGCCAAACGGGTTGGTATAGGGTTTGTTTCAAGTAGTGCGTAGTTTGCTCCCTTAGTCGTCTTTTACGACACCCACGGGATGAATAGGGGTGGTGACATTCCGTATTCTTAATCCGTCACCACACGGACAATGTACATAATTATTCATATGTACATACATATTACATTACATACATTAACATATATTACATAAAATAAAATCGTACACCTTCGTCAGTTCTATAAACGAGAGTCTGCGATAGACTATGTACTTGGTTTACGTCAACATAATCGCAACTAAGTTGTACAAAGCCGGTATTTACGTAACCGTTAAACCGCTTCGTACTAAGACTGGTATTGATTTTTCCTGTATTTTTACAACTAAGTATGTTTTATAAACAACTGTTTGCGGTAATATCTGATATTTGTTTTTTATCTTTGTTTGATGTCTACCGTAAAATGGTGAATACCGTTAGATTGCAATCTCTCTCGCTAGATTGAAGTGTCAAAAGATTCCGACACGGAAATACTAGATTAGAATGGTAATTTGTATGTCCATCCAGACCAGACTTCTTCGTGCAATTATATTATTTTCTGTCTTAAAGAAAGAGGATCAATCAATCATTAAAAATCTCTATTTGACGGTTTCACTTCAACAGATTATAATCTACCTAAAAATAATGCGTCAAATTGTAAACAGTATGTTTCGTTTCACAATCTTTATACAGTTTATAATCTCGCTCGAAAGATTCTAATCTAACTGTTTATATAATTTTCCAGCAACATATATATAGATACTAACGGGACTGATCCCTCCCACACGCCCACCACCGTAAATCCTATATACCAGGATCAACAGCAGTGACGCACTAACACACGGAGTTAAGTCACTCGATAAGTGCCAGAAAAATTAAACTGTCTTGGAACCCACAACGAAATTAATCAAAAAAAAATTGGAGGTGTTGGAAATAAAATAAATCCCTCCTCCTCTCCTCAGCTAAGCGGGAGACAAAAGGAGTTAAAATATACATACATCCTTTTAAACAGGGTATATCTATACTTAATATTATAAATGCGAAAATGTGTTTATTTTTCTGTCTGTCGTTACTCTTCACGCTTAAACCGCTGAACCGAATGAGATGAAATTTGTTATAGAGATAGCTTGTGAGTGTAAAGGACATAGGATAGTTTATATCCCATCAATCATCCTTTAAGGGGGTAAAAAGCGGGGTGGAAGTTTGTGTGAAGAATCAATAACCGCTGTATCGATTTAAATGAAATTTGATATGGAGATAGTTTGATTCTGGAGGAAGGGCGGAGCCGCAGGTATTAATAGACAGCAGTCATCACATCAACAGCCTATACTAGTCCACTGCTGGACATAGGCCTCTCCTTAGAAAGGAGGTTTTGGCCTACTATACCACGCTGGCGAGACGGGTTGGTATAGGGTTTGTTTCAAGTTTTCCTTCTCTTTGCAGTGCTATTGCCCTGCTTAGTTTGCTCCCTTAGTCGGCTCTTACGACACCCACGGGATGAATTGGGGTGGTGACAATTTGTATTCTTAATCCGTCACCACACGGACTGTACAACAGTACAGTTTAGTTTTTTCTTGGTCTTGCTGCCTCGTGGCAATCTGTCTCAACCAACCCACTTTTTGTTCGAAACTGGTTTGTTATAATTTAGTTAACTTGATGCTCATTATATAAAGCCACTTTTTGTCCAATAATGGTTGGTTTTAATTTAGTTTGTTTGATGCTCATTTCACAGTACATTGTCTTTGCTGAATCTGTCAAGAAGATCTCATAGAATTGTAGTCCACCTACTCTGCTTACTCTTAAAACAAGTTTATTTCGATGTTTTGGAGCATCTTTTGATGTTTGAAACTGTATTAAGTTAGTTTAGTTAGTGTATTAATCTATACTAATATTATAAAGCTGAAGAGTTTTTTTGTTTGTTTGAACGCGCTAATCTCACAAACTACTGGACCGATTTGAAAAATTCTCTCAGTGTTAGATAGCCCATTTATCGAGAAAGGCTATAGGCTATATATCATCACGCTAAGACCAATAGGAGCGGAGCACCAATGAAGAATGTTTCAAAAACGGAAAATTTATTACTATTGAGAGACGCAGACGAAGTTGCGCGGGTCAGCTAGTTACTTATAAGCCTTTTGATAGTTTGGAGGCAGTTTTAAGAAGATTTTGTATCTGGGTTACAAATACTAACCATTCTACTACAAATAATGCGTCGTCTAATATAGCATGAGCACAGATGAGCCATGCTTGCTTTTTGCTTCGCACAACCAACAAGTCACAAGTCTGTGGAACAAGTTATCGTCTGCCGTATTTCCGGATACGACCTTCAAGCCTGAAAGAGCGTACTGCTTCCTCAAAGGCCGGCAACGCGGCAAAAAGTGTGGTGTGGTCTTATTAAACCGCGATGCAAGTGATTTTCTTTTCGGATCGTAGGCATTTAACTTGAATGATTTAGGGTATTGATCAAAACACACAAATACCACGGAGCACTTGAACGAATGAGTAAGAGTATAAATGCTACACGGTCAGCTGATGCGAGCGCAGCCGCACCGCCATATTGGCCTTGGCTGTAATGCGGCATGCGATAGATGGACGAAACAATTTCAGGCGATGTAATAAAAGTTTAACTTTAAAAAGAAAAAAATGAAAATAAATAATAATAATAATAATATTTCGGACATCTGACACACAACGAAATCTAGTTTTAAACTAAGCAGAACTAGTACTATGAAAACTAGATTGACTGATAGAATACTTTTATGCTTTTTTTTGGAAATACATAATAATATGTATTATACACAGAAAACACCCAAACTCCGAAACAAATATTTGCAGATCATACAAAGATTTGGTCTAACCCGGGAATCGAACCCGAGACCTCAGCACAGCAGTCGCATGCGCTACCATTGCACCACCGAATCAGTCAAGTCGGCTCGACTGCAAGACTCGCGAAAACTCTAAATAAATAAAAAGTTCGTAATCTTTGATAAAAAGAATTTTGCATTTTGATCAGGGAACCTTTCTGCTGGACATAGGCCTCTCATTAGAAAGGAGATTTTTAGTCAAAAGTACGAGGCCTTCCAGTTTCTCCAGTAGGATTAAAGGAGAGGGGAGCGTTTGGTGATAATCATCAACAGAATTTAATAGTTACAAAGGTCTCTCTTCTTAGAAAGAGGTTTCGGCCTACCATACCACGCTGCTCAGACTGTTTGGTATAGGGTAAGTTTCAAGTTTTCCTTCTCTTTTTAGTGCCGTTGTCCTGCGTAGTTTGCTCCCTTAGTCGTCTCTTACGGGAGGAATAGGGGCGTTGACACTCCGTATTCTTAATCCGTCACCACAGGGACAGTTCCCTGTGTAATTACAAAAAACAGGCAATTTACAATTTGAACACTAATACACCTGTTTAATACACCGTATCCCGCAATGGGAATGTTTAGTCCAAAATAATGATCTTAAAGTAGCTTTAGTGTATGTATGTATACATTATAAATGTATTTTATATTTAATTGGACAACCCGTTATGTTCTTGGCCAGTGGCCCATTCGGCTGAGCTCCTATACATAATTATGCATCTGCTGTAAGTTACCGTAATGATTAATTTTGTTAGCAATCACAAAACAACTGTCTGTTTTATGGTATATCTTCAACTCAAGCGACAAGTGCGATCACGCGATTAGATTTGGTGCCGGTGGGGGGAGGAGTGTCGTTAGGGTGTAGAAGTAAAAAAAGAACTGCAGTAGGCTGAATTTTTAATAGGAGCTATAAAGTTGAAAATTGTGTAACAGCGGCTACATGAAACTAAGTTCGAGTATATATCTTGAAGAGTCTTAAAAGGTATTAAAACACGAGTCTGATCTATATGCGAGGAGTGGCTTGTGGCTAAGTAGGAATCAAGTAGCTTAACACATTTTTTTTTGGTTTTGTTTTTTTTTTTAATTAAAAGGCTTACTAGCAACCGAAATTACTAGTATTCCCGTTAACCCCTCCAGCTAAGCTAACTTGCTTGTATTAGGAGTGGGTTCACGTCGGTAGTGTACTGGTCAGGATTCAAACCCACGACCTCTTGATCGCAAGTCCAATGCCTTAATCACTAGGCTATCGTCGCTTAAAAGCAACAAGTTAAGCAATCCTAACCGCGTCAATCTATGGATGCTTCGGACAGTTCCACAAAACTTCGATATCGCTTACTTGGGTTGAGGAGATCCGATGGCAGTCACTCCACGTAAAAAATCGAAGTTCATCTGAATCCGACCCCAACTTAGTTTCATAAAAAGGCTCTACGAGATATTATCAGAAGATTTTTTCGACAACATGATTTACATCAGGTACGCAACCGTTTCGGTGTGTGGTTACCACGAGTTGTGTGCATACAATAACTGTAAATTATTTTGTTACTTCGGCTGTTCTCCGTGGGAGAGTTATGCTTCGGCAGAAGGGTCGGCTCGATCGGAATGATACCACGTCATCATCATCAACAACCTTCGATAGTCCACTGCTGGACATAGGCCTCTCTTGAGGTTTTGGCCTACTATACAGGGTTTGTTTCAAGTTTTCTTTCTCTTTGCGGTACGCTTGTCATTCGTAGTTAGCTCTCTTAGTCGACTTACGAGTATACGACACCTACGGGATGAACAGGGGTGGTGTCACTCCGTATTCTTAATTCGATGATGATATCACGGCCTCACAGAAAACTGTTAAGCAATTCTTTTCGCATATATTATACAATTTACGTTGCATTCAGTTGTTGGTAATTATTCTGATATATATACAACAATAACGGTGTACATAACATTCATAACAACAGTACAGTAAGATAAAATGTGGATCTAATGGAACAGTTTTTAGAAATTTTGTTTAAAAATAATTAGAAAAAATAGCAGTAATAATAAAAATGTCATCATCATCATCAACAGCCTATACTAGTCCACTGCTGGACATAGGCCTCTCCTTAGAAAAGAGGTTTTGGCCTACTATACCACGCTGGCCAGACGGGTTGGTATAGGGTTTGTTTCAAGTTTTTCTTCTCTTTGCAGTGCTGTTGTCCTGCTTAGTTTGCTCCCTTAGTCGGCTCTTACGACACCCACGGGATGAATTGGGAATAAAAATGTAATGATTACTAAATATAAAGAATAAACTAAATATACTAAAGAAAAATAATTTAAATGTTTCAACACACTACTACAACTAGGCAATAACTTTGATTTTAAACTGGTTAAGCGGACGTGGAAAATGTCGAGATAATTATTTTCGATAACTTTACTATTGTAATTGCAGCGAATTCGTGTCAAAGGTGATTGCAAGCCATGATTTGTTCTGCCTACTGGTGTATAAAAAAGATTAAGTATTGGTTGTCTGGAAAGTGATGAGGAACGGATAATGAAATCCTTCCGAGAAAATCGTTACATCTTAACTGACCGTTTGATACCCTATGCAGAAAGCAAACAGACATTTGTCTCCGGTTATATAACATAAATCATTTCCTTAGATATTTAGGGCTGGTGCTCCTACACGGTGCAAGTGGTTGGAGTGGGGGGTGGGAGTGGTTGGACGCGGGTTATTTGCGTTAGTAGGATGCACGAGTTACTCGCTGGTCGATATAATTTATATGCTGCTCGCGTGGGTAGGTGGTACATGTATGGGTCTTGCTAGTTTCAGATTTGAAACAGTTTAGTACCAGGGTGCTTTTATATGGTGTAGTAGTCGAAGTAAGTAATAATAAAATGCCTCGAAACATGAGAATTCTTATGGATTTAAAATGAAATCAAATTAATTTTAAATTACCTACGCGAGTGGCTCTCGCTGGGACATGCTCGTATCAATGGACCCGTTTAGTCCTTTTCACGTGCCATATAACCTGCGCAAGTTCCTTGCATCGCAGTTGTTTCATCAGCATCTTGACCCCACAAAATTGTAACTGTTGTGTGAATCGACGCAATACGAGAACTTTCCATTTTAAAATGATAACGTAATAGTTTATTGTTTAAGATTTTTATTATTAATTACTTTTAATTTAAGTATGAAATTGCCGTTGTATAGTAATAGATAGCTACTTTAAATTGACATAAAACCTTCATGGTGTGAGATTTTCGTGTGAAACTTTTTTTAAATGATACATATTACCTATTATTATTGATATTAGCGAAAAACGAGTTTCAAATTTTCAGTACAAATCGGCAATTCGACTGCACGGATGGCGTAGTGGTTTAAGCGGTCGCCACGCCGCTTCCTACCACGCCGAGTGTTGTGGGTTCAAACCCCACATGGGACGACACTTTGTGTGATCCACAAATTGTTGTTCTGAGTCTGGGTGTTCTTTGTGTCCGTTTCATGTATGTTTGTAAAGTCCCCCGCGACACAGGATTTATTCCTAATGCGGGAGTTGTCTTTTTAAAAAAGAAAAAAAAAGAAAAGAATTTCTTACTCACGCCTTTATAACCTAAGCCCCTAAGGAATAGCCAGCCGACTATAATTATGGTCCAACTCACATAAACTCGATGGGCCTGTTGGTTCGGTGGTTTGTGAACCTGACTGTTAAGTCGGAGGTCGTGGGTTCGGTCCCACCCAGGATAATATTATATTGTGTGATGAGCACGATTATTTGTATGTATTTAAGAATATATAAGTATGGCTTTTGTCTTCGGCTCCGCCTGCCTTTTTGTTATCGCGGTAAAAAGTAGCCTATGCTACTAGCTGTTAATTTAGCTTTCCATTGATGATATAATTTAAAATCGGTCTATTGGTTTAGGCGTGAAAGCGTAACAAACAAATAAACAAACTCGCTTTCACATTTTATATAATATATGACGACCGGATGGCGTAGTGGTTTGTGTAACGGACTGCTATTCCAAAGGTCGCGGGTTCGATTCCCGCTCAAGTCAAACATTTGTGTGCATGAACATTTGATGTTTGATTGGGTCTGGGTGTTTCTATGTATAATACTTGTAGGTATGTATTTACAAAAAAAAAAAGTATATATGTATTTATATCAGTTGTCTAGTACCCATAGTACAAGCTCTGCTTAGTTTGGGACTAGATGGCGTTGTGTGTATGTGGTAGAATATTATTATTATTATTTATTATATACTTAGAAGTATGGATAGCGGGCAAAAAAGGACCAAAACCTCCTTTCTAAGGAGAGGCATATGACCTATGGACTATTAAAGGCTGTTCATGATGATGAATAGTTACAGTGTGTGGCTCAAACAGTGTCCGACTTTAAAAGAGCCGAAAATGGGAAATAAATTAAAATAAGAAGCGAAAGAACTTTAAGGAATTTATTTCATTATCATCATTAACAAAACCTTTAATAGTCCACTGCTGGGCAAAGGCAGACGCAAGGCAAGGCAAAACGATCAGTAAAGAACTTTAAGAGTTTAGCGATTATAAACAAACAAACTATACATTTTATATATAGAGATTTTCTTTTCTCTGTTTTCTGTATCTATTACTCCTATTCCAGGTGCTCATATTTCCCGAAGGCACCTGCACAAACCGCTCGTGCTTGATAACCTTCAAGCCAGGCGGTTTTTACCCAGGAGTACCCATACAGCCGGTCACCATCAGGTACCCGAATGCAAGGGATACAGTCACTTGGACGTGGGAAGGGCCTGGCGCGTGAGTATCTATCATTTTTGTACTTGGTTTTAAAGTTTTAACTCTTGGAAGAGTAAAAAAAGAATGCAGTAGGTATATTAAGTACGGCCTCACAGTTAACCCCGGTATTAAGCGATTGTGTCGTTGTTCACCGTAGTAAGTGATGCTACTGGAGCCCAAAAACCCTTCCCTCTATTTATGGGGGGAAGGGTTTTTGGACCCAGAACTTGCTTGTCTAAAAATAATATTTTATATTGTGATTTCCAACTGCGCTAAGGACAAAACTTTGTGTTGTGGGTTCGATTCCCATCTATAACAAATATTGTGTGATAAGCACGGTCATTTGTTCTGTGTCTGGGTGTAATTTATCTATAATATGTATGTATTCTAAAATATTTAAGTTTATTAATCAGCAGTCTGGTTACCACAGTACAGGATCTGCCTAGTTTGGGACCAGGACCGGACCGGACCAGTGTAGGATGTGTGCACTTATTATTATTATTAAAGCGGAGTTATCTTTAAAAATCAAATCAATCCATGTGACTCTAATATGAACAAACTGCATTAATATTGCCTCTATTATTTTCAGTTTAAAGCTGTTATGGCTAACCTTGACGCAGGTGCACAGCTCCTGCGAAATTGAATTCCTGCCGGTGTACTACCCCAGCGAAGAGGAGAAACGGGACCCGAAGCTCTATGCCAGGAACGTTCGGGATGTCATGGCCAAGTGAGTTTTCATATAAGTATATTTATCAGCAGTCTGGATACCCTTGCACGGGTTCTGCCAAATTTACAACCAGACTGTCGTGGCTACCGTGTGTGAGAAAATATCTTATTTTATTTACAAGTATCCATCCGTGTGGTCACGGATTAAGAATACGGAGTGTCATCACCCCTGTTCATCCCATGGGTGTCGTAAGAGATGACTAAGGGAGCAAATTGAGCAGGACAACAGCACTGCAAAGAGAAGGAAAACTTGAAACAAACCCTAAACAACCCGTCTGGCCAGTAGTAGGCCAAAACCTCCTTTCTAAGGAGAGGCCTATGTCCAGCAGTGGACTGTTAAAGGCTGTTGATGATGATGATATACAAGTATATAATATACATATTCGTAAATGAAGAAGGAATTACTTCTTCCTCTCTTTATCCCTTTATTTCGATCGGGTCTCCTCATTTCCTGCGCCAAGCCAGGCAATCTTGGGCTATCGTTTTGAGCAACTGGGCTTTCTTGGTGTCTCAAGCAATGGAAGTCTACCAGATCAACGGCGGGTGGCCTCTCTCTCACTTTTATTCTGGTAGGTTTAATTCAGTGCGAACCACATGATCTTCGTCTCGTCTTCCGATATGCTCATAACGGCGAAGTGATTAGTGCACTATGCATCTCTTGGATCCACCATCAGAATATTGTCACTTAGTCAAGTTAAAATTTGAGGGATTTTCTTATAGTAGTGTCTGAAGAGTTCCTAAATGTTAAATTATAATATTATTATCGAATCTGCATTTACCTATATATACAAGTACAATCTCCAGATTGTGTTGTTTGCAGATGATACATCACCATTATTTAGAATAAAACGGACACTTACTAATTTCACAGACGTAAACAGCGCCATTTCGAAAGTGGTTCATTGGTTTGACGTCAACAATTTGCTTTTAAATGAACAAAAAACTAATACTATACGTTTCACTATGCCAAACGTCAAGCCAGTAAAAACTACTGTGATGATTAAGGATGTTGGGTCATAGAGGTCGAGAGAGAGAGAGTCGACAAGGTCTAAACCTTGTGGACACTACGACATTTTTAGGTATAACACTAGCTTCTAAGCTACAGTGGGGCTCACATATTGATAAATTATCGAGTAGACTCAGCTCAGCATCATACGCAGTAAGAAAAATTCAAGAGTTGACTGATGCTGATACAGCACGACTTGTTTACTTCAATTATTTTCTTAACATACGGTGTTCTACTGTGGGGGAATGCTGCCGACATTCAAACTATTTTTGTACGGCAAAAAACAGCGATTCGAGCACTTTATAATTTAGGCAATAATAAACAAAGATAGCTTTTTGAGAAGTGATGTACATTCTATAAATACCAAAAATACGAATAAACTTGTAGTACCCGCCTCAAGGGGAGCCTTAAGAAAAGACAAACAAGTGTTTTCGAGGTCAATGTGTCCGATTTTATGATAAAATCCCAAATAAGATTCAAGACTTAAAAATTAAAAAAATTAAATCCGCAATAAAACGTGGATTGTGTCAGAAAGCCTATTACTCAATTATGGATTACATAGAAGACAAAAATGCTTGGGATTAATTAGCGCAGGCAATTTCTTAAGTAAACTCGTGGTGTAGGCTAATGTGTTTTTATTATATATTTTTTCTATTCTTTATATTTCACTTCATTTCCTCTTTTATTCGATGTTTTTCTCAATCTTGTTTCCTCTGCATTGTCTTTTAACCTTTTAGTCTTAAATAACGGAAATACTTTCACACATCAAAACAATGTTGTGGTATATTTAATGATGACATTCTATCTATCTGTAAATTGCAAAAGAGTGGCCATGAGTTTGTTTGCCCTTTCTTCTCATAAGGCTCAACCCCTTGGAAACGAGCGGTTGTAGATCGGCACAGGCATAGATTTTGTAGAAGTTTATTTTTTATTAAATTTATTTACTTACTATTTGACAAAACAGAGATTGTTGCTATTGTGTGTCTATGACTTTAGAGTCTACATTAAAGTACATAAAATACATTTCATTTAGATGCGACAATAGAAGTGGACTAAAACTGCGTTTTTCAAGATCTAATAGTTACTTACGAGTACAAGCGTGTTAATAGAAAATAATCCTACTTTTATTATATCAGTGTGTAAAATACTAAATGTACATGTGTAAAGCAGGGTCTGAATTCTGTTACAGAGCTCTGGGCATTCCCGTATTGGATTACACGTACGATGATTGCCGGCTCATAGCTCGCGCTAAACAACTGGGGATACCTGGAGGTACTTTGTCGAGAGAAGTGAACGATATCAGAAATCAACTTGGGTATGTGGTTGTGGCCATATAATTATTAAAGATTTACAGGTGCGTAATCGAGGTTTAATCCTAACATATTATGTTTACAGTCTGGCCCGCTCTCAGATCGAACTGCATCTGGCGACGGGGACGCTTGGTGGAGGGGGCGGGGGCCCCCCGACGCAGTGGGTCAACGCAGAAGAGTTCACGCGCCGCCTCGGCGTGCCTCTGGACACGCGTTCTCAGAGACTGTTTGACATATTCGTAAAGGTATAGTTGGCCGTTTGCGTGTCTACCTGTGTCCGAGAGGAATATATGCTTATTTGTATACTCTGTGCTAGTCGCTTTGAGGTGTAGAATATTTAGCATTTATTTTTATTGTACAATGCTTTGGTTTTCCGTGTGGTGACCGATTAAGAATACGGAATGTCACCACCTCTATTCATCCCGTAGGTGTCGTAATAGACGTTTAAGGCAGCAATCTACGTAGAACAACAAAACTGCTAAGGAAAGGAAAACTTAAAACAAACCCTATACCAAACCGTCTGGCCAGCTTGGTATAGTAGGCCAAAACCTCCTTTCTAAGGAAGCGTATGTTCAGCAGTGGACTGTTAAACTGTTGTTGAATGCAGTGGTTTTCTTTATCTGTTCGGTTAGATAAAGGTTTCTTGTATTTAATTTAAATTAGAAATCTTTGTATTTAAAACTGAATACATTTTTTATGCGACTTCAAAAAAGGAAGAAATTTAATATTTAAGCTGTTTTTTGTTATGAATCATCCATTAGGTTTTTGAATTTTAAGAAAAAAATCTAACCTATAAACATTAAAGCAACCCGTCGTATCATAATATAGGCGAATAAATTAAAGTCGGATTTTCTTGAAAAGTTTATTATGTTAAAGATATTTAATTGTATTACTCATTACTTCTTGTAAAATAGTTTAATTATTTTTGTATATTTCAGAGGTCCAGTGGTCTGGTGTACTTCCCAGATTATCTTCTGTGTGCTGCGTTCCTTTCATTGCAGAACGCGCCTCTGTCACAATTATTATCGTACGCGTTCAAGGTAACATTTTTCGGACATTTCGGACATCTGACACGCAACGCCATCTAGTTTCAAACTAAGCAGAGCTTGTACTATGAAAGCTAGATTGTAAAACAACATTTTAAAAATATTGACATGAATTTCACTAATGAAGCTCCCATATCCTTCTCATCACGCATTATTTATATGCGTTATACTAAGTATTTTTTTCTGAATTTAATAGTACCTATCTAAATTATTGGCTCTAAGTCACTTATTTTATTAGGTTTTTTTATGAGTAACATGTTTTGTTACGTTTCTTTGTAATTGTTTTTAAAAAGGATCCGTTCCTAGAGTTGACCGTAAGATGTTTTTCAGATCAAATAAAAATTGAAGATGGCACTTTGCGCAGAACGAAGGCTGTCATGATTTTTATTGAAAACATTGGTTTCTACGTTTACTTATGTGTGAAATTCGATTTTATCCTACTATTTTTCATTTGTAGTTTACACCCTTTCACAACACAATTCGGAATTTTTGTTTGTAAATATTGTTGACAGTTTTGATGACGTTTTGGCTGACATGACGTAGTTTCAGTGTATGCGTGTGCGTGTAATTGTGTATGTACACGGCAAGGCGTAGTTTTATTTGGCCTCAATTTTTGTTTATAGAGTACCATCTTAATTTTTTTATTTGATTTGAGAAGATCGTAGGTAATATATCCGATGTTTACAAATCATAATTATTTTACATCCAAATTAAAATTATAAAAAAAATATCTAGTCATCAAATCATGCATAAAGATTTAGTCATATCGTGTGTTGAGTACGGTCATTTGTTCTGTGTCTGGGTGTGTATTATCTATGTATGTATTTAAAAAGTATGTTTATCATCAGTTTGGTTACCATAGCACAGGCTCTGCTTAGTTTGGGATCCGACGGCCGTGTATGAGATGTGTTTGTTATATTATTATTACACATTTTTAAGAATAACTTTAAGTCGTGAAAGTGTAATTGAAGATATTGTGTGTGGTCAGGTGTGGGGCGGTGCGGCGCGGCGGGTGAGCTGTGCGCAGTTCGCGGAGCTGGCGCCGCGCTGCCTCGGCCTGGCGCGCACAGACGCGCTCGCCGCCTTCCGCGCCGCCGACCTGCACGACAGGGGACACCTCACCTACGGTGCGTACCACCACATCATCCTTTAACACTCCTCTGATAGACATAGGCCTCTCCTTAGGTTTTGGTCTACTATACAACGCTGGCCAAACGGGTCGGTATAGAGTTTGTGTCGAGTTTTCCTTCCTGCGTAATTTATTTATGTACACATCATGCGCATTTAATGCATTAGCGGACTTAATGCCTAAGGCATTCTCTACCGGTCAACCATTAGGTGGTGCAGAGAAAACAGGAAGTAGGTGCATTTTAGTTACGGTTGATTTAAACATTTAATATTGTATGTATACATTGTACAGAATCATATAATATATACATCACACATCACATCAACAGCCTTTAATAGTCCACTGCTGGACATAGGCCTCTCCTTAGTAAGGAGGTTTTTGGCCTACTATACCACGCTGGCCAGACGGGTTGGTATACGGTTTGTGTCAAGTTTTCCTTCTCTTTGCAGTGCTGTTGTCCTGCGTAGTTTACTCCCTTAGTTGCCTCTTACGACACCCACGGGATGAATAGGGGTGGTGACTCTGTATTCTTAATCCGTCACCACACGGACGAATAATATATACACATATTCAAATCTGTCATATACTACACCTATACATATAGTAGTTTAGTGACTAATTCCTGGTACTATTTTTATAAACCCTATAGTAATTTCTTTATTAAGTTGTAAATAAAACGAATATTTTAAACGTATCTAATATACAATTTTACAACTGTATTTTGAGACTATATAATATAGATCATTAATAGAATTAACTAGTTCCCTAATGATCGTATTTTAATCAAACATTGACCTAATCAGAGCACATGGACGTGTATTTGAGAACACTTATACCAATATAACATAACCCATTTTACCACTAGTTTAAAAAAGAAAACTTATTAGCCGCTGCCCTCGTTTACGTGGAATTTAAAAAACGCTGCCTTAGTGGGTTCGATTCCCGGATAGGGCCAAATTTTATAGGATTTTTCTGAGAGAAAAATAGCCTAAGTTACTTCTTATATAGACAGCTACCTGGTTTTATCAAAATCTGAAGATTACTTTGAACAAACAGACAGACAAGAAAAACTGTTTTTTAGGTATATGTATCGTGTAAATAACCGTGTGAGTATGAAAAAAACCCTATTATTTTGACATTACAAAGAGACACTTCAATTTTATTTATTTGTATTTTTATAAATAATAATCTGTATTTAATTCAATTCTTACATTTAAACTTAGCTTAAGCACAGTACATTATACGATCGGGTATAAAAGAGCTTAAGTGGTAATATGATCACAAATACCGGGCAGGTACGATAGACTCCTAAAAACTAGGTAAGAAACCAGTATCTTAGGAGCCGTGGAAAATCTAGATAGCGATTTATACAAGGCCATAGATCTATTCAATAGGATGTACACAGTAAAAGTTATGGAGAACAATGGCAAACATCATGTGTTATGCTATATTCAAAGGCATATGGTGTCTCTTAAATTGTAAATGTCCATAAGTAAAATAAGGAATCACATCACATCAATAGCCTTTACTAGTCTACTGCTGGACATAGGCCTCTCCTTAGAGATAAGGTTTTGGCCTACTATACCACGCTGGCCAGATGGGTTGGTATAGGGGTAGTTTCAAATTTTCTTCGAATAAGGGATGAACGGTTAGTAAAGAATAGTTAAATTAAATACCTTAGTCCGTGTAGTGACGGATTAAGAAAACGGAATGTCACTACCCCAATTCATCCCGTGGGTGTCGTAAGAGCCGACTCAGGGCACAAAACCACGCAGGACACCAGCACTGCAAAGAAGGAAAACTTGACACAAACCCTATACCAACCCGTCTGGCCAGCGTGGTATAGTAGGCCAAAACCTTCTTTCTAAGGAGAGACCTATGTCCAGCAGTGGACTATTTAAGGCTGTTGATGTGATGATGTGAAATACCTTTTAATAAAAAAAGATTTTAAAGTAATCCATTCAATTTATATTTCAGATGAATTCATTTCGTTTGCGGAGAAGAAAGCTGAATACTCATTCATATTTTCATCAGACGCGACACACCAGAAGCCAAAGGCACAGTGAGGGTCACCACACCACATCCCGACGGTCTGCAGTCAAGTACCCTAAGAGACTATCTCAGAAAAATGGGAGAAGAAGAAGAAATCAGAGAGAATGTCTGTTGTAATGTGTTTTTTTTTTGTATCGCCATCTTTCTATCAGTCTGATAACTTAACCTTTTGATGTTTTTCTTTATGAATTAGACCTCTGAACTAATTATGTGCATTTGCATATTATCAATTTTAGAGAACAACTGCTAGTGTCACGAATTTTGTTTCTTTTACAGTGGCAAAATAGTTTTGTTTGAATCTTTGTTGATTTAAAAAGCTTGACCGATTTCAATAGGTTTTGAATTAGATAGAGGGAGTGATTCGCTATAGGGATAGCAACTGTTCAATCAGCAGCAGCACACAATACTCAGAAGTAGAATTAAAAGAAGATAGAAAAAAGAAGGAGTTCTATCATGAGGTTTATTACTGATTATTAGATTATTACTCCTTGGCTACCAGTTTTAACTTGCTATCAAATAAGCAGTACTAAATACTGATATTGTATAAAAAATCCCATTACATTCATTAAGTTGATTTATCGCCGTAAGTCGATTCATGACTATTTAATTTATTTTATTTTAATAAGGTACTAAAAGATGAATTGTGTGCTTAATTAAAGGTTACTTTTAGATGTTCTTTTTTTGGTATAAAGTCGGTTTCTTCAGATGAAAAGAATTTTTGAGACTGCAGATTCGGGAATGTGAGTGTAGATTGTAGAAAATTTTAGTATTTCGTATACTTATGTAGTGAATAGTGACTGTCAAGGTGATTATATAAAGGAATACCTACGGTATACTTTTGTCAAAAAGAAAAAAAATAAAAGAAAAAAAGATAACTGGTAACTTTTGATTACCAGTTCCATTAAAGTTGGTGTTAGACTAAATCAAAGTATCAAGAAAAAATCCCGATACCTATTTCGACATTTTTTCACTTTCGAATCATTAAAATACAAGCTTTAGAATGGTTCGCTATGACTCTTATAATACCCGGACTAGACTTCTTTAACGGAAAAACAGTTTTAGTACTTTATACTATATGTCTGGTTTAAGAATCTTTGTTCCTCAAAAGAATTTTCAAAATTCACTTACTGAGAAAACATACATAAAAGTAAGCAAAATAAATCCATTGAGCGTTTGAATATAATATAATTGTGTAAAAGTGGGAATTTAAATATATTTTGCGTAAGATTACGAACTTGAAAAACACTAGAACACAGAAAACAATGGGAACCTTATAGTTAACAATGCTGTTACCGTTTTGATACAGTTAAATATATAGAAAAAACTAACAGTTAAAAATTTATTTTATATTTTAATAACACGCACCACACGACAGACACACACTAGTTAGGTTCCTCTCATACAATGAAACTACACATTAAAAATTAAATTACAGTAAATAATTCTCATAATTCATATCTAACTTTATCAATTTGAAGTTATTGGGGACATACATATCTTTTTTCCCGTGTGTTACGGGACGGGGTATTTATAAAACCGACAAAAGTCGAGATGTTGAGCTCAACACTCACATAATTAATAAGTCTCAGAACGATTATTATAGAAAATAAAAGATTTCTATTACATTAAAAAAAAATTACTTGAGGAAGTAAAATATTTCACTTAGTCGTTTTGGCCACGGCTAATGCAATTTGCATAAGTCCTGGCCAAAACGACAAAGTGTCAAACAACTTTCAAATATAGTTATTCCATTTTAAAAAGTTTTGCCAAACTTTGCCACAACAGTCTTTGTCCGGGTATTGTACGAAAACTGATTATTTTTTTGTTTGACTTTGTCTAAGTATATAGATAGTCCTTAGTCTAAAAATATAATTAACTTTTGCAGTTGCTATTTATTGAAAACCTAGTATAATTTATTTATTTGTGAATAGTTGTAGCGTTACGCTTCTTTCCATAGACTGTAGAGCGTGGATGAGTCAATTATTGGCATTATTATTTTGAAGCATAGACAAGTTTATCAGTAACTGGATATTAAGTTTAGTGTAATATGTATAATTATAATGTGTAAATGTAAGTGATGTTTCAAGCTCTTTAAACTGCAAATTTAAGAAATAATTTATAATTTGTTATGTTTTGACTTATATACCATACATTTAATTAATTATAAGTTTAACCACAAATAAAAAAGAAGTTCCTATACCCTGCTTCCGTTTCTAATATCCATCTTCCAGGACTCTGTGGTACTTGCATAGATGTGCTTAAGAGTCAACTAACTGAAGAGATTATTTTACGATGCCTTCGAACTTCGTACTTCCGTACGCCTTCGTACTTCCTACAGATACTTCGACAAGAATGGAAAATATTAAAAATAAATTTTGACCTATTATTTATTTTGTAAGTTTTTATTCAGAATACTATTTTTTAAAGCGCTAAGTTGGCAACACTGACAATGAGCAGTTTTTGGTGTAGAGTATTTATGAAGTGTAGAGGCAAGGAGAACCATCTCATATGGGAGGAAAGTTGTAAAAGTATCTAGCTGTATACTGAAAATATAGGTCGCCCCTGTATTCAGATACTACGATATGAACATGAATTGAACTGTGCCGAGTTCAAATATTAAAATACTTTTACTGTCTGAAAGTTATTTTATTTATTGTCAGTAAAACTCATAGACAATTTTTGCAGTGTGTGTGACTATTACACAGTGTTTAATTATTATTTATTAATAAATAATTAATTTATCCTAGGCTACTGCAGCGCCACTCTTATTAGACACGTTTTTACGGACACTTTTCATACCTAAAGACGGTGCTCCTTGCCTCTATCCTCCATAAGAGTATCAAAACTCAAAACGTCAAATAAAAATCGCTTTTTAATACTTCCTAGTGTTATCCGCCATCTGTATCCTGTAGTTTAGTAAAAATTTTATACATATAAACAAATAATATCATATCGTGAACATAATTAGTCAATAGTGTTTATTTTCTTGTAATAGATATAACTGTACATGTACCTATTTAATACAACATAACTTTTGACATGTGACTTTTGACATGTCAATGATGTCATTGAGAGAGAGATGATGTCACCAATGAGAGCGCGCGATGCTAGAGTGCTCTGTCAAATTTTAGGTGAGATGTACAGATGGAAATTATTGCTACTTTTAAATCATATTGCTTGATGAAATGATTGGGCTTAGTCACAGTGATTTCACATGTGATTGTGATTTAGATAAGTGGCATTAAAATCAATCAAATTTCTTTTTTTTTTATTTAGATTTTTCGCGAGTCTTGCGCTAGCGTAATAATAATAATTAAGTAGCAGTGGTTTTGTAAAACACTCACAGGTGTGACGCAATGATTATTTAAAATGTGATTGTGATTTTATTCCATCCCAAGTGAGGTGTTAGATGTCTAGACATCATTTGCGATTAATGTAAAGCTCGCACGTTTTTATGCCGTATTACCGACATATCCCAAAAATAGTCAAGTAATATATTATTTATAAAAATGTGTGATCGTATAACGCTATGTACGAATTAATTCATAACACAGACAATTTGACACTTGATTTTCCAGTAAATAAATAATAAATTCCACAAAATGCGAAATGATTGCTACAATTTAAATTAAATATAAACCTTATTGTATTGTGGTAGAACTGATAATCGTATAATCATCAGAATAATCTTGTAAAACAACTGACGTATGATTGTCATCTACTATTATTAATGGTATTTGTTTACGTATGTATGTATTTATGTAAGTTTATATGTATTTAGGAATTGTATGTACGTATGTACAATGTGTATGGATTCTAGTATATGATAGGTTTATGTACGTTTGATATTATCCACCTACTTCCTGTTTTCTCTGCATCACCCAAAGGTGAGGGCATTAAGTCCGCCAATGTACCAAAGTACATGATGTATAAATAATTTGATTGGACATCTTTTTACAACTATAGTACATAATGATATTTTTTTTAATTGATTAAATAAATATCAAGTGTATAAGGTATTTTTTACCTTTACATTGCTTTATATTTACACAAATTAATAAATAACCATAAACAATTATAGCGATACACGTTCACACAATTTTTTTTTAATAAATAAATTTATGCGTAATTTATATAAACTTATGTTCGTGTCATTCTTGTCGAAAGAGATTTTCGTCAAAACGATTACTATTCGAACATTATAGTGGAAATTACTTTTTAATATTTAATAAATCTAGATGTTTGTATTGAGTGTGTTATCTATGAACCTAAAACACAAAAAAAAAACTGTTAGTTTATGAACAAGAATGTATGTAATTTTAATTTATATGATTTTGTTATAGTTAATTTTATTGTTATAACTTTATTTTTAATGTTTATTTTAATTTTATTTAATTCATTCAGTGATTTGGTAGTCTGTGAATTCTTGTTTTTATCTTGTCTCTGCTATTTCAAGGAAATGTTACATTGATGATATTTTGCGTGTTGTTTGTAGATTTTTTGTATAAATGACCATTAAGCCAATAATTGGCCTTTTTAATATAGCATGTGTAATTTTAGGCCATTACTAAATGTGATAACTCTAAGGGCGTAGTAATAATAAAACTAAGCTACATTGACGCTAACTTAACAATTACGATTACAACTGAGATTAGATTCCATATTTTTCTGTGCAACATTTTTTTTTATTGTGATATGTAAACACTTAAATCGTAAATAATTACATATATGGATTCATTAATCATCATTCATTATTGATTTGCTTAACGGTCGCCTATGTTGAAATTCCCATGAAAATCGATCTACCAGTTCCGTAGATTAGTCGTAACAAACAGACAGACGGACAAATTTTTTCATTTTTTTATATAAATACCCTGTGAACTGTTATAAACTTCTATAATTTTGTATTGAGGACATGCGACAGTAGTCGCCATTTTATTCTTGTTATTAATATTGTTATTATTATGTCAAATCTAATAGTACTCAATAATTATATTATATTAATAATGACATAAAAAATAATATAATATTATTTAACAATTTTTCTTTTAAACTTTCTTCATTGAGCAAACAGTATTTTATACAACCAATATGTAAAAAAATAATTAATAATGTTGCCAGTAAGAATAGCAAATTAAAATTACAAATTTATTTAAGAGTTTGTATGTTTAATAATGATTTTCATATTTATATACGTACATATAGATGAAATGTACCCCTGAAGGCTAATTCTCGCAATAAAAATTCGGTAAGAATTCATTTTCGATCAACTTTCGATCTCACAACTGTCGTAAAAGGTATTAAAGTGTGAAAGAACGAAAGCATTTATTATGGCAACTACACACACAAACATTTAATTTTTACAAAAAAATAATCTAAATAGGAAAAGAAAAGAAAACAAGAATAATTGGGAGTTTATCATTTCTGGTCACTGGCAACACCACATGTTCTGGCAAACGTCAGTATTGTCAGTGCGCAGACAAGAACTGGCAAAGAAGGTTCCTATCCCAATACTCATGGTCTATTCAACATTTTCTGCAGTCTCGCTTTCAATGACTTTCGATCGTCCCAAAAAAACAAAAAGGGTAACCTTCCTTGGTGATGGGGTGGGGACGGTAAAATTTACCACGAAAGCCGGCCGGATACTTATATTGTATAAGTATCCCGCCGGCTTTCGGGGTTAATTTTACCGGCCCTTCTTAGGGGAGAGTTCGGACCAAGTGATTTCAAGGTTCCCCTGAATCGACTTACCGTGGGTGGGGCGGTATCAGTATGCTAGGTCCTTGACCTATCCGTTTTTTATACCCAAATTTACCTTCTGTTTTTATCTTGTCTGAAAACAGCCACATTCACAAGCCAAGTCAAGCAGACACTCCGTCACGAAGGAAACTAGCCAAAACCTTTGTCAAACCCAAATAGAATTGGAAGAAGGGAATTATTTTTAATGATGATGTTATATTATACAAATAAATAAAATTTAGGTGTCTGTTTGTAATGTCAAAATAATAGGGTTTTCATGCTCACACGGTTATTTGCACGATACCTGCGCCTAAAAACCAGTTTAAATATTTGTTGTCTGTCTGTAAGTTTGTTCCGGGTAATCTTCAAGACGGATGGACCGATTTTGTTAATATTTTACTACCAGGCAGCTGTAAGGAGTAGCTAAGGCTACTTTTTCTCTCAGGAAAACGAGACGAAATTTTGCCCGGTCCGTGCAGGCAGTTTTCAAATTCTTTTCAAACAAAGTCGCGGGCAAGTATAAAATAAAGGTTGCCCGACTCTGTCTGTGTTGTCAGTAAATGTGTAAAAAACTTGACGGGCCTATTTGTCCAGTGGTTAGTGACCCTGACTGCTAAGTCGGAGGTCGTGGGTTCGATTCAGACCCAGGACCTATAATTGTGTGATGAACACGATCATTTGTTCGGTGTTTGGGTGTAATTTGTATAGGATTTGTATGTATTTAGGAATATTTAGGTATGTTTATCAGCAGTCTGGTTACCATAGCACAGGCTCTGCCTAGTTTGGGATCAGACGGCCTTGTGTGAGATGTGTAAGGTTATAATGAATATAATTAAACCTTATGTAGTACATATAAAAGCTTATATCAGCTCTTTATAGCCATGTCTTCTATTCTGGTCGAACTGGCGCTGAATTTGAAGTTTTTAGTGCAATTTAGAAGTAATCATGCTTCGTTACTCTTCCTTTAGAATAGTTATATTATTCCATGAAATATTAATTTAATATGACAAGTTCTTATAAGTAAATACTGTTTAAATAAAAAAATAAACAATTGTTGTTTAAGTTTTTTTTTAAATCTGTTAATAAAAGAATATTCATCATGTCTTTTTTTTTCTGTTGTTTGATGCCCTGACCACTGGCCTTTTAGGTATATGGGGTAGAGAGCAGACAAGTCCCTGAAGGTAAGTGGACATAATTATACAGACACGAAAAAATAATGAGCATAAACATATAACAAAAGCGTACGCGCCATTTACCTCTGTGCCATTGAAGTTCGTGCGAGTAGCGTCGCAAAACACAAGTTTAGGTATCAGAGGGGCCAGTACTGCGCATGGGACGGAAGGGGGGGGGGGGGGGGCAGGTGGCTGCCAGCGCGTGTACCACAAGGTCACGGTAACAAGTATGTTACTCGCTGATAATGTAGCTTTCCATTGGTAAAAGAATATTTGAATCAGTTTAATGATTTATTTATTTATCTCTTTATTGTACACCATTGAAGTATTATATATACAGATATTAAATACATTTCGGTATAACAATAGGCTCACGGCGATCTCTTACAGACAACCTTTATACGGATATTGTCAAAAAAATTAGGGTAGCCTGGGATGTACTAATACAACAATAAACATAAGGTTACTAATATATACGTTTAAAGTATATTATACATACAACTAATAAATTGAAATACATACAACATATATAAATACATACATGCCAAGTAATGATTTAAAAAGCTACTTAGTCACTTTTTAAATTTTTGCAGTGATTTGGCTTGCCTAATTGCTTCCAGTAGATTATTCCACAGTCGAACTCGAACTCGATTTAGGTGTGAAAGCGTTGCAAACAAACAAACTAAATTTCACATTTATAATATAAGTATGAACTAGTCCAGAGTTGTTACCAAGCGTGATGTATAGTTAACTTGTTTGAAACTTCACGAGTACATTATCAACATCATCATCAACAGCCTTTAATAGTCCACTACTGGACAAAGACCTCTCCTTAGAAAGGAGGTTTTGGCCTACTATACAACGCTGGCCAGACGGGTTGGTATAGGGTTTCTGTCAAGTTTTCCTTCTTTTTGCAGTGCTGGTGTCCTGCGTTATTTTGCGCCCTTAGTCGGCTCATACGACACCCACGGGATAAATTGGGGTAGTGACATTCCGTATTCTTAATCCGTCACTACACGGACGAGTACATTATACAATTCTGAATTAATTAAATTGATTTTTATTACTACCTACTTGTTTGTAGCCTAATAATGCACACAAACATATACTATATTGTATGCTCAGTACGTATGTTTGCGAATGTACCTGCGCAACATTCGGTTTGCAGCCAACGTCGTTGGTGCTGAGTTGTTTGGCGCGTACTATATTACAACTATGTTTATAAGCGTCTCAATTAGGTTTTATAGTTTTAAGAACTACTTCCGTCCCCACCGATTTTCTCAGGAACGGGTAGACCTAGCAGGTTGAAATGTATACCAGATATTAAGGACTATGGACGCTATTAGGTGTATAAAAATCAAGGTCCTAAGTCAACACGATAAAAAGATATGGGCGAATTTCGATTTTCGTGAAAACTTTAAGTACCAAATTTACCCTTATTTTCATCTTCTTTTATTTTTCAGAATTTTCCCTTTACTAGTGCTGTAAGACCTTGCTTTTAACCAAAATTGTCAATTCTAGGTCAACGGGAAGTATCCTATAGGTTTTAGGTCGAAACCCTATATGGTAGTTCCCATTGACCTAGAATCACGAAATTTGGCAAAATGAAACGTCTTACATCACAAATAAAGGCATAATTCAAAAAAATAAAAGAAGTTAAGATAAATTTTGGTACTACGCAAAAATCTACGTAAAATCTGGGTAGGTATGGAACCCTCGGCGCACGAGTTCGACTCGTACCTGACCGGTTTTCATTTTTTTATCTCTGACATTTGCAAGGACTTCAGACCAATAAAACTAGAACTACTTACATTAATTTAAAATTTTTGCAAACTCTTCTACGTAAATATGGGAGAAAACATATCTTCTCATGGTGCCGTGGTTTTGAGATATAAGTGTGGCCAAGCTTGGGAGACTGACCCCAGCAGGTCCACTTATAAACGCTTATAACTTTTAAAACAGTGACCGAATAATTCTGATATTTAGCGACAAATTTCGTCTAATTAGCGACAAATTTTCGGTGTTTTCAAAATTAAAATCCATGTGGGTGGCCAAGCAAGTGTCACTGGATAGACGAGTTAATACACCGTGAGGTTTTAGTCGGTCCGTTTTTTTTATCTTAAAATACACCACCCCGCCACCCCGCCATATCACCCCGTCGACACACCACCCCGCCGCAAAACCCCGGTGGGGTGACGGCCCGAGGGGGTTTCAACACGTAAAAAAAAGGGTTAGTGTTAAGTTTTCCTTCCCTTTCAGTGCCGTTTTCCTGCGTAGTTAGCTCCCTTGATCGCCTCTTACGTTACCCATTGGATAAATACGGGCGAAGTATTCTTCATCCGCCACCACATTCACTAGTTGAAAAGAAATGAAAGAATTGCTTTACATCAGACTTCTGTGATTCCTTCGATCGTTATGCCATGGTTGTCCCGCCTTTTAATAAACCTTAAAATATTAAGTGGATCTTCGTGTTATTTTTCATGTATTTACACCAAAGTATGGGAAAGGGAGTTGGGGCATCTCTGTATTGTCCCTAAGGGAGGGTGAATGGAAATGAATTAATAAAATCTACACTAAAATAGTTTAGGTACCGCCATGAAGTCGGTATTTATTAATGTTATAAATTTAATATATTCTAGAACATTGTCAAAAACTCGTTAAATGAATATAGTAAATTTTTGACGGAGTTTTGCAGGATCAGGTTAATTCGTCATTAAATTTGCAGTTTCTTGGTTGGGAATAGTAGCACCCTCTGGTGTCATCTGTGGTGAAGACACGGTCACAATAGCGTTTCTGTAGTGGGTGGAATTTCAACGTAATCGTAACTTTCTTTCTTTGAGTATATTTCCCTTATATAATTTATAGTATCTTTTATATCGACGTCAAACGCGGTTAATTTTTCATATATCATCAAATGGTTCAAAAATGGGTCAGCGACAAAATATACATGGTAATATCGAAACCAGTGACCCCACGGTATGGTTCTATGGCGCATTTTATTATGTAAATAATAAAGCAGTTTCAATTGTTCAGTTTTTATCCTCCTTAACCTGTTAAAGAGATACCCTATCTGATATCGTCTGTCACTTCTTATTGGTTCCCTTTGCCGTAAAGCTTTACCAACTTCGTATCTTGTATGAATGAGAAACTGTAGGAAATTTCGTCTTATAACATATTCTTTCCATTTTTCAATGCCATAAAATCCGTGCTCGAGATCATCATGGTCTACAGTGGAGAACTGAAATCTTCTTTTTATTACATTCACTTCCTTTGATAATTTGTTGTACATCTGATCTGCGTGATCTTGGCTGCCTTCGTTTACTATAAACTCATCTGGCTCCATAAAATTTACTTCACCTTTAAAGTTAATATCTAAGTCCGGATCCACAAAATCATTCGGATTATCTGTCCCATTCCATTCAAGTGTATATTTAGCGTCCCTTAGCAGATCTTGCATGGATGCTAAGTTTCCAAATAATGTTTGATTGACTTCATAAGAATATTTTGGAAGTGATTCTGCATATTTGTAAGAAAAGTCTGAAATTTAATGACTCGATGAGTACTAAAAAACAATACCAACCGTATAGTACGGTTAGGGTATTCGCCTGTTCGATTAATGTTTGTATGCTTACTTAACATTAGGTTTGTTAAAGTACTTTGGAGTGAAATGAGCATTCCAAGGGCATGTGAAAGGCTGACAAAAAATGCCCAACGACCTATAAATTGAGTGGGCACTACTTAAATACGACAAACTTTATTCCGTCAGTATCAAATACGAATTTCAAAATACCGGTTTTTATAATTCGGAATGGTTCAAAATTCCTAATATAACAACTCCGATTTATCATTCATTCTATATCTATAATTCAAAAATGTCAGTATTCCTAACTTTTAGAAATACTATGCTTAACATACCGAGTTTCAATAGATCGAATAACAAAAAGTCCGACTTAATGATAATCCAAAACTTCAATTTATTAGTAAACAATCATAGATTTAAAACTATGATTGTTTACTACTTAATAAAAATATTGTCTTTCGCAACCAAACCCAAATGATTCACCAACAATACGTAGGTCACTCTATAAATTTTCAAATTACACTCCATCACTCCCTATGCAAATTTCCAATCGGTTTACCCAGTCTTGGAAACACTTATTCCAGTCTTCAAACAGGTCAACAATGGTTGATTCATAGGTAGCTACTGCTTCCTCGGGACTTCAAAAAAACTTGCCTTTTAAAGTCATAAGGAGCTTAGCCGGGGCTGTAAGGTGCGTGACGTAGGGTTTCAATACTCGGTTCTAGAATAAACGCCTCCCTTCTGAGGGAAAAGTGTGAACACGCATTGTAGTGGTGCAGCATCATTCCCCGGAACCCGGTCTTTGGTCATCTCTCCTGCACAGCTTTGAAAACTTTTCGCAATGCGACTGTAGTGTACCATTCTGAGTTAACAGACTTACAATTCTCTGGCATTGATATTGCAAGATGTCTACTCCGTGAAAGAAAACTGGCCACTATTTTTTTGCCAATGTTCTCCGGTCTTTGCAAATTTGTTGGCAACTGGTCATCTGGTGACACACATACCGAAGAACGCTTCTTGCTTTTCGGGTCATATTGATATCCATGTCCCGTCGCTGGAATTAATTTCAGGAACACGTCTTGACCTCCCATTTTCAAGACGTAGACGAATCTCACGGTACCATTTCACACGGGCTTCTTTTTTCCGTTTTGGAGAGCAAACGAAGTATCCAACTGCAACAAAGTTTCCTGATTCTAAGATGTTCATGTAATATGGTGTGAACACTAACCGAATTGATGCCTAAGATTTTCTCTATGTCCCTGTATGTAATTCGTTAGTTATCTCGCACAAGCATTTCAGTAGTTTACACATTTTCAGCAGTGACTGCTTTTGGCGGGCGTTCATTTCTGTCATCATTTTCAAGGCTAGTTTTCTCCCTTTAAAAGTAATTGCTTGAGAAGACTCACCTTTTCTTTCCTGTGCGGGACTCCCCTCTGATACCAGCCACCAGTGGGGTGGTTATGTCGTACTCAAACCGACTAAAATCCGCACACCGTCTCCAGGCCAGTCCTAGTACCCTGACGTACCTCGGGTCATCTACGGCTTATAGATGACCCTTTCCTGTGTTGGAACCCCGATGTTCCCTTTCTGCGCCCAAAGGTTGTGCGCGCTCTGTAACTCGTCTCGCCGCCACCCCAGCCTGCTTTTGCTTGGGTGACAGATAGCCTCACCTGTTACCGCCAGGCCTGGGCTTAGAGAGGACGAAGGTCGTTCTGCGACCTCGAGCGCCTGAGTCGTCCATGAGCAGACTCACCTAAAGCTGATTTTAAACGTTCTAAGCTCAAACCTTCAGATAAACAACATTTAAAGTCGTAAAATAAACCACGCAATTTTTCACGTTTAAGCTCCATTGTGGCAGACGAAAAAGTCGGGCATTGATGACAGTAAAATACTTTTTTTTTTGTGGGCAATGGCACCTTTTGTGTACAATTTTTAAATAAATTTGTCTTTTTAAAACTTATAAAGTACTTACGTAGAGGCAAATCTGTCGTTAATCTCAAAAAATTCAATAACAGTAGATGGTACCCGGGATATATAACGGGAAGAAGAAAACACAAAAAAATTACTACACAAATATTAAATACAAAGTAGTTTTTAAATTAATTTAATTGTTTAAGTATATAATATTATATTTATTAATAAATATTTAATTAATTATATAAAATTATTTTAATTATCAATTAAATTAGTTTATTCGAGGTATTGAAACTTGGAATGTCGTTTTTCGGACCGAGAACCCTTCGAGCATTTGATCCTTCGAACTATAAATATCGGAATACAAAAAAAAACGCATTTACATTTATATACAAAATAAATTTCGTGTATTTTAATAATAAACATTATTATTAATTCCTAGGTATTATGAATTTCGGAACGAACGAAATGAAATTAGTAATAAAATATTTCGGAGTATTTGGGTGTTCCTATTAATCGGGAACATACCTCTGTACCCCTCGTACAGGGGTATGTTCTCGGGGGCCTCGTGAGAAATATGTGTTACGAGTGAGCCTTTCGTGAGATCTCCCTCCCGGGCTGATTGTTATCTTTTATACCTATGATATTCTGAACACTGTCATTAACGGCTGCGTTGCTGTTGATACTGGTGTACAGGAGTACAGTAGTGGGCGTATTTGAGGGGTTAGTCTCATAACACCAGCGATCTCTTGTAAACTTGTTAGATTCGCGTCCACGGCCCTACGGCCTCGTCGTAATTCCATCTCTGGTGCTTCGTACTTACGTAAAATAACTGGGCCTGATTCTTATGAGAAAATGCCATGATACGGCTCTTCTCAGGGTTCGTCTGGTGCACCGATAAGGGCAGAGGCTCTTTTTGCCCAGAAAATGGTGCATTTCTGGCGTTTTCAGAGGGCCATGGTAAAGCTATAGGGAAGTACCACGTTGTATCGACGGTGGCGGTGATCAGTATTTTCCCTTAGAGGACTTTAGAGGTGCCCCAGTATTCCTGGGAGAAAGATGTCAAAATTCGCTGATGTCGAACTATGTGGCGATAACGCGCCTTATTATACCGTACTGATTGTAGTCGGGTGGACAGTACAGAGTATAGCCCTCATGCATCATGGTGGCCAGTTGAAAAGGAGAGGTGGGTGTGTGTATGTTGTCTAATTAGGAGTTCCTTGAAGGTCGTGCACGCGCGTTTAGGACCACACTCGATAAAACAGTCATTTTCGCCCTTCTATTGCGAATGGAATTGTGGTAACCATTTAAAGGAATATAAAATAGTGAAAAGAATATAAAACTTACTTAGTATAAACAGTATTGATATACACATTTCCCAAAACTATTCTAGTTAATGAAACATTCAATTAAAATGGTAATGAAGATTTAAATTATCCGATTAAATATTAATCATAATTTTAGTACTAAGCAATGAGTCATGGCAGTGTTGATTACAAATGAACGTTTTAAACTTTCACAAAATCAGGATTTCTATTAGGAGCGTTATGTAGCTGATAAATAGTAGATTTTACTTAAAAAGGGCGTTTCAAAATATACTTTTCCTGGTTTAGGTAAATTTGAGGTTCTGAAAACCAACATGCGTAAACTCACGCCGATTGCCCAGAGACGAAGAGACGAAGTAAACGCATTCATTCTGAAATAGTCTCAAATGGCCTATATCCAGTACTTCTGAGATGATGATGATTCAACGAATGGCCACTACGACCGAATGGCGTAGTGGTTTGTGTAACGGACTGCTATTACAAAGGTCGCGGGTTCGATTCCCGCTCAAGTCAAACATTTGTGTGCATGAACATTTAATGTTTGATTTGGTCTGAGTGTTTCTATGTATAATAAGTATGTATTTACAAAAAAAAGTATATATGTATTTATATCAGTTGTCTAGTAGCCATAGTACAAGCTCTGCTTAGTTTGGGACTAGATGGCGTTGTGTGAATGTGGTACAATATTATTATTATTTTTTAATACCTTAATTATAATAAAGATCGTCGTATCTGTTCACGAATTGAAAGGCTCCCGTTAGACAGATGGACCAAGGGTCTGATGCAGAAGGCAGTTCTCTTCGACACGGTTTGAATAGTGAGGAGGTTCCTGTCTTTGGGACCATAACCACCGGTATATTGGTCCCCGAAGGTACCCGAAGTTAAAAAGTAATTATGTATTTTTTTTGCCTAGTGTAACAAATGAAAAAAATGACAACGTTTAAAAATGTAATGAATGTCTGTACAAAAGTAAGTAAAGAAATTAAAAATGACATGAAATAGTTTATTTTAGATTACATGAAGCCACCATATTAAACACATGTAGAATCTTGAGAAAATTAATGCAGTTAGATGACAACACACCAACGTAATGCACCCACCAGAAGCAGTATTTACTTAGTCGAGGCCCGTTAATGCAGTAGAACCACCTAAATAGCTGAGAAAATAAAAATAGAAATTAAAAATAATAAAGCTGCATCTATGGCAACAAGTGTCGGAAAAAAGTCTTGGTACAGATTTTTCGGTTTCGTTCCCATCCGCTGAGCGTGTACCGCGCGATAAGGAACGTCGTTCAAAACGAGCACGCAAGCCAAGAGACACAAACGCGTAGAGAAGACCAATTCTCGTAACAAAAGTTCGGTCTGAATTCAGTTCCGATCAACTTTCGATGGTAGTAAAGTATTAAACATCCTACGTTAACTGTAATGTCACATCACATCAACAGCCTTTAATAGTCCACTGCTGGATATAGGCCTCTCCTTAGAAAGGAGGTTACCTACTATACCACGCTGGCCAGACGGGTTGGTACAGGGTTTGTGTCAAGTTTTCCTTCTCTCTGCAGTGCTGTTGTTCTGCGTAGTTTTCTCCCTTAGTCGGCTCTTACGACGCCCACGGGATGAATAGGGGTGGTGACACTGTATTCTTAATCCGTGACCACACGGACGGAACTGTAACTGTAATGTGATTAGGTATATCGTATTGTAACCGAAAATTTAATCGATAATTGTTAGGTTTAGTAATACTTTACTATTTTACTACGAAAATACCTTTTATCACAGTTGTGAGATCGAAAGTTGATCGGAACTCAATTGAGACCGGAATTTATTACGAGAATTGGCCTACAGATCCCCCCGAGAATGGCGGATTGGTTTTGGGCTTTGGGTAATCTCCCTAACAAAGAAAGAATTGTTAACACCATTTTTCTGCGAGGCCGTGGAATCGCTCCGGTCGAGCTAACCCAAGTTTTTTTTTTTATAAACGAAAGCAGACGAGCAGACGGGTTGCCTGATGGAAAGTGACTATCGCCGCCAATGAACGGATGTAACTCAAGAGCCACAAACGCGTTGCCGGCCTTTTAGGAAGGAATACGCTCTTTTTTTGAAGGTTTGAAGGTCGTAACAGTTCGGAAATACCACAGACGATAACCCGTTCCAAAGACTATTTGTGCTAGGCAAAAAGTGTCTCGAAAAGCGCACAGTAGTTGAGCGCTAACTATCCGTGTGATGGGGATGAAAATTTTGCCGTGTGGAACGATGGCGGAAAGTTGCGGCCTCTCCATGATATATGCGATAGAGAACACATCTTTACGTAACGCCAAGGAACCGAGCCGATCGGAGATGTTTGGGCTATCGACGATTTGAGTCGCTCTGTGCGTCTAGAGGTGCGGTCTAGAGGGAGAAGCTGGTACTGAGGTGCCAATGAATAAAGATGACAACAGTTTTCCATATGCGGCCGGACTTGCGCCTTATAAAGCTGAAGGCGGTGGGCCGGAGTGAAATACTGCTTCTATCTGTTCAGCACACCGAGCTTCTTTGAGGCCAATTTTACCTTACCCTCTAAGTGGCCCGAAAATGGACTTCGCTAGATATGTCGAAGCCCTAGGATTCCGAGGTGTGTTAGAAAGGCGAGCAGATCACCAGCTCAGCGACCCCGGCGAAAACCATATTGTCGGTCATTGAGTAGCTGGTGATCATCCAAGTACCGGAGGAGATGGCAGTTGATTATGGATTCGATAATCAATAATCAATCATGCAACCAAAAAAATTCACTTTTACATTTATAATATAAGTACGGAAGTATGGATTACGTTTAATAAAGGAGGTTTTGGTCTAATATACCACGCTGGCCAGACGGGTTGGTATAGGGTTAGGATTCGTCCTCGACGGGAGGTGGCTCTTCGACGAGCACTTCCGACAGCTTGCTCCGAAGCTGGTCAGCGCTGCGTCTGCCCTAGGGCGACTCTTGCCCAATATGGGTGGACCCAGCGTCGCGACAAGACGGCTGTACACGGGGGTTGTCCGGTCAATGGCGCTGTACGGTGCACCGGTGTGGGCGGCGGCTCTGACCGCCCAGAATAGGGTACGCCTCTGGCGCCCTCAGAGGGTAATGGCGGTCAGAGCCATACGCGGTTACCGCACCGTTTCTACGGAGGTGGCATGCGCGTTGGCCGGAACTCCCCCGTGGGATTTGGAGGCGGAAGTGCTCGCCGAAGTTTATCGGCGAGTGGCTGACTTCCGGGCGGAGAGCGGATTTCGCCCTCCGCCCGAGGATGTGCGCGAGTGGCGCGAAGCCGCTCGCCGAGCCCCGATGGCTCGTTGGTCGTTCCGGCTGGAGACTCCACGCGCTGGCTTCGCCGCCGTGGAGGCTCTCCAGCCGGTCATCGCCGAGTGGGCAGGGCGGCAGCACGGGACCCTTTCCTTCCGACTGACGCAGGTGCTTTCCGGGCACGGTTGCTTCGGAAAGTACCTGCACACGGTCGCTAGGAGGGAACTGAGTCCCGCCTGCCACCACTGCGACTGCAGTGAGGACTCGGCCCAGCACACGCTGGCGGTCTGCCCCGCATGGGCGGCGCAGCGCCGGGCCCTCACTGCAGTCATCGGAGTGGACTGTTGTTTTACCGCGGTCGCAACCTTCTGCGAGGTAGTAATCTCGCGGAAGGAGGCGGCGGAAAGGGCCCGGGAGGACGACCTCCACTCGGACCCGATCCGCCGCCGGCGAACCGGGCGGCGGAGGCCCGCCTACCACAGCCTCATGCCGCCCTGAGTGTGGCCGCGGGTGGACGGGGTGGGTTTCCCCTCCACCCGCATTAGTTTGGCCAGCCGCGAGGGGGCGGCGTCCGCGTGTGCCGGACGTCGCCTAAAGAGAGGAAAAATATTGAGACGGAGCCCGCACCAGGAGCGGGCTGGCGCTAGGAGGGGTCCGGATGTCTTAACAACAGCTGTTCCCGGATCCCTCCTGTTACAGGCGCAGAGTGGCACACCGTGTGGTTTTAGTCGGTCCGAGTCCGACACACCACCCCGCCGCAAACCCCGGAGGGGTGACGGTCCGAGGGGATTTCCACACGTTAAAAAAAAAAAAAAAAAAGGGTTAGGATTCTTAATTCATCACCAGACGGACACTTTTAGTAGAGCGAAAATCGTGCCTGGTCCTGGATCCCGATTGGAAAAGTAGGTTAGTAGCTTGTAGGATATATTATGTTGGTTCACACAGGCCTCAAGTACTTTAGATAGGATGGAAATTGGGAACGGGGTGATATTGTAAATTATTTGTAAACGTTTACATATTTTATTGAAACACATTTTAGCTATCTTTCACATGTAATCCTGATTTTGGTTCTTTTTCCTTGAATTGTCGAAACAATTTAATTTTTAAATTAAGTTTGTCGTTGTCTCACAACTTTTACATATTTATAAACTTCAAAAACTAATTTGCTTATTGTGAAAATTTAGAATCGCATAGCACATTGAAAGGGATAATTATTGCTTTATTCAATAAACATTTCATTCAGCGTTTTTATATTAGGTAGCGTGGTATTTGTTATAACGCTTACTGCGATATCGTGGTTTTTCAAAACCAACTGTCCTAATATTTGTGCGTCAAACCACAAAGTTAGTTGCCTCCTATTAAACTCTATCAGCTCCGACACTGGTGACCGCATCATTGTAGCGGTTCTACTGGCTACACAACTTCTAAGAGCTCTGAAACTGACTTTGGCGAATGTTTTCACAGCAATATCGGCTTTATTAGTTAAGAAACCCATTTTGTACATAGATGACTTACGATATTGCTCTCTATGGATTTGCATAACAATCATTCGATTTCTAGCCTGATATATCGCCTGTCTCATGAGTTCGTATATTCGATGTCTATTGAAATGTTTGTCAAAATAGAAAACATAACGGTTAAATCCTTGCGGTGGTTGCCAGCCGAAACGTCGGCCGTCTTTTGGCACATCACTTTTAGGAATGTGCGATCCTATACGCAGGTTATAAACATCATCGGTTTGGTCCAGGGCATTGAACATTATGTCTAATTGCTCTTCATCTGACATTTGTACCCCTTGCTTTCTTTTCTTGTCGATTTCTTCCCAAGCTTTAGATGGACTATATTTACTTAAATATTCCTTAAAATTAAAGTTTTCATGATCGGGGTCTAGTTGCTCTTTGGGTATTTCATCTTCTATTACAGTATTATTGCTGGTTACAAAATCGATAAATGTAGCTAATATTATTATTGGAAAAGCTTCGAATGATGCTAATCGATAATTTGCCATCACGATGTTCCATGCGACAAACACTTCCTAGGCACAGAAGAAATAATAAAATGCTACTATAGAAAAAAAAAACCATTACCATTTATCGTTTTTTTAAGATAATTGTGGTTTAAATACCACGTTAGTAATTATTGTTTACGTTCCATAAATGCTATAAAGTACATGTTTATCTTGCGCAGTAAAGTGTATATTTTTTCATTTGTGTTATAACCCGGCAATCTAGTGCGCGACCGTCCCGCGGGGTGACAGACAGTGGCGGGGGCGAGGTAGCGCGTCATTCTAGCACACGGCTACACGCGTTTCCCTTCCCCGCTACACCACCCGCTACCCGCTGACATCTTGAGTACCTCGTCCCCGCCACCGTCTGTCACCCCGCAGGACGGTCGCGCACGACCTTGATGGACTATTATATAGTAATCAAATGTGTTATTATTTTATTTGACCAAAATATATTTTACAATGTAGGACATTTCGGTTTAAAATACGAGTGGATCTTAGACAATAATTAGACTAAGTTATACTAGTGTAAAACTATGGAAGTGATATTTTAGTCCAATAGTTTTTTTATGCATGATTTTTTACACATTGTCAATGTATTTTCTGTGTCCTGTGGCATTAATATTCTGATGAGATAATTATAGACTTTATTATTAAGGTTGTATGTATTTAGTATTCTATTAATTTTATTGTACACGAAAAGTCCTAAAAATAAATGCAATATATAAACAAATGCATGACTAGCATGAGGCCCTTTTTTGTTTCTTTTTTTCCGTGCTTAAATCCTCTCGGGTACCACCTGTCGGTGGCATGTCGGACTCGAACCGACTAAAACCGCACGCCGTCTCGGGTACTAATAACCGGGGAACCAGGTATACCCTAGAAAGGAAGTCTCTGGTGCCCCGAGACTAGCATGAGGCCTGCTACATGCTAATAAAATAAGAGAAGGAAGGACCCTTCTCTTATTTGATTGTATTGGGTATAGAGAAGTTTAGTTTGCTGTTTTAAAATGCTGTGCAATGTAAATAACTGTGTAAAGCTGGTTGGGAAATATGAACGGGCGGGATGTCGTCACCTTAAGAATGGCTCTTTAAGCGCATTTTAAAGGCATGCAAAGTTTGAACGAATTCTGACCGTTTAAAGTCAGTCAAAATCACGCCCAAAGGAGTCGGTTACAAACATAAAAACATACAAACAAACATACAAGTGAAGCTAATATAAAGCGTGTAATAAATACACTTGCTTTTTTAATGTGTAATTGGCTGCATTGCGAAGACTCTTAAATATATATATGAATTTTCTTACTCTTGTGTAGAATAAATCAACGTGTTTTGAGGAAATTCAAATTTATGTCAGCAACTTTCGATTTGGGATGATGATTCTGTCAAGCTCTAAATTAGAGTTTTGGTGAATTTACATATGAAATCAGGTGTAATCCATCGTTTTATATTTATGTATTTCTAGGTAGGATATTTGCAGAAACAATGTCAATGTTGGTTTCACCAGTTAAGATTATATTATTATAAGATGTAAGGGTTTTTAATGCAATTGCATGTGGTTCTAAAAATATGTCATTGCTTTGTGAAGGTGGTCTATATATGGCAAAAAATTACTTACATAATTAAGGAATTACAACCCTGAAAAGTGGGATATATTCAACTAAAATTTTGTATATATTACTTAACCATCGTTTTGTTTTAATATTATATTAGTCTTATCCATTAAGTAACTATTAAGAGTGGTAAATGAGGTTGCTGATTAGACAACCAACACTCTGTCCAGATCATAACATCACAGTATGAAACAATACCTCAAAATATTAATATTTTCGTGTATGTTACGAATATTTCGAGTTATAAGTGTGAGTAAATTATTGGTAGTCGGTACATATTGTTTACAGTCTTCGAATTCACAATATTTAACTTCACGAAACAAAACAGAAATTATCTAGGTCACAGAGCAACTGGTTTAAAAATATAAATAGGTTTAAGTGCTCACACTATCGAACATTTACCGGCGATCTTAGGCGCCCTCATAATTTATAGATTAATGTATTTGTCTTCAGCGTATTCCGTACTTGCGTCACCACTTTAATGATCACTTGTCCATTTGTAACGTTTACACATCGCACCAGGTGGTGGTATACTTGCACCAGGGACTTCCTTTCTAGGGTATACCTGGTTCCCCGGCTATTAGTACCCGAGACGGCGTGCGGTTTTAGTCGGTTCGTGTCCGACATGCCACCGACAGGTGGTATCCGAGGGGATTTCCGCACGGAAAAAAAAAAGGTGGTGGTATACTTCTGCTGGATTCCGATGCATTGCATTGCATTGTATGCTTTTTTGCATTATGTCCGAGCTCTCTACAGTGGTTACAGGTATGGCTGGGGCCACGGCAGTATTTAACCTAATGACCGAACTGGTGTCAGCTAAAGCACCTGGTCACCAGCGTAAAGTCTCTAACTGGACAAATAGTCCAGTTTATGTAGATTCTCCCTTAGTTAATGAGCACTTTTCTAAGTTTAGCCGGAACTTCAAGTATATGGTTACAGGTAGGAAGGGGTTTCTTACTTGATTTTTTGGTGTTGAGACAGGACTTGAACCAGGAAACTTGTCCGTTAAGTACTGCTCATAAATACATTTAAGCACCTCTGTTTCGGTCAGTTCTACGGGTATACCCACGACAGTGACTCTTGGATTACGTTTAGTAGGCTTTTCAATGTTAAGGCCTGATGAAATTAATTTCTCCGACTGCTTTAATTCCTCGATAAATCCTCTACTCTAATAATAAGAACGCCTCCATTTCTCACTTTTCTGAGGCCTCTTACGTGCAGTTTTAGTTCCCCCCCCGTAAATAGTACCTTCACTAGTTTTGGCCTTGATACTAGGATGAATAGCAAGGATACTAACATTGCTCGGATAAACTTATCTGAATCTTTTAAACCATATCGGCAAAAGAAGTACGTTCCTGAGGACTCAGCTTTTCTTCAACAGCTTTTAAATTGGTTGAGGGTGCTCACTACATCCTGGTTTTTTCTCTATACTGGTATGGAATAGTTTTCTGCTTCAGAGATTGGTACAATAAGGCCATCTGAGAGGTTCCAGACCCGATCTTACGGCAAATATTTGTAACATACATCTTCTGAGATGCAGATGTGTAGTGCATCAATGTTTGACATCTATTTCTGGAACTCTGAAGTCGGCATTACCTCGCTAGGTAAATCATTTTTCTTGGGCATGGACGGATTGTTTACCATGTTAAACACACAGTTTGAGATCAGACACAGTAGGCACAAATCGCTCGTGACACACTTAGCGGCAACTACTTACGCTACAGAAAAAATATTTAAAAGAAATTATTACCGGTTTCTATCTTGTACCTTTTGTCCGATACAAAAAATATGTCTGCTTAGTCAGACGATCGAAATATAATGATATACGTTTTAAAACTGTGTTATTATCATACGCAACTTTAATAAGATCCAACGGCGCAGTGAATATTGGTATTAGCGTAAGGCAAATACAGGAAAGAAAATACATTGTTCTGCATAATAATATTTATTAAAAAAAGACAACTCCCGCATTAGGAATAAATCCAGCGCCGCGGGGGACCTTACAAACATACACGAAACGGACACAAAGAACACTCAGACTTAGAACAACAATTTGTGGATCACACAAAGTGTCGTCCCATGTGGGATTTGAACCCACAACACTCGAAGTAGTAGGAAGCGGCGTGGTGACAGCTTAAACCACTACGCTATCCGTGCAGTCTCAATATCAATAAGAAAATATTTGAAGTATATTTATTTTAGCAAAATCTTTACAAGGATCTCTTAGGGATCTATTTATAAATTGATTTTCAGAATTTGAACAAAAATTTTAGTGTATCGTAACGGATTACGGCATCCTAGATGTGGTAAATGGCTCGCCCTGCCTTACCGTGGCTAAGCCCTAGCTGTGATTCCAGCTTATCCACTAAGTAGGATATGGTGGCTAGTCAACAAGTCTAATGTAATCATAATGACCGTAGGGTTTAGTTGACCATAGAAATATCTTACATTATCATCACAGATAGACCAATACAATAATGGAAGACTTACAATAAAACAAACAAACCTATGATAAAATACGTTAAAACATAAAATTAAAAACTAGAGCAAGTCAGTACGCAATATCTGGAATTTGTAAACTAATTAAGCAAAGCAAACATGTTTTTTTTTTATCATGATCCGACAGTTCCGACAACGCATTGAGAGCACGCAGCGCCAAGAAAAAGACATAGTAAATCTCTCGAAAAAAAAAACCTTTCTTTCTTTCTCCATTCTCAGCAAGCATCAAGACAATCAGTCGAGTAGTTGAGGTAAGGCGTTGCATATGCTCAGGTGTACCTTTAGGTGCAACTTTGCCGTGTGTACACCAGACCATATAAACGCAATGCTTTAAACTTCTCAACAGATCGTCTTGATGCTTTGAAGAGTTGCCAACTTTGTACAGCATCGAGACGATCAGTCGAGTAGGCAAGGTACTAGCGTTGCATATACATGGTCAGGTGTACACACGGCAAAGTATGGCTCTCCCATGGCAAAAAAGAAATACAGAAAGTTTACTTTATAACTTTCTCTTTCGAAAAAACGTGTCTGTATTTCTTTTAGTCTTTACTTTAATCATCAGGTCAATTTTGACATGTGTGTGTTACTCCGTTATGTATGTATTTATTACTAGCTTTTGCCCGCTGCTCCGCCGGCATGTATGTCGTTTTAACGGTGTTAAGTGGATGTTACTCGCTGATAATGTATTACTCCATTCATAAAAGATTTTTGACTGCACGGATGGCGTAGTGGTTTAAGTGGTCGCCACGCCGCTTACTACTACGCTGAGTGTTGTGGGTCCGTTTCATGTATGTTTATAAAGTCCCCCGCGACACAGGATATATTCCTAATGCAGTCTTCTTTAAAAAACAAGCAAACAAACAAATTCACTTTTAAATTGTTACATTAATAATATAAAAAGTATGGATTACGTTTACATGTGTGTGCATCGTAAATAACTGGCCTCGTAAATAATACATTTACGAATTATCATTGGTTTAAAACCATTCTGCGTTATTAGTTTCAACTTCTCTAATAAGAGTTCTTAAAAATCACGGGTACTTTGTAACACTGTCCTGGTATTTCGTTAGCCGTCTGCACAAAAATGGTCATCGTTTACCTTTTATCCGGAAAAAAAAATGGTTCCCCAGACATATTGAGGACAGCCGAGGTCAAAAGTCAGTAAGTTATACAGTCTACAATGTCCATAGCAATAAATAATATAAACCTATAAGTAATATCTAGTTATTTCCTTTACACGTCAACCATTACTCTTTAAGTCAATACGGTGATCGTATAATCTGACCGTTATTAATACATACCCTTCGATGTACAGTAAAACTTTGTAATGTCACGCGTTTGTATGCAAACGAGACCTCATGTATTATTTGAATAGAAAGAAAACTTGGTCAAACATGATCTAAACCCGTCGATATGTGTTGTTTCTTTCACTCTGACTGGAACGTAGTGCATGCTCTCTCGCTTTAACGCACCCCAGAAAAAGGCAAAGACTATTTAGGCGTGGTTTGGTTTTGTGCCTACAGCATTTCAACAGTAAAGAGAAATCGTACGTGTGTTTTAAATTCTTTATGAAGGCTGAGGTTTTGTATAAGGATTTTTGCTAGTATTAAATAAGGTCACAATCAGATGTAAAGCGGTTATCTTGAAGACATAATATAGAATTTGAAAACAAAATACTAGTTAAAAAGTAATAATAATAATATCAAGGGATTACTTCCTATAAAAATTATTGAGGAACTTAAAGGTTTATAATTTTTTATCAGTTTGCATTTCGTAACTTTCACATGTTAGTTTTAATCGCCTAAGAACAGCACCGAAATAGGGAAGAAACTTCAAGAACCCTGATGACATATTTTTTTGTAATCTATTCGCTTGAAAAGATGGTAGATCTTTTGTCAAATAGAACACACAACCATAGGGTCTTTTCTAAGTTGTACTATGCCTTTTGCTTTGTACCTTGTGGCTTTCTAGTTAAGTTTAAGAAATAAAAATGTATATTTTAAATACACTTGATATCAAATGATCACGATCTAAGATATTATTTTTTTCTCAAAATAAAGTAATAAGAATAGAGCCAATAATGTTACCTTGACCTTGACAAAGCTTATTATACATGTATATTAGTAGTTATTAGATATACTCTGGAAAAATACCTCTCTACAAACGAGAACTAAAAATAATCTTTGACTCGTAGTATCGGGTCGTAAGGGTTTCCTACCCCCCTAGTCAGTGTACCGAGGCGCGATTCTATGACCCGACGTGCCGTGTTGCCGCGTAAAAAATAAACACGAAAAAAAATATAGGTTGAATAGAATTAAGTATTAAAATCTTGCGACGCGAATGCACGCACAAAATGACATAACACTACAGTTATTGAGTGTTTTTTCATTGACGAAACTATCGAAAAGTTTTTGTGTTGTGACTTGTGTAAATATAGTTGGGAGTAATAATTTATTTCATCGTGTTCTCTGTGCGGCTTTTGACTGTAATTTTAGGTGAGTTTACCTTTATTTTCGTATCTTTTTAATAACAAGTGCGTTACTTAAGAGGATTTTATAGAACACCAACACGTTTGACATGAAATAATTGATCTCTGAATCAATAGTAATTATGATTACCTTTGACCGTTCTGTGTTTTGAGACCCAAGAAATTTTAATTTTAAACTTGCTTTTCATTTTTAAGTGTCGAAATTATTTATCCTTCTGGAGCAATAGCAATTTAAAATTTAACGTAAGTCTGCCCCTTCGTTCTAGATCAAAGGTAAGTCGTAATAAATTAATATTACAAAATTGTTACAAACCTTAAAAAATATGCATATTTTTAAGTAGGTATACAAAAAATATTAAACAGAGCTTCTGTATTCGACCATAGACTACAGTAACCGCTAGCGTACTACCTATACCTACGTAGTACCTATACAAAATTAAAACTAAGACAATCATTGTACATAAACCGTCTAAAATTATGAACGTACCTATCAGAGAATGTTATGTGTACACTGCTATGTTCTATATTATATATACATATACGCGTACATATAATATATGTTCACAAGATCATTTCTTTACTGCAAACACACATAACTTATATAAGTTTTGAAATCCCCGTCACAATTTACATGTTAGTCCTAGCGATCTAAGTTTCTTCTAGTTTTTTTTAAATATTTAAGCCTCCTTTTTAGTTCTATTAAAACCTCCTTTCTAATGAGAAGCCTATGTCCAGCAGTGGACTATTAAAGGCTGTGGATGTGATGTGGTGTGAATATTTAAGCGGTCAAGCTCCGTCAGCGATAGAAGAATAAGATGAACATTGATTAATAAAATACATACATGGGAGAGTCATGCTTTGGCACAAATGGGCCGGCTCGACCGGAGTGATATCACGGCCTCACAGAAAACCGGTGTTAAGCAATTCTTTCTTTGCCTTTCACTGAGTGAGTGAAGATACCAGAGCCCAAATCCCCCTGCTGACTCGAGCGAGAGGGACTCCAAGGGTGGCAAAGCACTTGTGACTTTTGAGTTGCAGGTGTCCATGGGCGGCGGTAGTTGCTTACCATCAGGTGATACGTCTGCTCGTTTGCCCCTTATACCATTAAGAAAATAACAGAAAAAGTAATTTCTAAAAGGTATGTAATACAATAAGTTTTACGGCGGCCGCAGCACTATGCTCAAGAAAGATTTTCTGAAGCAGCTTCTCATTTCGGCTCATCAGGTACAATAGAGAATATACATAACTATTACATAATTATAATAACTTACACTTCCCATATCTCACACACGGCCGTCTGATCCCAAACTAGGCAGAGCCTGTACTATGGTAACCAGACTGCTGATAAACATAGTTATATATTTCTAAATACAAACCTATTAATCTATACTAATATTATAAAGCTGAAGAGTTTGTTTGTTGGTTTTGTTTGTTTGTTTGTTTGAACGCGCTAATCTCAGAAACTACTGGTCCGATTTGAAAAATTCTTTCAGTGTTAGATAGCCCATTTATCGAGGAAGGCTATAGGCTATATATCATCACGCTAAGACCAATAGGAGCGGAGCACCAATGAAGAATGTTTCAAAAACGGAGAAAATTTATTACTATTGAGAGACGCAGACGAAGTTGCGCGGGTCAGCTAGTTATAGATAAATTACTATGACAAATTGATGGCACGGTTGGCGTAGTGGTTCAAGCGGTCGCCACCCCACCCGTGAAACCCCACATGGGACGACGCTTTGTGTGATCCACAAATTGTTGTTCTGAGTCTGGATGTTCTTTGTATCCGTTTCATGTATGTCTGTGAAGTCCCCCGCGACACAGGAATTTATTCCTAATGCGGGCGTTGTCTTTTAAAAAGTAAAGTAGAACAGATATTGTGTGATAAGCACGGTCATTTGTCGTGTGTCTGGGTGTAATTTATCTATAATATGTATGTACTTAGAAATATATAAGTATGTTTACAAGCAGTCTGGTTACCATAACACATACTCTGTCTAGTTTGGGATCAGACAGCCACGTGTTAAATGTGTAAAAATATTAAAAAATAAAAATATTAAATAAAAAATATATATTATTCAAGTCGTTTACTGCTGGACATAAGCTTTTCCTAAGCTTGCAGTTTCGAGTGATTGAGGTTACCAGTACACAAAAACTCCTTTCCCCTATTTTCGGGGCTCAAAGATCGGCAAGGTAATTGTGACTCTTTATTTGTAGGTGTCCGTAAACGACAGTGGTTACTTGTCATCAAGTAAACCGTCTCTTCGTCTGCCTCCGACACCTAAAGAAATAGATGTTTTCAATCACGGGACTGACATAAGGGAATGTGATCCAGGCTTCTTCGAGCTCCACCACCTTAAGACATCTTTCCCCATCCGATACTAACCCTAACTTCCTCGCCCTGACTCACCTTTTACCTGTCCCCGGTCTTAAAACGGGTTACATTACTAAAAAGGGATGGCCGTGAAACAGACGTCCGGCTATAAAAGACAACTAGACTAAAACAGCAGTGTGTGCCGAACTCCAATAAGAAAATATCTAAATAAGATATTGGTTGTAAAGATACATAAATATTTGAAAAGATTTTCCCAATTCAATATACATATCCTTGGCTCTGTATATTTATAAATGAATGGTCGTTATATAAACAGCTATTGAAGGCACCTTTTATGAATACATCATCATTGCTAGGTACTGAGAGCTAGTAATTACTTGTAAATTACTTTCTGAACATATAAAATAAAAGTTTTTTTTTGATGATTTGCTTATTAAAAATAATCATTCTAGTTTATTGATTCAAGAAAGACACATAATTTAGTTATTTATTAGTTATGGGATCACGTCGTTTAACTCGTTATCATGCGCCGTAACTATTTAAAGCGGTATTGGAAACTAAATAATTTTCTTCCATGGGGATTCAATGGCATGGCATGGCGTGTACAGATTACATAATTTCATAATCAATAACGTTCATAGTAATTACAAATTATAACGTAATGTAAAGAGATCGCTTCTTACATCTAAACTGCCTTAAAGGTTAAGGATTCAAATCTTAAACAAGATAGTTTGTGCGAACGAATAATAGTTTACTCAAGACTCTGTGAATTGAATGTTTGTTAAGTCCCCCGCGAGACAGTAATCATTACTATTGTGGGAAATGTCTTCGACCCCTCCTGGCCTTCCCACTAATGTATCGCATATATACTTATTCTGTAAATTTAAAGTTTCATTCTTTCTTCGTGATGAAACCACATCCTATGCAGGAGTAGTGTCTTATGCTATGTCCTGTTACAAGTTACATTTTCCTTTAATATTTTCATCTTTCTGTCTAAAAATCTCAATCCACACATATCCGTAGTTGGTATTGATCGTACTTCAGCAGCATGAAACCACGTTGATATTTCACCGACTACTATTTATTAAAAAGCATCAGTAATTCATTAAGTTTTCGAGGTACGCCTTCTTCAGGACTGATCGCCCGTTCATAACAGATACTTACTGATTTTGTTCGATAACCACATATATTGTACAGAAAAGTATTTAGATTAATGTTAAAAGCCACATTTTTGCTTAGAAACAACTGTACTAAGAGGGAATTGAACAACAACTGACGTTCAATAACTTTTACGAATAATACATTCTCAACAAGAATATATGGGGCAATACATTTTTATAACTATATTTTAGCATCACTCTGTTTACAATGACTACTAAAATTCATTATCATCAACAGCCTTTAACAGTCCACTGCTGGACATGCTGGTTTTGGCCTACTATACCACGCTGGCGAGTTTTCCCAGCCTTGGTGTGGAGTTTGTGTCAAGTTTTCCTTCTCTTTGCAGTGTGGTTGTCCTGTAGTTTGTTCCCTTAGTCGGCTCTTACGACAAATGTTTTTTTGGATGATTTGCTTATTGAAAATAATCGTTCTAGTTGATAGATTGATAAAAAAAGACTCATAAAATACACCTCCTCATAAATGGGATTCCTCTAATATCTACCAAAAGTTGATATTACGTTATATGAGTGATGCAGGATCAATGAATACTGAGTAGTTCGGCCTACCGCCGCTAGATGGCACTCAGAAATCATTTTATTAAATGCCTAACATGACGTCACTGTAAAACAAACCAAAGCTCAACTACAACTGGAGCTTTTATTATAAATTTAATAAATGCTATTACGACTTTTTTCAACTTCAATTTAATAGTAAAATCTTTTCAAACATCGTTCATTATGAATAAAAAGAGATACGCCAAAAAAGAGAAAACGACCTTCCACATCACAAAACACACTTTGTATACATAAAATATGGTCCACTGCGTAGTTAATTTAAAATACGACATAAAATATTATATGCGCAAGCGTTACCGCCGAATCATGCCGACTCATGCCGAATAGCCCCGAGCCCAAATACAGGGTGTTGTTGAATGCGTCCATTAACTTTTTGCGGGTTCCATTATGGTGTGAATGTTTTCCGCTCTTTGTATAAGTATTAATGTTAACACCCTTCTTTGTAATGGTTAATCTCTTTTGAATACTTACTTTTAAGAGCCGGAATACCAAAACTGTTTTTCCAGTAAAGTATATTTTCTTCATTTTGTTTTGTTTTGATCGCATTAACCAGAGAATAATATTTACTTTTTTAGTGTATGCTTGTTTTGCCTTTGTTTACTGGAAGACATACAACACGGGTTTGTCTGCTAATTATAGCAAAAATAAAAGTTTCTAATCTACACAGATAAATTAAATTGAAATGTCAAAATTATAGGTTTTTTCATGCAAGGTTATTTGAACGATACCTATGCCTAAAAACTAGGTTTTTTATGTCTGTCTGTCTGTGGGTAATTTTCTAAACGGCTGGACCGATTTCGACAATAATTTACTACCAGGTAGCTGTCTACATAAGAAATAACTTAGGCTGTTTTTCCTTCCTCCGAAAAACCCTTTAAAATTTTGCCCGGTCCGGGCATCGAACTCCACGCGAACGAAGTCGCGGGTACCAGCTGGTTCAAAAATAAAATCTCATTTCGCCTCGATTCTTTACTATGATTGATGATTATAGCCGCGGAGATGTAAGCAGCGGCGTATTAAAATAAAATAAACTATAAGACACAATAATAGACTAATTCTTCGTGCATCCTCAGTCATGTCAGTAAAAGTATACAATAAATTACCGAACCAGTTTTAAAAATATTCTAAATCATTTTCTAGAAAAAAAATGTTTTTTTTTGTTTTTCTAACAGAAAAATAGCCTAAGTTCCTCATAACATAGACAGCTATCTGGTAGGAAAATAATATCAAAATCTGTAAAGCCGTTTCGAAGATTACTCGGAAGAAAGGTTTTTAGGCATAGATATCGTGCAAATAATCGTGTAATCATTAAAAAATATATTATTATTTTGACATTACAAACAGACACATCAATTTTTATTTATTTGTATAGATATAGATTTTGAAAACCATTTGTGTACATTAGGGAAGGCAATAAATGATTAAGTATTGAATAAACGTCCAAATTTCTGTTAACTATAATTTTACACAACTATATACATTGCTGTCAAGGACTGTGGGGATTAGATGAGAAAATTGCGAGAAGAAATTCGGAATAGCAAGAAAACGGACACAAAGAACACCCAGACTCAGAACAACAATTTGTGGATCACAAAAATCGCCATGTGGGATCCAACTTACAACACTCAGCGCAGTAGGAAGCGGCGTGACGACCGCTTAAACCACTACGGCATCCGTGCAATCAATCTCACTCACTCGATGAAAAGTAACGATAGTTGATAAACACCAGTTCCCTCTGAAGCCTTGGTACCAATCCGATCGAGGCGTAGTCGGCCGATGTAATAATAATAATAAACTTACACATCTCACATACAGCTGTCTGATCCCAAACTAGGCAGAGCCAGTGCTATAGTAACCAGACTGCTGATAAACATACTTATATATTTCTAAATACATACATTATATAGATAAATTATACCCAGACACAGACAAACGATCGTGCTCATCACACAAATATTTGTTCTGGGTGAGAATCGAACCCATGACCTCGGCCATATATACACGGTGTAAGGGACGTCGTAACGAATACTGAAATAGTGTATTCGTCATTCTGAGTCGAAAAATTCGATCGATTTGTAACTAATCTTTATTTATGTGTTAACTGTAGACAATAAAGATATAAATCAAACTAGATTTATAATTATTTAAATATATTTCAGTCCTGCCGAAAGACGTTTCGTATTCTGAAAACGTTGTGCTAATCTCATTTAAGTTAGAGAGAAGTAATCGTAAAATGATCTGATTACAATCAGAAACTTTGAAGACTTGATAACAGAATCAGTACCATTGTCAAATATAATGATTTAACGAATAAACAGCCATATAATAGGTGACATTTACATCATTTGAATAAGCTGTTTGTTGGACTAATGGTGAGTGACCATGATTGCGAAGCCAGAGGTCGTAAGTTCGATTCCCACCCAGAACTAATATTGTCTGATGGGCACGATCATTTGTTCTATTTGGTTGTAATGTATATAATTATATATTATAACTAGCTGACCCGGCAAACGTTGTTTTGCCATATACATTATTTCTAGGAAATATTGAAAACATATATTTAGGGGTGGGTCCCCCTTGTCATTTAGGGGTATGAAAAATAGATGTTGGCCGATTCTCAGACCTACTGAATATGCATATAAAATTTCATTGTCCAGCCGTTTCGGAGGAGTATGGTGACTAACATTGTGACACGAGAATTTTATATATAAGATCTTTCTCCAAGCCTTTTCCCTTAACTAGATTGGGTTAGCCTTAAGTCTACTATGATGCGGCTGAACTGAGCAACTGCATTCAGACCTCCACTACCCAAATAGGCGATATCACAGTTCTGTAGAAAGATTGTTGTCGTTACTTTTCACCGAGTGAGGGAGATTGACTGCACGGATGGCGTAGTGGTTTAAGCGGTCGCCACGCCGCTTCCTACTGCGCCGAGTGTTGTGGGTTCAAACCCACATGGGACGACACTTTGTGTGATCCACAAATTGTTGTTCTGAGTCTGGGTGTTCTTTGTGTCCGTTTCATGTATGTTTGTAAAGTCCCCCGCGACACAGGATTTATTCCTAATGCGGGAGTTGTCTTTTTAAAAAAAAACAAAAAAAACAAAAAACTTTCTAGGGACTCAAATACTCGTAACTATTGGAACAGATGTTCGTATGGCAAACGGGACCGAGGGCTTAACGTGCTCTCCAAGACACGGAGGGGTCACAGTGTGTAAAGATAATGGTCACCCATTCAGAGTGTTGATCTGACCTGGCTCATCATCATCATTATCAACAGCCTTTAATAGTCCACTGCTGGACATAGGCCTCTCCTTAGAAAGGAGGTGTTGGCCTACTATATCACGCTGGCCAGACGGGTTGGTATAGGCTTTCTGTCAAGTTTTCCTTCTCTTTGCAGTGTTGGTGTCCTGCGTTAATTACGCCCTTAGTCGGCTCTTACGACACCCACGGGATAAATTGGGGTGGTGACACTCTGTCATCCTTAATCCGTCACCACACTGACTCAAAGTTAAGCAACACTAACCAGGCCAGGTCCGTGTGGTGACGGATTAAGAATACGGAATGTCACTACCCCGATTCATCCCGTGGGTGTCGTAAGAGCCGACTAAGGGAACAAACTACGCAGGACAACAGCATTGCAGAGAGAAGGAAAACTTGAAACAAACACTGCACCAACCCGTCTGGCCAGCGTGGTATAGTAGGCCAAAACCTCCTTTCTAAGGAGAGGTCTATGTCCAGCAGTGGACTAGTAAAGGCTGTTGATGTGATGATATGAACTTTGGATTGTGTTACTATTGTTGCTATTCGGTTTCCACTTAGCCACGACCCCCTTATATCATTAATATGTTATACGTATATATTTAGAAATATAAAAGTATGTTTATGACTGCACGATGCACGGTTTAAGAGGTCACCTAACCACTTCCTACTGCGCTGAGTGTTATGGGTTCGATCCCCACATGGGACATTTTTTTTTTACACTTCCTGCATTACAACTTGCACGAGGCAGACTTAATGCCACATGGCATTATCTACCAGTCAACCTCAAGATGGTTCAGTAAGGGACATGGAACTATGAAAATATAACATTAATTTGATAATACTAATTAAAATACATAGACGAATACATAAATAACTATTAATATATTATACATACGGAATTAAATAAAATAAAAAATAATAATAATATTCTACCACATTCACACAACGCCATCTAGTCCAAAACTAAGCAGAGCTTGTACTATGGGTACTAGACAACTGATATAAATACATATATATACCTTTTTTTTTATAAATACATACATATTATACATAGAAACACCCAGACCAAATCAAACATCAAATGTTCATGCACACAAATGTTTGACTTGAGCGGGAATCGAACCCGCGACCTTTGGAATAGCAGTCCGTTTCACAAACCACTACGCCATGCAGTCGTCATAAATAAATACAATAATCTCTGAGGTGACGAAATTATGAGGATATTTCTGCTAGCTGTTTCCTGTAGAATTCTCGGACTTTAGCTTTGAACGTATCGGGACTTCCTGACATCCTGATCTCAAGTGGGAGCGCATTCCATAGTAGGATAGATTGAACAGCAAATGAATGAATGAATGATTTTTTGTAATCTATAAATTGTTGTTCTGAGTCTGGGTATTCTTTGGGTACGTTTTATGAATGTTTCTAAAGTCCGCCGCGACACAGAATATATTCCTAGTGAAGGCGTTCTTTTTTTTTTGAAAGTAAAAAGTTTATAAGCAGTCTGATTACCACAGTACATACTCTTTCTAGTTTGGCATTAGTCTACCACGTGTGCCATGTGTTAAGTCTTAAGTTATTATTATTAAACACAATTGAACATTGAACACATTATTGAACATGATCTCTGGTAGGCTGGACTGTGTTTACATCAATCGTTGCTGCGCAATTGCGTACGGAATGGCGCAGCAATGATTATTGTGTGTGTATATGTCTATATTTCTTTGTTTTGCAGTTTGTTTTCTTTGTGTACTGTAATAACACTAGTCTCTAAGAATAGTGTTACTAACAAATTGGACACCATGGTCTGCAATAAAAAGTTTATTATCCTTATTATTATAGTGTCATTCATGTCCGACCATATTTTTTCGTGCCTGGTAATTTCAAAGCACGGTGTTAAAGAACATGCAATAACCTACTTTTATTTCAAAGAATCACATTACTGGATTCTCGTGAACCCATCTAACTAAGCTAAAAGCTTGTGTTGGCAATGGGTTCATGTCAGTAGTCGTTACTATGGGGTTTGAACTCCTCTTGATCACATACTATACCATAAAGCTACGGAAACTTCAACCTTCAACTACAAGCAATCGTAGATTTTAAAGTATCAAGCCCATCATTTGAACGAACACTTCCACTTTTTTTCAACCGCGAACCTATATAATCAAGAAAAATCGTCTCGTTCCAAGGTCGTCACGATACGTATCCGGAGCGATAACGTGACGATAACGGAACGTCCCACTCCGCAGTTACCACTAATGGATTTCCGTTACTGTCTGCCGTTCTAACCTTTACGTCGAAGTGGGAATACTAGATACGACCCTAGTTTATTTGCGCCTTTTATTTTTAAATCTTAATGGCTTTTAACCGTTTTTTTACTCAATAGGTTCTGCATGAGGCTTTGCTAGCATCAAGTGAACAGTCTTTGGAAGAATAGTTTGGGTGTCAATCGGTTGAGGTAACACAATCCAATACTATGTATAATAATAATAATAAAGCGGTTTTATTTAACACCTGCAGACTTACACGGAAATTTCTCACCACATCTTCAGTTTCATCCACATACACCATTAGCTAAATTCTGATTACACTTGGCTATGGCCCGTGAAATTAGATAATTATACCCCTTTCAGGGAGATTAACAAAATCAAAATATATAATAATAATAATATATCACTTTATTGCACACCAGATATAAATATACATAAAAATAAAAATACATATGTTTTGTACACCTGCGACAATTTTTCTTTTTTTTTTGTAAGTTCTATTATCAACAGAAATACTAGTATTCCCGCTAACCCCTCCCGCTAAGATAAATTATTATCAACAGAAATACTAGTATTCCCGCTAACCCCTCCCGCTAAGATAAATTTCTTGTGTTAGGAGTGGGTTCACGTCAGTAGTGTACTGGTCAGGATTCGAACCCACGACCTCTTAATCGCAGTCCTACCAAATTGTGTGATTAGTATTAACGGTAATGTGTCTGGGTGTAATTTATCTATAACTAGCTTTATATCGGTTATATAAAAAGTGACCTACATGTGTCCTCTTTCTAGAATCAATGTAAAATCGGATCAGCGGTTCAGCCGTCAAGCCGGCTCGATCCCTTGGCGTTACGTAGAGATGTTGCTTCGCTTTGCATTTTCCATCGTATATATCATGGAGAGTGCTCCGACGAATTGTTCGGACTAATACCGGCCGCAACCTTCCGCCATCGTTCCACACGACAAAATTTTCATACCCCCCACTTAGATAATTGGCGCTCCACCACTGTGCTTTACGCTTACGCTTTTCAAGACACTTTTGGCCTCGCACTACCAATCTGTAGGACAAATTATCGGCTGCGGTATTTCCGAACCGATACGACCTTCAATAAAAGAGTGTACTACGCTGCGTTACGTTGTCATGGGCGGCGGTAATCGCTTTCCATCAGGTGACCCGTCTGCTCGTTTGCCCCCTATTCCATAAAAAAGCTAAGAAACAGACATACAAAGTTTTTTAATTATTTAAGTAACATTATAAGCTCACGGTCTCACAACCAAAACGCTTAAATATTAAACTACATCTGAATAGATTTACAGACCACAGGGCATTATTATACGTAATAATACATTAAATCTATACAAATAAATAAAATTGGAGTGTCTGTTTGTAATATTAAAATAATCGCTTTTTACTAAATGCATATGCATGTTTACACGGTACATATGCCAAAATATCATTTTTTACAATTTTTGTCTGTCTGTCTGTCTGTCTTTCTGTTTGTTCCGGGTAATCTCTGGAACGGCTGGACCGATTTCGACGGGACTTTCACTGGCAGATAGCTGATGACATAAGGAGTAACTTAGGCTACTTTTTTTAGACTAGCTTCGCCCCGCGGTGTTGCCCGGACAAAAATTGAAAAAAATGTTATTTTGGCATATGTACCGTGTAAACATACATATGCATTTAGTAAAAAGCGGTTATTTTAATATTACAAACAGACACTCCAATTTTATTTATTTGTATAGATGTGAAAGTAAGTTTGTTTGTTTGTTACGTTTTCATGCCTAAACCACTAAACCGATGTGGTTTAGTGATTGGTTAGATAGTTTGTGTAACGGACTGCTATTCCAAAGGCCGCGAGTTTCATGCCCGCTCAAGTCTGTTTGTGTGTATGAACTATTAATGGTTAATATGGTCTGCGTGTTTCTATGTAAAATATGTATGTATTCACAAAAAAATAAGCATATAGGTATTTATATCAGTTCTCTAGTCATTATCAAACTTAGTAGAGCTGTTACTATGGGTGTAACAGCTCTACTATGTTTGAAACTAGATGGCGTTGTGTGAATGTGGTAGAATATTATTATTATATATAGAAAATACCAAAACTCCGAAACAAATATTTGCAGATCATAGAAACATTTAGTCCGACTCGGAAATCAAACCCGAGACCTCACTACAGCAGTCGTATACGCTACCACTGCATCATCGAGGCAGTATGTTGCTTTAGAAAGATATTATGAACCCGGTGGACAGAAATAGACTTCTCGCCTATTACGTTACTGGAATTAAAGTATTGTTCCTTAATACGAGACCTTAATACGCTTCTGTGTGGTGACGGATTAAGAATACGGAATGTCACCACCCCCATTCATCCCGTGGGTTTCGTAAGAGCCGACTAAGGGAGCTAACTACGCAGAACAACAGCACCGCAAAGAGAAGGAAAACTTGACACAAACTCTATATAATCCCGTATGGCCAGCGTGATATACTAGGCCAAAACCTTCTGCCCAAGGAGAGGCCTATGTCCAGCAGTGGACTATTATAGGCTGTTGATGTAATGATGATGATATCTAGAAATGTATTAAGGGGTATATACACCTTTAGAGATAAAGACATGAGTGTGTGTTTGTATGTAAAACTCGATTTTGGCTTCTTTCAATTTACTCGTAGTCAATTATAATAATAATAATAATATTTATTAATTTAAAAAAGTTAATTATATTATATTTATTAATTTGACCAATATTATTTTACAGTGTAGGACATTTGTATTTAAAATATATCTTTTTTACACATAAAGGTATAAAATAAAAATAAGATCAAAACCTTTAATCACTGCCAGTCTGAACTAAGGTAAACCTGTATTTTAGGCGATCGCGAATTAGTAAAAGTATACCTTAAACATATTTTTTTCTGGATAAAAGCTATTCTATACCATTTTTTTGCCCCCCCCCCTCCCTTTAAAACGTTTACGTTAAATTGAATACTAATCGGGTAAGTAATTTAGGTGGTAAAACATAACAGACATACAAATATTCTTGTTGATAATACAAAGGGACATTGACGTTTTTTTATTTCATTTATATTTCTAATTAAATGAATTACATAATTATCCACAGTTTATCCAATTTAAACTTAACTATTAGGACTATTCAGCTACGGTTCGTAGCACGTAGCGCATCGTAGAAGCTCTACGAGAGAATTGAATTTAATCGACTACGGTTAAATCTAATAGTTAAGGTTTTAATTATTTTTGTAACTTCATTAAAACTTTTGAAATGGAATTGTTTTTGAGATCATATAATTATAGCTTTTTATTATTGTTGTTTGTTATTATAGTAAACAAGCTCCTGCTCCACGGTTTCGCTCGATACAAACCAAGAGATCCTACGAAAATAATGATTCCATTTTGTAGAACATCTTTGATGAAAAAGAATGTGTATCACATGTGCATTTCAGTTTTCAATAAACTTCCTAAGAGCCTTAGGGAACTTCCATTTAAATATTTTAAAATTAAGTTAAGAAAATGGCTAGTTGATAAGTGCTTTCATACAATGAAAGAGTTCATGCAATATAAAACTGATGTATATGATCATTTGTAGATTTAATAAATTAGATATAATAATTCAATAAATTTAATAATTTCTAAATTTAATAATTTATATGTAATATTTTTTTTTTTGACATTTTGTTAATTTTATTAGTTAATAGTTATCATTAGTTAATGTTTTGAATCTCTATATAAATATTTGCATGCCTAGTACAGGCAGAATATAGCTTGAACATTATACACCTTTGTAAAATCTGGTACCACCTGTATTCTGTGCAAATAAATGTTTCTTTTTTTCTTTCTTTCTTTCATCTTTTTAATTAATTTAGTGTTCCTTAGGGACCAATTTTTTCGTAGTTATTATTGAATATTTAGATAAGCGGAAAGAAATTAATTAAATTAACTAATTGATGGCTGCCATTTTTATTATATATATATGTCAACTTCTCTCTGCATGAGAAGTTGACATAAAGTAAAAACATAGTGTAGACAGTTCTAGAAAGTTTAACCATCATCATCATCATCATTATTAGCCTATCGGAGTCCACTGCTTGACATAAGCCTCCCCCATTTCACGCCATTTAGATCGATTTTTTATTTTTAACCATATTCTAATATTATTTCTAATAGTTATAAGGTATATATGTATGTTACTTTGTGTGTAAATTTCATTATAATTACGGCGTAAAGGTGTAACGAACATACGCGCTCACTGTTGGCAGTCAGAATCACTATACTCGTAAACAAACAGGCCTGTCTGTGCATAAAGATTTAAAAAAAAACATATCATTGATATTTATAATCTACCATTTAATTTTGTACCGTAAGTTAATGAACCCAAAGTACATTCTCGAATAAAATAAATCTTGAGCGTCAACAAAAACTTCAATAAATAATAAAAAAATATTTATATGACTTTATAAAATGGCGGACTCTCAAATCGCTGTTTTGCATGCTAACGCGGTGGCATGCAATCTACTCATGAAAGAACTTTAAATGGTAGAAAATTTTCTTGAATACCGTAATGGCAATAAAAACTAATATCACTAATAAGTATTGTTTTATTACTAAATTAACATTTTTAGCCGACTTTAAGAAGGAGAAGGTTCTTAATAATACCTACCAACTTAAGACTTGCAGAATAAGACAAATTTTTTTTTGTTAAAAGACAACTCCCGCATTAGGAATATATCCTGTGTCGCGGGGGACTTTACAAACATCGACTTTTCAAAAACTCAGAACAACAATTTGTGGATCACAAAAAGTGTCGTCCCATGTTTGGTTTAGTAGGCGTAGTAGAAAGCGGCGTGGCGACCGCTTAAACCACTACACCATCCGTGCAGTCAAATAATAATAATAATAATATGTGTGTGTGCATATGTGTATATGTGTATGTGTGTGTATATGTGAGTGTGTAATATATGCAAATGGGTAAAATTTAAAGGGTAAATAGTGTAGGTATCCAATATATAGCTTAAGATCGTCTTTTAGTTTGGACTTCGGTTGGAGTTTGAAAAGCGTCACCTTAGTGGTGTAGTCTAGGTTCGAGTCCCGGACCGGGCAAAATTTTTATAGGGTTTTTCTGAGGGTTTGCTATACTAACTTTTAAACTTTCGCGTTCCATGATAATTAATATTATTTATCGGGAATTAACGCGATCTCTTATTTAGGGTATTACATATCTCTGGTTTGCCTGACGTTTCGACCAGGTTGCACCGGCCGTCCTGTTCTTTCACGGGCTTCGGAGGAAGCCGCCTGAGGGATCTAGCCTCACGGTAGGAGGCACTCGCATCGGCATCGAGCCCTCGATCAGGTATCTGGGGCTCGTACTCGATGGCCGATGGGACTTCGGATATCATTTCCGAGGTCTGGTCCCCAAGTTGGTTGGGGCAGCGCGTGCGTTGGCGCGGCTGCTGCCCAACATGAAGGGACCCGATGACTCCTGCCGGAGACTCTACTCGGGGGTTGTGCGGTCCATGGCCCTTTACGGGTGCCCAGTATGGGCGGGGGCCCTGAAGGCCAGCAACGTCGCGATCAGGATCATAAGGGGGTACCGCACGATCTCCTTCGAGGCGGCGAGTCTCCTGGCCGGAACTCCACCGTGGGACCTGGAGGCGAGAGCCCTTGCAGCACTGTATCAGTGGCGCAAGGAGGCGCAGGAGTTGGGTCGATACCCCGAGATTCGAGAAATCGATGACCGGAAATCCCAGCTCCGCCAGGTCATCACATAGGGGAGTGGAGGGAACGACTCGGGCAACCGAGCGCCGGGCACGCCGTCATTGCGGCGGTAAGACCCGTTATGGAGGATTGGCTCGAGAGGCGTCACGGGACCCTCTCATACCGATTGACGCAGGTGATCACTGGGAAGGGATGTTTCGGAGATCACCTGTGTCTGATCCGCAAGGAGCCAACGCCTGAGTGCCACCACTGCGATGGCCAGACCGTGGACACGGCTCTCCACACGCTGGCAGAGTGCCCGGCGTGGGTTGAGCAGAGGCGAGACCTCGTGGCGGCCATCGGAGTGGGAGTTCTCTCGCTCGATAGCCTGATTGCGGCTATCGTGCGGAGCGAGAGTGCGTGGAACTCTGCCGTCTCCTTCTGCGAGCAAGTTATGCTCGCGAAGGAGACGGCGGAGCGGGACCGGGAGAGGTTTAGAACTCTCCCGGCCCGCCAGGCCCGGGCACGGGCCAGGCAGCGCAGGCGACTCAGGCGCCGGAGGTCGCAGAACGACCTCCGTCCTCCATAAGCGCAGGCCTGGGGGTGACAGGTGAGGCCATCTGTCACCCTAGCAGAAGCAGGCCGGGGTGGCGGCGAGCGCGTTGCGAAGCGCGCTCGCTTCCAGGGAGCACAGGGAACATGGGGTTCCCACACGGGGCGGGGGTCGTCTACTCGTCTGTAGATGACCCGAGGTATGTCGGGGCACCAGGGCCTTCCTTTCTAGGGTATACCTGGTTCCCCGGCTATTAGTACCCGGCGAAGGCGTGCGGTTTTAGTCGGTTCGAGTCCGACATGCCACCGACAGGTGGTATCCGAGGGGATTTCCGCACGGAAAAAAAAAAAAAAAAAAAAAAAAAAAAAGGTTGCACCGGCCGTGGTCACAGGCTGACTGCCTGGTCACAGACTTTTTTCTGAGGGGTTTCTCTATATAGACCGCTACCTGATAGTATAATATTATCAAAATCAGTTAGATACATTTGCATTTTTCTTTCATTTGTTTTTTTCTACTTACACGATATTGTCAAAACATTGGCTAGAGCGGAGTCTCCTAACACAGGCTTCTCATAACCGGGAATTACAGCCATTAGATTGTAAGATGTAAAAATATATATTGTTATTCTTATTACTTTTTAGGGTTCCGTCCCTCAAAAGGTAAAAAGGAACCCTTATAAGATCACTTTCTTGTCCGTCTGTCCGTGTGTCACCACCGATTTTCTCAGGAACGGGTAGACCTAGCAAGTTGAAATTTATAGCAGATACTGAGGTCTATGGTCCCTATTAGGTGTATAAAAATCAAGGTCCTGAGTCAACACGATGAAAAGATATGGGCAAATAAAGCAATAATTCCAAAAAATTAAAAAAAATTGAAAATTAAGATAAATTTTGGTACTTACAAATTTTCGCGAAAATCTACGTAAAATCTAGATAGCTACGGAACCCTCGGCGCACGAGTTCGACGTACCTGACCGGTTTTTTTGTGTACAATAAAGAGTATTTTCTTTTTAACAAAGCGTATTCCTTTTCTCAACTGGACTGTTTTTTTGTGGTTCCTTCCCTCAAAAGGAAAAAAAACGAAACCCTTCTGACGTCTGTCTGTCAAGACCCTTTATTTCAAGAACGCGTGGAGGTATCGAATTCAAAAAACCACACACTCAGGTCTACGGTCCCTTGAAGCTGTAACATAATTAAACTTCTAAGTTAACGTAAAGAAAAGATACTGCTGTTTATAAAGCAAAAAACGCATATTTGGACACTCAAGGAAATCAAAATTCATTGACCCATAGCTCTGAAATTTGGCTAGTAATATCGTCTTATAATACAAGGACATTGGAACTAACCCCACCACCGTAACTCCTGTACACCAGGATCCACAGCAGTGACCCACGAAGTTATGACACCGAGTTATGACACTCGGGAAGTCTCAGGAAGAAATAAATTGTCTTGGAACTCGCAACGAAATTTATCAGAAGAAAATTGGAGGAGTTGGAAATACAGTAAATCCATTTCCCTTCTTAGCAAAGAGGGAGACAAAATGAAGTAAAATAGGCATACACAATTTTAAACAGGGAAGCACCACGGCCACTAAATATTACGGGTCCTAGGTGAGCTATATTTGATTTTTAAAATATGTATGTATTTCTACAAGGACAGGGAAAAATCTGAAAACTATACTTTTGTAAATAAATCTTAAGAAAATCTGGATAAGTGCGAATCGGACTCGCCCACCAAGGGTACCCAACACATTTGAAAGTAAACCTTGTAAATAATTCAGGAATTAATTCTCGTAATTTTTTTTCTAAAAATCAGTTTCCAATTACTAATTACTTTTATTCTTAAGTTTGATTCTTGTCATTAGATAATAAAAAAGTAAAAGATTTAAATGAAGAAGGTGGAAAATGGAAGAATATAAATGCAATTATAGAAATAATAAAACCAATTTTATCTCTACAAGTTTTTATGACTTTCGAATTTCTAGACAACTCCTTTGAAACTAGGTGTTTTTAAATACCAATAGCGGAGTTCCTTCGCACAAAACAAAAAAAATATGTCTTTGTTATCAGAAGGAAATTTTTCGTAAGCACTTTTAAATAAAGAACTTCGGAAGCATTCGAAACATTGAAAATCCTTTTTTTTTCAATGGTAATATCTGGTATCGTCGTTCAAAAATAAAGACGACTTATTCTGATGGTAAAATGTAAGATATTTTTATTTTTTCTAACAAATCGTTTTTACACCGTCAGAAGGCCAATTCTCGTAACATAAATTTGGATACAGTTCAGTTTCGATCCATTCTTGCTCTCACATATATAGTAAACTAGCTGACCCGCGCAGCTTCGTCTGCGTCTCAATAATAATAAATTTTCTTCGTTTTTGAAACATTCTTCATTGGTGCTCCGCTCCTTTTAGTCTTAGCGTGATGATATATAGCCTAAAGCCTTCCTCGATAAATGGGCTATCTAACACTGAAAGAATTTTTCAAATCGGATCAGTAGTTCCTGAGATTAGCGCGTTCAAACAAACAAACAAACTCTTCAGCTTTATAATATTAGTATAGATTAGTAAAGTATTACTAAGAGTAGCAGATTACCGATTCAAATTATGGTAATAATACGATATAATCACATTACGGTCAACGTTATGATAGTTTTATTACCGAACTTTTATTACGAGAATTGGCCTTCTTATCACAAATAAGCATACAGTAGCTATACTAGTAGAACACATGTAGGAAAACCATAACAAGTAAGTTTTTTCTTTATTGAAACAATCGCTTTAGAATTCTTTTTGAGTCACACAACTCGCTCGCGGTTGAAAAGTGTGTTTTTAAGTAAAATAATACAAAATTATACAAAAATAGTCTTTTATACCAACTTTTTAAAAGTTTTAGATTTGACATTCCACATTCAACAATGTTTATAGGCAGTAGTAACCGCTTAATATACGGTATACAAAGAGTTCACTCTAGTGAAGGTATTATGCATAAATATTAATTTATTATATCTAAAGTGAAGAAATTAGAAAAAGGTGTACCTATTTTTTCACTTTAAGTTTGGCATCAGGGATTTCCTTTCCAGGATACACCTGGTTCCCTGACTACTGGTACTTGAAACCTGAGTTTTAGTGGGTTCGAGTCTGACATTGCCACCGGTAAGTGGTATCCGAGGGGATTGCCGCACAGAAAAAAAAGGTACATTAAGTTTAAATATAGACGAAATAAAGGTTTTATGAAATATGTGTTACTAGTATAAAAATTCCGTCAAAAAAGATACATTAAGCTACTTGTATATATCAATCTGTTTTAATTGTGACCAGTGACGGATTAAGAATACGGAATGTCACTACCCCAATTCATCCCGTGGGTGTCGTAAGAGCCGACTAACACAGCACTGCAAAAAGACGGAAAACTTGACACAAACCCTATACCAACCCGTCTGGCCAGCGTGGTATAGTAGGCCAAAACCTTCTTTCTGAGGAGAGGCCTATGTCCAGCAGTGGACTATTAAAGGCTGTTGATGTGTGTGATGATGAAAAAAGAAATAAGCGAGCCTTACAGTAGTCGTATATAATATACATATATCTCACACACCTCACACACGGCCGCCTGATCCCAAACTATTCAGAGCCTGTGCTATGATAACCAGACTGCTGATAAACATACTTATAAGTTTTATAATAGATACATATTATAGATAAATTCCACCCAGACACAGAACAAATGACCGTGCTCATCACACAATATTTGTCCTGGGTGGGAATCGAACCCAAGACCTCCGGTTTAGCAATCAGAGTCACTAACCACTAGACCAACAGGTCGATTACGATGTGTAACATCTGATATCAGGCCTTTCATTTGATTTCTTGGTCATTTCCTCCATTTTCAAGCAATCACACAAAATGCAGTAAAAGAAGAGAATATACATTATACATACATAAAAAAGTCTGTGTGTGTGGAATTCACACACGGCAGAAGTGTAACTTTTTTTTTTTAATCACAGAACCCTATAAAATTTGGGAATTGCAGCTTTTTTCAAATGTCACGGGAACGAAGTCGCGGGTACCAGCTAGTATTAAATTTAAAGTTAAAAATATTCACACTGACAAAATATTATATTAAAAGTAATGTGTAATGTATTCTATCTCATTCTCTCGCCGACTTAATAATAATAAATAATAATAATAATAATATTCTACCACATTCACACAAAGCCCAAACTAAGCAGAGCTTGTACTATGGGTACTAGATAACTGATATAAATACATATATACTTTTTTTTTTGTAAATACATACTTATTATACATAGAAACACCCAGACCAAATTAAACATTAAATGTTCATGCACACAAATGTTTGACTTGAGCGGGAATCCAGCCCGCGACCTTTGGAATAGCAGTCCGTTACACAAACCACTACGCCATCCGGTCGTCATATATATATATATATATATATATATGTTAATTAATATTATTTAACGGGAATTAACGCGATCTCTTATTTAGGGTATTACATACCTCTGGTTTGCCTGACGTTTCGACCAGGTTGCACCGGCCGTGGTCACAGGCTGACTGTTCGCCTTAATTCCCGTTAAATAATATTAATTATCATGGAACGCGAAAGTTTAAAAGTTAGTATATATATATGTGTTTGTTTCTTTATCGTGACGCATTTTCGTTTCATCGAGTTTAAAATCACAAGGATTCTAAAGAAGTTTCACCTCAAAAATTAAAAACTAAATTAATAAATATTACCTGAATTCGACGACCGAGCATTTTGTAGTCATTATTAAAGTATGAATTTTAATTAGTTTCTGTGACGGTAATTTGTTGCGTTTATAATATTTGAAGGTCTATGGAAAGATACGTCACTGGCCGTGCCATCGCCAAACCGATTACCTGACACGAAGAGTTACAGAAATTGATCAATTTAAAAATATATCAGATGTAAAAAAAAAAATATAAGGTTTACTTGGTGGTTTAGCATTGATAACAGTACTGTAAACAGTTTTCACATTACACGTTAACAGCCTTTAATAGTCCGCTGCTGGCATATACCTCGCCTTATAAAGGAAGTTTTGGTCTATTATACGACGCTGCCAAGACGGGTGTATAGGGTTTGCGTCAAGTTTTCCTTCTCTTTGCAGTTCAGTCGACTCTTACAACACCCACGTGATGAATATGGGTGGTGCCATTCCGTACTCTTAATCCGTCACCACACGGACAGCTGTAAGCCGTAACTGTTTTAACTTGCTTTTATTAGCTTCATTTGTAACTATGTAACCATATCTTGGAAGTCAATTTTAAAGTACTTTGAATTTTCATACCAAAATGAAGCTTTGTATGTGTACCACTGTTGCCATGGAAGAGCCATAAGAAATGGGCCAGCTCAAGCAGAAAACCGGTCTTAAATAATTATGGAAGTGAAAACTTCTTTAGGTGCTTTGGGCATTTTTTGAGATGAGTAAAAACAATTGAACTCGCAACACTTAACGGTAACCCGTTACCGACATCTCTGTATATAAGTACATAATTTTTCAGTGCTGTCGGAACTCCCGGAGTGCCGACAGAACTGCAAACAGTTTTTTTTTACTTTTTGATTCCGTGCTACCAATTACACCGTGTATTTTAAGCTTTCATCAAACCGATTTATATAATACTGAAAGAACTATAGTTTTGTTTATATATGTGTTATTTAAAAAAAAATAGGCAATCAGTACATTCATTCTTATAAAACTAATTGTAATAAACCAAGACCCTATAATGGGTACTTTTACCTAATATAGTTCAATTTTAAATACTCCCCAATCCTAAATAAGAGCCCGAACCTTTATAATGCGCCCTAAACAGGACAGATTGATGCGCAGAAAACCCAATAAAGGTGATGGCATTTTAGACTTTATTGAATATTTTAAACCAAAAAAGCTTTAAACACCAAAAAATTTGCTGGATTTATGTTCTTTTGATAGTAAATTAACGTATATATATATATATATATATATATATATACATTTTTGAGGAAGACTAACTTTTAAACTTTCGCGTTCCATGATAATTAATATTATTTAACGGGAATTAACGCGATCTCTTATTTAGGGTATTACATACCTCTGGTTTGCCTGACGTTTCGACCAGGTTGCACCGGCCGTGGTCACAGGCTTTTGAGGAAGAGTTTTAATGTTATATTTTAGGCATGACTGGACAACATTTTGTATGTCTAATTTCATTAGATAAACTACACCCAGACATAGTACAAATTATCATGATCAACACACAAACATTTATCCTGGGTAGGAATCGAATCCAAGCCCCCCTCTGCCTAATAGTAAGAATCACTGACCAATAAACCGACAGGACAGCCCAGTTGGTTTAGTGGTTATTGATTCTTCGTTTAACTTTTGAAACGTTTTGATATTATAGATTAGAGATTTTGTAAGTGAAATAACTCTGATTTTCCAAGTCTCACTCACGCAAATCCGCGTGGTGACGGATTAAGAATACGGAGTGTCACCACCCCTATTTATCCCGTGGGTGTCGTAAGAGCCGACTAAGGGAGCAAACTGCGCATGACAGCGGCACTGCGAAGAGAAGGAAAACTTGAAACAAACCCGTCTAGCCAGCGTGGTATAAATTGTAAATATACAACTTTCATTCGTGTGGCAGTGACGCGGCAGTCGGACGACGACTGCCACACGAATGAAAGTTGTATATTTACAAGCCCACGCACACATAGGGCCGCGCGCACAACTGAGTTGAACTATCTAAATAGTAGGCCAAAACCTCCTTTCTAAGGAGAGACCTATGTCCAGCAGTGGACTATTAAAGGCTCTTGATGTGTGATGATTATGTGACTTACATAATGGAGACTTAAATTTCATTTCCACTTACGGAATTAGGGCGAAGCCTATTGGTGACACACGGTTACATTTCTAATAACAGCACTAATATATTTCTATTTACAACTAGACACAACAAATGATCGTGCTTTTCACACAATATTATTGCTAGATGAGAATCCAACCTGCGGCTTACCAGTAAGAATCTCTAACCACTAGACCAAAGGGTCCATCCGTTTTAAGTCCGACCTGGAAATAGAGCCATATTCAGGTAAATTGAGAACTTTAAATTGGTTAATAAAATACAGATATAATACACGTATCTTAAATGCAGTTTGCTATTTATTAGGCCTATGTCAGCATTTCTTTGTTGTGCCCTACCCTCAATGGCAAAAAAATTGTTTTGAAATGCCTCTCCTTGTGTATGCGAAGTAGTAACTTCAACATTTTATGTGCCTACCTTATGGGAGTATCAATAGTGACGTCATTTGTGTGTGACGTCACATGTTAGTGATGTCTCTAATTGAATGTAAGGTTAGAATTTACTGCTGGTGTGCCGCAGGGAGCAAATTTGGCTATAATTTAGAACTCCCTCAAGTATTGTATAACTGACAAATATATAATTCGTCTATTTTATACTCGTGTTTCTTACTAACAGTTAATTGGAATGTACAACGTATTACAAAGAGGTGTGACCATTGTATTTAAAAAAAAAAAATTTGCATAGCAAAAGGATTTCAAGGTCGCCTGCCTTTTTAGACAATGTAATCGTTTTATAAAAAAACACGGAAGTAAGCCTCATAAAAAACCGGAGTGAACAATTTTTGAATTGAATTTTTTAGGCACGTTGGGCTTTTTTGAACAACAAACAAAAGCATGTATTTTATGGGAAAAACCATTGAACTCGCGACACTGTTACCGTTCCCGTTATCGACACCTCTATTAAAGTGAAAACTTCTTTAGGCACGTTGGGTATTTTTTTGAGATAGGAAAAAACAATTGAACTCGCGACACTGTTACGGTTACCGACACCTCTGTTTTCACTTCTGTCGACACTCCCCAAGTGCCACTGTTTTTTTTTTCGCTGCTTTTCACCGAGTGAGTGAGGTCACCGGACCCCAAGCTTCTCCTACTCCAGACTCTGGGCGGGCGGGACAAAACGGAGAGAATTTAGTTAGCATAGTTTTTCATCGTAGTTTTGTATTTTATATTAATTATCGTTTACCGATTCACATTAATTAGTGTTCATTCAGTCAATCATAACATATCAGTGAAAACTGTATGTAGGTTTTTTCTGTGGTTAAAATTGGCGAAAACGAACTTTTGAAAAAATTTGTATTCTTTGATTTGTAGCTGGCTTGTAGTAAAAATAGATACGTGTAACCTTATAAATATTAGTATGCAAAAGAAACTAAAGTAAGGCCACCTTTCTGTTACATATACGTATGTAACAGAAAGGTGGCCTAGTACACAAAATAGGGTACGCCCTATTTTGTGTACTAGGCACACAGGTCACATAATCATCACACATCAAGAGCCTTTAATAGTCCACTGCTGGACTTCTCCTCTCCTTAGAAAGGAGGTTTTGGCCTACTATAATACGCTGGCCAGACGGGTTTGTTTCAAGTTTTCCTTCTTTGATTTGTAGCTGGCTTGTAGTAAAAATAGATACGTGTAACCTTATAAATATTAGTATGCAAAAGAAACTAAAGTAAGGCCACCTTTCTGTTACATATACGTATGTAACAGAAAGGTGGCCTAGTACACAAAATAGGGTACGCCCTATTTTGTCCAAAAAAGTCCCGAGGGAGAGTCCTCTTCGAAACTACGGAGCAAAACGTGTGCACATAATTAAACAATTTTATTTTACGAGCATCACACTCACGTGTTACAAATTTCGTAAAACATTCTTGGTGTATTATATTGTCTATGGATATAGAAAATTTATTTATCTTATTTTTTTATTAAACCACCTTTTTACACTGTTCTCTTCTTGTTGTTGAATATTGGTGTATTTCCTCGTGGATTCAAACATGGAACATGTTTTTTAGAACACAGCATTTTTAATTAAAAAGTTTTTTTTGCCATCGCTCATATGTTTCATTATATTACAAGACATAGGATAGGAGACTGGAAACAATGGTTTAGGAATCAGTATTATTGTAATTACATTAATTGAGGACAAGTAAAATATGGCTATTCATAGTTGAACATATTTAGGTAAATTAATATGACAAAACATGAAGCCCTAATAGTTTTATATACCCAAGCTGATGCAGTGAAATAATGGACACATAATCTTGAAAATTAATAATATTTTTACACATCTCACACACGGTCGTCTGATCCGAAACTAGGCAGAGCCAGTTCTATGGTAACCAGACTGCTGATAAACATACTTATATACTTCTAAATACATAGATATCACTGACACATCACACTCAGACAGAAAACAAAGGATCATGCTCATCATATAATCATTTTTTCAGGGTTTGAATCGAACCCAGGACCTGTGGCTTACCAGTCAGGATTACTAACCACCAGACCAATAGACCAACACAAACAAAAATAAAAAAGTAATTAACAATAAAAATAAAAGTAACAAAAATATGTGAAAGTATAAAGTATTAAATTATCGATAAATTATAATTAAAGTTTACTGTAGACTAACACAATATTAAAATACGTTACTGACTGTAAAGCCAGTGACTTTGTAGGTGCGTCTTGCGATCGACCGCTTCGTCAAGGTCACAGCACACACCTGAATCACCTGAATCACCTGAATCACAGCTGGGGGGATATCTATTGAAATACGAGTATGTACAGGACATTTTATTCACAAGTGGCTTTCTCATACACGCGTACAACTCTTGCGTTCTCATCTACCATTTGGTACAACTCATTTTGACTGGCCTGTCGATCTAGTAATTTATTTATTTAAAACTTAATGCACATGTTGTACAAAGGCGGACTTAATGCCATGGGGCATTCTCTCCCAGTCGACCTTCAGGTGATGTAGAAATATAATGCGGTAGGTGGAAAAAATAAAATTTTCAATTTGACATAGTAGATGTCCATAAATATATACACATACATATGTACACATAAAAATACTTAGTCGGGTACTAGCGTTGTGACTGTTTTATCAATGCGCTCCGAAGAGCGCATTCTAGAGAACTGCTAAGTCGGAGGTAAATCATTTATTTTGTTCTTTGTCTGGTTGTAATTTACCTTTACGTTGGGGTTCCTGGGATTTCCTTTCCGGGGTACACCTGGTTCCCCGGCTACCCCCGAGAGGGCGTGCGGTTTTTCGTCGGTTCGGGAAAAAAAAAAGAAAAAAAGGGTGTAATATATCTATGATTTGGACTTATTTAAATATGTTTAACACCGATCTGAGTTTAGTTAGTATAGTTTTTAGTTTAGTTGTATGATTTATAATAATATATTCTGAAGTGGCGTGCAATGGGAGAGGCCTATTGCCAGCAGTGGACTGCGATAGGCTGATAAAGATGATGATTCTGATGTATTTATGTTGCAGAAGTAAAAAAGATTCCTTCGTCAATACGAAATGGTTAAAAAAGTAAATGTAACTTTGTTTTTTAAGTAAGTGTCTAATAAATTAATATATTAAATGAGAGAAGATCTGTGTGTCTGTCTTGTGTTACGACCGCGCGTATCGATCGTCATAAAATTTGGCATAAATATTGACAGGGGTTCACAGGACTCAGGGGACCAGGGACTTCCTTTCTAGGGTATACCTGGTTTCCCGGCTATTAGTACCCGAGACGGCGTGCGGTTTTAGTCGGTTCAAGTCCGACATGCCACCGATAGGTGGTATCCGAGGGGATTTCCGCACGGAAAAAAAAAGGAGTTCACAGGACATACGTATCTAATGTAAAGAAAAAAACTATTAACAAGGGAAGTAAACGTAAAGTAAGCGAAGCCGCAAGTTAAAGCTTACCAATACTTATCTAATACCTTTGAACGAGCAATTCTTGTATATTTATACATATATTTTTAATCTGAATTTTTTAAACGGCTCCAACGATTTTCTTGAAATTTAGTACGCATGGGGTTTCAGGGGCGATTACTCGATCTAGCTAGGTTTCTTTACCAAAAAAAAACCGAGCAAAGCTCTATCAGCCATCCAGCGGTCATCCAGGTACTTATAGGCAATATAAATAAGGTGGACATGTTAACTGTCAAAAAACAGGATTCAGTAGACACTTCAAATTTTGACCGAGGTTCCAATTCGAGGGGTCAGGTACCGAAGATGGATTAATCTTACGATCGGTGCCTTCTTTTCTATTTTCTTTTTTTTTAAATTACGTAGTTTTGCCTGACCTGATCGTCTTTATTTTTATTCCACACTATTCCGAAGTCTATCTTCTCTAAGCTTGTGAATGGAAAATAGTTACCTTCGAGAATGATATTCATATTTATAAAGGATAAACGGTTTTATTCACGTATATATTTAAGGGATACCCGTATTTCACTTCTTTTATTACTTACTCTTATTATTACCCTTTTCAATATGAAGCTACGGTTTTAATTACGGAATTGGATGTAAATCCATACTTTATATTATAAATGTGAAAATGAATTTGGTTAATCTGTTTTTTACGCTTTCACGCTTAAACCAGTTAACCGATTTTAAGAATTCTTATACCAATAGAAAGCTACATTATCAGCGAGTAACATAGGTTACCCACTGACTGAACCTACATATTATAGATGAAGTACACCCAGACACAGAACAAATGACCGTGCTCATCACGCAATTATTTGTCCTGAGTAAGAATCGAACCCACGACCTCTGGCGTAGCAAAGCTAGTTTAAATAAATAAATAATATTATAACGGTTTCAAATACAGAGCACTACTATTAATACAGCAATCTGGCATAAACTAATTCCGAATTTACACGGACGGTTCCAAGACTGGGTCAGGAACTGGAGCCGGAGTTTTCTTACCAGACCTAAATATGAACATATCACTAGTGTTAGGCCAACACAGTTCCATATTCCAATGCGAATGTGTGGCAATAACTAACGCCGCTACATCGGCCATGTCAAAGGGTATTAAGGACTACAACATCCGTGTACTGTCAGACAGCATGGCCGTCCTAAAGGCACTGGAGGGCAACACAATGTCCTCTGGTATAGTCTTCTAATGCCATCAAGCATTGAAATAACTTGCCACAACAAATAGGGCACTCCTCCAATGGATTAAATGGCATATTAATTCATACGGGAATGACGCTGCAGATGAGTTGGCAAGGAGGGGCTCGGCAACCCCGGCCGCCGGCCCAACCAAACTCCTGCCACTGCCTTTTAACCAACTTTGATCCTGGGTTAGACAGCGAACTCGTGAAGCGCACAACCGAAGGGGGAAAAACTCACCCGGCTTTAGACAGTCCAAACTGGTGCTGACTGAAGTCTCACCACGACTTACTTGCAGACTGATCGGTCTTAGCAGACTAGATATCCGTATAGTTGCAGGAACCATAACAGCACACCTAGCCCTGAACCGACAACTATTCATCATTAACGCAACGGACAGTCCTCTTTGCAGAGGATGCCTGAAAGCAGAAGAAACGGCCACCCACGTAATCCTGGAATGCGAGGGAGTGGCCTCACAACGGGCAAGTAACATACCTGGTACGAAATCGCTCCTAGAAGCCTGTGAACGCCCCAGGAGGCTTCTGCGCTTCTGAAAGGAGCTGAAAGAACCACTCCCGAGTTTAAATGCGGAAATCGGAGCCCACAACCAATACCAATACCTACTATTATTACAGAGCTAATTTTATGAGACAAGGCTATCGTTATGATTTCAAAATAAATGAGAACATGTGTTTTATTAAGAAACAAATTATTCTCGAACTTTTTATTCCTCTTATCAAATTACCAAATGTTCCTATTGAGGAAAAATCGTCCTTTGAAAAGAGTACCTAAGTGAAATAAATATACATAATTATTTTAATGAGATTGATACTTATTGTGTTTAGGATATATTTTGGGAGCAGAGGTACAAATTGTTTTATTTTTATAGCCTTTAAAAAAATATTCGACTTTGGTAACATATATTTACATAGTGAAACATTATGATCCGTGTGTGGTGACGGTTCAAGAATACGGAGTGTCACCTCGCCTATTCATCCCGTGGGTGTCGTAAGAGTCGACTAAGGGAGCAAACTACGCAGGACAACAGCAAAGAGAAGGAAAACCTGAAACAAACCCAATACCAACCCGACTGGCCAGCGTGGTATACTAGGCCAAAACCTCCTTTCTAAGGAGAGGCTTATGTCCAGCAGTGAATGGTAATGGTATATGGTTGCAGACTAGCTTCGCTTCATACTATGTACGCCTAAAGAGGCCCGTTGCCAGGAGCCTGAGCAAAGAAAAAAGTAATAAAGACTAACGCCAACTATATATACGAGTATATTAGTACTGAGTATTACCGTCATAGTCGTATATAGATTTTGCAATAGTGTTTTTTTTATAAATGATCGATATTACACAAACATCATACTACAGAAGATAACGAATTCTGGTTACGAACCAACACATAACTTTGTGATTGCAACTGGTCTATATCTGTGTTTACAATAAACATTGCTACAATGTGTAAACCCTGGTACCCTGCTGAATACATTACCATAGTTATGATAAGAGGTTTCATCGCTCAGAGTTCGATATTGAATCGTTATTAGAATTTTGTTTATTCAATCGTTAATCGGACGGATTAAGAATACGGAGTGTCACCACCCCAATTCATCCCGTAGGTGTCGTAAGAGCTGACTAAGGCACCAAACTACGCCGGACAACAGCACTGCAAAAGAGTAGGAAAAACTTGACACAAACCCTAACCCGTCTGGCCAGCGTGGTATAGTAGGTCCAAACCAATTTCTAAGAAAAGGCCTATGCCCAGCAATGGACTATTAAAGGCTGTTGATGTGATATGATGAATCGCTAATCGTCATTGCTGTCTATCAACAGTATATAATTATTTGCATTGATAAAACTTAGTTTGCCATTAGCTACTTAACATTTTTTCCTTTCACTTTCTTAAAAAGCTTCACCTATTTATAATTATGTGTGTGTGTATGTTAGTTTTCGGGGTAAAAATTTACCTATGTTACTCACTGATAATGTGGCTTTACATTAGTGAAAGAAGTTTTTAAATCGGTTTAGGCGTGAAAGCGTAATAAACAAAGTTACTTTCACATTTATAATACAAGTATGGAAGTACGGATTGATCGGTACACATACACTATTAATTTATTTCATAGCTAGTAAATCTTTCGTTTTTCAATTACGCGCTTCAAGGGCAGGTCTAATTTGCCGCGAAAATCGTTTTCTCAAGAAAATTGGATGTCTTTGAAAGCAACTAACTCAATGAATCAGTCAACCCAATGATTGTCTATGGCAGGAGTTCTCTAAGTATGGGTCGCGACCGACTGGTGGGTCGCGAGCGAATATTGAGTGGGCCCTGTAACATAAGGTAACCTGACCGATAGGGCTCACAGCTGGACGGCCACTGAGGGGATCTGGGGAAAACCTGAGTCGGATATCTTTTGTTTTTGTGATGTTTTATTCGTTAGTGTGCGCCCTTATAATATTTAAAATCAATATTTAACAACCAAAGTTTGAAGATAATAATGAAAAAGTGGTTGAAACGAATAGCAAAAACTACGTAGCCGCCGACGGTTGATTGTGAACAAAGTAATAAAAAGACTGAAGATGTTTTTATAATTGACGGAAGTGACACTGAAACTGACTTCCAGCACCCTCAACGAGTTCACAAGAATTGAAACGATGGAAAGTTGTAAGAAAACATGATCCTAAATATCTGAAACTTGGATTTACTTGGAATCATGACACGATAGATCCGCATCCTCAATGCGTGATTTGTTACGAAATATTAGCAAACGAAAGTATGCGCCCAAGTACGAGTAAGTTGACGCGTTATAAAGAAACGAAGCATTTCCAGTCTGCGAAAAAGCCAGTAGATTTTTTTCAAAGAAAATTGTTGGACATGAAATCGTCAAAAAATATTGTTTAACATTTCATTCATATAAATGAAAATGCTTCGTATGCCTCGTACCTCATTAGCTTATGATAACCAGAGCTGGAAGCCTCACACCATTGAGGCAGAGTTAGTGTTACCATCGACTAAAGATGCTGTTGGAGAAAAAAGGTAAAGGAAATCAAGCGCATGCCACTGTCCAATAAAACTGTTGCACGGCGAATCGACAAAATGGCTGAAAGGGCAGAAGACGAATGAATTCGGATTGTAGTTGGTAGTAAATATTATACGTTACAACTATACGATTCTACTGACAAGCATGGCCTATTCCACTTGTTTTTGTACAATATATATAGATGGCAAAACGCCGCGCATAAAGATATCTTGTTCTGCAGGCCAATTAGTCGTGGAACGGCGGAGGAAATTTGCAATACAATTAATTCCTAAATAAAAGAGAAATGTTTACAGTGGAAGAACTGTGTTACAGTGTGTGTTACAGTTGCACATTGCGACTAAAAGTAACTAGGGTTAAAATCGATGATAAAGCTGTAATGATATGCAAAAGAAAACAAGTATTAAAAACATCTGTTCTAAATTAATGTTGTTTTTCTTATTTTAACAGCCCTTCATCCATATTGGTGATTCATAAACTTCCATTGTTTATGAGCTAACTAAAGTTACTAAATTACAGTATATATGTTGTCTGTAATTATATCATATTAATGTCTAGTAAAAAAAATATGTAAGTACCAATAATTTATGCCCCTTTTTAAGACGGTCAAAAGGTGGGTCCCGAATTTGGCAGTTTTTGTTAGGTGGTTCAGATCCCAATCAAGTTTGGGAACCACTGGTCTATGGAATAGATATAGACGGGTCACCGGATGCTAAGTGGGTGCCGTCGCCCATAAACAACTGCAACTCTAGAGTTAAAACTGAGAGAGCTTTCGAGTTTCCCCACTAGGATTAGAAGGAGGGGGAGGGAGTTTGGTTTTCATCAACTTTGGGAACTTTGGGAGTAGGACCGTTTTTGGGAGTCATCAACAGTCTTTAATAGTCACATAGGCCTCTTCGTAGAAAGGAGTTTTCTGCCTACTTCACCATTCTGGCCGGAAGTAACAGTTTGCTATTGTTGATCAAGGTCGTCCGTGTGGTGACGGATTAAAAATACAGAGTGTCACCACCCCTATTCATCCCGTGGGTGTCGTAAGAGGCGAATTAGGTGAGCGAAATACGCAGGACAACAGCACTGCAGAGAGAAGGAAAACTATACACAAACCCTATACCAACCCGCCTGGCCAGCGTGATATAGTAGGCCAAAACCTCCTTTCTAAGGAGAGGCCTATGTCCAGCAGTGGACTATTAAAGACTGTTGATGATGTGTGTCATAGAGACTTGTATTTTCTTTTTTTTTATTTCACCAACATGTTTTGCAAATAAGTTTAGTTCTTTTTTGTCTCTATTTTCAGCTTTTCCTATAATATCAATTTCATATAAGTCACCGAGATAGTTGCCTCCTTCGGTATTGATATGTCGTTTATGTACTTCACAGTCGACTAATCCTTCTTTTTCAATTATCCTCTTGATGACTGGATCAAGTTTTTGTGGAAAGTCGTCTTTTGATTTTTCCATTCTTAGATACTATTTATTCGATGGCTGTGACATTAAATGTCACCGATCTCCTATAAAAAATAGTATACGGACTTTTATTCAGAGGGTCAAATCCTTAGAACAAAAGCACTCTCTGAACGACTTGAACAAAATGTGTGTACTCGTAGACGCGCGTCCAACATCTTTTATCAAAACATGGCCTCTAACATTTAATGTATTTATATAAGGAGAGGCCAAAACCTTCTTTCTAAGGCCTATGTCCAGCAGTGGACTATCATACGTTGTTGATGTGATGTACGTGATTTATGGAGATACGTTTGTTGTTTTATCAATCGATTGTAATACTTCTAATGTTTTATTGTTGTAATATAATTATCGTATCTTTATTATTACTACTGTGGAAGAAGGAGTGTCATGTCCCTCCAACGCAAAGGGAGGATCCTCCTACCAGGCGAGGTGATCATGCCTGGTAGAAGTATCCGCGGCCTAACGGTTGATGTTGGGAAGTTGCATACCGCGATACAGGATTAGCAATTCAGTTACTAAGGATTAGCAAGGAGTTACTTCGTAGTTCGGTGTGTCTTCGTTAGATGGCGCTGTAATATGTTGCTGTTTTCTTTGTATGTGGAAGTCGCCACACTACTATATGTTCAATATGTGAGGACAACTCTTTGTTGTGCACGGATGAAAATTAATCACCAGTATTTTATATTTCTATGTATAGAGTTTAATAAAACTATCGTTTTTATGTGACTCATATAAATTGAAACAAATACTGTTATCCTACAGTTATTTAGATAAATTATAATTATATTACAAAGGATTTGCCGTGATATATATACAAATATATGTGTTAAGAATTTGATTAATCTTATAAGGTAAATGCTAACTAGATCCAATGATCAAAATAAATTTCAGTCAGTAAGAATCAATACTTCCATACCAAAATTATAAATGTAAAAGTGAATTTGTTTGTTTGTTAACCCTTTCACGCCTAAAAGACTAAACCGATTTAAAAAAAATTTCACCAATAGAAAACTAGATTCATATCAGCAAGAAATACAGGCTACTTTTAAATGCGATAACCGATAATGCTATCTGACAGTTAACATCCTCTGTCTATATATCAGTCGTTAAAGGGTGACAGATAAGAAATAGCTCGTCATATACATATATGTTGTTTTCTTGAAAATAAAAATCACTAATAGTACAAAATAAATTTTATATCGCAATGATAATATAGCGATTGTAGATAAGAGTAACCGAACAAGTCATGATTTTACATGTAAGTGGACATGTTGTTTTGTTAATAGCAATAATTTAAATTTTCAAGTATCGTGTTTAACTCACGCCTATTGAAAAAGCGATATTAATGTGATAAGGGTTGCCATGCATAAAAAGGTCTGTGAGTTTGGTTTGACAATAGGAAAAACCCTGGGTATTTGGTATTCCCAAATATTATTATCAATATAATCCATATGATTGTATTTATCTATAATTTGTCAGCTCACACTATCTCTCTATCTTCATGATGGTGGTATTGTCGAATAAGTTCTCATGTAACGTTCGGTAATCTCCGGAGCTGTTCGGCTGAGACGACAAGATTACACAAGGAATTAACAACATTCGTTCGTAGTTCACGCCACGCGTCGGTTTGTGTTACTCGTTTGTGTTCCTCCATATTGTTTATAACTGTGTCGTTATTGAGTTGTTATTGGTAGTTTAATGTTAAATGTTAACATTTTATATTATTGAGTGAAGTTAGTAGTTTAGTTTTAAGATAACTTCGGTTAGTACATTTTTAATCGTTAAAAGTTGATGAAACTATGGCGGCAAAACAGCTAATACATGACTATCAACTGCCTAAGAATTTAGAAGATTCGGTAGAAAGTATAGCTAAAAATCAAGGTTTTAGAAACTACGAGAAGTGTGTCAAAAAATTGTCAACAGATGGCGGTAGCTACATGGGCATATTGTATGAAATTGATTTAAAAGGAAAAGTTGGTGATGAAAACAAAGAAATTAATATATTTGTTAAAAATATTGTTCAAAATGCCAATATATCTATATATTCGGTACCAGGTGTATTTGAAACAGAAGCTTGGGTTTATAAAGACCTTAGTACAATATTTAAATTACTACAAGATGAGGAAAACATTCCTTTCAACGAAAGATTCAAAATGCCCTACAGTTTTCAGGAATGTAATCCAAAATCTATTATTCTTGAACATTTGGGTAAAAAAGGGTTCAAATTATATAATAGAATGGAAATTGTACCCTTACAATATGCTGAAAGATGTACGGAAGAGCTTGCCAAGTTCCATGCTTTGTCATTCGTGATACAAGAAAAACGGCCAGAATATTTTAAAAACCATGTACTAACTAAGAAACAGCCGTATAATTTTGGAGAAGAGTGGTACGCATTTGTTGAAAATATAGCAACTTATTCAATTAACTGTTTGACGCCAGAAGTCAAAGAGAAGGTGAAGAAAAAGTTATTGCAAAAAGCCGCCAATTACCCTAAATATATGACAGATACTTCTACTGTTCGCACCTTATGTCACGGAGATTATAAACTGAATAATATTATGGCCAAAGAAGTTGTAAGTATTATCTTTTGTGTTGGTGTAGGTTTAATTTTTCCTTAAAGGCTGGCAACGCGCTTGTGACTCCTGAGTTGTGGGCGTTCATGGGCGGCGGTAGTCGCTTTCCGTCAGGTGACCCGTCTGCTCGTTTGTCCCCCTATTCCATAAAAAAAAGAAAAAGATTGGTCAAGGAAAAACATTTTCTCAATACTATACAGAAATCTCAAATATCGAAACTTAAAGAACCTAATGAAGTACCTTTAAGTTAAAATAATTATTTAGCAATATAACTGCCGTAGATAACTTTTCACTGTCCCAGGTAGTAGAACATTTTAGTTCTTTTATGATCAGAATTTAGTAAGGTTTTTTATTGTTTTAGAATGGGGAAGTTGTTGAAGTTGTGACGATTGATTACCAGATTCTTCACTACGGATGTCCAGTCTTGGATTTCATTTATTTTATTTTCCATGGAACAGACCAAGAGTTTAGAAGAGAACATATGATAAATCTCAAGAACCTGTACTTTAGAAGTATGAAAGCATTTCTTGAGAAATTTGAAATGGATATTGACAAGTTATATTCAATCACTGATTTTGAAAAGGATTTTAGAGAAAAATTAGATTTTGGTCTCATGGTTAATATATTCTATGCTCCATTTCTGTTCGCTCTTGAAGAAGAAGCGCCTGATGTGACTACAGAAGACTTGTCGAGTCTGAAATTTAAGGTTGATGACAAATTCACTGAACGATTCCGTGGTGTTGTCGATGATTTTATACAGTGGGGCTATGTTTGAACAAAAAAGGCAAAATGCTTAATCAAAAGTTTTCTTATGTGTAAAAGTTAAAATGTGTATAAAATTTGTAGAAATTAAACTGCTTTTTGTAAGTTCTGTCTTTTCTTAAATCTAGTTAAAATAGCTTTTAGTTGAGTTGTATGGTTTGAAATTCTGTTGCATTGCACTGTATTTGCACTCATGTATTTATTCTTAATGCACAATTGTTGAAAAGGTGGACTTTATGCCTTAGGCATTTTCTCTCTCTACCAGTTAACCTTAGGGCGGTCCCCACGCCGCTTTCTACTGTGCCTAGTGTTGTGGGTTCAAACCCCACATGGGACGATACTTTGGGTGATCCACAAATTGTTGTTCTGAGTCTGGGTGTTCTTTGTGTCAGTTTCATGTGTGTTTGTAAAGTCCCCCGCGACACAGGAATGTATTCCTAATGCGGGAGCGGTGTAAAAAAGATGGACAGCCAAACATTGTAGATACACAGAAATTAAAAATTTAATTTTTAAAAATATAGCATAATATGTAGAATATTATATACTTAAAAGTAGTTATATAAATTACATTAGAATGATTTCTGGTCACAAATACAAATACAATAAGTATAATTTTTAAACATTTATACATATACAATATACATTGATACATATACATATATATATACATGTAATGAAAATTATAGAATGGTAAAGTGGAAAATTAATTAAGGTAGATTTGATAATGTGTTTAAGAAATGTTTCCGCCACAGGTATTTAAAAGTTTGTAGAATTTTTACCATCCTGATCTCGAGAGGGAGCGTTTTCCATAACAGGACAGATTGTTTCAAGAAAGTAGAATGTTTGAGGGCAGAGCGGTGAGTGGGAGAGTGAAGAAGCGGGTTGTTTAACGATCGAAGATTTTCAGCGTGGTGGCACTCATATCAGAGGGCCGACATATCAAAGAATCGACGGGAATGTTGGTCTAGTGGCTAGTGACCCGGACTGCTAAATCGGAGATCGTGGGTTATTCCCACTCAGAACAAATATAGTGTGATGAGCACGGTCATTTGTTCTGTATCTGGGTGTAATTCATCTATAATATGTATCTATTTAAAAATATATAAGTATGTTTATCAGCAGCCTGGTTACTATAGTACAGGCTCTGCCTAGTTTGAGATCAGACGGCCGTGTGTGAGATGTGTGAGATATATTATTATATTATTATTATCACACAAATCAATGCATTGCTCTTATTATTTGTTCAGGATACTTTGATACTGAAAATATTCAGTCTGTTCAAATTAAAATATCTTTGTTTCATAATTATTATTTTTTGAAATCGTCTTTTATGTAGACTCTAAACTCATAGTTCACACACAATAGCAACAATCTTCATTTTGTCAAATAGTTAGCAATTTTTTTTTTTAAATTACACTATCTCCGATCTAAGGGGTTGAGCCTTATGAGAAGAAAGGGTAAACAAACTCATGGCAACTTTTTACAATTTACAGATAGATACAATGGCATTATTAAATATACCACAACTTTGTGTTGACGTGTTTTTAGGTTAACGAAAATATATGTCATTGGAGAGCCATTTTTCAGCACGTATTTACTGGCTTAAGTAATACCATGACCTCGAATAAAAAAGTGTTAAGCGATCATTTCATTGATTTTTACTGATCGGGTGGCCATATTAATTGAAGAGTCTGCACCTCACTAGTGGGTCTTCAGTTGCAGGTAACCTCAGCAGCGGTAGTCACTTACCATATTTTCACATTTACAACTGCTCAAATTATTTTGTAATTAATGGCGTTTCGGGTTCCAAGACAGTTAATATTTATCTGGAATCCGAGTGTCATTACCCGGTGTGTTCACGGTCATACTGCTGTTGATCTTGATAAGTCTAGACTTGTTAATTCGCACTTCTAGGTGCACTTAAGGATCAAAATCAAACACAAGCGTAACGTTGAAAGAGTAATTCCAAGGAAGATTGGCGGTAGCGTAATAATCGAACTATATAAAAAATAATTACAACTACCGTCATATTATACATACATCACAGATCGTTGTGTACAGGAGTAACTGCTGTGGGCGTTTCGGAGGGATTTTATAAATACGACGGGACGTCTATATCTATGATATTTATTGTACCTATATATTCTTAAGTAAAATGATCGTTTGCAATACAGACACTAGTTTTAACATGTCACAAATATCTCCATTCTATAAAATCTTCTACGAGTTCAATCATCCTGACCCGAACCTTTTCGCTCTTTTAATTTAAATTGATTTCTGCTATTGCCCCCTTGTTAATATTAGGGATTTCTTCTTTTTTGCACATAAAGACCGGCAGCGCATTAACAGCTATGATCAATCCGTAGTCCAAATTTTCTGTCAAGTGTCTTTTTTTAATTCTTTTTAACTACATCGACATCAAAATGTGCCAAGAATGTTCTCATCAGCATCATCAGCCTATCGCAGTCCACTGCTGGACATAGGCCTCTCCCATTGCACGCCACTTAGATCGATTTTGGGCTTCTCGCATCCAGAATGTTCTCAAGGTCTCGTAAATCGTACAAATATGGAAGATTAGACTTCCTAAATCTTCGATCTGTAGCAATAAAGATCAAGTATCCAGAAAGGTCCAGTACCGGACGTGCAACCAAAATATTTCTCATACTAAATACTTTAATTAACCCCCAACTAAAAAATTTAGTTTGATGCAAAAAAATTACGCAGTTATTAATCAATATTCTTGCCAAGCGCCAAGAATATTGATTAATAAATTATCTTAAGATAGTTAAGGTTCTAAGGCTAAAAATATTAGAGTTAATTTTAAATATGAATTTACGTATCCTTCATTCTTGTTTCTTGAACTTCAGAGTATTAAAATTGTTCATGGTCTATTTCAAGTTCTTAAATTGAAATGCGTTCCTTCTGTCATGTTTGGTTCCATAACAATGCAATTACGAAAAAAATATCTGAACCATAACACTGCAGGCTACTTATAACTTTACGTATGTATTATAAGTATATTTATGTAGTAGAGATAGGATCAAAATAGGGAATGAATAAAATTACTGTTGTCAAATCATTTAGGCAAGGCATTCTTAGGATGATATTTTTTTATTTTCTATTTTATCAATGCTCTTAACTTAATCAAATGTTGACGTAACTCTTCTGTTTGCGAATAATCTTCACGAAACATATTTTATGATAGATACATAGGTCGTTTATGAGAATTATGTAAGCAAAAAGCAAGCAATTTTACTGATAAATGTTTTTTACTTTCCGTATATAAGAACATTCTTCTTTATTTTACTTTATCATTGTTTATAAATTTTGTCCTTTTTAACCTTGCAGGGTTATATATTTTTTCACTGCGTCGGTTTGTTCAAATACACTTAATAGTACTGGTATTAATAATCTCATACAAGGTCGTCTGATCCTAAACTATGCAGAGCCTACATACTATGGTAACCACACTGCTAGTAAACTTATTTACCTATTTATTTTTATTTTATTCTTATTCTTTATGTACAAGTATTAGTTGTACAGTGGCGGACTTAACGCCACAGGCATTTTCTCCCAGTCTACCGTAGGGTAGTTCTGACTAGACTCTGTAGGGTAGTGTAACTAGATGCACTAGTTAATGACAGTAAAGTAAAAGAAAATTATTAATAAGTTAGACAGAAACAAAGCGATAAATATACATACATACATACGTACCAAATACATACAGATACATAAATACTTACCTCCTTACATATATACATAAACCTACATATTATTAACTAGCTGACCCGCGCAACTTCGTCTGCGTCTCTGAATAGTAATAAATTTTCTCCGTTTTTGAAACATTCTTCATTTGTGCTCCGCTCCTATTGGTATAAGCGTGATGATATATAAATGGGCTTCCTCGATAAATGGGCTATCTAACACTGAAATAATTTTCAAATCGGACCAGTAGTTCCTGAGATTAGCGCGTTCAAACAAACAAACAAACAAACTCTTCAGCTTTATAATATTAGTATAGATGTATAAAACTTTAAGGTTGTAATGAATCTGCTAGTGTGTCTAGAATGCGAGCTCGAACTTCCATCTTGAACGAGAGGCGGCTGGGTGCTATCATATTTATAAATGCATATCATGTAAAAACATTAAATTGGTTTGCGTATGATTCAAAAACTCAAAAACTACTCAACCGTTTGCCATTACCTATATTCTCGCCGATCTATGCGATTGTGCTTACGAGTATCATACAATTATTTGTCCTGGGTGGGAATCGAAATCACGACCTTTGGCTTAGCAGTAAGGCTCATTTCAGACGACCGAATGGCGTAGTGGTTTGTGTAACGGACTGCTATTCCAAAGATCGCGGGTTCGATTCCCGCTCAAGTCAAACATTTGTGTGCATTAACTTTTAATGTTTGATTTGGTCTAGGCGTTTCTATTTATAATACTCGTATGTATGTATTTACAAAAAAAAACTATATATGTATTTTTATCAGTTGTCTAGTACCCATAGTACAAGCTTTGCTTAGTTTGGGACTAGATGGCGTTGTGTCAAAGGAGTAGAATTTAATTATTATTATTATTATTTTCCACTAGGCCAACATATCGTCAAAATTAAAAGAGATTAAATAGCTTTTTGAATACACCTTTGACAGAATATATAAATACTATTGAGCATAGATATACGAATAATAATAATAACCTCACACATCCCACACACGGCCGTCTGATCCCAAGCTAGGCAGAGCCTGACTATGGTAAACAGACTGCTGTTAAACATACTTATATATTTCTAAATACATACATATTATGGATAAATTACACCCAGACACAGAACAAACGATCGTGATCATCACACAAATATTTGTTTTGCGAACTACATATGTGACTGAGTTATCTGTATCTATGGTGACGACGAGTAGTCGTTAAAAAATAATAATACTATATACAATATAGCTTTTCTGCTTCATTATATAGATATATACTCCTATACATATACATATATATATATATATACATATATGTATATATATACATATATATATATAAAAGTGGCAGAGAGCGAAGAGGTTTAATACAATGGTTCTTTCAAAATATTCGCCCTTAACATTAAACCACGCAAATACTAGTCATTTATAAAAATCTTTTCCCTTTTTACAAATAATATAATTGATGATAAGCAGATTTCACCTTTATCTCAAAGTGTATAGAGATCACGCCAAGAATAATTTGTTACCTGCTTTTTTGAGCCTCGAAATTTTTGTGTGCCGGGAATAAAAACATGTTTGTGATAACAATATAGATTGATGGTATTGTTATCGCTAAGTATGAAAATTAAAGTGGAGGCTGAATTGAATTATTAATCAATATGTCAGATTATGGCACTTGAGCAACAGAAGTTATTGGGTTTTAATTGGTACTCGATTCGATTTCTTGGTGAGGCTTTGTAATGGTAAAACAGACTTTGGGTCTGATGTCGAAGTTATAAGTGGTTAAGTGACTTTGGCAGGGTAATTTCTAGGATAGGTGATCGGTGATTAAGTGTTGAATGTGTCTTTAGACGATTGAAATCTAAAAGTAATACGAATTAATGGTTATTATTTTTAATTACTTATTGACTGGCATATTGGTCGTGTTTATTGACCCTGACTGCTAAGCCGGAGGTCGTGGGTTCAATTCCCACCCAGGACAAATATTGTGTGTTGAGCACGATCATTTGTTCTATGTCAGGGTGTAATTTATCTATAATATGTATGTATTTAGAAATATATATGTATATTTATCAGCAGTCTGGTTACCACAGCACAGGCTCTGCCTAGTTTGGGATTAGACTGCCGTGTGTGAGATCTGTGAAGTTATTATCAATCCTAATGTCATTAGTATTGACATTAGTAGCATTATAAATGCGAAAGTGTGTCTATCTGTCTGTCCGTCTGTTACCTCTTCACGCTTAATCCGCTTAACGGATTCAGATAAAATTTAGTGTTGAGACAGTTTGAGCCGCGGGAAAGAACATAGGATAGATTTTAGACCGGCAATCATACTTTAAGGGGGTGAAAATGGTTGTGAAAGTTTGTATGGGGAATCAATAACCGCTGAAGCGATTTAAATGAAATTTGTTAAAGACATAGTTAGATTCTTGAGGAAGGACGTTGGTGATAACCGCCATAGGGGGGTGGAGTCGCGGGCCAAAGATAGTAATATTAAGATATTATTATTAGAAATTCGTTATTAGAAACAAATTTGTTAAATTAAGATTTAACGAACTTGTTTTTAATACCGACAGTATGAACATGATACATGTAAATATGTATATTTTTAAAACACCGGTTGTTATACATAAAAAAATATAACTTAATAGATCCCACAGTATCTAATTATCATCAAAAAATATCTCATAGAGATAAAACAAAAACAAATTTGAAGTAATTTTTAAATGATTCTTTTTCTTTTACAGGTAACCTAAAACAAAATGGACAAGACAAAGACAGTACAGATACCCATCCGGCAGTTACCATAACATGTCATCAAACAATCAAGTGATGTCTAAATACAAAAAACAGATCCAATGGCAGACGATAAAGAAAAACATAAAAAAAGCAACCAAATTCAAAATGAACGGATACACAATAAACACCTTGATGATTATAGTGATTTTAGCATCGTTGCCTTATAGCTCAACGCTAAGTTTGCCTAGCGGGGATCCTGCACCGGGAAGGTCACCTGGGCCACCCACTATTGAAGAAAAAGAAACAACTGATGATAAAATAGCACCCATATATGATGAGACAACCACTAGTGAAGACGTGATAGAAGTTACAACAGTGAGTGAAGTGGGAGTGAGTGATAAAACTGTGGATGTCAGTGATGCTTGTGCCTTCGCGCGAATCCCGAGCGATAGTGATGAGATTGTTACTGTTGGTGATGAAGACAGTGATGTGAATTTGACGCTTAGCCATCCGGTGTTCGAGACCGATGAGTTGGTGCGAGGAGTTGTGTACGATGGTGAGTAATAGTTATTATAATATTCTTTGCAGGTTCTCTGATGATGTAGATAATAATGTTTTTTTTATGAATTTAGAGAGTTATAATAAACCGATATAATATTCTGTCCTTCTTAGCAAATTATGAGACAAAAGAAGAAAAGAAAACAGTTATGAAAGAGATCAAAATATATATAATTCATTACACTTGGCCCAAACTGCTGACAATTTTTAATAATAATTATAATTAATAATTTACCATATTCACACATCATCCAGTCCCAAACTAAGCAGAGCTTGTACTATGGGTACTAGACGACTGATGTAAATACATTTATACTTTTTTTTGTTAATACATACATATTATATATAGAAATACCCAGACCGAATAAAACATTAAATGTTTATGCACACAAATGTTTGACTTGAAAGGAAATCGAACCTGCGACCTTTAGAATAGCAGTCCGTTAAACAAACCACTACGCCATCCGGTCATCCAGTCGAAATCTGCGAGGTCTTTTTAATGCGCATGTTCCATTCAATCATCATCATCATCAACAGCCTTTAATAGTCCACTGCTGGACATAGGCCTCTCCTTACAAAGGAGGTTTTGGTATAGGGCTTGTGTCAAGTTTTCCTTCTTTTTGCAGTGCTGGTTTCCTGCTTTGTTTTGCGCCCTTAGTCGGCTCTTACGACACTCACGGGATGAATTGGGGTAGTGACATTCCGTATTGTTAATCCGTCACTACACGGACAGTTCCATTTAATAAAACATTTAAAATAAACTAATGATTCGTATAATCAAAATACTTCTTTCACATGCTAAAAACTGGGCACTAAATTTGAACTTTGATAAAGGCCAGGCCAGGTAGAGTGACGATTTGCGCAAGACTGCTGGCAGGAGTTAGATGCGAGAAGCCCAAAATCGATGTAAGTCGCGTGCAATTCGAGAGGTCTATGTCCAGTGGTCTGCGATAGGCTGATGATGATGAGACGCGGTTGTCTAACATTATCGTAATCTATGTCAATTTTATAATCTACGTACACATTACTCGCATAAATTACCTCTAGAATAAGCGGGTTTGTGAATTCAAGCATTCGAGGACCCTATTTGATGTTAAATTCAAGATTATTAACTACCTAAGCTATAGGTTTACTGGTTGTTCTTGAATCAATTTAGTCTGTCAACAATTCACATCATATCATTGGTCGATTAAAATGAATACTGTTTGACGTATACCATTCTGTGTGCAACAATTTTTCTTAAGCTGTAGAATAATAAATTATTGTACTTTTGAGTTTGTTGTTGTAATTCGGAACGTTGTATCCTTATTTCCATACTAATATTGTAAAGCTGACGAGTTAATGTCAGGTTAGAATTGAAACATCTTTTGTATTGGATAGTACATCTATTGAGGATGTGTATAGGCTATCATCACCAAACAACCAATAGAAGTTGAGGTTAAATAAAAATATTGGCAAAAACGCGGCAAATTTATTCCTTTTAATAGCCACAGACGAAGTTGCGCAGGTCAGCCAGTTTGAAATACATGTATATTTTTAGAAGCCAGCTTTTGGAATATTTGTGAGAATAAAATAAACCAAAACCAGCGTGTTTTTAGAAGCTATAAAAATCTCTGTTTTTCTATATTTATTGGTCTAAAGAACATAGAATCCGTCGCTTTGGAATTCACATTTGAATATTATGCTGTGGCTTATCCGAGTAGGCATCCTTATATAGATATAGCTCACATATTAAATTGCAAATATTTGAAATCAATTATCACTGTTATTACTTGAAAACTCACATTAATGGTTACAATTTCATGATTCGGCATTGCCATTTCAATTATAGTATATCTGCATCTGTATTTTTCTTCCATCATGTTCGTAGCAACTGTTACATGTTTTTGTTAAGTTTTCCTTCTAAATTAGAATAATATTCTAAAATAAAAAAAGTAATATATTGTATCTGTTACAATTATATATTTTTGGAGCTAACGTAAGGGATGTTCCAAGTCGGGGGCTGAATACATGCCTTGGAAGACAGTGGGTCGAAGAGGCAGTGGTCGCATATCTGTATGCGTGTCCAGAAAGTGGAGAGCACAGTAAGATTAAAGCACTGTCAGAGTTTGGTTTATAAAAATATTTTATGGTGCCAAAAAATATTTCTTCTTATAGATTCAGATAGACTCATAAAGTTTTTATGGTGGTTGTGCACACTTGGGCAGGTTCGACCACACAGCCTTACCTAAAACCGGTGTTAAGCTTGTGGCAAAATGGTAACCAAGAACGTTAACACATTGCAAAGTTAAGCAATCTTATTCAGTCCATAGATGAGTGACCATTTCTTACCATGTGGAGACTCTTCCGTACCTCTGAGAGCACATTAAGCCCATACCCGGTCACCGGCCACACATATATAGCCGGTTGCCATACGAACATCTGTGGCAATCGCTACGGGTACCTATTTGGACCCTAAAAAGTAAGAGAACGGTCTTTCTACAGAACTTCTAAATCGTTTAGTGTGTCCTATAATGAAATATCGTGAACGAGCCATCAGCGGAACACTATCTTTCAAGTTACAGGAATACCTAGTTTGGAAGGCAAGGTCTACTTTTTACACCTATTTTTTTTATGTTAGAGGGGGCAGACGAGCAGACGGAACCTGATGGAAAGTGACCATCGTCGCCCATGAACGTCGGCAACTCAGGAGTCACAAACACGTTGCCGGCCTTTTAGGAAGGAGTACGCTCTTTTCTTGAAGGTTTGAAGGTCGTATCGGTCCGGAAATATAAATATAAATATGGTTATAAGTGTTTATTGGATTGTATAATTGTAACAAAGGAATTGAAGTTCATTATCCTACAACATGGCTCCCACAAGCTGTTACTAGCCCTACGGGAAAAGCTATACAACTAATTAATGAATTTTTACAAAATAATGTACATGCAGACATATTTTTTGTCAGTTTACCTAAATTAATGCAAAATGTAATGATCTTTTCTTTCTTTCTAATCAAAGTCCTGAGTCAACACGATAAAAAGATATGAGCAAATTTCGATTTTCGCGAAAACCAAAATTTATCTTAATTTTCAACTTTTTTAATTTTTCAGAATTTTCTCTTTAATTGTGCTGTAAGACCTTGCTTTTTACTAAAATTGACAATTCTAGGTCAACCGGAAGTCTTGGGTCGAAAACCCATATGGTAGTTTTCGTTGACCTAGAATCATAGGCAAAAAGAAACGTCTTACAGCACAAATAAAGGAATAATACCAAAAAATAAAAAAGGTGAAAATTAAGATAAATTTTGGTACTTACAAATTTTCGCGAAAATCAACCTAAGATCTGGTTAGGTACGGAACCCTCGGCGCACGTGTTCGACTCGTACCTGACCGGTTTTTTTAAACCGGCTCGCAACCATAAATTGTATGCAAAAACTTGCTAATAAACTATTTTATGACATGTCAAGGTTGCGTTCGAAGACAAATATTGCAATTTATCTGTTTAAGTCTGTCGATTGGTAAACCCTATATAAACTAATGCAACAGTCGATTTTTAGAGGTCCACAGTCCTAAAAAGGAAGCCTTATAGTTTTACCGTACCGGTTCGTCTGTCTGTCTGCCTGTTTGTACGCAGCTGAGACTGAACACTGTTATTACTAAAAAGCTGTATTTTTTTGTATGTTTTTTAAATAAAATATTGGTAAAAACGTTTTTAGGAAACCACTTACACCTGTAAAATGTATTTTTTTTGTGTCTCTGTGTCCTTTAGTGTGGAGTATAAATAGGCACGCCTTTTTTAAATATTAAGTTCAGTTTAACGCAATAGTGAAGTTCGAAGAGCTGTCGTTAGAGTCAAGCGCTAAAAAGCAGCAAAAACTATAATGATTTTAGTGGATTTTGGATGCATAATTATTAAACTAAATTAGCTCCGTTAGTCACCCAACTTATTAAATTTACCTCTTTTTGCAAAATTTCAAAACCATTTAAAATACCTAGGTGGAGATGCTATTAGTTTTAACTAGTATCTGATATATTGTGTACTTCGTAATTGGCGTAATGTTGCCTCTGTGAATTTGTAAATGACCTAAATAAAAAAATAGACTACGGAACCGTACACAGCGGCTGCGACACCCGTTAGGCAGGTTACTAAAAGAGTAATTAATGTTTTTTCTTCGACTTAGCAAAGCCATAACAAAAAGGCTTTCAGTGTATCAACATTTAGAACAAATTCGAATTTTTCCTTAGAGAATCGCTTTTTAAAAACAAAAGAAACGTGTTTAAATTTTCATAAGCTTCTTAAAAAATAAAACTTATGATCTTCTATTTTTCTTTGTACTCTTCAAGTCTTGGCTCTTAGAGACTCCTCAAAGTGCCTATCAATATTTATTTAACAGACGTATTCGTCAATGTCTTCAGAATTCGTTGCTCTTTTATATTCCTTGCTCATTTTTATTGATTCCCAGTAGAAAATTCAAGTGCTATGGCAATTCTTATATTTGACTTTCCAATATATTACAATCAGTACCGTGTACTCTTTCTGTAGATGTTCCAATTTTGATTCATTTTCAACATACATACATTTATTTCATTGGGTAATTACTGATTGACGTTTAATTCAGTTTGCTTATCTTATTCGGAACAATTTTTATGTTATCTCAAGGAATTGGCCAATTAAATATCTGAGAGACGTATTTTTACATTTTTAAATACTAATACTGATAATACTAACTTTTAAACTTTCGCGTTCCATGATAATTAATATTATTTTAACGGGAATTAACGCGATCTCTTATTTAGGGTATTACATACCTCTGGTTTGCCTGACGTTTCGACCAGGTTGCACCGGCCGTGGTCACAGGCTGACTGCCAGCCTGTGACCACGGCCGGTCCCGTTAAAATAATATTAATTAATACTGATAATATTCTTTAGTTCTAGCTCTGTAACTAGCACATGCATTGTAATGCCTCATAAAGTATGAAGAAATAACTAAGCATATATATATATATACATAAAGTATCCATACATAACTCGACAGCAACCCAGGTATTATCCCGCATAGTTCTCCCACGGTAAATAGTACTAAAGACTGCAAACTTGGAATCCAAGCATGAGCTGACACCTTTTGCTTTCGGTATTATAGTTTCTCTGAACTTGATCTTGAGAAAGTTTAGAAAATACGATGATGTGACTTTATACACTAAGAAATATAATAATATATAGAATACCTTCGTTACAAGTTTAGTTGATAACAGAAATAATTAATTTCACGACAGCGCCCTATTATTATCGAGACTTGTTTTAACTTGTTAGACAACTCGATATAAGCGGTTTTTGATTAAATTTTCCAAGTCAAACAACGTTTGAATATTCAGAGATAAACATGTTTGATCATTTTTAGAATTAAGTGTACCAAGAAACATTATGAAAAAGTTACTTAACCAACGTTGAGTCAGAACAGAATAAAAGTTACCATAACTATCAAAGACCAAAGTTTTTGTGTCATTTCTTTATGTCATCGTAATCATCAGTCTCTTGCCTTCCACTACTGAAACTTACCATCCCGGGCTTGGGTCCTCCGCATTCATCCGCTGCTAGCCATTTTCCTCTAGTCGGTGTCCATCGTGCCGCAGGGCGCCCTACACTACGTTTGCCTAGTCTTTGTTGTATTGTATTTACTTAACAAACTTTAAGGAGGTTCATTGTACTGTTTTATGTTTGTTATCCCAGATCTCTGTCATTTATATACTGTATTGGGGATTTATTTTTGATTTGGGAGGATTCTTTCCGTTTAATACCATTTAAATTAAAAAAAACCGCCCCAACTGTGGAAAATTAAGAATAAAGTATAATGTTTATTGCCATTCGTCATGATGTACACAGTAAACAGCACCGACTTCAATAAGTCGGTGCTTCTTAGGTTACTGTTCATCAAGTGAGTTAGAGTTACAGGAGATTAAACCGGGGACATTAAACGTTCGGGAACGCACTTTTAGCTCAGGACTTTGAGTTGCACGCAGTAGAACACCGGTAGTCACTTAATAACAGGTGTTCCGTCTTCTTGTTTGCTCTCTATACTATCAAAACAAATACCCGACTGCAAAAAGACAATTTAAAAGTAATGCACTAAAAAGACCGAAACAGCACGAGGTCCTACACAAACATGCCTCATTTTTACGCTCTCAAAAACTTTTTAAACCAATTTATCATTCGTTATTTAATTTAAATATATAACATATTTTTTTTTATCGTCTATTATTTTTCTAGACTTTAATACCCTAATCGATAAGTCTTTGGTTAATATTTTTATTAACCTATTACTGTTTTGCGCCAAAAATTCGCCATTTTGATTTCTTCTTTCAAAAAGCCATCTAAAGATACTTGGGTTTTTGAGACAGATATAACAATATGTTAGCGGACATGGGTGATTCTTCCAATACTTGCATCGCTTCAAGTGTCGGGCGAGCCCGTCATGTATCTGCGACCCAGCTCAGGAGGAGATTGTCCTGGGAGGACGGACGGACGGGAGGAGGACTCAAATGTACGAAGCTGAGCAACGCCTTGGGGTACAACTGGTGAGAGAAGAGGCACACCTCCTATTGAAAAATTTAGAAACCCGTGATAAATTCCTGTTATTCTTCGACCAAATTTGCCAAAAAGTATTAAGCTGAAACAAATAAATTAATAAAATAAAGAAGAAAAATAATAGCAGTATAAAATTAACAGGCATAAAAGGGATCTTGTCATGCAAGAGGTTGACAGTTCCTAAACAAAAAAAAAAAAATTAGCTGTCGAAATCCATTCAGCCATTGGGAAGTTAAGAGGTTATAAAGGAATTTACAAATGAACACAAGATACGCGCGAAAAACATACCCCAACTTTGGCAGTCGGATGAAAACACGAAAGTTTACTTTATTAACTCTTTCATAGTTGACTTTTAAGTACTTTTTTCTTTCTTTTATATCATAAAGTTATTTAACGTTCTTACTCATATTTTAGATATATTTCCCCTACTACTACCCATTATTGAGATCTATCCTCCTTTCTGTCACAAAACAAGTCAAAGGAATTTACAAATACAAGTTGTCCCTGTAGACGAGGTTTCTCCGGAATAGAAACAGGCTGGGTTACCTTAAATATTAATAATGTATCTCACGAATATTCAGAGCAATACCTTTGGAAAATCAACAGCAAAATGTTCCAGGTATGAATTGAATTGGAATAAATATTAATTATTAATAGTTTGACTCGAATTCTCTGACATTGTATAAGCTATATTCATTACTAAACAAATGAAATTGACCTGGTTAAATACTTAGGTACTATTCTATTCACAAGGCGTACATTTGACTCGATTAATTTATTTCTCACTGTCAACCATACCTACTCTAACGGTATTTATGTAAATATTAGGTCTTTACCTATGAAATTGCCGTTTTGTATGCAATAAGTGAAAGTACTTATTTTTTCAAACTTTTTTATATACTCACCAGACCTTGCACCTACCGACTATTACTTTTTCCAAAATTTAGACAACTTTTTAGTGGGTAACAAATTCAATTCCCGAGAGGCAGTACAAAGTGCCTTTGAAGAGTTTGTTGCCTCCCGTCCAGCCGATTTTTACAAGAATACATCAATAAACTGCCAATGCGTTTGCAAAGATGCGTCGATTGCATGGGTGATTACTTCGAATAACAGAAATAAAAAAGTTTGAAAAAATAAGTACTTTCACTATGTTAGCGGACATGGGTGATTCTTCCAATACTTGCATCGCTTCAAGTGTCGGGCGAGCCCGTCATGTATCTGCGACCCAGCTCAGGAGGAGATTGTCCTGGGAGGACGGACGGACGGGAGGAGGACTCAAATGTACGAAGCTGAGCAACGCCTTGGGGTACAACTGGTGAGAGAAGAGGCACACCTCCTATTGAAAAATTTAGAAACCCGTGATAAATTCCTGTTATTCTTCGACCAAATTTGCCAAAAAGTATTAAGCTGAAACAAATAAATTAATAAAATAAAGAAGAAAAATAATAGCAGTATAAAATTAACAGGCATAAAAGGGATCTTGTCATGCAAGAGGTTGACAGTTCCTAAACAAAAAAAAAAAATTAGCTGTCGAAATCCATTCAGCCATTGGGAAGTTAAGAGGTTATAAAGGAATTTACAAATGAACACAAGATACGCGCGAAAAACATACCCCAACTTTGGCAGTCGGATGAAAACACGAAAGTTTACTTTATTAACTCTTTCATAGTTGACTTTTAAGTACTTTTTTCTTTCTTTTATATCATAAAGTTATTTAACGTTCTTACTCATATTTTAGATATATTTCCCCTACTACTACCCATTATTGAGATCTATCCTCCTTTCTGTCACAAAACAAGTCAAAGGAATTTACAAATACAAGTTGTCCCTGTAGACGAGGTTTCTCCGGAATAGAAACAGGCTGGGTTACCTTAAATATTAATAATGTATCTCACGAATATTCAGAGCAATACCTTTGGAAAATCAACAGCAAAATGTTCCAGGTATGAATTGAATTGGAATAAATATTAATTATTAATAGTTTGACTCGAATTCTCTGACATTGTATAAGCTATATTCATTACTAAACAAATGAAATTGACCTGGTTAAATACTTAGGTACTATTCTATTCACAAGGCGTACATTTGACTCGATTAATTTATTTCTCACTGTCAACCATACCTACTCTAACGGTATTTATGTAAATATTAGGTCTTTACCTATGAAATTGCCGTTTTGTATGCAATAAGTGAAAGTACTTATTTTTTCAAACTTTTTTATATACTCACCAGACCTTGCACCTACCGACTATTACTTTTTCCAAAATTTAGACAACTTTTTAGTGGGTAACAAATTCAATTCCCGAGAGGCAGTACAAAGTGCCTTTGAAGAGTTTGTTGCCTCCCGTCCAGCTGATTTTTACAAGAAGGGCAATAAACTAAAAATTTTCATCAATAAACTGCCAATGCGTTGGCAAAGATGCGTCGATTGCGTGGGTGATTACTTCGAATAACAGAAATAAAAAAGTTTGAAAAAATAAGTACTTTCACTTATTTTTTGTTTGCATACAAAGCGGCAATTTCATGGTAAACATGGTGGACCTATTATATAGTTGAACGGTAGGATAATGCACGGAAAATTGTACCTTCGTATAGTTCTCGGATTAATTTTGGGCTATTTTATGATAAAAAAGTAGTTAAGTCTATATATGTGTAGGAATAATATATACAGGGTGTAAGGGACATCGTAACGAATACTGAAATAGTGTTTTCAGATCATGACTCTGCGTCGAAAATCATTGGAATTATCTGTCGGCAAATTAATCATTTTTTTATAATTTTCCATTTTCTTTATTTAAAAATGATATCAAAATGAGTAAACAGAACATTTCACCGAAAACAAATTAATAAATACCGCATATGGTCAAAAATGCAATGTAATTAATCAAACAACATAAACAAATAAATAAATAACTCTAAGTTTGTTTTATTTTCCTGTATCTTGTAGTAAAGACACAATTTCAAAAAAAATACGTATTGTTTGAGCAGTTTTGACCCAAATGTGCTTAGGAAAAATAATAAAAAAGTTTGACAAGCTTACCAAGACTGCTTTAGTTATTCCTTTTTTAAGTTGTGGAAACAGCTGCTTAAAGTTTACATAATTATCTTTATCTTTACGTAAACTTCTGACGATAGAACTCCATATATACTTGAAGCGTGTAGAGAAACATGACCACCTTTTTTTTTGTGCGGACTCCCCTCCCATACCACCTACCAGTGGGTGATTATATCGGACTCCAACCGACCAAAAACCGCACGCCATCTCCAGGTACCGGTAGCCGGCACCAGGGCCTTCCTTTCTAGGGTATACCTGGTTCCCCGGCTATTAGTACCCGGCGAAGGCGTGCGGTTTTAGTCGGTTCGAGTCCGACATGCCACCGACAGGTGGTATCCGAGGGGATTTCCGCACGGAAAAAAAAAAAAAAAAAAAAGGTACCGGTAGCCGGGGAACCAGGTATACCCTAGAAAGGAAAGCCCTGGTGCCCCGACGTATCGCGGATATTCCTTTCTGCCCCCGAAGGGCGTGGGACCACCACCCACCCCGGGCAGCTTCTGCTAGAGTGACAAATGGTCTCACCTGTCACCCTCAGGCCTGCGCTTATGGAGGACGGAGGTCGTTCTGCGAGAAAAATTACCACCTGAATTAAAAATCTATGATTGACTTCAATGTAATTCTTACACTAGTCATATTTAAAAAACATAACAATTTATGAAAAAATAAATAAATTTACCTAAAAAGACTTAAGGCATGCTTGTTTTTATTTGGGCCGTTTTCATTACTGTATGATACTATACACAACAGGTTCACATTTGCAACATTTCCGGCAGCGACTTTTTATGGGGCTTTTTTTTTTTGCATTTTTTGGGATTTTATTGCAGACTGAAATGTATGTGTTTCTCAATATCTGTTTCTGCCCTTATCCTTAACTATTATTATTGTGTTACTTATTTGATTGACTGCACGGATGGCGTAGTGGTTTAAGCGGTCGCCACGCCGCTTAATATTAGGCCGAGTGTTGTGGGTTCAAACCCCACATGGGACAACACTTTGTGTGATCCACAAGTTGTTGTTCTGAGTCTGGGTGTACTTTGTGTCCGTTTTATGTATGTTTGTAAAGTCCCCCGCGACACAGGATTTATTCCTAGTGCGGGAGTTGTCTTTAAAAAAAAAACAAAAAAATATATATATAAAACTTTATTTCTAGTGCACCTACTCAATCATTTCCACACCACCCAAAGTTGGACTGGTAGAAAATGCCTGTGGCATTTAGTCCGCCATTGTACAATAAATTGTTGTTAGTGCTAAAAGAATAAATAAATAAAGAAACCACCACTCACTCAATCACCTGAAATTCATTCTAAAATCCGTTACTACTAATGTAAAATTCATGACTACTGTTTTTGTTATTGTGTATGTGTTTAGAAAAAAAAAAGATAAACCTATTTTGATTCATAAAGTAATTACTGCATGTAAACCTATCATTATGTTTGCTCCGCTATAAACCAGCATAAAAATCAGGTTGGGATTATCTACCTGTCAACGTTTACTTTTATAATTTGTGTTTTGTTTCCCCTTGTAAGTGATTTGTGTAATCTTGAGAAATAAAGTGATATTTTAACCGTAAATAAATAAATTAAAGTCCTGCGCTTCGCACTCGAATTACATAACATATTTTTGTTTTGGGTTTATCTCCAAAATATTATCCCGAAGTTATACAAAATATACAAAAAGCAATCTCACATATACACGGGACTTAACAAAAGCTAGCCAAACGGATCACACTTCTCTGCTTACAACTCGCGATACAAATATTTGTTTCAGACACACAGAAAATCTACGATGACAATTTTTCTTCTACAACACATGTGTTTGATTAACAATCGCCATCCATCTTTCGTTCAGCAGCAGAGTGAAATATATGCTACCATTAAGGAGACTGCACCTAATATAGGACCAACGTAAAGCGTCATAAAATGCATGTATCGTACTGTGTCTGTCCATTAAACCGAGTGCAGTGCACAATTCTACGCCAAAAGGTATAAAATAAAATCCCACCCACCGAAGTAGAGTAAAACAAAAATGTGTGTGCGGGTGCTTTTTTTATTGAAACTTTTATGCAGATAATTGGAGAAATGCCAGACTTAATATTATGGTCGTGTTTAAGGATAAACGTTGGTATCCTGTACACACAATATAGTAAAAAAAAACAGTTCTTTTATTGAATTCATCCAAATACAGCGAAGAATTAGAAATATATTGACATGTTCGTCAGCAGTCTTGATAATATAGCACAGGCTCAAGTCATTAGAAGGTAATATTAAAAAAACAATGGTCTGATGAATAATGACGCCAAAATTTATTATCATGCATTTTAAATCGCCCTCCTTTCACCCTTTTTCTTATGTTTTCATATCTTTCTTTCTCAACCCACCTTTGGTTTGCGTGGACCTAAACGAACTAACGGATAATTGGAAATATTTATTGGCATCCAGTAGTAACGCAGTTATCTTATTTTGATCTAAATTTGTTCTTTGATTTGATCTTTCGCCCATTTTAATTCGTTGAGCTTTAGATCTTGTGCACTGACTGTACGGATGGCGTAGTGGTTTAAGCGGTCGCCACGCCGCTTAAACCACTACGCCACCACTACTACTACGCTGAGTGTTGTGGGTCCGATCCCCACATGGGACGACACTTTGTGTGATCCACAAATTGTCGTTCTGAATCTGTTTGTTCTTTGTGTCCGTTTCATGTATGTTTGTAAAGTCCCCCGCGTCACAGGATATATTCCTAATGCGGGAGTTGTGTTTTTTTTTAATTAAAAAAAAAACCATTAAACTCTTGAAAACCTATGTTATAAATCAGCGCAGTTGCTTTCTCTTTCAAAGTAAACCATTATATAATACCTTCATGTATCCAGTTTAAAGCTGTAGGTCATAGTGAAGTAAAGGATGGTCTCAAGTGCCATTATTTTCATGTTTCTCATTCGGACTCGACAAATGGAGTTTCAAGCGTGTAAAATTCCGCGTACCGGAGTTTCCGTGTGAGTGCCGCTACTACTTTTCTTTTAATTGAGTTTCTAGAAGTATTAACGACAATTTGAATAAATTATACGTTACTTAAACAAGTTAGCTAATAGAATGGAGAATAAAAACTTTCGCGAACGATATCACATTTATTGACGACCGAATGGCGTAGTGGTTTGTGTAACGGACTGCTATTCCAAAGGTCGCGGGTTCGATTCCCGCTCAAGTCAAACACTTGTGTGCATGAACATTTAATGTTTGATTTGGTCTGGGTGTTTCTATGTATAATAAGTATGTATTTACAAAAAAAAGTATATATGTATTTATATCAGTTATCTAGTACCCATAGAGCTTGTAGCTCTGCTTAGTTTGGGACTAGATGGCGTTGTGTGAATGTGGTACAATATTATTATTATTATAAACACTAGCTTCGCGCAACTTCATATGCGTCGCTCAAAAGGAATTAATAACAACATTTCTCGTTGATGCTCGGAACCTATTGGTCGTAGCTGATGATATTAAAGCCTTCCTCGATAAATGGGCTATCGAACACAAAGATTTTTTAATTCCAGTAAATGCAAACAAACAGTCAATTTTCCTAATTCTGTTGTTCGAAAACTCTCTAAACTAAACTAAAAATCACTATAAAAAAATTGTCCTGTCAAATATTACGTTTTCAGAACAGGAAACGTTGTTTGACAGAACTAAACTAATTTTTAATGATTTTTAGTTTAGTTTAGAGAGTTTTGGAACAACATAATTAGCACCAATTACTTCAGCTTTATAATATTAGTATAGATAAGGTAACTGATTTTGAAATATTGATTTCACCCTCGGTGTTGAAATCTACTTGAAATGACTGCACGGGATGGCGCAGTGGTTTAAGCGGTCGCCACGCTGCGCCGCTTCCTACTGCGCCGAGTGTTGTGGGTTCAAACCAATTTCAATTGTTCAATTGTTGTTCTGAGTCTGGGTGTTATTTGTGTCCGTTTCATGTATGTTTGTAAAGTCCCCCGCGACACAGGATATATTCCTAATGCGGGTTGTCTTTTTTAATTTAAAAAGATTTAAAAATTTAAAAAGAAACAGATAATTATTTCAGCTTTATAATATTAGTATAGATAAGGTAACTGAATTTAAAATATTGATTTCACCCTCGGTGTTGACATCTACTGGTCTATGTGGAACTAGTTTATAACTGAATTAAGTAATGTTTTCTTTCTAAGTGATTTAATCAGCATAAAGCCATACGCTGCCCTAAAATAAATCAATAGTCTTCCATTTCCAAGAAGGGAGAGTAACCTTTTTAATCTTATTCAAGGTCGAAGCGACAAATTTCTTGCAATTGGAGACCACAATTTATGTGAAAGCCGACGGGCAGTGAATTAATGGCCTGCCCGAGATAACAAAGCTGTGTCGAAATATTTACTTATCTTGTTACCAAGTTATTTTATCACGTTGATATGCTTGGTTAAGTTTTTTTGGTTGATGTTGGTGATTTAAATAAATAAAATAAAAATTTTCCGGACCGAATAATGTAATTACTGAAAGAAAATATGGTATAAAAACATACGCCACGCCTGTTGGATACACAGACGTATATATACGTATGTTTCGGTACGTATGTATGTATGTGGTGATGGATTAAGAATACGCAGCATCACCGCCCCTATTGATCCCGTGGGTGTCGGAAGAGCCGACTAAAGGAGCAAACTACGCAGGACAACAGCACTGCAAAGAGAAGGAAAACTTGACACAAATCCTATATTAACCAGTTCGGCCAGCGTAGTATAGTAGGCCATAACCTCCTTTCTCATGCGAGGCCTATGTCCAGCTGTGATTAAGGACTTAGGCCTCGAAATAAACTTTAAGGATCAAATGGATTTTTTTATGTGTATCAAGGCAATCTATTTTACAAACAATAGCCACTTGCCCGATTCAGTACTATCATATGTTATTTTACATTTAAGACTTCGCGTGTTTTAATTCTAGATCTTTTATTTATTTACAAAAGGCACAGTTACAAAAAACAGACCAAGTAGTGCTTGAACTTACTTTTACATGATGATAAGATTTTTAAACCTGCACTCCAATTGTAGTAATTAGAACACAGCGTCCAGAATTACACAGCTTAGCTAGCAAACAATATAAAAAATGAAAAAAATTAAATAAGTATGTAGCTAAACCAAGTACATGTTAAGGTGCATACAATTTCTGCGAGGATTTTATAAATCTGCTGTGTTTACACATTCGAAACAGTGGATTGTTTTGAGACACATTATTGTTGCATGTTGGAATACAAAATAGCTGCAGAGTACACACAGTCCGTGTGGTGACGGATTAAGAATACAAATTGTCACCACCCCAATTCATCCCGTGGGTGTCGTAAGAGCCGACTAAGGGAGCAAACTAAGCAGGACAACAGCACTGCAAAGAGAAGGAAAACTTGAAACAAACCCTATACCAACCCGTCTGGTCAGCGTGGTATAGTAGGCCAAAACCTCCTTTCTAAGGAGAGGCCTATGTCCAGCAGTGGACTAGTATAGGCTGTTGATGATGATGATGATGACACACAGGTCGAGTGTACAACTTAAAGTGTAAGTGATTAGGATTGATTGTATGATGGTTGAAATCTGTTACTTATTCTAGGGATATATATATTTGTTTCAATCTAACATGTTGTGTGCCACCCTATCAACTCGACCCTGGGCAAGCTCGTTGGTATGCTGTGACAATCTGTGTGCATAATTCTGGCTGTATTGAGCTATTTCCTGCTTCACTGTTTTTACGTTGAGGTCGAGGTAAATGTACCTGTAAAGTTGATGTACTATGGGATGTTAAAACTTGTTCTTATTCTTGATTTAAAATCTCTCCAGTATTTCATTACTACTATTGCTGGCTGTAACCCATAGCTGTATGCCACATATCCAGATTAATTTCAAGTAGTTTTATAAATGGTCACTTAACTGATTTCGTTTATTGACGACAACACTCTTCCTCTGAGCTTTATGTCTCTGAGCGACTACCTTTACACTTCCAGAACCCAAGTTGTAGTCGATATAAGTTCTGTTCTTTTGTTGGAATTTTTAAAGCTTCAAATATCCGTAATGATTGCTACAGATGTGTGGCGTATAGTAACCAGGGCTGACGGCTTAACGTGCTCTCCGAGGCCCTCTCCCCTCTTTATTGATGAAGACACTGCTGGACGATATTCCTTATAGGGATGGATTGGGGAATATAAGAGCAGGTCTGGGTCGTTTACCTGTAGCTTAAACTGGACGTTGATTCGAAGTTCGAACGAACCCTGTAGCTTACGGAAATAACCTACCTAAATTAGAAACAATCCCGGCAAATAAGTTAAATTCCAAGTGTCTGTTTATACATTGATCTACTAGGTGATTGAGGTTACTAAAGCAATACCAGAAGTTAACTTCCACTTTGATTTGCAACAGTTTGTTTTTGAGATGGACTGCTACAAACTATTGTTATTAGTTATCCTACATCTTGCCAGACAAGTGTATCATATCACACATCAACAGCCTTTAATAGTCCACTGCTGGTCATAAGCCTCTTCTTAGAAAGGAGGTTTTGGCTTACTATACCACGCCGGCCAGACGGGTTGGTATAGGGTTTGTTTCAAGTTTTCCTTCTCTTTGCAGTGCTGTTGTCCTGCTTAGTTTGCTCCCTTAGTCGGCTCTTACGACACCCACGGGATGAATTGGGGTGGTGACAATTTGTATTCTTAATCCGTCACCACACGGACTGTGTGTACTCTGCAGCTATTTTGTATTCCAACATGCAACAATAATGTGTCTCAAAACAATCCACTGTTTCGAATGTGTAAACACAGCAGATTTATAAAATCCTCGCAGAAATTGTATGCACCTTAACATGTACTTGGTTTAGCTACATACTTATTTAATTTTTTTCATTTTTTATATTGTTTGCTAGCTAAGCTGTGTAATTCTGGACGCTGTGTTCTAATTACTACAATTGGAGTGCAGGTTAGTATAGGGTTTGTGTCAAGTTTTCCTTCTCTCTGCAGTGCTGTTTTTTTCTCTTAGTCGGCTCTTACGACACCCGCGGGATGAATAGGAGTGGTGACACTCTGTATTCTTAATCCGTCACCACACGGAACAGTGTATAATTATACCAATATACTATATTGCCGTCCATTGCTGAATGAAGGCTTCCCCCCAAAAAGCGTCAACGATCCCGATTTTGACATCCATCCACATCCTGCCAGCCACTTTCCTCAAGTCGTTGGTCAATCGTGAGGCAGGGTGCTGCCTCACGATTGACCAACGATTGACGGGTGGTGCTGTATACTGCTTTTGCCCAATCGCTTTATAATATCTTATTTATACGTATATATTTTACATGTTTAAGGATATTTATAAACGCTCTAAGCGCTAGCGTCACTAAATTAGATTTCGCAGAAAACCAGTGTTGCGGTGTAACAAAAGCAACGTACACTGAGCGATTTACAAATTTTGGCATTAAAAAGTTAAAAAATATTGTGAAGGCGTGTGGACCCACGCACGCCTTCACAATATTTTTAACTTGATCTACAAACATTTGTTTCGCAGTTTGGGTGTTTTCTACGTAGAATATATTTATATATATTTATAAAAAAAGTACATAAGTAGTCTAGCTAGCCAGCTAGCTAGCTAGTCAGTCTAGCTTTTATAGTAGAATCTCTGCTTAGTTTGAAACCTTGGCTTTGTGTGTTAGATGTCCAAAAAATATTAAAATTATTAAAAAGAAACTTCTGGCACTGAAAGAAACACACATCACACATCACATCAGCAGCCTTTAATAGTCCACTGCTGGACATAGGCCTCTCCTTAGGAAGGAGGTTTTGGCCTACTATACCACGCTGGCCAGACGGGTTGGTATAGGGTTTGTACCAAGTTATCCTTCTTTTTGCAGAAAAGAAACACTGACACTGACAAAATAAATATTTTGGCGTGTATGTCAGTTATCGCATTAAAGAGTAGAATATGTTATTTGCTAATAATGAAGCTGTCCATTGGTAAAAAATAAAAAGATTTAGTGGTTTAAGCGTGAAAGTCCTCACATTTACAATATAACTATGGAAGTACGGATTCCATGGTTTTAAAATGTATCGCTGCTTACTGACAATACTGGCCCCGACACGTAAATGGAGACACTCGGTTTTCGATTAGTCAGGCGGAAGAGATTATGTTGCCAGTGAGTAGAAATGAGATAAAGCCAAATTTATGTTCCTGTTATTGTCTTGTATTCTAATTTATATTATTATTTTCTTTTACCATTTTTTTTTCTTTTCCTGTTATAAGTTAAGTGGGCACACTTAACTTATAACAGGCGTGCCAAATATATCTTATTCTTTCAGATATTACAAATAGATTGTAAAGATGTCTGGTCTTATTTTTAAATACAACTGGTTAGCCAGGGTAATATCTACCAAACCAGAAATAAGATTAAACCAGTAGGTACAGTCGATACAGCATCTGTAGCGCAGTGTTAAATATTACAAAAGACTATAACACTTTAAGATTCTACTGAAGCATGCCTTCAACAGAATTTTTTAGAAAGAAAATCACAATGAAATATTTGCGAGTAGGTACTCACTTCCAACACCCTTTGTTGTTATTTGCAAAATATTTTATGATATTTCTCCTTTCAATTGAATTTTAGCGTTCCTCGATCCATCATTCCTTTGTTTGAGGCGAGCCCTTTGAATGGATTGCCTGTTTTGATAGAGCTCGGCTTTGTGTGTTCGCCAAAATTTACTGTCCTCCAAAATTAAGTCAAGGCGAGGATACAAAATTAACTAGAACGATATAGTTCATAAAATTTCCACTTTATATTCAGGTTTTTCCATAACGCTGCACCAACTCAATACAAAAATCTCTAACAAAAGTTATTGTTTTTGTGGTTCAGAAGACCTGAAAGAAACTATAGTTACCGCTTAAAATGTTCTTTAACAATAATAGAAATGATCTCAAACGCTTCTCTTAGTGATGTTTATAACGACTAGTATAATTATTATTTTTTGTCTGAAGATACCATATTAACAATGGTAGTCGCAATTGAGTGGCGAGGGAATTCTTCATATCGCGATACAGATTAGCAATTCTCAGTCAGGAGTTACTCGGTAATTCGGTGTGTCTTTGTTAGATGACGCTGTAGTATGTTTCGGTTTTTTTGTAAGTGGGAGTCGCCACACGTACAAATACTGTGCGATAGCTATATTTCCTTACAGATGAACCAGTTCCGTCGGAGTGATACCATGGTTACAAAGAAAACAGATGTCAAGGAATTCTTGTTTAACTGAGTGAGGTTTTCGGAGATTCAATCCCGTCCTTTTTAACTGGTTCTAGTTTTAGTAGTTAATTTGTTTCGAAATTAGAATTTTGAAAACATATAAATACATAAAAAAATGATTTCCTCGGTGGTGCAGTGGTAGCGGATGCAACTGCTGTGCTGAGGTCTCAGGTTCGATTCCCGAAATCGGACCAATTGTTTGTATAATCTGCAAATATTTGTTTCGGAGTTAATGTATTTCTATGTATAATATGCACGTATTTACAAAGAAAAAGTATATAAGTACTCTATCAGTCAATCTAGTTTTTATAGTACAAGCTCTGCTTAGTTTGAAACTACATGGCGCTTTGTGTCAGATGTCCATCAGCATCATCACATTAACAGCCTATAATAGTCCACTGCTCGACATAGGCCTCTCCTTAGAAAGGAGGTTTTGGCCTACTATACCACGCTGGCCAGACGGGTTGGTATAGGGTTTGTTTCAAGTTTTCCTTCTTTTTGCAGTGCTGTTGTCCTTTGCAGTTTGTTCCCTTAGTCGGCTTTTACGACACCAACGGGATGAATAGAGGTGGTGACATTCTGTATTCTTAATCCGTCACCACACGGAGATATCAGATGGCCGATGTCCTAAATTAAAACTTATCAGCCAACGCAATTAAATGATATGATCATTTCAGGCAATTATCAACTATTTTACAAGTATACGAACTAGTTCCTGCTGTTCTTGAATCATAATATTTTGCGAAGAAAAGGTCTTACAGGCAGACAAAGAAAAAAATCGAATATTATTATTTTAAAACATTATAATGTATAAAACCGAAAGTGTGTTCATTATTCATCATTATCAATGGCTCAGTAGCTTCGTCTAGTAATTCATTTATCATGACTAAACTAGTTCGCCTTACCTTCCTTCGATCTACCTTTCTTACATCGACCTACTTTTCTACGGTTTTATTATTTACTAGTTTTTGTCCGCATGTTGGTCATTATTTTTGATAGAAAATAAAATTATACTGAGTATGGAATCGATAAGTTAAAAAATAGTTTCCCAATACAAACTTTCACTTCTTTTTGAGGGTCTATTTATCTTTTTAAGGGTAGTTTAAAAAAATTGGGAACAACATTTTTAATTACTTTTAATGAAGAGTGTTTTCTGAGAGTTTGAAAATACTAATTTCCAACCTTCATTTTGCACCCTTAGAAATAGAATTAAAAAAAAAATCCTTCCCAGTCCAGACCTACGTCACCTAAGGAACATTTGTGCAAAATTTTATGTTTCTAGACCCAGGGCTTTAAGCTGTGCGTTGATCAATCAGTCAGAGAATCGTTCTGTCAGTTTCTTTTTTTATAGGTAAAGATTAAAGTGTAAAGTAAAATAAACTGTATTGTGCAGGCATTATTTAATCTACACGTCTTATGACATCTTATCTGTATTTTGCAAAAAACTCGTTTGACTACATGTGTAGCACCATGTCTTTTTATATTTTCTGAAAAATTTACTTAAAATATTTTTCTACTGCGGTCTTTTTTCTACCACGTTACCACATCGCAAATAGTATTTATAACGACGATATATTTTGTATCTGAATGTAATTGTAATGTAATATGTAAGTTTCTCAGCGGTCTAGTTACCATAGTACAAGCTCTACTTAATTTGGGATTAGACGGTCGTGTGTGAGTTGTCATCTTATTAACAACAGCCTCTAATAAGCCACTGCTGGACAGAGCCATCTCCTTAGAAAGGAGGTTTTGGCCTACTATATCACGCTGGCCAGACGGGTTGGTATAATAGTATGTTTAGTAGCAGTCTGGTTACCATAGTACAGGCTCTACCTAGTTTGGAATCAGACGGTCGTGTGTGAGATGTGTGAAATCATTGTGTCAAGTTTTACTTCTCTATGTGAGATGTGTCAAGTTATTATAATCAATATTACGTACTAGGAAATAATATGTATAAATTAATATATACTATATATATATATATTATTTTTTCTTACCACATTCACACAACGCCATCTAGTCCTAAACTAAGCAGAGCTTGTACTATGGGTACTAGACAACTGATATAAATACACATATACTTTTTTTTTGTAAATACATACAAACACCCAGACCAAATCAAACATTAAATGTTCATGCACACAAATGTTTGACTTGAGCAGGAATCGAACCCGCGACCTTTGGAATAGCAGTCCGTTACACAAACCACTATGCCATCCGGTCGTCAGATATATATATATCTACTAATATATATAGCAAGGTATATACTAGCCTGATAAATCATAGTCCAATTTCTTGATACAAGGGTCATACCGATCCATCACGGGTACAATATGAATGGTTGTGCTACTGGGTTCAAAGCGCAAATTGATTCTATTGTACCTCGCCTATGTAGTTCATCCGAACATAGAGGATAAATATTAAAGGCATAAACATTGCTGATATTTTGGTGAAAAAAAATATCATAAATTGATTTTCATTGATTTCCGATTGTGAAGGGAACTATATTTTTGTCTTATTTTTTTTAAAGTAGTGAGAGAGTGTACTGGTTGTGAATGTATCGACGTAATAGGTCTAACAGTTTTAGAGAACCACCAGAACAAACAGACAGACAGTCACACCAATTTATCTCATCCTTAATCGGGGGGGGAGGGAGGTTCTAAGGGTGGAAACGCACTTGTGACTCTTGGGTTGCAGCTGTCCAAGAGCGACGGTAGTCACTTACCATCACATGACCCGGTGTACTCATTTGCGCCCCTATACTCGTACTAGAAGAAAAGATATTGAATGCGTTCGAAATTTAAAGAGTTGTAGAAGAGTTCAAATTAAAAAAGTTCTGAAACAGTTTGAATTAAAAGAAATAAATGAAAAGTTGTGAAAGAGTACGAATTAAAAGAAACAAACTAAAAGAGTTGTGAAAGAGTTTGAATTTAAAGAAAAAAAAAGAGTTGGGAAAGGGTTCGAATTAAAAGAAACAAATTAAAATAGTTGTGTCCACAGCTACAGACTTATACATACAAAAATACATTTTTCAAGTATGACGATAATTTCGTTCTTTTTTTTAAGACAAGTTCCGTACTAGGAATGAATCCTGTGTCGCAGGGGACTTTACAAACATACAAGAAACGGACACAAAGGACACCCAGACTCAGAACAACAATTTGTGGATCACACAAAGGGGATCAAACTCACAACACTCAGCGTAGTAGCAAACGGCGAGGTGGCCGCTTAAATCACTACGCCATCCCTGGAGGCGTTAGCTTCGCGGAGGAGCATTTTTTATTTGTTATTTTTATTATTTTTTTGTGGCGTATCCGTGTGATTTCAGTTTAAGAATACGGAGTGTCACCATCTCTATTAATCCCGTGGGTGTCGTAAGGGAGTAAATTACGCAGGACAACAACACTTCAAAGAGAAGGAAAACTTGACATACCAACCCGTCTGGCCAGTGTGGTATAGTAGGCCAAAACCTCCTTTCCAAGGAAAGGCCTATCTAGCAGTGGACTGCAGATGATATGATTAACTTTTTGTGTACATGTTTTATTTTTTCTCGTTAATTATGTTTTTGTATGCGTCAAGTGTTTGTGAAGCACTGCTGAGAGAAGGAAAACTTGACACAAACCCTATCCCAACGCGTCTGGCCAGCGTGGTAGTGGTACAGTAGGCCAAAACCTCCTTTCTAAGGAGAGACTTAAGTCTATGTTTCTTTTTCTTCTTCTCTTTTTCTAATTTGCAAAATCTAGCAGTGGACTGCAGATGATATGATTAACTTTTTGTGTACATGTATTGTTTTTAATTTTTCTCGTTAAATATGTTTTTGTATGCGTCAAGTGTTTGTGCAGCACTGCAGAGAGAAGGAAAACTTGACACAAACGCTATACCAACCCGTCTGGCCAGCGTAGTAGTGGTACAGTAGGCCAAAACCTCCTTTCTAAGGAGAGGCTTATGTCCAGCAGTGGACTTTGAAAGGCTGTTGATGATTGATTGACGTTTTTCTTTTTCTTCTTCTCTTTTTCTCATTTTGAAAATTAAATAACCGTGTGTGTACTCATTTTACGATATCCATTAGCTTCAAACTTTAACAGAAAACCATGATTACTCTTCCTCAGCAATGTCTTTCACAATCTGACCTTTCGAATGTGTAAACTATTCTTGTAATTTGTTTGAGAGCAACCCTTTTAAGGGTCATTAAACTATCACTTACAAGCTTCACTTACAAAGCTAGCCCGGTTCAGATATTCACAATAATATCGTTGTGGTTTATAGCAACGCTGTGGCTTGATAAATATATTATTTATTTATTTTAAAACATACTTTCCGACTACCAGTTCTACTATATTATGTCGCGAAGATTTCACAAACATAATAATCAAATTATGAGTTTTAAATATAATCCAATAGACAAAATAATCATATAAATCGTATTTCAGTGTGATCACCTTTTTTCGAACTTCATCTTGGTCTTGCATAGATTAATAGCCATACAGCCCAATCCAATTAAAGGCATACGCATACCTAAGATAATCCTAATGCACTTTTATTTTGTTTGATTAACGTGAAATGGTTGACACCCAGGGACAGATGTTTTTTTTTTTAATTTACGCTGTGGTTTGAATTGGAAAAGAAAAATGTTGTTTTTACTATTTTCAATTTTTATATTTTTCTCTCCACAGGAATCTTCCTTGTGCCTTAACGAAAAAATATGAAATCCAACAAAATAGCCGAATCGGTCGCGGCGTTCTCGACTTTCGCGCCTAGCAACACATTTGGCTATTCATTTTAATTTATATAGTTTTTTTTATTGGGACCTAATCTCACCCGCACGCCCACCACTATAATTCCTGTACACCAGGATCCACAGCAGTGACCCACGAACACACCGAGTTATGACACTCGGGAAAGAAGAAATTAAACTGTCTTGGAACCCGCAACGAAATTAATCAGAAGAAAATTGGAGGAGTTAGAAATACAGTAAATCTACTTCCCCTCCTTAGCAAAGCGAGAGAAAAAATGAAGTAAAATAGGCATACACATTTTTAAACATGGAAGCACCGCGGCCACAAAATATTACAGGTCCTAGGTGAGCTATATTTGATTTCTATAATATGTAGGGCAGAATCGCCTAAACGCACGGAAATTCACCCTAGTTGACACAAGATCCCCATAGTATACCGCCCCAGATGTCACCTGCAAGCTATTCAGCATTATATTACGTTCATTATATAGATTAAGTATGTATTTACAAATATATGAGTATGTCAATTTTATCCGTGTGTTGACGGATTAATAATACGAAGTGTTACCACCCCTATTGATCCCGTGGGTGTAGTAAGAGCCGACTAAGGGAGCAAACTACGCAGGACAACAGCACTGCAAAGAGAAAGAAAACTTGACACAAACCCTATACCAACCCGTGTAGCCAGCGTGATATAGTAGGCCAAAACCTACTTTCTAAGGCTGTTAATGTGTGATGTGGAGTATGCAACTTCGAAATAAATGTGCCTGGTTGCCATTATAGGCTTGGCACATATTAAGTAAGTGGGACTAAAAATAATAGTCGTCAAAATGTGGGGCGTTTTAAAACGATCTGCTTACCTTCTGAAATAATAAATAATATATTTTACTACATTCCCACAACGCCATCTAGTCCCAAACAAAGCAGAGCTTGTACTATGGCTTCTAGACAACTGATATAAATACATATATACTTTTTTTTTGTAAATACATACATATTATACATAGAAATACCCAGACCAAATCAAACATTAAATGTTCATGCAAACAAATGTTTGACTTGAGCGGGAATCGAACCCGCGACCTTTGGAATAGCAGTCCGTTACACAGACCACTATGCCATCGTCAAATAGAATAGAAGTCTTAATTGATTCAATATCATACAGAAATGCCAAAGCTACCACATGCATTTACATTATCACTATGCCATCTATGTCGACAATTTTAAAAACGATATATTATCGATGACATACTACGAAGGTCTCCCATTTGATTTTGTGGCATTTTATAACCGTTGCACGGCTCTTTTGACCTGGTTTCTGAATCCCAAAGTTCGACCGAAGTCATTATCATTACGCCAAAGTTGAGGAAGTCAGCCTCAAAATTATTGTTCACGGTTGTAGCTAACAACAGTGGAACATGACATGCTTTGCGTGTTTTGGCATACATTTTCGAAATGTTTGGTAATTAAAAACAACTGCTGCATAAAAATAATAGTTTAGGAAATAGGTAGAAAATAGAAATATATAAATTTAAACCTTCACTTTTCAATTGATTTAAAGAAAGAGGATGTATTTTGTTTTTTAAATTCTCCCGATTTTAAAAATTCTTTTAAATTTGGGATGATTTAAATTTCGTTTGGTCTCATTCAAGTTTTTTGAAAAAAAATAAGGGAGCAAGGAAGAAAAGGAAGGTTTAAAAAAATTAAAGAAAGAGGATGTATTTTTTATATTTGTTACCTCAGAACTCAATCATTTACCAATTTAGAAAATTCTTTTATATTTGGGATGAAATAAATTTCGTTTGGTCTCTTTTTTTTTTTTCAAAATTTTTTTTGTAAATAAAGGAATGAAGAAAAGGAAGGTTTGAAGAAAATTATGGAATGTAGAATACATTACTATTCATCATGATGTACCTTATTGAAAAGTTCTAATGGGGTATCCAATCATAGGACGAACATTGGTGTACGCAACACTGGTCCTTCGAGGTTTATGATATGCCTTAATCTGGCTCCTTCGCAGTCTCTTCTTTTCTTACATCAATTTTCCTTCTTCCTTTGTCTTTTCTTATAACAATAGCATTCCCAAAGTGAATAGGAGTCAGGTGGGTGACCAACTATAAAGAAAACCAGTTGAAATCCTTTACATGTTTTACTTTTTGCACCCCAAATAAATTGGAAACATAGCAGAGAAATCATGATGATGATGTATGATTCCTACTTTCTAGTTTGGATTGACATGACCGTGGCTACATTTTAGAAATCACTTCCTATAGAAGATTTCCTATAGAATAACAGTATGGCATCGCATGCCCTTCTGTTCCCACGCTTCCGAAGTTAGCGTGGAGTAATGTAATCGTTTCGTATTAACTTTCCTTTTATTTGTGCACGCCATACCACGGGTCACCAGTAACACGATAACGGAACTATGTGTTGATATTAGTTTTTGAATGTAGGTACAAATTCTAGCTCTTAACTTTCAAGCTTTGAAACTGCCTATGACCATAGCCAGTGCAGTCTGCTAGAAACTTCAGGCAATTCAAATTATTGTTTTAAAAGTAAAATGAAAAGCTAAATAATCTGTGGGCCTCCTCAAAGATTGTATAATTCTATAGATGAGGGCACAACTCTTTTAATTTGACTTCACAGATTTCGTAATGGTTTAAGCGGTCACCACGCCGCTTCCTACTATGCTGATTGTTGTGGGTTTGGACCCCACATGAGAAGACACTTTGTGTGATCAACAAATTGTCGTTCTGAGTCTGGGTGTTCTCTGTGTCCGTTTCATGTATATGTTACAGGATATATTCCTAGAGCGGCAGCTGTTTTCAAAAAAGAGATACAAAGAAAAAAGAAAATCACACAGGACCAATAGTTTTTTCCCAAGCGATATTATGATGATGTAGATGTTACAATACAGTTTTAGATAGTCTAGCCACAAAAATAACTCATTAAACGTCAAAACGTAACATAAATATACGTATATTTTATAAAGAAATAATTCTTTTTTATGAATAGTTTCATAAAAGCCACAATCAACTGAATAGGCACTTATGTTAAACAGCGCCTTCTCTGTGAGAATCTAAAGAGCAAATGAAAAGCAGAAATGTAAGATTTATGAGACAAACAAGAATATTAATGTGTTACAGAAAGAGTCATCGGAGCAATTAGGTTAATAGGCGATTGCGTAAAGTTGTTTGTAACGGAAAATACGAATGCTAATTGTGAGTAAGAAGTTTGTTTTCTTAAGGTACCTTTGCAAAGTCAAGCCTATGGTAATACTTTAGGTGAATATTATAAAATCTGTACTTATTAATCTATATATTAATACGTCACACAAAAACTTTGAACACGTTTTTAGGGAAGTTGCGCTAACGGATGAACGTAAAATTTTACACAGTTAAAGTTTACATGCAGAAGATGTGTATAAAGCAATTTTTTCATATAAAATGCATCAGACATACATTAAAATAATTAAAATGATCATGACACACACTACTGTTTTAATGACACACAATATACAAACACATACATACCATACTTACTCTTTTATTCATGGTTAAAATCTATGGTCTACAGGCTAATGTTATAATAAATATAACATATGATGAAACACGTGATTATGGAGGCTTTGACAAAAGAACCCTGAAGAATGAAAACAAGGGGTCAAAAGGTCCATGCGTCTGTGACTCTTGAGTAGCAGGTGCCTATAGGCAATAGTGACTTACCATAAGGTGAACCGTCTGCTGGTTCGCCCCCTGTACCATGAAGTAAAAAAAATAATTTTATCGCTATATGCCTAAATACTACATTTTGATAACAATGACTATTCAATTCACAGCTAGCGACGGATGGCGTAGTAGTAGAGTGTTGTGGGTTCGATCCCCACATGGGACAAAACTTTGTGTGATCCACAGTTTTTCTTAGTCTGGATGTTCTTTGTGTCCGTTTTATGTATGTTTGTAAAGTCCCCCGCGATACAGGATTTATTTCTAGTGAGGGTGTGATCTCTAAAAAGAAATATAGTTAGCAGTTTGAGTATATTAATATAAAATTAAATACCTACAAACGAACAATAATAGGTAAATAATAAAAGGCCTTTACCTACTTTGCAACTGAAAAAAAAACAAGTTCAAAATAAAGACACATGAGTTAAAGTGTTTATCTTTAACAAAGAGGAACAAATACCCATTTAAAAACATTGGAAAAGTAAAACCTAACACTTTCTGTAACCTACCACGTGTTGCGGTACACGTGGGACAATAGTTCAGCTCCGTCTTTTCAGGCAGTAATAGGTATTTACTGAGTCTTTCCATGACACTGAAGACTGAGTACTCAGCGCATCCATGAATAACTGAAGTCTCTAGACTTTAATAAGTCAGCTGGGCCCGACACTCTTCCCGCATTTTTTTTAATGTAGTAGTAAGCTGTTCGTACCAGTTTCCATAACTTTTCAGCGTTCTATGAACGAAGGAGTAATGCCTAAGATATGGAAAGCTGCTTTTATTACCCCAACACATAAGAAAGGTTCGAAAAATTAGGTTGTGAACTACAGACCTATTTCTTAACTCTGTAATCTAGCTAAAATCTTTGAGCGATTAGTTTTTGATCAAAAAATGACTTAAGCATGACTATGACTTAAGCAACATGGTTTTATCAAAGGTAGATCAACCACGACCAATTTAGTTATCATTAATGAATATTTAAGTAATAATATGGATAATAATAATGCAATAGATGCAATATACACAGATTATACTAAAGCATTTGATAGAATAGATCACACAATTTTATTTTGCAAAATGGCAGGTTTAGGCATAGGTGGCAATCTTATTCTTTACATCGTGTCTGACTAATAGAACGCAAGCGATTGTTCTAGATGGGTGTTCTTCTAACTGGGAAGATATCCCGTCAAGTGTTCAGCAAGGATCGTCATTAGGACCACTTCTTTTTGTTCTGTTTATCAAAGACATAGCATCCTGTTTTTTACATTCTAAATTTCAATTGTTTGCTGATGACATAAAGATATTCCGCATTGTTAATAAGTTGGAGATGCTTCTTAAGGAAGATTTATATAGATTAGACATGTTTTGTGATCGAAAAAAATGGACTTAGATGTATGTTTTTCTATCATCTTTACGCGGAAACGCAACATTTTTACCTTTTCATACAAGTTAAAAGGTTGTAGTCTTCAGGCAACTAGTGTGATCAGGGACCTGGGCGTTTTGCCTGACGGCACATCGAACATATTATTGAAAAAGCGTACAAAGCATTTGGTTTCATGATTAGCGTTTCCAGACCTTGTAAGCATATGAAAACAATAAACAATCTTTTCTATGCCTATGTACGCAGCCATCTTGAGTTTTGAAGTCAAATTTGGCATTCCTGCTATAATGTCTAAAGTAATAACATAGGGAAAAACCAAAAACGGTTCATGAGATATTTAGGTTTTAAATTCAAACTATGAATCTCGATTATGAACAGCAATGCAGCAAACTACATCTTTTACCTCTTTGTTTCCGTACAAAAATAGCGAATATCTGTCTTCTTTTAAATATAGCTCAAAGCAAGTTAGAGTATCCTGATATCCTTTGATATATTAAATTTAATGTCTCTACGTTTCATTTTGCCACAGTAATTATCGGTATAATAGCTACATACCAAGGGTTTCCAAATCTTTTGATAGACTTAACCATAATCAATTCATCGATCTGTTCTGCAGTAGCACCAGAAATGTCAAAAATGTTATGTCTTTAGATCGTAAATTGTTGTAATAATCCATATATATTTAGGTCTATTTAGTATGTGTTGTTATAGATACCAGCACTGTCTTCTTTCTACATGTGGAAGTTTGTAAATGGAATCTAGAAAAATAACATCATATATATTTTGTAAATTTAGGCGTAAGCTCCCCAAATATAATAAAATAAAATAGAGATAGACGGTAGCGGTAGCTTTCCTGGTCGTAAATCGATTTGTACACCTTTTTAGCATACTCGTAATTCATATATAAAATGTAAGTGGAATATATTAATAGTGTTATGAACGTACGAAAAATATATTTCTAAATACCTGTTATAAAGTCAGTATTAAATGATATATTTTTATGGCACTGTCATATATTCAAGTTTTTGAGGTGAAAAGTACCTTTAGGCGCGTTGGGCATTTTTGAACAACAAACAAAAAAATCCATTTACTTATTTGTACAGCATCGAATCAATACGGGATGGATGAAGTGGCGGCAGGTAACGGGAACAATTTGTGACCCCAGTTTCCTCTTAACACCGAAGGGACAAATTTATGAAACTATCATCAGACCAGCCGTCCTGCATGGATCTGAAATTTGGCTTGTAAAGAGAACGGATGAGATATGCCTGAACGTAGCCCAAATGCGAATGCTGAGGTGGATGTGTGGTGTGACTCGAATGGACAAGTTTAGGAAAGAGTATATACGAGCTGAACCGACAACCGTTGGGGAAAACGAGTTCTTGAGTGGAGACCGCGTCTCGGCAAACGTAGTGTAGGACGCCCACAGGCCAGGTGGAGTGACGATTTGCGCAAGATGGCTGGCAGAAGCTGGATACAAGAAGCCCAAAATCGATGGTGGCGTGCAATGGGAGAGGCCTATGCCCAGCAGAGGACTGCGATAGGCTGATGATGTTGATGATATACGAGGGAGTCTGAAAGTAGCGCCACTGGATAAAAAGTTAAGAAGTAATATAGTTGGTATGAACATGAGGAACGATATATATGAAGAATGATATATATTAAAACTAAAAACAAATGTACGAGATAAAAAGTACAACATTTTTAAAAATCCTTTGCAAAAAGTTTTTGTATCGTCAAGAAACGTTTTAACTTAGGAGCTAACAACGACATAAAAGTGCAGCAAATACAGTTGTGTCAGCTTAAGTGACTAGATCGCTGCAAATCGGTTTCCTTATAAAAGGTGTTAGAGAAAGATGCCAGGATATTCTAGGATCCTCTTGTACCAATACATATTATTAAGTCAGCCTGAAAAAGTAAAATGCCTTATCTTGTGTTTAGTTTAGTTTTAATTTTGGTGGTGAAAACTTTTTTAGGCGCGTTAGAATTTTTGAACAACAAACTTAAAAATTTATTATATGGGAATAAACCGTTGAACTCGCGACACTGTTACCATTACCGTTACCGACACCTCTGTATATAAGTATAAAAGTTTTCACGTCTGTCGGCACTCTCGGGGTCATCAGTGAACATCTGTAACTCAAGAGTTATAAGTCCGTTGGTGCCTTTTGTGTCCCTCCCCTCAGAATCGGAGGGTGGGTAGGTTATCGACTCCGGTAACCTCATCAGGGATCTCAGGGATCCAGGGAACTGCTGCTATTATGTTGCGGAGCAGTGTAGTTACCATAGTACAGGCTCTGCCTTGTTTGGGGTCAGATGGCTTGCTGTGATAGCCGTGCAATTTTTTTTTTTTTGATTATTAGTACCGTTCCTTAATTAATTGATTAAATATTTACATTTTATGCGAACAAGTTCGGAATTCTTTACTGGATTTACCAGTCGGTTAGCGCACATTAACGACGATTTTAAAAATATAATTTACAAGGATAAAACGTCTTCTATGTTAAATTCCAGTATTCTGTATAGCTGTTCTGGCGTAATGAGCAGGAACGTCTTTTCAGAGTTTGACAATTATAATGTTAATAATAACTTTTTTCTGCCTGAAAATTAACTTTACGGGCACTAAAGTCACTTCGCTTCACTTTAAACATAATATTTCTATATTAAATATGAAATTACGTAAATTTATTACCGCTAAACGTTATTGACCTTTCTAGTATACTACCCAAAAAATTGAAATCACGTTCCTGTCGCCCTAAGGTCAACTGGGAGAAAATACTTACGGCATCCAGTCCTTTGTGCATGTGCATAAAGTAAAAATAAAAAAAATAACACTTTGTATAAAGTCCAGAGTAAAGCGCTCACGTGCAGTTGTGGCTGCAACTGATTATGTAAGAGCTGGGCTAGACGTAGCTTGCATGCTTATTTGTACGTTAAATCGGAATACGTTTTATCTGTAATAGTTCTGGGTCAAGGTCTAGACGTAGATGAATTTTAACTATTTTAATGTCTTGTATTTCATAGACAGGATAACTTAAACTCTCAATATATAGACTTCTGTACCATAACATCTGTTTTATACCAGGACATAACAGTCAAAACAGGCGACAGATCGTTGCAATAGAGAAAGGGGGAAATTTAAGAAACGCTTTTGTTCCTTTACATTAATCACATCACACACATCAACAGCCTTTAATAGTTCACTACTGGTCATAGACCTATCCTTAGAAATGAGGATTTAGCTAGCTATACCGCACTGGTCAGACAGGTTGGTATAGTGTTTATGGCAAGTTTTCCTTCTCTTTGCAATGCTGTTATCCTGCGTGTCCCTTGGTTGATTTTTATGGCACCCACGGGATGAATAGAGTTACTGCTTACCTTGTTCAGATACCATTAATCATTTGTCAAGTAATCTACTTCTATGTTCTTAAGAAATAACGTCTCTGCTGCAATTTTGTCGTTTCACCCGAATCTTCAAACGGGCAATAAACTTTGATGAACCTAAAACTTAAACTTAGAACTTTGAGACTGTTTAGCATCTAGTTGCTGTTCTTGTTAGGGTCTTAGAACTTCATCAAAGTTTATGCATAGTGTACTGCATTAGCATGCAAATGTAGCGATAAGATGGAGACATATTATATCTAAGATAAGAAGATTTACTTATCTGCGTTAAACTTTAATCAGAGTTATCTGAATCCCATCTAAAAAACTATCACTGAATTCAATGCACTTAAATCATAATTAATTGTATTTAAACCCTCCCCCTAAATCCTCCCCTCATGATAGCGTAAATATTCTACACCAAGGGGGTACCAGCTGCGTTAGCGTTGGAGAATCCCTTTCTGCATGTTTCAGAACACCATGCGTCTAGGCGTGGATGTCTGGGCTGCCCCGCGTATTCCTTCTTTTCTTTCCGTCCTTCAAGAAAAGAGCGTATTCCTTCCTAAAAGACCGGCAACACGTTTGTGACTCCAGCAGAGTTGCAGACGTTCATGGGAGGCTATGGTCACTGACCCGTCTGCTCTTCTGCCAGCTCTAACATAAAAAAAAATCCTGAACATTTCAACTTTAAGGAAGGTACTTTTTCTTCAAATTCAAATTAGACCAAAAGGAAAGCATAATAATAATATTTTCAGACACCTGACACACAACGCCATCTAGTTTTACACTAAGCTGAGCTTGTACTATGAAGGCTAGATTGACTCATGGAACACTTACATTCTTTTTTTTTGTAAATCCATAGATGTCATACACAGAAAACACCCAAACTCCGAAACAAATTTTTGCAGATCATACAAATATTTGGTCATACGCATACGCTACCACTAAACCACCGAAGCAGTAAAAGTGTACATTTCCAAATGAAAACAGAAATTTCTGAATCGGTTCAAAAATAAAGGAGTGCTGAAGTAACAAACATAACAAAAAACATAACTAAATTGGAAACTTTCACTCTATTTGAAATCGTTTAAAAATACCAATATTTATTTCAATGGAATATGATCTTAAAACACAAAGTATCAAAACAAACAATCCAATAATTCCAGCTTTCGCTTCCCTCATTTGTACAAGAACACTTCATCCGCAAATAAAATCTATTATAAAACCTGAGGTGATTTTGCCCCACGATTCTTTAACGACATTACCAAAAGAGGCTCTCGATCCGATCACAAATCAGTATCATAATGAATTGGAAGCTGTGCTTGATTAAGTGGACCATAAACCCGGCCGGTAATTACACCGGAATTTGTGGAACGATTTACTATAATTGTGTGGCCCTTTAGGCAATATTCTTATCTAGGTTGTATTTATTGGACGATTTAAATTGGGTCAGACAGTAGTCTCTTAATAAGTTATAGTTAAGGTAACTTTACCTATTTTGACTGCTTTTCTTTAGTAATTTGAGTAAAAATAATACGTGACAGTTGTGTATTCTGGTCTTTAATTACAAAGTTTTCATTGAATGCAAAGAATTTGTGGCAAAGGCATGTCGAAATAGTGTTCTTGGAATTGTTTCTATGTTTTTCGGCTGAAGTAGTAATCCCTGTTCTTTTACTGCTTTTGATTTTTATGACATCGATGGCAAACATGCAGGCTAGTCATCTGATGGTAAGTGGATACCACCAGCCATGGATACCTGCAACTAAAAAGCGTGACTCTTGCACTTTTACACCCTTTTCTTGAAGGATAAAAAATTTCGTATCTGTCCAAAAATACTTCAGGCCACAGTTTGTTCCACGGATCGGTTTTACTTCACATCCCATCACATCAACAGCCTATAATAGTTTATTGCTGGACATACTATACCACGCTGGCCAGACGGGATGCTCCTTTTCTTTGCAGTGCTGTTGTCCTGCTTAGTTCTTTCACTCAGTCGGCTCTTTAGACACCCATGGGATAAATAGGTTGTACCAAATTCTAATAAATAAACATAACTGTAAACATATAAGCCATTCGTGATTTTCAAAACTTTCTCGCTGTTAATTAAAAAGATCCATATATATCTTCTCGATCACATCACGGTACTTCTGCGAAACCCACATGTGGTTTAGAATCTTGTTTCAAACTCAATTTCCTGCCACACAACTTAGCTGAACGTCATTAAACTTATTGACATGTCGATAATGTTGATTTCTTGCTACGAGTATTACACTTTTTTTGTTCGAAAACAGTAGGCAATTTAAATAATATACAAAAAAATGAAGATCAACGTTTAAACTTTTTAAATTTTATTAATATTATTATTATTAACTCTTAGATACACAATATAAACATTTATAAAAAATACATTAAGGAATAGTGGGCGCAGATGCGAGCTTAACCCATAATTGAATTCTCTTCCAGCTAACCTTAAATAATGAAGATAGGATAGCACAACAAGAGAGAGAGTCGTACAGAGTAGATTTAAGAAATTATACAGAAATAGAATATACAACTGAATATATACAGAAATAGAAATATACACGAAATTATCGAATTTCATGTAAATAAACTATAATATAACACGAGTTTATACATCATATTAATAACCAAATGTAACATTAAATACCTAAAACATACATACGAGTAGTTTTGTGATTGGCAATAGTAAAAAAAAAATGTCTGGGGCATATTACAGCTCTATTTAGGCTCAAACATAGCATTGCAAACTCTCGTTCTTAAAAACGGATAACAGTGATATTGTATTAATAAATAGAAAAAGTCGGACAAATAGATAAATTCTTGCATAAAATATTTGTAATTGGCGGCAACTGAGCCCACGACCTCTGGCGATGTAGTCGCGTATTACGACATAAAATTGGATTACGGCCGGACGGGCTTGTTTTAGTGACCCTGACTTTTGAAACAGAGATTGTGGATTCTACTCCAAGAAGATCGTCATCATTTGTTCTGTGTCTGGTTAGTATGTATGTATAAGTGTGCTTTTTAAAAGGCTAGTTAACATGACACAAGCTTGGCCTAGTTTGGATTACGACGGCCTTAAGTGAAAGATATTAGAATCTGAAGTCTGTGAAGTCTCTAGAAGTGTTATAATTATTAATTTTATATTAAGACGGCTATTCTCGACTGTAATACCTTAAAGAATTATACAAAGAGTAACGTTGAGTTGCTTTCATTAAAGACCCCGCCTCCATCTCCCTTCGATGTCACTTGTCGTGTTTCGAGTCCATGAAGTAAAGGTACGACTAACCTTTCGAACTTTCCTGTTCGTAGTCGGTAGTTTATGCGAAGTTTAAAAGGCCCGCATATCGCCATATTAATTTTTAACAGTTTTAAAGTCAATTAAATGGCCAATATCGCATTGGGACGCAAACAATGCGACCGTATTGATAAATACAATTTGAGCCAATTACTCAATTTTAACACTCAAATTTAATTGTCATTGGGTAAGAGGCCTGTGTCCAGCAGTGGACTAGTAAAGGCTGTTGATGATGATGATGATGAAGAGGCGCAAACGCTTTTCCTTTGTATATTTTTGTGTTTAATGATAAAACTTGATCTTTTATCGTAAGTTATATGAATTAAAACCCAACATCCTCGATGTATTCCAAAATTGCTTCATGCATGCAAAATTGCTTCAATAAATCTATGTAGTTGAATATTTGCAAATGAATTAGATAAATTGGCGTCTATAATTTTCTTCTCTTTTCTTTAATAATAATATTCTACCACATTCACATAACGCTCTCCAGTCCTAAACTAAGCAGAGCTTGTACTACGGGTACTAGAGACAACTGATATAAATACATATATACGTTTTTTGTAGTAAATACATACATATCATACATAGAAACACCCAGACCAAATCAAACATTAAATGTTAATGCACACATATGTTTGACTTGAGCGGGAATCGAGCCCGCAACCTTTGGAATAGCAGTCCGTTACACAAACCACTACGCCATCCGGTCGTCTATCTTTGTTTTAACAGAATACGCTAATAAAAACTTATGCAATCAATACATTATTTTTTAATTGTAATAGAGTTTTTTTTTTTCTCTTGTTGACATTTACTAAAGTTTACGAGTATAATATTATGGAATTTGCATGGTTGTTAGATGTCATATGACACTACAGTAAAGCGCGTTAGTTTTGACGTGACAACGTCTTATAATTCGATGGAGCCGGCTGCACCCACGAAAAAACATGACTCATGCGGCGTTACCTCGCTCTGAGGCGTTCCATTTAAGGCTTGAAGTGCAAGCGAGAGCGCGCATCGAGCGACAAAGAGGCACAATCGGCCTCCGCCTTCGGCAGCGTTTGACATCTCTCTCTCGTTTGACAGCTGCGATACAATAATACATTTACATGTTTTCTTAAAATGCAACCATTCCATCAGTATTTTCTTATGACGTTGTTACGTTCCACTATCGTCAGTAAACCGACTTTACAGACAACCGATTTTTTGTTTTAAATTAAATTCCTTTTATTAGCCTTTTTTAGACATTTTCGCTCTATTAAATCGCCATAATATAATCAAACCTCAGCCACACTTATTTCGTTTTATCCTTATGCATTAGACAGATATATAAAACACAGACCGCAGTTACCGCGTTATAACTGCGGTAACCTCGTAAACCGCTGGCTTCTTGTTTGCCGAATACGGTAGTGGATGTTAATTTTTAATGATTTAAGAGTAACATTTGTGTTTGGAGAAGAAACTTGATTAAATTACTTCCTTGGTGATGTTGGTAAATTAAGGAATATTTTTTTCTGGAGAATTTATGTAGATAGTAGATTACCTTGACAGATTAGAAGATATTTATCGAACTGACTTAACATTTAAACGAAGCTCAAAAAATAGTGTGCTTATTACAAGAAAAAACTCAAAATTCTTTATAAGTCACTAAAGTACTGCCACACTTGAAAAGCAAAAGAGCTCTGTATACACACTTATATTTTAATGTAAAAATAAGTTTGTTAGTTTGTTACGCTTTCACGCCTAAACCGCTAAACCGATTTAACAAAAGAAGGAAGGCTATAGGTTATAGGTTTTTACAGCAATAACCGACACACACGCGGGTGGAGCCGTCGGCAAAAACTAGTATATTATAAATTAATAATTGTAAATATTTCGGATAACTGATACGCGACGCCAACTTGTTTCAAACTCAGCCGAGCTTTTACTATGAAAGTTCGATTGACTGATAGACTGACTACTTTTATACTTTTTTGTAAATACATACATATTATACATAGAAAACATCCAAACTCCGAAACAAATATTTGCATTTCTTTGTTCCCCCTGCTCCTCGTTACCCCCCCCCCCCCGTTACTCCCCCCCCCCAGTTACTCCCGCCATTACCACTATTACCACCGTAGTTTCCTCCTCTCTCTCGTTATCCCTGCAGTTACCAACTCCCCCACGTTACCACCCCCCAGTTACACACCCCCCCCCAGGTTCTGGGAGGATTAGACTCAAAAAGCGACAAAATACTTGTGACTCTTGAGTTGCAGGTGTCCATAGGCGGCGGTAATCCCTTACCATAAAGTGAACAATCTACTTGTTTTATTAAGATCACCAACAATTCCAGCAGATAAACAGACCAGTCGGACCGAAGTCTGGATTTACTCATGTGTAGTTAGGAGAAGTCCGAATAGTTGCAGATCTGATCTGATCAAGGTTTAAAACGATCTCTCAAAGTCAATTTAATTGTCTAACCAACAGTCCTGATTGATCTAAGCGTCTTTTGCATATCTTTCAGTTCATTAGAACGAAAAACAAAACTTGTTGGAGATATATATTAGAATTATAAAGGAAAATAATCTTTGAAGATCTAACTTAGAATTCATTGAAGAAAACAAAGGACTGTTATGTTTTTTGTTTCAATAATGATGTAATTATGGATAAAACAAGTGGCAATAAAATATTTAGGAATCGCAGCCTGCTCTTTCGCTGGTACTTCGGCAGAGACATTAAGAAACAGGATAACGGCCGAAGATATTATCCTCTGCGGAACATAAATCTTTATCCTGTGACGTCACATGGCCAGTGGACTGGCTTAATAGGTTTTACGATGTTTCTTATTTCTGTAAATATTTATTGTTGAAAATATTGTTTTTTTTTGTATCTATTATTGTATTGTGGCGAGTAGGCGAGTAACCCCTATGCGTTAGGACGTAGCACCAGATCATACGATCTACGTCACATATGGCGTGATGTTCTCGACATGTAGGGGATAAGTACAGTAAGCCCCGCCTGCAGCAAGATGACCGCCCATTTGCTATTATACTACCAGCGCGCGCGCAATATGGTCCACGCACATCTTTTGTTGTACGGCATACGCCCACGTTCAAAAAGTGCCAGGACCGAACCTTTTCTGTGTTTATTATTATTAACTATTTTTGTGTATAAATACTGTGTCGCATTGTGTGAGAAACCATTCCGACTTTTGTTATCGTCTTGGTACAAAAATAAAGAATTGTTTACGTGTTGCTCAAGTCCTGTGATTATTGATAACAAGCCGATACTAAGCAAATATCCTTCGCTTCGCTAGTATTATAAAATTATCAAATTTATTATAAACAACTGAATTAGGATAACCAGCTGTTAACAGTCCAGTGGTTCGGACGTCGACTGCACTGAGATAGGAGGGAGTTCGATTCCAACCTAATTCACTTCAGTATCAAACGACTGAACAGGAATCGTTTCTTTTGTGGGCATTTAAAATTGTTTTTAAAGTTAGAATGTCTGTCTGAGTCTAATGTGTTTGTTTTATTCTTATATACGTATATTTTTCATCAGTTTATTTACCATAGCACAGGGTCTGTCTAGTTTTACATCAGACAGGCAAATGTGAAGTGTCTCAAGCTGTATATATATGAGGCTCATGCAGGAATTCTTTTCATATATTTTAAGCAAGGCAAAGGCCACCAAAGTCGATCTAAGTGGGGTGCAATGGGAGAGGCCTATGTCCAACAGTGGACTGCGATAGGCTGATGATGAAAGGCCACCATTTCTTCTCTTTAAAGAAGCCAATACTAATATTTCCTGAAGCTCACAATTCACGACTCGATTCACTATGCATATATAAATATTATTCTGAAAGAAAGAGTTAGCCCACTCATGGCCATGATCGGTGCGGTTCTATCGACCCGATTTTTCAATCTGACTGCTGGTATGGCGTAGTGGTTTAAGCGATCAGCTTGCCCATTCCTACTGCGCTGAGTGTTCAATCCCCACATGGGATAACACTTTGTGTGTTGCACAAATTGTGCGCGTTTTAAGTCTGTTTGTATTTTCTCGAGACACAGGATATATTCTTAGTGCGGTAGGTGTCTTTAAAAAAGAGTTTTCTTTTAAAAAATAAAATTTGGTCAAAGAAACTGTACTGAGCTTATGCCTCGATTTTCATATGAAAATGGCATTCAAGTCCAATTGCACGTATAAATGTTTTTGTGAGACACGCATCGCAGATACAGTCAGTAAATAAATAGATACACAAAATAAAATCCCTGAAACCACTTCTGTATAAAGCACCGTGATAACCGTTTTTGCTGTAGAATTGGTTTTCGGAGCGGACGATGGAGACACCATTTATTCCGATTCATGAATAAGAGATGGCGATTTTGCGATTCGTTTGACAGGGCAAATTGTCACAGGTAGATGGTAAAAGATTTTTATTTTGTCTATAAGGAAAATGAAATCTGACGATTTTTTGGCTATTGAGCACATAAATAACGGGAATTGTTTTGCTGTAAATATTTTAGGTATAGATAGCAATGGAGATATCCATCTTAAGAGTTAATACGAGTTTACAGCATTTGAGCAAAGATTACATCTTATCTAATGGATAGATGGATAAGTAGGGCTTTGTATCTCATATTAAAGATGCAATAGATATATAAAAATATATATATAAATATATATATATATAAATATAGATAGATAGATAGATAGATAAAAATGAAATAGATATAGAAATAGATAGATAGATTAATGAAATAAATGAATGAAATGAATGAATAGATGAATAAATAGATAAATGAAATAGATAGATAGATATTCTTTTTTGCATACCAATAAAGTATTACACAATCTAGAAATATATTAAGAAACAATACAATTGGCGGTATCGCAGTCTGCATACTTTTATAGACAACTAGGATGCACCTTATACCACGTAGTACCCTTTCTTACTTACCCTTACCCTTACTTAGTTTAGTTTTAGTACCCTTTCTTTTTTTTCTGTGCTGAAATCCCCTTGGATATCCCCCACCGGTGGGCGGTTATGTCGGACTCGAACCGACCGAATCCGCACTCCATCTCGGGTACCAGTAGCCGGGGAACCCGGTGTATCTTTGATAGGAAATTCCTAGTAACTATAGTAGTACCCTAATGACTAGGCAGTGATGCAGCAACCACAAAATAATAAGCAAAAGAGTCTATTTTGTATTGATATTCAAATAACATATTAACATTAAAGAATGTCTGTAAAACAGTGACGGTAATTCTCGAACAGTTTCAGATAATGCATTCAAAAGTTAGGTTATTAAACTTTGTAGTAGCATAATAAGTTGATGTGATATTTTTATTTTTATTTACAACTTTATGCACTTTATATACAACGGCGGGCTTAATGCCCAAGGCATTCTCTACCAGCCAACCTTTGGGAGGTGTAGAAATTTGGTGAGGTAGGTGCACTGAGGTTCTCACTGGGCATGGTTGCTTCGGGGAGTACCTGAATCGGATTGGACGCGAGGAGACGGCACAATGCCAGCACTGCGCAGCCGACTGGGACTCCGCCCAGCATACGCTGGAAGACTGTCCCTCGTGGGCGTCTGAACGCGAGGTCCTGGTCGACCAAATCGGACGAGACCTGTCCCCGCCAGCAATCATTGCTGCCATGTTGGCGGGTGAGGAGGGCTGGGGCGCAGTGGTCTCTTTCTGTGAAGCTGTAATGCTCCAGAAAGAGACCGCTGAACGGGATCGGGAGAGGGCCGATCCCGAACGAAGAAGACGTCGGCGGCGATATCAGCCATCGACGGGGCCGCGGGCCGCCAGAGAGTGGGGACCTCTGGTGGCAGATTGATTGCTGCGGTAGGGAATGGAATGGCCGGCCTGATTGCATTAAGATGCGATCGGGCTGCCATGCCGTGATTGAAGGGGGAAGTGATTTTCCCCTGGGATAGGGCCTGATTAGGCATGGTGTCAATTCGGGGAGGACCTGAAATAACATGGTCCGGGTCCTCCCTAGAGTAGGACACCTAAGGCCGGCCGTCGGGGTGGTTTTTAGTGGAATCACCACATACTCCTGGCTCTTGAGTCCCCGAGGAGCCGGAGATCCGAAGGGATTTTCCACCCCGTCAACAAAAAAAAAAAAAAAAAAAAAAAAAAAAAAAAAAAAAAAAAAAAAAGGTGCACTGAGGTTGCAGTTGCTATAGTTATAACTAACATATACAATTACACACATACACGCATTTACATATATAGATATAAATACACATAAAATACATATACTTTATATTCGTACACTGTAAATATGGAGGTGTACTATTGAGTAGGTAATTCCGCCAGCTGAAGAAGGTAGTTACGTACATTCTTTTTAAATGTGAAACGGTGATATTTAAGTATGCTAGTTTTTAAACTATTGTGTTTCTTAATCTATTTAATTCAAATAAAAATACTTGCTCTAACAGACTCATCAATGCAAAGCCTAAGCCACTAGGACTACAAACTGGAATTTTGTCAGCTGATGTTTTTTATGTCGCAATCGCCCACTAAGAAATGATTTTTGGAAATTTCATCCTTTAGGAGGTAAAATAAGGAATGAATGGTTGTATAAAAGTTTGTCATTTTTGTAAGTTACAAAAACGAAATAATCACGCGAGCGAATCCGTGGGAAAGGAATTTAGTGAATTACATACAATTATTGTATATTGTGGTGGTATTGGTTGTGGGCTCCAGGATTACGTGGGCGGCCGTTTCTTCTGCTTTCAGACATCTTCTGCAAAGAAGACTGTCCATCGCATTTATGGTGAATTTGTCGGTTCAGGGCTAGGTGTCCTGTTTTACGAAAGCTGCTATTTGTGTATCCGGAATAACAAAGTGAAAGAAACATATAACATTTATTATAGTTTTATTGCTTTTAAAAATATTTGCGCGTGATGATCGATGCATTTTTGCATACGTCGGAACCAATTTTCGTAGCACTTTTTCCATTCTGATTATGGTATCTCCAGAACTTGCATTTTGAACGCATTAATCAACAGCCTCTTCACGACTCGACAAACGTTGACCACGTAATTTATTTTTCACGGTGTGGAATAAATAGAAGTCGTTAGGCACCTCCTTTCTAAGGAGAGGCCTATATCCAGCAGTGGATTATTCAAGGCTGTTCATGTGTGTCAGGGGCCGAGTCAGGGCTGTACGGCGGATAACCCGTTACTTCGATCTTTTGATCTTCCAAATTTTTGAGCTTCAAAGACTTCTGGCAAACAAATGGTCGTGTACCATTCAGAATTAACCGTTTTACAATCCTCTGGTGGCACTTTACCCACATGTTCATTTATACAAAAAAACAAGCGATCATTTGTTTCAAAGTGCTTTTTGAACGAATGACTTTTGTTGGGTTCTTCTTATCTTAGAGCACCCAAAACGTTGATTGTTGTTTAGTTTCAAGATCCTACTCATATATCCAAGATTCATCACCTGTGTAGATATTAAAAACAGCTTTTGACGCACCCTGATTGTACTTTTGCATCAACTATTCGGATTTCTAGTCTGCTATTTTTAGACTGATCAATCTGCAGGTGAGTCGTGGTGTGACCAGTTTAGACTGTATGCAGATGGGTGAGTTTTTCCACCTCCGGTTGTGTGCTTCACGAGTCATACATACATAAATTACATACAAAAAAAAAGTAATGGACTATTCAATCAGTGGACGCCCTTTCAATTATGTACATGTAACTTTAATCTATCGTAGAACAGACATTCTTTCTTAGTTTTCTTCATATTTGAAATTAATCTCAAAAGGAATGTACCTCAATACACCCTTATAGGATCACTTTATAGACCAACTGTCTGTCTATTGGTATTGAGTTGAAATTAAAACCATATACTCAGGTCTACGGTTCCTTGAAGCTCCCTAAAACAATCAAAGTTCTAAGTTAGCGTGGCCCGGGCCATGTGATTTCAGATCCCCCAGATCGACGCCTCACCTAGCTAGGTGACATCTCAGGGAAAGCCAGTGGCTTCTCCCTGAGATGTCCCTCCCTCCCTCTCAGCCTATCCAGATGTTGCAGCCCGATCACATTTTCAGTGCGATCAGGCTGCCATCCTTTCCCCTACCGCAGCAATTAATCTGCCACCAGAGGTCCCTACTCTCTGACGGCCCGCGGTCCCGTCGGCTGCTCATTACGTCGTCGACGTCTTCTTCGCTCGGGATCGGCCCTCTCCCGATCCCGATCAGTGGTCTCTTTCTGGAGCATTACAGCTTCACAGAAAGAGACCACTGGAGACACAGTCTACGATTGTAAGTAAGAATATAATCTTCAGTGCTTGACATGACATGTTACTTTAACGGCCAATGTATGTCTTGTTTAAACAAGCGTGTGTTAAACTTGCTTAAACAAGTTATACGGAATGTGATATTATACCGTGCTTATTTATAATTAATGTCTTAATTTCAACTTGCTCCTCACTTTGATTGCAGTAATTACGAAGTTTATAATGTATTCAAAATAATCAGACTGCCAAAGTACTCTTACCAAGTTTTAGAAGATCAGAAAATCAAAAGCGTATTATCTCATCAACCGCTTTTTATAGTCCATTGCTGGATATAGGCCTCTCCTTAGAAAGGAGGTTTTGGCCTACTATACAACGCTGGCCAGACGGGTTTGTTTCGAGTTTTACTTCTTCTTGAGGTGCTGGTGTCCTGTGTTATTTTGCGCTCTTAGAATCGGAAGAATTGGGGTATTATCTGGCTATACTTGAAAAAAAGACTGAGACTTTAGCAGTTATTCAGCTGTAAAAATAATTTACATAATAAGCATATTGTGTTTCGGCCCCAGGGCCGAAACACAAGCGGACCGAAACGCACCAACACCTTTTGCTGCAAGCAAAGTTTGACTCGTTTATGTTACTTTCTTGACATTATTATTGGAATTATTGTAGAAAATTCATTATTACACCCTCTTATTATATGATATAGAGGAAAACCGAACAGATAGATTGCCTCATGACCATCGCCACTCATCGCTATATTACACTCAATAATCGCAAGTGCGTTGTGGCCTCGGAGATACACTGTTTTTTAAAGGTTTTAAGTTACTATTAATCCAGAAATATCGCATGATAGCTGAGCTCGGCTATCATGCTGGTTTTCACTTTTTTTCTATTTCTGGTTTAATAGTATTTGAAAGTAGCAGTAAAGCAGTATTACCGTTACTATTGTCTAAGTGATGTTTATAAAGTTTACTGGACATTGTGACTGGTCAACTCAAACCTACAATGAATTCTAACATTTTGTGTGCTTAGTTCCTTGAGTTTATTCTGATGTTGAGTCAAATATATTGTGGTAGGTAATTTGATTTTAGTACGACAAAATGTACCATTCCTGCAAATCTAGATAAAATACCTTGTACACGATTGGAGCTGATGGCAAAAGTTCTATAAAAACCTAGATAAAATAAATCTGACAAGTTAACCCTAAAATGTTCCAGAATATTCAGCTTTCAGGAACCTGTAGCTATATTTTACATTTTTATGTTCTTTACCGCGGATTACCATGCGTGAGCTGGCCTGGTACTGCAGCTGCGAGCTCACTTTGTATCTTTAAAGCTTATTCAGGATCACGTTGCATTTACAGGCCGTACTCAGGTTTCTGACTTAGTGTTTTACGTATTGTGGTTTACGAAATTGTGGGTTTTGCAGCAAACAAATATTCCACATTTAAAAGTATTTTGAGTCTTTCATGTTTATTTACTTTTAGTGCAATAACGATTTCCTATTTTTAATTGTTATACTAAGTTATCCGTGTGGTGACGGATTAAGAATACAGAGTGTCACCGCCCCTATTCATTCCGTGGGTGTCGTAAGAGGCGACTAAGGGAGCAAACTACGCAGGACAACAGCACTGCAAAGAGAAGGAAAACTTGACACAAACTCTATACCAACCCGTCTGGCCAGCGTGGTATAGTAGGCCAAAACCTCCTTTCTAATGAGAGGCCTAAATCCAGCAGTGGACTATTAAAGGCTGTTGATGATGATGATTGATGAATTTGTAATATGATAGTACATTCTCTCGTACACACGTCCATTAAATAAAGAATTAACGAAATCAATTCACATATGGTGCAGACATTGCAATACATACACAAATAAAATTAGTTGAATAGAGAATAGCCCTACATTTTAAAGTAGGTTAAGTTGATTTCTGTGTTTTAAAAAGAACAGCTCAAATAAAATAAAAAGAACAAATCTTAATATGACACTGACGGGCCTGTTGGTCTAGCGGGAAGTGGTGCTGACTGCGGAGCTAAGTTCGTGGGTACAATCGTGTAATGAGCATGACTACCCCCATTACTTAAGTGTCACTAAAACTGTTGCCAAAATGTGGGCGTTTAATACGCATCATCATCACCAACAGCCTTTAATAGTCCACTGCTGTATATAGGTCTCTCCTTGAACAGGAGGCTTTGACCTACTATACCACTTTGGCCAGAGAAGTTGGTATACAGCTAGTTTCAAGTTTTCCTTCTCTGTACAGTGCTATTGTCCTGGGTATTTCATTCCCTTGGTTCTTAAGACACCCGTGGAATGAAAGGGGTGGTCACACTCCTTGTTCTTAATCCGTTAACACACGGATATTGACGTCAGTGTATGTGTATACCTATATATACATATGTGTGTAGTATATAATATAAGAGATCATAAAACAAATGACACATTTGGCAGGCCCACTGTTACCAGTGAACGTCGTATGAAAATTCTGGCATATTTCCAACCTGTATTGATTAGTTACATTTCATGGGAGTTATGTAACCGTTTACCTACTTTAAATGGGGTCTATGGGACATTCGATGGGTTGCTAGATAGGTTAGGAGGTCGTATATTTACGATTTTCTGACGCAATTACAAGAATAACAGTTTAAGAATGTAGGTTTAGGAGGCAGACATCTTTATTTGTACTAGTTTCGATGCTTAATGCTTTTGTTTATTTTTATTCTATGTATACTATTATGTATATATGTCTCGTAAAACCTTGTAACTGAATTGTAAAGCAATTATCTTCAACCAATGTAGTTTGGATGACGGTAAATAAATCTATAATAAAATAAAACACAGATAATTAAGACCCAAAAACATTATATATTATAATACACATTTGTTTATAGAAACTTGTCTTTAAAAAAAAATTAGACGAAATCTTATTCCGATATTTATGTGTAATGTTATTAATGTTGTTTTATTCTTTAAAAATGTATTCAGGAACTTATTTTTGTTTAGTTAGAGTTTTGGAACTAACAAAAAAGTTTGTGACAAATTTTTAAATTTCAAATTTAGAAGGAAAGACAGAAGGCCTGTGCATATCAGTGTTGTACAAGAATCGCGGCTTATGAGACTTGGATTGTTCATATCTAGCTCATGTTTATATCATAGTTCAGATCTAGCTCTTTGCCGCCATTTTAACTTTAGTTATAATAATTATTGTCTATTACAATGAGGGTTTTCTGAAATGTTCCATGTGAGATGGCAGCACTGTAGCGTCAGGTCCAACCACCTGTCAAAACACATACATGATTTGTATTTTTCGATCATTTTTTTTTGGTTTATCCATTTTTAATAACGTTACAAAAGGAAAATTGTTTTCTAAAATGCCTCAGTGTTGTGCAGTGCCTGTGTGCATATAAAACTTTTGCGCCTCTCTTTTTGAGCTCAATCTTCAGTTCGGCAACCTTTCTCTGGCCGTAATCTATAATAAACTTAATAACACTTCCAAATTCATAGAATTTCACTAAAATATTATACGTTCGGTAAGAATCTGTGCTATCTGACAGCTGTTTGGACCTGACGCATACGAAGCGCCGTGTGGTGGCAGAAAAAGTATCGAAGACCCTCATTGTCATTTTTGTATGATTAAACTAGGTTCGTGTGCTCTGACAGATCGTTGGTTTTCGAGAATATCGACGTAATTTAAAATTCTGTTAAATAGAACTAAGTAAGTACGTCAAACAGCCATAAATCTTTAATATTTTATCGTAGGCAGACAGAAGATATTAGAAAGAAAGGTTTCATTATTTACTTGAGAGAAAACACTCTAATATAATCAAAAATTGATCGCCATCATCTAAAATCAAAATTTTTTAGTTCCGTCTAACGGCACAGTGCTGCCATTTCAAATAGCACATTACAGACTGTCTAAAGCATTTGAAATAAGGTGTTAGTATATACACTTGATAAGTTTTATTTTATTTTAAAGAGTACTCCCGCACTAGGAATAAATCCTGTGTCGCAAGGGACTTAACAGACATACATGAAAAGGACACAAAAAACACTCAGACTCAGAACAACAATTTGTGATACACACAAAGTGTTGTCCCATGGGATCAAACCCACAACACTCAGCGCAGTAGGAAGTGGCGAGGTGACATTCGTCTAAATATTATTGTCCAGCAGTGGACTATTAAAGGCTGTTGATGATGATGTTATTAGGGTGACATGGAGTATAATCGTACTGCAATAAAAATTAATAATAGTTATTTTTTTAAATTCAGTTTTTAATGCAGTCAGTAATTTTTTATTATTATACTGTGTACGTAATATAATGCTGAATAGCTTGCAGGTGACATCTGGGGCGGTATACCATGGGGATCTTGTGTCAACTAGGGCGAATTTCCGTGCGTTTAGGCGATTCTGCCATATATATTATAGAAATCAAATATAGCTCACCTAGGACCCATAATATTTTGTGGCCGTGGTGCTTCCCTGTTTAAAAGTGTGTATGCCTATTTTACTTCATTTTGTCTCCCGCTTTACTAAGGAGGGAAGTGGATTTAATGTATTTCCAACTCCTCCAATTTTCTTCTGATTAATTTCGTTGCGGGTTCCAAGACAGTTTAATTTCTTCCTGGGACTTCCCGAGTGCCATAACTCGGTGTGTTCGTGGGTCACTGCTGTGCATCCTGGTGTACAGTTACAGTGGTGGGCGTGTAGGTGGGATTAGTCCCATGTATTATACTAGTTTTTGCCCCCGGATCCGCCTGCGTGTTGAATATCGCGGTAAAAAATAGCCTATGTTACTCACAAATAATGTAAATATTTAAATGATAATCTTTAAAGTCGGTTTAGTGGATAAGGCGTGGAAGCGTAACAAACAAACCAACTCACTTTGACATTTATAATATAAGTATGGATAATAATAGAGTAAGCAACCGTAAATGAAGTCTGAAACACAAAATAAACTCTATTTTTTATTTGAATAAAGAACGATTCAAAAACAATTCCGCGCGAAAAACCGCTAAAGCATTCCCAACAAACCTCCTACGAGAAAACCGAGCGAATTCTTTCCTGCAAAGTATCTCCTTTATCCTGACCCAAAAAGAGTAATAAAAAGTTGAGACTAATAAAAAAGTTTGCACAGCTTATGAAGGTTCTCGCTTACGTCATACAGGTGAATGCCCTCGCCGGTCATCGATACAGGTTCAACGGCTCTCGCAGTTCAGCGTGTTGTATTTCCTTCATTTAAATTTAGAACTTTAAACCACTGCAGTTGTCGACACGACACTTGTTGTTTGAATGTGTTTTTAAATAAAGAATTCAAATAGTTCGATTGCTGTTTTACCACAAGTGACACACTTTGACATATTATGTGTATTCCTTTTTTTTAATTTAACTTACATACGGTTTTAAGCTATTGCATAGCTTCTATCGAGGGCCTTGAGCGCGGGGACCGAATCCAGAAATTCCGTAACGAAAAAAAACCTCACGCTAAAAACAAAACAAAAAACAGTACCAAAATCAAATGCTGAACGTCAAAGGAAACTTCGTCAACATAATGCAGAAAAATCTTACATGGATATGTAATTTGATTTAATAATAATATTTTTTATTTATTTATTTAAAAACAAATTGTAATATATGCTTCAATATTTTTATTTAATAAAAGAAAAAAAAATGTTTTCTTATCGGTTACCACGCTCAAAAAGTGTAACTTGAATTAATATCAAAAATAAAGAAATACTGCATAAATAAAATAAATAAATAATTATAATTGCATAAGTTGATACAAAATGCTATGCAATAGCTTTACCGCGGCAGTCCCCGAGTGCCACACGTCTTTTTTTTTTTTCTCTGTCTCTTTAAGTCACTCCAGCCTTAGTCTCACTTCCTATCCAAGACACTTTTTTTCCATTGACTTCGACTGGCCTGTTGGTCTAGTGGTTAGTGACCCTGACTGCTACGCCAGAGGTCGTGGGTTCGATTCCCACCCAGGACAAATAATTGTGTGATGAGCACGATCGCTTGTTCTGTGTCTGGGTGTAATTTATCTATAATATGTATGTATTTAGAAATATATATGTATGTTTATCAGCGGTCTGGTTACCATAGTACAGGCTCTGCCTAGTTTGGGATCACAGATGTGTGAAACTATTATTATTATTTATTTCACTTTTTCATTTTGCCTTTTTTTCCGCCTGGTAACGATTACATCTCCAAGGAGTTTTGGTGTCAGATAGCTATCTAAAAAAAGCAGACAAAACCTTTTGTTCCTCAAATACAACAGGGAAAATAGGCAAGAAAATGTTGGTTCGCATGTATCAAAAATATATAAATAACTAGCTGACCCGGCAAACGTTGTATTGCAAAACAAAAAATAATTAGGGATGGGTCACCCTTACCATTTAGGGGTATGAAAAATAGATGTTGGCCGATTCTCAGACCTACCCGATGTGCACACAAAATTTCATGAGAATCGGTCAAGCCGTTTCGGAGGAGTACGGGAACGAACATTGTGACACCAGAATTTTATATATAAAATTTACCTATACTGACTAAGACTAGCAGAATATAGCAAAACTGTCAAATTGAATTTAGAATTTTAGTGTTGGCAAAAAAAAGGTACTTGACTGACCTGAAATAAAAAAAAAGATTTTGCATTAGTCTTTTAAGTCATAAGTCTTTTAAGAGATAGGATATTTTTGAATAACTAATTTGACCTAAGTATGTACGTAAAGCCTGACATATCCGCCATCACGTATAATTGACTAGGGATGCGTGACGGCATTCTTATATTATGGAACGTTTTATATAGTCGATTTTTATAGTTTTGGCTGAAATATCTACCGAAGGTTCACCTTTTATAATTATGAATTTGCTTCTGCCCATGGGGTCACTCATACGGTAGAGTGACTACATCAACATAATTAGAAATAATTTAGAATATTTTTAAATATTTTTCAACGATTTTTGATATACTAAATAAATAGAATATAATTACGATATTAATAATTAAAAAAAAAACACAAAAGCACAAAAACAGTCATACGTGGATATTTTCAAAATATCGATACGTCCTCGTTTGGATCCTGTCAAGTTCCGCACTCACCAGTTGTAATACTTGTCGTTTGACACTCATACGAATTAAAAAAAAGCCGAACGGTTTAGTTTTAATTCTTTCCAAATGTAATAAAGTCATTCAATCAGTAATAGCCTTTTGCCGTCCACCACTGGACTAAAACCTTTTTCATAAATAAGAAGGAATTTAGCCTTTTTTATTTTTTTGACGGGGTGGACAATCCCTTCGGATCTCCTGCTCCTCGGGGACTCAGGAGCCAGGGGTATGTCGGTGATTCCACTAAAAACCACCCCGACGGCCGGCCTCAGGTGCCCTACTCTGGGAGGACCTGGACCATGTTATTTCAGGTCCTAAGGAATTTAGCCTACTAGTACTAGACTTGACTGACAATAGAACACATTAAAATCAAATCTAACACGTCTTTCCACTTCATTTTAATTTTCTCATTCAATCATTCCAAATTTAAAGTTTATTTAACAATGAAGTATCTCTCACGTGCCAGTATTAAGCGCCTGATTCTAATATACTCGTATCAAAGAGGTCAACATTACTACAATATCGTATTCACTCCTGTTCTAAATTTGCGTCCTTAACGATTTGTCGGTGTTCTATTTTTGTGTAAGGCCGAGTCGGGGCACAGGAAATGCGGCATACGGGCAATCCAGGTTACATTAATATCCCTATCCGACCTAATTAAAAGTTATTTTTAACGCACCTTTTAAATACTTAAATACTTTTTTTTTAAACTTAGAAAAGAAATGTATATTAATCGAAATAATTCTATAAAAGATAGATAAGAAACTACTCAGTCATTGTTATTTTTATAATTGTGTATATAATGTAATTTCTAAGTGTTTACTACATTTCCTTTATAAATAACGGTGGGGTATTTTTTAAGGCGTGGAACTTGCAAAAAGTGGATCCCGGTTAAAACCTAACCTCAGTACACTGTCGATGTGAATCTACCCCTAAAACAAGCATAGCTTATCTGGAAGCTTACCCACAATATCACAGTAATGCATGAACTACGTATCTTTTCTTTCCGGCATCGTAGAGACAGCTTTGACAAACACGAGCCGTCTCGAAGGAAGTGGTACCATACTGCATAGGGAACCGGCATGTTTTTCTTGCTTTTCACGGAGTGAATAAGATTAATTATTGGAGTTTTATTGGAGTTATAACAACTCAACTTCCTCATAATTCTGAGGAGGATCACCCAAAGGTTGGGCAACTTGTATCTCTTGAGTTTTAGGTGTCAATATGGGGTGACCATGACCCGTCAGCCTTTTTTCCCCACTAAACCATAAAAGACAAAATGTGTTGGACATTCTGGACCATTTCTAAGATATTGCACGTTTTTCATTTATCATGATCCAAGTCCTCTGAAGTGAAAATTGTTTTAATTAAGTAGTTAAATAGTTCAGCTTGTTCGTAGCTACTATGTTCATAACGATAAATAAACTCTACAGTGCGGTGCTTGTGGCGGCACTTTGTTAATAAAATTATACTCCGTGTGCTTGGTTTATTTTTTATTTTTTGGTTGGTATCTCTTTCCAGAAGAGCAATAGAGAGGCAATTTGATTAATTCATTTATTAAATTATTCATTTATTTATTTTTTGGATAATTCATTCAATCACTCACTCTGAACGAATAAACTCGTTCATTCTTTCATTCAATTATCTTATATTATTTTGAGTATAGCCTTTATGCAACTTAGTGGAATAATTAACCATAAAAGAAAACATAAAGAAATGAGAGAATCAATAATTATTAATTCTATTTTTTTAAATAATTAACCAGTCATTCGCCCCGGCTTTACACGGCTGCAATGTAGATACTACTAATACTACTAATGAGGTGTCAGTGAGCAGTAATTAATTATACTATTATTATGATAAGATCCAACAGAACATCTTTATATGGACTCCTACCGTCCGCTACCACCCGGAACGGACGTACGGCCCGACGACGCGGCGACTGCCGCTTTGCACCCACATTTCAAAATTTCTGATATCTTCTAAGATATTCATTTAATGATTTGCTATAAAAGACAATTATAATCTCTATTAAATGCACAAAGTACCTAAAGTATTTATTTAACACTGTATTATTCAAAATAGCTTCGTAAATTACCCATTATTTTTTTGTATTATTTAACAGATAAAAAATATTTTTAAGAAATACAGTAGGTTATCCTTAGGAGATAGTGATGTACCATCATGGACTTTTTTGTAGGTCTTTTTAAGATATAAAATTCCGTAGCACATTATTTGATCTATCTTTGTGCAGTCACCATTTGAGATGTAAGCGCACAAAACATGTTTTTTACGACTTCAGACTACAAATCTTTGGAATTCTCGGATTACATTTACTACAATATACATTATATATAAACCCGCCTCTTGAATCACTCTCTCCATTGGTGAAAACTGCATTAAAATCCGTTGCGTACTTTAAAAGATCTAAGCGTACAAGAAAAAAAGAGATTTCATTTAATACTATACAAGTTTCACTCATTTATTTATTCATATCATAATACTATATTCCAAAACATTAGAACAAAAATACGTAGGTACTTAAAAAATATTGCAGTCTGAAAACTTATCAATATAAAATGCAATTACAAAAACATTTTTCAGTATCTAATTAAAACACTCCGTTTGATTAAAAAATAAGAAAGTACTTACATTTGTTACTGATGTCTGGGGACATTAAAAATATAACTTTGTGAATGTTAAAAGTGTGTATTCGTAAAATTAGCTAACATAAAAGGTAATTATTTTTGCGAAACCCACCCTCTTTTATAGAATAGGCAACTGACGGGCTTACCTGATGGTCATCGCTTATAGATACCTGCAACTAAAGGGTTACCCGTTGGCACAACCTGGCCTGACTGCCTGAGAGGAGGAGGAAGAGGATGTTGGGCCTCCGATAATCTGTTGAAATGTAAAATAGGCACTGCTCAATAAAGGTTTGCACTGAAGCTATGATAACACTCAGGTAGAGCCGGCCCATATATAAACATGGCTTTCTTACTGTAAAACAATAATTTAATAATAATATGTTTCCTCCTTTCGTCGCGAATTGAACTGCTCGCCCTCACCACTCTCTATTCCATTATCTACTCACCTATTTCCCCCTCCTACCTGATATCTTCATTCCAATTTCTGTGTTCCAACCACGATAGAACCCTCCGGTCAGCTAACAATCCTCTTCTGCTCTGCCCCACTCATACTTCCGCTTGTGTCCACTCCTCGTTCCTAATCCAATCCGTACTCCTCTGGAATGCTCTCCCTCTCGAAGTCAGGATAGCACCCAGCCGCCTCTCATTCAAGATGAAAGCTAGAGCTCGCATCCTGGACACGCTTGCAGATTCATCACAACCTTGAAATTTTATATATTATTGATTTTTAGGCTTAAGTATGTATGTTGCTATGTAAGTATTTGTGTTTGTGTATGTATTTGGTACGTATGAATGTATGTATATTTATCGCATTACTTCTGCCTAACTTATCAATCATTTTCTTTTACTTCTTCTATTAATGTCTAGTGCACCTAGACACTTTTCAGCACCACCCTAAGGTAGACTGGGAGAAAATGCCTATGACATTAAGTCCGCCAATGTACAACTATTACTTGTGCACAAAGAATAAATAAATAATAATATTTCAGATGTTTAACACACAACGCCATCTAGTTTCAAACTAAGCAGAGCTTGTACTATGAAAGATAGATTGACTGATAGAAAACTTATGTACTTTTTTTTGTAAATACATACATATCATACACAGAAAAAACTCAAACCCTGAAACAAATATTTGCAGAGCATACAAATATTTGGTTTGGGAATCAAACTCGAGACCTTAGAACAGTATTCGCATACGCTACCACTGTGCCACCGAGGCAGTGTTCCTAATCTATATTATCATCCTCAGCCTATCGGAGTCCACTGCTGGACATAGGCCTCTCCCATTGCACGCAACTTAGATCGATTTTGGGCTTCTCGCATCCAGCTCCTGCCAGCCATCTATACTAACCTATATTATGGCTTACCAAAAAGGAAACACATTCACGCACACACAACACAAACGTTTACTGGGCTCAGTCAAATGGACTGAGCCCAGTAGTAGTAAAATATTAAATTATATTTATTTCAAATAGAAATTAAAATCTACATCGGAGTGACTACTGTCGTAGCTGACCTAACAAACTTTTTGGTTAAATCTCCTTTGCATTCATTGCTCTAAAAAAATAAATAATTAAATCTATTGTTCCATTTGTAATATTCCGACGAACACTCCAGTTATTCAATACCTTCGTTACGAATTCAAAACCACGATTCGAAATGCGATTAAAAATTCCTTCCCAGAAATATTTTTAATAAACCCAACCTGTTTTTTTTATCTCTTAGCGAACGAACAATAGCGTTGGTCACTGTTGTCATCCTGCCCGGGACGACCTAATTGCGTACCTGTTTGACCCATCCCGGGATGTGTCAAGATGGGACGTAAAATATTATTCACAAAGGCGTTTATATCACAATGTAAGTCATAAAACCGTTACAGAAGCGTTGAAGATGAATAATGATTCTTTTGTAATAAATAGCTTATTTTACTCTGGTATATTAAAGAGAGAAATGTTGGTGATTTAATTTTGTAAACAAATTGGATTTGATTAAATATTCTTATTACTCACTACAAACGCCTATTTATAAAAGGTTTTGTGGGTAGTTAGAGAAGAGTGAAATGACTACATAGATATATACATGGATAATTTACATTGGATATACTTCACATCACATCACATCAATAGCCTATAATAGTCCACTGCTGGACATAGACCCCTCCTTAGTAAGGAGGTTTTGGCCTACTATACCACGCTGGCCAGACAGGTTGGTACAGGGTTGGTTTCAAGTTTTCCTTCTTTTTGCAGTGCTGTTGTCCTGCGTAATTTGCTCCCTTAGTCGGCTCGTACGACACCCACGGGCTTATACTTAAATATATATATAGAAATATAATTACATATTTCTACTTTAATGGTATCTTAAAGGAGGAGAGGAGAAAGCAATTTTAGCTTTAAACGAGAGCCGACTAGTTGTCATCCTGATATCCTAGGGTAGACTTTTCCCGACGAGGATAGACTAAACATTGTTTTTTTAAATGAAGATATTACAATAAATAATTAATTAATTAATTGAAGCATTGACATACACTATATTGATGTTTAGTTTGTGGACTGGACCATTGACATCTAAAATATTAACTGTTCGGTTTTTTTTTCTTTGTACTTATCCATTCCAGATTTAATTTAATTTTATAGATTTTTGCATGCTTAATTATAAGGCAGAATGTACACGGTAATTTGATGTACCTACATTCATAGCAAATAAACTTTGATTTGATTTGATTTGATTTGAATGGTAAATAGCGCTGAGAGAGCGCGTAATTTACGACGTAGACGAATGGTTAACCAGTACAGCTGCGAACGGAAAGTGGACACATGATCATATTTACGGTGGTAAAAGATGTATCGAATGTAGTAATTAAGAAGACGGTCCAACTTATCGAGAAGATCTGCATTCAGGTCGTAACAGCACACGTCACCATAGTCGATAATTGGAAGAGTTCCGAAGACTCGAAGAGTTCCGGTAGCCCTCTGGCACTGATGTACCAATTGATCACGCTAATTCGCCGACTTGTAAAAATATCTGAAAAAGATTTACTTACAGAAACAAATTTCATTTCATTTTATTTCAGTGTGAAGTCGAGGTGCAAGCCAAGATCTTTAGAAGATTGACAAACAGGTATAACAGAACCGTTAAAGTAACAGCTGGACCCTTTTTTTTTTTTTTTTTTTTTAACGTGTGGAAATCCCCTCGGACCGTCACCCCTCCGGGGTTTGCGGCGGGGTGGTGTGTCGAACTCGGACCGACTAAAACCACACGGTGTGCCACTCTGCGCCTGTAACAGGAGGGATCCGGGAACAGCTGTTGTTAAGACATCCGGACCCCTCCTAGCGCCAGCCCGCTCCTGGTGCGGGCTCCGTCTCGATGTAGATGTTCCTCTCTTTAGGCGACGTCCGGCACACGCGGACGCCGCCCCCTCGCGGCTGGCCAACTAATGCGGGTGGAGGGGAAACCCACCCCGTCCACCCGCGGCCACACTCAGGGCGGCATGAGGCTGTGGTAGGCGGGCCTCCGCCGCCCGGTTCGCCGGCGGCGGATCGGGTCCGAGTGGAGGTCGTCCTCCCGGGCCCTTTCCGCCGCCTCCTTCCGCGAGATTACTACCTCGCAGAAGGTTGCGACCGCGGTAAAACAACTGTCGCTACCGGCCATGGAGCGTACTACGGCCGGTAGCGAGAGATCCACTCCGATGACTGCAGTGAGGGCCCGGCGCTGCGCCGCCCATGCGGGGCAGACCGCCAGCGTGTGCTGGGCCGAGTCCTCACTGCAGTCGCAGTGGTGGCAGGCGGGACTCAGTTCCCTCCTAGCGACCGTGTGCAGGTACTTTCCGAAGCAACCGTGCCCGGAAAGCACCTGCGTCAGTCGGAAGGAAAGGGTCCCGTGCTGCCGCCCTGCCCACTCGGCGATGACCGGCTGGAGAGCCTCCACGGCGGCGAAGCCAGCGCGTGGAGTCTCCAGCCGGAACGACCAACGAGCCATCGTGGCTCGGCGAGCGGCTTCGCGCCACTCGCGCACATCCTCGGGCGGAGGGCGAAATCCGCTCTCCGCCCGGAAGTCAGCCACTCGCCGATAAACTTCGGCGAGCACTTCCGCCTCCAAATCCCACGGGGGAGTTCCGGCCAACGCGCACGCCACCTCCGTAGAAACGGTGCGGTAACCGCGTATGGCTCTGACCGCCATTACCCTCTGAGGGCGCCAGAGGCGTACCCTATTCTGGGCGGTCAGAGCCGCCGCCCACACCGGTGCACCGTACAGCGCCATTGACCGGACAACCCCCGTGTACAGCCGTCTTGTCGCGACGCTGGGTCCACCCATATTGGGCAAGAGTCGCCCTAGGGCAGACGCAGCGCCGACCAGCTTTGGAGCAAGCTGTCGGAAGTGCTCGTCGAAGAGCCACCTCCCGTCGAGGATCAGGCCCAGATATTTCATCTGGGCCCGAACCGGTACGAGGACCGAGTTGACCACTATTGAGGCGCCAGGGGGTGGACCACGACGGGGCCCATGAAATAATAGGGCCTCCGTCTTATCTAGGGCCACCTGTAAGCCCAGCGCCTCAATGCGCCCGACCACCAGGGAGACTCCCCCTGTGGCCAGGCGCGCCGCCTCTTGGAAGTTTGCCCCCCGGGCTGTCACGAGGGTATCGTCTGCGTAACAGATTACACCCAGCCCGGGGGGGAAATCGGCGCGAAGGGCCCAGTCGTACCCTATGTTCCACAAGAGGGGTCCAAGAACAGACCCCTGTGGAACACCGCACGACATGGGCCGACTCCTCAAATTACCTTCTCGGTCCTCGTACACGACGGTACGCTCCTCTAAATAGTCTGCCACCAGCCGCCTCAGGTACTTTGGCACCCCATGATAGTGGAGTGCTTCCCTGATGCAGCTGAATGGCAGACTATTGAATGCGTTGGCGATGTCCAATGACACCGCCAACAGCACGCCGCCACAGCTCACGGCCTCTTCGGTCACGGCCCTCAGGCGCAACACGGCGTCGACTGTCGAACGCCCCGCCCGAAAACCAAATTGGGCGTCCGACAGATCGGGGCCCACCTCGCAGAGGTGCCGGACGATGCGGGCAGAAAGAACCCTCTCAAACAATTTGCCCGCCTCGTCCAGCAGCACGATGGGCCTATAGGCCGCGACCGAATCGGCTGGCCGTCCCGGCTTCCTCAATAGGACCAGCTTCCCGCTTTTCCAGCACTCAGGGAAGCGTCCCGACGCCAAGCTAGCGTCGAACACCTCCCCGAGGCGGTCTGCCATGTGGTTGAGGGCCAGGGCCAGCACTCGGGCCGGTACCCCGTCTGGCCCAGGGGCGGTGTTCTTGGAACGGATCCGTAGAACAGCCGCCCCTACCTCCGAATCCCGGACGGGCGGAACATTGTCCTCCCCGTGCTCCCCGTCGTCTCCGGCCAGGGAGGCCATCGACGGGGGAGTGTGTTCCGCTCGTTGTGGGAAAAGGCCTTCAACCACTTCTCGCAGGAAGCTGGGCTGGAGAGTCTCCGTAAGGGGGGGGCCCGACGCGCGGAGCTTTTGTCGCACCGCGCGGTAAGGGCGACCCCAGGGGTCACGATTAAGACCCTCCAGCATCTCCTGTCTTTTTTCCTCTTTGGCGCGGCTAATGGCCAGCTTCAGAGTTTTCCGCGCCCGTCGGTACTCCTCATGAAGCCGGTCCTCCTCACCGTCTCCACGGTGACGCCGCCGACTGCGTGTGTAGGACCTCCGGGCACGTGTACAGGCCGCACGGAGGTCCGCCAGCTCCTGGGACCACCAGTAGACCTCCTTCCTTGGAGGCCGACGACCTCGAACGCGGGGCATGGCCGCATCGCATACATGCGTAATCGCATCGCGAAAGCGGCCAGCCCCCACGTCGACCTCCTCGGTCGGAGCCTGAGGAGACAGCCACGAGTGAATTATGGCTGCCTCCTCTATATGGCTGCTGGACAGCTGGACCCGCCTTAATGTCTATTTTGCTCATGAATCGGTGACTTATTTATAACTATGTGTAACTCGCTGATATTAGGTAGCTTCCCATTAGTGAAAGAATTTTTAAAATCGGTTTAGTGGTTAAGGCTAGTCCGTGTGGTGACGGATTAAGAATACGGAGTGTCACCACCCCTATTCATCCCCTGGGTGTCGTAAAAGCCGACTAAGAGGACAAACTACGCAGGACAACAGCGGCAAAGAGAAGGAAAACTTGACACAAATCCTATACCAACCCGTCTGGCCAGCGTGGTATATTAGGCCAAAACCTCCTTTCTAAGGAGAGGCCTATGTCCAGCAGTGGATTATTCAAGGCTGTTGATGTCATGATGTGATGTGGTTAAGGCGGGAAAGCGTTAGAAACAAACCAACTCACTTCCACATTTATTATATAAGTATGGCAGCAGATGATTACCAAGAGACACTTTTTAAACCACAACCAACCTGTCTAACAATTTACCGTCTGCAGTATTCACGGACTGATACGACCTTCAAACCTTAAAAAAAGAGCGTACTCGTTCCTAAAAGGCTGGCAACGTGCTTGTGACTCCTGAGTTGCAGGCGTTCATGGGCAGCGGTAGTCACTTTCCATCTGGTGACCCGTCTGCTCGTTTGCCTCCTCTACCATAAAAAAAAGTCCAGTTACCATAGAACTGGTTGTGTTTAGTTTGGGATCCTACGGCTGTGTGTAAGAGGTATAAATTTATCATTATTCTCTTTATAAATATATTTTATATCTTCTATAATCGAATCTGAAGAATATTATAAAATCCTATCTGCGAGATCCAATTTCGAAAGATAAACATTTCGTGAGAACAAGTCCTAAAGCTTAAAACTTATCTAGATAGACTCGCAACTTGAAGCGATCTTCATCGCTATTGAAGTCCGGGCTTGGATCGATGCGGCACTTAAAAATTAATGTCCGCAATATTAATGAATCCCAGTTTTAACCGTGACGCGGTCATCCCTATTCAAATGGAATGAACCAATACATGTACTGTTTTTGGTCACGTCGCTGTATTAAGCGTGATCGTTTTGTTGCAATTGTTGTGTGTTTTTATTAATATTTAATACTTAGGTCTTACAATTGATATAAAACTTAAATAACATGAATGAAACTATTGACATGGATTAACAATATATAATATATCTATATATCAAACAACGCAGAGCCTGTACTATGTTAACCAGACTACTGAAAAACATACTTATATATTTTTAAATAGGCACTTATTATATATAAGTTACACCCAGACACAAAACAAATGATGATGAGGCATTAAGTCCGCCTTATGCAATATGTTTGCAGGAAGACTCAATAAATAAATGATCGTGCTCAATACACAATATTTGACATGGGTGGGCATCGAACTCACGAACCTTGTGCCTTGACTTTGGCTTAGCAGTCAGGGTCACTAACCACTAGACCAGCAGGCACGTCATGAAACTAATGTTATATGTATATTTATATAAGTAAATATTTCTTTTCGTTACCGGACCCTAAACCACGGTACAATTATAATACAGTACTGTAACTCGGCGGCATGATAGAAATAAATGCCTACAGCCGCGCCGTACGTAAACATGCGTTAGGGCTGCCCGTCTCCAGCATTTTAATTATATTTGCCTACTTTCTGTTTCTATTTAGATTTGTGATTGTAAATATCGTTTTTAATATAAATAAATGAAATACTTTGTATATTGAATAGGAAGTGTTCAATAAAAATGCGTGTTGTTTTTTGATTCACTCCCTATACATTTTGATACACTACCTATTTCACTCGTCTCAATAATTTCTTTCGCTTTATTTATTAATCCAAACACCTTTTTTCGTGAGATAAAAGGAAATATTTATCCATTAAAAAGACACACATTATGTACCTACCTACTAGTGAGTAAAATTATTTTATAGTCTTACCTTTCAGAGTTTCCAGGTAATTTAAAAAAACTTATGTCTGGATGCGTTATTGACGAATTCATACAACCAAAAACAGCACAATATTTCCTACTCGTCATATTAACTGATTTTTAGAGAAAAAATCGCGCGGTTATCGTTAAAAAAACAACACACCGTCCGTTCGACACTGCGTTACAGCCTTGACTGTCTGCGCCCCGAGCGCACCCCGAGATCGAGGCGCGTAGGTATAGCTCGCGTTTCGTCCGTTTGTATGAAGTTGGAGTACTGTATTATAATAGTACCGTGCCTAAACCGACCTTTGCTCTTGTTTTTAGGAGGGCGGCTACAAGAAAGACATTGCACTCTGTGACCTTTGAGTTGCAGGTGTCCATAGGCAGCGGTAGTCACTCACAATCTGGTGACCCGTCTGCACTTATTTATACCACAAAAAAAAACTCTCTCACTCCGGGAGTGCCGACAGAAGTGAAAACTTATATACAGAGGTGTGTCGGTAACGGTAACAGTGTAGCGAGTTAAAAAAAAAACCATCTCAAAAATTGTTTTTTGTTCAATCATAAAATACAGTCTTTTGTTTCTTGTTCAAATCAAAAAAATGATCAACGCGCTTAAAAATGTTTTCACTTCAAAAAATGTTGCAGCGTCATCTATAAAATATTATATACGAAACAAAAGAAAACGTATCGGTAACGACGAAGCTTACATAACTTCTAAAACAACATGGCGGCACGTCGATGACGTCAAAAAACAGGTGTAGCACTCCTAAGTCTGGGTTACATATATTTTTCACACAAATTGCCATGCGCCTACCCACATTAAAAATGAATTTCATTTTCCGTCTAATAGTCCGGATAAAACAACATTATAGCTGTGTAATGTTAGGCATTTTTTAAAACTGTGGGTTTGTTTGGTCAGTGATTTTATTTACTTTTTTTAGTACACACCTGTTTAATCCTAAACTAAATAAACCTTTATAACTATGACATTAAAAGTACTGATAAATGGATCCATACAAGTTTAAGGGTATTTTTTTATCGGTATTGATTTCTTTTTGACTTTTTATCATACGTTTGATAAAATAAAACATTATAAACATTAATGCTATCGTCTGTCTTCGGGAGTGTTTCCGTTACATCCTGTATATTAATAAATACAAACATATTAAAGATGAAATACACCCAGACACACAACAAATGATCATGTCCATCACGCAGTTATGTCTTCGGTGACCCTCTTAGTCTCAACTTGCAGTCAGAAACACTACTAAACCACCATACAAATTAAAGGTATGGAGTGTTTATTACCTGATCACGTTTAGTCCCGTACATAACAACACAGTCGTAAGAGGTCGTTAAGTCCCTTAAGATCACTCACATATACTAAATTGCAGAAACATAACTATTAAAGCTTTTTTCTGACTTAACTTCATTACATTTTACTTCAACAGTAAAATAATAAAAACTAAATGAATTCTCTTTAAATGTAAAGCTTTGTAACAAATTTAATAGGATCATCAAAATACATATTTTATTTGAAATGAGTTTAGAAGACTTAAGTTTTTGTTTGTGAACTGAAGTGAATTTAAGAGTATTTAAATATTGAATGCTTTTAGAAGTTTTGTTTGAGTTTTGTAACCTTGAACTTATTACGAAATAATTGAAAAAGTAATACAATAAATCATTATTTGGTTTGACTGATGGTAAGGGGTGACCTATACTTACAAACAACAGGCCTATCAGTTTTACGTAACTCTGTCAACAGACACATCTTAAAATTGTTAAGTTGTTTAAAAAAAATATGCTTCTTGCCAAATATCGATTCAGCCTATCGCAGTCCACTGCTGGACACACAAAAAACAGGTATAAAACATAGGTATGCATTACATACCTATGTTTTATACCTGTTTTTTTTTGTATCGTATATCGATATATTGGAGAGGCCTGTGTCCAGCAGTGGACTGCAATAGGCTGAATCGATATTTGTAAAAGTTTTTTAACTAAAAAATTACGTTTTTCACTTCCAAAAAAAACTAAAAATTATAAATCTACATACTACAAATTTGTACAAAACCATTGGTGCAAGTTAGAACTAAAATAGTGTTAATTCTTTTCAACTGTTCAAGTTATTGTCCCTTTTAAAAAAATATCAAACTTTGTCTGTGTTCTCTCCAAAAGCAATGACTGTATTTCGGTGCCCAAAACGGTTGACGAATCCGGAAATTTAACCAGGAATTCAAATGTGCAGTGATCTAACTGCCAGGAAATTGGGTGTGTCTCGTCATACCATATTTCCCTTTTGTTGAATGTCAGCGTCGAATGTGAACGAATTAAAATTTCACACATTCTAATATTTGCCGATCTCAATTATTTGCTCTGTCACAATATTTAGGTTTAAAGAACTTATTAACACTCAAGAACTTTACTATCCACTTATTGAGAATAATATAAAAATAAACAAAGTAATAACAAGGAACAGCGATCGTAGGTTTCTAAATCAATGAATCAAAAAAGTTAAGAAAAGAGATTGCATTGTCTTATGTACTCATATTATACTATATATTATATTTTGTATTGTTTTGTATTTGTAGGGAGTCCGTTATGGTTAATGACTACAGTAAGCATCAGATTGCACCATATAAATTTCAGCACACACATACCATGTTTGGGCTTATTGGAACAGCCTCAATGAGCAGTTATTTTTTTAAGTTATTTTATGTGTCAGGGTTTTTTAATGATGCCATTATGTACGAAAAATTCCAAGTAGGTAGTTTGTCTGTCTGGCTATCTTCATCAGTTGTTTACTTAATATGTATTGAACCTATTAATTAAACACCTGACAAAGAGAGCCAGAGACTAGTCATTCAGACCAGTCTCTCAAAAGACTAGTCTCTCAAAGCTATGGTTAACAAAAGCAACGTCGCCGTCCTCACAAAGTCAACGCAATTAAAGGATACGGCCATTTAATTGTAATGATTAAAATCGCAGGTAAAACATATTTTAAAAGGTTCTGTTGACCTAAAATCGTGAAAGTTGTGAAAAGCAACACCTCACAGAACAGTTAAGGGTAACTTCGAAAGTCGTTAATTTTTAAACCGTAAAAAAATATGTATTGTAAAACCAGTTATGTTTCGCACTTTTAAAATTAGTAAAAGTACAAAATCTAAGTGGAGAGGCCTATGACCAGCAGTGAACTGCGATAGGCTGATGACCATGATGATGAAAATTAGTAAAGTAATTTATCAAATAAGTTACAGCGCTATTTATGAGAAGTATTTTTACTTACTTATCTCTGTCTTTTTAAAATATCATTCTATTGTCTTCAAGATTCGTTTTCCCAGCAGAAACTACCTATTTTATCTACCTATAATATGTTTGTACATATTCCTTTATCTACAATGTATGTATTTAAAAATATTTAAGTGTCATTATCATCAATCTAGTGACCATAGTACAGGCTCTGCCATGTTTGGGATTAGACAGCCATGTGTGAGATGTGTTAACTTATTATTTTTATAAAAAAAATGTGATGAATCCTCTGTGCCGGAATTTGACAGTTTTCATTTATACAGTTTCAAAAAAGTTATATATTTAACCTTTTATAGAGATCTAATTAAGGCATACTTAGTAGACTCAGATTAGTAAGTTAAGTAACATGATTTGTAGTAAACTGTCTAAAAACAGATCATCATCATTAACACCCTTTAACAGTCCACTGCTGGACATAGGCCTCTCCTTACAATTTAGGTTTTGGCCTAGTATACCACTCTGGCCAGATACACATGGCTAAATACATTTTTTAGAATTCCATCATCTGTGTCTGGGTGTAATTTATCTGTAATATGTATGTATTTAGAAATATATGAGTATGTTTATCAGCAGTCTGGTTACCATAGTACAGGCTCTGCCTAGTTTCGGACTAGATGGCATTGTGTAAATATGGTAGAATATCATATTATTATTATAACAAGAAACAAAATCTTGACAGTAAAATTCTCTGGTGAAGTTATAACTATTTTAAAATAGGTTGTAAACTACGGAACCTGACATATATCGTGACCTCACCTGAGCTTGGCCCATTTCTTTGTAAATATACATATTTTATTGAAGTAGCTTTTAGAGTTATTTACGAGCCAGGTTATTGTTTCAATGTTTCGCACATACTTTATTGACTTAGATACTTTTGTGTGGGAGTATTGTTCATACATCATCCCTGAACGCTTCATCGTTCATCTTTTGACACCCTTCAGACGGCGGTAATGAAATATTTATATAATTTCATAGACACATTATGGAAGTGTTACTTTTTGTTATTTTATCAGTATAAAGAATTATTTTTAGACCGCAAGTAATGGAGGCCAGTTTATTTCATGTAGTTTTATTAATCGGGACTAAATCTTTTTATAGTTTCTTCAGTACCAAAATGCACCTATTGATTAAAACGTCTGGTAATTAAAAGTAAAGTACCCAACTTTATACGGGTAGAGTATTTAGAGTTAGTTATATTATGTTATATTGTAAAAGGCATTCATAATTATCATTTGAAAAGTTAAATATTAAATACATTAGTAATGAAATATCCAGAAAGTGGCAAGAGAACTTTAATATCATTGATAACGCTATATCGCAAAGACATTAATTCATTTTTCAGTTTTTATTCACGTTATAGTCTTCTCAATTCTTCACAAAACTGGAATCGAATTAAATAATACCTAAAGCTGTTCACATGTCGATAGCAGAGGCATGCATATCTCAATACTATTGAGCACTGCTAACGGCCGTTGAGCGCACACTGAGGCATTTTTAATTTAAGTGATTTGTTCCGAACCACCATTCGTGAACGCACGTGAAATTTCCAATTATCAAGACAATTCTCTACACAAATCGCCTGAAAGCAATAAGATATCTGAATCAAAATGTGTAAGTTACACGTTATATACATTGCTTTTGTCATCACAAGCATTTATCCAGAAATAGCATTTGCAGTTAATGATGAGCCAGAACTCTCTACGACTCCATCAGGTGTTAAAAAAAACAATAATCCAGAAGATATAAAAGCTGCTCCAATTGAAGGTAACTTAAAATTATCTAAAACCAAAAGCAAAACGCAAAAGAAAACAGTAGATGCAAAGAAATTTAAAACTATTAAATTAACTATTCTTAAGGGTGACCATGATATAAAACCGTACTCTAGTACCCCTAGATTAATTACCAGAAGGGATTTTAAAAAGTATGGCTACGTGCCTATTAGTGAAGACCTATTAGCGAAGACCAAATTCTTGCCCAATCATCACATTGTCAGAAAGAATTTAGACAACAGCGGATTACCTCTTTTAGAAGACAAGTTCAAATCTTTACAAATGCTATTGTAATAAGTTGTTTTTCCATTAAACACCAACAGACTATTTTTGATGCCTTTTTTGTCTTGTTCAACTTTTTATTCTCCAATCTCTGTTTTCTAACCCATTTGTTATTATTTTGTCCCAAATAACGCAGTATCTTACCAGTGTTTTGCCAGCGACACTAACGGCATAGAGACGTGGTCGCTCACAATAGGCCTCATAAGTTGTATAGGTTGACTGGTCAACCAACCAAGAGCAATGGAGAAGGCAAAGCTCGGAGTTTCTCTGTGTGATCGGATTAGGAATTAGGAGATCCGCAGATGAACTAAGGTCACTGACACTGCCCAGAGAATTGGCAAACTTTGGTGGCACTGGGTGGGTACACTGCTTTCAGAATAGATGGCCGATGGACCCAAAAAGTTCTCGAAATGTGACGGAGCAAGGCCCTCTATCAGGCGATCCGAAAACGGTCGCGGGAAGCCTAGGCGTATGTCCAGCAGCAGACGTCTTTCGGCTGAGATGATGAGATGAAGAATGTTGGCATTTAGATCCACCATTTTAAATTTAGAATTGCACACATCGTTATAATAATAAACACTTTGTAACTTTTATCATTTCTGTCCAAATGTTCTTTTGCGAATAGTGCATGCCCCTATCTGTTAAGTAAAACCTTTTCAAAACCTCTCACAATTTAGGAGATATCCGGCATAGGCTTTTTGGGGCCTTCCTCAAGGCTTCTACAGAGAGGACTTCCTGACGCGCTCGTGCGGTAAAGTTTGCTAGTATTGACTTACATTTTTATTGGTTTGTATTGAACGTTAATGTTTCGGGAAACCCACATCTTTGTTTATGAAGCATACAGTAAAATACTATTCATATTTTACACAGATAGCTGAGTTCTAACTTGCAGTTTGGATGTACTCCATCATCGAAACATAGTTTTGTTTTGTTAAGCCACCCAAGGACCCAATCCATAAGAATACATGTATAGGAAAGTTTCGTGGAAACATCCGACTATCTCTTCCGTGACGTTTAACGTTATTTCAAATACATTATAAGATATTTAAGGTGAAGTACTGCGGTATCTATCCTAATATTATAAAGCTGAAGGGTATGTTTCTTTGTTTGGTTGAACGCGTTGATCTGAGGAACTACTGGTTCTAATTAAAAAAAATCTTTTAGTGTTGGCTAGCTCATTTATCAAGGAATCAGGAAATAAGGCAAAAAGAGATAGGAGCCGAGAGCCGAGAGATCAGTGAAAAATGTTGTGCAAATGGAGCAAATTAACCAAGCCCTTTTGAGAGACGCAAAGGAAACGGAGCGGATCATCTAGTCCTAAATAACAGCATTGTTGAAACCACTCGTAACCGCCAAGCGTGTATTAAAGGTTTGATAAATGTGAAAGAAGAAAGTAAATCAAAATCGTGGCAATTGACGTTCTAATATGTGAGAATGAGGCCTGAATTTTTTGTTGCTTCTCTTCAGCATGTTTTAAGGACAAACAATAAAGAATTTCGTTAAAATTATCCTGAAAGATTTGTTTATCATGTATCGTGTAAATGTTATTCAGTTAGTTGTAAGTAATGCTAGTAATGTTAAGTTCTTGAGTGGAGACCGCGTCTCGGCAAACGTAGTGTAGGACGCCCCCAGGCCAGGTGGAGTGACGATTTGAGCAATATGGCTGGCAGGAGCTGGATGCGAGAAACTCAAAATCGATCTAAGTGGCGTGCAATGGGAGAGGCCTATGTCCAGCAGTGGACTGCGATAGGCTGATGATGATGAAGTAATGCTAATAAAAAGTTCATAAAATTGCAACACGTGAACACGTGGGTTTGTTCTTTTGCCGGTTTAATAAGAAAAAAACCTATTTCACACCCAGTTTTATCCAATGCATTGCAGGTTTTCAATTCTGGTATATTTTTATATTTATTGCCATAGTACTACGTTTTTATATACCACTTTGAAAAATTCTTCTTTTATTTAGGAGGGTATTCTTTCAGATTGTTTCCATTCAAATTTCACATCACATCATCACATCAACAGCCTATAATAGTCCACTGCTGGACATAGGCCTCTCCATAGAAAGGAGGTTTTGGCATACTATACCACGCTGGCCAGACGGGTTGATATAGGGTTTGTTTCAAGTTTTCTTTCTCTCTGCTGTTCTGTTGACCTGCGTAGTTTGCTTCTTTAGTCGCCTCTTCCGTCACCCACGGGATGTATAGGAGTGGTGACACACTGTATTCTTAATCCTTCACCAACCGGAATGATTGAACAATTGAAATTCCTCATAATGTTTTACTAAAGACTTTTTCTGTTTCCGTCAGGATTTAATGGACGAAGGCGGCTTGAAGAGCAAACACTTTGGTTCCTTGATTATGAGCTGTAGATTCTTGGACCGCTGTGGGCCTCTGACTCCTTAACAGTAGTATTCATTTTTGATTTTAAAATAACTAAATAATTTGAGTGTAGTTCAGAATAAAGTATTTAAATAAAACATTATAAGATCTTTTTATCAAAAATTACCCACCATCAGATCCACTGCTGCAGTTACCCGTAACATTAACAAAGTTCAGCTCGTGTGTTTGAAATCTAAGTCCAGACTTACACATTTCTATTATGAAATTTAAAACCATTTTCTTTCCAAGTAGTGCCCACTTTTCAATTACTAGAGTTATTTTTCTTTTGGGGCTAATCATTGCCACACGTCCACTTCCGTAAATCGTGTATACCAGGACCAACAATCAATTAGGATCAGGAAAAGTTAAGCAGTTTTGAAAACCGATTTCGTTGCATTGTTTTTAGGGAAATATTACTTGTAGCTTTAAGTATTCAAAAGGCCTGAAATTTCACACTAAAAGTATAAATATAGTTAATCACGTAGTTATATTTCATCCCAAGGAGGTTACAAAGTAAATGGCAGATTGTTTAACTTTAATAGTGATAAATATGAGAAAAAATCCAGATTAGTTAACTGTTTCAAAGTTACGCTTGGCGAAGTTTTTATATCTTCAAAGAAACTTAACTTTTGTTCGCGGTTTTATCCACATCATAAACAGTTTTGTGGTTTAGTTGTGTAAGTTTCATTTTAGTGGAGAATATTAGAGTTAGGGTTAGTTGGAAATATAAACTTCTTTTTTCTTCTCGGATCTTTGAGGTTCTCGACAACATTTGACATACGATAAACTTGCAGTTGAACATTTTTTTTTATATGTAGAACTTACTACATTAAATCCGGTAAATATCTGTACAATATGGTCGTATCCTTGAAACACACAACGCCACCTAGTCCCAAACTAAGCAGAGCTTGTACTATGGCTGCTAGACAACTGATATAAATACATATTTACATTTGTTTTTGTATTTTAAATGTTGATGCACACAAATATTTGACGGGAGCGGTACATACGGTATACGGGATGAACATATAAAACACTTGCTCATCATCAGCCTTTGAGAAGTGATGCCGGCAATCTTGCTTCATCAACTTTCTGTTTTTAGTGGTGCTTCAGCAAGATTTTCTTTATGTAGTGTAAAAAATGTGCTAACGGGAAGGTATAACACCGAAAGTAAATGTTCTACAGGTCGGAGTTCCATATTTGAATGAGAATATTCCCCACTTTCTGTCCGACTTGTAAAAATATTTGACATCTTTTTAACTTGCAGAAATAAATATCATTTATCATTCTAGATAAAACATTTTCCACATGTCTAAAATAACTCATCAACATCATCATCATCAACAGCCTTTAATAGTCCACTGCTGGACATAAGCCTCTCCTGAGAAACGAGGTTTTGGCCTACTATACCACGCTGGCCCGACGGGTTGGTAAAGAGTTTGTGTCAAGTTTTCCTTCTCTCTGCAGTGCTATTGTCCTGCTTAGTTTTTTTCCCTTAGTCGGCTCTTACGACACCCACGGGATGAATAGGGGTGGTGACACTCTGTATTCTTAATCCGTCACCACACGGACTACCGGACTAAAATAACTAAAAACATATATCTTCAAATGTCTAAAACAGCAATTATTCAAATTACAATTTACAATGTTAGCTTTTAGTATCAGCGCTAAAATAGAGAGAAATGAAGGGGCTACAAAGTTTATACCCTCAAAATCCTGTAAGTTCTCTAGATTTTAAGTGAAATCCGATTAATTTAAGCATTTGCAAATTCTGTGCAACTATCTCATTATTTATATAAACCCGTTTTAATGCTTATCTTACGTATTTAAATTTACGTATCTTAATGTAGACTTACTTAATACGTTTAAATGGTAATATAGTTGTAAGATTTATCTAGAATGTAGGTACTTAAAGGATCTTACCCCAAATTAAATCTCTAAAAATATCTATCTATATGTATTCGGCCCGTGTGTTTCACGTGTGTCCACACGGACAATAAATAATCAATAAATAATCGTGGCCTATAAAGTAGTTCGATAGTCAAACTCTAATGATGTCAGAAGCCAATATGAGGTGGAAAGTTGACCAACTTGGCTTATCTCTACTGTATTAGCATATTCCAATAAAGCGACAGTGAACGCTTTGAAACTTGCAGTTTAAGTAGTTTTAGCACATATATATACGGAATAAGGTGACTATTATATATAAAGACCTTTTTAACTTTTGGCTTTAACAAGGTAAATGTGTCAACTGCGGTATAATTACGGAGACGCTGATAAATTGATTGACTCTTCACTGGTGTGGGGATTATAGTTTCGGTTTAGCTTTGAGTTGGAAAGTGACAAATGTCAAATTGGCCTTGAAGAAGCTCGGTGTGCTGAACAGATCGAGGCAGTATTTCACTCCGGTCCATCGCCTTTAGCTTTAAAAGGTGTAAGTCCGGCCGTATATGGAATACTGTTCTCATCTCGATGCAGGGTCACCCCAGTACCTCTGGACCGCATCCAACGAATGTCAATAGCTCAAACATCTCCGATCGGCTCGTACCACCACGTACCACGTTATACGTACGGCGCGGAATACCAGCTGCAACTTTCTGCCATCGTTCCACACTGTTTCAACTCATCACCTGGATAGTTTAATTTCTTTTTCAACTTTTTTTTTAACCTCATCACCTGGATAGTTGGCGCTCCACTACTTTGCGCTTTTAGAGACACTTTTTGCCCCGCACTACCAATCTGTGGAACGGGTTATCGTCTGCGGTATTTCCGGACCGATACGACCTTCAAACCTTCAAGAAAAAAGAGTACTCCTTCCTAAAAGGCCGGCAACGCTTTGTGACTCCTGAGTTGCAGACGTTCATGAGCAGAGATGGTCACTTTCCATTAGGTGACCCGTCTGCTCGTCTGCCCCCTCTAACATAATATATATATATATATCATTTTAAATTGTCTACTGTTGTGCTACTTGTGTTTAAAAATATATCGGCCATTTTCGACCGGACTCCGATCGTACTGATAGTTTATCAGCACTAAAAGACCTACACCTAATTACCTGTTACCTGCATCATCTTTACGATTTAGTTTAATTAGTGATATCCTTGATATATGTTAGTTTATTGTACCTTGTGTTTATTGTATGTGTATTAAAAACTTGTGACGTGTAAAGATTACCGCTTTGCCGGCAAACGATTTGTGCTTCTATAATTGCAAATGACCATGGCTGGAGGTAATCATTTCCGTCATCTGATCTGTAATTTCTTTGACTCCCACACCATAAAAAAGAAAAACTCATCATACAATTTTTTTTAAATTTTCATTTAAACTGATGTAGATTACTTCCTAACAAGAATTGCAATCAAATCATCATCTTGTTAAGTACTAGTCGTTTATGTTTTAATGGTGGTTCTGTATCTTAATTGCCGAGGCCAACAAGACGGATTGTTCCCTTATTGGTATCATTACGACGTAACATTTGGAGGGCTGCCAGAGTTCTGTGCCAAGCATTGTATATTTCGTTGTTTAGTTGAGTCCTATCTACGGTATTACTGATGGAAATATACTTCTACATATAATATTTTACCGAATAGGTTTAAAAAAACTGGTCAGGTACGAGTCGAACTCGTGCGCCGAGGGTTCCGTACCTTTTTTTTTTTTTTTTTTTTTTTTTTTTCCGTGCGGAAATCCCCTCGGATACCACCTGTCGGTGGCATGTCGGACTCGAACCGACTAAAACCGCACGCCTTCGCCGGGTACTAATAGCCGGGGAACCAGGTATACCCTAGAAAGGAAGGCCCTGGTGCCCCGACATACCTCGGGTCATCTACAGACGAGTAGACGACCCCCGCCCAGTAGACGACCCCCGCCCAGGGTTCCGTACCTACCCAGATTTCACGTAGATTTTCGCGAAAATTTGTTAGTACCTAAATTTATCTTAATTTTCAACTTTTTGGAATTATTCCTTTATTTGCGCTGTAAGACGTTTCTTTTTGCCAAATTTCGTGATTCTAGATCAACGGGAACTACCATATAGGTTTTCGACTCAAAGCCTATAGGGTACTTCCAGTTGACCTAGAATTGTCAATTTTGGTTAAAAGCAAGGTCTTACAGCTCGAGTAAAGAGAAAATTCTGAAAAATAAAAAAAGTTGTAAATTAAGGTGAATTTTGGTACTTACAAGTTTTCCCGAAAATCGAAATTTAGCCATATCTTTTTATCGTATTGACTCAGGACCTTGATTTTTATACACCTGAAAGGGGCTATAGACCTCAGTATCTGGTATAAATTTCAACCCGTTCCTGAGAAAATCAGTGGTGACACACGGACAGACGGACAAGAAAGTGATCTTATAAGGGTTCCCTTTTTACCTTTTGAGGTACGGAACCCTAAAAATGACCAAAGTTTTTCGTCTTCAGAGTATTTTTTATTATATTTTTATCTGCCAGCTTAGCTAATGAATGATAACACCGAAAATATGCAATTTTATCTAAAAATATCCTATTCACTCTACTCCTGAAAGTTCCATGACCATGAATGGTTTGAAAAGTAGAGGCTGCTAGTTTATTTCAAACTTTGTTTGAAATGAATATGTTGGATTTGAATTTTATGTAAAAATATGTACGACGTGATCGCAACGTTGTTTGGAAGCTTATGGACTCTACAGTCTAAAGCTTTTAAGTATATGAAACTGCCTTATACTGAATAAAGGCATCAATCCTAGTGAGTACAATTTATCTTCAATTTATATTTCGTGTGGGAATGTAAACTTGGTATTGAACTACCTGTGGTGAGCTGAATATTTTTAAACACGGCCACTGAAGTTGAAACTTTACACCTCTCAGAGTGTTCGCGGCGTTAAATCCAAGGAAATTATGTTCTTAAAAAGGCAAAACTAATAAGAAATTCAATGCTGACTCGTTGAATATTTCATAACAGTAATAGAAGATAACATGACTGAACTAGAAGAACATGAACTGAACTAACATGCGAGAAGCCCAAAATCGATCTAAGTGGCGTGCAATGGGAGAGGCCTATGTCCAGCAGTGGACTGCGATAGGCTGATGATGATGATGATGATGATGATGACTGAACTTTCTTACCGTTTTATTATCTTGGATAAGTGGGAATGTACAGGCGGGAAATGCTCCAGAAGATGCATCAAATCAGAAAATCTTTCTGTTTTTTGGAAGATATTCTGTAAAAATTCAACGATCTATATTGGTATAATAAATAATAAAGCTCAAAGATCCCAGGAACTACTAATCGAAAATTAAAAACCGGTCAGGTACGAGTCGAACTCGTGCGCCGAAGGTTCCGTACCTATCCAGCTTTAACGTAGATTTTCCCAAAAATTTGTAAGTACCAAAATTTATCTTAAAAGAGAAAATTCTGAAAAATAAAAAAGTCGAAAATTAAGGTAAATTAGGTGCTTTCAAGTTTAAATTTGCCCATATCTTTTTAACGTGTTGACTCAGGACCTTGATTTTTATACATCTAATACAGACCTCAGTATCTGGTATAAATTTCAACTTGTGTGACACACGGACAAAGTGATCTTATAAGGGTTCCTTTTTTACCTTTTGAGGTACGGAACCCTAAGAACCAGAAAAAAGGAGGTCAAATAATTTAATTCAATTGCAAGTAATAACTTTCTACCCGATTGCAAAAAGATAATTTAAAAATAATGACTAAAAAGACCGCAACAGCACGAGGTCCGACACAAACATGGCCATATTGAATTTTTTTAAACCAATTATTTTTCCTTAATAAATTTAAATATATAATTTATAGATATATATTTGTAATCCAAAAGCTAAAACTAAAAGAAAATACTAATAAAAGGAACACATAATAAAATTACTTACTATAGTGAGGTTACCGGAGTCCCCCTGATTCCGGAAGGTTCCCCTATTTTTGGGGGGGGTGCCTCAAGAGTCATTAGGGCGCCAACGCCACTCTTGAGGTGCACGCGTCCATGCTCTTTTGTCCCCTATAGAATCAACAAAAAAACATAGAAACCCATAATATCTACTATATTGTTACTTACCAGATAATAGACCACAACTTTTTTCAACTCTAGAGAAACACAGCAAAGGCATTCTCTTTAAACTATACCGTCAAATGTACTTCTATTCGTTCGATTTTCTGGATAGCGTTGGTGAATTAATGATGATCCCGCTCCCGCTGGTCATCAATCGATGGCAGATTCGTTCACGTACAGAAATAATTATGAGGCCTGTACCTTTACTTTTTTTATGAGGGTTGCTCTGATTTATTTGTTACGAATACTGTGATATAAACTGTAATAACTGGTAGATGCCATAATATGATACTAGCTGTTCCTATTTATTTTTTTATTTCTAACTTTGAAAATGACGAAATTCGAAATAACCTTTCGTCCCTTATTTTACTCCTATTAGGGTGTGGTATCCGTGTGGTGACAGATTAAGAATACGGAATGTCATCACCCCTATTCATCCCGCGGGTGTTGTAAGAGCCGACTAAGGGACCAAACTACAAGATAACAGCACTGCAAAGAGAAGGAAAACTTGCAACAAACCCTATACCAACCCGTCTGGCCAGCGTGGTATAGTAGGCCAAAACCTCCTTTCTAAGAAGAGGCCTATGTCCAGCAGTAGAGTATTATAGGCTGTTGATGTAATAATGATGAATTTCTAAAAATCCTTTCTTAGCGTGTACTTCCAACATAAAAAAGCGTCAGTTGGCAAAATTTCAAGTTTTTAGCCTCTACGGTTTAGGTTCTGCGTTGATGAATCAGTCAGACAGGGCAAGTACTTTTAAATGTATAGATTATAGTAATACGGTACAGTATAAAGTGTATGACAAATAAATCACTAATAGAATTAAAAAAAAAACTTTGTTTGTGCCATCCACACACGGCAGAAGTGATACTTCCGAAAAAGATCTCAGAAAAACCCTATAAAATGTTGCCCGGCCCAGGCATCAAAAAAAATATGCACACTGTCAAAATATTATATTAAAAATAATGTGTAATATATTCTATCTCATTCTCTCGCTGACTTAATCCTATACATTTATGTGTTTGTTTCTTTATTATGATGCATTTTCGTTTCATCTAGTTTCAAATTAAAGCGATTCTCAAGAAGTTTTACTTCAAAAACTGACTTAATTCAAAACAAGATCTTAATCCCTAATCAGGTAGGCAGATCGTCGGTGAAAAATGTTGCAACAACAGGGATAAAATTATGCCTTTTGAGAGACACAGACGAGTTCGTAAAGAAATATAAATCTCAGTATTCTTGTTTTTTTACCACATTCACACAATGCCATCTAGTCCCAAACTAAGCAGAGATTGTACTACGGGTACTAGAGACGACTATAGTACTATATTCACATGAACTACAGTATCCAATGACTTTTAGCAGAAGTCAAACAAATGTGGCAAACAGAGAACCTTTTTAGCAGTTGGTACTAACCTTAAACATGGCTATACAATGTATAAACATAAAGGTCACAGCTTAAATGTCAAGGTGAAACGTGGGCTTCTACTTACGCGCAATTGAAACACACCTTTATATAATGTTCGGATGTATCGACATTGGATATTTGATATACTGTTTCTTTTTGTATAAAAAAAGCTTTTCTATTGCCATTAGTAAATAATAAACAAGATAGGATTTCGTCTGCGACTGCGTCGGCAGCTACACGTATTGTGTATGTTTCGGTTTCTTTTAAATATACGGACACGTTTTGCATACGGCCGTCTTATTTCAAACTAAGTTGAGTCTGCGCAATGGGAAATAGACCGCTGATAAAAATACTTATATATTTCATAAACGCCCAGACATATAACAAGATATTATCGTGATCATCAATATTTGTGCTGGGTGGGAATCGAACCCACGATCTCTGTCTTAGCCGTCAGGATTGCTTACTAGGTCAGTCAATTAAAAAAAATATGTAACCTTTCATTGTTTATGATAAATACAGTAGTTTTTTATGTAGCTTGACAACTAAAAAATGTGTCAATCCTTTTCCATAGTAACACTTCTTATAATTTAAATAAATTCCTTTAAAAAAGTTGAACCGACTTCAAACAATACTAAGAAAGAGTACTAAAAGCCTACCAGCAATCGCGGTTGATTTGTTGTCATTTTTTAAGAGTTCCGTTGTCTGTCTCCGAAACTCATCATCTGATCTATATGAAATTTAAATGGCACCATTTTGGAATAAACAACGTTCGAACAAAAAAAGAATTAAAAAAAACGGTCATATAAGAGGGACTTATATTTTGTTAAAAAATATCCTTAAAAAATTTCAAGAACTTTCTTTATTTTAATTTTGTGCTTCACTTGTTTTTACACGCTTTATATTAGCTTTACTTGTATGTTTGTAACAGACTCCTTTGGGCGTGATTTTGACTGACTTTAAACGGTCAGAATTCGTTCAAATTTTGTAGATATATATCGAGACAATACACTAATTTAAAAAAATAGAAAATAATTTGAAAAAAAGCGTGGGGTACTTTTTACTATTTACAACAGGCACCCAACGCTTTTTTTCTATTTTTAAGTTTGGTTTTCTATAGAAAGCGTGTAATTTAGTTTTTTAAAACTATATTTTTTTTTTATATAGCCCTATTAATTTTCTTTGAAAAAAGAGACACGGTTGTACATTTAAATATAGATAAATTATGTGGATGATACGAAGGTTACCGGGTTACCTAACTTAAAATATAAGTGAGAATATAATAATAATATAATAATTTCACATTCTTTTCAATTTCAATTGTCCGTGTGGTGACGGATTAAGAATACAGTGTCACCACCCCTTTTTTTTCTTTTTTTTCCGAGCAGAAATCCCCTCGGATACCACCTATCGGTGGCATGTCGGACTCGAACCGACTAAAACCGCACGCCGTCTCGGGTACTAATAGCCGGGGAACCAGGTATACCCTACAAAGGAAGTCCCTGGTGGGTGTCACCACCCCTATTTATCCCGTGGGTGCCGTAAGAGCCGACTAAGGGAGCGAACTACGCAGGACAACAGCACTGCAGAGAGAAGGAAAACTTGACACAAACCCTATACCAACCCGTCTGGCCAGCGTGGTATAGTAGGCCAAACCTCCTTTCTAAGGAGAGGCCTATGCCCAGCAGTGGACTGTTAAAGGCTGTTGATGATAATAATTTCACACATGTCACACACGGCCGTCTGTTCCCAAACTTGGCAGAGCTTGTACTATGGTAATCAGACTGCTGATAAACATATATATTTACTTATATATACACCTTTATATTTCTAAATACATACATAATATAGATAAATTACTCCCAGACACAGAACAAATGATCGTGCTCATCACACAATTATTTGTCCTCGGAATCGTACCCACGACCTCCGGGTTAGCAGTCAGAGCCACTAACCACTAGACCAACAGGGCCGTCATATGCAAACGCATTTGTGGAATGCAAATTTATAATGTAAATTTAAAAAAAACCAATCAAATTAGTGATCCGAAAGCTTGTGTACTCCATATTCAACACATTGAATAAACAAGATCTCAATTTATTCCAGCCAACCGTGAATTGTGCTATTGTTGAAATTGAAACATTGTTTTTAGTGAAATGCCGCAATTGCATTTGCAACCCTTATGCAATTGAACTAAAATTCAATCTACTTTGAAAATACGATGCTACTGTTAAAATCGAATTTAGTATAGGGAAAATGTAGTAAATTTGCCGTGGTAGAGCCGTTATTCGGTACATATGGCTCAATCGGAGTGATATCACGGCTTCACTGAAAACCTGTGTTAGGCAATTCTTTGGTTGCTTTGTCAGTGAGGCTACCGGAGAGCATGTCCTCCCCCCCCCCCCCTCACATTAACTGACCACTAAGTAAGTTCTATTTTTTTATGACATAGAGAGGCAAGCGAGCTACCGGGTCATCTGATGGTAAATCTACAACTTCCGGTATCACTATCCTTTCATAGTCCAGCTGGATATAGGCCTCTCCCTAGAAAGGAAGTTTTGGCCTACTATACCACGCTAGCCAGACAGCTGGTAGAGGGCTTGTGTCAGTTTTCCATCTCTTTGCAGTGCTGTTACCCTGCGTAGTTTGTTCCCTTAGTCGGCTCTTACGACACCGCCGGTATCATCATGGATCAACTTGCTCTCTCATACCGAAACTCCTCGCCCTTTCCATTTTGGCTATCCTCATTATCAGACATGGAGGCAGAGTAAAGGATTATGATACCGACTCCTAAGCAAAGTTGTCGTCAGGCAAGCGCCCGACCATAAAAGGAATAAGCCAAGAGCTTTTGCTAACGTTACGTCGATCCTGAATAACATAGGGACTAAACTAACTGCTGTATACATATAACAGTGAGTTTCCAAGACTTCGTAGTTCAAACAAATGGTATTCTTGTTAGTCGGGGCATTTAATTTAAGAGACGTGTATGGGCTTGTAATAAAGGATCCTTAGACATACGCCTGTAAGACCGTTTATCTTTCATAAATTGAAAACGAGAACGATTTTCCTATTAATTAATTTATGAATTAAATGTTTTGGATGCTTTGATAGGGTTGTAACATATTTCAGCGATGGCTGGCAAAATATATCGAAAAACTTTTTGATAAAAATTCAACAGAGGAATGACATTAATATAATAACAACTGAAGAATTTTTTGTTTGATTGAAATACCCGTGTCTTGTGAATCATTATTTTGTACTGAATATAGTATTACTGAAAAAAAAGTTGTGTTATAAAAATTGTGTTAATATAAATATATATATATAATATGTTGGATGATATGAGAGCAAATAACGCACAATTTGATTTATCTAAAAATAGAAATATTTATTGTTATTATCACATTACAATACTCAAATTAATTGAGATCAAATGGTAACACACACAATATACTAACCTAAAAATAGAAAAATCGACAATTAAAGGTTTTTACTTCCAATATTTTAGTAGATCAACACTCTTACTAAACTTAATGAATTTATGAAATTTACTTCTTATCAAACAAATAATACAATCAAATAACTCACTTCACGAGCAAGCTTATAATCTACTACGTCTCATAAAACACTCTTGAATCTATCGTCCATATTGTAACGTCATACTTTAAGGCTGCGTTCACATAGTATAAGTATTAAGCTACGTACCCAACATACAGTATACAAAGCTTACATATATATATATATATAATGGTATACTAGCCATTCTATGCTGTTTTACCTGGTAGGGTACCAGGTAAAACTGCATAGAATGGCTAGTAAAAATAGTTTCATAATGGGTCATCTTCGAAGTATACCCTTCCCAGAAAAAAAACAAATATGAGAGCAGACCAGCTTTTACAATGTTATGCGTGGCCACTAGACATGGAAATTATTGCTACTTTTAAATCATTTGTATTTGATGTAACGATTAGTTTTAGTCACAGCGATTTCACATGTGATTGTAATTTCGTCATGGACAAAGATAAATGGCATAAAACTCAATCAAAATTCTTTTTTGTCAAAGATTACGACCTTTTTGTTAGTCAGTCACAGGTGTGATTATATGATTTATAAATCATATGATTTATCACATCCTATTCCAGCCTTACGGGCCACATGAAAAATTAAAAAAAAAACCGGTTGGTTTTAAAAAATGCGTTTTTTCCTCTGTTAATATATCAATTCTAAACATTTAAAGTCAATTCTAACCTGACTGACTGGTTCTCAAAGCTGTATTTGAAAAGTTCTTATTCAAGGCACGAAGCGTATATTTCTGTCTAAATCACCACCTCTGTATCTGGAAGAAAGTACCAACTGAACTGAGAAAGAAGAATTACTTGTTTTATACCTACATAGGTATAAAACAAGTAATTCTTCTTTCTCCGAGCCCTTTTTGTAGGTTGGGGTCGGCTTTAAGGCGATAGGACTGAACTTTCTCGAGCAGCGACTGCCATCAGACCTGCACAACCCAAGTACTAGGCAATATAGAAGTTCTGATGAAATATTGTTGTTGGGATTTTTAGGGCTACCCATAAAGATAGCCACAGGACATGGCAACGAGAACTGAAGGCTTAAAATGCTCTCCGAGGCACGGAGGGGTCTCAATGTGTTAGGATTGGTCACTCATCTATAGACTGACCTGGTTAGGAATGTTTAACTTTGCAATGTGTTAACCTATTCGGTTACCACTTAGCCAGAGCTCCTCTTAATAAAGCACGTAACTATCAGTAGTAATAATATATATTTACGTCTGATTGCCTCTCGAAGGACTAACGTGAGGAACAAACGTGACAAGAAACAATTATTATCCACCATTCATTAGAGCTGGGTGACGATGCCATAACGATGGTGCTGCTCTAATAATGTCGCGTAAAGGTTGGATGGTTGGTATTGCTTTCTGTGATAAGTCATTACTGTATATTTTTATAAATAGAGTCCACCTATATTATTAATTAATTCTTCGATTTAAATTGACTAAACAACTTTTTTAACGATAGATGTTCTTTTGTGAATTCAAAGGTCTGACTTATCAACTTATCTCAGATTAAGAATACGGAGTGTCACCACCCACTTTTCACCTGTGGGTATCGTAAGAGCCGACTAAGGGAGCAAACTACGTAGGACGACAGCACTGCAAAGAGAACGAAAACTCAAAACAAACCCTATATCAATCCGTCTAGCCAGGTATAGTAGGCCATAATCTTTCTAAGAAGAGGCCTATGTCCAGCAGTGGACTGTTAAAGGCTGTTGATAATGTATCATCATGTAACCATTTGACCACGATGACCATCAATTATTTACCGTTGGAGAGCCTCTAACACCGAATATGTTTTGATTAAATAAAAGACCTTCGCCCAGTCAGATTATACATATCCCGAGATAGATACTTCCTAGAATTTTCAATCGAAGTTTTTATCTTCGGTTTGCTCAAGCCGGGCAAACAGTCATAACATAGTCAAAGCGAGATGAGTCTCTACTTCTTCAGTAAAGTGTTGTCACCATTTACATTACGAACAGAACTATAACGACTCTGCTAACAAATTTGAAAAAATTCTGAAAGGCTTTGAGTATCTACAGGTTTTTCTCCAGAAAAAAGCTCCTTTCAGAAGCTCTGATGTGATACTATCGTCACCGTCGTCTGAGCTGTTTCGGGCCAGTCCCATCTCGTACAGCTCGAATTTCGGATTATCTCTAGTTGGCTATTAAGTGTTCGGCTATACTTCTAGCAAATTTGTTATGCTGGAACATTTTTCTTATAGCTTAACATGCTTTTTCCCATAGACTTTTCTGGCAGTACTGAACACACATTTTAGAGCTATTAAAAACACTTTAAATTATAAGAGAGAGAGATTATACATTTCGGGCAACTTCAATTTAATGAAATATATTAAACAACACAAATTAGCATCAAAATACTGATGAAGGCTTAATCTGAATAATTAAAACTAATTAGTTCTAATTATAAGTGTTTTTACTAGACTTGCAACGAATATTCGGTTACTATTCGGTATTCGGCCTATTCGGCTGCTTTTATTATATTCGGCCGAATACCGAATATCTACATATTGTTCGGCCGAATACCGAATACTTAAATAATATATTTTGTCATCGAGAAATAATTGGTAAAATGAAAAATTAAAATCGATTGATTACGTATATATTCATATTTTCATTTCTGTTATAATCATTTAAGTAGTCATTGGTGCATAACACAGGTACATAATCATCTTCTGAATTGAAAAAATGGAGGATTCTATGTATTTGAATTATTGTGGTAATCAAAATTCAGAAGGGTAAGGTTTTCATTTCTTTTATAATCATTTATTAAGTAGTCATTGGTACATAAAACAGGTACATAATTTAATTCACGTCTGTACAAGTTTTTGGCGCTAAAATCCAGCCGAATACTTTTGCCTAATATTCGGCTATTCGGTCAGGGGCCTCGCCGAATATTCGGTATTCGGTATACTGCCGAATATACTATTCGTTGCAAGTCTAGTTTTGACATTGGACCGGAACTCGCGGGGGGCGAATCTGTGTCAAATTTATTCACTAAAGCACGATATTTTATTCATTCCCTAATATCAAAATACACGCAGCTCAGAGGCATTGTAAGAAATAGGGCAGTGGCACACGCCTTTCAGAAAGGAAAACAACTTAATGGTGATAAGCACGGAAGAATAAAAACAAGGGGAAGTAGAAGTACCATGTAATGACGCACTTGCGGTGCAATTATGCTTAGATACGCAATATTTACTGTATCCTAATTGGCTACTCACTATGTTACAACATATGGAACGCATAATTTGACCAATCACGTTGTTGATTGGTTTGGAATGTAATCAATCATTGGCATTTAATTATATATTTTTTAATGATATGTTTTATTACATACCCTGTCTTTATTTTGTTTATTTATAAAATTATCTATACTTAAACTCCATACATTGTGATAAAATAAATATTTGAAGGTGATGATCGAAACATACCAAAATCATCTAAGTATAATTATTCTAGAAACATACAGAAGATTACGCCTTATATCTTAGTTGGGGTCTAGAAAGTGCTGTATAGTTTAATTCAAAAAGTTCAAAAATTCAATTCAAAGGTGATACAACCATAATTTTATAATATTAGGAAGCGCTAGATTGAACGGCATATTGTAATGAAATGGGCGTGTTATAGCGTATACTTACACATACGTATAAGTATACACTCAAATATTAAATCATTTTTAAAACGTTGCTGTGTATTGTAGTATGTAGTAATCAGTATTATTAATTTGAAATACCCAAATGGATGTGGTTTGAAGTCTCGAATCAAATTTAAATAATATTATTATACCGTTAATTCTTCTTTATCGACTTCAACTGTGAAGTTAAACATAGTGAGGTGAATTGTAACAATTGAGAGGTTTTCATACTGTCCACGAAAGTTTGCCAAGTCAACCCAGTCAATAAAGCTAATGTTTTACACTTTTAGTGTAAATAAACGAAAGGCCACCCTCAGATAGTAAATTAGTTCATTTAATAACTGAAATAAGACTCCAATAATTAATAAACTAGATAGATTTCTTCTATTCAAAAGTTAGTCAGTCGTTTTGTATAATACCAGCTGTACCCTGCTAAGCTTCCCTGTGCCATATTTTGGTTGCAGAAAATAGCTAAGAATGATCTTTAAAGCGTGTTGTATATCAAGTCAAATTCTCAATCGGTCCAAAACACTTTGAAACGTACACAAACTAACTTAACATTTTTATATAATTTTAGATTTACAATACAAAAAACATAACGATAAAGAGAAATAATCGTTTTGACAGCTTATTGGATTGAATCGCCAAAGTCTGAAATAATCTGCCTTCGTCAATTTTTAGGGTTACGTATCTCAAAAGGTAAAAAAGGAACCCTTATCAGATCACTTTCTTGTCCGTCTGTCCGTCTGTCCGTGTGTCACCACCGATTTTCTCAGGAACGGGCAAATTTGGGCAAATATGATATGGCAAGAGATAGGCAAATTTCGATTTTCGCGAAAATTTGTAAGTACCAAAATTTACCTTATTTTTCAACTTTTTTTATTTTTCAGAATTTCTTCTTTACTTGTGCTTTAAGACAATGCTTTTAACCAAAATTGACAATTCTAGGTCAACCGGAAGTACCCTATAGGTTTTGGGTCGAAAACCTATATGGTAGTTCCCGTTGACCTAGAATCACGAAATTTCAATAAAAGAGTGAACTGGTTTCTCTTGGATAGGATTGTTATCATCTTCTAAACCGATATTTTCTTATCAAGGTAAGTTGGAAGACAAAAACCTGTTCCATTAATAATAAAAAAAGAGTTTCCCGCTTCCGTATGTTAATCTTTTCCCAGACAGATTGTGGAACATAAATAAGTGAATGTAGACGATCTATACGTGTTCTACTTTATTGAAGACATGTCGGCACATGATTTATACATGTTGGAACATATCCAGATATTTTTGGAGCATACAGGATCATAGTTACTCTATTTAAACGTGTTTTGGCGTTTAAAAGGAGTTATCGTTAACACTCAGTAGATTAATAAAATGTAATAATAATAATATTTATTATGCAATTGCACAAAAAATAAGATGATTAAAATGACCAAATTAAAGTATTTAAAAAAAAAGTACTGTATTAAAATTCAAATTTCTGCAATATAAATAGTTAGAAATTAATGTTGAATAAATCTTTATATATAACTAGCTGACCCAGCAAACGTTGTATTGCAAAACAAAAAAAAATAGGGATGGGTCACCCTTACCATTTAGGGGTACGAAAAATAGATGTTGGCCGATTCTCAGACCTACCCGATGTGCACACAAAATTTCATGAGAATCGGTCAAGCCGTTTCGGAGGAGTACGGGAACGAACATTGTGACACGAGAATTTAATATATATATAATAAAAATTTGAAATACTGTGAAATAATGATAGAAATATTAAAAAATAATAATAATAATAATTTGAAATAATAATGTTCGTGTGGTTACAGATTAAGTGTGTCCCCCCCCCCCCCTATTTATCCCGTGGGTTTCGTAAGTACTTCGTAAGTGGGGTTCGTAATTCACTACGCAGGATAAAACTGCAAAGAGAATTAAAACTTGAATCAAACCCTTAACCAACCTGTCTGGCGAACGTGGCCAAAACTTCCTTTCTAAGGAGAGGTCTATGCACATCAACAGCCTTTAATAGTCCACTGTTGTACATAGGTCTCGCTTTGGAAAAGAGGTTCTGGCCTACTATACCACGCTAACCAGACGGGTTGGTATAGGGTTTGTGTCAAATTTTCCTTCTCTTCGCAGAGCTGTTGTCCTATGTAGTTTGCTCGCTTAGTCGGCTCTTACGACACGCACGGGACGAATATGGGCGGTGACACTTAACTCCTCACCACCAGATAAGTTTCTCCCGTGTTAAAGTAATATTTAAGTGTTTTACGGGTACAAGGTTCTTATATTACTGAAATATTAGGACCCAGTCTATTGGACGGGAAATTTGCCAATATTTTTTCGATCACATTTGAAATCAAAATATATGTCTTTAATAAATAAAAATATCATTTGACACTTAGTTTTAATGGCCGCTGATAATAATACGGGTATGCAGTATTCAGGGCTCAGTGTCAAATGGCTTCCATGGACGTTCATCATAATATTCTGGATCGTATATTAATTTTCGATCATATTCTAATCTTGTCAAATAGTCAATAAGATCTCTGACGTCTAGCTGATATCTTATCATACTTTCATATAGTTGAAGGAAGTGGATATACGTAACGAAGACAGCGAAGTTATCAAAAGATCGCACCATCGCATTATACAGCCATTGCATCTGTTCCATGATTGTTCTAATGTTAGCAAATATGTATCCAATTTTATATTTTCTTGTATCGAGATATTTATTTCTGAGGACCTGCGTAAAAGGTAATTTAGAACGGCAAATGTAAAGGAAAGTTTCCATTAATGCATAAGCCCTGGGTTTTTGATCATGCAGAAAATGCCAAGGGTACTCTCCCGAGAACCTTCTAGAAGCATTCACTTGTGGCTGATTTAGTCCTTGAAAAGACCTTCTGGTGCCTTTTGTTTTTTCTTGTAATGCGTTAAACCTTCGTGTTATCGTCTCAATGTGATCAATCTCTGGATCCAATTTATTTTCTTTATCTTTTTGTTCCCGTAAAATTGATTCCAATCGTAATGCGAAACGTCGAAACTGACGTTCATTTACAGTGATATTAGATGGGGTGTCAAGAATTTGGCCTGTTTCATTTTCACTATTAATTGGCATGTCACGAATTTCTGACATGTTCATAGAAAATGGTATTTGGGTTCTGTGTAAATTTTCTTTAGCTTTATAAACGTCAATGCCCATGAGGTTTTCCAAAATTTTGTCAGGATTCGTTTCAAATGGGTCTTCGAATTCATATGATGGTCTCACATGTAGTACTGCAAATATCAACGTGTATTTATGAAAATACTGTATTACAGAAAGAAAGATTTCTCTTAAACAAAATAATCTACACATTATGAGACTAACAGCCCCGTGACTATTGACAGCAGACTAACAGTAAGCCTAGCCCTAGCCCTCCTTGTATATAAATTTGTTTTCAGACGGGACAAAGGAAGAAGGGAATTTACGGTAAGAAAAACAGGGCAAAAAAGCTAATATAAAGGATACCAAAAGTCTTGGTTGGAGATACAGAACTGAGATCACTAGGACAGTGAAAATAAGTGATGACAATACTCGTAAAATAAGCAAAAAATTTTTAAAACAGATATGTTCCAGGGCCCAGTTGGGGCGCCATCTACCGGGTTGAATTGTGACTCTAAACTACCAAAGGACCCAATTAAATACATGTAAAAAAATTATCGTTCCAGCGATTTAGGAAAAGTTTACTGATATTCACATAAAGATATTTCAGAGTGATTCTTCGCCGGGCACGCCGTTCTTGTGGCGGTAAGAGCCGTTATGGAAGATTGGCTCTAGAGGCATCACGGGACCCTCTTATAAATCATGCCTCTCATACTGATGCAGGTGATCAACGGAAAAGAATGCTACGAGTATCACCTGGGTATGGGAGCTAACGCCTGTGTGCCACAACTGCGATGGCAGGATCGTGGACTCCACACGCTGACAGACTGCCTGACGTTGGTAAAGCAGAGTCGTGACCTCGTGGCGGCCATCGGAGTGGGAATTCTCTTGATCGGTAAAATGATTGAGGCCATGGTACGCCGCCGTCTCCTTCTCTGCTCTGTTGGCGAAAGAGATCGCGAAGCTGGACCCGGAGAGGTTTAGAAGTCTCCGGGTCTGGCAGGCCCGGGAACGGACCCTAGCAGAAGCAGGCCGAATTAACGGGGTGCGCCCATACACGAGGAATTCGTCTACTAGCCGTGGATGGCTCTTGGTCCATAGGGACACCAGGGATTTCCTTCCTGGGGTACACCTGATTCTCTCCGGCCACTGATGATACCCGAGACAGCGTGCGGTTTTTCGTCGGTTCGAGTTCGAAATTTGTCAGGCCTGAAGATAAAAATCTTCTCAATACGAATACTTGAAAATTGTTCTACTTACTTAATAAAAACAGAAATATTTTTAGTATTATTATCATTTTCTCTTGAAAGAACATAAACATTAACGCAAACTTCAAACATATTGTTTAAAATAATGGTTTTCCGATAGCAATTAATATATTTCTTTTTTATCGTCATTTTATGAAGAATTAAATGGATTTTCAATTTTAATTAACTTCAATAGTTTTCTAAACACCGTAAATATCACACATTGAAAATTGTACCAAAATTTTCACACCCGGTGACAATTTAAATTAGATAATAGGGTAAACGGACAATGGTGTCGGGGCACCAGGGGGACTTCTAGGGTATAACTGGTTCCCCGTCTATTAGTACCCGAGACGCCGTGCGGTTTTAGTCGGTTCAAGTCCGACATGCCACCGATAGGTGGTATCCGAGGGGATTTCCGCACGGGAAAAAAAAAGGGTAAATGGACAATGGTGCTTCTAAAACACTGTCTGTAAAAACTGTTAATTTTGTTTTTAATTAATTTCTTAACAAAAAGAAATTTATAATCTGACACAATTTTGTAGTTATTGGTGCTTATTCTGTTGTTCGAAAACTCTCTGAACTAAACTAAAAATCATTAAAAATTAGTTTATACCTGTCCAAAAAACGTTTCGTATTTTGAAAAAGTAGTACTTGACAGGACTAATTTAATTTTTAGTGAAAATCAATAAAAAAAAAATTTGTTCAAACTCAAACTCTTTATTTCATTAAATTTTCAAAATTGTTTGAAATCTTTTTTTATGTAGACTCTAAAGTCATAGATCAACACACACAAAAGCAACAATCTCTGTTTTGTCAAATAGTAAGCAAATAAATTTAGTAGTAATTAGTAAGCAAATAAAGTTAATTAGTTAGTAGTAGTTAGTAGTAGTTAGTAGTAGTTAGTAGTAGTTAGTAGTAGTTGGTTAGTTTAGTTTAGAGAGTTTTCGAACAACAGAATTAGCACCAATATCACTTTAGGGAGATTATATGCGATTGATAATAGATAGGATAGTGGGAAAAAGCTTATTCTTCTAGAGTTATTTCCTCTAATAAGCTAAGGTTTACAGAGTGGACAGAGATCACAACAGAATGTTAACTAAACTAATATCATAAAGTGAGTATAATATAAATAGCTAATATGCAATATTGTATTGATATTAATCCTCGAATATTACAGCAGCAGAAGCAATATTCATTGTACTACTACTAAATATTAGGCAAATTAGGAAATTAATTTAAATAAAATTTGGGAATTGCCGTGGGAGAGCCTTGCTTCCGCACGAATGGGCAGGCTTTACCGGAGTGATACCACGACCTCACAGAAAAACGGTGTTAAGCAATTCTTTCGTTGCCTTTCACTGAGTGAGTGAGGTTACCGGAGCCCAAATCCAGGGTGGATTTGGGCGCTGACTCGAGTGGGAAGGACTCCAAGGGCGGCAATGCACTTGTGACTTTTGAGTTGCGGGTGTCCATGGGCGGCGGTGGTTGCTTGCCATCAGGTGGCCCGTCTGCTCGTTTTCCCCCTTATACCATAAAAAAGCCGTGTGGTGTCGTGGGACACCCGATAGGAACGAAGTTGTAACGATCGAGTAAAACTGATTCGACACGATTTTAATTACAACCCCATCTATGAAAGCGGCTATTACCTACATATTTTTCAGTTGGTTTCTAATTAAAACAATTTATACATTGGTAAAATCTCCTTGAGAAATGATTTCCTATCTATTCGATAGATGGCGCTGAATGACTGACAAGTGACAATTCAAAATAAATACTGAGATGAAAAGTAATGATTTCCTATCTTAAATTTATTTGGTTACTATTTGACAAAAAAGAGATTGTTGCTTTTGTGTGTGTTGATCTATGACTTTAGAGTCTACATGGAAGACGATTTCAAACAATTTTGGAAATTTTATGAAATAAAGAAAGTTTGAGTTTATCTATTCGATCGATGGCGCTGAATGACTGACATAAAAAGTGTCGTTACAACTTTTCGTGAGAATTTTTTCCGTCTAAAAAAAATTTTTTCACAACGCGCGGTAAGGAACTTCGTTCCAAAAAACGTCGATGAAGAAATTACGTTAAAAATAAAATCTAAGAATTGTTTACATTGTTAATTAGTTACAAATGAAGCTATTATAAAAGTATATTACAATGTAACCAAAATAAGAAATAAACTTCTGTTCCATTACAATTCGATCACTGTTTGTACTTGCCAACCAAATTATAAGAGAACATCAGTAGGCAGAAGTAACGTACTATCGATTGGCCTAAAAACGGAATAGTTAACCCTACACTGATTCTGTACATACTCTACTCTGTACACAAAGTTATTTTTTATGTATCTCTGTCTGATGATAACCGATCAACTACGAATACCTCAGCTTTGATATAAACGGGCTTGTATGCTCATTAATTTTCCAGAAACAGCTCTGGGAAGACGGAAAGTTTGCCCCAATCTCCTCTTAGGCACGATGGATATAGTCTGCTGGTTTTCTCGGTTACTTCTTTTATAGATTTTACTTGAGTCCCTAATATTATTTCGAGTTGTGACATAACATCGCACGGCGGTAAAGTTCTGAGCCGTAGGGTCGTTCACCTGCTAAAAATAGCCCTTCTCCTATTATGCCTATTATGCTTCTGCGAAACTATGAAAAATAGCATTGGTGTTCAAATTATTTTTGTGCTGTCTAAACGTGATGTTCTGGAGACATTTTCTCCAGTCAAATTCGAAACGAAATGCAAATAATGTATGTTTTGCTTTATATAAACCATGTTTAAATAATTGTGTGCATTATTGTGTTAGAATAAATTAAATCGTACGTGATATACAGGGTGTAAGGGACATCATAACGAATACTGAACTGGTGTAGTCAGACCATCATTCTGAGTCGAAAATCATTGGAATTGGTAAATAAAACGTAAAATGACTTTAACCTTTGACAGCCGATTTCAGCAGTGCCTGTCGATGAGCGTTCCGCCGTATTTCGAGCTCGTCCTGGTCTTCCCCGCTCTCACCCCGGTGGATCGTGCGAGTCTGGTATAGACCCTTGCGTCCATATCCGCTAGGATATCAAAAGGCGGGAAACGTGCCAGGGCTGTAGCCGCCTCCGACGAAATGGTGCGGTATCCCCGTACGATCCGAATGGCCGCTACCCGCTACGCTTGATTGAGCTTAGTTCGGCAGCGGGAGGAGGCCGATAGGCGCTTGGCCCATATCGGCGCCCCGTAGAGGGCCATGTATCGTATCACCGCACAGTAGAGGCGGCGAACTTTCACCCACGGTCCCCCTAGATTAGGCAACGGCCTTTGTAGGAAGCCCACTAGAGTGGTGTCCTAGGGGCGACAAAAGAAATAAAGGGAGCGTGCAAACGTTGGGAAGACGACTTCAGACAAATGGCGGGCGCTAAGTTGACCCAAATAGCTAGGTATCGAACTGCATGTAAGTCCTTGGAGGAGGCCTTTGTCGAGAGACAAGCTGTGACACATAAACCGATGTAGTATAAAGACTATAACTAGGTGAAACAAGTATTAATGTACAATGTATGTACATTAACTGCACGGATGGCGTAGTGGTTTAAGCGGTCGCCACGCCGCTTCCTACTGTACCGAGTGTTGTGGGTTCAAACCCCACATTGGACGACACTTTGTGTGATCCACAAATTGTTGTTCTAAGTCTGGGTGTACTTTCATTACTTTTCTGGGTATCATGTATGTTTGTAAAGTCCCCCGCGACACAGGATTTATTCCTAGTTCGGGAGTTGTCTTAATCAAATTGTAAATAGTATAACATGTAATAATAAGATTGTAAAGAGCAATAGAAATTATAGCTTATTGAATTTTTAATTCCGGTTTCTAATGAAGCTGTGGTACTACTCAAGTGCAAGCATGGGTCTCTAACAATAAAATTAAACTATTACTACTAAAACATATGACTTACCTAATTGACTATACGGATGGCGTAGTTATTTAAGCGGTCGTCTGAGTGTAGCGGGTTCGATCCCCACATGGGATTATACTTTTTGTGTATAATTTTTGTGTATATAAGTGCGGGATTTGTCTTTAAATAAAATACTAACCGTCAAAAATATATATAGAAGTTTTAAACCGAATTTAAAAGTAACCGTAAGGCACATATCTTGCAAGAAAACTAAATATAAATCAAACGCTTTCTCTTAAATTTAATTCCACGAATTAGAATATCCAAAATAAAATTTGTGAAATATCTCGAAACACTTCAGAGAACAATAATCATATCTTTTAAACCGACCTCTTAAGATAAAGTACCCTGAGTATTTTAATTCGTTTATATTCCTGCCTCAAAGACTTGGTTTCCAAAAATAAATCCTGTAAATTATTACAAGCTAAAATAGGTTGGACTCGAAATTCCTATCGACGATTAGAAAATAGCTGATTATTTTTAAACAACCGCTCGGATTTTCTTTTACAAGAATAACCTGTATCAAATGTTCATCATCATCAACAGCCTATAATAGTCCACTGCTGGACATAAGGCTCTCCTTAGAAAGGAGGTTTTGGCCTACTATACCACGCTGACCAGACGGGTTGATATAGGGTTTGTTTCAAGTTTTCCTTCTTTAAATATCAAATATTACCACCTTTTAATCTATGCTAATATTATAAAGCTGGAGTGTTCATTTGTTTGGTTAGTCTTATCTCAGGAACTACTGGTACGAATTGGAAAATTCTTTTAGAGTTGGATAGCCCATTTATCGAGGAAAGCTATAGGCTAGAACAATAGGAGGTGAGCATTAGTGAAAAGTTATTTACTTCAACTTAATTTTAATTACTTTAAAATACACCAAATGTACTGTTAAATTAAAGTAATAAGAATACTGAGGCCTTTAATTAATTACTATCGGCCCTTTCTTTATGAAACTCGATCCCTGTCAGGCTATTAATTTGAGAAAGAAATTTATGCGTAATTTGATTCCGTTTTATGATATTGTAGATTAATTTTAATTAATAGGGTCTTATTGACATATTAACCGATATCACCCACGAAGACACCGAAAGACATTCGGATAGTCCCAGGAAAAGTTAAACTTTCCCCCAACTAAAGTTTCAGAAGTAAATTGCACGGTTGCAGTGACTGCACGGATGGCGTAGTGGTTTAAGCGGTCGCCACGCCGCTTCCTACTACGCCGAGTGTTGTGGGTTCAAACCCGACATGGGACGACACTTTGTGTGATCCACAAATTGTTGTTCTGAGTCTGGGTGTTCTTTGTGTCCGTTCATGTATGTTTGTAAAGTCCCCCGCGACACAGGATTTATTCCTAATGCGGGCATTGCCTTTTTAAAAAAAAAAAAAAAAAAAAGAGCACAGAGATAGAAAACTTAATAAAAATAATAATAATATTTCGGACATCTGACACACAACGCCATCTAGTTTCAAACTAAGCAGAGCTTGTACTATGAAAGCTAAATTAGCTGATAGAACATATTATATAGATATATATTTTTATACAATAGATAGATATATATTATTTTTTTGTAAATACATACATATAAACACACAAACTTGTTGTTCATAAACAAACATACATCTTGTAAAATGAAAACATTCCTTAAAGCCACTTGCAAATGTTACAACATTAATCAATAACAATTTTCCTTTCGAAGCCGCCGTCTTCTGCTAACGAGGCAAGGCGTTAATTAAGGGTGGTAATGTAAAGGTACGAACACGAACGAAGGCGGTAACAAAATATTTTGTATCGATTGGTTAAAGTATCGAAACTTCCATGCTTGCTGTACACACCAATTAGCTTGATAAAATACTGGTTTCGTTGTTTGTTTTTTTATTCTACAATTTTCGTTATATTCAAGTAAGAGAAACTTACAAGCGCTATCATCTTAAGTGGATTATAAAAACCCAGGGTTACGGTTTCTCTCCACTTCTATATTATTTTGTGTCATTCGAATTTAAACTAAATTTAACTGTCATAAAATATTTATTTATTTGTTTATTTTGAACTTAATGCACAAGTTTTACAAAGGCGGACTTAATGCCATGGGGCATTCTCTCCCGGTCAACCTTCAGGTGATGTAGAAATATGATGCGGTAGGTGCAAAATAAAATATTAAATTTAACACAGGTCTAGAGACATACACAATATATCAACACACATACGAGTATGTACATACATCAATCTACATAAATTTAATAAAATATATAAATACTCAGTCGGGTACTAGCGTTGTGACTGTTCTGCCAATTCACTCCGAAGAAGATCGCGCACTTTTCGCTTGAAGGCAAGGCGGTATGTTGACATCCTGATTTCGGCAGGGAGGGCATTCCAGAGAAGAACTGACTGGACGTAGAAGGAGGAGTTGATGAAGTTGGAGGTGTAAGGGTATGATGGATAGAAGAAGCATATTGTTGGTTGATCTAAGATTTAAATCGTGATTGGAGCACAAAAAACGGAAGTGGGGTACGAGGTATTCAGGTCACGATGGAGAGTTGAGGAAAGAAAAGAGAGAAGTCAGTGCTCGTAAACTGCGGCGCTGACGAATTGGGAGCCATTGCAGCTGGGAACGTAAAGCAGACACGTGGTCATACTTGCGAAGATTGAAAACGAATCGAATGCAGTTATTGAGAGGGCGATCTAGTTTATTGAGAAGGTCTGCATTCAGGTCGAAATGACACACATCACCATAGTCAATTAAGGGAGTAATTATCCTTAATTACTCCCTTCCCGACTACGACTAAGACTACGCTTATGCAGTCCTCTGCATAAGCGTAGTCTTAGTTTTAGCGGGCAGGAAGTTCTTCAGACGACATAAAGCATGGAGACATGTGGTGACTTTCTGGCTGACGTGTGCGGATTTACCTATATGGGAGAGCTATGCTACCCCACAAATGGGCCGATTCGACCATCCTAATGCCACGGCTTCACAGAAAACCATGGTTAATCTTATGTATTTCTAACAGCTCTCTACTTATGTGTTAGTCGGTGCTTCAGGCAAATAAAAGTTTTGACTTTAATGTATTTAGAGAAAGTATAATCATGTCACGTCTATGTGACTAGGCACGGTCCTTTTGGGCACTTGGTCTTATATCCACGTGGAAAGTCGCTTCACCCTTTGATAATGGCCTATTGGGGTACCCTAAAAGTAAAATCTTCTTAAATAAACATGAACGAGGTGAGTCTTTATACAGTCACCCCTTAGAAGGATATTGGGTTTATATGTATTTTGTTATTAAAACTAATCTAGTCGTAGCCTACAATGCCGATAGAGTATTTTGACTTTAAAATTGAATTCTATTTCATTCTCTCGCCGACTTAATCCTATACATTTATGTGTTTGTTTCTTTATCGCGACACATTTTCGTTTAATCGAGCTTTAAATCACAACGATTCATTGTTTTACTTTTACTTTTGAGTTTCATCAATTTTAAAGCATAATCGGTGTTTACCTATAATAATAATATTTTAACACATTCACACAACGCCATCTAGTCGCAAACTAAGCAGAGCTTGTACTATGGGTACTGGACAACTGACATAAATACATAAATACTTCAAAATTGGAAAAAGAGACTTAGTTTGCACGACAGCTCAGTGTGGGAGCTCGCATTATTTATAAAAAGTAATTTATAACAATACAAAATTTCCTACTGCTTCGCCCATGTGTATGTCGGTTAAAGTATCTTATGTTACGCGCTGATAATGTGACTTTACTTGGGGAAAGGAATTTTTAAAAATTGGGTTAGTGGTTTAGGCGTGAAAGCGTAACGAACAAACAAACAAACTCACTTTAAAATATAAGTATGGATATAAAAGAATTAATAGGAAAAGAAAACAAAAGAGATTTAGTTTACACGACAGGTCAGTGTGGTTGTCTGATAGCTGAGGTCAGGGGACACTCTCAGGACTGCAACGCACTTGTATCTCTTGAGTTATACGGCCCATAGACGGTGGTTGTTCTTACCATCTGGTCAACCAGCTTAAAACCAGTTATCATAAAACCTTTTTTTTTACATAAGACTAACTACCATTTTCTTTTGTTCCAGTACATCTTCAGTTCGAGGAGCTGACGTTAAGAGACTACGTCCTACATTCGATAGTGGATAACTTCATAAGAGGGAATTTCACTCCGACCACCTTCACCGAGCGGCCGTGCCGAGACGAGGCCCTCCCGTACTTCCTTCCTAAGCACACCAGACCAGAAAGGTCAAAACACGTTAAGAAGTCCAAGAAATATGGAGACTCGTACAGAATATATGATAATTTAGATGTAGATGGGTACTACTTCAAACCAAAGTATCGTAGATTTAATAGAGATGAAAGGTCTGTGTATAGAAGGTTTGCGAAGAGCTTGCGGATGAGGAGGAGGTTTTTACCAGCGAGAGTCGTGAGCGGACCGCTGGCAAGTCGGACCGCGGTATTGCTGCAGTGGTCTCTCGGTGATGGTGTGCATTTAGATAGCGAGGCTACTAATGTTGTTTTTAGGTAAGTGAATCTTATTTAATATAAGTTATGTATTTTGACACTTGATCTATGGATCAAATGTCAAAATACATATCAGTCAGACATATCTTACAGTAAAAAATGCTAAATTAAACATAAAAAAAAATGGGTAGAAAAACAACAATGCTTGATAAATAATTACAATATTAATTCAGATGACAGTCTCCACCAGCCGTGATATGTCTGCCATATCTTTAATCAAATTACCGCATGAGCCAACTTTAGACATTGAAGCTCTCAGAAGCACTACAGAAGTGCTTCATGCCCATGAATGACTGAAGATATTATTATAACTTACGTCTATCCTATAGTGAGCCTTTTTGTAAAAATAGTGTGGCATGTGTAAAAGGTTGACAAAACAGATATTTTTTTACATATGGCAAGTACCTGTAAAATTTCCAGATTTAATACCAAAGAAGAGACGCTCGTTTCTTAAGAACGCCTCGCATATTCCCTAAAAACGTAGCAATTAAATTCAGACAAAAGAGAAAAAAGCTTAGACTCAGAGCAAGTCTGAAATAATTATAATCAAACTCTTAAAAACAATTCTCATTGAGAAGGTGGCGAAACTTGAGAATGAAAAATAAAAAAACCTAATGAAATGATCTGTTTTCTATATCAAGGATTTGCGTCATATTGAGCCTTATTTTTAAAAATCTTTGACTCCCATCTAATAAATGACTTATTCTCTTAAACAATAAAGATTATTTTTGCCTTTCATCATTCGGAGGATCAAGCTCATATGGATATAACTGTCACAAACCTTGACTATTGAAAAACAAGTACAACATTCTTAATTAACCTTTTAAAGTCAGTAAGTCAGTGGATACGAGGCTCTGGTCTATTCACTGCAATCTCATTCTATTTAAGCCGATGTTTAGGTAACTTACCCTATTTACTTTCTTATCTTTTGTTTATACTTGTTGTTTGACTATACTTAGACATTTTCATGTTTCACGTTGTCATTTTATTTGTGCCTGTGATATGTTTGGGTTTTACATATGTCAATTTTATACTTTTTAATAAATTTATCTTATCTTATCTTATCTTATCTTATCTTATCTTATCTTATCTTATCTTATCTTATCTTACATTCCCAAGAATGGTTAATGTCTTACAGTCTTAGAGGATCCTGGGCATAAAAAAAACAAGCCCAAACCCTTTTTAATTTACCACATTACTCTACCTAACCATTAACCAAATTATTACAAGCTTTTTGTTAGTTTTTTTATTTCTAGCTTTCTGTACTTATTGCAAATAGCACTGAATCTCTCCTCCATAAAAGAACTTCACTGTGTAACTCTCCAAAAGTTTTAAACTTTGCCCCCCAATCTATTAATACGCTCATTCAAACATTACACTACCGAACATTGTGACCATTGTGACCACTAGGAATATAAATTAATTTAAGTACCCCTTAAAATTAGTCGTAGGCTACTCAAATGTGCTAATACCCATAATGCTACTCAAAGCTAGCTAGGTTCACTTTGAACTTTAGGCATGAAGCTATTATATAAGTAAAGGATGGCCTTGACTTGTCTAAACTCAGTATGCTACTGTAAGCAGGCCGAGTCACACATTACAACAAAAGAAACACTATCCTAACATCATCAGATGAAATCATTCCTTCCCCAACGACAAACTAGCATTCACAACTAGTTGTGCGGTCGAGAGTGCCAATCGAATATCCTTTCCCACGGAACAACCAGTTGTGCAAATTTATATTTAGGAAAACTGTTTTATTTAGACTCAATCGACCAACTACCTACTCAATGAAACGCACCTCCAATACTTTTTACCTTATTTTATCTTAATTTTTTTAATAGCATGTCCTAGGGTAATCTCATTATGTAAATTTTCATCTTTTATTATTTTCAATTATTTTTTACTTTCTTTGTTTTTCATGCTTTATAAATTCAATATCACGATATTGATAAATTGTCACAAGGACAATTAATTAACGAAGTAAAGTCACCGTATTTTTATTCAAACGGTCAGAAATCTGCACAACTGGTTGTGTCGATGGAAAGGTTCGATTGGCATTCCCGAAAGCACAACTAGTGGTGCATGCTAGGTAGACGGTAGAGAATGAATTGTACTGTATTATTTCGTAACAAGAGTCGCTATTTAGTTAAACGATGACAGAAATGCTGTACTGCTACTGTTTCGTATTCTGTGTTGAAGCCAAGCTCTAATTAACAACACGAACCTTTGGAACAAATCATGTTACGTGGTGAAAATTACTGGACAGAAACCTCAACGTGATAAGAGAAATAAACTCTGTCAAACATCGCCTAAAACATCTACTATATTTTCACGCCAACCTAATTTTCCTTAATAGACTATCATCCTTCTTATCTTCTCTATATAAACACACTTCATTTCATAGACGAATGTAAAAACCGTCCTTTTCCTCACGCCCCAAGAAAATACATTCCAAAAATACGTAGCTTAGAATTCGCCCCTACTGTATTTTCCTTGGTACTTAATAATATTTTATCCTGAACCTTTACGAGATATCTCTCACCACATTCCCTATCGGGCCTTAATCCAAGGAACCCAGCTTCTATCATCATAATTTACCCGGATTCATCGCTCTTAGTTTTTATAGCGTCCTATGATAACCTTATTTTTACTGATGCACGTTCAAATACCAAAATCTAATAACATGTATTATTTACAATGTAAAATATTTATATTCTTATAAATAAAATTTGAATACTAGAAAGAAATAATCCCTAATAACATATTAACTAAAAAAACATTAAACTTATGTCATCCAAATATGTAATAAAATTAAAAGGCTATGTTTACATCACTATTATTTATTTGTATGATTAGTATACTGTCACTTTTGACAGGTGAACATTTTACAAGTAATGTCACAAGCACAGTTTACTATGTAACTTGAATTATTTATTGTATCAATACATGTGGGTACATACAGAAAGAAAACGTGATAACGTTTGTTAATGTCAAATGTCAATTTCAACGCTCTTTTGTATTAATTCTACGAAAGGCTGTATAATCTGTGCTTCCAAGGAAGGTATTATTAAGTGGCGTAGGAATACGATACGACACTAGTAGTAACAGTAAAAAAGTATCGAATACATAAGTTTCGATTTCGAAAGAAAAGTACTCAATACTAGAAAAGTATCGATATCGTTTCCCTGTCCCTAAGTACTAGAAGACACTTAATAGTTTGTACGGGCGAAATTGCATACGATTTAATAAAATTACTGCCAATAATATGGCTTGCCTTTGTTACAGGTAAACATTAAACTACTTAATACATTAAATAATAAGAATTATAATGAGTAAAATACTTTCATATTTTGTCTATTGAACGAAGTTGTTGGTACATCGCACTTGCATACTTGTAAAATGTGATTTAATCAGAGCGAGAAGAGTAATGTATCGTGTCTTGTAGCTTTAAAACGTTCTTATTTAAAAAAAAAACTTTCACTCCAAATTTAAAAAGCTATTTCAAAAACAGACTTCAAAATACAAAGCTATAAGTTACAAAACCAATTGCAGAACAATAAAAAAACAAAATTATGCGTATTGTAACAGAAGTCATTTTGCTAAAGAGGATAAATGTTAGTGTATTTTAAACTGTGTATTTGAACAGAATGCTGAGTTTTTAAACATTATATTGTTGAATTGTGACCGCGAACGGTCTCAGGCCCTTTGTGGCTTTACATTCGGTGAGCTTCGGCCTGTACAATGTAAAAATTACAAACATTTTTTTATTACACACCGTCCGAATTGGCTAGGGAGGGGTTTGCGCCTCTGGCAATCTTACTGACTCGATTAACAGAGAGAGATGTCGTTCTGAGTATAGGTGTTCTTTGTGTCCGTTTCATATATGTTTGTAAAGTCCCCCGTGAAAGGATATGACCCTAATACAGGAGTTGTCTTTTCTAGAAAGGCAGAAGAATATACATGGTAAGTGTACATACCTAGCGTGTGTACCCGTGACCCGTCTGTTCGTTTGCTCGAATTTTCATGAATTTAAATCCACCTTAATAAGACTTTGCCCCTATCAAGTGCGGAACAAATAATCTATGATGTAAGCTTGTCAAGTAAATATGACATCTAAAGTCTAGGCCGTAAATATGAATTTTCCTTGTGATACATATGCACACAATATTTTTACGATCACGTCTTATCATCGTAAAACCTCAACCAACTTGTTTACTTGCAGACATTATGTCACAAACATACGGAGAGAATGTTATTTGCCCATATCCTTCTGTTTACATTAGCTAATTCGTTAATACAACAATATTGCGTCATTATGCTTAGAAGCATCTAAATTGGTTAGTCCGTGTGGTGACGGATTAAGAATACGGAATTTCGCCATCCCTATTTATCCCGTAGGACCCGACTAAGGGAACAAACTACGCAGGACAACAGCACTGCAAAGAGAAGGAAAACTTGACACAAACCCTATACCAACCGGTCTGGCCAGCGTGGTAAAGTAGGCCAAAACCTTCTTTCTAAGGAGAGGCCTATGTCTAGCAGTGGACTATTAAAGGCTGTTGATGATGATTGATGATGCTTAGAAACGGCTGAAACGATTCTGATATATGACCGGTTGGCTATGCGTTTAGTTTACAATTCACATCGGTCTATATACCTTCATCTAAAAATTCTCCTGTCGTGCTTAATGAGTTGAGAAACTGCAATACTTTACACTAATATTATATTAGGCTAGTTAACTCAATTTGAAAACTTGGTTAATTATATACTTTTATATCTATTTTATCCCAAAAAACCTATATTTTAAAGAAAAAGCAATATTTACATTACGTATTTTGTATTTAAAAAAAAACAATTTAAATTTCCTTCGAAAACGCTGAATAGTGTCATGGCGTCTTGAATGACGTCACAGTATTCGAAATATACGGTTTACATCTGTGTCCAGCGTCGACTGTTTTCAAAAATGAATAAGGAATAAGGAGTAACCTGCTCTGTTGTATGAAAACGTCAATAACAACAATGATGTTTTGCGTGGCGTGACGTAACACTTTCTGATTGGTGTTCGCTGTCACGTGACTTAATGCCTATTTTGTACGATTTTTTTTAAATATTAATCATCTTTAACTTTTATGAGAAATAGACAGTTTTTTTCACCTTTTCAAGGTATACTGTAGAACTAGTCAATGGCAACAAAATCCTCGAGTTTGGGCTCATAAGTTTTGTTTTAACGAGTCCAGCATATTGGAGTCGGCAAAAATAGTCTTATGATGACTCCAGACAGCAGGTATAATGGAACTGTTTTAATTATGTATGCTTTAAATCGTGTTTGTATAGAAGTCCCAAATTTCCAATCTTTTGGATCAAAATCCTCACAACAAATGCCAAAAAGTTTGTCGTTATGGAACCTATTTCCACAAAAATAATACCACAATCCCCTCTAAATTCACCTTGATTTTTCTAGCTATGTGTTTATACCAAAAACATTTGAGTTAACATCGCAAACATAAAACTTAAACCAATCTGTCGGGGGCAGAAGTTGTCTCCCAGATTTTACGACAAATTTGTACCTCCCGACGCCCTAGTCCCTCCGATACTTCAGCTGCTTTTTGATTGCTGTTATTATATTTTATTATAATAACTGTCGTTTGCTATGAATGAGTGCCGATTTATCTTTTGCCTGAGGCCGTTAGAGGGTTATGGTCCCTGTGATTCATGTTTTAAGGACGCTTTTCTTATCACCTGCTGATATTTTGTGATATTTATGTAACGTTTTAGAATTGTACTGCATGGATTTTGGATGGTAAGGCTAATATAGACTGATAGCTTCTGAAAGATCAATTTTTATATTAGCGCCATCTATTTAAAATTGACCGACAACTGACCTTTGCATTAATGATCCTGCATGTCACTTTTAATGTTTTTTCGCTGTTTAAAGTTTTACATTACATTTTACATTAAAGGTACATAAAGATCTGATCATTTTAATCTTTTTGATGGTAACTGATAGACTTATTATACACTTAATATTATCGAAAAGAAAGTAACATTGTCCGTTAATAAATTCAACAGCCTTTAGTAGTCCACTACTGGACATACGCCTCTACTTAAAAATAAGGTTTTGGTTTACTATACCACGCTGGCCAACCGGGTTGGTATAGGGTTTGTTCCAAGTTTTATTTCTCTTTACAGTTCTGTTGTCCTGCGCAGTTTGCTCCCTTAGTTGGCACCCACGGGTGATGGCACTCTGTGTTCTTAATCCGTCACTCAACAAATTTACTCACTAATAGGACAGTTTAACTAAATGGTCTGTATTAGTTTCCTAAATGCTGCAGTAAACCAATGAGGTGATGCGTCATTTACAGTCCTAAGCGGGAATATAGTTTAAAACAGTTTTTGACGAAGACTAATTACCGTTTTTGCTTATACTGTGACACACTGTGAATATCACAACTGTACTTATGTACATTCTGGATTAATACATTTTAAATAATATCAAAAATATTTGGAAGGTTCCGGCGACTGGGACCGCAATTAACTAGGACTGGGGACCCAGTTGCCGGATCATATTTGAATGTTTTTCACCACCGCCATAAATGAATACAAAATCTGACTAGAATTAATACAAAGTTTGGCTACTATTTTGGCTTGAACAGATTTTGTACATTTGCCTTGGTTACATTTTGTATATGATTTACATCTTATTGTCATTAGATTCTTATATAAATCGTATTACTAAAGCTTATGTAAAACCAGTATATGACTATTCTCAAATATGCAAGAGTGAATAGAAAAAATGTAAAATCAATATTAAAAATTATTTTGCTATCGATCTGAGCTAGGTGTGTGACCTGTGTGTTTCAAGCAGTAATGTTGCGACATTATCATTATAAGAGCATTGTAATCAAATAAATTGTAGGCTACTAGACCGCACCAAAAATTATGTACCTTGTCACGACTTCCACGTACAGTGAAACGAAGAAACATACTACAGCGCCATCTAACGACTAAACACCAAACTACGGAGTCTCTGCTAATCCTGTATCGCGATATGAATAAATCTTAGGCCGATTAGCAGATATACAAGTTCCCAACGATTGTTGTTGTTGATTGGCCGATGGGGCAGCAAGGTTCTCCAATGGAGACCACGTACTGGAAAGCGCAGTGTGGGACGACCGCCTACCCGATGGACGGACGACCTGGTAAAGGTTGCCGGAAACCGTTGGATGCAGGCCGCAATCAACCGTCCCCGCTGGAAATCCTTGGGAGAGGCCTATGTCCAGCAGTGGACAAGCATAGGCTGAGGTAACGATGTTGATTGAAAATTATTGAAATAAATCTGTCTTAACAAATTACACATAGCGCAACAAATTAGTTCTCGGTTAGGCCACATTTGGCACAGTTCGATCGACGTAATGCAACCGCCGAATAAAAAACCAGTGATAAGCAATTCTTTTATTGATTTTGATGGAGTAAATGCCCGAAGGTCTACCTCCCTGCCTTACTCTAGGAAGGAGGTTAGGGACCTCAAAGACCCTTGTACACTGAGTTGCAGATGTCAATAAGCAGCAGTAGACTCTTACACTCCAATGACCCGTTTGCTCGTTTGCCTATTCCATATAAAAAAAATTGATATACATTTTAATAATTAATTCATCAACGTAAACAAAGATAAATTACAACATTACATCCAACAAATCCTGTGTAATATCAGAAACACGGGCCTTATGTATGTCACCTCGCTGGAATAATGTCGACGGGCCTGTTGGTCTAGTGGTTAGTGCCCCTGACTGCTAAGCCGGAGGTCGTGGGTTCGATTCCCACCCAGGACAAATATTGTGTGATGAGCATGATCATTTGTTCTGTGTCTGGGTGTAATTTATCTATAATATGTATGTATTTAAAAATATATAAGTATGTTTATCAGCAGTCTGGTCACCATAGCACAGGCTCTGCCTAGTTTGGGATTAGACGGCCGTGTGTGAAATGTGTGAAAAATAAATAAATAATGATATATATCTTAATATATATAAATCTCCTGTCACGATGTTTGTCCGCGATCGACTCCTAAAATACTTAACCGATTTTAAATTAATATTGCACACCGTGAGCAGTCTGGTCCAACTTAAGAGATGGGATAGCTTAGATCTTTAATTATAGTCGCAATTTTATTTTATTGCAAATTATTGGTCTATAATTAATTGACAGTCACAATTATCTGTTAACTCCAAAAGATTCTAACATATGTCGATACTTTTCGACTGGATTGAGTAAGTAATCAATAGATGGCACTGCTATGGTAAACCGACATAATGTATATGGCAAAACAACGTTTGCGGGGTCAGCTAGTATATATATATGTACGTATAATTACTGTAGAATCATATTGAAGTGTGAAAAAATAATGTTGGTTACACACCTTTATAGTAACAGATTAGTGACTGCACACGGATGGCGAACCTCACCTCTTTCTAATGCGCTGAGTGCTGTTGGTTTGATCATCACATCACCAGTTTGTGTGATTGTTGTTCTGAGTCTGCGTGTTCTTTGTGTCCGTTTCATGTATGTTTGTGAAGTCTCCCGCGACATAGGATTCATTCAAAACTATATAAATAATATTTATATAAAGTAAATAAAGAGAATAATATATTATTTATTAATATTCTCTTTATTTACTTTATATACATATTATTTTCATTTTTAAACATACACTTTATAAAAAATATAAATAAATACATTTAAAAATATACCAGTAGGTGGTCTACTATTTTTTATATTTAGGGACCAAGACACCGGTGGTTAGGACTTCAAAGATAGGAACCTCCTCACTATACGAGCCGTGTCAAGGAGGACTGCCTTCTGCATCAGACCCTTGATCCAGCCGTCCAACGTGAGCCTCTTAAGGTGTTGGTCGTGTTTATTATTATTATTATTAATTAAAAAAGAAATAATTGTAAAATAACAATTTAAATAAGCTTTTATAGATCTTGATCCATGTAGAACCAAAGTGCTCAAGTCCAAGTGCCAAAGTCATCAAGACAAAACAAATGAGCTCAAACTCGATGCGTTGATCTAAATATTCTTTTTTCCTTTGAAAAAGCCGTCTTAAGACACTTAGTTTCTGAGACGGATAAAACTATACTTTAACTATCCAAATCCATGCAGCCTTTTGAAAATGTAGACTCCTATCATTGGTAGACGTGATAGTATACTTGTACTTAGGCTACCCATTAGCTCGTTGCAGTCTGTGCCATCATTGTACAACTTATAAAGAAAAATATCATCAAGGCCTGCGGCTGTTAAGTGTGGACATATAGTAGTGTTTGAGCCTTATGGTGTAGCTGGATAGTGTTATAGCTTTATAATCACTGTAGCGAAGGTGATAATAAAACCCGTTTTATATATTTCTCGTTTAGTTACATACTAAATGGAAAGTATATACCCTCCCAAACTGAAAAAAACGGTATATAAATGACAGAATTCTTAGGTAAGAAAGAAAAAAAAAACACTACCTACCTACCTGAGAATCTACTCTTTTTTTAAGTCGGTAATAATATTACTTGATGCATAGTATCAAAAGACAATCCGAGTGTTGTTACAACAGCGCCCTCTGGGCAACAACTTTAAAAGTGAAACGACGTTCACTCAATATACATCTTGTGAGTTTTAACACAAAGTTTTTGATTAATGCGCCACCGTTATTGATGATGGCTTTTAAACACTTCGGTTTTATGTTTATATTGTATGAAATTGATGGTAAAATGGCGGAGTTTAAAATTTGTTATGAGAACCCTGAATAATTGCGCGATACGTGTCGATCAACAGGCTTTCTTGAGGAAATTTTACGATCGCGCTTTAAGGAATAATGGTATTTATTTACTTATTAAGGCATATTTATAGAATAAACACAAACCTTATACACATTATTGTTTTAAAATAGCACGTGGACTTATCACGTGCTACTCTAATTACAATCATCATCAGTAACTTGCCTTTAACAGTCCACTGCTGGACAGGCCTTAGAAAGGAGGTTTTGGCCTTCTATACCACGCTGGCCAGACGGGTTGGTATAGGGTTTGTGTCAAGCTTTCCTTCTCTTTGCAGTGCTGTTGTCCTGCGTAGTTTTGCTCCCTTAATCGGCTATTACGACACCCACGGGATGATTGGGGGTGGTGACATTCCGTTTTCATAATCCGTCACCACACGGACAATTACAAATATGCACAGCATTAATATATAGACAACATAATAATTATAACATTTAAAAGTAGCAACTTGACTTTATACATAACGAAAACTTAACTAAAATCTTCTGCACTTTACGAGATCAGCAGAGTAGAGTATTTTATAATAGTAAAATTGTACCAAATTTAACAAATAAAACAACTGTGACTATGACTCCCGCTCAAGTTCGTTCCTGGTGCAGAGGTTGGCCGTGGCCATTCAGCGTGGGAACGCAGCTAGCGTTCTGGGCACCTTTGTGCCGGGAGCGACCAGGGCTGGGTTATTTAATATATAGATAATTTTAGTTATTAGGAATCAATCAGTGTAATTTATGTTTAAAAAATAATTAATAATGGAATTATAATATTAATTTAAAAAAGAAACAAAAAAAATCATAAAAGAGTATTTTAAAAATAAAATAAAAAAAATGACTTCGGAAAATGTACTACTTACACTATTGATATAAATAACTTATGCTAAATCAAATTAGTGCCATCGATATTTTAGCTTTATGGAAAAACTGGAAGTGTGATTCCATCTTAGGAATTGATTCTCGAAGAAAAATCGTGGGAGAGCCATGATTCGGCATAAATGGGCAGGCTCGAAAAAAAGATACCATGTCGTGACCGACACCGAGTAACTGACGTTACCGGAGCCGGACTGTTTTCCCCTCTAATTCTTTGGGGGAACCCTAAGGCAGCAGCACTGTTGTGACTCTTACGTTGCAGTGGTCGATGGGCAGCAATAGTCACTTCCGTCAAGTGTATCCGTCAATAGTGATCCGTCGTCGTCGCTCATTTGCCACCCATGCCACTAAAAAAAACATACCGCCGAACTCATTAAGACACAATCGGACCGCCACGCCGCGATTGAGGGGAGGAAGTGTTTTCCCCTGAGAAAGGGCTGGGTTAGGCATGGTGTCATTTTGGGGAGGACCTGAAATAACATGGTCCGGGTCCTCCCAGAGTACCGGAGGCCGGTCGTCGGGTGTTTTTTAGTGGAATCACCAGATATTCCTGGCTCCACCTACATACTCCTGGCTTCTGAGTCTCCAAGGAGAAGGAGATCCGAAGGGATTTTCCACCCCGTTAAAAAAAAAACAAAGGTAAGACCTGTGTTTCACCACATGGCGCATTAACTTGTTCACAGCGTACAGACTGTATAACGTAAACTACAAACTGAAATAATTTTTGGACGCAAAGTTCAAAACATCTAGTTATTAAAATACAACCATTAGATACGCAAGGCGTTATAAAAGTCCGCATACATGTTTCCCATTGTCCTTTGTCCCAATATTTAGTTACAAAACAAAAGGAGAAAGACAAAATGGATCCGTAACAGAAAAAAAATTAATGTGATTAAAATTTTTATTGGGCCTTAAATTACCGTTTATTAACTCTGGCGTTTCAAAAGCACTCAGTTTTGTAAAAAAATATATGCAAAAAACGTTTTTCTATTACCTTGACGCCTGATATTGGAATTTATTTTCATTATAATAAAGTACATTTTTTCTTATCATAATTAATAAAGGCTGTCCAAAGAGGTTGGCATTGTAGAGATGATTTACCGTCTGATGGAAAATCTTTTAAATTCTTTGAATGTTTTCAAGTTTCTTCAGACGTTTTATGGTACTTTTTGAAACCTTATTGACTTTTCCGATTAAAAAGTTACAAATACATTGAAAGAATATTTTCACACACATCTCATACACGGCGGTCTGATCCCAAACTAGGCAGAGCCTGTACTATGGTAACCAGACTGCTGATAAACATACTTATATATTTCTAAATACATACATATTATAGATAAAATACACCCAGACACAGAACAAATGACCGTGCTCATTACACAATTATTTGTCCTGGATGGGAATCGAACCCACGACCTCTGGCGTAGCAGTCAGGGTCACTTACCACTAGACAAACAGGTCAGTCATATGACAAATGTGCTCAAGAATTTGTTATTGTATTACCATATGAAAAAATATTATAACTGAAGGTAGTCCATGACATTTTTTTTAAATATAATATATAATTATACTCGTATTACAGACTAGGGCCTATATTTTAATTTTCTGGCCTTTTGATCAAGCTATCTCATGATTATAATTTTTCGGCCTATTTTCTCATTTGATTTGGAACTTCACAATGTGGAACATTGTATACAAGTATTGCCGTGTGGTGATAGATTAAGAATACAGAGTTCCACTACCCCTGTTCATCCCGTGTGTGTCGTAAGAGCCGACTAAGAGAGCAAACTACGCAGGGCACTGCAAAGAGAAGGAAAACTTGAAACCTTTTTTTTTTTTTTTTTTTACGTGTGGAAATCCCCTCGGACCGTCACCCCGCCGGGGCTCTCGTTCGGCGGGGCGGTGTGTCGGACTCGAACCGACTAAAACCACACGGTGTGCCCTCTTTGCGCTTCCAGTTTAGGAAGGGTCCAGGTAGCTATCTCCTTCTGGACCCTTCCCAGCGCCGGCCCGCTCCTAACGCGGGCTCCGTCTCAGTGGACCCTCTCTTTAGGCGGCGTCCGGCACACGCGGACGCCGCCCCCTCGCGGCTGGCCAACTAATGCGGGTGGAGGGGAGAACCCATCCCGTCCACCCGCGGCCACACTCAGGGCGGCATGAGGCGCAGGTGAGCGCGCCTCCGCCGCCCGGTTCGCCGGCGGCGGATCAGGTCCGAGTGGAGGTCGTCCTCCCGGGCCTTCTCCGCCGCCTCCTTCTGCGAGATTACTTCCTCGCAGAAGGTTGCGACCGCGGTAAAACAACCGTCGCTACCGGCCATGGAGCGAATTACGGCCGGTAGCGAGAGATCTGCTCCGATGACTGCAGTGAGGGCCCGGCGCTGCGTCGCCCATGCGGGGCAAACCGCCAGCGTGTGCTGGGCCGAATCCTCACCGCAGTCGCAGTGGTGGCAGGCGGGACTCGATTCCCTCCTAGCGACCGAGTACAGGTACTTTCCGAAGCAACCGTGCCCGGAAAGCACCTGCGTCAGCCGGAAGGAAAGGGTCCCGTGCTGCCGCCCTGCCCACTCGGCGATGACCGGCTGGAGAGCCTCCACGGCGGCGAAGCCAGCGCGTGGAGTCTCCAGCCGGAACGACCATCTCACCATAGTGGCTCGGCGAGCGGCTTCGCGCCACTCGCGCACGTCTTCGGGCGGGGGGCGAAATCCGCTCTCGAATCAGCGAAGTCCGGCGAAGTCAGCCACTCGCCGATAAATTTCGGCGAGCACTTCCGCCTCCAAATCCCACGGGGGTGTTCCGGCCAAGGCGCAAGCCGCCTCGGTGGACACCGTGCGGTATCCGCGTATGGCTCTGACCGCCAATATCCTCTGGGGGCGCCAGAGGCGCGCCCTATTCGGGGCGGTCAGGGCCGCCACCCACACCGGTGCACCATAAAGCGCCATGGACCGGACAACCCCCGCGTACAGCCGCCTCGTGGGAACACTGGCCCCGCCCAAATTGGGCAAAAGTCGCCCTAGGGCGGAGGCAGTGTCCACCAGCTTCGGACCAAGCTGTCGGAAGTGCTCGTCGAAGAGCCACCTACCGTCTAGGACCAGACCCAGGTACCTCATCTGGGCCCGGACCGGTACGAGGACCGAGCCGACCTCGATTGAGGCGCCGGCGGGCGGACCACGACGGGGCCCATGAAATAATAGGGCCTCCGTCTTATCCAGGGCCACCCGCAAACCCAACGCCTCAATGCGCCCGACCACCAGGGAAACTCCCGTGGCGGCCAGGCGCGCCGCCTCCTGGAAGTTAGCCCCCCGGGCCGTGACTAAAGTGTCATCCGCGTAGCAGATTACACCCAGCCCTGGGGGGAGACGCCCTCGTAGGGCCCAGTCGTACCCGATGTTCCACAGGAGAGGTCCTAGGACAGACCCCTGCGGAACACCGCACGACATGGCCCTGCGTCTCAAGACGCCATCTCGGTCCTCGTACATGACGGTTCGCTCCTCAAGATAGTCTGCCACCAGCCGCCTCAGGTACTCCGGCACTCCGTGGTAGCGGAGCGCTTCCCTGATGCAGCTGAATGGCAGACTATTGAAGGCGTTGGCGATGTCCAAGGACACCGCCAACACCACTCCGCCGCAGCTCACGGCCTCCTCGGTCACGGCCCTAAGGCGCATCACGGCATCGATCGTCGAACGCCCCTCTCGGAAACCGAATTGGGCGTCCGACAGATCGGGGCCAACCTCGCAAAGGTGCCGGACGATGCGGGCAGAGAGCACCCTCTCAAAAAGTTTGCCCGCCTCGTCCAGCAACACGATAGGCCTATAGGCCGCGACCGATTCGGCAGGCCGTCCCGGCTTCTGCAGCAGGACCAGCTTCCCGCATTTCCAGCGCTCAGGGAAGCGTCCGGACGCCAGGCTAGCGTCCAACACCCCCCTGAGGTGGTCCGACATGTAGTCGAGGGCTCGGGCCATCACTCGGGCTGGAACCCCGTCCGGCCCGGGGGCGGTGTTCTTGGATCTAATCCGTAGAACAGCCGCCCCCAACTCCGATTCCCTGACGGGCGGAACATCAACCTCGCTGCCCCCGTCGTCTTCGGCTGATGCAGCCATCGACGGGGGTGTGTGCTCCGCCCGCTGCGGGAATAGGCCCTCGACCACTTCCTGCAGGAAGCTGGGCTGGAGAGTCTCCGTAAGGGGGGGGGCCGACGTGCGGAGCTTTTGACGCACCGCACGATAAGGGCGACCCCAGGGGTCACGCTCGAGACTCTCCAGCATCTCCTCTCTACACGCATCCTTGGCGCGGCAGATGGCCAGCCTCAGAGTTTTCCGAGCTTCTCGGTACTCCTCATGAAGCCGGTCCACCTCCTCACCAACCCCGCGGTGACGTCGCCGACTACGGGTGAGGGACCTCCGGGCACGTACACAGGCCGCACGGAGGTCCGCCAACTCCTGGGACCACCAGTAGACCTCCTTCCTTGGAGGCCGACAACCACGAACGCGAGGCATGGCCGCATCGCAAATCTGCGTAATCGCATTGCAGAAGCGACCAGCCCCCATGTCGACCTCCTCGGTCGGGGCCTGCGGAGACAGCCAAGAGTAAATAATGGCCGCCTCCTCTAGTAGGTCCCTGTCGAGCTTGGCGATAGCCCACCGCGGGAAGCGGGAAGGGCGCCGCGCCGCGTGACCCCTACTGGGGTCCTGGGACCGGGAGAGCTCGAATCGGATGTACAAATGATCCGAGAGCGTCTCGACCTCTTCCAGGACACACCAGTTCCTTACTCGTGCGGCGACTGCAGGGGTAGCGAACGAAAGGTCCACTATCGACCCCCCCTGCTGTCGCACGCACGTGTTGGTGGAGCCCCTGTTCAGCAAACAGAGACCCACCGACGCCGCCCACTCCTCGACGGCTTCGCCCCTGGCGTCCGTCGCAGGGGAACCCCACGCAATGGACTTTGCGTTGAAGTCCCCCAGCACGAGGACGTGCCCAGACACTAGTCGCCGCATCGAGGCCTCCAAGTTGTTAAGGAAGACCTCGAAGTCGTTCAAGCTCCGGTTGGGGGAGAAATATACACCATAAATGGTGATTCCCCCCCAATCGGCGGCAACATATCCAGTACCCTTGTCTCTTAGCGACAAGGGCGGGGAATGAGCCGCCGTGGAGCCGACGACTGCAACGGAGCCGTCCCGGTCACCCATCCAGTTTGGACGGGGAGGGACAAAATAGGGCTCCGCGACTACGGCAACACCTATCGACCACTGTGCCATGGTTTGCAGGAAGAGATCCTGCGCCGCAGCACAGTGGTTCAGATTCGTCTGGACCAGGAGGTTGGAGACTTGATCCATTACTGGATCGTCTCTACAACCTCCTCCATGGGCGTCGGCGTCGACGCAATATTGACGTCGGGGGTAGCCTGGGTCGGCAGGCTAGCCCCCGGCGTTTGCCGAGAAGCGCGGGGAGGCTTGCAGCCCCCCTGCCCCATCATGTGATTGGCGGGCTTTTTGCCCGCCTCACACACCGGGCAGTGGGGGGCGGCAGAGCACTCTGCCGCCTTGTGCCCGGGTTGACCGCAGCGGAAGCATAATCCGCTGCAGTCAAAACAGCTCTCGCACTTGGTGCGAGTGTGTCCCGCGGCTAGGCACTTGAAGCACCTCATCGGCCTCGCGGCCAGAACCGTGATTCTGGCATTCACGAAGCCGACGAGCATGCTTCCGACGTCGCCCAACGCTTTGGCCGACGCCACGGGACAACTTACCCACACCGCACCGAGGCCTCCCGGACCCGGACGGACGGTGCCGACTCTGATGGTGTCCGCGGTGCACCCAGTCTTCTCCATGACTGCATCGCGGACATCCTCTGACGTGATGGAGTCGTCCAGGCCCGAGATGCGCAGTTCTGCGCATTTGGTGGGCCTGGCGATCTTCACACCGTCCGTGCTGGCGAAAATCCCCCGCAGCTTCTCGGCGAATTTATCGGCCGTCGCCGCGCCTTCAGCCCCAGGGAACTCGAATACTCGAGCCCCCGTCTGTGCGCGGCGCAGCCTCATCCCCGCCGCCCCGAACTCAGTGGCGAGACCGGGCCTGGCCCCCTTGAAGAGGGCCGCATACGAGAGCCCGCCACTGGCCGCCTCCGGCGACAGCGTCACTACTACAGCCGCGGTTTTGGGCGGCTGCAGCTTCCGCGGCCTCTTAGTCGAGGCCGCTGTCACCGGTGGTGAAGGCTGGGCTTGGGCCGCTTTTTGGGCAGCCCTTCTAGCCCGCCTTCGGGACTTCTTTGAGCCCCTCGCCTCCTGCCAACCCTCGTTGGAGGGGGCAGGTGCGGAGGGGCCCGGCAGGGATGTCGGAGTGGGGAGCGGAGGGAAAGCCACTCCGCTCCTCTTCGCCGCTTTACTCTTGGCCGGCACCTGGGCCGGCGCCTTGGCCGGTGCCTGGGCCGGCGCCTTGACTGGCGCCTGGGCCGGTGCCTTGGCCGCTCTTCTCGGCCCCTGGGGAGCCGGTGGTGGAGTCGGGGCCGACGCCGACGCCGCCGCCGCGTATGACACGCGGCCTCCCATAACAGGGAGCGCAGTCGGAGCAGCAGCCTTAGGCCGCTGCGACGACGCGAGCGGGGGGCGCACGACCGGCGCAGGAGGCAATCTCGCCTCCAGACCGGCCAGACGGCCGTCCAGCATATGCCCAATCGCGTCAAGAATTGACCGCAGTTGGGCGTCAGGCACCCCTGAGGTCGCGGTAGGGACAGGCTGGGGCGTGGACGGGGCCCCCCGCTCGGGGAGGTTCGCCCGGAAGCGGGCGAACTGAGCGCTCAGTGCGTTCACCTGCTCCGTCAGCCTGTCATTGGCCATCTGTAGGCGAGATACGTCGCCTACTAGGCCCTCCACGACCTCCGACATAGCGGAGGAGGAGTCCTTAAGGGCCCTCACAAAAGAGCCCTTAAGGTTAACTGACTTGGTGGCTACCTTCTGGACGATAGCCACCGCCGCCCTCGCCCTCTCCTGCACAGACACGGGAGCCCGGGGGGCGTCTCCCTCCACCGGCTCCCGAATCTTGAGCAGGAGATCCGCGATCTCCTCCTCCGCTGCGGCCTCGCCGTCCGCTCGTACCCGTCTGTAGGAATCCGCCTTGGAGAAGGCGGAGCCTGACGGGACGGGGACAGGGGTACGCGACCTCCCTATACGGCCGCCCTTAGGAGGCCCAGACTCCACGGATGGGTTGTCTTCCCCATCCCTCGAGAGTTCCCTCTTGCGGCTCTCGCTCGGTCCCGCTTCCACTTCCATGCGCTCCGAGCTGTCCGTCCTCTCGCTGGGGCCTTCACCGGCGCCAGTGGTGGCAGATTTGGAGCGCAAGCGCTCCGATCTTCGGCTCCCAGCAGGCAGTCTGCTACAGACTACTACCGGGAGCCCCACCGAGATAGGCGTTCCAGACACTACCTCAGTGGACGCCAGATCTATTCCACCACTCCTCCTCTGCGACTCCTCCTTCTTGTTTCCCATCGTTCCTTTTTCCATTGTGCTCGCCTTTTTTGTTGTTTGTATCGATCCTTTGTTATTAATTTTACTGTCATTTGCCATAATTAAACCCACGAGTGGGGGAGAACTAAAGGTCCACCCGGGCAGAGATCCCCCAATACCCGGGCAAGCGTAAATTTATGCCCAACCGAGGGGTCCGCAAGTGCCCCGGCTGGGAGTGCGCTTACGACTGAACTACCCATCAGCCATGCATCCCCTGGCCACGCACCAGAACACGGGATTCGGGGCATTTTTTAGAGAGGTTTACATCCTCGCGGTCCGGGCGGTTAAGCCAAGACCCTCGTCCCCGATCAGAGCCGCGAGACTTGACCACAGCGCTCTTCTCGGGATTACGATATGCCGACGGTGACAGGGAGACTACGTCCCCCTGCCTGCTCGGTGGTAGTGTCAGTACACGCCGAGCCCGTCCTCCTTTCTCCACCGCTATCAGCGGAGAAACTGGCCCCTACAGGGCCCCACCTTCTGGTTTTTTACCGAGGTTTCCTCCTCCATGCTCCGAAGAGCGAAGAGCCAGCAGGGCAACCGGCAGACACGCCCACCCTGCTGGACCAGGCCTTGCCCGAGAGCCGATGAACGGCTACCTCTTCTGCTAGAATATTAGCCGCTGGCGATAATCCGCTCCTCCAAGAGGACAAGGAGGAAACAGTACCATCGCCAGCGTTTCCAGGGTGCACCACGAGGAGGTTTTCTAGCCAGCACCCCAGGAAAACTTGAAACCTATACCAACCCGTCTGGCCAGCGTGATATAGTAGGCCAAAATCTCCTTTCTATGGAGAGGCCTATATCTAGCAGTAGAGTGTTACTGGTTGTTAATGATGATGCCAACCCTCAAATATTACTGTTTTATACGAAACAAAGGAGAAAGGAAACTTGGGAGAAAGGAAATGGGTAGGATTTCGTCATCCACGCATTTTTCAGCTGCTACGGGGCTAAGCCTTCAACAGCTGTAAGATGCCAGGTCCTGTACCCATATGTCTATTCTAAGGTTTTGGAGACCCATAGAACGTAGATACTCTTATGCCGTTCCCTGAAATTTTACATACACTTGTCCAGTGATACAAAATATGGTACCTTGGTGATACGATAGAATAGGGTACCTTTTATTCAGAACAAAATACTCATTCCCTGAAATAGAAAAACTACGTGTATGCGAACAAAAAAGCAGAAAAGGAGCATATAAAAAACATTTCTTTCAATTGAATACTCTGAATAAAAAGTACCCTATTCTATCACCAAAGTACCATATCTTTTTCTGTATCACTGGACACGTATCTGTACATGTATTTCAGGGTGATAATTTATAAAAATACAACAATACACAAAGAGAACGTTAACATTCTGTTCCATAAATGATTAACATGATGTATGACATGACCTAACCTAGAATTGGAATTAGATACTTAACGATTCTAGGTCGAAACTATTATCAATAATGTGAAAAAACGCCCACACTGCCCTAGTACATATACTCGTATCATTAAGTTTGAATCATTTATTATTTTGTAGTACGAGTCTTAGTGACCACGCACTTTAATCGACCCAGAATATGTTATGATGCGAGTACACCCATTAACGATACATATTAAGTTACTTGGCCTAACTTAATGACTATTTTATCAACGTAAACCTTAAGCCAACTTGAAATTTTAGACAGCTGATGCTTTTGGAACAAAGTTCCTTATCGCGCGTTGTGAAAGGGGCTAGACGGGAAAAAATCTCACGAAAAGTTGTAACGACACTTTTATGTCAGTCATTCAGCGCCATCTATCGAATAGATAGGAAATCATTTCTCAAGGAGATTTTACCAATGTATAAATTGTTTTAATTAGATACCAACTGAAAAATATGTAGGTAATAGCCGCTTTCATAGATGGCGTTGTGATTAAAATCGTGTCAAATCAGTTTTACTCGATCGTCACAACTTCGTTCCTATCGGGTGTCCCAGGACACCATACGGCTTTTTTTATGTGGTAAACACAAAAACGATTTTTGTAATTATTAGAGCATTTAGTCTCATGAAAAGTGTAAACCCCGTAAACCGATACCGAATTGGAATGTCCGAAGATCCATTCATTCTCCATAGTTTGGTCCTTGAAAATGATGTGTGTACCCTTTGGGTATACTGGTATTCATATCATCATTACATGCCAATTACTACGTGAACATCCATCATTATGTTATTGGGATATCGTAAATGTAACTACCTCGAAATTCCCGAGTGTCTACCTAAGGAGTATAAACTTCTCTCGAAGTAGTTTCGCTTCTAAAATTATGTTTCTAAATTATTCTGTACTAGCTTTTCCTCGCTACTCCACCCGCGTGTTAAATAGCCTATGTTGTTTTTCTGATAATGTAGCTTTTGTGTAATTATGTATGTAAACATTAGTTAATATACGAAAGTTGTAAATGCGCACCACACGCTACTAATTACTATCTAGTATAGTCCATGTAAAGGTTGCCTGGAAGAGATCGCAGGCTGCGATAAGGCCGCCCATAGGATCACTGTTTTGTTTTTTGTATGTATCATCGCATGTATCCTAATAAATAATGCTGAAATATTTTGATGAATATTGGTAACTAGCAACCTGCCGCGGCGGATGCACACGGTTGCAATGTATTATACATACGTATGTACAACAGCATTGTAAGTGTATTGTAAGCTTTATACATGGATACCTTCCTCACGAATCAATCTGTCTATTAATAAAAACCGCATTAAAACTCATTACATAGTTTGAAAGATCTAAGCGTACAAGAACACGACGCGACTTCATTTTATACTGTGTAAAGAAGAAGACGGTATATTCCAGTTCTTTTGTCTATTGTCAGCAGATACATAAAGGGAACTTTAAAACTAAAACGTTGTAGCAGAAAATTTCATACTAAAGCAGCACAAAAAGAGGATCGGAAAGTTGAAAAGCGTGCAGCTATAATGATAACTGAACAATAATGAGTAGGGATGAAGAAAAATTAGAAAGAAATCATTTTGACTGCCTCGGTGGGACAGTGGTAGCGTATGTGACTGCTGTGCTGAAGTCTCAGGTTCGATTCAAATATTTTGGAGTTTGAGTATTTTCAAAAAAAAAAAACTATCAGTCAATGTAGTTTTCATAGTACAAGCTCTGCTTAGTTTGAAACTAGATTGCGTTGTGTGTCAGATATCCGAAAAAATATTATTATTTAGTAAAAGACTGAGGAAAATAAGGATTTTGTAAAATACACCATTGCTACTAAAAAGTGAATAAAGAGGTTTCAGACTATCCGGCAACGGCCAACTCAAGATAAAGATATGTGACCCAGGTTTCCCCGAGTCATTGCTGCCATTCGTATTCGTATAAGGAATGCCTTTTTACCACTGCCATCAACCATGCAATCATCACTTTCAGTTCAATACCTTACCAATTAACCCTTCTAGTTCCTAAAATACTCTATAGACGGAATAGGTTAGCCCCGTACGACGAATTATCGACATGACATATGATTGTCATCTAATATTATTAATGGTATTTATTTGCTTTTGTATGTATTTAGATATACATACATATATAATAATTTGTATATATGTTCTAGTGTATAGTAGGATTGTATATGAGTATTTGATATATTACTTAGTTTGTATATTACAAAATTAATTTCAACCTAAATGTTTCCTGTTTCAACGTCCTGTTTTCTCTGCATCACCCTAATGTCGACTGGTATGCCCTAGGCATTACCTCCTCAGATTAACTAGATGTGCATGATGTATTTTAAATAATAAATAAATAAATACTTGCACTTTTTGTAACTTTACCTAAGAGCCTTATTTTAATTTAATATCGTATAAATTTTCTTAAATTGCTTATTATGTTAAATTAAACTTAACATAAGTTTTTGTTTCTTTAAATAAAAGGGTATTTTTTTTTAAATCCTTCAGGTTATTTAGTAAATGTTTTTTTATTTCTGTTTATGCCTTTGATTTCCCGAAGGTTTGATATATATCCCGTGTGGAATAAAATACTTCAAGCGTTCGGAGGTCCAAAATATCTTTCTAAAAACATAAAAAAACATACCAATGTTTGTGCAAACAATCATTTGAACAAATATTTGGAGATCAAAGAAAACAATTAACCGAAACATACTTTATGAGGATAATTTTGGGACTTGCATAAACAAATGCCCACTGGGACTGAACTTCAAAGACTGTAAAGGAAAATCAGCTTGAATGCTGTTCATTAAATAGGTATTTTATATTATTAATACACTAATACACTAATCTAATACATAAACACACTCACGCCTTTAACCTCTTGGAGGTAGACAGTGACATCCAAAACATCCACATTTATTACCAATTTTTGTAGGACATTTTTTTTTCTTTTGTATGGAAGAGGAGGCAAAAGTAGCGACAAGACTATTGCCCCGTCAATCAGACACTTTACTAAAGGTCTTCCCCCCCCCTCCTTCCCACATTTCTTCTGGGAAGCAGAGGGGCATTCAAAGCCGGCAACGTTCTTGTAACTCTCGAGATGATGGTATCCATTATTATTTTAATCGATTTTCATTAGGATAAGGCTTCATAATTTAAATAGGTCTTATGATAGAAATTTCAATAACAATATTTGTTTAGAAGATTACAGAGACAGCTCTATTGTTCGCCTATAGATGATATTTGAAACTGGAATTGCTTGGAGAGTATGTTATTATAAACTAAATTATTTTGGCATATAAATAAACATACATATAAATACTATTACTACATATATACTATACTTATATAAATACTAGTTATCATCAACAGCCTTTAATAGTCCACTGCTGGACATAGGCCTCTCCTTAGAAAGGAGGTTTTGGCCTACTATACCACGCTGGCAAGACTAGGGCTAGGGTTTGTGTCAAGTTTTCCTTCTCTCTGCAGTGCTGTTGTCCTGCGTAGTTGGCTCCCTTAGTCGCGTCTTACGACACCCACGGGATGAATAGGGGTGGTGACACTCTGTATTCTTAGTCCGTCACCACACGGACTATTACTACATATATACTATACTTATATAAATACTAGCTAACAACTACTAGTAATCAATACCTATATCACAAATATGAAAGTAAGTTTGTTTGTTACTCTTTTACGCCTTTTTTTTTTTTTTTTCCGTGCGGAAATCCCCTCGGATACCACCTGTCGGTGGCATGTCGGACTCGAACCGACTAAAACCGCACGCCGTCGCCGGGTACTTATAGCCGGGGAACCAGGTATACCCTAGAAAGGAAGTCCCTGGTGCCCCGACATACCTCGGGTCATCTACAGACGAGTAGACGACCCCCCCCGTGTGGGAACCCCATGTTCCCTGTGCTCCCTGGAAGCGAGCGCGCTTCGCAACGCGCTCGCCGCCACCCCGGCCTGCTTCTGCTAGGGTGACAGATGGCCTCACCTGTCACCCCCAGGCCTGCGCTTATGGAGGACGGAGGTCGTTCTGCGACCTCCGGCGCCTGAGTCGCCTGCGGTGCCTGGCCCGTTCCCGGGCCTGGCGGGCCGGGAGAGTCCTTTTTTTTTTTTTTTTTTTTTTTTTCCGTGCGGAAATCCCCTCGGATACCACCTATCGGTGGCATGTCGGACTCGAACCGACTAAAACCGCACGCCTTCGCCGGGTACTAATAGCCGGGGAACCAGGTATACCCTAGAAAGGAAGGCCCTGGTGCCCCGACATACCTCGGGTCATCTACAGACGAGTAGACGACCCCCGCCCCGTGTGGGAACCCCATGTTCCCTGTGCTCCCTGGAAGCGAGCGCGCTTCGCAACGCGCTCGCCGCCACCCCGGCCTGCTTCTGCTAGGGTGACAGATGGCCTCACCTGTCACCCCCAGGCCTGCGCTTATGGAGGACGGAGGTCGTTCTGCGACCTCCGGCGCCTGAGTCGCCTGCGCTGCCTGGCCCGTGCCCGGGCCTGGCGGGCCGGGAGAGTTCTAAACCTCTCCCGGTCCCGCTCCGCCGTCTCCTTCGCGAGCATAACTTGCTCGCAGAAGGAGACGGCAGAGTTCCACGCACTCTCGCTCCGCACGATAGCCGCAATCAGGCTATCGAGCGAGAGAACTCCCACTCCGATGGCCGCCACGAGGTCTCGCCTCTGCTCAACCCACGCCGGGCACTCTGCCAGCGTGTGGAGAGCCGTGTCCACGGTCTGGCCATCGCAGTGGTGGCACTCAGGCGTTGGCTCCTTGCGGATCAGACACAGGTGTTCTCCGAAACATCCCTTCCCAGTGATCACCTGCGTCAATCGGTATGAGAGGGTCCCGTGACGCCTCTCGAGCCAATCCTCCATAACGGGTCTTACCGCCGCGATGACGGCGTGCCCGACTCTTTTACGCCTAAACCACTAAAACGATTTAAAAAAATATTTCATAAATGGAAAGCTACTTTATCAGAGAGAAACATGGGCTACTTTTTACCGCGATAACCGATATACCCACGGGCGGAGCCGCGGGCAAAAGCTAGTTTCAAAGGCCGGAGCAATACGCTTCGGCCCCGGTGGACAGGGGGCAGCGGTTGTCAGCTGCCCCATCGCGGCGGCCCAGAAGGTCGCCGATGGACGGAGCCTCCTGGTCGGAGGTTTCCTGAGGGCGCAGGCACGGCTCCTGCAGGCCCGACCGGCAAGGTGCTTCAGGTGCCTGTCGGTGGGTCACGTAGGGGTGCACTGCACGGCGGAGGCCACCGTAGGTGACCGATGCTTCCGCTGTGGCCAGCCCGGTCACAAGGCGGGTGGCTGCAACGCTCCGCTGCGTTGCTTTAGGTGCGCAGCGGGGGGCAAGCCTGCCGACCACCGGGTTGGTGGTAAGGCCTGTGCCCTATCGCGACCGAAGCCGGGAGGCCGACCTTCCGCCTCCGAGCCGCTGATCCAGACGGAGAGTGCCGCTGGACAGCCGCAAAGTTCGCTGCGGGATGCGGGGATGGAAGTCCAGTGATGGATCCACATCTCCGCATCCTCCAGGTGAACGTAGGCCACGGTGCCGATGCTCAGGATCTTCTGCTCCAGAGCATGGCACAGTGGTCCATCAACATCGCCGCTATCGCCGAGCCATATGTCCATCGGTTTCTCGGGCCTGCCTGGGAGACCGACTTGGACGGCACGGCGGCCCTGGTGCACGGTACCGCAGCCGGCACTCCACCTCTTGCAGTAGTTGCAAGGGGACGGGGCTGTGTAGCGGCGATAGTTGGAGATATAGCGGTCGTGGCCGCTTATTTCACGCCGAACCGAAACCTAACTGAGTACGAGCAATGGCTCGCTCAGCTGGCCGTCGTCGTCGATGCCTGTCGCCCCCACCCGGTTCTTGTGCTGGGGGACTTCAACGCCTGGTCGCAGGCTTGGGGTTCCCTGCGCACGAACCCGAGTGGCAGGGCATTGGAGAACTGGGCTGAAAGATTCGGCCTAGTTCTCCTAAACCGGGGGGCCGTGGCCACGTTCGTGACGGCGAGGGGTAGTTCGATCGTGGACATCTCGTTCGCGTGCCCCTCGCTAGCGCGTCGTGTCCAAGGCTGGCGCGTCGTTGTCGGGGAGGAGACAGGTTCGGATCACCGATATATTCGGTTTGACGTCTCCGCCCCTGCAGATGGCGCGCCGGTCAGACCGGCACCACCTGAACCACGTTGGGCGCTCAAGCGCTTAGATCGCGACCTCCTCCTGGAAGCCGCCATCGTACAGGCCTGGGCTCCTGCGCCGGACAGGCCTGTCGACGTCGATGCTGAGGCACAGTGGTTCCGGGAGGCCATGACCCGCGTCTGCGATGCGGCGATGCCTAGGGCTCAGCCCAATACTGCAAGGCGCCAGGTCTACTGGTGGTCGCCGGAGATCGCACGGCTGCGTCAAGCCTGCGTGACCGCGCGCCGCCAGTGGTCCAGGTTCCGCAGGAGGCGTCGCCGCCCCGAAGATGCGGCAGCGAGAGAGGCGGAGCTGTTAGCGGGTTACAGGGTTGCCAAGAGGACCCTTCAGGCAGCGATAAAGCGGGCCAAGAGCGAGGCCCGCCGCGAGATGCTGGAGACACTGGAGCGGGATCCGTGGGGACGCCCCTACCGTATGGTTAGGGGCAAGATGCGCCCATGGGCCCCGCCGCTCACACGGTGTCTTCAGCCAGAGCTGCTTGAGAGGGTCGTTGGCTCCCTGTTCCCAACGCGAGTGGTGGAGCATACTCCGCCACAGATGGCTCCGCCTCCGGCGCTTGAGGCGCCTAACGTGGATGACGACGACGTGCCTGAGGTCACTGGGGTGGAACTAAGGGTGGCGGTGTTACGGCTTAAAGCCAAAAACACCGCCCCGGGACCCGATGGCATTCCTGGCCGAGCGTGGGTCCTGGCCTTAGTCGACGAGGCTCTCGAGCCCCGACTGCGAGGGTTCTTCAGCGCATGCCTCGAGCGGGGCCAGTTTCCGAAATTGTGGAGGACGGGGAAACTGGTCCTCATCCGAAAGGAGGGGTGCCCGGCGGACTCACCGTCCGCCTACCGGCCCATAGTGTTGCTTGACGAGGTGTGCAAGCTCTTTGAAAGAGTGATTGCAAGGCGCCTCGTCAAGCATCTCGTGATGGTTGGGCCGGATCTGGCGGACAACCAGTACGGTTTCCGTCAGGGGCGCTCCACCGTGGATGCGATCATGCGCGTGAAGGCTCTGGCGAAGGAAGCAGTCTCCCGGGGTGAAGTGGTGTTGGCGGTGTCCTTGGACATCGCCAACGCGTTCAACACTATGCCCTGGAGCTGCATCAGGGAGGCGCTCGTGTATCACGAAGTGCCTCTCTACCTCCGCCGCATAGTCGGGGCATATTTGTCGGAGAGAGCCGTCGTCTACCCCAGTAGGACCGGTCTCGGTAAGCGTGAAATGTCGTGCGGTGTTCCGCAGGGGTCGGTGTTAGGGCCACTCTTGTGGAACATCGGCTACGACTGGGTGCTTCGTGGTGCCTTCTTGGATGGTGTCGCCGTCGTGTGCTACGCGGACGACACACTCGTGACGGCGCGCGGCAAGACGCACCACGAGGCAACCCTGAGGGCCACGGCGGGGGTTGCCCAAGTCGTTGAGCGTATCCGGCGGCTGGGTCTCGAGGTGGCTCTGCACAAGTCCGAGGCCCTGTTCTTCCACGGGCTTCGGAGGAAGCCGCCTGAGGGATCTAGCCTCACGGTAGGAGGCATTCGCATCGGCATCGAGCCCTCGATCAGGTATCTGGGGCTCGTACTCGATGGCCGATGGGACTTCGGATATCATTTCCGAGGTCTGGTCCCCAAGTTGGTTGGGGCAGCGCGTGCGTTGGCGCGGCTGCTGCCCAACATGAAGGGACCCGATGACTCCTGCAGGAGACTCTACTCGGGGGTTGTGCGGTCCATGGCCCTTTACGGGTGCCCGGTATGGGCGGGGGCCCTGAAGGCCAGCAACGTCGCGATACTGCGACGACCGCAGCGAATGCTGGCCATCAGGATCATAAGGGGGTACCGCACGATCTCCTTTGAGGCAGCGAGTCTCCTGGCCGGAACTCCACCGTGGGACCTGGAGGCGAGAGCCCTTGCGGCACTGTATCAGTGGCGCAAGGAGGCGCAGGAGTTGGGTCGATGCCCCGAGATTCGAGAAATCGATGACCGGAAATCCCAACTCCGCCAGGTCATCATAGGGGAGTGGAGGGAACGACTCGGGCAACCGAGCGCTGGGCACGCCGTCATTGCGGCGGTAAGACCCGTTATGGAGGATTGGCTCGAGAGGCGTCACGGGACCCTCTCATACCGATTGACGCAGGTGATCACTGGGAAGGGATGTTTCGGAGATCACCTGTGTCTGATCCGCAAGGAGCCAACGCCTGAGTGCCACCACTGCGATGGCCAGACCGTGGACACGGCTCTCCACACGCTGGCAGAGTGCCCGGCGTGGGTTGAGCAGAGGCGAGACCTCGTGGCGGCCATCGGAGTGGGAGTTCTCTCGCTCGATAGCCTGATTGCGGCTATCGTGCGGAGCGAGAGTGCGTGGAACTCGGGGCACCAGGGCCTTCCTTTCTAGGGTATACCTGGTTCCCCGGCAATTAGTACCCGGCGAAGGCGTGCGGTTTTAGTCGGTTCGAGTCCGACATGCCACCGACAGGTGGTATCCGAGGGGATTTCCGCACGGAAAAAAAAAAAAAAAAAAAAAAAAAAAAAAAAGGATTCTTTTTAGTGCTCTGATGATAGTATACACGTTCTCTCATCGCCATATGTCAATTTTACACTATATTATGTCTCAACATATTTATCACAATGGTCTATGCCCTGGTTTAAACTGTACTATACGTAAGTTAATGAGGATGACAATTTGGGCCTTAAAATCGTAGAATACGGTCGATCTAATATTCAAATTAGAGAACAAGATGAACATAATTTAAAAAAACATTTTACTTCGACGCGATGTTTACTTACAGAGTTCTTCTATCCACTTAAGTAAATAATATAATAATATGAAACATTCACATGCTGTGTTGGTTTATGGGGAACAGGTAAAGTTCTTAATTAAAGAACATTTCGGGTCGCTTGTTAAAATCTTTTTGAAGTAGGCTTCGAGATTGTATCAATAAATATGGAACTTCTTAACTTAATTGTGGAGGAGTTGCTGGATTTCTGTCCCTCCTACTCAAATGTAGGATCTTCTAGCGAAGGTAGATGATATGATGTTGGGAAGCTATCATGACCATCATCAACTTCCTTTAATAGTCTTTTGTCTTTCGTCTTAGGAGGTTTTGGCCTACTACATCACACTGGCCAGACGGGTCTATTTCAAGTTTTCTTTATCTTTTTGCAATGCCGTTGTCCTTTGTAGTTTGCTCCCTTCGTCTCTTACGATACCTACGGAATGAATAGGGATGGTGACAATCCGTGTTCTTAAACCGTCACCACACGTAATATATTATATGGTATATATAGTTAGGAAAGCTATATTACATATTATATGCTAGTTAGCTATGTGCTATACAGCATTTATATTTCGTGGTAAATGGCATTCGAGTATATATTTTCAATGTAAGTAGAAGGCTCTACATTTCTAAAGTATTTTATATGCTTACTCAATGTATGTAAGTCTTGAATGAATCTTCATAACTTGTTCTAATGTGGTAATATTTCCGCATTGTGGCGTTTAACTGACTACGTCCGTATTGGTTGAAACGTCTAGTAATTCCAAAGAACGTATATCACGTGATCGTGTTAATTCCTTTGTGAAGACAATAATCGCAATAAATCTAAATAGAATAGAATATTATTTATTACAAAAATAAAACAAAAGTTAAATAACAACATACACAAAGAAACTAAAAATCAAGAAAGGTTTGATAAACACGTTAATAAGCGTCACTTTTCAATATGTCAATCTGTCATACCTGTCAGAATTGACATGACACGTCAATATGCCACGTACCCAATCACGCGTATAGAAATTGTTACTTATTATAACTATTACTTATCAACTAATATTTCTCAACCTATGTCCCATAAAAAACCTTTATATTGTCATTTTCTTATTCTCTCATTATTCTTGAAAACTAATTTAATGATTGGGAGAGCTATGCTTCGGCATATAATATGGGAATTATACCATGATCTCACAGAAAACCGGAGACAAGCAATCCTTTCTTTGCATTTCACTGAGGATGGAATCAAACCCCTTCCCTTGTACTAGTGGAGAACTCACAGGACGACGCAATTGAACATATTCATTAGGTACGTATTTATTTATTTAAATATTCAAAAATTCCATGTACCTCTCTATTATCTAGTTAACTAAACTGAAGTTTCTGTAATCAAAATTAAGCATTTTTCCAAATCAGCGACCCTCGGTATTCACACCGTGGAACCAAACCACACACAAAGTTGTTTAAAACAAAATTTGGCTTACTACATTTGTGCTTAAAACGAGCTAAACGAATAATAGTCAAATATCTGTCTGTTTTATATTGTGACCTTATTCTTTTTTAAATAGGGACAAACGACCATTCACAGGTCTCTTGATGGTAAGTAATTATCACCGCCCATGGAGACTTGCAACTCTCTTGAGGTGGTAACTCACCTTTGACGAGAGTCAAAACTCCGTTGCTGCCTTTTAACTCCCTCCACAAGAGGGAGAGAAGTTTCTGCTCCGGTAATTTCACTCACTAGGTGAAAAAAAACTAAAGAATTGCCTGACACTAGTTTTCTGTGAGGCTGTGGTATCACTAGAGTCGAGCACGCCCATTTGTAGAGAAGCATGGCTATCCCACGGTCTCTACTTAATGCCTCTAAGGGTTTCTGAAAAAAGTCTTGATAAACAACAAGTGATGTATAAAGGGTTCTTAAAACGGAACCCTAAAAAGTGGTCGATTAAGGATTGTAGATGAGCTAGTAATAATACCTAACGCGTTCAAGCCAGCCTTCAAGGTCTTCAACGATAGCAATGGGCGTGTCAAACCATACGCAGTTCCATTACTAATACAATTTAAATTACTATATAATTCGTGTGGTATTATAGTTGAGGTAATATATCGTTAGAGATATTTTTTGTTTCGCCTAATGCCTTAGTCTATGGACGCTTGGAATAATAGGTTCGAAAACCTCATGTGCCCGAAGGTCTAATGTTACATAGTTCGTTTCATGGACATTTTTTATGGTATCTTTAGTGATGTTACCTGCTGGTAAGTCACTACTACCGCCCTGCAGCTGTAAGTGCGTTGCAATCTATACACTAGTTCATTTTTTTTTTTGTCATTGTAGCTGCTTTACGTTCCCAAGCGTCTTCAAGTCAGGTACGTGGGCGGCCATAAATATAAAAAAATTAGAACCTTATGCAATGTGTACATTGAGCTGATCCCAAAAAGAAATTGGGAAAGGTGCTGATGATGGTGAGGAGATTACTGAACTTGTCAACTTACAACGCTGGTCTAGTTTGGACTCTTGTGTTTTTTTCAGCGTGTTTTGGATTAGGCGACTGTGTGTTTTTATGGTATGGAGGGTAAACAAGGAGATAGTTTACCTGATGGTAAGTAACTGAGGTAGCTCATAGACACGAACAACTCAAGAGACTCAACTCAAGTGCATCACTTATCTGGTTGAAATCAACGAGAAACCAGCTTAACATAGGTTTTCTGTGAGACTGTAGTATTCCCATATGTGCTATAGCACGGGTCTCCTACAACACAATTATTATTAGCTGCAGAACTGACAACCGTTAGGGAAAACCAGTTCTTGAGTGGAGACTGTGTCTCGGTAAACGTAGTGTAGGAGCCCACAGGCCAGGTGAAGTCACGATTTGCGCAAGATGGCTGGCAGGAGCTGGATGCGAGAAGCCCAAAATCGATCTAACTGAGAGAGGTCTATGTCCAACAGTGGACTGCGATAGGCTGAAAATGATCATGATGACGTATCAAAAGATTTCAAACTGTAAAGTTTTAAAACCTATACTTATATTATAAACTAGCTGAGACCCGCGGTGTTACCCGCGTTTGTTGTTATAACCGCGAGCAACGCCGCGGGGCGAAGCTAGTCTAAAAAAAGTAGCCTAAGTTACTCCTTATGTCATCAGCTATCTGCCAGTGAAAGTCCCGTCGAAATCGGTGCAGCCGTTCCTGAGATTACCCGGAACAAACAGACAGACAGACAGACAAAAATTGTAAAAAATGTTATTTTGGCAAATGTACCGTGTAAACATACATATGCATTTAGTAAAAAGCGGTTATTTTAATATTACAAACAGACACTCCAATTTTATTTATTTGTATAGATGTGAAAGTAAGTTTGTTTGTTTTTGTGTTTTTTACACTTTCACGCGTTAACCACTTGATAGATTGTAAAAACTCTTTCACCAATGGAAAGCTACATTATCAAAGCAAAAGGCAAAATGGCAAAAAAAAATGGCAAAAGCTAGTAATAAATAATTGTCTGTGAGATCTAATCTCGTAAAGTTCTTCTGGTTTTTTAATCTTCGTAATTCTTGTCTTTCGACCAAAGAAACGAATAAGAATTCTACAAGACGTAACCAACAAGATCCACGTAACATCGTATGACAGACAATAAACAGCACATCAAACGGCCATCTTGAGGAAAAACTCATTAAACTTTAACAACTTTTGACATTCACAAATGCGCGGTTACCAAGTCTGACGAACTTTATTCATACTTTGTAAGGAGTTTGAATTTGTAGTTGTTTTTAATATTTAAATGTATGAGGTATGAAATGAGGTTGTTTTTCTAGTGTATGTATGTTTCTTGTGCACCTTAACAGCTTGACACATTTTGACGTTTGACGTGTCGTGAGACAAGTCTTAATTGTCAAAGTGACAATAGAAAATTATAAACATCAAATTGTTGTTTTTGTATACATTGTTACGCAGTTGGGTTTTCTGTTTTTTGTTTGTATAATTAGCTTGTTTATCTTTGGTAGGTAAAAAAATATTAATTTCTATACGGTTCCTTTTTTTTTTCCGTGCGAATATCCCCTCGGATACCACCTATCGGTGGCATGTCGGACTCGAACCGACTAAAACCGCACGCCGTCTCGGGTACTAATAGCCGGGGAACCAGGTATACCCTATCTATACGGTTCCTAGTTGTTACTTACAATACCCGAACATTGTATGTCACATCATTAGCCTTTAATAGTCCACTGCTGGACATATGCCTCTCCTTAGAAAGAAGGTTTATGTGTATTGTATGTATTTATCAGAACATGTTTGTCAGGAGTGGAATCGAATTCACGACCTCTGATTTATCAGTCTGGATGGCTTACCACTACCAACAGACCCCTCCATAATGTTACTGATGATTTTGTTTTAAGAGAATTATTGGTAGTTTCTTTTTTAATATATGTTTGTTTTGTTTCAGATTACGATATAGGAAAACAACGAGTGCCACCATATACCAAGTGTTCTTTACTAAGAATTTAAGATTAGGTAAGTACTTGTTATAATACTTTGAAGGTATATTTTATAAGAATTGCAAAGCGAATACCCATGGCCTGTCGGTCTAGTGGTTAGTGACCCTGACTGGTAAACCGGAGGTCGTGGGTTCGATTCCCACCCAGGACAAATATTGTGTGATGAGCACGGTCATTTGTTCTGTGTCTGGGTGTAATTTATATATAATATGTATGTATTTAAAAATATTTAAGTATGTTTATCAGCAGTCTGGTTACCATAGTACAGGCTCTGCCTAGTTTGAGATCAGACGGCCGTGTGTGAGATGTGTGGTATATATTATATTTTTATTATATTGTTAAAAGTAGTACTCGTACTAAAACGAAAAATAGGCATTGGTTCATTACGTCACCAGCAGCTACGATCAACACATCCGCTCTCGCCAACGGCTCGCGCGCGACTTTCTCTCCACCGAGACAGAGCACGCGAGACAACTATATTAACAGTACACGTGTAATTTAGATGGAAAACCACGGTAGCCTGTCCATGTAGTCACGGATTAAGAATACGGAGGATCACCACCCATATTCATCCCGTGGGTGTCGTAAGAGCGGACTAAAGGAGCAAACTAGAACAACTTCACTGTAAAAAGAAAGAAAACTGAAAACAAACAGTATACCAACCCGTCTGCCCAGCGTGATATAGTAGGCCAAAACCTTCTTTCTAAGAGGAGGCTTATGTCTAGCAGCGGACAATTAAAAGCTGTTGATGATGATACGATAGCCACTTACCATTAGGTGATTCACCTCCTCATCAGCCACCTGTCATAAACTGCACAAATTGCGTAGTGGTTTAAGCGGTCGCCACGCCGCTTCCTATTACGCCGAGTGTTGTGGGTTCAAACCCCACATGGGACGACACTTTGTGAGATCCACAAAGTGTTGTTCTGAGTCTGGGTGTTCTTTGTGTCCGTTTCATGTATGTTTGTAAAGTCCCCCGCGACACAGGATATATTCCTAATGCGGGAGTTGTCTTTTTAAAAAGATGAAAGATGAAAAGATAAAGATAAAAATAAGTAAACCAATAACACCGGATTTTAAGCCTTACCAATGACAATAGTCATAATTAACAGACGGCTATCATTGTGGGTCAATGGTGGTTCAAATAATGGACCTGATGGGATGGCAATTCAGCTTTCGCTATTACGAAGTACGGTACTTCGACACATGCTTTGTTAAAACCAGAATAAATTTAATTCAATCTCTGTTGAGGATATAAGTTTAAAAAATAATTCTTAATAGCTTTGATATTAAACCAGAATTGGAACTCATTCATCAGTTCATAAACATATAAATTCAGGTGATGTTCTGATTTATATCAAAAACTTAACTTAAATTAAGACTTAAAAAAAATGGTCACCAAATCTTTATTTACCACGTCCGTAGCAAAAAAGCATACGGCCCTGTTGGTAAGCTGTTACGAAAGCCTATTGCAACACCAAGGCATTCGCAGACGCGGAACCGGCTTTCGCATAGACAATCATGGATTGGAGGAATACTGACTCCTAGTAGGCAATAACTATACGAGGATATTTCTTGAGTATTGCATTTAGATCACGTCATCACGTCACATACATAGGTGGGGTGGTATAAAGTTTGTGTCAAGTTTTTCTTCTTTTTGCAGTGCTGTTGTCCAGCTTAGTTTGCTCCATTAGTTGGCTTTTACAACACCCACGGTTTGTTTTTTGTAAAGTAGGTACATAAACAGACAACAGAATAGAGGCAGTGACACTTCATATTCTTAATCCGTAACCATAGTTATAATATAAACGGCATACCACTTGGCCACGTAGACACCATCAAAGATTTAGGTTTGATACTTGACTCCAAACTAACTTTTGTTCCCCACATGGCAAATGTTGTAAAGAAAGCGTCAAAAATCCTGGGTTTTCTTATTAGAAATAGCAAACCATTCAGCTCTCCTCAAACTAAAATTGTACTGTATTGTAGCCTTGTAAGAAGCATACTTGAGTATTGTGTCGTAGCTTGACGTCCTCACTATGCTGCACATAGCCTTAGAATTGAACGAATCCAAAAGCGTTTCTTGAACCATCTTGCCTACTCTACGGGTCTTGCAAAGAAACAACCAAGCTACTTGAAACGCCTCAAATATTTCAAAATTGACTCACTCAAATATTTCAACGCAGGAACTCATCTGATTTATTATTTTTATTTAAATTACTAGTATAGTATTATAGTAGGCCAAAACCTCCTTTCTAAGGAGAGGCCTATGTCCAGCAGTGGACTGTTATAGGCTGTTGATGTGATGTGATGATGTGATGATTTAAATTACTACACAACAATATTGATTGCCCAGATTTACTTTCAAAATTTAAATTCAATATACCTCACAAATATCCCCGAAAACCAATGATGCTCCTACATCCTCCTTTGCGAAAGTCGGTTTTAGGTTCCAACTCGCCTGTTTCACGGCTAACTTCGCCTGTTTCACGGCTAAGCAAGAAATACAATCAAATCATTAAGCAGATAGATATTTTTGGCACAAAATTTCAACGATTTAAGAACCGAGTCCACAACCTTACTGTCGATTAGCTATGTACTAATTGTTGTTCTATTTGGAGATAGTACCTATCTGTAATATTAGGTTATAGGTTCTACAACCTTTTATTTTCCTACTTTTTTCACAACCCTTGTTAATAGGTAGTATTGTTTTTTTCTGTTTTTTTTTAAAGCCATATTATATTATATGCATGCGGTGTTTACCTACATAAGTTATGCACTTAGATTAAGGTCAATACTATGTTCTATTTTTTACGAATGTTTTTGTGTAATAATTACTGGTAAACCAAAAATAAATAAATAAATAAAAAACCACACGCATATAGATAGTCCAAAAAAAATAGATACAATCTGGTGTTTGGATACCACCCAAAGCTTTACATTCCCAATTTAATAAACATTATTTACAGCAAACTTAAGAGGATACTTCGGTTCCTTAAAGTACTGTCTCAATAAAGAACTCGTTACAGCCACCCCTAACTGGGTCAATGCCAATACACATCCAAATACAGTCGTAAAGATAAACATGTCCCTTGACAACCCTCAATCTATTCACCAAAGTTGTCCATTTTTCACCTACAAACTTGCGACGCAATAGCAACCCTAATAGGCAGCAATAAAATACACATTGTATTGAACGCTAATGATATATTTGTAGGGTTACCACGTTTAGTATGAGACCTTTATACATTCTAACTTTTGAAGTTTGTAATCTTTTACTGTATTTGGTAGTATATTTCTTCTTATACAGCTTGTTTAAACAAGTAAAATTTGAATTTGTGCTATCCCAGAGAGCCCACGAGAGGCGATCTTTAAGTCTAATAAGTTGTCTACTCTCTATGACAAATAACTTTGTTATGAGTTCTGACAATTATAGCGTACCTTGTAATATACATGTTTATCAGCACTCTGGTTACCACAGTACAGGCTCTGCCTAGTTTGGAATCAGACGTCCATGGGATAACCTCCACACATGGATGCCAGCAACTAAAGGGACTCAAGTTCGTTGTTTTCTGTGAGACCGTGAAGGAGGGACGCGAACAAGGCGCTATCGCATACGGTTGGTGGAAAGAAAAAGAAAATTGTTTTGTTCTTGCATTCTCTCTGCTCTTGTCACTGATTGGTTATTTTAAATTCCTCTTCAGTATCAGCTAATCAGTGTAGAGAGGAGAGAGAAATGCAAGGCCAAAACAATTTTCTTTCTCTGTCTAACGGCCATACGCTATCACTTACAGAGACCATACTCGTATATGCGCGCAGTGCCTCAAATTTAATGTTAATATTATTATTTTGTCTTAGAATCACGTCTGGAATTTCATTAAAAATCAGCATTTTCAAGAAGTTATGCATGTTCAAGATTCCAAGTATTTATTTTCTCCTAATTTAAGCTGTCTTATCAACTTACGAAAACAGGTAAAATTGTTGCCAAAAATTCTACAAAATGTAAAATAAAATATGTAATTCAGTACTCTACCTAAATAGATATATTACACCCAGATGTGCATTACAACCAGACACAACAAATGATCGTGGCCATCACACAAAGATTGTGGGACCCGAACTCATAATCTCTCACTTTGCAGTCAGGATCACCAACCGACTTCAAACCGACTCAAGATAAAGACAAAAGTGTATGTATGTAATTTATTATTAGGAAAATACTTTGGTATAAGTAAAGTGCGGTGCCCCTAACTTAGGGTAGATATAACGCATGTTGTAAGAGCAATAAACATTCAAACATTCATAAATTCCCACCGGAATCGCCGGTAGGTTCTTTATTTGTTACAGTTTTTTTTTGTAAACTTTACTAAAAAGCTTTTTTATATTACGAAATAACCACAGAGTTAACAAATAAATATTTACTTACACGAGTATGAGCGCCCAATACACAGTAACATATTTATTTTAATTAAAGTGCTATTTATTTTCTGATTGGTTATAGTTTTTGCGGCAAAAACATAAGTATGTTGCAGCAATTACTTTTTAAATTAAACGTTGGCGTTTAATTTAACATCGTGGGAAAGCACACAATAGCCAGCTCAACCAGAGTAATACCGTTCCAAAAGACCGGTGTTTGGCAGTTCTTTCTTTGCTTTTTACCGAGTGAGCGAGATTACCAATGCCCCTACCCCCTGATTCTGGGGTAGGGTCAAAGTGCAGCATCGCAAGTGCGTCCAGTACGCACTTGCGTCGACTACCCGATGGTAAGTGACTACCGCCGCCCGTGGTCACATGTGCCCCACATGGCCGCCTTTTGAGTGGCCCCCTCTCAGAACTTTTTTTTTCTTAAAAATATTTGCACACATTTCACACACGGTCGTCTGATCAAACTAGGCAAAGCCTGTACTATGGTAACTAGACCTCTGATAAACATACTTATATATTTCTAAACACATACATATTATAGACAAAATACACTCAGACACAGAACAAGCTCATCACACAATTAGTTGTCCTGGGTGGGAATCGAACCCACGACATCTGACGTAGCTGTCAGAGTCACTAACCATTAAACCAACAGGCCAGACCTAGATGAGAGGGCGGCTATTCGGTAACATAACTAACACTCAAATATACACAAAGTGCTAATAAAACTGAGTAACTTCCCGTCATCACGGGTTACGGTTACCCAACAATTCGTCTTTCACCCAACAAATATTTATATATAGCCTTTATATACAAACAAACTTTTTCGACGGACATTCGTCCATAAACTAGCCCAACAATACATTCTTATATCATTGTGGGTACAAGTTTGTTTTTCACGCTTGACTGACGATTGAAAGGTCTCGAAGAAATAATATTAAGTCGATGGTTTCTATGGGTGTATATATATGTGTATGTGTTTTTATTTCATATTAAATGTATTGTAGACAATGCTTATCTAATACTAGCTGACTTTTAAAAGGAATAATTTTTCCCCGTTTTTGCAACATTCTCCATTGGTGCCCCGCTCGTATTGGTCTTAGCGTGATGATATATAGCCTATAGCCTTCCTCGATAAATTGGCTATCTAACGTTGAAAGATTTTTTCAAATCGGACCAGTAGCTAATGAGATTAGCACGTTCAAACAAACAAACTCTTCATAATATTAGTTTAGATTTTGGATATTAATGTCAGTTTATTTATTTTATTACTCTTTCATGCCTTAGGTAGTTCACTGATCATTTTCTATTAGCGATGTGAAGACTGCAGAGCAAGACAGTAGATATAACACGCAAACAATTAGTGTAATGATATCAACATTTTAAAAATAATTTTACTAGTACATTTTTTTAATAATAATATGAAAATAACTAATCTTACCTCCACGGATGGCGTAGTGGCTTAAGAGGCCACCTCTGAGGCTGAGTGTTGTGGATTCAATCCCCACATGCGACAATACTTTGCGTGATCCACAAATTGTTGTTCTGAGTCTGGGTGTACTTTGTGTCCTTTTCATGTATGTTTGTAAATGTCCCCTGCGACACAATATATATTCTTAATGCGACTCCTATAATTTGTCATCAACGTTATAAAAATTGTTTTCTTGGTACAAGTTTCTAAATAATAACGATGGATGGCGTAGTGGTTTGTGTAACGGACTGCTATTCCAAAGGTCGCGGGTTCGATTCCCGCTCAAGTCAAACATTTGTGTGCATGAACATTTGATGTTTGATTTGGTCTGGGTGTTTCTATGGATAATATGTATGTATTTACAAAAAAAAAAGGATATATGTATTTATATCAGTTGTCTAGTACCCATAGTACAAGCTCTGCTTAGTTTGGGACTAGTTGGCGATGTCATTTCTAAGGAGTTCTAAGGAGTGTCAAAGGAGTTCTAAGGAGAGGCCTGTCCAGCAGTGGACTAGTATAGGCTGTTGATGATGATGATGATGAGCCAGGTCAGATCAACACTCTGAATGGGTGACCATTATCTTAACACATTGTGACCCCTCCGTTTTGGCCTACTATACCACGCTGGCCAGACGGGTTGGTATAGGGTTTGTTTCAAGTTTTCCTTCTCTTTGCAGTGCTGTTGTCCTGCTTAGTTTGCTCCCTTAGTCGGCTCTTACGACACCCACGGGATGAATTGGGGTGGTGACAATTTGTATTCTTAATCCGTCACCACACGGACAGTGCGTGTTGGCGATGTGCGAAAAAAAAAAAAAAAAACTAATTTCCCTTTGCGCGGACTCTAACCATTGACTTCAATACACCGACATCGTTAAGAATTGTAATAAACTGTATGTTAGATATAAATATAATATAATATACCCTCAAAAAAATACAAATAGTGTTTTAAATGGTGTAGTTCTAACGTAGCAAGACAAGGAAGCACAAACGATTGGGAAACCACCTTCTTTTTCTCAGAGTTCTGTAGAATGTATAACACACATTTAGTTGGGGCTAGAGAATATTTTTGTTTAGTTTAGTACCGCCGTTTATATTCTTAACTAGCGGTGAGACCCGCGGTGTTACCCGCGTTTGTTGTTATAACCGCGGGCAACGCCGCGGGGCGAAGGGCGGGGCATTTAGTAAAAAGCGGTTATTTTAATATTACAAACAGACACTAAAATTTTATTTATTTGTACAGATTAATAATATGTCGTCTGCTATGTTTGCCTGTTCGGAACACAATAGCACACTCGCAAGCGTGTAATTTACATTAAATTAAAAATCAAATTAAATTAAAATATTTCCTTATTAGAGTTAATATTTATTTATTTACATCTATCAATTTTCCTTCTCCCTCCTCTTTAATGTAGTGAAGGATTAATAAAACAGACTATAACGTTGACGGGCCTGCTGGTCAAGTGGTTAGTGACCCTGACTGCTAAACCGGAGGTCGTGGGTTCGATTCCCACCCAGGACAAATATTGTGTGATGAGCTTGTTCTGTGTCTGGGTGGAATTTATCTATAATATGTATCTATTTAACCAGTCCAGTCTGGTTACCATAGTACTGGCTCTGCCTAGTTTGGGAACAGACGGCCGTGTGTGATATTTATTATAAATTATTATATTATATTATATAAATCCATCCCGTGGGTGTCGTAAGAGCTGACCTAGGGAACAAACTACAAGGACAACAGCACTGCAAAGAGAAAGAAAACTTGAAACAATGCCTTTTTTTTTTTTTTTTAACGTGTGGAAATCCCCTCGGACCGTCACCCCACCGGGGTTTGCGGCGGGATGGTTTGTCGGACTCGGACCGACTAAAACCACACGGTGTGCCACTCTGCGCCTGTAATAGGAGGGATCCGGGAACAGCTGTTATTAAGACATCCGGACCCCTCCTAGCGCCGGCCCGCTCCTGTTGCGGGCTCCGTCTCAAAAATGATTTCCTCTCTTTAGGCGACGTCCGGCACACGCGGACGCCGCCCCCTCGCGGCTGGCCAAACTAATGCGGGTGGAGGGGAAACCCACCCCGTCCACCCGCCGCCACACTCAGGGCGGCATGAGGCGGTGATAGGCGCGCCTTCGCCGACCGGTTCGCCGGCGGCGGATCGGGTCCGAGTGGAGGTCGTCCTCCCGGGCCTTCTCCGCCGCCTCCTTCGGCGAGATTACTTCCTCGCAGAAGGTTGCGACCGCGGTAAAACAACTGTCGCTACCGGCCATGGAGCGTACTACGGCCGGTAGCGAGAGATCCACTCCGATGACTGCAGTGAGGGCCCGACGCTGCGTCGCCCATGCGGGGCAGACCGCCAGCGTGTGCTGAACGACCAACGAGCCATCGTGGCTTGGCGAGCGGCTTCGCGCCACTCGCGCACGTCTTCGGGCGGAGGGCGAAATCCGCTCTCCGCCCGGGAGTCAGCCACTCGCCGATAAACTTCGGCGAGCACTTCCGCCTCCAAATCCCACGGGGGAGTTCCGGCCAACGCGCACCCCACCTCCGTCGTAACGGTGCGGTAACCGCGTATGGCTCTGACCGCCATTACCATCTGAGGGCGCCAGAGGCGTGCCCTATTCTGTCCACCCAAATTGGGCAAAAGTCGCCCTAGGGCAGACGCAGCGCCGACACTTAAAACAATGCCTATACCAACCAGTCTGGCCAGCGTAATATAGTAGGCCAAAACCTCCTTTCTAAGGGTAGGCCTTTGTCTATAAATTCCCGTCAAGAAAGTAAATACAGAATTTTGCTTTCAAGTCACAGTTAACCTAACTTTACTTACTAAATTTAGATTTTTCTGAATTAGAGTCCAAACTAACTTAATCAAGAAATTTGGTATTCTAGTCTTTCATGAAAATAAGTCAATTTTAGCTACTTTTGTAAGAGACCGTATTATTAGCCTTGGACTCTCTGCATTATTAGAGTTCGCCTTCATTCAATGCATGTTTTTTTCTAAAACATTTGGTTAGAAGCAATTTATTTGTCTGTGATGCTAATTTTAGTGGTCTGGATGTATAACAATGGTTTTTCATTTGAATACTACGTGTAATATTGCTTTGTAAACTACCGAACAATTATGAAAGTTATAATAAGAGTCAGTGAATTAAGATATTTGAGATATTCTGTTTGCACGAAATTACTTTCAAACGTGGATTTCGGTAACCGTGATCCTTTTCGTTAACATTAAAAAGTAAGTTATATCTACTTAGGATATTCCCAATTTACGGTATTTTACATTACTTTAATGTATCTCTGCTGGTTTACGAGGCTAAGGCATTGGACTTGCGGTCAAGAGGTCGTGGGTTTGAATTCTGAGGAGTACACTATAGACGTCAACCCACTCCTAACAGAAGCAAGTTAGCTTAGCTGGAGAGGTTAATGGGAATACTAGTAATTTCGGTTGCTAGTAAACCTTTAAAAAATAAAAAAAATAAAAACCCCCACTAGGCAAGTTTATTTGCGACCTCTTAAACAATAATCGTTACATTTCAGTCGATTTACATAAAAACATAATGAATACACTTAAACCTACCTCAGGAATTACACTATTAACTGGTAAAAACCGTACAAAATATCCGTTCAGTTTATCGTTTCAGTTTATCGCGTTTATTCAGACAGACAGACGCGGCCGGATTACTTCATTTTATAATATGTTAGGATTCTATTCAAGGCTGCCATTAGATGTTTTAATTCAAGGGAAAACAAAATAGTTTTGCTACGACTACGCGTAACTATATATGTAGCTATCTTATGAATAAACTATATCATATCAAACTTTACCTGCCTGATTTATAATTCTCTTTTTTCAACTAGAGAGCTTTGTTTATTAAGAAAGGTCATAAGCCATAAAACATGCTAAAACCCATTGAAGTGCAATTTCCTCCACGTTTATGGTGACGATAAACTGAGGGAAACTACGTGAGACTGCTTGTACAAAGACGAAATGAGAAGATTACCTACAACAAAACTATTTTCTCAAGTTTTTAGTTTTGGTAACTTTGATGTTATACCCATAAAACAATATTAGTACAGTGAAATGAGACTCGAGAAATTTTTGCATATGTAGTGGTGTGTATATTACTCAGATCTTAGAGCGCGTTTCCACTATATCGTTCTGGCCTATACAAAAATGTTTCGATATCGTAACATTACTATTTAATTTTATACTTATCCCTAGCAACACTCTGATTTTTGTTTTCAATAAAAACAAGTTTTTATTTTAAAGAAAAAGGTTTTGACTTTATAAAAAAAAAGGTGTGTGTGCGATTCACACACGTTAGAAGTGAAACTTCAAAGAGGAGAGACCGATATTTAAATATTTTTTTTTTCCTTTCATCTAGGCTTTTAAAACTCCGGGGGGTCTACGGGGGGGTCAAAATTTTTGTTATTTTTGGCCTAGGACGCACCGTTTCCGAGATATTTCAATCTAAAGCAAAAAATCGTCACTTGATAGTGGAAAGTGGAAACACGCACAACCATACACTACTACAAACGCAAAAAAATTCTCCAAGCTAATTTACCTGTAAGGCTCTAGTATTTACATACCACCCTTTTCCAATGAGAATTTAAAATAAATAAAAATAAATGAACCAACTTTTGGAATAGTTTTAATAATTGAATTAGATAACAGGTTTTGAACCTACGCTGGGCAGACGGTTATTATAGGGTTTGCTTTAAGTTTTCCTTCTCGTTGTAGTGCTGTTGTCCTGCGTAGTTTGCTCCCTTAGTCGGCTCTTACGACACCCACGCTATGAACAGGGGTGGTATTATACATAGAACCACAAAGTAGTTACAACTAAATTAGTTAAAAAGTAATACAAAAAAAAACATTTGCTGTCTTCGTATACACAAAACAGCGCCATGTCTGACCCTCTCAAATATTAACCAAAAGGAATCAAGGTGCCACACAACAAATTTTACGCTTTCAAGTGAAATAAACTCAACCACGTAATTTTTTCTTTGTCGTCTTAACCCAAATATTACGCAGAATGGTTCTACGCGAGACTGATCTTCAATGCTGCTGTTAAAAACGTACCTTTAAAAGGCCCTAATTAGGTTTTGATTAGTTAGTTAATTGCTTTGAATTTGTTCGGTTTTACAAAGTACACTGAGTGTGGAATTTACGCCAATCAAGCACAATAAATATTATTTTCTTTGAATATCGTTTGTATATTAATTAAATTAATATTTGTCTTTGTACGTTTGAGACAATTCACCAAATATTCTTGTGTCAAAATTCATTTGGTCACGAAGAATATTTTTGATAAAATATTAAAAATGAAATAAAATAATAACTTTGCACATCTGCCACATTATAGTCTGATCCCAAACTAGGCAGAGCTTGTGTAACCAAACCGCTGATAAACATACTTATATATCTCTAAATATATACATATTGCAGAACTAATAGACAAATTACACCCTGACGCAGAACAAATAATCGTGATCATCCACAATTATTGTCCCTGGGTTGGCATCGAACCCGCGACCTGTAGCTTAATCTTTAGGATCATTAGCCACTTGAGCAATAGGCCAATCAGTCATATAGACTGATAGTGCAAGAGTGTAGAGTCCAAATACAAATAAATCCTTTTAAAAAAAGGACGACTTCAAACAATACTAAAGAAACAATACCAATACAAAAAAAAATTACAAATCTAATTGCAAAAACTAAAATAAGCGCAACTCTCAAAACAACACGTAACATTATAATGGCAATGGATACCTACTAGTACGTATGGCGTAGTGGTTTAAGCGGTCGCCACGCCGATTACCTACTACGCTTACATTGAGTGTTGTGGGTCCGATCCCCACATGGGACGACAGTTTGTGTGTTCCACAAATTGTTGTTCTGAGTCTGGGTGTCCTTTGTGTCCGTTTCATGTATGTTTGTAAAGTGCTACTGAAATACTTTTTAAATTTTAGGTGCATTATATGAAGCCGACTTATAGTTTTAATACATAAGCAGTCTCATTTCGCTTTCGTGATTTGTGATATACCTTACCCGCAGTTCTTCATCAACAATCAGACATTCGTGTCTCCTTAGAAAAGAGGTTTTGGCCTACTATACCACGCTGGCTAGATGAGTTGGTACAGGGTTTGTTTCAAGTTTTCCTTCTCTCTTTTCAGTGATGTTGACCTGAGTAATTTTCTCTTACGATCCACAGGATGAATAGGGGTGGTGACACTCCGTAGTCTTAATCCGATTAGAGATCCGGAGTCCAGCAGTAAACTATTAAAGGCTGTTGATGATGTGAAAATATGTCAAATAACGTTCTCAAATTAATCCGATACGACTAATAACACCATTCATATTCAAAAGCGTCGCTTTCAACACAGTCATGTATCCTTCAGAAAGAAATATTATAACATATGTACATAATACGAACGATATGTTATTGTCGACATACAATGGGCATACGTGAGGTGATAATTTATGAAGTACTAGCGTTTGCCCGTTGCTCAAATCATTTCCAAATTTCTGAATCAAACTATTTCCATACTAAATCGGTTCAGAGGTTATTGATTCCCCATACAAACTTCCACCCCTTTTGTCAACCCCTTAAAGCATGAGTTCTGGGATAAAAACTACCGTATGTCCTTTCCCGGATTTCGGACCATCTCTATACCGAATTTCATCAAAATCGCTTAAGCGGTTTAAGCGTGAAGAACTAACAAACAGACAGACAGACTCACTTTCGCATTTATAGTATTAGTATGGCTTTCGATGCTTTGAGATATTGATGTTAAGCAATTCGTTCGTTGCTTTCACCGAGTGAGTGAGGCACCGACCTCCCACTTCTCTCCTAATTTTTGAGGGTACTCAAAGAGCGGTAACCGACGTGTGTCTCTGAAGTTGCAACTGTACATGCCTAATGACAGTCAGTTTCGAAGTTTGGGTGTTTTCTATGTAAATATTTACGAAAAAAAAAAAAAATATAGTTTTAAAAACTAAAAAACACGATATATCTACGGTCCTCGATATATCTACAAAGTTTGAACGAATTCTGACCGTTTAAAGTCAGTCAAAATCACGCCCAAAGGAGTCGGTTACAAACATACAAACAAACATACAAGGGAAGCTAATATAAAGCGTGTAAAAAGTATACAGGTACTCTATCAGTCAATCTATCTTTCATAGTACGAGCTCTGTTTAGTTTGATACTAGATGGCGTTGTATGTCAGAAGTCCGAAAACATTAATATTATAACTAGAATCAGTTTAAGTGTGTTCGATAAAGCCAATCATTTTTTAGCCAATTCGATACCGATACACTGCTCCACCGATAACCTCAGTGGGAAGAAGGCTCGTGTGGTTTCTACACACATTAAAAAGGAATCAAATCGAATACTTTCAAAGCATTAACCTCCTGTTTCACATGACTACATGAAGCAAAGCAAAATCTGGCTTATGGGACATTCCACAGTTCCTAATACAAGTGTACCGTATGTAATTCCTATTAAAAATACAATTCCATGTACCGCACACAAACGGTCATAAAACCCATTTGTAAACTTTACATTTCATTACGGAAAAGGCAATATGTGTTCAGTAAAGTGTACTATTGTGTACTTAATTAAACGCTGTCTACTATAAAACTGTTGTAATGTTTGAATTTTTCGTTGTTTTATGTGTCCCTGTGGAGATAGTGAGTTTAATTTACTAATGTACACAAATATTTGCCGTTTTAATACAAACAAAATGTACATTCATGATACGTTCTGTTTAGTTAATCGACTAATTACGACTGCTGGGAAATATATACTTACTAGCTGACCCGGCGAACTCTGTTCCGCCTTAAAGACAATAATCTTCAGCAGATGTATCATTAAGCAATGCAACTCTCATGTTTGTTGTCAACTGCAGTTTATTCACATAGCGCCATAGATTCGACGATTTGAGGCAAGCGTTTATTTCGTCGGCAGCCGTAGATCTTGGAATTACTGACAGTGTTTGGCGGAAATCGCCAGACAGTAAAATCATTGCTCCTCCAAAACATCTCGGGTCATTACTTAAATCTTTAAATGTTCGGTTAAGTGCTTCTAATGCACGTTTATGCGCCATTGTGCATTCGTCCCAGATGATGATTTTCGATGCCGATAAAACTTTGGCCATTGCTAAATTTTTCGTAATATTACACGTTGGTTCTTCAATAGTTTGAAGATTTAACGGTAATTTTAATGCTGAATGAGCCGTACGGCATCCTTTTAACAATGTGGCTGCTATTCCAGAAGAAGCAACTGCAACCGCTATGTTGGATCTCGCACGAACAGTGGCTAAAACTACTGACATGAGGAATGTCTTACCTGTTCCACCAGGGGCATCTAGGAAATATAAACCACCATTTCCATCATCGATTGCCTTTATTGAAGTATCATAAACTTCCTTTTGTTGGGAATTCAACAGGGGTACATTCGTTTGAACTACTAAATCTAATTCCTGGTGATCATATTCACGTCCCCGTTCTAATTCTCGATTTAATGCGTCATTCATTTCACGATTGGGCGCTGGCATTCCTAACCTGATAAATAAACTACCGCACATGAGGTAACACATATCTTCGATCAAGAGTAAAGCACTATTATATATCTCCTCATTCATCTCAACATCGTGATTTCTGGAAGTGATACGAATTTGATGTAAAATATCTTCTGACATATTATCCTTATATTTGTGCCACAGGTTACATGGGTTTGATGGAAAGCATGTCGAAGTTATGATAGCGAATAATGTGCGTATCTGACTTGGAGATGCAGAGATAATGCGATTGCGTATCCCAATGGGTATCGTTTTCTAATAAGTTCAGTTCTTCACATGCAGCACGATATGTTGGGAATATTACACCATTAACAGTCCGTAGTGTCTCAAATGACGTTGGCCCACGCACATTTACCAGCAACAACCGCAAATAGAAACATTCATCATTCTTTGGATGAACTGTATACATACGACCAAGAACATCAGTAGAACGCTCATCCGGATACCCAGGAACCGCATCGTCTTGCTTCCGTTTTTGAAAATTCTTCGATGAAGCATTCCAAGTATAATAACTTGGCATCTCCGAGTAAAGCAAAGTTCGTGCAAACTTTGTTTTTTTTTTTTTATCGGAATAAATAGTATCCTATGTCCGTCTCCTGGCTCTAAGCTACCTCCTCACCAATTTTCAGCCATATCGGTAAAGCCGTTCTTGAGTTATAAATAGTGTAACTAACACGACTTTCTTTTATATATATAGATTATTCTGTTGCATGTAGTATTAATTATTCGATATTATTTTGTTCAACCAATTCTTTGATTACCTGATGAATGAATACTGAAACTAGAAAACATTAAGAAAAAAGCTACATTTCCTATTTTTTATAAAACTGTCGTGTCGTCTCGAAGAATGAAATTGGTTGGAGAAATGTCAAATTTTCAATACTTATTGATTGAATTAGCATTGAAACAATAAACATTGCTTGCAACTATTATAGTATGTTCCATTCAATCTTATTTTGTTAGAGGCTCGGAGTTCCTCATGCGAGCCTTACTAGCTCGAGCCATCACTTACATGGCTCAATCAATCGGTATTATCATTTTTTCTTTTGTTTTTTGCGCTGAGAAATGTGGGTTCGATCTCAACATGGAACGACACTTTGTGTGATCCACAAATTCTTGTTCTGAGTCTGAGTGTTCTTTGTGTCGGTTTCTCGTTTGCCCCCTCTTCCAATCCCCTAAAATCAGGAGTAGGAGAGTTACCCAAACCCCAAACTACCACCCCCTATTCATCCCGTGGGTGTCGTAAGAGGCGACTAAGGGAGCAAACTATGCAGGACAACAGCACTGCAGATAGAAGGAAAACTTGAAACGAACCCTATACCAACCCGTCTGGCCAGCGTGGTATAGTAGGCCAAAACCTCCTTTCTAAGGAGAGGCCTATGTCCAGCAGGGGACTGTTATAGGCTGTTGATGATGATGATGATTGATGAACCCCAAACTCAGCTTGAACACTCAAAGCAACAAAAAAAACCGTGGCACTCCGGGAGTGGCGACAGAAGTTAAAGTTTATATACAAAAAATGCCCAACGCGCCTAAAGAAATTTTCACTTCAATAGAGGTGTCGGTAACGGTAACAGTGCCGCGAGTTCAATTGTTTTTTCCATAAAATACATTCTTTTGTTTGTTGTTCAAAAAATTTTCAGTTATCGGGATTTCAGTTATGTCCTACATTTTACACGGTCTTTAAAACCAATATAAGAATTCTTTATCAGCACCAACAGTGTACATCTGTCTCATTTCCATACAACCATAGTGCAACAGATTCGCAGATTGTTCATACCAGAACGTTGCATTATTCAAGACCAAACGAGGAACATTCGAGCAACATGAGAAATCTGTGCAATTGTAGTTGCCGAATGTTTGATAAACTTTTGATATATATGTTGAAAAGGTTATGAAATACAGTGAATGTGTTACTCGTAATGAGGCTACATATTTGAGGACAAAGATTCTGGCCATAGATAATAAGATAATAAAAAGTAAGAATGCTGGTTGAGTGAAATAAATTGTGTAAAATACCAATGTGGTTGTGATAAAAGTAATTAAATGGTTACTTTGTATTATTATGTTATGTTAGAGGGGACAGATGAGCAGACGAGTCGCCTGATGGAAAGTGACCATCGCCGCCCATGAACGTCTGCAACTCAGGAGTCACAAACGCATTGCCGATCTTTTAGGAAGGAGTACGCTCTTTTCTTGAAGGTTTGAATCTCGTATAGGTCCCGAAATACCGCAGACGATAACCCGTTCCACAGATTGGTTATGTGGTTGCAAAAAGTGTCTCGAAAAGCGAACAGTAGTGGAGCGCCAACTACTATTTTGCTTTAATTCTAAATTTTATTGTGAGTGGTAAAGCAGTAACTACGTAAAAGCTTAACATACGTAAATACAAACATAAGAAAAAAGAAATTACCACGACAAGACAATCACACTCATATCACAAAGGCAAAAGTTTGTGATTGTGTGTGTTTGTATGTTTGTTTCTCTTTCACGCTCAAACAGCCGGTTTGGGGAAAAAAAGATAAAATTTGGTATGGGGCAGCTGACACACATAAGCTATTTTTATAAAATGTTGTAATCCCGTGTCAACCGCGCCTAACACTGCGGGGCCCAGCTAATCTTCAATATAACATTATAAGAAGTAAAAAAAACAAAAATTGACAATAACACTAGGAGGGAATGTCAGAGGCACTCCAAGAGGAATACATTCTTGTACGGATAAGGTAGTTTTATTTAACATTGTGGGAGAGCCATGCTTCTGATAGTGAGTCATCTCGACCGGAGTGAACTGAGCCTCTCAGAAAACCGGAGTTAATCAAATCTTTCATTGCATTTTATTGAATAACTGAGGTAACCAGTAACCAATACCTCCATCTAATTACTCTGAGTCCATTAGTCTATCTAGTACTAAGCACTCACAGATTGGCAAACCACTCGTGTCTCTTGAGTATGTCAATAGAGAGCGATGGTTACTTACCATCAAGTAATATGTCTTATCGATTACCAAGCACACCTTTCTGTAATACCCAATAATAATATCTATTAAATATTTTCACACATCTCACACACGGCCGTCTGATCCCAGACTAGGCAGAGCCTCTACTATGGTAATCAGACTGCTGATAAACATACTTATATATTTCTAAATACATACATGTTATAGATAAAGTACACCCAGAATGACCATGCTCATCACACAATTATTTGTCCTGGTTTGGAATCGAACCCAGGTTCAGGGTCAGTAACCACTAGACCAACAGGCTATATATCAGACAAATAGATGAAAATGTGTATTTATAAACTGCATATTCTGTAACTGCGTAATCTGTGGTATCATTAATTATTATTCATCCCATTAACCGAATACAAACAAACACAAATAAACGCACTGTTAACAATGTACCGAGATTAATTGGCAAAGTTTGGGTTGAATTTATACCGTTTGGTTATTTATTTTATTTGTATCAAACAAATAAATGATCAATTTGTTTATCATTAAATTGAATAAAATATGGATGTTCTGTCCATAAGTACTGCGTATGAGCAGAGATAGAAGAGAAAAGAAGAAGAAAATTAAAATGGGTCATGAATAATAATATACGAGTACTATCTAATATTTCGGACCACTGACACACGATGCCATCTAGTTTCAAATGAAGCAGAGCTTGTACCATGAAAGCTAGATTAATTAATAGAATACTTATATACATTTTATAAATACATAATATATATGAAAATACCTAAACTCCGAAAAGAATATTTGCAGATCATGCAAGCAATCGTGTACGTTAGTTTGGTTATTGATTACACAATAACCGAACTGAGGGCACGCACTCTTTACGCACCCATCGTTTTTGGAAGTCAAAGATATTTCGTTTGTATTTTTGTGTTTCCGCACGATTCACAGATCTAAACGTGTCCAATGTAAGCGCTAGCAGAATAATCCTTTGTGAAAAGCACATTTATTAAATGTATTTATATATTTTACTACACAAAATATGATTAGATGCTTCGACTGGAATTCGTTTTGTGGTAATCGTCTTATTTGGCCGCATACGACTAAGTGTGGAGGGTTTATTCTTCTATATTTTCTTTATAGGCATAATATAACGAATATTATGCCTTGTCGGTTTTTTAAACACATCAAAGGACACGAATGAGCCAAATATTTATGTCGACAGTCGTGTTCGTGTCTCGACGTGTGCGAAAAATATGCAAATGGAGTGGATGAAACGGTACAAAGTGTGGATGACAAGTATTTGGGCGAATACAGCGTAGCTACATAACACGTTATGTGTTATGCAGTGTAATAGGGGCATCAGATGCTGTAGATAGGTGAAAGAAAAGAGGAAAGAAAGTAAACATATTTAATTTCTAAGATACACGACAAACAATTTAAATGAGGATAGACAGAAATAAATTAAAAAATACATATTGCAACCCTGTGCTAAAAAACATGCTGTTTCTAATGTGTCATGTTAAATGTCACGCACAATGCGGCAACACTGGCTACGTGGTATTCACCTCAGCAAAACCAAAAAAAAAAAGCAAGAGGCTGCAGATAACCGCAGTCATCATCATCATCAACAGCCTATACTAGTCCACTGCTGGACATAGGCCTCTCCTTAGAAAGGAGGTTTTGGCCTACTATATCACGCTGGTCAGACGGGTTGGTATAGGGTTTGTTTCAAGTTTTCCTTCTCTTTGCAGTGCTGTTGTCCTGCTTAGTTGGCTCCCTTAGTCGGCTCTTACGACACCCACGGGATGAATTGGGGTGGAGATAACCGCAGAATTGTAACAAAATAACTAACCATAGTATTGTTTATTTTACAATTAAACAAATATTTGAAAATTATTAGAAAAGCAATATTTAGGATGTATATTTTCGGGAATTAGTTCAGAACTGAGTTCATCTGTGCCGTAATATTAAAAACTGATTGGCGAAAAATAACTGATTTAAGCTTTATCCGTTTATTATAAAGCTCGAAAAACGTAAAATTTACTGTATGTACTCAAGATGTATCTAAAGCCGAAGCTCAGGAGTAAGACGCCATTGCGTAGAATACAGTCGGATCTGATATTTATTGAACTTTACAGGGTAGCCATTTCAAAAAAATATGTTATTTTTTTGACATAACTTTTTAATTGTCAATCTGTAATTATGAAAATTGGCATACAAGTGAGAAATAGGGTTTGTTTTAAAATTCAATAAAAATAACCACCAATAATTATACAAGTTTCTAGAAAAATCACATGCTATATCTTACTTTAAGCGCCCATCAAACAAACACTTAATAATTAAAAATCTAAAATACACAAAAAAAAATCTTGAATGTAGTAATAATATTCAGATTCAGATTCAGATTGTTTATTTGCATAACACAGGTATTAATTACAATATTTAGACAATGTAGTATACAAATGTCCGTGTGGTGACGGATTAAGAATACAAATTGTCACCACCCCAATTCATCCCGTGGGTGTCGTAAGACCCGACTAAGGGAGCAAACTAAGCAGGACAACAGCAGTGAAAAGAGAAGGAAAACTTGACACAAACCCTATACCAACCCGTCTGGCCAGCGTGGTATAGTAGGCCAAAACCTCCTTTCTAAGGAGAGGCCTATGTCCAGCAGTGGACTAGTATAGGCTGTTGATGTGATGATGATGATGATAATGTAGTATACAAATATGGTAAGCCATAGAAATAATGAAAATATCTAAATATTTGTGCTTAGAGCAAAATGACATCAGGATTTGTAAGGATTCGCCTGACAATTGTCAGGGACATGGGAGTTCGACACCATAAAGTAATGAAGATAGATACACTTTTTAAAGTAATGATTTTGTTTTAAGTAGAACTGTTTTTTGGACAACATTTGCTTATATATATAACCTGACTCACGTAACATTGTATGGTTCTCACAAAAGGAGTACATTTTTGCCCGTTTTTAAAAGCCGTCATAAAGCCATGTTATATAGCCTATAAATCGGCCTATAAAATTCTAACCAGCAGTTCCTGAGCCTAGCGCATTCAACCAAACAAACAAATCAGCTGCATAATATATATATGACCCACGGGTTGCAATTCCCAGTCGCTGTCGCAGTCACATGTGTTGAACCCATCCATCACACGATGGACTAGGCATCCGCACGGTGAATTCATAGAAGGCCAAAAATAGGTCTGTCTTCATACAGAGTCACCCAAATATTACTATAAGTGAATACAGGATGTCCATTTGAGTGCATGACCATTTTGTTACGCCAAATTACAAACGGAACGTAATTATAACTTACATTTTGAACTTGTCATACCCTACTATTTGGACAACATGACATGAAATTCTTAGGAAATCTATCTATATATATATATATATAAGAGATTTCCACGTATATAGTCACTCATCACGATATCTCTGGAACCATTAGTACTATTAGTATATTAATAATACGCGTGGTATAGTAGGCCAAAACCTCCTTCCTAAGGAGAGGTCTATAGCCAGCAGTGGACTAGTAAAGGCTGTTTATGTGATAGAAATAATAATTTGACAATCGCCTGTTGGTCTAGTGGTTAGTGACCGTGGCTGGTAAACCAGAGATCGTGGGTTAGATTACCACCCAGGACAAATAATTGTCTAAAGAGCACGATCATTTGTTCTGTGTCTAGGTGTAATTTATTTATTATATGCATATATTTAGAAGTAATATGATTATGTTTATCAGCAGTCTGGCTACCACAGTACAGGCTCTGCCTAGTACGGAATCAGAGGACCGTGTGTGAGACATGTGAAGTAATAAAAAAAAAAAACAGGTGAATACAACAATGTCAGTACAAATTACTCTTAAATCGTTTTCCGTTAGTGTTCGCTCCTCCTGCTAAACGATTGTATCAATAGTACGAGCACGTCGATAGTGTACTTGGCATTACCACTTGAACTTTAGCGATTACAGCAGCGTGTGAGTCCGCACGGCACAGAAGCTCGTATCTATCTGACCAATTACGACGGAACGTGTTCGAAATTTAAAATGGAATTACGTAACAAATCAGTAAAAAAAGCTGAAGGAGTTTGAAATGGGTGAAACGTTTCTTTTTAATCTACTTCAAATAAAGTTCTTAATTGGATTTTTTTTGTTTGTTACTTCAAAACTTCTGTAATTTATGAAGATTTGGACAATTATTTTTTTATTTAAGGGTAGATATACTTCCTACTTAGTCTCAGTCGAATTTGAAGAAAAAATACCAAAGCGCAATGAACTAGGTGATACCTTTTTAAAAGTTCTATGCTATGCTCACACAGTTATTTGCTCACATGACACCTATGCCTAAAAACCAGTTAAAATATTTTTTGTCTGTCTGTCTGTTTGTTCCAACCGATTTTGATAATATTTTACTATCAGGTAGCTGTCTGTATAAGGAGTAACGTATGCTATTTTTTCTCTCAGAAAAACCCTACAAAACTTTGCCCGGTCGGGAATCGAACCCACTAAGGCAGTGTTTTTAAAATTCGCGGGCACCAGCTAGTGTGGTAATAAATTTTGTATAGGCGTGTTTTAAGTATACTACGGATACATTCTATCGTTATTATTGTACATAATAGGTAATAAACACGCATGGTAACGCCTATAAACATGCAAGCTGAAAGACCTCACTTCAGCGATTTCAGTACAATGTAGGCTTTGCAACGTTTTACAACTAAATTGGCCTTTTAGGGGAGATAAATGTGTTTGATGCAATTTTCTGTAATATGTTAACGCTTCGAAAGCTTTATATTGCCATGTTAAGTTTATATTTAGTCTAAAACATTGTTATAAACAAAGTGGCGTGATAAGTGCTCAAGATTTTAAATCTTGCTTTGTTACGTTGAAAAATTTATGACTGTTACAAAGATAAATTCACAATAAAACTTCTTAAAATGAAGTTATATAAATGTATTAAGTTTGTTAATAGGATATTTGTTGTCTGCGTAGTGACGGATTAAGAATACGGAATGTCACTACCCCAATTCATCAGGTGGGTGTCGTAAGAGCAGACTAAGGGCGCAAAACAACGCAGGACACCAGCATTGCAAAAAGAAGGAAAACTTGACACAAACCTTATACCAACCCGTCTGGCCAGCGTGGTATAGTAGACCAAAACCTCCTTTATAAGGAGAGGCTGATGTCCAGCAGTGGACTATTAAAGGCTGGTGATGTTATGTGATGAACAGGATATTTTAGACAATGGGTATATGCAGATAGTAATTTGTGATATTAGTTTTAAGTTTTAACCAACTGGACACCGGCCGACACTGGCCGACATTGGCCGCTTCCTACTGCGCTGAGTTTTGTGTTTTCGATCCCCACATGGGACAACACTTCCACAAATTATTTTTCTGAGTTTGGGCGTTCTTTGTGTTCGCTTCATGTATGTTTGTTAAGTCCCCCGCGACACAGGATTTATTCCTAGTGCGGGAGTTGTCTTTCAATAAATAAGAAATATCTTACAACCAAAAAAATATTGTTGTCAGTATTAATAAGTAATTTATAAATAAAGTAAGTGAATTTAATGAACTATCGCTAGAAAAATTGAAACTGATAACTAAACGCGCTAATGCATGAGTGAAGAAAAGCATTATTTACAATAGGCTAGTGTCCACTAATAACAAATTGCTTGGTTTATAGTTTCAAATTTTAAATGAAGGGACATAGATAAGAAAAAAACAGCCCGTTTCTCATAAAAGTTAAAGATTATTAATATTTAAAAAAAATCGTACAAAATAGACATTAAGTCACGTGACAGCGAACACCAACCAGAAAGTGTTACGTCACGCCACGCAAGACATCATTGTTGTTGTTGACGTTTTCATACAACAGAGCAGGTTACTCCTTATTGTTTTTCATTTTAGCATATTTTCTCACCTTAATACAGTTTCAGTGGACACTGGACACAGATGTAAACAGTTTAGTTTTGCAGACTGTGACGTCATTTAAGACGCCATGACACTATTCAGCGTTTTCAAGGGAAATTTAAATTGTTTTTTTAAATACAAAATACGTAATGTAAATATTGCTTTTTATAAAATATAGGTTTTTTGGGATAAAATAGATATCAAAGTATATATTTAACCACGTTTTCAAATTGAGTTAATCAGCCTATTTACATACATGTAAACGTTTATTAGTAAACTTAACGGCATAGCACACATGCAAATTTGACTAGATAATTTCTCTTGTGAATTCTTTGACACATATTAAATTAACGTTCATTCTTAACATAACAATGTAAGGTTAGATAGACATAAACACACACCTTTTAGTGTGTGTAAGGAGAAACTTAGTAGACGGCGCACAAAGGACAGATGTGACAAGATTTTAAAGACGCTGTCGGTTACCAAACAATGTGTAAGGGTCGAGGTTACTCTGGAATTTAGAATAAATGTATGTGTTTAGTTACAATGCCCATACAGAGTCTTTGTAAACATGGATAGCTTGAGGCGTTAACGTTGTTAGAATGCTTATAAACGTGACAGCTTTATTTAACAAACTTATTGCTGTAAATGTGAAAATCTCTTAATATCTGTAATGTATAATATTGTAATATTTCTTTTTAAAAAAGACAATTCCGGTACAAGGGATATAATGTGTGTCTTTTTAAAAAAATACATAGACGGCATTAGGAATATATGTGTGTCGCGGGGGACTTCACAGCAAACAGAAACAATGAACACCCAGACTCAGAACAACAATTTGTGGATCACACAAAGTGTTGTCCCATGTTGGGATCGAACTCGGCTAGGTGACCGCTTAAACCACTACAGCACCCGTGCAGTCATTTAGCTCATCAAACTCCTGGTGGTGGTTGATAAGTCGGGGTAGTTACACAGTTACACACCTTATTTTGTAAAAAGGGTATAATAACAATTTTCATAACCGTTTACCGTACTTGTGAGGCTGATGAATGGGGAAAAGGGGTAACCTGTATATCAGAATTATGTAAATTGGTGCTCTATGCCTAAACCGCATAGGGTTAAGGATTAAAAATATGCATGTATGTATTAGTAAGCAATACGGGAATTACTACATTAATAATTCCCTTTCGAAGAAACGGATCATTTGCTTTTCCCCAAATGTAATCTATTTGGCAAGTCTAAAATCGTTAATTGCAAATACTATCTAAACCTTCGTCTAACTGGTGTAAATTTTCTTCAAAAGTATATACAAACCAGGTCTTTTCTTTGTTACAGATTGTGCTATACGATTGCGTGCAACGCGCACTGGACGCGTTCACTCCGGGCACCTGCCACGCACACGTGGCTGTCGCCTGTTGATCCCTCCGCCCCCTTTCCGCAACGCCTTACTAGTAGAGCTGCATAAACTAAACGTACCTTGCGCTAACGGCTTTATCCGCTTCGCACCAAACACCCCCACATTATGCGGGAAACTGGACCAAATACCGCTCCCAAACAAGAAATTTCTCTACTCGTCATCATCCAAAAATCCAGCAATAGAACTTCATGGCCGACCCACGTTCGCCGCAGTATACCGTCTAGTAGACCATTGTCATAATGTTTTGCTAACGGCTAGAAACGGCTCGTTCGAAGTGGGCCCAACAGTTAAGCTGATATGTTCCTACAAAATCCACCTTCCTTATGGAAACCGCGTCGCTCTGCGGCTACAAATGGGCACGGGGCCAAAGAATACGAGAGAGAATGATCTTTCGAATATCATCCACGAGGATGTTCAAGCTTTATGTAGAGGAATGGAATTGAGTCTCGAAGATGGGGAGTCCAGGTGGAGACACTGTTCTCAGCCTGGAGACCCGTTGAGAAGTGTTCAGATAGTATCTGAAAAGAATTCTGTTCGGTTAAATATTAGTGTAGCAGCAAAAAAAAATACGTCAGCTATGTGGCTGAAGGTGTGGTGGATGGATAAGGCTGTTGAAGAGACTGTAGGTCATTGTGACTATGGGTGGGTTTTGTCTGGAGATTTTTGCATATCAGCTGTGAGGGAAGCGAAGAAGGCTTGGAGGCAGGCTGAGGCAGAGTGTGCGAGATTAGGTGGACATCTCGCTAGTGTACTTAATGAGAGGCAGCAGCAAATTATGGACCAAATGCTGATACACGCGTAAGTATAATTTAATATCTTTGTTTTTGTTAACTAATTGTGTTATCTAAAATACTCATTTCTTTGCTTATATTGTGTTATTTTACTAACTTACTTATGTTGTTTCTTTTACTTTTAATCATAGGTTGGTTTATAACTATTTTTGAACATAGGCCTCTCCTTAGAAAAGAGGGTTTGGCCTACCATACCATGCTGGTCAGACGGGTTGGTATAGGGTTTGTTTCAAGTTTTCCTTCTCTTTGCAGTGCTGTTGTCCTGCGTAGTTTGCTCCCTTAGTCGACTCTTACGACACCCACTCGATGAATAGGGGTGGTGACATTCCGTATTCTGAATCCGTCACCACACGGACATAATCAGACGGCTAATAATCTCTTTGTAATTTTTTCATGCTACTTTAATTCTAAAGAATCTGAAACAAATTAATCTGAAGTAAAAAAAGTATTACTGATAACAATGCGCCAAAATCATGAAAAATTGTAATATGCTGTCTTTGTTCTACCTTTTCGACCAGTAGGAACAAAATGTTTTCTTCAAAATTTAAGTCAGATCAACCCTGAAAACAAACGGTTAATTAAAAAATATAGGTATTGAAATTGGTTCAGAAATCGTGATAATATCGTGTAACGCACATACACTACAAACATATATTGAGATCAATATTAAGAGCTTTTTATTTTTAGTTTTTTAAAACTTGGATCTTTTTAAAGTTAAAGATTGTAAATAAATGAAAATGTAAATGTGTGTGCAAAATTTTGTTTCGACTAGTGGATAATTGAGCTGGAACTTGTCATTATTCATACTGAGTGTACATTTGTTAAAGCTCACATTCTAAGTCAAGAATATTTCACTTCCAAAACTAAAGTAATTTAATTTTCACGAAGACAAATGATTGTTAGCAAGCACTTCTCTGAAACTATAAAATCTCATTTCGGTGAAACTCGAAATCCGGGTCCGTTTTTATAAAAACTGTCAAAACTAAAACTAAATTTTGAGTTAAATCCATCTTTTATATAATTTATATAATATTATATTTCATATAATGTATCAGTAGAATAAACTGAATTCATTTTACTTTTGATTTTACCCTGCGTTTTGCTTGCTCAATAATATTTCAAAATCAGAAAATGTAGACTTGACTTTTTAAACTTACTAGGATTGACTGCTAGGAATTAAGTTCGTAGCTCATTAGAGCCACCCGTCCAACACCGCCACGCCCCGAGCGGTTAGTATTCCTTGTATGGAGTACTATGGGTATACGCTCACTACATCAACTCCGGAACGCCCCGCTCGCGGGTTGGAGTGGACAACTCAGTGACCGCGCGCTGTCCGCGAGTGATTTACTCGCGAGGGCGATGCGTCGGCGGCACTCCGCTCCTCCTTGAAAGTGTCTGTCGTATCGTTTTATGATCGTATCGGCGTCCACTCGTAGACCACCCGTTAAAAACGAATGGAGACCGAGTGACGAGGTGGTGCTAGTTGGGCGTCGGGTTGCGTTATGACCTTAATTCATCCCACCGTGCTACAAAGTAAAGAGAAAATGAAATAATTAAAAAGTGAAATTTGCGGCAAGTGTTGTGGGTTTGATCACCACAAAGAACAACACTTTTCATAGTTGTAAAAGGGAGAATATGTTTTGGCCGGGTTGCCTAATGAAAAGTGTCAGCTAGTATTTTTAATTAAATTATTATAAATTGCGTTTTGATTATAATTAATTAATTTTTACTTTTAATATTAATTGATGTGTGAGCCACAAATTGTTGTTCTCAGTCTACGTGCTCTTTGTGTCCGTATCATAAACTTTTGTGAAGTCCCGTACATTATATTTTTCTAATGCGAGAGTTCTTTTTTTATAAAAATAAGAAAAAATAAGAACTCCAGGGAGTAAGATGTCTGGTAAAACAGAGAGATCGTACTATATCAGATAAAAAAATGGAAGCGTCTAAATAGCGCAAGTATGTCCTTTTGGAATCAGTTAAAAATGGATAATAATTATGTTTTCATGTTCTAAATTTAAAAAAATCGGCTAAAGTTCATTCAAGTACGAATGCAACAGGCTGATACCGCAACCTCTGGACATAACGAGAATATTATGATCTCAAGAAACTTAAACCAAAATTTAATATCCATTTTACGTTCTGAGTGCAACAAGTTACCGGGAACAATCAATGGAGCTGTTAAACTGCGAGATGAATTAGTACTGGCGTCAAGTGAGGCTTACGTGTGTTTACACTGAGAATTTTGCTGCGTCTCTTTCAGTGTTAATCTCCTCTTTTCACTAAACAGTTTTATACCTGTTTAGTGAACCTGTTTAGTTTTACGCCCATCCTAATGACTGATTGATCTAAAATTTGGAGGACAACTTTAGTTCTAATAAAAATACAATCATGCATGTTCAGTATCAGTATAAAACCAAAATGGCCGTCACCACAAAAGCAAGGATTTTTTTTTCAACCCCGTCAATAGAGATAACAAATAAAAGGCTTCGACTAGTAATAGTAAATACACACACATAAAAAAAAAAACAAATTCAAAATGGCCGCCACAACAAGATGGTGGCTTTAAAAATTTTGTATGTTTTTCGTACATAGTTTACATCATCATTCTCTTTATTTTCAATGAAACCGTTTAACTAAAAAACATTTGTACCTATTTTAATGCTAGTATTTTTTTTTTTGCCATCCCTTTGATGTTCTTAATTTACATCAAAAAGGAAATTGTAAATAATGTAAAAAACTTTTTTTTTGTGCTACGCGATATCATCGTTTTTGCAATTAATTTTTTAATTGAATTAGTTCTACTCAAGACTGTTCCGGTTGAAATTTGAAAGCAATAGTTTGCCAATCGTAACAGTAAAAAAATTGTAGGTGAAAAATACAGCTTATTACAATGTATTAAGATTCAATTCATTGAATTGGGTGGTACTTTATTTGAAGTTAGTTATTTGTGCGGAAGTCTTTTGATAATTTGTACGGCTATTTACAGCATTAAAGAAATAAAACAACTTTATATTCATTATAATATTAGACGTACGTACAACTAAAGTTATGGTGTACAGAAAACTTACAAAGAGGTTTATTTATTCATGGCTTTTATAAGATTTCGACTGTGAAAGATAACCCAGGAGTCATCGGATCATGTTTCCATTTCTCTTGCTTCGACTATATGGTTGAGAACAATGCCCTCTCTCTTTGTAATGAACGTACTGCCTTTTCTGCCCCATTAATCTCGAATCGGGGTTACCGTAGTAGGTCAAAAGGGTAATTTCTATGGAAATTTTCTGCCTCGTAAACCCTAAAAGCCTCTGTCGTCGCCCCTTGCCTATCAGGTTTCTGTGCCACTAAAATGAAAACTGATGGCTCTTGCAAATATTAACGTACATCAAATACACCTTAATACTGAATATATTACTGAACGAAATACCTTTCAAGGCTGATAAGAAGATTTTTTTTAATGATGGGCTAGTTTGACGCTGACGAGAGAAAGAAAAATTAAAACAAACCCTACACCAACCCGTCTGGCCAGCGTGGTATAGTAGGCCAAAACCTCATTTCTAAGGAGAGGCCTTTTTTTTTTTAAACTACTAACTACGCTTTTTTTTTTTAAACTACACGACTAAAACCGCACGCCGTCTCGGGTACTAATAGCCGGGGAAATAGGTATACCCTAGAAAGGAAGTCCCTGGTGCGCTCTAAGGATCTATGTCCATCAGTGGACTATGAAAGGCTGTCGATGGGCCTGTTCTAGTGGTTAGCGATCCTGACTCTACCATGAGTTTGTTTGCCCTTACTTCTCATAAGGCTTAACCCCTTGGAAACGGGCGGTTGTAGATCGGCACAGGCATATCATAGATTTTGTATGGGTTTGATTTTTGCTTACTATTTGACAAAACAGAGATTGTTGCTTTTGAGTGTGTTGATCTATGACTTTAGAGTCTACATAAAAGACGATTTCAAACAATTAAAAAAAAAATGAAATAAAGAGAGTTTGAGTTTAAGTTTGACTGATAACCCAGATGGCGTGGGTTCGATTCCGTCCCAGATCAAATAATTGTTTGATGAGCACAGTCATTTGTCGTGTCTGGGTATAATTTATAATGACAGGTCACATGGCTATCATTGATAAATTATACTTTAGGGATACATAATTGCACCAGGGACTTCCTGCACTAGGGACTTCCTTTCTAGGGTATGGTTATGGTTCCCCGGCTATTAGTACCTGAGACGGCGTGCGGTTTTAGTCGGTTCGAGTCCGACATACCACCGACAGGTGGTATCCGAGGGGATTTCCGCACGAAAAAAAAAAGGGGATACATAATTATGTTTATCAGAAGCCTGGTTACCATAGAATGGAATGGCTTTGTCTAATTTGGGAAGGAAAAGATATAGATTTTTTTGTCCTTTGATTTTTGTAGCCGTGTATGAAATGTGTCAAATTTTTTATTATTATTACAAGATATAAAGTTAACTGGACATGAAAATCTCTGTGGAGTTGAATTTGAAAATTAAAGTTGCTTTTCATAACCACCTTCTCGAGGAAGGTTGGATGAAATTTAACATCACCCCATGAACATGTCTTATTTGCTCCACAGTCCTGGTGCTGGTGTAGATGACGTGTATTGGATCGGAGCAACCGACGCCGTCCATGAAGGGGAGTTCCGATGGTCTGATGGACTACCTTTCTCCTACGCACGTGAGTACATGGATGTTTTAAATATTTACTTATTCCTACGGAAGGAGAGGTATGCTTCAGAGCGAAACGTCCTCACAATAAGCCTGTGTTAAGTAATTCTTTCCTTGTTTTTAACCGAGTTAGTGGAGCTAACGGAGGACCCAAACTCCTTATCTCTGTGGGAGCACAAAGGTCGTCACCTCACTTCTATTTTTTGACGTGACAACGTCTTATAATTCGATAAAGCCGGCTGCACGCACGAAAAAACATGACTCATGCGGCGTTACCTCGCTCTGAGGCGTTCCATTTAAGAGAGCGCGGAACGAGCGACAAAGAGGCACAATCGGCCTCCGCGTTCGGCAGCGTTCGATATCTGTCTCTCTCCTACTTGAGTGAGCGATGCGTCCGCGTGGACAGCTGCTACTCGTATACAATAATACATTTTTGAAAAATGCAACCATTCCATCAGTATTTTCTTATGACGTTGTCACGTTCAACTATCGTCAGTAAACCGACTTTACAGACAACCGATTTTTTGAGCTTTCTTTTTAAAGACAACTCCCGCGTTAGGAATATATATACTGTGTTGCGAGGGACTCTACAAACAAACATGAAACGGACACAAAGAACACCCAGACTCAGAACAATATTTTGTGGATCTCACGAAGTGTTGTCCCATGTGGTGATCGAACAAATAACACTCAGCGCAGTAGGACCGCTAAACTAAGGTTTCTACTCAGTTGCGATGAACACGTTTAAAACGCGATTTGTGGGGGCTTCTTGCAGTCTTGAGAGCAGTTCAGGCATTTCTTACACTGCACTACATATGGGTCTGAAACAAAATGATCAGTCTATAAAAGAAAATGACTTAATAACCACGTAGAACTAAAGAGACGGAAGTGTTCAGACTCGTATTGAGTGGATCTTAAGTCTGAGTGCTCTTCATTTGAGGGCTTCTTGTTTTACGTTAGTCATTATTACGAATTTTAGTTCGTAAATCTTAATAAAACGTTCAAATAATAAATAAAGGATTAAATTGTGGTTTATTTATTTATGACAAGTTGTACACGGGCATTCGTTCCCAGTCTACCTTCGATTTAAGGTTTCGAGTTAAGAATAAGAATTAAGGTTAAAAACATAAATAAGGTATTAAGGTAAGGTAAAGGTATTTAAAAAATATTAAGTATTTAAAATATTAATACTCGAGACAGATACATTTATTAATTACTAGATTACTAGAACAATTTTCTTTTTCAATTTTCTTTAAATGAACTTTAAAAGAATGACAGTACGTTATTTTGTTAGTGACGGACTCAGAACACGGAATGTCACCACCCCTATTCATCCCGTGGGTGTCGTAAGAGCCGCCTAAAGGAGCAAACTAGGCAGGACAACAGCACTGCAGAGAGAAGGCAAACAAGTATTAACAACTCGTAGTATTCCCAACTCGTCTGGACAGCGTGGTATAGTAGACCAAAACATCTTTTCTAAGACCTATATTCACCAGTGGACTATGAAAAGCTGTTGATAATGATGAATTAAGATATTTATCTAGTGTTAAAATGTCGAATAAGAAACTCTTGCCTAATAGACTGTCTGAAAAATAAAATAGAAGACAACAGCAAATTTTATATTCTCATACTACAAACCAAGGTTACCAACAATGCGGACCGGATCAGCAAGCTGCAGTGAGCTGGCCATATTAGCCGCAGAACCGACAACCGTTGGGAAAACGAGTTCTTGAGTGGAGACCGCGTCTCGGCAAACGTAGTGTAGGACGCCCACAGGCCAGGTGGATTGACGATTCGCAAGATGGCTGGCATGAGCTGGATGCGAGAAGCCCAAAATCGATTTAAGTTGCGTGCAATAGGAGAGCCTATGTCCAGCAGTGGACTGCGATAGGCTGATGACGATAATGATACTACAAAGGAGAGTCGAAGTACCTGAGATAGATTCGAAATACAATAGTGAATGAATGGCTATGGAAAGTATCTTGTTTTTATTTAAAGACTTTTTAGAGCGATAGTTTAAATTCAAATTTAATTTTTATTTATATATAAACCACAGCTTTAGTTTCTGGCTAACAATTAAGTTTGTTAATGTGTCTAGTGGTTAGTGGCCCTGACTGCTAAGCCGTAGGTCGTGTGTTTGATTCCCACCCAGGACAAATATTGTGTGATGAGCACGGTCATTTGTTCTGTGTCTGAGTGTAATTTATCTATAATATGTATGTATATAAAGTTATATATGTATGTTTATCAGCAGTCTGGTTACCATAGTACAGGCCCTGCCTAGTTTGGGATCAGAGGGCCGTGTATGAGATGTGTGAGGTTATTATTATTATTATATTAATGTATTTCAACAAGTTCCACCAAGTGCCAACAATCGATCATATCAACAGGTACTTTTTTTTAAATAGAATTTCATAGAAACCGTTAGACTCACAATTATTGTATTAATTAACAGCTAAAATATTATAACTTCAACTTGAACAAAATTGCACTAGTAATGGTTGTATTTCCGTTGTTCGAAAACTGTCTAAACTAAACTAAAAATCACAAAAAAATTGTTTAGTCCTGTCAAATACTGCGTTTTCAAAAAAGGAAACGTTGCTTGGCAGGACTAAACTAATTTTTAGTGATTTTTAGTTTAGTTTAGAGAGTTTTCGACCAACAGAATTAGCACCAATAACAGCCTATTGGTTTGCTTTGAAACTGCGGCAATGATGGTACGATAAAAAACCTATACTCGTACGTCTATTATTAGTAAAATAACTTGAGTGTTGATCGACGTGCGAACAAAATCACGTCTCATTTAATAAATAAGCACGGATATTAAATAAATTTGATGGCGCAAAACATTATAAAGTTACTTAGGTAACTAAAATATGTAGCAATCAAACCCATTTCATTAATAATATGCTTTCACAGCCGAAACCAATTGCTTACTTAACTACGGTGTTACTTGACTCCAAGCCTCGAAAATCAATGTTTGCTTATCTAATAATACTAATGGCTTCTTTGAAATTAAATTTCAATTACTTTAATCAAAATACCTCCATGTCATCTGAGGTTGTTGTCATACGTTGGCTAAGAGTTTACAGGAATGTGGCTTAAAACAATCTAATATATAAAATTCTCGTATCACGGTGTGCGTGATTGAACTCCTCCGAAACGGCTCGACCGATTTTCCTGAAATTTTGTGTGCATATCGGGTAGGTCTGAGATTCGGCCAACATCTATTTTTCATATACCTATTTTTTTTTTTTCTTGTTATTTTTTTAAAATAATGTACAAGACAAAACAACATTTGCCGGGTCAGCTAGTATTTAATAAATAAAGATCGATCCATCTGGGAACTTTGTACAGATGTGAAGTGGTATGACGATGCCTAAACAAAACCGTGTTTCTATGCTAATATTATATAGCTGAAGGTTTTTGTTTTTGTTTGGTTAAACGCGCTAATCTCCGAAACTACTGGTTCAAATTAGTAGTTATTTTAGAGTTGGATAGCTCATTTATCGAGGAAGGCATAGGCTGTATAATAGGTGACGAGCTTCAAAGAAGAATATTGCAAAAACGGGAGAATTTTATTCCTCTTGAAAGACGTAGAAAACTTTTTTAGGTTAAGAAAGTGTTACAGAGCTACGTAAAAAGGGGTCAAAAGTTTGTATTTTTTTTAAGAAGTTTTGGCTTTAGTGATGGGATATCTGTCAATACTAGTCGGAGTAGCTTGGAAAGAGACTTTTATTGTGTATTTGTTACACCATAACTTACCTAAGTATTACTACACAGTATAGTCCACCCTGACTGTCCGTGAGAGATCGCAAGGGCGATAAGACCGCCCACTGTACTGCTGCATAACATATTTTTATATACTTATTTTGGTAGACTAAAGGATATCTATATCATCTACACAGATAAAAAAATTGTAACAAATTGAAGCATCTCACACGCACCATCTGAGCCCAAAACAGGCAGAACCATCAACAAAAACTATTACCTAGATTATTGATAAACATACTTTTATATTAAAATACAAATTCCACTCAGACACGGATACTCACATAAGTAGGAACAGAATCCACGACTTTTGGCTACACTAAAATAAAAATAAATCCTTTTCAAATTCTATTATTTTTCACTAAATTAACTCTATATATTACATTATCATCCATTTTTTTGTAAATATTTGAAGTAACGAAGTAATTGTAACAAAGAAAGAGGTTCCATTTCAATTCTAAACGAAACAGAGCGGACTCCAGTTTCGTACTAATTGCAACTTGTTTATGCATGTTTCAATAGCGGAGTGGGTTCGTGAGCATTCCTGCAGTCATGAATACAATCAGTTAATTTAATGCACACACACACAGAAGCTTATTTGTTGGGACGAAATTTGATTAATCCTCTTGATAGTCGAGATATGTAACTATTTGCGACTCTACTGGCGGTTTAGATTCGATCCCAGCGTGTACAACGTAGTATAAAGAATGTTGTAATATTTTAGGATTTTTAACACGTTTTTATTAGATTGTTATGTATGTATCTTTATAACGAAATCTTTAAACGTGATTTTGATCCACTCTTAAACGTCGGATTGAATTGAAACTTCGCACACTTATCAAGGACCAATGACAGTACAATAATTTAATAAGTCTGTCCGGTTATACTGATCAGGATCTTCAGGGTTAACGGCTTTCCCATTTTAAAAAATACATTCTTTTGTTCGTTGTTCAAAAATGCCCAATGCGCCTAAAGAAGTTTTCACTTCAAAAAAAGCCCAAATAGGGTGCAAATATGTAATGAATTTGCGTGATTCAATTGTTTTTTTTTTTTAATGTATCTATTATACTAGCTTGTACCTTACCACGCTTTGCTGTGGAACATTGTGGTGGCATTGATGAGAAAAGAATAACAAAACTGATCCGCAAAATAGACAAAAACTATCTTTAAAGCGGTTTGTGGGCTTTTGAGTTATTGAAGCGTACTGAAACCAACTGAACATTTTTGGAAATTTAAATTACCATAAATACATACTGACTGCACGGACGCCGAGTGTTGTGGGTTTAAACCCCACATGGGACGACACTTTGTGTGATCCATAAATTGTTGTTCTGAGTCTGGGTGTTCTTTGTGTCCGTTTCATGTATGTTTGTAAAGTCCCCCGCGACACAGGATATATTCCTAATGCGGGAGTTGTCTTTCAATAAATAAGAAATATCTTACAGGCCGAGGTTCACGTTCGATTGGCATAATTTGTGGGGATTAATATCGGGTTGTGAGAGGAGATCCTCACGATACTCGGCGTCTAGACCGTCTAGACATGATCAGTATGACGACATTGAGTGCAATTTGATGCAACTTGAAGCGACGTTAAATTAAATAATTCATTCGAAGGGGACTGTATGTAGATGGCCCGAGGTATGTCGGGGCACCAGGGACTTCCTTTCTAGGGTATACCTGGTTCTCCGGCTATTAGTACCCAAGACGGCGTGCGGTTTTAGTCGGTTCGAGTCCGACATGCCACCGATAGGTGGTATCCGAGAGGATTTCCGCACGGAAAAAAAATTGGCTGTATGTGGCTATAATGTCACAATTTTACTAAGTTTTTGTTTCTTTTTTTATGAGAAATTATTGTAGTAATACTAATGCATACAACCACGTTTTAACGACATATAAATTTAGCCGTTTCTTGCAGTTTTACTTGTGTTAACAATAACTTCACACATCTCACACACGACAGTCTGATCCCAAACTAGACAGAGCCTGTATGTACTATGGTAACCAGACTGCTGATAAACATACATGTATATTTTTGAAATACATACATACTATAGATAAATTACACCCGGATATAGAATAGTGCTCATTGCACAATATTCGTTTTGGGTGGGAATTGAACACACGACCTCCGCCTAAGCAGTCATGGTCACTTACCGCTAGACCAACAGGCCCGCCGATAAAGTTAATGGTCCTTGATCTGCTTCCTCAGCTTGTGGCTAATATAAAAATAATCCTTCCCCCCCCCCCCCCCCTCAAGATGAACCAGAGAGGTAGAGGGTTCACTCACGTGGTATTACTTCGGTCGAGCTGGCCCATATGTGCTATAGCATAACTCTCCTACGGTTATACATTCTTCTCTATATTTTATACCAAAAGTCGATGTTCATTCATCTTGTCTTTTAGTATACATGTATTTTAAACTTGCATTGAGGCAGCTACTGGTTAATATTGAGACTTATTAATAATAAATTAATCAAGAATTCCAGGAAATTCGAGACCAAATTTTGTGCAGTAAGCTTTGATCTAGCGAAACCATTCAGTGGTTCTTGAAACAAGAACGTTATAACGTCCTTTCTGAGAATTACGCTATCTATCTATCGATCTGGCGAGACTATTTCTCTGGAACACGCTGAGACGTCAAGGTAAAATTATAATATCAAGCCACCAGAATGGAATGAATGTGTAATCCAAATAAATAAAAAAACCAAAAAACCTCAAATTCAAATCTATCACTAAAGAAAAAAGCGTGCAAAAGTCTCTGAGAATCGATATCCAAATGCACTATCTATATCAGTCCCACACTAATTTTTTTCGTGACCAGAAACTACTCCTTAGAGATCGTTGTCCCAGCCACAATATAGTTTGAAAAAACATTTTGTTCCGCTAGTTCATTCTAAGAGTTGAATTAAAAAGCTAAACCCAGCGGAAATATTTCATAGTTTAAATACTTTTCTGTGTGGTAAAAATCTCATACTTTTATAAATATTTAGCTTTACATTAAATGTTACCTCATTTTTTTAGAAGGCATTTTCTACGGTTCGTTGATCACCCCAGTCTACTAATATTATGTAAACAATCACATAATACACACTCATCTTAGCTAGCTACAAGTTTTCATTTTTTTTATGATAGAGGGGCCAGACGAGCGGATGTTCCACAGATTAGGTTACAATACTAATCACTAAAATATACAGTACACAACACAACACACGTAAATTTATACACAATCAAAAATACACTATACATATATCTATATATATAAAAGAAAGTCGTGTTAGTTACACTATTTATAACTCAAGAACGGCTTTACAGATGTGGCTGAAAATTGGTGGGGAGGTAGCTTAGAGCCAGGAGACGGACATAGGATATTATTTATTCCGTTCGACAGTGTTTTTTTTTTTTGATTTTTTACGAACTTTGTTTTTTTACGAACATCCATGTTTTTCCCATGGTCAATTATATGTGGCATGTTCACGGGTCGGAAGACCATCTGCGTTGTTTGTTTTTGCGCCTGATAAGAAAACAAAAAATGTCGTGTATCACAAGGTACTTAAGTGAAGAGCAACCTATCTACTGAAATGCAGAAACAATAATAAATGATTAATGTACTTCATTTTTTTTTCTATGATAAAAAATTAACTTACTAAATTCGAAAATCGGCTTATTTATTGCCTTTAAGGCGGAACAGAGTTCGCCGGGTCAGCTAGTATATATATACTATACATATATTCGTACACCATGAATGTAGGACAATTGGTTACTGCACTATCGATTCGATGATAGATAAATAACACCCAGACACAGATCGAATCATCGTGATCATCACATAATTATTTGTCCTGGATGGGAATCGAAAACACGACCTCCGGTTTAGCAGTCAGGGTCACTAACCACTAGACCGACAGGCCCAAATCTTATAAACATTTAATAATTTAATCCAAGCCAAAATCGATCTAAGTGGCGTGCAAAAGGAGAGGCCTATGTGATGATGATGAATACTTTAATCGCCTACTGCGTTTGAAATAGGTTGATGTATTCAAATCGAACCACGTTCGTAATCTTCGAAGTCTTGCTGCTTAGCCTTTCAGATCTTTTCATCCGGCTTTCGAGTGACTTTCGCAAATCTTTCAACGTATAAATAAAACAAGCGTTACGTCTGTAATCCTTCGAAGACAGGGGGATTATTATTTACCTCTTATACTTTAAGCTGATGTGTTTAAACGGTAAAGTGCCAACAAATTTTGACTAATTGGTGTCCCTTTTATAGGTTAAAATAATAACATAAAATGGAATAAAAACATTCCTTTTTTATTGCTCGCAATTTGTAAGCATGAAATTTGGTGTACACTCTTTCTGGCTCATTTTATCAGCATACTCTTCTTGACAATTATAGATAAACAGATAATAACATAGAATGTTATACTTCGAAGGAATTCCTAAATTAATGGACATAATTCAATTCGAAAATCAAATAACTTGAAATGTTAAATATTTCTAGACGTTTTCTCAGAACCTATCATATCCCAAGAACCGTTCAAGAATTATACTGACCGGCTCAACCGAAGTAATAATCGACTTTACGGAAAATCGGTGTTAAGTAATTTTTTATTGAATTTCAACGAACTTCTGGATGAGGCACTTAAAGACCAACAACACAATTATGACTCTTATACGAAATTATACGAATTATACGAAATTATAACTTATACGAAAAACTTTATTCCGTCAGGGTCAAATACGAATTTCAAAATACCGATTTTAATAATTCCAAATGGTTCAAAACGCGGAATATAAAAACTCTCATTTATCATTCATCCTATTTTTATAATTCAACCCATCGATTATTTGATTCTTTGAACGTATAAAAATTGGCAAACCCACAAATCGGTAAAATAAATTTCGTCAATTTTAAAAATTGACATTACAACGACCGGATGGCGTAGTGGTTTGTGTAACGGACTGCTATTCCAAAAGTCGTGGGTTCGATTCCCGCTCAAGTCAAGCATTTGTGTGCATGAACATTTAATGTTTGATTTGGTCTGGGTGTTTCTATGTATAATATGTATGTATTTACAAAAAAAAAGTATATATGTAATTATATCAGTTGTCTAGTACCCATAGTACAAGCTCTGCTTAGTTTGGGACTAGATGGCGTTGTATGATTGTGGTAAAAAAAAAAAAATCTCAGGTATTATGAAATTCGGATTTTTGAAAGTAGGAACATCGAAATTCGGAATAAAATACTTCGGAGTATTTGGGTTACCGCACGCATTATTTGCTTCGTTCATACCTCACAGTTTTATATTGCAATTTCCGCTTCAGTAAACACTTTTAATTATATATTCGTTCATTTGGCGAATTAATGAGACGAATTGTTGCGAAATATGGAATCAGATTTTTTAATAGCCATATTGTTTCAGTTTAAATGAGTGTGTTCTGTTTAAATATGTATGGTTGGTTGGATAGTTGATATCATTTTGGTTGTAGTTTTGTTATTATAGTTAAACCGCCGTAAGCTTGGCCCTCTTGATGGTTTGGGGGATGCGGGGCGGGGGTGCATTCAACCAAATAGCTAGTGCGTCGCTGTCCGCCGCCAGTGACTGACGTGAAAGCATGGCTGTACGTGTTATTTTTCTTAAGACTGCTGCACACGGTATTATTTTGCAATATGGATAATCTGCCGACTCTGCGTCACAAAAAGATTTAATAACTTGAAGTTCGGCTCTACTGAGGTTCTACTGTTAAAGTTCTAATAAAGAATATTTATTATTTTACTTAATTTTGAAATTGTATCTGAATATAATTTACATGATGAAAATAAGGTGATTTTATTAAAATTATTTTACAGTATTAAATTTTACAATTAATCATAAAAACTTACAATACACTGACATTATAATACATGGAAATAAATTCGATTTTTATTACATCGTGTGTAGATTAAATCTCAAACAAATAAATCTGAAGATATCGAGTTAGTACATCGTGTCATGTATAGCCGAGCGCATCACCCGCCCCGCGTCCCGCAAACCATCAGGAGGGCCAAGCTTACGGCGGTTTAACTATAATTGTATTTGATAACTAGCTGACAAGGACTTTGTATAGCTTAAAAATCAATAGACATTTTGTGATTAGTAATTAACAGACAGATTGAAACTTTTTATTATACACCAAATAAAGTATTGTGGTACTTCTATCTACTAAAGATATTACACTATGTTTGTTTGCCTCGTCGGTGCAGTGGTAGCATATGCGAATGATGTGCTAAGGTCTCGGGTTCGATCCCCGGGTCGAACCAAATGTTTTAATGATCTGCAAATATTTGTTTCGGAGTTTGGGTATTTTCTATGTATAATATGTATTTCCAACAAAAAAAGGATATAGGTATTTTATTAGTCAATCTAGTTTTCATAGTACAAGCTCTGCTTAGTTTGAAACTAGATGGCGTTGTGTGTCAGATGTCCAAAATATTATTATTAATATTTTTTCCATCGAACAAAACAGCGCAATTTAGCAACAGCATATTTTGTATGCCGCTTTGGAATTATAATCATTTACCACTATATATTTTGAGATGGCCAAAATAGATCAGTTTAAAACGATATTAAAGCAATTTTTTGGTCCGTATGGTGACGGATTAAGAATACAGAGTGGCACCACCCCTATTCATTCCGTAGGTGTCGTAAGAGCCGACTAAGGGGGCAAACTACGCAGGACAACAGCACTGCAGAGAGAAGGAAAACTTGACACAAACCCTACACCAACGCGTCTGGCCAGCGTGGTATAGTAGGCCAAAACCTCCTTTCTAAGGAGAGGCTTATGTCCAGCAGTAGACTATTAAAGGCTTTTGATGTGATGATGTTTAAATAATTTAATATAAACGAACCTAATGAAATGTGATAAATATTGCTTGCTAAAAGGCGGAATACAGCTGCACCAAATGTCTATTTTATAACTGACAAGAAAATCCTTCTTAAAAAAAGTTGCACCGACTTCAAACAATACTAACCCTTTGTTAGTATTGTTTGAAGTCGGTGCAACTTTTTTTTACTTGCACTAAAAACCTAGCAACAATTGTGGTTGATTTGCTGTCATTTTTTGAAGAGTTCCGTTGTCTGTCTCCGAAAGTTATCATCAGATCTATATGAAATTTAAATGAGACAATTTCGGAATAAATCCCTTTCGAACAACATACATAAAAATATATAAACATCCGAATTTATAACCTCCTCCTTTTTTAAGTCGGTTAATAAAACTATGTTAACGCCAATTGTAATAATCTGTATTCCTAATAAACTATTAGAATACTATTAAAAGAACACTATTTTACCGTGGGAAAGTCATGCTTCAGCATAAAAAAAAGGGCCTAATTGATACCTTGGGCTTGCAGAAAACCTGGGCCTCAATTCTGCTATTTTATGTTAACGTATAAGCCTCTGTCATTCCATAGACACGCTATTGAAATGCTATTGACATCGGTTAACATATCGGTATTCTACTAATATAAATTCACAGTGTCAATAGACTGTTGATGTATTTTTTTTTGATTTATTTTTTTTTTTCTTTAAAAAAGACAACTCCCGCATTAGGAATATATCCTGTGTCGCGGGGGACTTTACAAACATACATGAAACGGACACAAAGAACACCCAGACTGAGAACAACAATTTGTGGATCACACAAAGTGTCGTCCCATGTGGGGTTTGAACCCACAACACTCGGCGCAGTAGGAAGCGGCGTGGCGACCGCTTAAACCACTGCGCCATCCGTGCAGTTGCAATGGCTCATCAATAGTGATATCAACAACATTGCCATATCTGGCTAATTAAAGTGATTATTTCCTTACAAATTTAAAATGTACCGTTTACCAAACTATATCGTTGCAAAGACAGCAACGATATTTGTATAAGTTGCAGTTCAGTGACAGGTTATCGGGCCATTGGTCTCACATAGTTAGTTGAATACGAAAAGTGCAAAACTATTCCGACGATAGTCCATCGACAGTCTATTGATACAATATTAAAATAGCAGAATTGAGAGCCTGTGCTAAACAATTCTTTCATTGCTATTCAGCGTGTGAATGAGGTTATGAGAGCTTAAACCCTAGGAGGAGCCTGATTTTGTACCAGGGATTTCCTTTCTAGGGTACACCTGGTACCCCGGGTTTTGGTACCCGAGACGGTGTGCATTTATTGATCGGTTCGAGTCCGACATAGCCACCCCACCGGTGGGTAGTATCAGGATAAAAAGGGGCGGTAGTCATTGACCTCTTATGCAATAAATTTTAAATAAAGTTTTATCCCGGAAAACTCATTAACATAATCGGCATCAACGCTATGGATGCCGCGTGTAAAAAGAAGTGATTTATCTTAATAATTTCTTCTAAACTCGCAAAATGTTAGTTAATCTCAAAAACTATGCAGAAAAACCCGTAACACAGTTAACCGCGTCGTATTCCGGGAAACGATCAAGCACTAACACTTTATATAAAAGTATTATTACCACTAAACTAAGCACATATAGCTTGTTAAATGTGCCCCTTTAAGCATATTGTACACAGTGGTATTTATTTTAACCCGTTCAGCCGCCGAAACTGCCCTTTTTTTTGTAAATAGATATATTCGTATACTAGCCTGTTTCCTAGGAGCTGTGGGCAGAGTCGTAAAATTATGAGGTGTATTAAAAGGTATAAGGTGTATTAAGAGTCATAATTATAATAATAATAACCTTGCACAAATCAAACACGGCCCTCTAATCCTAAACTAGACAAAGCCTGACGACGTTATATAAGCTATGACGTTGTTGAAGACTTATTAAAAAACATGTACGTATAATCAACTATCTAATAAGGTATAATAGTCTAAGATAGTATTACAATTCATAGAAAAAAACTTGGATGAAAGTGCGGAAGAATCAGCGTACAACGTAACAATGTAAACTACAATTTTAGAAATGGAAATTATAAATCCATGTATCAACTATACAAAAACAGTAAAAACATAAAGGATGTAAGTTTAAAAAAAAAGAATATTAGGCAAAAATTTGTAAATTTTTATAAAAACTCTTAAAAGTCCAATATCTTGAAAATAGTTAGGTTTGGGATATGGTATTTCATTGTGAAATCTATCAGAAATGATGGCAACTAACAAACTAACTGTTTAAAGTATATAGGTCGACTTTACCAGTAACCCTGTATAGTTTGTTAATGTATAGATAAACAGAAACATGTGTATACGAAAACAGTAGGGGTCCGACATGTTGTCCTAATTGTTCACGAGGGAATGGGCTCGAAGAAACCGCAGAAATCAATACTTACGAGTATATCCCATACCCATTATATCTAAGTGTCTACGCCAAAACCTTCTGGAATAATCTGTGTACTTTACCTTTACCTAAACAATTAACCTTTAACTAAAGATCTTTCACCTGCTGTAATTAATCTTAAATGTAAACACATTTGTTAAGAAAATTTATGACCATACTTTGTTATAGTGTTCAGATTCTGTTGAAATTAATAGACCAAATCTACAGCCGAGCGACGCAGTAAGGGCAAATATCTTTCTTAATCTAAAAAGTGCCTGAAATGTATGATGTGTAAATATGTGTTAAATATGTAAAAATGTATGCGGTGTTTAAAAATGTGTAAAATTTATATGAAATTATTGAAATTATTGTGTAATGTTTAAAACTGTTTTTTCGTGAAATTTGAATGGTTTTCCACCCTGTCAACACAAAATAGTCTATTGAAGTCAGTGACACTTTTTTTAAGGAAATTATTGGCAAAATCAAAATAGTTTTAGAGACTCTTCAATATTTTCTGAAGTATCATCTCCACTAAAGTACCAGTGTTGTCCCCTGTAAAACATGATAAAATATTAAACACATATGTCCAAAACAGTTTAGGTTCAGTGTGTTATAATTATCTACGACGTTGCGTCATCGCCGGGCCGGTGGGTGGTTTGTGGGGGCTGTGGTCCACTGCGGTTTCGTACTTTTTGAATGCACACGTTGACATTGTACATAAACAAGCCCTTTAAGTTACGAGTTTTGTATTGCATGATATTTATTTTTATACCAACTACACCGACAGACTTAGCTGTGTCAATACGGCCTGTCCCAGTCTAATAGAAAAATAAATAAATAAAAGGTATTTCGGAGTGATCACTATTCTACAGGCTAATCAACATGAATGCATATCAAAGATTCCAGATTTATTAACAACCTACCCTCCGAATTGCGAGATATTCTAACGCCAATGAACTTTAAACCTAAAATCGATCATTTCTTCTAAATTTATGTTCAGCTGTTTCACTTTTTTTATTTATGTAGTATTGTTTAAAAAAAGGACTGTATTTGCTTTTTGTATTTGTTTTATTGATCTATGCTAACGCTTTGCATTCATTATAAACCTTCATGGCTTAGTAAATGCTATGTATATGAAATTTCTCTTATAAATTTTGAATGAATAAATTTAAAAAAGATAATTCAAACGCAAAGCACCTCTGTTTTGTTTTGAATGACGTCAAATGTTTGACAGCTAGGGACAGGTATTTTAATTAACTTTGTAGTTTGTATGGGAATAAAAGAGTGTTGTTTTTCTCGCAGTTTTGACGCTTTTCCTTTCCATAAAACCCATCTTGTGTTTCAACCGAAATATGAAATAAAAATTAACCGAATTGGTAGAACCGTTCTCTAGTTTTGAGTTAGCAACACATTTGACGATATACATATATTTATTTATCTTTGTATTATTATTTAGAGGATTCAAACTTCCTAGCAATACCCAGCTCAAATTACCGGTATACGATTCTGATCTGTCCTATTTATTGCTTACACACCCAATCCATTGCTACTATTAAGTATGCTTCTACCTTACCTTTAATTTTACATCCAACTAGCTGACCCGGCAAACGTTGTATTGTTGTACAAAACAAAAAAAAATTAGGGATGGGTCACCCTTACCATTTAGGGTTATGAAAAATAGATGTTGGCCGATTCTCAGACCTACCCGATGTGCACACAAAATTTCATGAGAATCGGTCAAGCCGTTTCGGAGGAGTACGGGAACGAACGGGGAGAATTTTATATATAACATTTACCCATTCCCTTAAAGTGCCCGTTTGACTACTATTACGTTACCACGTAAGTTGAACTAAAATGGTATTGGATAAAATATTAGCGTTTATTTATAGTAGCATATACATAAGATTATGTATGTATATGTACTTATATATATGGGAAAGCGATCTTTGAAATGCCTGACCTTTCGACCAGGGCCTCAATTCTGCTATTTTATGTTTACGCCAAGCCACTGTCATACCACTAACACGCTATTGAGAAACCATCGAGTGGCCATTGGCATTTGTATAAATATCGGTAGTCTACACTAACTATCTATACAAACATTTTCATCAAGAATCCAAACCCATTGAGAGGAATGTGTCCGGATCTCAACCTGTGGGCGATTACAGTGATTTTTCAACTGAGTCCGGTGTTGGAAAACCATGGTATATGAGAAGGCTCGGATGCTATAGTCTTATACCATAGTGTAATGTTCTGCGCAGGTGTATAATCAATAGGTATTACAATAAACAATTCTTGCGTTCATTCTGACAAATGGAAAGTTAAAAAAAATATTATAATTTAGAAATGCTGTAGGAGAGACATGTTGCGGCAAAAATGGGCCAGCCCGACCTTTATCGTTGCTTTTCATCGAGGGAATGAGGTAACCGGAGCCATACTCCTTCTCCCTTTGATTCTGGGGTGAGGGACTTAAAAGACGCAATGACTTTTAAGTTGCTGATGATAGGCAGCGGTAGGCACTTACCATCAGATGACCTGTCTGCTCGTTTGTCTGCCTATATCATGAAAAAAAAATAAAAAAAAAACAGTGGCACTCCGGGAGTTCCGACAGATTTGAAAACTTGTTTTTTTTGTTTTGTTTTTTCATTTCGAAAAGTGCCGACATGAATATACGAGTATATATGTTGTACGTATATACACCATATATGTTTATATTATATATTAGTTAGTTAGTTAGTTAAAAAAGACAACTCCCGCATTAGGAATAAATCCTGTGTCGCGGGGGACTTTACAAACATACATGAAACGGACACAAAGAACACCCAGACTCAGAACAACAATTTGTGGATCACACAAAGTGTCGTCCCATGTGGGGTTTGAACCCACAACACTCGGCGTAGTAGGAAGCGGCGTGGCGACCGCTTAAACCACTAAGCCATCCGTGCAGTCAACGTATAATTATCAACGTATTTCAACCCAAACTCAACTCTCGTGTAAACGGGGCCAATATATGTAGATACTTATTTACAGAGGTGTCGGTAACTGTAACAGTGTCGTGTGTTCCATGGTTTTTTTCCCATCTCATAAAAAAATACATTCTTTTGTTTGTTGTTCAAAAATGCCCAACGCGCCTAGACAACTTTTCACTTCAAAATATTTTGTATTCTTGTGCTCGATGTGTTTGTATCTACATTAACTATTTACGTGAGAACCTAACTCAGTGTTTCTGATTCTGTTTAAAATTGTCTTATTTTAATTCATACTCAAACATTTTAAATGTAAATTACCACAAGAAAGCTTTTGTATTGTGATAAATGATTAGAGGTAATGCCCACGGCCATTGTCAACCATCAACTGCTCGCCAGAGTTTGTACATTTTTAACTGGGAACCGAACGGCCGCATACAACTAGATTAGGCCGTAGTTTACTTTCAAATTCGTTTCTCTATAAACTACAAAATAAGCTTTTAGAACATCAAAAAACATTCTCTTACCTATATTATTTTATCGCGTAAAAATAATAACTTCACACATCTCACACACGGCAGTCTGATCCCAAACTAGGCGGAGCCTGTACTATAGTAACCAGACTGCTGATAAACATAACTTATATATTTTTAAATAGATACATATATAGATAAATTAAATAAATATACACCTGCCACACACAGCTTTGCAACATCCAAAGGTTTGACTGGAAGAAAATGTCTGAGGCATTAAGTCCGACTTATGCAATAAGTTTTGCAGGAAGACTCAATAAATAAATAAAATACACCCACACAGACACAGAACAAATGACCGTGCTCCTCACACAATATTTGTACTAATTGGGAATCGAACCCACGACCACCGGCTTAGCAGGCAGGGTCACTAACCACTAGACCAACAGGCCCGTCCAATTCATAATTTATATATTTATACGTGTGAATATATGTGTCTATTATTTAGATATTAAAACAACATGTATATTTACGCTCATAGTTTGGTACTTGTTGTACCATAACTTACATAAGTATTACTCGAAGAGTTACAAGAGCGCTGCCACCTTTTAGGTCTCCAAAATATCAGAAGAATCAGGGAAGCTGAGGTTTGGGCTCCGCTATCTTCATTCACTCGGTGAAAAGCAAAGAATACTTAACGGTGGGTTTCTGTGATACCATGGTATCACTGTGCCAACCAATACTTACCCATGCATAACTCTTCCACGGGTTAGGAAATTTAAATGTTAAAGAATCAAGTAATTAATTAGTAGTTTAATTTACCATTAGTAAGCTTTTGTATTGTGATAAATAGGTAAAGGTAATGCCTGCGGCCACCTTCAACCATCAACTGCTCCCCATGAGTTAAGAATTTGTACTTTGTTAACTGGGAATCGAACGCCCGCGTACCACTCGATTAGGCCAGAGTTTACTACCAAATTCGTTTATCTATAAACTACAAAATTAACTTTTTGATCATAAAAAAACATTCTCTTATATCATTCTTTATATAACCTATATTTTGACATCATATTAAAAAACTAACTTAGCATAAGGAATTACTAACACAACAATGGATTGTACTATCAGAATGAAATAATTAAATGAATATATTTAGTTCAATAACTGACGTAAGTTAACGTAACTTGAATTGCAAGAAACCAACGAGCTCCGGGGGTGGCATATAAAGTTTTAAAAAGTAATTTTCTCAAGTTTTTACGAAGCATAATGAAAAATACACACCTGAAATTTTAATTAAATTATTTTAATAAGAAATTATTGATTTATTATTAATACAAAGAACTGAAAACGAGTTTTTATAAAGTAATATAATTAGATTAAAATACAACGGCAGGCTAAATATTCTTCATTAAAAACTTCATGAAAAATTTATAGTTTTTTGCTACACTTCTAGAATTATGTACTTTTAAGTTTTAATTTTATTTATTTAAAAAGAAAATATAAAGTACAAAATGTCTACAAAACTTTAGTTTAATCATCAGTTTTTTTAACAAAATAGCATCTGAAAACATTGATTTTTGGGGTTCCGTACCGCATAAGGAAAAAAATGGAACCCTAATAGGATCACTTTGTTGTCCGTCTGTCTGTCAATACCCTTTACCTCGGTAACGCGTGGAGGTATCGAGTTGAAATTAGAATCATATACTCAGGTCTCAAGTCCCTTGAAACTGTGAAGAAAACCAAACTTCAAACTTAACTTAACAAAAAAAATACATATTTCAACACTCTCGAGAGAATGAAAATTTATATAAAATACATAATTTAGGTATTTATCGTTGACCTATATCTATGAAATTTGGCACGTAACATCGTCTTATACAACAAGTACAGGAAACATCTGAAAACTATACATTTGTAATGAAATCATAAAAAAATTAGTCTTTGTTTAAAGTTTTCACTTATAAAATACAATAATATAAGTAATTATAGGTTTTGGAAACTGAATTTCGGGTTAAGCTCTAAAAACCTGTGAGATTCGATTCCTGAACTAATTATATTATGTTCCTACAAATTTGTATGGAACCTTCGGTGGGCGAGTCTGACTCGCACTTGTCCGGATTTTTTTTAATAGTAGATACCGTGGGCGGCTCGAAAGTGGATACTGCGACCACACAGAAAGCCGGCGTCAAATAATTCGTTCATTGTTTTTCACTGAGTGAATGAAGTTAAGTGAAGGAGACTTAAGAACGGCGACTCACTGAGTCACAGGTGTCCTTGGGCGGTGAAACTTACTTACCATCAGGTGACCCGACTGCCCATAATTCTCTTATATCATAAAAAAACAAAGATATAAAAGCAGGCATTTATATCCAGGTAATATTATTACTGCGTCACTAAACAGCTTCATATTATACATATTAATAGATCTCTGTCAGATCCATTAACCGACAACGTATATCCCTCCATTAGGTTGAAATACTCAATAACATTTCTTTTCGTTTAATCTGAACAAGCAATATATACTACAATAAATCATACCAGAAGCCATTTTGTACAAATGGCGGACGCAAAAACTCTTCTGAGTTCTGAAAGGTCTCATTCATTAATTATAATCTTTTGTAACATAAGAAAGGGAAAGAGTATTTTCGCTTGTTTGTTCTAATGCCGTAATTTCTAGAACTTTCTGTCATATTCGTATGATTCTTGTTGAATTAGATAGTGTTTATTAAGGAATAAAGCATAACGATCGGATGGCGTAGTGGTTTGTGTAACGGACTGCTATTCCAAAGGTCGCGGGTTCGATTCCCGCTCAAGTCAAACATATGTGTGCATGAACAATTTAATGTTTGATTTGGTCTTAGTGTTTCTAAGTATAATATGTATGTATTTAAAAAAAAAAGTATATATGTATTTATATCAGTTGTCTAGTACCCAATAGTACAAGCTCTGCTTAGTTTGGGACTAGATTGCGTTGTGTGAATGTGGTTAGAATATTATTATTATATTATGTAGGCTATAAATTATCATTCTATGGCTCTTAGGAGTGAAGTAATGGCCGAAAAAAAAACGTAAAACTGCGAGGAATACCTTGTTAAATATTACACAAATTATTTTCACATATTCTTTTTTTAAATATTTATGTTTGATATTAATATTAAAAATTAATATGTGCCTAACATGAAATTAATATTTTGGTCACTTCAAGCAGTTTTTGGGCGTGTTATTGAGTTTTTGTCATCTTCTTTTTTTTTTGCTGTTATAAGAACCTCACGCCAATCGGGGTGGTGACATTCCGTATTCTTAATCCGTCACCACACGGAGTTCATCCCGTGGGTGTCGTAAGAGACGACTAAGGGAGCAAACTATGCAGGACAACAGCACTGCTAAGAGAAGGAAAACTTGAAACAAACCCTATATCAACCCGTTTGGCCAGCGTGGTATTGTAGGCCAAAACCTCCTTTCTAAGGAGAGGCCTATGTCTAGCAGTGGACTGTTGTAGGCTGTTGATGATGATGATGATGATGATGATAACCTTAATCAAAATTAGGATAATTGGTAAAAAGAAGCTTTAGTTTCTATATGATCATTGATCATATACGATATAAATAACGATCATATGCCAATCAATAGATAGAACAATGTTTTACTGTAGTCCATATACTTGCACGTTGCATGAATCGATTCGTAATGGGTTGATGGGTATCCCACGGTGAAAATAAATTATTCAACAGTCTTATAAACTAAACCCTTACATATTATAAAATAATCTCCCGGCTGCTTCTGTCTGTCTGTATGAACGCAACCAACTCAAAAACTAACGAACCGATTTTTGTATGGGTTTCACTAATAGATAGAGTGATTTCTGAAGAAGGTTTAGGTATATAATTTATGATGGTTTTATATAAATTGACGGCAATGTAGCGATATTTTTTTAAGAGGTTGCAAAAATCCTATGCTATATAAACCCTATGAAAAAATGATCACGGTTACCGAAATCCGAATCTGTTAAGCTAATATTTTTTTAAACTCAGTAGAATTGAATTCGTGTCAGATTCCTCATCGTAATTTTCAAATAAGACTCCAAAAGTATTTCATCATCATCATCATCATCAACAGCCTTTAATAGTCCACTGCTGGACATAAGCCTCTCCTTAGAAAGGAGGTTTTGGCCTACTATACCACGCTGGCCAGACGGGTTGGTATTAAGTAAGTAAAAAAGTATTTATCTGATGACAATAATCGGTAACGGTGACGGATTAAGAATGCAGAGTGTCACCACCCCTATTCATCTCGTGGTTGTCGAGACTTTGTCCAGCCTTTGGACTACTAAAAACGATGATGGCGGCGGCTTTCAGCCCACTGCGATACGGCTGAACTTCGATTTTACATGGAGAGATTGCCATCAGACCTCGATCAGCCTATGTCCAGCAGCAAACCAAGTACTAGGCGATATCGAAGTTCTATAGATAGGCTTTTACCGAACTTTTACTTTTATTTATTTAATAATAATCCTATTTTCGGACATCTAACACACAACGCAATCTAGTTTCAAACTAAGCAGAACTTGTACCATGAAAACAAGATTGACTAATAGATACTTAATATATATAGAAAATACCCAAACTCCAAAACAAATATTTGCAGAGAGTACAAATATTTGATCCGACTCGAAAATTACACGCACGACATCAGCGCAGCAGTCGCATACCTTGCCACTGCACCACCAATTCCTATATACTCATAGCATCTGCCTACGTATAACCCATTAGAAAATGTACAATACCTATATTACATAACATAAAAGCATGACACGCAAAATATGTCCATGAACACGCCGCTTAATAAGTCTCAAATGGGTCGACACTGATGAGTCATTTAAAGAATGAGATATTTACAATGTTTTTAATAATTTATCATGCAAAATGACTTGAATTTTTTATCAGGGTTGGGCAATTTTATCCACCGCTTTTTATTAATAACCTTTTATCAGCTTCACTTGTTGTTAACTTAATAAACAAATGTTGAAAGTCAAGTTTGACTTAGAATTATCGTATCGAAGTTACATTTTGTTGGTGTACTTTTTATGATCTAAGGGCGCAAACAAGCAGATGGGTCACCTGATGTAAGTGACCACCACCATTCAAAGATATCTGCAAGTCAAGAATATCAAGTGCCTTGTCGCCGTTTTATTGATGCGAACTTTTTTTTTGTCTGTGCGGAATCTTCTTTTGATACCACCCACCGGTGGTTATGTCGGACATGAACTGACCAAACCGCACGCCGTCTCGGGTACCATTACCCGGGGAACCAGGTGTAATCTAGGAAGAAAGAAATCTCTGGAACCCTGACGGATCATTTATCCGCCCTTTTGGTGGTATCCGAGGGGAGTTCAGCACGGATTTCTTCAGAGGGTGATTATGTCTACGGCTGATAGATGACCCTGTGTGGGAACCCAGATGTTCCCTTCCTGTCCCCGAAGGGCATGCGCGCTCCGTAGCGTGTTGCACCACCACCCACTCCGGCCTGCTTCTGCTAGAGTGACAGATGGTCTTACCTGTCACCCTCAGGCATGCGCTTATGGAGGACGGAGGTCGTCCTGCGACCTGGCCTGTTCTCAGGCCTGGCGGGCCGGGAGAGTTCTGAACCTCACCCGGTCCCGCTCCGACATTTCTTTCGCAAGCATAAACTGCTCGCATAAAGAGACGGCGGAGTTCCACGCACTCTCGCTCCGTACCATGGCTGCAAACATGTTACCGAGCGGAAGAATTCAGGTATATAACATTTATATAAGAAATGTGTATAGAATCGAACTCTTTAATGGGCAAAAACACCGAGTCTTAGCTCATATGGTTTGTTGTCACGACTCCAACAGATTATACCTGGTAATAATGTTGTCATGGCAAAGCCAGAAGCCAAAGGTGGCAAGTTTGCTATTTAACCTATGCTCGAATTTAGGTATAGGTTACACACAAAACACTCACACAATAAAAGTTTGGTGACATGACACACAAATTGATATCAACGTCGGATTGACCAGCCATCCGCCCTCATAACAGAAATCCCTACGAAATTTTAACTACCATCGACATACATTATGCAGCATATAACCAAATCATGATAATCAATTACACTATTTTACTAAAACTCTTATGTATATTATCTCTTACTATACTTGACGACCGAATGGCGTAGTAGTTTGTGTAACGAACTGCTATTCCAAAGGTCGCGGGTTCGATTCCCGCTCAAGTCAAACATTTGTGTGCATGAACATTTAATGTTTGATTTGGTCTGGGTGTTTCTATGTACAATATGTATGTATTTACAAAAAAAAGTTTATATGAATTTTTATATTATCCCGTGGGTGTCGTAAGAGCCGACTAAGGGCGCAAAACAACGCAGGACACCAGCACTGCAAAAAGATGGAAAACTTGACACAAACCCTATACCAACCCGTCTGGCCAGCGTGGTATAGTAGGCCAAAACCTTCTTTCTAAGGAGAGGCCTATGTCCAGCAGAGGACTATTAAAGGCTGTTGATGTGATGTGTGATGTGATGTATTTATGTCAGTTGTCTAGTAGCCATAGTACAAGCTTTGCTTAGTTTGGGACTAGATGGAGTTGTGTGAATGTGGTAGAATATTATATTATTATTATTAAAAAATGAAAGATTTACTGTAATTTGGTTTATTTACCAATTACCTTAGCATACCATTGACATTTCTACGTAATAAAATGGTGAAATAACGTTATATAATCAGATACAGGATCATTATTGAAGTATCATATTTTCAGTAATAAATTTTGCCGCTTCGGCAGTTGATTCCGCTTGAAAAGGTTTCTTGATATACATTTATATTAAATTTCTCTGCACATGTTTCACGCTCGAATGTATAACATATTTATTTGACGGCCGGTTGGTGTAGTGGTTAGTAACCCTGACTGCTAAGCCGGTGGTCGTGAGTTTGATTCCCACTCAGGACAAATAATTGTGTAATGAGCACGATGATTTGTTATGTGTCTGTGTGTAATTTATCCACAATATGTATGTATTTAGAAGTATATAAGTATGTTTATCAGCAGTCTGGTTACCATAGTACTGGCTCTGCCTAGTTTGGGATCAGACGGCCGTCTGTGAGATGTGTAAATTTATTAATATTATTATTTATATATTTAACACTTTCTGCACAAAAATGTAGATTGGCAAACTTAACTTATTTAAACCTGTTTGGACTAGTCCCTCTCACACGCCCACCACTGTAACTCTGGAAAACCAGGATCAACAGCAGTGACCCACGAACACACCGAGTTATAACACTCGGGAAGTCCCAGGAAAAAAAAATAACTTTCTTGGAACCCGCCACTAAATTAATTAGAAGAAAATTTACAGAAAAAAAATACTTAAATGTGTATTCTCTTTTACGGTGACGGATTAAGAACACGGAATGTCACCATCCCTATTCATCCCGTGGGTGTCGTTAGAGCTGACTTATGAATCAAACTACGTAGCACAACAGCACTGTAAAGGAAATGAAAACTTGACACAAGCCGTATACCAGCCTGTCTGGACAGCGTGATATAGTGGGCCCACACCTCCTTGCTAAAAAGAGGTCTGTGTCCAGCAGTGGACTATTAAAGGCTATGTGTGTGTGTGTGATGTGTATTATGAATCATACATAATGTTACATAAGTACTTCACAATAAGGCAAACATCAAATAATCGTTTTTCTATGTGCAGAACTCTAGACCAATATTTAAAGTTCAAAGTGCTTCATCAAGAAATACCAATTACTCCAATTATATAGGTAATCTATAATTTACTGACAACACGTATAAATCGGTTAACCGAACGAAATTGTCGTAGTGAATAATTCAACTCATTTCATTTACTAGTCTGACCGCACGCGTTTAGTTACAGATACTCGACTAAAACAAGAGGTATTCAACTAAACTCACTTTACGATACTTTAGAGAGCTATTATACTTAATGAATTGCTTTATTCTTGTTGAGAATTTAGGTTTGCATTTTTAAATATAAATATATTATTTTAACAGTAAACATCAGAATAATTACAATATTTATTATTTTCTTGCTTTTATCCTAATTTCATTTTGTGATATAAAATACAAACGAGGGTACGGGTCAAGTGAAGGTAAGTGACTAACGCAACTCCTAGACACTTACAACTCAAGTGAAACAAGTGCGTTTGCGTCCTTTGAATACCCTCCTCTTCAGAGATAGTTTTGGGGTTCCGATAACTGTACTCATTCGGTGAAACGCCACCAAAAAATTGCTTAACACCATTTTTCTGTGAGGGCGTTGTATCATATTTGCTAATAAAAATCTCTGAAATATCTAATATAATTGGAGTCGGTGCAATGTGACTAAAACAAAAGGCACTCAAGTTAAGTACTCAACTAAGCTCTCTTTACAACATTGTTGAAAAGCTCTATTGCTTAATGAATGGGGCATATTTAGTGAGTTCGATTACCCAAAGATGTCTACCCAGGACTAATATTGTGTGACGAGTACGATCATGTTGTTCTGTAACTGTGCGTAATTTATTTATAATATGTATTAATTTAGAAATATATTATTAAGGTTATTTAGAAATATATAGTTTACGGCAATAGGCTCGCCCACAGGAGGCAATCGTGTGTAGGACTATAATTACAGTTGCCCAAATGTGGGTGGTAATTACTCCTTTGATTACCCCTTTCTAGACAACAGACGTGATTATATATAAGTACATACAATTATTTTATAGATATTGAAAATTTCTGTTTCCATTTTTAAAATAGGTTATAATTTTTTAACTGGCAATACTGAGCTTGAACGTGATAATTTACCCACAAAACTTTTACCACAGAAAAAGTTTTTATGCTGCTGTGCCCTTTGAGAGTTCAGTTCATATAAAAAGGTCATTCAGTTTTTGTTATACTCTATGCTTTCCACAGTATGCCAACTCTGCAGTTTTTGTCAAATAGTTTAAAAATTTTTTGCAACTGTGACTGTGTTTAAACCTAACCAGTAGGGTTGGGTTTTAAATACACTCGCATGGATGTCGATAATTATAATACAATAACCAAAATTTTATTATATTTATAGGAAATAATTAGACAAGCTAAATCCTTGCAAATATGTATTTGGAAAACAAGTCACAAATTAGGTGCGGTAACCGCGTATGGCTCTGACCGCCATTACCCTCTGAGGGCGCCAGAGGCGTACCCTATTCTGGGCGGTCAGAGCCGCCGCCCACACCGGTGCACCGTACAGCGCCATTGACCGGACAACCCCCGTGTACAGCCGTCTTGTCGCGACGCTGGGTCCACCCATATTGGGCAAGAGTCGCCCTAGGGCAGACGCAGCGCCGACCAGCTTTGGAGCAAGCTGTCGGAAGTGCTCGTCGAAGAGCCACCTCCCGTCGAGGATCAGGCCCAGATATTTCATCTGGGCCCGAACCGGTACGAGGACCGAGTTGACCACGATTGAGGCGCCAGGGGGTGGACCACGACGGGGCCCATGAAATAACAGGGCCTCCGTCTTATCTAGGGCCACCCGTAAGCCCAGCGCCTCAATGCGCCCGACCACCAGGGAGACTCCCCCTGTGGCCAGGCGCGCCGCCTCTTGGAAGTTTGCCCCCCGGGCTGTCACCAGGGTATCGTCTGCGTAACAGATTACACCCAGCCCGGGGGGGAAATCGGCGCGAAGGGCCCAGTCGTACCCTATGTTCCACAAGAGGGGTCCAAGAACAGACCCCTGTGGAACACCGCACGACCTGGGCCGACTCCTCAAATTACCTTCTCGGTCCTCGTACACGACGGTACGCTCCTCTAAATAGTCTGCCACTAGCCGCCTCAGGTACTTTGGCACCCCATGATAGTGGAGTGCTTCCCTGATGCAGCTGAATGGCAGACTAATGAATGCGTTGGCGATGTCTAATGACACCGCCAACAGCACGCCGCCACAGCTCACGGCCTCTTCGGTCACGGCCCTCAGGCGCAACACGGCGTCGACTGTCGAACGCCCCGCCCGAAAACCAAATTGGGCGTCCGACAGATCGGGGCCCACCTCGCAGAGGTGCCGGACGATGCGGGCAGAAAGAACCCTCTCAAACAATTTGCCCGCCTCGTCCAGCAGCACGATGGGCCTATAGGCCGCGACCGAATCGGCAGGCCGTCCCGGCTTCCTCAATAGGACCAGCTTCCCGCTCTTCCAGCACTCAGGGAAGCGTCCCGACGCCAAGCTAGCGTCGAACACCTCCCCGAGGCGGTCTGCCATGTGGTTGAGGGCCAGGGCCAGCACTCGGGCCGGTACCCCGTCTGGCCCAGGGGCGGTGTTCTTGGAACGGATCCGTAGAACAGCCGTCCCTACCTCCGAATCCCGGACGGGCGGAACATTATCCTCCCCGTGCTCCCCGTCGTCTCCGGCCAAGGAGGCCATCGCCGGGGGAGTGTGTTCCGCTCGTTGTGGGAAAAGGCCCTCAACCACTTCTCGCAGGAAGCTGGGCTGGAGAGTCTCCGTAAGGGGGGGGCCCGACGCGCGGAGCTTTTGTCGCACCGCGCGGTAAGGGCGACCCCAGGGGTCACGATTAAGACCCTCCAGCATCTCCTGTCTCTTTTCTTCTTTGGCGCGGCTAATGGCCAGCTTCAGAGTTTTCCGCGCCTGTCGGTACTCCTCATGAAGCCGGTCCTCCTCAATGTCTCCACGGTGACGCCGCCGACTACGCGTGTAGGACCTCCGGGCACGTGTACAGGCCGCACGGAGGTCCGCCAGCTCCTGGGACCACCAGTAGACCTCCTTCCTTGGAGGCCGACGACCTCGAATGCGGGGCATGGCCGCATCGCATACATGCGTAATCGCATCGCGAAAGCGACCAGCCCCCACGTCGACCTCCTCGGTCGGAGCCTGAGGAGACAGCCACGAGTGAATTATGGCTGCCTCCTCTAGTAGGTCCCGGTTCAGTCTGGCAACAGCCCACCGCGGAAAGCGGGATAAACGCCGCGCCACGTGACCCCTACTGGAGTCCTGGGTCCGGGAGAGCTCAAATCGGATATACAGGTGATCCGAGAGCGTCTCAACCTCTTCCAGGACATGCCAGTTCTTTACTCGTGCGGCGAGGGCAGGGGTAGCGAACGAGAGGTCCACTATCGACCCCCCCTGCTGTCGCACGCACGTGTTGGTGGAGCCTCTGTTGAGAAGACAGAGGCCCACCGAGGCCGCCCACTCCTCTACGGCCTCGCCCCTTGCGTCCGTCCTGGGGGAACCCCACGCAATGGACTTTGCGTTGAAGTCCCCCAGCACAAGGACGTGCCCAGACGCTAGTCGCCGTATCGAGGTCTCCAAGCTGGTTAGGAAAACCTCGAAGTCGTTCAAACTCCGGTTGGGGGAGAAATAAACACCATATATGGTGATCCCCCCCCACTCGACGGCAACATATCCAGTGCCCTTGTCTCTTAGCGACAAGGGCGGGGAATGAGCCGTCGTGGAACCGACGACTGCCACGGAGCCGTCCCAGTCACCCATCCAGTTTGGACGGGGAGGGACAGAATAGGGCTCCGCGACTACGGCAACACCTATCGACCACTGTGCCATGGTTTGCAGGAAGAGATCCTGCGCCGCGGCACAGTGGTTCAGGTTCGTCTGGACCAGGAGGTTGGAGACTTGATCCATTACTGGATCGTCTCTACAACCTCCTCCATGGGCGACGACGTCGACGCACGTACTACATCGGAGGCAGCCTGGGTCGACTGGCTAGCCCCTGACGTCTGCCGAGAACTGCGGGGAGGCTTGCAGCCTCTCTGCCCCATCTGGTGATTGGCGGGCTTATTGGCGCCGCACACGCTGGGCAGTGAGGGGCGGCAGAGCATTCTGCCGCCTTGTGCCCCGGTTGACCGCAGCGGAAACACAGTCCGCCGCAGTCGAAACAACTATCGCACTTGACGCGCGTGTGTCCCGTGGCCAGGCATTTAAAACACCTCATCGGTCTCGCCACCAGGACTGTGATCCTGGCGCTCACGAAACCGATGAGCAGCCTGCCGGCGTCGGCCAATACTTTGGCCGACGCTACGGGACAGCTGACCCACACGGCGCCAAGCCCTCCTGGACCGGGGCGGATGGTGCCGACCCTGACGTTGTCCGCGCTGCACCTCGTCTTCTCCCGGATTACAGCGCGGACATCTTCGGCCGTCACTGAGTCGTCCAGGCCCGAGATGCGCAGTTCCGCGCACTTGGTAGGCCTGGCGACCCTGACACCATCTGTGGCCGCAAATATTCCCCGCAGCCTCTCAGCGAAGGAGTCCGCCGTCTTTGCGCCTCCGGGGACACGGTCACCACTACAGCCGCGGTTTTGGGCGGCTGCAGCTTCCGCGGCCTCTTTGTGGAGGCCGTTGCCACCGGTGGCGAAGGCTGGGCATGGGCTGCTTTTTGGGCAGCCCTTTTGGCCCGCCTTCGGGACTTCTTGGAGCCGCTCGCCTCCTGCCAACCCTCGTTGGAGGGGGCAGGTGCGGAGGGGCCCGGCAGGGGTGTCGGAGTGGGGAGCGGAGGGAATGCCACTCCGCTCCTCGGCGCTGTTTAAGGCCCCGTCTTGGCCGGCGCCTGGGGATGTGCCTTAGCCGGGCCTTAGCCGGTGCCTTGGCCGGCGCCTGGGCCGGTGCCTTGGCCCCCTTCCTCGGCTTTTGGGGAGCCGATGGAGTAGGGGCAGACGCCGCCGCGTAGGAAACGCGGCCTCCCACCACGGGGAGCGCGGTCGGAGCGGCGGTCTTAGGCCGCTGTGCTGACGCGAGCGGGGGGCGCACAATCGGCGCAGGGGGCAGTCTCGCCTCCAGGCCAGCCAGGCGTCCGTCCAGCATATTCCCAACTGCGATGAGGATTTCCCGCAGTTGGGAGTCAAATGCCCCTGAGTTGGTGGTAGGGGCAGGCTGGGACGCGGACGGGGCTTCCCGCTCGGGGAGGTTCGCCTGGAAGCGGGCGAACTGAGCACTCAGCTCGTTCACCCGCTCCGTCAGCCTCTCGTTGGCCACCTGTAGGCGCGAAAAGTCGCCCACTAGGCCCTCCACGACCTCCGACAAAGCGGAGGAGGAGTCCTTAAGGGCCCTCACAAACGAGCCCTTAAGGTTCACGGACTTGGTGGCCACCTTGTGGATGACGGCCACCGCCGCTTTCGCCCTCTCCTGCACGGACACGGGAGTCTGGGGGGCATTTCCCCCCACCGGCTCCCGAACCTTGAGCAGGAGATCCGCGATCTCCTCCTCCGCTACGGCCTCGCCGTCCACTCGTACGTTCCTGTAGGACTCCGCGTTTGAGAACGCGGAGCCTGACGGGGTCGAGACCGAGGCCGGTTTACGAGCCCTCCCTCGGCGGCTGCTTGCCACCTTTGGAGGCATCATCTCCTGGGACGTGTCGGTTTCCTCGTCCCTGGAGCGTCCTCGTTTCCGGCTGTCGCTTCGCTCCGCCTCCATGGCCTCCACGCCATCCGACGAAGCGGCGGATCCGGAACGCAGCCGATCTGATGCTCTTCGGCTCCCAGAGACCAGCGTCAGACTGACTTCTGGGAGCCCCACCGAGATAGGTGTTCCCGACGCCATCTCACCCTCCGTGGATGACCCATCCACTCCACTGTTCTTCTTCTCCTTCCTTGCCTTCGTTGCCGTATCCGTTTGACTAGCCTTTTTCCGTTGTTGATTATTTCCGATCGTTTTTAGTTTTGTGTTTTGGTTCATATTTTCCATATTAAATCCCACGAGTGGGGGAGAACTAGAGGTCCACCCGGGCAGAGATCCCCCATTACCCGGGCAAGCGTAAGTTTTTAACCCAACCGAGGGGTCCGCAGGTACCTCGGCTTGGAGTGCGCTCGAGACTGAACTTCCCATCAGCCATGCATCCCCTGGCCACGCACCAGAACACGGGATTCGGGGAATTTTTTAGAGAGGTTATCTTCCTCGCGGTCCGGGCGGTTAAGCCAAGACCCTCGCCCCCGATCAGAGCCGCGAGACTTAACCACAGCGCTCTTCTCGGGATTACGATATGCCGACGGTTGACAGGGAGACTACGTCCCCCTGCCTGCTCGGTGGTAGTGTCAGTACACGCCGAGCCCGTCCTCCTTTCTCCACCGCTGTCAGCGGAGAAACTGTGGCCCCTACAGGGCCCCGCCATCCGGTTTTTTACCGAGGTTTCCTCCTCCATGCTCCGAAGAGCGAAGAGCCAGCAGGGCAACCGGCAACACGCCCACCCTGCTGGACCAGGCCTTGCCCGAGAGCCGATGAACGGCTACCTCTTCTGCTAGAATATTGGCCGCTAGCGATAATCCTCTCCTCCAAGAGGACAAGGAGGAAACAGTACCATCGCCAGCGTTTCCAGGGTGCACCACGGGGAGGTTTTCTAGCCTAGCACCCCAAAACCCTATACCAACCCGTCTGGCCAGCGTAGTATAGTAGGTCAAAACCTACTTTCTAAGGAAAGGCCTATGTCCAGCAGTGGACTATTAAAGGCTGTTGATGTGATGATGATCATGATGACGTATTATATTGAAAGAGTCAGACTAATTTTAGTCTTGTATATTATGTTGCTGTTTTTTAAATAACACATTAAGTCGTACACTTAAAAAGGGCGCGGTACATTATAGGTAAATGCAAAATTAACTTGTAATAGGGCGAGGCGATGTTATAACTGAAATAATATCGCGTTTATACGAGTTACTGACAAATTTAAATTTGATTAGTGTGAGTGATTTACAAGAATATTTGAATGCTTATTATACAGTTATATACTCATTCAGATGCTCTTATATCAGTTAAGGTCAAAATTAACGGTTAACTAAAACTCCACGTCTATAAACCTATGGTTCAAAAATTATTTAAACACAGACTTACGATTTTGATAACTTCTGCACGTGTATACTCGTATATGATTGAATTTTTATTTTTTTTTCAAAAGTATTGATGGATTTGTTGGTCCAGCAGATAGCGATCCTAACTGCTTAGGCAGGCTACGTTTAATTCGACCCCGGACTAATATTGTGTGGTGAGAACGATTATTTGTTCTGTCTTTTTTATGAAAAGGGTACACACGAGCAGACATGTCACCTGATAGAAAGTGACTACCGCCGCTCATGAACGCATGAAACTCAGATGGGCTTTGAGTACGTACTTTTCTTAAAGGTCGATTCGGTCCGGATATACCGAAGACGATAACTTGTTCCACGTATTGGTTGTGCGAGGCAAAAAGTGTCTTGAAAAAGCACACTTGCACAGTGGTGGAGTGTTAATTATCCAAGTGATGGGAATGAAAATTTTGCCGTGTGGAACGATGGATGGCGGAAAGTTGCGGCCGGCATTAGTCCGAACAATTCCGCAGAGCACTCTCCATGATATACGATAGAGAATGCAGAGTGAAGCTACATCTCTATGTAACGCCAAGGTATCGAGCCGGTCGGTTGGACTGTACTGATCAGTGTCTGGGTGTAATTTACCTGGGGTAAGCACTATTTTAAGGAACTTAAAATCCTTACAGTGCCTAGTCTGCATATCATGGGCTTGCTCACTTTTTTTGCGATAAATATCTATTTTTATGAAAATGAAGAGGAAAGTGTGCTACGGGAAAGCACTACAAAAAAAGACTTGCACTCCATGATAGCACCGACTCTTAACATTGTTAAACATGGCATAGCTCATATTATACTTCAGTCAGGCTATACAATAACTTCTAGAGCACAAAGGGGATATAGGGATTCCCACACAGGAGGGGGTCATTTACACGCCGTAGATGGCCCGAGGTACGTCGGTGTATCAGGGATTTCCTTCCTAAGGTAAGATCAAGGACAAAGGGAGGATCCTCCGATCTGACGTGGTGATCATGCCTGGCGGGCCGCGGCCCAACGGTTGATGTTGGGAAGTTGTATATACGCTAACCGGCGCGGGCATTCTTTATATCGCGATACAGGATTAGCAATTCTTATTTTAGTAGTTACTCCGTAGTTCGGTGTGTCTTCATTAGATGGCGCTGTAGTATGTTTCTGTTTCTTTGTATGTGGGAGTCGCCACAGGTACACCTGAATCCCCGGCAACTGAGTTGATGTGTTATAAACTCTTTGATAACCTGCGTGCGTTCGACGCGCTGTCGTGCCAATCCAATACATTGTAACTTGAAAACGACTTTTTTAAATTCACTTTACCATGTTATAACCCTAATTTCAATACAATACAGTAATTTTTTAGATTATTTACTATTCTGAACTACAGTTTAGAATTACAAAAGTGTTGATCAGGGGTACTAAACCTGCGTAAAGAATCTGATTGAACGTTGTTAAGGCAAAACACTGTAAATCGAGTTACAGTCTTTTAGATTGGCACAGCAGCGCGCCTCTTTATATCTTACCTCTTTTCTTGGTTTTCCTGCAATCTGTGGGAGTTAAGAACTGTGTAGCAAGAATTATTACATGTGCCATAAAACAAAGAATTTGTACAATGTAAAAGTGCACTGTATCCCGTCATTTCTAGATAAATTACCGTCTACGCATAACAAAGAACACATAAATATGAAAATAACACAGTGTAACAACAAAACCAAGAAATATCTTTAAACTATAAATAAAATATCTTCGTTTCGTCTCTCTTACGTACAAAAGGTTCACTCAATGAAGAATTAAATAAATTTGGACTCTCAAAACCACGTAATAAAGTTCAGTATAGCTTATACCTTATATTATGGTTTTGCTACCATAATATTTGGCACGTGTAACCTGTAAAGTGTCGTAACATTATTCGCTAGAACTTTATTTGCTTTGAGGAAACTTCTTATCGGAGATTACTACCTGTAACGATCTACAGCGGGTAGTGAAATATTTTCTAGATACCTGAAGAATATTTTAAGCTTGTTGGACTAATCAGTGAATAAATCGGACATTGTAAGTCTATTTTGGAACGAAGTTCCTTATCGCGCGTTGTGAAAGGGGGCTAGACGGAAAAAATTCGTACGAAAATTTGTCACGACACTTTTTAATATAAATTGACATCTAACTGTGGATACCATACATTAAATTTGCTTTAACGTTCGCCAACGTCCATACCATGTTGAATACACCGATTCTCGTCCGATCACCGAAGTTAAGCAACATCGGGCGTGGTTAGTACTTGGATGGGTGACCGCCTGGGAATACCACGTGATGTTGGCTTTTTGCTCTTTATTTTCGTGTCATCTTATCAGACATTCAGCGCCATCTATCGAATAGATAGGAAATCATTTCGCAAGGAGATTTTACCAATGTATAAATTGTTTTAATTGTTTTTAATATGTAGGTAATAGCCGCTTTCATAGATGGCGTTGTAATTAAAATCGTGTCAAATCAGTTTTACTCGATCGTCACAACTTCGTTCCTATCGGGTGTCCCACGACACCACACGGCTTTTTTTTTTACTTTCTCGGTTTGTAAATATGTCACAGCTACAAATCAGGGCACGGATGGCGTAGCACGGATAGTAGGTTTAAGCGGTCGTCTTCATACTGCACTGGGTGTTGTGGATTCGATCCCAAATGGGACCACACTTTGTGTTATTCAGAAATTGTTATTCTGAGTCTGCGTGTTCTTTGTGTCCGTTTCGTGTATGTTTGTAAAATCCCCCACGACACAGGATTTGTTCTAGTGCGGGAGTTGTCTTTTTTAAGGAGAGAAAGGAAAATCTGTATGCTAAAATTGAGTTTTATACTTGACTAAGAGCAGACTAGTAACACTTTAGTTGGAAGTCAGTATATTTACATTACAATCCCTCTAGAATATTTAAAACAAGCTAGGAGCAAAGTCTGCTGTACTAGATTTAATTATGCAAATGAGTATTTCGTACTGTTTTCTTGTAGAATTTCAAAAAACATTTTTAAGCGTACCTTAATTTTTGATCAAAATTCAACGTTTATTGGAACTAAGTTACGAAGTTTTTGACCATACCCTACATACCCTACATTTTGACCATTTTAGATTATTATTTTTATGTTAAAAGGGGCAAACGAGCAGACGGGGCATCTGATGGCAAGTGACTACCGCAGCAAATGGACTCACAAGTGCATTGCTCCTATTCATGCTAACCCGGGGGGGGGGGGGAGGGGGGTTTGGCACGAAGGGCTCGATCGCATCGAAATATTTTTTGTTTTTTTTATCCCTATGACTATGTACCTAGGTAATATGTAACATTGACTGCCTAGGTGGTGCAGTGGTAGCGTATGCGACTGCTGTGCTGAGGTCGCGGGTTCGGTTCCCATGTGGGGCTCAATGTTTTTTATGATCTTATCTGGTTTCGGAGTATGGATGTTTTCTATGTATAATATGTATTTACAAAAGAAAAGTATATAAGTATTCTATCAGTCAATCTAGCTTTCATAGTACAAGCTCTACTTAGTTTGAATCTAGATGGCGTTGTCTGTTAGTTGTCTCAAATATTATTATTATTATTATTGTTATCTTTATGACAATGTCATTGTAGAAAATTATAAAATTATCGTATCATCTTAGTACCAAATTTGCTTGCCTGCAGACTGGTTTCCCGGTTGGCGCAAGCACAGCGGCCAGCCGAACGACGATGGCACCTCAGGCCAAGATTGCGTCGAAGCTCGAAGAGAGTTCCCTCCAAGACCTCCTCCGGCATCGCCAACCTTCATGTGGAACGACAGAGGCTGCAGGGAACATAACTACTTCGTCTGTGAGAAGCCCAGTGTTGAAGGTAGGCACTTATACCATAGAAAGAAAGAAAGAAACATTTATTTGCACAGAATACAGGTGGTACCAGATTTTACAAAGGTGTATAATGTTCAAGCTATATTCTGCCTGTACTAGGCATGCAAATATTTATATAGAGACTCAAAACATTAACTAATGATAACTATTAACTAATAAAATTAACAAATTGTTTAGAGGTTTAGCAGATCCTTTTTCGAAGGCCACAGGTAAAAACACTCTAAGCTGCGTCCACATTTGTACATTACTCGCTTTATATTAGCTTCACTTGTATGTTTGTTTGTATGTTTGTAACCGACTCCTTTGGGCGTGATTTCGACTGACTTTAAACGGTCAGAATTCGTTCAAACTTTTTAGATATATCGAGGACCGATAACAATACACTAATTAAAAAAAAATAATTTTAAAAACCTAAAAAACACGCTTTCTATAGAAAACCAAACTAAAAAATAGAAAATAAATTTGAAAAAAAGCGTTGGGTCCATTTTACTATTGACAACAGGCACGTTTGTTTGGTTTTCTATAAAAAGCGTGTTTTTTAGTTTTTTTAAACTATTATTATTGTTAATATTTTATGAGTTAACAAATACTACAATGTTACATCTTCTCCATCAAACCTTAACTCACACATATCTGTAATCAAAGTATGTGAGTACGGTAGCATTGAAGCAGTATTTAGAACGCCAGTAAAATTTAATACTCGTAGTGAAATTATAAAATTGCATAAAATATTTAACTATGCCCAGACATAGCCATCACGTAGAGCGTTTATTGGACATTTTCTATTTGAGCTAATGATTAAAGCAGTTGCTCTAACGGCCTCCACTTACACCACAATGGCATCACTTAGGATGCTACTGTTATGGCCATTGCTGAAGTAATGTTCTATTGTCGGCAATTGGTACATGTTCAGTTTATTAAATGTATAACACGGATTAGGAATACAGAGTGTCAACACCCCTATTCATCCCGTGGGTGTCGTAAGAGCCGACTAAGAGCAAGCTTTGCAGGACAACAGCACTTCAAAAAGAAGGAAAACTTATACCAACCAGGCCAAAACCTCCTTTCTAAGGAGAGGCCTATGTCCAGCAGTAGACTAATAAAGGCTGTTGATGATGATGATAGTCAATGACCTTTTTGAGGTTAAGTGAAACTATAATAATGTAAATATTAAATATATAATATTAAATTTATGTATATCTATCTTTACGACGGGCCTGTTGGTCTAGTGGTTAGTGACGCTGACTGCTAAGCCGGAGGTCGTGGGTTCGATTCCCACCCAGGACAAATAATTGTGTGATGAGCACGATCATTTGTTCTGTGTCTTGTTCATTTGTTCTGTGTCACCCCAATTCATCCCGTGGGTGTCGTAAGAGCCGACCAAGGGCACAAAACAACGCAGGACACCAGTACTGCAAAAAGAAGGCAAACTTGACACAAACCTCATACCAACCCGTCTGGCCAGCGTGGTATAGTAGTCCAAAACCTAATTTCTAAGGAGAGGTCTATGTCCAGTAGTGGACTATTAAAGACTGTATATGTGATGATGATGTGAGCACGGTCATTTGTTCTGTGTCTGGGTGTAATTTACCTAAAATATGTATGTATTTAAAAATATATAAGTATGTTTATCAGCAGTCTGATTACCATAGTACAGGCTCTGCCTAGTTTGAGATCAGACGGCCGTGTGTGAGATGTGTGAAATTATTATTATTATTATTTCTTTATTTCATTCTTTATACATATAAATTACACTTTTAAATATATTTATATGCAAAAACAAAAAAAAAATACATTTAAAAATATAAAAAATAGTATCCCATCGGTATCGGGTACAGAGACCAAGATATCGGTGGTTAGGACTCCAGAGACAGAAACTTCCTCACAATACGTGCCGTATCGAGAAGAACTGCTTTCTGCATCAGACCCTTAATCCAACTGCCTAACGCGAGCCTCTGAAGATGTTGGTCGAGGCTCTTAGCAACTAAACCATGGGCCGATATGACTATCGGTACAACGATTGCCGAATCAACATCCCACATGTCGACAATCTCGTGCGCTAAATCCAAATATTTCACTTGTTTATCTTTTTCAGCTTTCAAGAGATTGTCGTCATGTGGAATGGTAATGTCAACAATCATTGCTCGGCGCTCCAATCGGTCTATTACCACTATATCAGGTTTATTGGCAACAATAGTCCTGTCAGTGATAATAGGACGATCCCAGTACAACGTTGCACGACCATTTTCAAGAACTGGGTCGGGCACATATTTGTAGTACGGTAACTCTACAGTCACAAGGTTATACTTAAGAGCAAGTTGCTGATGGACAATCCTGGCTACTTGCATAACCAAGTAGCATGGATTCTATGCAAGTACTCGCCGTTGGCAAGACGAGAACAACCGGAAATTATATATCTAAGGCTTTCACCAGGACAATGACATGCCCGACAAATGTCTATTGTACCGTCCTTCAGGATATACTTCCGATAATTATTCGTCATAACAACTTCATCAGTAATTGCAAAGACAAAACCTTCAGTTTCCCCGAAGAGGTCACCGAATCGAAGCCAGAATACAGACGCTAGTTGATCCACCTCGGGCCTGTTCAAGGCCCGATAAAAACGTCCATGCAGCTCTTTGCCCTTCCATATCTCCTTACGATCAGTAATGTTGAGTACTGCAAATTTGCGCCAGTTCTCTTTACCTAGACCAAGCGGAGTGAGTCCGTTATCAACTGCTACTACATCCCTATGAATATCCACATTAACAGAAAGGAAGTAATTCCTAAGGTTACATATCTCACGATTGTGGAGGGTCTTGGCATTTAGAAAACCACGACCACCACATTTTCGTGGAATATATAACCTCATCACCGATTCGGTATGCAGTAAGCAATGTACGAACTCTTCTATCCAGGGTATCTAGTTCAGTCTGAGTCCATCTAAGTATGCCAAAAGAGAAAGTTAGAACTGGTATGACCCAATCATTATAGGCTCTCACCTTATTACCACCTGATAAAAGACTATTTAATATTTTTTTCAGGCGGCTAAAGAAGCGTTCCTGTAACGATTGTTTCATAGTCAACTCATTTACACCTAAAGCCTGTGACATACCTAGATATTTGTAAGTTTCGTTAGCTGAGAGACACGTAAAGTGCGTGGAATCTGAGAGTTCCAACCTATCAGACTCTACAACCCTGCCTCTTTTTACATGCATGATTGCACACTTATCTACACCAAATTCCATCCTGATACATTTACTAAAGGTTTTAGTTATTTCTAGTAAATTCATCAGTATGGAACTACTGGAAGCAAACAGTTTTAAATCATCCATGTAAAGGAGGTGGGATATAACCTTACCATCTCTCTGCAAACTATAGCCTAGCCCTGAACCCTCCAACATAGTGCTGAGAGGATTTAAAGCTAAGCAAAACCACAAGGGACTTAAACTGTCACCCTGAAATATACCCCACTTAATCATTATATATTCGCCATCGCCTTGAGATTGCCGACATCCTGGATAGCAAAGAACCGTTCTCCATTGCCGCATACATGTCTCCATAAAAGTGCATAGAGTTGTATCAATCTTGTACAACTCCATCACCCTCAAGAGCCACGTATGCGGTACAGAGTCATAAGCCTTTTTATAATCTATCCAACATGTCGACAGATCTTTTCGGTTACGGCGAACTTGTTGGTTAATAGTCATGTCAATAATAAGGAGCTCTTTAGTGCCACGTGCCCCACCTCTACATCCGTTCTGAGAGTGAGATATAATAGAGTTGTTCGTAATATGAGATGTTATCTTCACTCTAAGAATGGACGTTAGTAATTTATATATTTTTAATTATTATTATTATTATTATTTATATAGTGTGTATGTAGTGTGTATACTTCTAGACTTCTAAGTGAGTATAATAATATATGTAGCAACATATTTCTGTATATTAGTCATATCTAATGTAGTTTTATCTCTCATCTACCAAACTATTATGAACTACCACAAATTTAATACTTTATCTTTGCACCTACTATTACACCACCTGAAGGTCGACTGGGAGAGAATGCCTGATGGTATTAAGTCCGCCTTTGTACAACATGTGCATTAAGTTTTTAATAAATAAATAACTTGAGACGCTGATCGTGTCGTCTGATCCCAAACTAGGTAGAAATATTATTATGGTAAATTAAGAGTGTTGATAAAAAAATATGTGGGATAGTTGCCTAACGAACATACACATACCAGGTTACGTCTGCAACTCAATGGTTATAACCTGATGGTTATGTCTTGACGCCTTTTGAGTCCTCCCTATTCCTGAGGAGATGAAGGAGCCCGGGCGGGTTGGGCTTTCGATAAGCCTCCTTACTATATGAAAAGCAACGAATTACTTAAGATGGGTCTTCTGTGATACGTGATATTAATCCGTTCGAGCCGAGGCCCATTTGTGCCGAGGTATTGCTTTCCTACGATAAAATCCGTAAATCCTATACAAATAAATAAAATTGAAGTGTCTGTTTGTAATATCAAAATAATAGGTTTTTTAAGTTCACACGGTTATTTGCACGGTGCCGGTGTCTGTTTGTGCCGGGTAATCTTTAAAACGGTTGGACCGATTTTTATAATATTTTACTACAAGGTTGCTATCTGTGTAAGGAGTAACTTAGGCTTATTTTTGGTGTCAGAAAAACCCTATGAAATGTTGTTCAATCCGGTAATCAAATCCGAGGCCTCATGGATGTACTGCACCCCTGAGGCAACGCTTTTCACATTCCACGGGATCGAAGTCGCGTGTACCAGCTAATTTATTAAAAATATGGTATATGGTAATATGAAAAAACTGGAGAGTATTTATTTATTTATTTATTTAACTTAATGCACTAGTTGTACAAAGGCGGACTTAATGCCCAAGGCATTCTCTGCCAGTCGACCTTCGGGTGATGTAGAAAAATGAAGCTGTAGGTGCAAGAGAAAACAGAGAATTTGACTTGTTTATATTATTAATGTTGGATAAATCTAACTTACATATATACACTACCACTAAAAATACTATAAATAAAACACTATATTCATAACTACATATATACATAGAGGTCTCAAGTATACACATACAATAGATGAATATACACATTTATAAATACATTATTATTTACGGTATTATGTTACGGTATTGGTTTAAGTATAGATCGTAGGACTGATCAGAGCAGGCTAGATCTCTAAATATAAGATCAAGAGACCAGTTAATAACCGAAATTAAAATTGACTTTTTAAGCATTGCCATTGACCTAATAAATGTTATAACTTTTCTTAAGTTTGACGGGGGGGAATTCCTTTCGGATCGAAGTATGTGGTGTTTTACCTATAAACTACCTCGACAGCCGGACTCAGGAGCCCTACTCCGAGGTGGACCTGGACGCGCGCCTATCCCGGGGAAACCGCGTACTTCTCCCGGCCTAAATGTAATCACTTAGAAACTGTTAATAGAACATTAACTTGGACATAACACTGTTACACAAATTGGAAACTAAAAGCGCATTTTGCTTTTAAAAGCTATTTTGTTGGCTTTAATGACAATCATAAATGGTTAGTTTCTAAAATATTGAAAGCCTGTTATATTGAATACTAGCTGAGACCCGCGGTGTTACCCGCGTTTGTTGTTATAACCGCGGGCAACGCCGCGGGGCAAAGCTAGTCTAAAAAAAGTAGCCTAAGTTACTTCTTATGTCATCAGCTATCTGCCAATGAAAGTCCCGTCGAAATCGGTCCAGCCGTTCCAGAGATTACCCGGAGCAAACAGACAGACAGACAGACAATAATTGTAAAAAATGTTATTTTGGCATATGTACCGTGTAAACATACATATCCATTTAGTAAAAAGCGGTTATTTTAATATTACAAACAGACACTCCAATTTTATTTATATATGTATGTATGTAAAAAAATCGAGAATCAACCGTCGAAACCCGACTCCAACTTAGTTTGGGAAAAGACTCAAAAGAATGAGAATCGATTCAGGGACATGTAACACATGTTTTAAACTGAAAATTTATTCCAAAATCCGGTTCCGGTTCACTCTTCAGCGCTACTGCTTTGATAGAGTGACCGGCAATAGTTATTCTTATATAGGAGTTCTTATATAGCGTACAACCCGCGCCCAATATATATGCTTACGTAATAGGTATCTTATATAATAGCTCATAAATTATACTTTTTTTACCCTCTATAATAAACGCGGCTACGTCAAAACCGAAACCGAAAATATTTGTTCAAAATAAGGCTTTTAAACATAATCGGTGTTATGTATGCTTTATAGTATTCAATAAAAACGCATTTTCCTTTAACCCGACTTCGCCAGAAGGGTTTTCTTTTTCGAGTGTATGTATGTATATTTTTTTTAGGACGCTGTGTAGACTAAATGGCTTGATTTGATTTCAGCGTTAGAGGTGTCGTTAGATCGTCTTAATTGTCACACTGGATATCATCATCATCGTCAACAGCCTACAATAGTCCACTGCTGGACATAGACCTCTCCTTAGAAAGGAGGTTTTGGCATACTATACCACACTGTCCAGACGGGTTGATATAGAGTTTGTGTTAAGTTTTCCTTCTCTTTGTATTGTGGTCTGCGTAGTTTGCTCCCTTAGTCGGCTTTTACGACACCCACGGGATAAACAGGGGTAGTACCACTCCGTATTTTTAATCCGTCACCACACGGACGTTTAAAGATATATAGATTTAAATGTTTTGTCATGCCGGATCCTCTAAAACCTTTTTTTTATCCCTCACAACACAATTTTGTCCTGATAGAATGCATGTAAAATAAAATAGGTGATCCAAACTCCTGCGTAAAAATTAAGTAATAATAAAACAAAAAATAACTTCTGAACGCTCTCCGAAGTCATAACAATATAAGCTTAACGACTCTGTAAGCAAGTTGCTGTAATGGACGGCAATTACTTTGAGAATTGCACGATAACTGTTAGAATCTTACAAAGCAATCGTTAGAACTGCAATTGTGCAATGACTGCAATTGTGTCAGCTTTTCCGTGTGGTGACGGATTAAGAATACAGAGTGTCACCACCCCTATTCATCCTGTGGGTGTCGTAAGAGGCGATTAAGGGAGCAAACTACGCAGGACAACAGCACTGCAGAGAGAAGGAAAACTTGAAACAAACCCTATACCAACCCGTCTGTCCAGCAGTGGACTATTAAAGGCTGATGATGTGATGGTTTCTGTAGTTTTCGACATCTAGCACTCAACGCAATCGTAAAAACGTACGTTCCTATCGTAAAAATACGATAAAATGTGTTTTTTTATCTTTCATCACTTTATTTTTCTTTCTAAACATATAGAAAATGATTTTGTAACTTTTCGTTTAGACGACCGAATGGCGTACTGGTTTGTGTAACGGACTGCTATTCCAAAGGTCGCGGGTTCGATTCCCGCTCAAGTCAAACATTTGTGTGCATGAACATTTCAATGTTTGATTTGGTCTGGGTGTTTCTATGTATAATATGTACGTAGTTACAAAAATAAAAGTACATATGTATTTATATCAGTTGTCTAGTACCCATACAAGCTCTGCTTAGTTTGGGACTAGATGGCGTTGTGTGAATGTAGTACAAATTTAAAAACAAAAAAAAAGGTTGGCTCGTCACCAAAGCGTGTCTTTTTACTTTTTTTAACTATTGTTTATTAATGATACACATTCCGCCGACCTCATATAAAGTAGGAAAAGACAGTAAAGACGATTATGAGGATGATTAAATTAGTTTCAACTTGTTTTTTAATTAACTTCGAGTAATTTTAGTTGTTTAGAAAATTTGATCGTATTAAAACTCACTACAATGATTATACCATGTTTGTATGTCAATTCATAAGCATCAACATAATTTCATTCTGAACTATTTACCTGAACCGTCCGTGTAGTGACGGATTAAGAATACAGAGTGTCACCACCCCTATTCATCCTGTGGGTATCGTAAGAGGCAATTAAGGGAGCAAACTACGCAGGACAATAGCACTGCAGAGAAATAAAAAACTTGACACAAATCCTATACCAACTCGTCTGGCCAGCGTAGTATAGTAGGTCAAAACCTACTTTCTAAGGAGAGGCCTATGTCCAGCAGTGGACTAGTAAAGGCTGTTGATGATGATGAACTATTTAAGAGACTCAGCAATGAACTACCTTTTAAACATTACAAAAAAAACCTCTCACCCAAATCAAATATTTCAAAATAAATATTCGGTCTGTTAAAAAAACATTGAACCATTTTATTCTAAATTTAAACTTTATTTTTTTACACACCTAACCAAAATCACTAGAACTCTATGACCCCTTTACGTCCTCTTGAAACATCCATTTGTAAAGCATTCGGAGGGGAAGGGAGGTCCAAGTTAGCTTGGTTCATCCGCCTTAACGCGCGACACGGTATGACCCAGTTGTATAACGGAACGCACTCGACGTTAACGTGGGCGCCATTGTCAGCCAAATGACTACGGTGATGCATCTCTTTTGTGACTGCCATTTTTGTACGTACCTTATGTACACATGTATATGGGTTTGAATGAATTCTAGATTCAAACAGTGGGGGGCTCGTGGCTAAGTTGTAAACGAGTTGCTTAACACATTGCAGCAAGTAATCTTAGCCAGGTCAGTCTATGGATGGGTGACCATTCTTAACAGTTTGAGACCCCTCCGTGCCTCGGAGAACACGTTAAGCCGACCGTACCGGTTGCCATACGAACATCGGAATCGTTACGGATAGTTGGAGCCCTAAAAAATGACGATAACAGTCTTTCTACAGAAATTTGATATCAAAATCAAATAATTATCTAGAATATCGCCTAGAACTTGGATTGTGGAGGTGTGATGACAGTTGCTTTGCGGAAAAAATCGAAGTTCAGCCGTATCGGAGTACACTTAAAGCCGACCCCTTAGTTTGGAAAAAGGCTAGGAGGAAATAAGCCTCGGGCACGCCGTCATCGCGGCGGTAAGACCCGTTATAGAGGATTGGCTCGAGAGGCGTCACGAGACCCTTTCATACCGACTGACGCAGGTGATCACTGGGAAAGGATGTTTTGGGTATCACCTGTGTCTGATCCGCAAGGAGCCAACGCCTGAAGGGGGAAATAAGTCTGGGAAGTACCAATCGGATACCAAAATTTATATATAATTTAAGCAATCGTTTATAACAAAAGAGGTTAGTCGCTTTTTATTAGATCCAGATTGACTAATATACTACTTATATACTTTTATTTTGAATACCTACTTAAATACTTTTATTATGTATATAATACCGACACACCACCCCGCCGTAAACCCCGGTGGAGTGACGGCCCGAGGCCTTGTTTTCCGCACTTAAAAAATAGGTAATTTTATTTCATTTCGCTTCTGTTTGAACTCATGCAATTAGTATCAAAATAGGTATTGGATATCACTATAATCTGCAACTTCATAGTGGTCACGTTGTTTGAGCGATAAACGTGTATAAGATATAATATTTCGGAGTTTGAGTGTTTTCTATGCATGATATGTACATATATATTTACAAAAAAAATGTTATATAAGCATTCTATCAGTTAATCTAGCTTTCATAGTACAAGCTCTGCTTAGTTTGAAACTAGATGGCGTTGTGTGCCAGATGTCTTAAAAAATATTATAAAATATTAAAATATTACTAAGCAGGTAACTAAACGCTGGGATCCCCAGTTAAAAAGTAAAGTTGTCTGTAATCCCTTAAATACACACATGAGTAATATCGTTTGTCTTTAAAACAATGTTTAAAAGTTTTACTCTAAAACTAGTGTTCGATTAATAGTCACAAATAATATATTTTTGACGTGACAACGTCTTATAATTCGATGGAGCCGGCTGCACGCACGAAAAAACATGACTCATGTGTCGTTACCTCGCTCTGAGGCGTTCCATTTAAGGCGTGAAGTGCAAGCGAGAGCGCGGAACGAGTGACAAAGAGGCACAATCGGCCTCCGCGTTCGGCAGCGTTCGACATCTGTCTCTCTCCTACTTGAGTGAGCGATGCGTCCGCGTGGACTGCTGCTACTCGTATACAATAATACATTTTTGAAAAATGCTACCATTCCATCAGTATTTTCTTATGACGTTGTCACGTTCAACTATCGTCAGTAAACCGACTTTACAGACAACCGATTTTTATGATATTGGGTATCCACCAAATGATTTATGTTACATTACAACAGGAAAGAATCATAAATACGTTCCTTGTGCTTTTTTTGTAATGCTCAATAAGTTAATGACAGATAAAGCTTTTGAGAAGCCCAAAATCGATCTAAGTGGCGTGCAATGGGAGAGGCCTATGTCCAGCTATGGACTGCGATAGGCTCATGATGGTGACGATGATGAAAGCTTTTACGAAGTATCTTGATTTAGATTCAGTGAAATTCTTTTTACCTAGAGGGTAATTCATTAAATTTAAATGGGTATATAGAAATAAATTTTACTACTTGTAAAACTAAGAAGGGTGTTAATTAGAAGCAAAGGACAATTCAGTTTCAGTATTTCTAATACCAACCCTAAAAACACATTTATCACTAACCCTAAAAATCAGCTTCCTAACAGACCCGCAATAAAAATAACTGTCGAATTTACAAGATCTGTCTCTTCATTAAGTTATAAATAAATTTGATTAAAAGGTTTTTAATAGAATGTCCAGATACAAGATTTTTCAAGTATTCCAACTTAGTATATTTGAAATACGTTAATAAATCTTACAAACTTCAAAATTAATCGCTAAGTAAATTAAAAAGATAAACAAATGAAGAAGCTAATTCGAAATTTAAACACAGACGGTTCAGTATTACGGTATTTAAATAGAAAGGAAACTATAACGGATTGAAACGAAAGAATTTAAAAATGAACCTGTTCTAATCGTGTTCTGAATTTAAAGCAGGGGTATTAGTGAAGCGACACGCCGACCTATATAGCGGTCGGGACTTGCACACGCGATCGTGGTATCGTAGTTGGTTTTAATGTTGCCAGATAAAAATTCCCGGGCTTTTGGCTGTTATGTAATATGGTCTAAAATATTTTCAGCTGGTTACATTTCATAACTGAAATTTGTAGATCCATTACTGTTCATTATTTTTCTGGGATGATGTGTTTTATTCAAAGTTGAGAATGAATAACTTACTGTTTTAATTCATATTAAACTAACTTTTGCTCGCGGCTCCGCCCGCTTGTATGTCGGTTATCGCGGTAAAAAGTAGCCTATGTTACTCGCTGATAAGGTTTAAAATCTAAAGAATTTAAAAGTCTACTGAGTCTTTCCCAAGCCCCCAAATTTGCTTTATCTTTATACTAGCTTTGGCCCGCGGCTCCGCCAGCGTTTATCGCTATAAAAAGTAGCCAATGTACTTCCTCAAGAATCAAACTATCTCTATACCAAATTTCATCTAAATCGGTTCAGCGGTTTAAGCGTGAAAAGGTAACAGACAGACAGACACACTTTCGCATTATAATATTAGTATGGATTCTATGTGCTGACTAGCGTACCTCAAAATGAATAAATTTTACCTGTTTTCCCAACATTTTTCATTGATGCCGGTTCCTATTAGTCGTATCGTAATATTATATAACCTTTCTCAATAAATAGGCTATCCAACACTAAAAGAATTTTTCAATTCGAACCAGTAGTTACTGAGATTAACACGTTCAACCAAACACCAAACAAACTCTTCGAATTAATAATATTAACCTGGATTTAACTTTTCTTAATTAAATTAAATTACACCTGTATCTATTTGAGTTAATAATAAATCATTTAAAGATGTACGTGCAACTTACAAGATTCAAATAACTATACAAAATAATTTAAAAATGAATAAAGAGCCATTTAAACAGATACGGATATTTCAATGAATGAATCTGGCAACCCTGTACGGATGCCGTGCCAAAACTACATCCCCAAAGAGGTTCATTACGTCACCTCGACGACGCCTCGCAGAACTAATACAAAGAGCGAACTAATAACGGACGTTTGACACCTCTTACTTGAAGTAGATGTTCCAGCATTTTATTACGTACCGTAATGAGGTTGGGTCTCAACTAAAAAGGGAAATACTTCCTTATATGTTGGAGGGGGCAGACGAGTAGACGGGTCACCTGATGGAAAGTGACCATCGCCGCCAATGAACGTCTGCAACTCAGGCGTCACAAACGCGTTGCCGGCCTTTTAGGGAGGAGATCGCTCTTTTCTTGAAGGTTTGAAGGTCGTATCGGTCCGGAAATACCGCAGACGATAACCCGTTCCACAGATTGGTTGTGCGGGGCACAAGGTGTCTCGAAAACTTTGTCTTAGGCAAGCTTTAACGGAGGTTCAAGGGTCCGAGAAGCCTACGATCAGCAGTGGATTGCAATGGGCTGTTTTTTTTATGGTATGGAGGCAAATAAGCAGACGGGTCACCTGATGATAAGCGACGACCGGCACCAAGGGATACCTGCAACTAACCACTATAGTATACTTGTAATCTATCACATTCTCTCGCAGGCTAAATCCTTTTTATGAATTTGTTTGTCTCTTTACACGCTTTATATTAGCTTCACTTGTATGTTTGTTTGTTACCGACTCCTTTGGGCGTGATTTTGACTGACTTTAAACGGTCAGAATTCGTTCAAATTTTGTAGATATATTGAGGACCGATGACAATACACTAATTTAAAAGAAAAGCGTAGGGTGCTTTTTACTATTGACAACAGGCACCCAACGCTTTTTTTCATATTAATTAAAAATTATTTTCTATTTTTTAGTTTGGTTTTCTATAAAGGCGTTTTTTAAACTTTTTTTTAATAAAAAAAAATTCTGTCGCGTTTTCTTTTCATTTAATTTTCAAATCACAACGGTGCTACAGTTTCAGTTTAAAAATAGAAACTGTTTTAGTTTTGTCGTTTAGTTTGAAAGGAAGTGGCTCTAGATCGCACAAGGTCGCGATGAATGGAGTGGAGACAGGCTGAAAAGAGACAGAGAGACAGAGAGAGAGAGAGAGAGTTTAGTGGCGGAAAAAACCTTAGCGATTATATACTTTTTATAACGATTATAAATTTTACCGATCACTTTGTATTTTAATGACATGATGAGATTAAAAGTGAGTGATGAATTGTAGAGATTAGCGTTAAATTTATTTTATTTGGCGATCCAAAGACTAAATTAGTACTAATCTGTAAAAGGAGTATTAAAAATAAAAGTACAGTCGCTGGTTAAAAACCAATCAGCCAGGTGACATGGGTTTTATACAATTTTTGTTTTCGAGTAATAAAACTGTTTTTAATTAATAAATGGTACGCCCAATGGTAATGCCCGCTTGTAATAAACGAATAAATGGATACGAAAAGGGGAAATATCGCTTTTCTTCTTCAGTTTTGTACCCTTATAAATGTCTCAGGTTGATGGAGTCTTCATCTATTTTCATATCATTCCTTCCTTCCTTCCTTCATTCACCTGCTTCGGCGCATTTGGCCCGTCTTTTTATTACCGGTTACCGGCGGTATAAACTCCCTCCCTCTACGTAATCCTTGGGGGGGGGGTCAGCACAGAACAACAATTTGTCGATCACACAAAGTGTAGTCTCATGTGGGGATCGAACCCACAACACTCAGCGCAGTAGGAAACGGCAAGGTGACCGTTTAAGCCACTACGCCGTCCGTGCAGTCAAATGGTGGGATCGCACTTGTATTTTTCGAGAAGATCTAAAGATGATGGGTGTCCATGGGCGAAAGTGGTCACTTACTAGGCATGGGATAAAATCAACATATTCTGTGATTAATCATATGATTTTAAATACATTTCATTATACCTATGACGCGTCTACAACATCACTGTGCCTATTATTACTATTATTACGCTAGCGCCAGACAGCCAAAAAGCCTAAATCAAAAAAAAAAAATTGGTTGAAGTTTGATGTCATTAATTTTTGTCTATGACCAAATCTTAGTAGTGACTGATATTTGATGATCACATTTTAAATCACAGTAACTGAAACCAATCACTTCTTCAAATGAATATGATTAAAAAGTAGCAATAATTTCTATGTCTATCACTTACCAGCAGATAACCCGTCTGCTAGGTAGCCTACTATGCCATATTTTTCTTTTTATTATTATTTAATATTTAAGTTGGGACAATCGACTATAAACTAACTCTCTCTCTCTCTCTCTCTCTCTCTCTGTCTCTCTCTCTCTCTCTCCCTCTTCCCCTCTTCTCATCAACTATGGACGACCTTATAATTACCTCATACCTAGGACTTGCTAAATATTTGTTTACACAGGTTCATTAAAATTAGAGGAAATTAGCTTAAGATTTTAGAGACCGCTTTGAAATTTAAACTTTGTAAAATAAAAAATTACTTTACATTACACAGAATTCAGTTGCTTAGGATTACACTAATTACTTACATAAATTATTCAAATATTAACATCGTTAAATATACATTTTTATGGCAACTCAAGTGCAAGTCCAGAGACACAAATGTGTTGCCACCCTATGAGTTGTCAACCACTGCCAGTCAGGTAATCTTCCATCTTTCAAATTTTCTCGTTTCCAAAATTTTGTGTATGCAAATCGTCGCATTCGAAATTTAGACACGAAATGGATGGAGTAGTGGTGTAAATGGTCACCACGCCACTCACTACTACACTGAGTGTTGTGTGTCCGATCCCCACATGGGACGACACTTTGCGTGATCCACAAATTGTTATTCTGAGTCTGGCTGTTCTTTGTGTCCGTTTCATGTATGTTTGTAAAGTCCCCCGCGACACAGGGTATATTCCTAATGCGGGTGTTGTCTTTTAATTCAGGCAACAATTTGTGGATCACACAAAGTGTAGTCCCATGTGGGGATCGGACCCACAGCACTTAGCGTAGTAGTAAGCGGCGTGGCGACCGCTTAAATCACTACGCCATCCGTACAGTCATTAACTTAACTAAGTATAACGAATCATATTACATGATACAATAGATATATATTAAATAATCTGACATTTACAGGTACAATCCGAAAGATTTCAAATAAATCGTTAATAGTATTAAATTTGTCAAGTGCTTCAGTAATTGTCTGCCTATCAAAAAAGTCTTCTGTTAAAAACATCTCGTCTTTTATCTCGAAGATCTTGGATTTAAAGTATTATTAATATTAGTCCATTAGACGCCAAGTTTCTCGATTCAAAGAACCTTTAAGTGGCTGTTATAAAAGCTGATCTCGAATCTTGAAATCTGCGTTCACACTTATTATAGACTTAATTTACGGATCCTCTGAATATATTGGTTCGAATTACAGGATAAAGTACTCTTTAATAAAAGTAATTTTCAGGCGTTCAGTATACCCAATATTTCATTTGTTCTAAAAATATAAGCAATAAACTGGAGATGAAGACTCGTATATGCAATATTTGTCGTCAACTTGACTAGGCTCTTGGTCTTGGTGGTTTTTAATCCTGAGTACTGAGTTTGTGGATTTGATTTCTGCCTAAAGCAAATAATTGTATAATTATTCGGATTGTACCTGTAAATGTCAGACTATTTAAATAATTGTATGATGAGCAGGATTGTTGTTTGATTTTTGTTTCTTTTATTGTTTTGATATATACAAGTGTATTGTCCGGTTACCAGGGGAATCTAAATATCTTTCTAGGGTATACCCTTTCTAGGGTATACCTGGTTCCCCGGCTATTAGTACCCGAGTCGGAGTAGGTTCGAGTCTGACATGCCACCGATATCCGAGGGGATTTCCGCACGGAAAAAACAGAAAAGAAAAAATGGGGGAATCTAAATATGAAATAGTTAAAAGAGTTTTCTATTTTTAACTCACTTCGAAAAAAGGTGAACGTTCTCAAGTCAGATTGTTTTTTATTTTATGCCATAAGGGGCAAACGAGCAGACGGGTCGCTTGATGGTAAGCAACTACCGCCGCCCATAGACACCTGCAACTCAAAAGTCACAAGTGCATTGCCGCCCTTGGAGTCCCTCCCGCTCGAGTCCGCGGGAGGGGAGATTTGGGCTCCGGTAACCTCACTCACTCACTGAAAGGCAACGAAGGAATTGCTTAACACCGGTTTTCTTTGAGGCCGTGGTATCACTCCGGTCGAGCCGGCCCATTCGTGCCGAAGCATGGCTCTCCCACGGTGTTATGTTTATGTTTATTATCTGAGAACTCTTCCATTTATAAACCGTAAAATAATAAAGAAATCCTTACTAATATTATGAATGCGAAAGTGTGTCTGTCTGTCTGTTACCTCATCACGTTTAAAGCTCTGAACCGATTTAGATTAAATTTAGTGTAGAGATAGTTTGAGTCCCGGTACAGGACATAGGATAGTTTTTATCCCAGAAATCATCCTTTAAGAGGGTGAAAAGCGAGTTGGATGTTTGTATGGGGAATCAATAACCGCTAAACCGATTTAGATGAAATGGTAAATGGTATGGAGATGGTTTGATTCTCTAGGAACTATATGGTGGGCAGGTGGAACCGCGGGCAAAAGCTAGTAATCCTGTAGAATAGAGACTATTATTTATTGTCTGTATCCGTGTATACTCAGGAAGACAGAAGGGAGAACTGTCCCATACTTCTCCTGTTCTATTGTGTAGTTCGCACTTCCGAGAGGCTTTGCCTTGTTGGCAATAGGTATATCTAAGATGCTCACCAATAGTTCCCTAATGCTATGCGAGAGTCCAACGATATTTATAAATTATTATTTTATATATTATAGCATCAAAGATAAAAAACACTATTAATCTATGCATGTAAAATAACTGGCCCTGACTGACTGACTGATTAATCAATCATCATCATCATCATCATCAACAGCCTTTAATAGTCCACTGCTGGACATAAGCCTCTTCTTAGAAAGGAGGTTTTGGTTTTGGTTTGATTAATCAATGCAGAGCCTGAACTCCTGGATCTACAAACATGAAATTTAGCTGCTGATGTTTTTTATGTTTAAATAATAATAAACATTTGTTTACACCAATTAAGAAAGGAGCTTTTTAATGAGGCGATGATGATTAATAAGAGATGAACGGTTATTACTTTCAAAATTAAAAACACAAAATTAAAAAATAATCACGTGTAAGCACCAACTAAGATAGGATTTGGAGGACTGCACGAACGGCGTAGTGGTTTAAGTGGTCGCCACGCCGCTTCCTACTACGCCGAGTGTTTTGGATTCAAAACCCACATGGGACGACACTTTTTGTGACCCACAAATTGTCGTCCTGAGTCTGGGTGTTCTTTGTGTCCGTTTCATGTATGTTTGTAAAGTCCCCCGCGACACAGGATATATTCCTAATGCAGGAGTTGTCTTTTTAAAAGAAAGAAAGAAGAAAGAATTTTTGTAAATTTTCCCCTAAGGGGATAAAATAAAGGCGGAACGGATATCATTTTCAAAATCAGAAACACGAAATAAAAAACAATCATGAGAGTGAAGCCGAGAGCAATACCTTGTTTATTATGAGTGTCCACATCCTCTCATTTAAATCCTCTTTCAATTCTAAATAATGGTGTTAAGATAAGGGTTTGTTCCCGTTCTAGTAGAAATAAAACCTCGCGTTTATTCCTTGATTTGATAAGGTTAAGTGCGATACTCGTATTGCAACAGCTTAGGGCTCTCGACGGAGCAAATTGTGTTCTTTAAGTGCTGTGTGGGTTTTCATTGGAATATATCTAAAGATATTGTGTATATTTGTGTGGAATGACGCTAGATGTGATTAGAGTCACTAACGCATAGTATAATTTTTTTATACGAATATAACGAATATAATTTTTTATGGGTATTGGGGCGTTTCGGTTCGCTCGCGTTTTGGCCCGCGGATCGAAATGCCTAAAGCCATCTTTTTCATTGGTCGATTCGGCCCAGCAGTGGACCGAATCGCCACTCAGTTCTTTTTTAATGTGGCCATTATAAATGGAAATATATATTTTTTATTTCGTTAAGTGCAGTCGAATTCAAAAGTTTCGTTTTCTTTGATTTATAAAAAATGTTTAATATATCTATTTATATTTTCACGCCGTGTAATATGTTCAGTTGATTGAACAGACAGTTGAATATATTGAGCTACAGACTCCCCGAAGGGGTAGACGAGAAATGTTAAATCTATTAATTAACAATCAAATTTAATGAAAATAATGTTCTATCAAAAACCTAGTGCAGTTTTGGTCAAGTCGATAGAACCAATAATGTGGCGGAATATTGGAATGCAAGATTAAAGAAATATATTCCAAAAAAACAAACATCGGTATATTTCTGGAATTAATAGAAAAAGACTCTTACTATACTTACCACTAAATTGATACGAACTGATTTCCAAATATCGAAAAGGTAAGCAGAACCTTGTGAAAACAACAGCAGAATCTAATCGCAGATCTTTTTAGTGCTACGATCCAGGCGTGCTACAGAAAACTCGTAGCATGCTATGATCGTAGCACTTAACATCGTAGTCTCAATATGCAGAACGCTACGCTCTTAGCGAACAATTCAACCAACTCTAAATTTAGAAACTTATAAATCAAACAGAAAATGTTTTTTTATAAGAAATTGCTTTGTAATGTTGTACATAACCAATTCCTCTACCCAGTGTAATCGATGACTCCAGGGCGCCGGGGGAGCTCAGCGGGTGCTAACGACCCCTAACAGCGTTGTAAAGATCAAAGTTCGGTGCCCCGGATGCAAATGAAATAAATGTATTGTATAGCTGCACTTGAGTCGCTTTAGTGTTATTCGAGCTTAAAAAAAGCATTAATATTTTAACTGATTATTATTTTATGAATTTCTTTTATAAATATTGATGCAAAAGTTCACAGACTATCATAAATTAAATGACATTGGTGTACTTGCGTTCGTGAGAACTCCAATCGAGAATCCAACACCAACAAACTTAACCATAGACAAGTATTTGCTTTGTTTGTGATAAATCATTACCATTAATATCATTTTTCTGCTCTTCATCGTCATCATCATCAACAGCCTTCAATAGTCCACTGCTGGAGATAGGCCTCTCTTTAGAAAAGAAGTTTTGGCCTACTGTATCACGCGGGCCAGGCTGGTTGGTATAGGGTTTGTTTCAAGTTTTCCTTTTCTTTGCAGTGCTGTTGTTAGTGTGTCAGTTAGGTCCCTTAGTCGCCTCTTACGACACCCACGGGATGAATAGGGATGGTGACACTCCGTATTCTTAATCCGTTACCACACGGATCGCTCTTACCTAAATATTATTTAGGATTACCGCAATGTGCAATATTGGAAAATGTTTTGGTTGGTGTGTCTTGTTTTCCAAATTTCCAAATTATACTTTTCTGAGATGATTGTAAGCCTGATTTCCAAAGAGACACACAAGTAATCACTATTGTTATAATAATTAATTAACCACAACCTACTTAGCATCCACAAGACATGACAAAATATTTTCTATCCTTATCCAACACATCATCAAAGATAAAGATAAGACCTTGGTGCTACTCCATCAGTTTCAACAATTTCGTATTCCGAACGCGTTCCCCCTCCATTGAATTGTAACCGGCAACATTTACCACCTATCTCATTCTAATGTTAAAGATAGAGGGAGAGGGAAGACAGGATTATGTAAACGGCGTTCAAGTTGATAAGAAGGCTTAGAGTATTTTTGTTTGTTTGGGTTTTCGTTAAAACGAAATTTCGAATTATCATTTATACAGGTTGTTCCAAAAAGTGTAGTCATATTTTAAAGTTGTATATTAGACAGTTAACAAGGTAAGATGCGTATAATTAAAAAAAAAATATTTATTTATTTTTAAAGACAACTCCCGCACTAGGAACATATCCTGTGTCGCGGGGACTTGCATGAAACGGACACAAAGAACACCCAGACTTAAAACAACAATTTGTGGATCACACAAAGTGTTCTCCCATGTGGGGATTGAACCCACAACTCTCAGCGCAATGGAAAGCGGCGTGGCGACCGCTTAAACCACTGCACCATCCGTAACCACAACCTTATTTTGTATATGTAAATCTTATTTTGAACTTAACCCACCTTTCTCGTTCTATCTGGTCGTCAATGCATCTGGCTAGTGGGGCTCTGCCCCTCGTTTAAAATTCGCGGTGCTCCAACGTTCATCAGTAATCTAGCAGACCCGATCAGACCATTACAATTTCAGCATGTCATGTCGGTTCTATGCCGTATGACCTCGTTACAAAATTCATTCTTCTTGAGTGAGGTTTATTATTGTTATTAAACTTAAAACATAGCTTGCACAATTGCCCGCTGCGGGACTTTAAGTTTGTACTTACTAGTACTTAGTACTTAGAGTCCACGTCCCATCTTGAGGTTAAGGATTATAATTAAAGTGTAATTACACACCTTTGAATTGCGTATTTTTTTTTAATAATAACTTCTCACACACGGCCGTCTGATCCCAAACTAGGTAGAGCCTGTGCTATGGTAACCAGACTGCTGATAAACATAATTATATATTTTTAAATACATACATATTTTAGATAAATTACACCCAGACACAGAACAAATGACCGTGCTCACATCATCATCACATATACAGTCTTTAATAGTCCACTACTGGACATAGACCTCTCCTTAGAAATTAGGTTTTGGACTACTATACCACGCTGGCCAGACCGGTTGGTATGAGGTTTGTGTCAAGTTTGCCTTCTTTTTGCAGTGCTGGTGTCCTGCGTTGTTTTGTGCCCTAAGTCGGCTCGTACGACACCCACGGGATGAATTGGGGTAGTGACATTCCGTATTCTTAATCAGTGCTCATCACACAATATTTGTCCTGGGTGGGAATCGAATCCACGACCTCCGGCTTAGCAGTCAGGGCCACTAACCACTAGACCAACAGACAACAGAGTGAGGACTCTTCATTCACTGTAATAAATATTTAATGGATTAATTCTCACACTAATAATAATACATCGTGGAAGGCGAAAGAATCTAAGTGTGTAAATACAGAATTATAAAACCGCTTCTATTTCTCGTTCACAAGACCCGCATGTGCGCTAGAACACACAAATATACCAAGTAATGTTACCACAACTACATAAATCTCAGCTGACGTTTCTTGGTGTTGTTTCTATGCAATATCAACTCGTTTTGTAATCTAAATACAATGCAGTGGTGCATGAATAATCTTTATTATTTTTGTAATCATTTCTAATAGTTGCTTTTGCATAATTATTTGATACGGTGAATGAATGAGGATTGGCTGTCTAGTTACTGATCCTGATTGCTAAAACAAAGGCACATGGGTATCGTACACATGGTCTTTGTCTTTCTCAGGACAAAAAAAAAAGCACAAATAAATCATATGATTAACGCGATAAATTGTTCTCGTCGCCGTGATGTGTGTGTCTGTGTATCATTAGACCGAATGGCGTAGTGGTTTGTGTATTCCAAAGGTCGCGGGTTTGATTCCCGCTCAAGTCAAACATTTGTGTGCATGAACATTTAATGTTTGATTTGGTCTGGGTGTTTCTATGTATAATAAGTATGTATTTACAAAAAAAAAGTATATATGTATTTATATCAGTTATCTAGTACCCATAGTACAAGCTCTGCTTAGTTTGGGACTAGATGGCGTTGTGTGAATGTGGTACAATATTATTATTATTTAATTTTTTATTATTAGAGTATATAATATACATACATATGTCATCATCATCAACAGCCTTTAACAGTCCACTGCTGTACATAGGCCTCTCCTTAGAAAGGAGGTTTTGGCCTGTTAGAGAATATATATCTAGCCATATCCTATTTCACGCAGTCCATCCATGTTTTCTTTGGTCGTCTTCTACTCTTATATCCGTCAACTTCTTTTTTTATGTTTTTCTTTCCTTTTCTTTTTTTTAAGGCTTACTAGCAACCGAAATTACTAGTATTCCCGTTAACCCCTCCAGCTAAGCTAAATTTCTTGTGTTAGGAGTGGGTTCACGTCGGTAGTGTACTGGTCAGGATTCGAACCCACGACCTCTTGATTGCAAGTTCAATGCCTTAACCACTAGGCTACCGCCGCCTAAGTGGCCGCTTTACTTCAATACATCACACTTTATTCACCACATTTTGCACACCTTTACATCACATTCAGCTAAGAGTCGCGTAAATGTGGACTTTGACACTTAATTCAGGTGTCCCTTGGGAGCAACGTCTTTCTCCTGGATGAAACTAAAATCATGTCCTTTTTGTTAACTGGTGAAAGTTAAGTCATTTGGGCGTAAATGCGTAATACGGGACCGATACAGCGTGACGTGTTCTGGTACTCTCTAAAGTAGAGGGGCCAAGAGCCCCCTGGGTCTTTTGGATCTCTTAGATTCAACTTTTCTTTAAAAATAACTCTCGCACTAAGAAGATTTATATATTAATATTCAAAGTATAAACCCTGTGTCGCGGGGGACTTTACAAATATTCACAAAACGGACACAAATAATACCAAGACTCAGAATAACAATTTATGGATCACACAAAGTGTTGTCACATGTGAGGATTGATTCAACAACACTCAGAGCGACAGGAAGCGTCGAGGTGACCGCTTAAACCACTACACAATCCGTGCAGTCAGATTCAACTTGTGTTATTGTTCATTTTTGAACAAGTGACGCAGCGAGAAAAAAACAGGAGTTCAAATGGATTTACTTTCCTCAGGTGGAATCCACTACCTAGTCATTTGGCATCGGTGAGAAGACGACGTGTGGTGACGGATTAAGAATACAGAGTGTCACCACGCCTATTCATTACGTGGGTGTCGTAAAAGGCGACTAAGGGAGCAAACTACGCAGGAGAACAGCACTATAGAGAGAAGGAAAACTGGACACAAACCCTATACCCACCCGTCTGGCCAGCGTGGTGTAGTAGGCTAAAACCTCCTTTCTAAGGAGAGCAGCAGTGGACTAGTAAAGGCTGTTGATGTGTGATGTGAAAGAAATATTACAATTGTTGGTGATACAAAAATACAAGTAATAAATTAAATTATTAATTAACAGTCTGGTTACCATAGTACAGGCTCTGCCTAATTTATAATCAGTTAGCCGTGTGTGAGATGTTTTAAGTGTAAAGTTATTATTAACTCACGGGTCTAAAAACTCATTATCAATATGACAGACTTTTATTGTACTTGTAAAAACGTATGGAAATAAAGCTGCGTTGTCCCCGATACCTTCTATTGTCCGTGACGCGCGGACAAACAACGCTATTGTTTTAAACGTCCGGTTTCGATTCGTTTGTCTAGTAAGAATGGTTTCACTCCCTTTTATCAACTACTAGCTGACCCTGCAAACGTTGTTTTGCTATTTACATTATTAAATTATTATTTTTTTTATTTCTTAAAATCCGTTCTTAGCTGACCTCTACTCGGTGAAAAGAATATTCCTACCAAATTTCAAGTCTTTAGCTCTAATGGTTCCAGAGATATCGTGATTAGTGACTATATATATATAGATTACCTGCAAGTTCTCTAGACTGATTTGTTTGAAGGCTGTTGAGCAAAGCATTAGATTTTTTTTTGAGAACACATGATGTATGAAGATACATTGTTTCCTTGTAATAATAATTAAGTATGTTTGTTATAATAATAACAAACATACTTAAATATTTCTAAATACATACATAATCTAGATAAATTACACCCACACACAGAAGAAATGATTGTGCTCATCACACAATTATTTATCCCGGTTGGGAATGGAACCCACGACCTTCGGCTTAGCAGTCAGGGTCACTAACCACTAGACCTACAGGTCAGTTAAGTTACTTAGTATCAGATGCCCAATCGCTACTCGATCGTCACGGTGACCGCGTTCAGTATTGCGGTTGGGAATAGAACCCACGACCTTCGGCTAAGCAATCAGGGTCACTAACCACTAGACCTACAGGTCAGTTAAATTACTTAGTATCAGATGCCCAAGCGCTACTCGATCGTCACGGTGACCGCGTTCAGTATTGCGGTTGGGAATAGAACCCACGACCTTCGGCTAAGCAATCAGGGTCACTAACCACTAGACCTACAGGTCAGTTAAATTACTTAGTATCAGATGCCCAAGCGCTACCCGATCGTCACGGTGACCGCGTTCAGTATTGCGGTTGGGAATAGAACCCACGACCTTCGGCTAAGCAATCAGGGTCACTAACCACTAGACCTACAGGTCAGTTAAATTACTTAGTATCAGATGCCCAAGCGCTACCCGATCGTCACGGTGACCGCGTTCAGTATTGCGGTTGGGAATAGAACCCACGACCTTCGGCTAAGCAGTCAGGGTCACTAACCACTAGACCTACAGGTCAGTTAAGTTACTTAGTATCAGATGCCCAATCGCTACTCGATCGTCACGGTGACCGCGTTCAGTATTGCGGTTGGGAATAGAACCCACGACCTTCGGCTAAGCAATCAGGGTCACTAACCACTAGACCTACAGGTCAGTTAAATTACTTAGTATCAGATGCCCAAGCGCTACTCGATCGTCACGGTGACCGCGTTCAGTATTGCGGTTGGGAATAGAACCCACGACCTTCGGCTAAGCAATCAGGGTCACTAACCACTAGACCTACAGGTCAGTTAAATTACTTAGTATCAGATGCCCAAGCGCTACCCGATCGTCACGGTGACCGCGTTCAGTATTGCGGTTGGGAATAGAACCCACGACCTTCGGCTAAGCAATCAGGGTCACTAACCACTAGACCTACAGGTCAGTTAAATTACTTAGTATCAGATGCCCAAGCGCTACTCGATCGTCACGGTGACCGCGTTCAGTATTGCGGTTGGGAATAGAACCCACGACCTTCGGCTAAGCAATCAGGGTCACTAACCACTAGACCTACAGGTCAGTTAAATTACTTAGTATCAGATGCCCAAGCGCTACCCGATCGTCACGGTGACCGCGTTCAGTATTGCGGTTGGGAATAGAACCCACGACCTTCGGCTAAGCAATCAGGGTCACTAACCACTAGACCTACAGGTCAGTTAAATTACTTAGTATCAGATGCCCAAGTGCTACTCGACCGTCACGGTGACCGCGTTCAGTATTTCGGTTGGGAATAGAACCCACGACCTTCGGCTTAGCAGTCAGGGTCACTAACCACTAGACCAACATACCCGTCACTGTTATAAGGAGGTGATTAGAAAGAGAAAGCAGGGCTTCGTGAATACCATTACTTGTAACAAGTTATAAAACACGCGGCTATCGAACGTAATGTGAAGAAAGTCGAAAATACTTTTATCGAAGACTTCGTTGAGATTGTCTATCCTTATAGAATAATATTTTTAATTTATTACTTATTTATTAATAATAATACTAGCTGACCCGGCAAACGTTGTTTTGCCATATACATTATTTCTTATAAATTAAATATTCTTTATTATAAAAAAGAATTTAGGGGTGGGTCACCCTTGTCATTTAGGGGTATAAAAAATAGATGTTGGCCGATTCTCAGACCTACCGACAGACAGACGATGTGCACTCAAAATTTCATAAAAATCGGTCCAGCCGGTTCGGAGGAGTATAACGAACATTGTGACACGAGAATTTTATATATAAGATTAAATAAGCAGGGCTCGTGGCTAAGTGGTAACAGACACTTTGCAACGTTAAGCAATCCTATCCAGGCAAATCTATGGATGAGTGACCATTCTTGCCACATTGAGACCCCTCCGCGCCTCGGGGAGTACTTGAAGACATTGGCCCCGGTTGCCATACGAACATCTGTAGTCATCAGGTAGTTGAAGACCTAAACAGTCCAACTTACAGTCTTTCTACAGAACTTCTATATCGCCTAGTACTTGGGTTGTGGAAGTCTGATGACAGTCACTCGAAAAAAAAAAATAGTTTTAAAAAAACTAAAAAACACGCGTTTTATAGGGTACCTGTTGTCAATTGTAAAAAGCATCTCAAGCTTTTTTTTCAAATTATTAAAATTTATTTTCTAATTTTTAGTTTGGTTTTCTATAAAAAGCGTGTTTTTAGTTTTCTAAAACTATTTTTTTTTAATTAGTGTATTGTCTTAATATTGATATATCTACAAAGTTTGAACGAATTCTGACCGTTTAAAGTCAGTCAAAATCACGCCCAAAGGAGTCGGTTACAAACAAACATACAAACATACAAGTGAAGCTAATATAAAGCGTGTAAAAATCGAAGTTCAGCCGTATCGAAGCAGACCCCGACCCCAAACCTAGTTTGGGAAAAAAGGTCGGATTTTAGTTAACCTTGAATACGACCTACGACAAAATTCTTTTTATTGAAATCAGTTTACAAATGGCGAAGATATTGCATTAGTATGTACACACAAAAACACAGTCCGCAGCCAAACTGGCAAAAACGTCTCGTCCTTTATACTTTCGTCAAGCCCGTCCGGCTTTCCACACTATATCTCAAAGACTATAAGTGTTAGAAACCTGTGATTTCTCATAAACATACATACTGATCACGCCGACAAAGTAGTAAAAACAAATCTTGCAAATATATTTTTCATCATCATCATCATCAACAGCCTTTACTAGTCCACTGCTGGACATAGGCCTCTCCTTAGAAAGGAGGTTTTGGCCTACTACACCACGCTGGCCAGACGGGTTGGTATTGGGTTTGTGTCAAGTTTTCCTTCTCTCTGCAGTGCTGTTCTGTCTCTGCAGGCTCCGCGCGCTTATGTCTACTCTTGGCCTAAATTAAGTCATTCGAATGATATAAAATATAAAGGACTGAATCTCATAAATAAACTGGGTTTAGGGTTGAAATGCTTTCATTTTATATTTTTTAATATATTTTTAATCCACAAATTGTTGATCTGAGTCTGGGTGTTCTTTGTGTCCGTTTCATGTATATTTGTTAAGTCCCCCGTGACACAGGATACATGCATAATGCGGGAGTCGTCTTTTGAAAACTAAAAAAAAACAAAAGCAGTATTAAATGCCTCCATATTATCGACTATAATTTTAATCCTAGTTCCCTAATAGGGGACAAGCCTAATACTCCTGTAACCTTAAGAAAATAACACCAAGAAAATACAGTTATGCAAAACTACGGATATCTCTCATAAACTTGCTTCCAAACGAATCTTAAAAGAAGGCCTCGCGAACGTTTTATAGAAAAAGGTGTACGTATTTACATTTGATTTCATTATTAAAAGTTATGTCTACTCTTGGCCTAAATTAAGTCATTCGAATGATATAAAATATAAAGGACTGAATCTCATAAATAAACTGGGTTAAGGGTTGAAATGCTTTCATTTTATATCGGTATTAGCGAGTGAACAGGGCTTGCGAGTGGATATCGGTTTAAATAGAGATCAAGTAATATACACCATTCTACTGAATCGATTTTGACCAGGATTGCAGTAATAGAATAGAATAGAATCGAGTAGAGTTAAATAGAATAGAATAGTATGGAATGTAATGGATTGGAATGGAATGAAAGGCAGGGAAAGGAAAGGAAAGGAAAGGAAAGGAATGGAATGGAATGGAATGGAATGGAATGGAATGGAATGGAATGGAATGGAATGGAATGGAATGGAATGGAATGGAATGGAATGGAATGGAATGGAATGGAATGGAATGGAATTGAATTGAGTTGAATGGAATGGAATCGAATGGAATGGAATGGAATAGAACAGAACAGAATATAATAGTTTATTTGACATTAAACGTTGTACATAAGTTGATATAGAAGACATAAGTGCTAACGTTTAGTCATATTGACACGCAAAAAATTTTCAATCATCATTACAAATTGCATCAATGGTAAAATCAATCAAAAATAATTAAGCAAAATCCGGACAAGTGCAAGTCGGACTCGCCGAGTCGACTCGACCTCAATACAATACAAATTTGTAGGTACACATTAAAAATAGTTCAGGAATCGAGTTTTGCAGGTTTTGTCGAGCTTTTCCCTAAATTCAGTTTCCAAAACCGATAATTACTTATATTATTGTGTTTTCTAAATAAATTTGTACCTTGACTGATTTCGTACTTAAATAAAGACTATTTTTTTTAGATTTAATCACAAATGTTTATTGATAGTATATAGTGTATATATGTAAGTTAGATTTATCTTAAATTAATATATTTAATATAAATGAAGTAAAATTTTCTCTTGCACCTACCGCATAATTTTTCTACATCACCCAAAGGTCAACTGGCAGATAATGCCCTAGGCATTAAGCCCGCCTGTTAAGTTGTACACTTGTGCATTAATTTATATAAATAAACTAGCTGACCCGGCAAAGGTTTTTTTGCCATATACATTATTTCTAGGAAATTGACAAATAGATGTTGTCCGATTCTCCACCCTAGCCGATATGCACGCTAAGATTCACGAAAATCGATCGAGCCGTTTCGGAGGAGTTCAACCACGCACACCGTGACACGAGAATTTTATATATTAGATAAAAATAAATGTATAGTTCTCAGATTTTTCCCTGTACTTGTAGTATAAGACGATGTTAACTTGCCAAATTTAATATTTTTGGGTCCACGAGAAGTACCCTATAAATTTTAATTCCCTTGAGAGTGTCTAAATATGCGATTTTGCGGCATAAACGGCTGTATATTTTTTTTACGTTAACTTAGAAGTTTGATTTTTTGACAGCTGAAAGGGACTCTAGACTTGAGTACACGGTTTTTTCAGGAAGGGAGTGAGGTTATCGGATTCCACTCTCCTCCTGGTTCTGGGTGGGGAGACGCAAAGCATTTTTGACCCTTGAGTTGCAAGTGCGCTGACTTGTTTACCATAAACCAGTGACCCGTCTGCTTGTTTACCATAAAAGTGTATGCAATTCGTACACGGCAGAAGTAAAAAAAAAATATCTCAGAAAAACCCTTTAAAGTTTTGCCCGGCCCTCGAATCGAACAGTGACACACGAACGTACTTCGTTCCAGCTAGTATTAAATAAAAAGATAAAAATATTCACACTGTCAGAATATTATATTAAAAATATTCTACCTCATTCTCTCGGACCCCAACAGATAATTTCATCATCATCATCAGCCTATCGCAGTCCACTGCTGGACATAGGTCTCTCCCATTGCACGCCACTTGGATAAATTTTGGGCTTCTCGCATCCAGCTCCTGCCAAGCATCTTGCGCAAATCGTCACTCCACCTAGCCTGTGGGCGTCCTACACTACGTTCGCCGAGACGCGGTCTCCACTTAAGAACTCATTTTCCCCAACGGTTTTCGGTTCTGCGGCTAAAATGGCCAGCCCACTGCCACTTCAGCTTGCTGATTTGGTAGGCTATGTCGGTGACCTTAGATAATAATATAACATAACAGGATAATTTAACATGCATTTAAAAAAACTTGTCCTAAGGCCCTGTACCTATAACGCGGCATCTGGACAGGACACTGTTATCTTTAATAACAACTTTAATTACATATAAAAGTACATACAAACATAGACCAACAACTCGTTCGATCAATAACAACCGTCCTCAAATACTGCAAACTTTTATTTGAAAACAACACAAAGCATATCGAAATAAGTCTACATTATAAAGTTTTGACGATCCTTTGTGTTGTCTACGTCAGAAAATTATATATTTTCAATTTTATTCATACAAAGTGTTTGAGTTTATATGACATAAATGTAGAATATTGATATTTGGAAAATATCAATGTGTGCTATGTGTCCTCCGCAATATTATTGAAAGTTTGGGCCGTATTGTGTGCACGCTCGGTTACACTGAAGTCGGTAGCAATATTATTTTACATTTGGTATGTTTGAGAATCAACAATGAATGTCGTATATTTGGAAACTGTTTTAAAACTTCAAACACCTCTTATTTGCTGTAAGAGAGAATTCACATGATCCGTGGCAGAGAAACAGAAATAATCAGAGTGCTTCAAAAATATTGATAGGTCTCTGAATCCGGGTGATTTCTACTGAATCGAAAACAAATCAAAGTCGCAATGATCTGCCACTAGTGAAACAGTTGAATTAAGTGGTAGGATAGTTCATAGGATTGGGTAGGTAAGCGGGAGGTCGTCAGGTACTCACTGGGCATGGTTGCCTCGGTGAGTACCTGAATAGAATCAGACGCCACACCGCGATTGAAGGGGGTAAGTCATTTCCCCTGGGATAGGCCCGAGGCAGGCATAGAGTTATTTATCAAAGCAATAGTGCCATGATTAAAGCCACTCAAATTTGTCTCTACCGATAACTGCTTACCATCAACCTTATTTGCCACAGGAGTTCCAGAAGTCCTATAGTTATATAGGTTTCCCAGTGGTTCTTGGGTCTTCTTGCGTCTTCTTATTCTACTTTTATCTTTGTTACAGACCCTTATACAGCTTCAAAAATCCAGTGCAACGAGACAATTCAGTTGTCTCATTCGCACCCACACGCTGTTGTCTCCAGTCCCGGCTTCCCCCGCCCATATCCTGATGACGTGGAATGTGTGAGCGAGATAAGGGCACCGCCTGCGCACACGCTGAAACTACATTTTGAAGAATTGTTGACGGAACATGAACCTCAGTGAGTAATAGACTAAGTCGATATTATTGAAGTTTGTACAGGTAATATTACATGTGTCTCAAAAATATTTCTAGTTTAACACTGTGGTAGTGTGAAACACTACTGAAATTTAAAAGGAAATTGAAAATATAGCATTTGGAAAAAATGAAATACTCAGTAACTGAATACCTAAATGAGCTAAATGATAATTACAAAAACACCTGATAATATTTTATTGTATGTTGTGTTCTATATTAGAAACAAATTATCGGATTGAAAAATTTGACATTGCAATTAAATATTTGACATTATGTAAATTGTTTATTGACATGAGCTTAGTAGTTTGTTATTAAATCAATCTGTTGTTATAATATGCATGTACGTTTAAAATTTTGCATGTCAGAACAGACTGACGAAATATGTGATTCTCTTATAATAACTATAAACAGGCCATGTGCCATATTTATGCAAAAAAAAACATTGATTTCAAAACTCATATTATTTATTAAAATACCTTAATAAATATTTAGTATGGCAACATTAGTTTTGTGCTGGCAATAAAACTTAGGATAGGGCGCCATGTTGATTTAAGTATCATTTGAACATTTAGTTTCTTTTTCTATGAGCGCGTAAGTTACGTTTCATCCCTAAATTTTCTAAGCTTAGAGAGAGAATATTTTCTTTAGATGAACATGGAACCAACCGTGAGTACTAACCATTAAAAAAAATCGTGAAAATCAATTCTCAAATAGCAAAGATATCGTGTAAAATACACACAAAACATGATTCGAGAACCTCCTTCTGTTTGAAGGCAGTAATATATAAATTGACCCATGATAAATACAGTAAAAATAAAATAAACTAACAAATTTTTGTTTAAATGCATTTAATAATATTCTTGATTAAAGCTGGTTAACACAAAGCCGTTTATTACTCCTAGATTTGGTTATACTATTCATAGATCCAAAATGTAATAATTTTGTTATAAATGTAACGAGTTTGTTTGTTTCTTACGCTTTCATGCCTAAACCACTTAACCGATTTTAAAAATTCAATATAAAGCTACATTATCAGCGAGTAACCTAGACTATTTTTTACCCCGATAACCGACTAGCATGCGGGCCGAGCCGCGGGCAAAAGCAAGCTATTTATAAATGTGGAAGTGAGTTTGTTTGGTTGTTTGTTACGCTTCACGCCTAAACAAAAGGCGAAAGCTCTCTCTCTATATATATCTCTCTCTATCTCTCTCTCTCTCTCTCTATATCACAAATAACTTTGTCTCAAAAATGTTAAATAAAACATACGTAAATTAAAAATGTATACAGAATTCAAAACTCTTAATCGTGTCACATTATTTTTATATTTTTCACGAGTCAGCTCGCAAACAAATTTAATATTATATACAGCTGCACATATTTCTAAAACTACACATTCTCGCATCATATTTTACATAAATAACACATAAAAGTACTTTTCGTACCATAAACAATCCCGGCAACATTTTCTATTAGCTTCCTTAATTTAGGTTCCTGGCTTGCACCAAGATATATATTTCTCTGAAGGCAGTATACTCTGCAAGGTTTATTCCACAGAAAATAGGTCTACATATCTTGGATTTCCTTGGACCTCTGTTATTTATTGTTATGACCGGTGCTGGCACATCCGGGCCCTAGGGATATCGTATAATTTTTACGAAAAATGTTTAACATATGTTTGTTACACAGGGGAATGATTTTACCGATGTTAAACTATTCCAATGCTGTTTTAACAGGTAAAATATAACAGTAGGTTCAGTGACTAGTAATCGTGACTGCTAAGTAACTAATGAATGAAGTAAATAATGAACATAATATAATGCTGAATAGCTTACGGCGCATCTGGGGCGGTATACTATGGGGATCTTTTGTCAACTATGGTGAATTCCCGAGCGTTTCGGCGATTCTGCCATACATATTGTAGAAATCAAATATAGCTCACTTAGGACATAATATTTTGTGGTCGTGGTGCTTCCCTGTTTAAACGGATGTATGCCTATTTTACTTCATTTTGTCTCCCGTTTTAAGGACGGAAGTGGATTTACTGTATTTCCAACTCCTCCAATTTTCTTCTGATTAATTTCGTTGCGGGTTCCAAGACAGTTTAATTTTTTTGGAACTTAACGAGTGTCATTACTCGTGTGTTCCTAGGGTTACTGTTGATCCTGGTGTACAGGAGTTACAGTGGTGGGCGAGTGGGAGTGATGAGTCCCATAAAAATAATGCCAGAGGTCCTAGGTTCGATTTACACCTTTTTTTTTTAACGCGGGGAAACGCAGGGCTTGTGTGGGACTCCCGGAGAACCGGTCTACCCACTAAACCCCGCGGCGGCCTACCTCGGCAGTCAGGAGGAGCTCCAGGAACGCATCGGCGGCTTCTGGAGTCCTCCCTGCCGTACCCCATGTGTGAGGCACATCCCGGGGTGACTGTAGTCACCCTAGGGCGGGAGGCTGCCGCGCCTTTCACTACTCTATACAGTAGGAGGCGCAACAGCACCCCACCATGTACAAAACCCCCCGGCCGCACCGGAGTGTCGTCTGTCTCGGGTCGAGGTTCGTTTTACACCTATGATAAACAGTTGTATGATCAGCACGACCATTAGTTCTGTGCCTGTGCCAATAAATAATATGTGAATATATGGAAAAACTGATTGTTTTGTATTAAAATACTGATTTATTATTTATACGGCACAGATTTTGCCTGAATTGAGATCAAACGCCAGCGTGCACGTTGTGCCAAGTTATTATTTATGATTAAATTTAATTAAAAGGTAGATAAAAAGAGGAAGCAAAGGTAGAAAAAGTAATACCAGTGAGTTTAAGGAATAGCTCGAGCAGTTTAGAGATCTATTGGCTATTGCCGGATAGTCAAACTCTCTCTCTCTCTTTGCCTCCAATTACAGTAAGTTGGTTAAATATTTCGATAGATATGTACAATGGGCGGGCTTATTTCTAATAGCAATCTCTTTCAGGCAAACTTTGGATGGACAAATCGACAGTATATAAGAAGAAACAGTGGGTAGTCTAGGTGTATTGAAGCTAACGTAGTGTAAAAATATATCTTAACTATATCGTTCAGTATGTTCAATATGTCTTCGAAATAGATTTAAAGGTTGCCAAACTTATCATTTCGACTGCACGGATAGCGTAGCGGTCACCTCGCCACTTCCTACTGCGCTGAGTATTGAGGGTCCGATCCCTACATAGGACAACACTTTGTGTGATCAACAAATTGTGTTCTGAGTATGGGTGTTCTTTGTGTCAGTTTCATTAATATTTATAAAACCCCCAACGACACAGGATATATTCCTAGTGCGGGCTTAATTAGTTTAAAAGCAAACAAAATTATTGATGGTAGTGTGCATGCAGATCAAACTTACAACTCTCCTTTTGAGCAACAGTCGGGCAATACACGCAGAAGTACGATATCTACTAAGAAATTTTTATAAGGAAATTCTGAGCCTACGAAATATATTACAGCGATTATTTAAGACAGATTTGTGAACCGTGTCGCGATATTGGCCGTGTATTTTAGCATATATTTCTCATAAATCATTTGTGAAAATATCCCTTCTTTGTTGATGACCTACCCTATTTGTTATGTAATCAAATTTAGGTAGTATTGTATGTAGTTTTCAGGAGATTATTCGATAAAATAGTAATGCCGGAGTCTGCTAGCTACCATCACCGTAACTAAAATTCTATTGACAATTAAATTGTGGTATAATCTAGCTGTTTTGCTTCTCATAAGATACTATAAAATGACATTATAAAAAGGGTTATTAAACAACTTCATCCAAAAAAATTTTAATGGCCGTCGCAGCGACAGTTCCTCACTGCAGTCATCGGAGTAGATCTCTCGATACCGGCCGTCATACGCTCCATGGCCGGTAGTGATAGTTGTCTTACCGCGGTCCAATCCTTCTGCAAAGACGTAATCTCGCAGAAGGTGGCGGCGGAAAGGGCCCGGGAGAATGATCTCCACTCGGACCTAATAATCAGATCCCCCTAATAATTATAGTCTATTAGCGATCCGCCCCGGCTTCGCACAGGTACAATATAGATACTATTAATGCTACTAATGTGGTGTCAGTGTCCAGTAATTAATTATACCATTGTTACGATAGAACTATAATACAGAACATATTTATAAATGAAAAATTTATAGGCCCGATCCGCTCCTGTCTGCTGCTGCCACGCGGGATGGACGTACGGCACCACGCAGTGACATTTTAAATCTCTGATATCTACTAAGATATGTAATTTAATGATATGCTTTAAAGAGCAATTTTGATCCACATTACATGCACAATGTATCTAACTTATTTATTTACACAAGGAATAATAGTGTATTGTTCAAAATAACCTCGTAAATTACACATTAGTTTTTGAAATCTTTAAAAAGTAAAAAATTGTTAAAAATTGGGTTATCCTTAGGAGATATATTTTAAGATATACAATTGTATATCTTAAAAATAATGTACTACGGAATTATCTCGTAAGCTCTAGTCAGCGTTTGCAATGTAAGCGCAAAAAAAGTATTTTTTACTACAAATCTTTTAAGTTCTCGGATTTTCTCTTCTACAATATGCATGTATTATACATATAAACCTACCTCTTGAATTACTGTCTCTATTGTTGAAAAACACATTAAATTCGTTGCTTAGCTTTAAAGATCTAAGCGTATAAGACAAAAAAGCGACTTCATTTTATGCTATGTAATGATTTAACAACAATAAAGGTATAAAACTGATTGTCTTGTTATAAAGATTTGAATAAACTATGGCATAATTTTATTTCGGCAAACTGTAATCGATTTGCAGAAAGAAACTTTGATGTCCGAAGTACGACAGGTACGAAATTAATTTAAAGTTCTTTGTTCAGTGTCAAACGCATTTACTTTTAGGTTCAGAAAACGATTTCTTCAATTTCTTACGAACGATAAACTATAACAATAAGTATTTATAAATTAGAATATTAATAATATTAGAATTTATATATTCCATTTTACAAAGTTTCCCATTTTAAGTGTAGAACGGCATTATGTAAATCTCTGTTCCACGATACAGGGACTTAAATATGGAACGATTTAAATTCTGCTGACAAAATTTCAGATTATATTCATAAATCATAGACAATAGAATTTATTTACAGATATAAGGGTGAACATGAAAGCTGAATGTATTCTGTGCTTAAGGCTTTTAATGTAATTATAGGAGTATCATCAACAGCCTATGATAGTCCACTGCTGGACATAGGCCTCTCCTATGAAAGGAGGTTTATAGGAGTATATGCATGTGTAAAGATATAAATGTTTTTATCCTCGTAGAGCAGGTGTGTGAAGACACTGACTGTGAAGCTGCAATGCTTCAGAAAGAGACCGCTGAACGGGATCGGGAGAGGGCCGATCCCGAGCGTAGAGGACGTCGATGGCGTTATCAGCCGTCGATGGCGCTATCAGCCGTCGATGGGGCCGCAGGCTGCCAGAGAGTGGGGACCTCTGGTGGCAGATTAACTGCTGCGGTAGGCGATAGGATGGAGGCGCAAAAATCCGATCGGGCCGCAACATTATCACAAGGATTGGCCGATAGGCGGGGAAGCCTTCTTTCCCCGGCATAGGGCCTGATCTGGGCGTCGATCCGGGGGACCTGAAATAACATGGTCCGGGTCCTCCTCGGAGTAGGGCCCTTGAGTCCGGCCGTCGGGTTGGTTTTTAGTGGAAACACTACATACTCCTGGTTCCTACATCCCCACGGAGCCGGAGATCCGAAGGGATTTTCCACAGTAGGCAGAATCTAATTAAACACTAACTTTTGACAAGAACAATCTACTCCCACCAACTTTATAAGAGGTAAGCCTATTACAAAAGGATATTAGAAAGAGAAACTGTAAAAGTGAATGTAATTAAAGGAAATGAATGTTACTTACAGATAAAGACAACAGACCTGTAACTCTAAGTGGCTTATGTGAAATGTGTTGAAATGTATGTGTAAATGTTTTTTTCCTATAAAAATGTATGTATGCTGTGTACATTTATTATTATAATAGGTCTTTACCTATGAAATTGCCGTTTTGTATGCAATAAGTGAAAGTACTTATTTTTTCAAACTCTTTTATTTCTGTTATTCGAAGTAATCACCCATGCAATCGACGCATCTTTGCCAACGCATTGGCAGTTTATTGATTCTTGTAAAAATCAGCTGGACGAGAGGCAACAAACTCTTCAAAGGCATTTTGTACTGCCTCTCGGGAATTGAATTTTTTACCCACTAAAAAGTTGTCTAAATTTTGGAAAAAGTAATAGTCGGTAGGTGCAAGGTCTGGCTGCTATCTGGCTAATATTTGTGACTGGGTTATTATTTTAAAAACACCTGTGTCGAGCGTAAATAAAAGGCCTGTGGAAGTAGAAGGGGCGCGAACTGTATCTTGGTAAATAGCACTCTATCGCCTCTGCCTACTCCGGACGAGAACCTCTACCCTGCTAGGTTTTACCAGAGCCTGTTGGTAAATGTTGGTTTTGGGAAGACAACAATAAGTACTTTAAACTTAATTTGGGTTAGGTTAGAACAGTGACCAGTGACCATTTCTCTAGTGAATGGTTGGTAAATGCTAAAAATTTCTCGGACTTTTACCATAACTCGTTGGTAAATCTTAGGATTTACCGTAGTTCGGGGTTTTACAGTAACATATATACGTATGTCTCGCAAAAATATGCGGTTTCGTTATTCAGTCATGTAAATGCTAACAATCTGTCACACAATCATTCCAATCGCGTAATGCTATTAATCTCTTTTATACCGTACCTTCAATTTAGCAAAACCGCACACACCGCTGCGAATTTTGACTAACTCCATATAATCTGGATTTATCCTATTAACTAAGGAGCTTAACTCAACTACCTGCCTACACCTTGTGCTCATAGAATTAGGGAATAATTTGGCTTAACAAAGTCGATTTAGCGAAGTTACTTAACCATGATATGTATTCATAAGGATGGCAATGATTTAACTTTAAGTTATAGGAAAAAGAGTATATTTACAATTGAGAGTTTTTACAGGGTGTTCTTTTATACGTATAATAAAATATTCTTTTATGTACGTATAGTAAAAAGTGATTTTTAATTTCAAGTTCTAAACACAAGTTTTTCTTTTCTTACTCAGTAAAAACGCTGTGGGTGAAACTTTTAGAAGACTCCGACGAGTTGGGTTAATTACTTTAAACTAACTAACACGTCATGCATTATCGTTATTTTTAAGTACATAATTACGTAGACTACCTGTATCATTTTCTACAAACCTTAGTGGTTTAAGAATGCTAGGTATATATACAAATTGGATTTTCTATATTTTTGATAAATAAACAAATTGCAACACGGTGCCGTGCCCACGATTATTAGACCAAGAGTAGTGGTTTACGTTTTAGGAAAAAGAATGAAAACCGCGATTCAGACAGCCAGAGCCAATAATAAAATTGACTTATTGACTTTATTAATATAATTGGACATTTCTATTTAAACCCAAGCACATTTTGGTCAGAATTTCACTGAGATCAATCTAATTTTTCTGCCTTTTTCTGAATGTACTGAGCATGTAAAAATTTCTGCTTCTGTTACACTTTTCTAGTCCACATAAAGAATTATATGACCTATCCTCTCTTCAGCTCTCGCTCTCTCTTGCAACTAAAACCTACCTAAATTTGTCACTACACAGCGTAATTAGAGACGCGTGTGTTTGCTCTAAAACTTAGCCGAGCAGCTTCCAACCCAACCACCGCACAAGTTAATATTGAGTGATGTGCTTTTGACACTGTTTTGTTTACTGAAGCGATTACTTCGCTTTCAAGAGATATAAACTGTGAGTCAACACGTTAATTACATATCTGATACGATTAATTGGCTTTGAGAGCAGTGTAGGCATCGATCCACACTTCTTGATATATAACCTTTCGTCTGCGAATTTGCACGCAATTATAGGGATTTTGTTTATGTGTTTAATGTCCTAGTATTTCTGTCCTTATGACCTTCTTTCTAAGGAGAGGCTTATGTCCAGCAGTGGACTATTAAAGGCTGTTGATGACGATATAATGTGATGTCCTAGTATATTTTCAACGTTTTCTAGCGTTTTTTTTCCAATTTTGAATAGAGTTAATGTACAACTTTGCACATTATTTTGTCTCGCTTATTTTATCGCCACTCGCTTACCTGACGCTTTTCTTGGGAATGTTGTGGTTTTCAAATGGGATAAAGAAGATAAAGGATTACTATTAGCGTGATGGATCTAGGATAAGGGACATCACAAATTTCGGATGTGAAATTAATCTGATACTTTAATACTTCAAAGCCACTGGATCGTCTATATTTCCATGCTATAATTTGAATGCTATCTGGTAGATACATATACTGCCCCCTGTAATCATTCTTAAACACATCAAGTTAGCACTATCTTGAAAATGCTGATGCAAATGTTGTTGGTGAAATTTGCATTCGATCCTGGATTTGGTCTTAATTCTGTTGAGGCATTTTTACTAACAGTACTGAGTATTGAAATGCACTATTCAAGTTGCTGCTACGTGAAACCAAAAACGGAATATTATATTTTTATATTTTTATATCACTTCGAGGAGACACAATATCATATATGTGAAAAACAGAAGTTAAAACTGTGTACTAGAACCTTAACAAACTTTTGAGACAAGAAAAATTCGTTGTCTAAAGAACTTTAAAGTATTTTCAAGTAAAAAGATAAGTTTTTCACTTACTTTCACTTCGTCGACTATAAAATACCTATCTAAAACTACTAGTCCTAGTATTGAGATAAAATCATGAATCACATATGGCTTGTAGCGACCGAGACGCCACGTATCTAGTCTGCAAATCGATTTTTGATGTTGCCTTGTCCTACTTATACATAAATGTATATTATTGTACATAACCCGACTTGTATACATGACAAATCGCTTCGAGCCATTAGCTGGCTTTAGCTTCTAACTAGTCTTAAAACATGACAGTCACTTCGGCAGCTATTTGTCTTATAGATAATGGGAATATGTTTTTATAATAGCTATTTTTTGGTATCATCTCTTAACGATTTATATACGAGTACTAGCCTATTGGAATGTGAAATATTTAGGAGAATAGCTATCACTCCCGGATTCCCTTGTGTTATTTTTTGAAATAAGTTAAAACAGATCACACATTGCTATGTTACCATACTGTTACTAAATATGCTCACATATACTAAATACTTATATGTTAAGAAAAATAAACACCTAGACATAATAGACAATAAATAAACTTGCTAATCATATAAGTTTTTTTAAGTTATCATGGTCCTTCGAGCTATACCCTTCGTAATATTGAAGTGTTTTGTATTACTATTTTTTTTATTCATTTTATTTTATTGTTTTCATAAAAACTAAATGTGTAAAATCTTTTTAAAATTTAGTTTCAAGATTACAACTTAACAAACATATATAAAAAACCTCCGTATGCTAAAAATAAAAACTTGCGAAACAGAAAATCAAAACAAAACTTGCAAGACAAATTTACATAAAAAAATAATTGCAGATTAAGAATAAGGTCATAAGGTTAATTCACTTTAATATTTGTTTGTGGTACTTCACGGATTCTGGACGACTTACAAACCCGTCTAAATGTGTACTTGTTTCATTTCAAATCAAGCTTAAAACACAATAAGCACTCCCTTCCCGACCCGCCATATCTCGTAAGGGTGAAAAGGTTACACTTAATAATTCATAACCCACTTTTGAATAATTAATAACTTAATTCCATGTTGATTAATGTTGCCCCTTCTTTGGTATTAATCAAAATCCTTCTTCTAAATTATGGCAAATTAAAAAGATGGGTATTGACCATTCGCAGTCTAGTTTGGTAATATAAATAAATAAATAGTAAAGTGACTAATTTCAAAATGTAAATTTGGATTAGTAAAATTTATTTATCACATGAACAGCCTGTCATTTATGTCCAGCAGTGGACTATTAAAGGCTGTTGATGATGATGATGATGATGATGAACAGCCTGTAATAGAGGTTTTGGCCTACTATACCATGCTAATTATAAGTAATTAATCCTTATTAATTAATCCTTTGCCTATAAAATATTTATATTTATCATACATACATTCACTTACTAATTGAATTTAGTACTCGCTAACCGTGTGGTGACGGATTAAGAATACAAATTGTCACCACCCTAATTCATCCCGTGGGTGTCGTAAGAGCCGACTAAGGGAGCAAACTAAGCAGGACAACAGCACTGCAAAGAGAAGGAAAACTTGAAACAAACCCTATACCAACCCGTCTGGCCAGCGTGGTATAGTAAGCCAAAACCTCCTTTCTAAGGAGAGGCCTATGTCCAGCAGTGGACTAGTATAGGCTGTTGATGATGATGATAATCCATCACCACACGGTTAGCGAGTACTAAATTCAATTAGTAAGTGAATGTTTGTATGATAAATATAAATATTTTATAGGCAAAGGCCTTATTAATTACTCGAACTTTTATATACCTATCACCAGTTCAAAGGAATCCAGTACATCCAAAGGCTGCTTGGAGGAAATTGCTTTAAGCGATAAGGCCGCCCTTTGTACATTACATTTCTTGTACGTGTAATTACTTTATAATGTCCGTAAAACCCTGGTATACAAATAAAATAATATCTATCTTTCTAAATAGATACTTTTTTTTACACCTTCGATTTTTTTGGATACACTTCGTAGTAATTGACTCCTGCCACTCATGAACTCCTGTAATTCAAGAGTCACAAGTGCCTTGGCGCCCCTTTCCCCTCCCTCGGAAATAGAGGAAGGGGGGATAGGAATCCGGTAACGTCACGCACACTGGATAAAAAGCAGCAAAAGAATTACTTAACAGGAGTTTGGTGGCCTTGGTATTACTTCGATCGAGCCGACTCTGCCACGGTTCCATATCGCATAGAGTTTCCTCTACATCTCTCTGTATACAATTCTCCTGTTATGAAATCGGTTATCTAATCTCTTTAGTAACTAACGATGCCCTGTTTTTGCCAGAACAGAATTAATTACTCGCTACTCAAGGAGATTGCAGGATAATCAATGAAGTACTATTTGTCAACGCAGGTGGTGTCGATTCTTCAACGTCTAGCTTTCATAATTACGTGTGTATAAATATTGGGGTAATAATGAAAGGAATTTTTTTGCAAAACAAGGAGAAATATTTGAAAGAAAGAAGGAAAGACATTTATTTTGTACTCATACAGATGACATTTCTACATACGTTTAACATAATCCATACGTTTGTTACGCTTTCACGCCTAAACCACTAAACCGATTATAAAATTCTTTACCCAATGGATGGCTTCATTATCAGCGTGTAACATAGGCGACTTTTTACCGCGATATTCGAGATACACGCGGGCCGCGGTAAAATTTGGTTATTCCTATAAATAATCATGTATTGAAAGGTAGAAAAACATTTATTTTTTTGCTCTTTCAGCTGATTTTATTAAGATTACTTAGAAGCATATTAAAACACCGCTGCTGAGACAAAAATGAATGTCAGCTCAGCATAGTAACACTGGGATTCTGTTACACAAAAAAATTGCTTGGTAACTTTCATTGTTTACCTTTGCCCTCGGCTTCGTCCGTGTGTATGACGGTTCATCACATATATCAACAGCCTTTAATAGTCCACTGCTGGACATAGGCCTCTCCTTATAAAGGAGGTTTTGGTTTTGGTATGACGGTTATGGAGATAAAAAATAGCCTATGTTACTCGCTGATTATATAGCTTTATTTTGGTAAAATAATTTGTAAGATCTGATTTAGGTGTAAAAGCGTAATAAGCAAACAAACAAACCCACAAACAAACTCACTCTTACATTTTAAGTAAGGAAGTAAATATATCCAGTGAAGCGAGGGATAAGTAAGTCAATATTTTTAGACGACTGAATGGCGTAGTGGTTTTGTGTAACGGACTGCTATTCTAAAGGTCGCGGGTTCGATTCCCGCCCAAGTCAAACATTTGTGTGCACGAACTTTAATGTTTGATTTGGTCTGGCTGTTTCTATGTATAATATGTATCTATTTATTTACAAAAAAAAAGTATATATGTATTTATATCAGTTGTCTAGTACCCATAGTACAAGCTCTGCTTAGCTTGGGACTAGATGGCGTTGTGTGAATGTGGTAGAATATTATTATATAAGGCTATAGGCTAAATTAGCATATTTCCTAATTCTTCATAGAAATAATTACTTCTTGCTAAAGCGATACAGCAGACAACCTTCAAACGTGACTACTATATGAACATGTTGTTGAAGGTCGCAGTAGCTTGTTTACAAAGCAAATTTCATGAAGCAGTTACTACCATAAATTGTGACGCATATACATATAAGTGGTGTATCGATTACAACCTTACGTGAACCCAGCAAAAACGCAATCGATTATAAGGCAGTGCCATGCAGTTTTCATAAGTCGAACAGCCTTTAATAATTAGCAAAAGTGTAGAAGCAGTCATACACATTGACTTGGTGGCTTGGATTAGAACACAGTCTCAAATTGTTTGAATTATTTTGTATACTTAAGGATTTTGACTTGGGAAGTTTCGCTAGATTCGTCTTGATCGTGACAGTGAAACTGGATGCTTGAATTTTTTTTTAATTAAAATCGCTGGTTTGTAAATTCGAAGTATACATTTTCACACAGTTGAGTATTTTTATTTTTAAATAATTAGCTTGTGCTAGCAATAATTTGGTCATGCTCGTTTTGAGTTTAATTACGTATGTTTTTTTTATATAAACTTTATACACATTTAAGTTACTTTTTTTTTACAATGTCTCTAATTGCCAAACTGTTGTAACAGTTTGTAGGCGTTCCGCTCAATTTATAATAAACTTAGTACTTAAATGCTAGTTTTTAAATTACTACTACAACGGTGTACTAACTAAAAAAAAACAAATATATCCAAGAAATAAACAATACATAAATATTTATAACCTGACTATTTCCTGGGTACCTGCTTCGCTATTTATGTACCTACACGTTTTAATCAATAGCCATATCCAAACATTTTTTTTAGTCTTAGTTTTAGTTTCAAATTGTAACAAAATTCTTCTATGATAAGTGTCGGATTTTATTAAGAATTCACAGTCTGTGCACAGAATCTAAATACCAATAATATGGGCGGTAAAACGTGGGTGTGTTGTACAATGCTCGCCACCGTGGGAGGTGAAGTTTATAAAAAAGTAAAATGCCTACGTGACGTACCTACATAAAATTCTTTAGAGGGGAAGATATGAATAAACTACAGCGTATGCGCAAAACAATAAAGCCGCGTCTTTTGTTTTTCTTTTATTTCCGATTATATTGCGAATTGGTGCAAAGACGCCACTGGCGCCAAGCGATTGGAGTTCGAGTCTGACACAAATTACACACAAAGCTCTTTGCCTCCGCCGTTTAAATGTTTGTTAAGTTCGTTAAGTCCATACAACACAGGAATTAATTCTCTCTTGCAGAAGTGTGGAATTTTCAATTTATGTTCTAAATTTTAATAATTTCGTTTAATTTATATTTAAAAGAGTTTATATTTATCATCATTATCAACAGCCTTTAATAGTCCACTGCTGAACATCGGTCTCTCCTTAGAAAGGAGGTTTTGGCCAGACGGTTTGGTATAGGGTTTGTGTCAAATTTGCCTTCTTTTTGCGGTGCTGTTGTCCTGCAGAGTTTGCTCCCTTAGTCGGCTCACCAAAGGGATGAATGTATGAGTTTCCTTAAATATATTGTTAATTAATATAATATATATAATTATGGCATAGGAGGTAAACAGCATGGACACCTTCAAATTAAAAGACCTTCAAAAAAAATATATCTTAAAAGACACATTTATTAATTTATTTATATAACTTAATTCACAAGTTTTTAATGCCCAGGGCATTCTCTGCTAGTTGACCTTCAGGTGATGTAGAAAAAGTGATTCGGTAGGTGCAAGAGAAAACAGAGAATTTGGCTTTATTAATATTTTAATTTTGAATTTAAGATCAATCTAACTTACATATAATATATGTAAGTTAGATTTATCTTAAATTTATACACTACATACTATGATGGGCCTGTTGGTCTAGTGTTTAGTGACCCTGAATCGAACCCACGACCTCCGTTGTCGTGGGTTCGATTCCCACTCAGGATAAATATTGTGTGATGAGCACGGACATTTGTTCTGTGTCTGGGTGTAATTTATCTATAATATGTCTGTTTTTTTTAAATATGTAAGTATGTTAATCAGCAGTCTGGTTACCATAGTGCAGGCTCTGCCTACTTAGGGATCAGACGGCCTTGTGTGAAACGTGTAAGATATATTTTTATTACTATAAATAAAATACTATATTCAATACTTCATATATACATTAATGCCCTTATTTACCTCTCCCTCCTTCAAGATTAGGGGATTTTAGGGGGGGGGGGGGGGGGGAACCTCACTCACTTGGTGAAAAGCAGTAAAAAGAAATTGCTTAACACTGAATGTTTTGTGAGGCCGTGGTATTCCAGTCGGACTGGCTTATGACGCCTCCTTTACGTCGTGTTATATTCATTGCCGCAGTTCAGCCAATCATGATGAAACTTTAAATACACGATACCAGGGATACCGTATAAGGTAAAAAGGATAAAAAACATTTCTCCCAGAAAACAAACCCTGAATGACGAAAAAACACTTTGAAATATAAAGAAAGGCTGGCAATTTAAAAATTTGCATTTATTAAACTCCTTATCAAATCTACCTTAATTTTCTACTATCTCTAGAATTTATTTTGTGGGTATATATGTATATATATATATATATATTATTATTATATGTATGTATTATTATTATGTGTATGTAAGTACTTATGTATTGCGTGTGTTAGTATCATTATCACTTATTGTATATGTATTATTAAGTAATGATTATTCTAATGTAATTAATATAAGTGTGGATATCATATCCCATAATGGGTATATACCTGCTATATTTTCATAAAATCACAATTTAAATTTTTATGCATCTACCATGTGTTATCTCAGTATCGCCCTAAGTTTGACTGGGAGAAAATGCCTACGACATAAGGTCCGGCTTTGTTTGTGCCTAAAGTATAAATAAATAAAATTATTAATTTTCTGTACACCAGCAACATGCACTGAGCTTATCAAAGCCTATATTTTCTATACAGTGGTCGTACTTCACACGTGGTAATACTCCCTAAAGATCCTTGTATCATAATAAGGCCAATCCCAGCGAACATTGAACTACTAGTAAGAAGTTGGTCGTATTTGTGCGGCGGGCCTTAATCCCACATAAGTATTGTACATCTCAGAAAGGTTGCGACGAGATCTCATTTGTCGGCCGTCGACACGCTGTCACGCCCTCAGATACAGCGTGACATGATGGATTTATTGCCACAACTTACACTATTGTCACGTTCTAGTTTCGCTCGTATCTCAATGTGTGATAATTTCACAGGGAAAAGGATTTATAAGGTCTTGTTTGTTGAAAATAAATCTATGTATATATATGTATTAACAATATGTAAGTATATCATAACATAATTAACCTCCGAACTTCGTGATGAAATCTTTTAAACTTTATTATTCATTACTTAATTTTCCACACTTTGAGGCGGTATTTTTTTTAACATTTAACGAGACCAAACCATACGTTCCGTATATTTAATTTCAAATAAAACAGAATTTTCTAAATCGATTCTTCAATAACGGAGTTGTGAGGTATTTAACAAAAACTACTTTATAGATAACCTCTTCTTGTATTTGAAGTCTGTTAAAAATGCAGTAAATATAACAAAATTAGACATTTTCAAAAAAAAAGAATTCCGTGTCAGTCCTATTTCTGTGTCCTCTTTTAGACCCTCTTAAAGGTAATACGCCCGATGTTTTTCATAATAAGTTTAGTTGTTAAGGCATAAATTAATAACCAATGTGAGAAATTTTATTTCACAGTCCTGAATCAAAAGTAACACCGTAGGTGTGTAACAATTGTGCTTTACTTCGCTAGCATATTTTATAACAATAAACGTTGAAGAATACTAAATTAGCCGCAGATACGTTGACATTTTCATTGTACAAAAGTAACTCGAAATTATATTAAAGTAAGTTGATAAGAGGTCTAACGAAGTCAATTTATTTAATTGTATCATGTAGTACAAACACGTATCCATTATATAATAAAGCCAGAACGTGATCCATTTGAAAACTCAGTAAAAACATTAAATTATTTTTTAAACATATTTTTTTATTGATTAAGTTATATTAATAGAGTAAAATACAAAGAAATCTTTAAAGATTGAAGTCTACAATTTGTATTAAAACTATATTCCGCACAAAGCTTTACTTTCAGCTAAGATAATACATCCTCGCCACATACATCCACGCTCCCACTGCGAGCGGTTACATACGCAGTTACATGCGGAGCTTGTTAATATCTATCAGACGTATCCTTTTACCGTCTTCCTAACTTATAAAAGTATGTTTCACAGTAGTTTGGTTCCCATAGTACAGGCTCTGACTAATTTAGGAATACATGGCCGTGTGTGGATGTGTAAGGTTATTATTATTCACACAATAAACTTTATTTGTTACAGCACTTTGCTAACTCGTCTACATTTTAACATATTCTTGGCTTTTTATAAATGACCAACACTATCAGGTCACAGCTTTACAATCAAACGAAATGTACCAGTTGTTGTCCGAATATAGATAATATTTCAACGTCACGTGAATCGCTATAGATACGAGTATATTAGTAAATACGCTAGGTTACATAACCGCTTCTGAAGGGATTTATCCAAATGAGTGTGATTTTGAGAAGCGCCCTGGGGGCTTGGTCTTGAACATAACATGAACAATTAACTTGTAGAATGACATTTTGTCTCACAGAAATATGGGAAATACATATAGTATACTGACGCCTTTGTCCCTGAATGCTTGAGTAGCAATCTTCGTCTAAGAGGAGGTATGTTATCATACTTCAAAATAACCTAGGCATCGGTCTCTGCGACTTCTGAGTCGTAGGTAGTCACTTGCCATCAGAGGGCCTAGTGTGAGTTTACTTCACATCGACTCGATAGTCACGGTGACCGCGTTCTGCATTGTTATTGGGGAAGATTTTAGTTCGGGCCAATCACAACGCCGCACCTGACCACCGTTACGATCGAGTAGAAATGGAATAAACTCACACCAGGCCCGTAGTTAATTGGTGTTCTCATTTTCCACCTTATCTCGTTAAAAGTGACACGCCATATATCTTCGGTTTACTAAGATTTATATTGCGGAATTTATACAAGAATAAAACACCTTTTTTAACAAAAGAAACACAAAGTAAATAATTTTAAACGTGTACGCAAAGAAGAAAGCGAAACAAATATTCTGTTCCTACCAACATTATAATTTGTACACCAACTGAATATTGCACAGCCGCGTATAATTCCGCCCAAAGAAGTTATTGTACAAAACAGTATTAACTCCGCGTTTACACTCGAAGAGAACTACGCATTCTCAATGGAACTTCCTGTAATAAATAAAGTCTGAATTGTAAAATATTCCACCGTTGCTGCAAAGGTAGAACTGTACACAGGTGTGCTAGGTTCGTTGTTTTAACAAAGATTTTTAGTAAATATTTTCGATGATGTTGATGTGTGTGATGATGAGATGAATTTTTCTTTTCATCGGAAACAGTGCGTTTTATTCTTGTAGGGGTATAAAAAAGTACCAAAAGCACAAATACAAATTTCGCTCTATGTGTACTTTTATACCCCTGACAAGGGGTATACATAATTTTAAAAATATCAAGCGAGTAATTAACAAACTGACTGTGTTGAAATATCAAATATATCAATTGTTGGCATCTGACTTACCTTTGTTTTTTAGCACATATCAGAATTATATGAATGGAAATCTAAAAAATACAACACAAAACGGTTGTCATTTCGAAACATCATTTTACAGTCATATTATTATTTTCATGTTCTGATATATTTCGACAATTTATTATTACCTAATCCGCTTCTTTGTAAAAAAGAGCATTCTTGTTTTCACACGTATTTTCTTTTATTATTTTTTTTGTTTTAATAAACACGTGATAACAATTCACAGAGATTTGTGTTGTGAAATCTGAATTTATCAAAAGAAAAGATGGAAATATACTATGTTTCTGATTTTCATTTTCGTATTTGACACACTTACACGCATTTAATTCTATAAAAGTATCCATAAATTTTTAAAAGTAAAATCTTTTTAAATAAAATTAAACATTTGCAAAAACAAATTTAAAAACTAAAAAAAAATGATATTTCGAGAGCGCAGTTAAGTTACAAATAAAGGGTTAATGGTGCAAATTTTGTTGTTCGAAAACTCTCTAAACTAAACTAAAAATCACTAAAAATTCATTTAGTACTCTCAAACAAGGTTTCGTATTCTAAAAACGTAGTAACTTGACAGGACTAAACTAATTTTTAGTGATTTTAATTTTTAGTGAGTTAGTGTAATTTGTTTGCGCACAAGTTAAAACAAATGTATTTTTCTGATGATTTCTAATTGCTGTAGTGACCTCTACAATAGTGTGGATGCAGCTTAAACAACAAGAATAAATGAACCTACGTACTGTTTTCTTAACCTAAATACGGAAATATCTTTTTTTTCCTACTATCTACTACTATAAAGCTCTTATCATAGAATGTAGAGTTTTCACGGGTAAGTTATTGAATTTGTTTTTTACTCCTTCCTCAAAGGTCTGAGTTGCAGGCGTTCATGGGTGGCGGTAGTCACTTTCCATCAGGTGACCCTTCTGCTCGTCTGCTTCCTCTTCCATTAAAAAAATATTCAAGAAATTTGATGGGAGGTAACTGGCCCCACCAAAAGATACTTGTAGCTCGAGAGATACAAGTCTTTAAGTCCACCCCTTCCACAACTGGAGGGAGGGGTTGTACCTCTGGTAACCTCGCTAACTCGGCGGTGAAAAGCATAGAAAGATAACCCCGGTTTTCGATCGAGCGGACCATTTATGCTTAATTTGGTTTTCTGTAAGGCCATATCATCACTACGATCGAGCGGGCCATATATGCTGAATTTGGTGTTCTGTAAGGCCATAGTATCACTCCGTTCAAATGGTCCATATATGCTGATGCAAGACTCTAGATAGCAACATTTTTAACTCTATGATACACAAGGGAACTCTTCTAGATACAAAGTTGCAATTTACATTTTTATCTGTGCCGTAAAAGTTAGGTTATAGTTCCTGTTTACAGATCTAGCTGGTTTTATTTAAAGTTTTTATTGAATTTTGCATGCACGAGAATAAGTTAAAATCACAGTGTTGACCTACTAAAGCTACGGAGGAAAGAAACGGCCATTGTAGTTTTTGGACTGTGAGAATCGAACCAACTAAAACCAACATTGTGTGACATAAACACATGTTCAAGGGGCGGTAACGTTTGCCCCAACTCATCCATACTAATGTGGAGGAACGAGTGTTATGTCCCTTCAACACAAAGAGAGGACCAGGCGCGGTGATCATGCCAGGCGGCCCACGGCCCAACGGTTGATGTTGGGAAGTTGTATATATGTATATGCAAATCGGCGAAACAATTGTTCATATCGCGATACAAGATTAGCAGATACTTCGTAGGTCGGTGTGTCTTCGTTAGATGGCGTTGTAGTACGTTTCTTTGTTTCACCGTCCGAGTCGCCACATTAATATTACAAATGTGAAAGTGTGTCTGCCTGTTACCTCTTCACGCTTAAACTGCTGAACAGATTCAGATGAAATTTGGTATAGCGATATTTTGAGTCCCGGGAAAGGACATAAGATGTCTCAGAAATCACCCTTTAAGATGGTGAAAAGGGGGGTAGAAGTTTGAATGAGAAATCAATACCCGTTGAACCGATTTTAATGGGCATGTAGATACTTTGAGTCTTGAGGAAAAATGGAATTAAGCTACTTTTTACCATAATAACCGACATAAAGTTAAAACGGCTAGTTAAAAAATAAGTTCTAGAAAAAAAATAGTAAGTATCTGCCTCAGATCGTTTTACAACTCGAAATTTCGTACATAACTTTTCAAATTCAATAACATAATTTTCCAATTCTCGTACGATAGCCAGCCATTAGAAATAGATACCAACATTCGATACAGGATTACTAACAGTTAACAGCGGGTTTCAACAAAACTAAACAATACGTTTCGACACGGTCGATGTATTCTAGCTTTATGCGCCACTTCTATATGTATAAGGCTATGGATACATCGTTTATTCGATAGTACTGGAGCCTAAATACCTACGCCACTATTGTTCAAAAATGTATTCAAAAGTATAAACTTTAGGGAGGAACATAGTTTATATTAGTCAATTATTCTAACAGATATTTTAGTTTGTAACCGACTTCAAATAGACAAGGAGGTTTTCATTTCGATTGTATTTTTTATCATGATCATCTTCAACAGCCTTAGTCCACTGCTAGACATAGGCCTCTCCTTAGAAAGGGGATTTTGGCTTACTATACCACGCAGGACAGACAGGGTTGGTATAAGGTTTGTTTCAAGTTTTCTTTCTTTTTGCAGTGCTGTTGTCCTGCAAAGCTTGCCCTTAGTCGGCTCTTACGACACCCACGGGATGAATAGGTGTGGTGACACTCTGTATTCTTAATCCGTGTTTTAATACAGATTTACAGTGACAGATTTGCAAAACCACTGCTACTTAATTATTATTATTACGCTAGCGCAAAACTCACGAAAGATCTAAATCTAAAGCAAAAAGGTCAATAAGGTAAGTTAAGGTAAATGTTTGATAAAAAGACTTGTGACTGATTTTAATGTCGGTGTCTATTGCAGATAAAGTTACACTTTTTTTTTTAAGAAATCTCCCACATTAGGAATATATCCTGTGTCGCGGAGGACTTTACAAACATACATGAAACGGACACAAAGAACACCCAGACTCAGAACGACAATTTGTGGTAATTAATATTATTTACCATATTAGTGACCACGGCCGGTGCAACCTGGTCGAAACGTCAGGTAAACCAGAGGTATGTAATACCCTAAATAAGAGATCGCGTTAATTCCCGTTAAATAATATTAATTATCATGGAACGCGAAAGTTTAAAAGTTAGGACAATTTGTGGATCACAGAAAGCGGCACTGGCCCATTGAATATATCGAAAACGAATTATGGTCATAATTCAGACACCAGGCGAACTCTGATTAGCATAATTAGATATTCTCATTTGGCCAAATATTACAATAGTTATTTATGAACAAAATTACTAGTGATGGTCACCTAAAAGTATATTTATGTTATCGATACTATGCATCGAATATTACTGTAATTTTACATATATGTATGGAAATGCTATTCGTAACTGCGTACCAATATATATTTTTTATTTAATGATGAGATGAGACACCTAAACCTCCTTTCTAAGGAGAGCCCTATGTCCAGCAGTAGACTATTAAAGACTATTGATGATGATTATAAGACACATAGGCAGAGGCAGGCAGAGCCTGTACTATGGTTATACTGCAAAGGATCAAAAAGTTTTCTCATTTCACATTTTACTAGTAAATACTGAACAATCTTTCATCCATCTATATATGTATACTAGCTGACCCGCGCAACTTCGTCTGCGTCTCTCAATAGTAATAAATTTTCTCTGTTTTTGAAACATTCTTCATTGGTGCTCCGCTCCTATTGGTCTTAGCGTGATGATATATAGCCTATAGCCTTCCTCGATAAATGGGCTATCTAACACTGAAAGAATTTTTTAAATCGGACCAGTAGTTCCTGAGATTAGCGCGTTCAAACAAACAAACAAACTCTTCAGCTTTACAATATTAGTATAGATAAAAATGTTAAGTTGGTTTGAATACGCTTCAAGAACTCAAATAGTTCTGCACCAATTCAGCTTAAATTTTGACACTATATATACCGCTTCAAAGATTGCTTTTAACTATTTTTCGCGCCAGTTTAGTTCCCCATTTTTCATAAACGCAACGGAAATGTGCGACAGCGAAGCATGACAGGGTACAGCTAGTGCACCAGGGACTTCCTTTCTAGGGTATACCTGGTTCCCCAGCTATTAGTACCCGAGACGGCGTGCGGTTTTAGTCGGTTCGAGTCCGACATGCCACCGATAGGTGGTATCCGAGGGGATTGCCGCACGGAAAAAAAAAAGGGTACAGCTAGTAGTTTATATTTTTGTTTTATATTTCATCATCTTTATCATCAACAGCCTTTAATAGTCCACTGCTGGACATAGGCCTTTCCTTAGAAAGGAGGTTTTGGCCTACGGATTCGTATGTTCGTGCTGTTGTCCTGCGTAGTTTGCTCCCTTAGTCACCTCTCACGACACCCACGGTATGAATAGGGGTTATGACACTCCGTATCCGTCACCACGCGGTTTTATTTTTATCAGTCATTTTAGTCATACTTTTGCAAAGTAAACTCACACCAGCTTTACTTTATACTTCTTACTAAAAGGTCTATTTTGATTTGAATATTTACTATTCAAATGAAAAGGGCGATCGCATTAATGATTTCTAGATATTATATAGAGGACTATGAATAGTTTATTCTGTATCGACGTGTGCATCCAAACTATGTTGGTTTGAACATAGAATATGTAGCTCAGGGTCGCTGGACTCAGGCCTCTTCTCAGAAAGGAGGTTTTGGCCTACTATACCACGCTTGTTGGTATAGGATTTTTTCCATCTTTCCTTCTCTTTGCAGTGCTATTGGCCTGCGTAGTTTGCTCTTAGTAGCCCTTAGTAGGCATGTACGACACGTATGGGGTGAATAGGGGTAGTGACACTCCGCATTCTTAATCCGTCATCACATGTACACTCACTCAAGCAAGAAATAAATATGCTAAACTTCAGTTTTGGGAAAGCATAGCTCTCTCAAGTTTTTTGTGAAATGAAGAGTACCTATCTATAAGCTCCCTTCCTTTGGGCTTCCCGAGAAATTGTGTAATTGGGTCACCAGCTTCACTCAGTTCAGCAGAACCATTAAGGTCGTTGTCGACGGTGCATGCAAATGCTGGTGTCCCACAAGGCTGTGTGCTATCACCCACACTGTTTCTTCTGCATATCAATGACATGTTGCAAACTAGTGGCATCCATTGCTATGCAGATGGTAGCACATTTCTCGTTAAAACGTCATCGAGAGTCGAAACAAACTTGTGTCTGAAATTGAAACTTCCTTAGCGGAGGTTTCAGATTGGAGCCGACTAAATCTAGTCCAGTTTAACCCAACAAAGACACAGGTAGATACCATTTGTCGTATCACCTCAGTTTGAGAGCACCTCCCTAACTGCCTCAGCCAGCATCGGAATCCTAGGCATCGACATATCGAGCGAAGTCCAGTTTCGGGGTCACTTAGAGGGTAAGGTCAAATTGGCCTCGAAGAAGCTCGGTGTACTGAACAGAGCGAGGCAGTATTTCAATCCGGCCCACCGCCTTCAGCTCTATAAGGCGCAAGTCCGGCCGCAAATGGAATACCGTTCTCATCTCTATGCAGGGGCACCTCAGTACCAGCTTCTACCTCTGGACCGCATCCAACGAAGAGCGACTCGAATCGTCGATAGCCCAAACATCTCCGATCGGCTCGATCCCTTGGCGTTACGTAAAGATGTGGCTTTACTCTGCATTCTCTATCGCGTATATCATGGAGAGTGCTCCGAGGAATTGTTCGGACTAATACCAGCCGCAAATTTCCGCCATCGGTCCACACCACAAAATTTTCATCCTCCTTACCTGGATAGTTGGCGCTCCACTACTGTGCGCTTTTCGAGACACTTTTTGCCCCGCACAACCAATCTGTGGAACGGGTTATCGTCTGCGGTATTTCCGGACCGATACGAGCTTCAAATCTTTAAGAAAAGAGCGTACTCCTTCCTAAAAGGACGGCAACGCGTTTGTGACTCCTGAGTTACAGACGTTCATGGGCGGCGATAGTCACTTTCCATCAGGTGACCCGTCTGCTCGTCTGCCCCCTCTAACATAAAAAAAAAACAATCTATCTATCTCCTAAGATGCAGCCATGTCACTGATGACGTCACCGTCGACTTTCAACAGGAAAATTAATTCCTGTCTAACGAAGTTGTGAGTAATTAACATCGTGTTATTATTGCCAACTCACTTCAATCGAAACTAGATCGAAATTGATTTACTGAAAGCCAAAGTGTAACATTTGACAAATTACTGTAATTATCCCAAATATCGCCTTTAGCAGGAACAGGCGACTACCGATATTCGTCGGGTACGGCCCAGTTATAAATTACACCCGCATCAAGCAACCTCATAGCCGAGTTTGGTAACTCGATTACTGAATCGATTACGTCCATTAAAACCACGAGAACAACTTGGGAGAGAAAATTAAGGTCGACCTAAAGAAATATCGATTTATTTATTATAATTCGTCTCAATCACTTTTGGTTGATAATAATTAATAACTTATAACTAAGACAAGCAAAGCGATGGGAAGACGATTTGAAGCAAGTAGCGGGGCCAGAATGGTTACGTACAGCAAAGGATAGAAACAAATGGAAATCCTTAGAGGAGGCCTTTGTCGAAAGACAAGCTGTTAAGAGGGGAGATAAGGATAAGCTGAATGCCGAGAATGTTTTGTAATTTAGTTAATTTTAATTTTCTTACCTCTATTGTTATTATATATATATTTTATTCTTAACATGTTTAGTCAACTAAGTTAATATCTTACAGCAATAAAGGCTTATTTTATTTTATTTTTTATTTTATTAACTATTTATTAGGTCAGTAACAGGCTGGTGATCGCCCAACTAGGAGACAATAAGTTGACTCTTTATAAAATGGAAAAAAAAACCTAAAGATGGCGATGAATTAAAAAAAATGGATCCTGCATCGCGGGGGACTTTCATGAGATGGACACAAAGAATTCCCAGACTCAGAACATCAATTTAAGGATTACATAAAATGTTGACCTATTTTGGGATCGAATCCACAACACTCAGCTCAGTAGGCAACAGCGAGTTGATCACTACTCCATCCGTACTTAAATGATAATGGGTATAAAATTGTTTTCTTTCCTTCTTTTTTTTTAAAGACAACTTTTTTAAAGACCGCATTAGAAATATATATATCCTGGGGATTATATTTTTTATCATTATCATAATCAACAGCCTTAGTCCACTGCTGGACATAGACCTCTCCTTAGAAAGGAGGTTTTGGCCTGCTATACCACGCAAGCTAGGCGGGTTGGTATAGAATTACTGTCAAGTTTTTCTTCTTTTTGCAGTGCTGTTGTCCTGCGTAATCCGCTCCCTTAGTCGGCTCCCCTATTCATCCCGTGGGTGTCGTAAGAGGCGACTAAGGAAGCAAACTACGCAGGACAACAGCACTGCAGAGAGAAGGAAAACTTGAAATAAACCCTATACCAACCCGTCTGGCCAGCGTGGTATAGTAGGCCAAAACCTCCTTTCTAAGGAGAGGCCTATGTCCAGCAATGGACTAGTAAAGGCTGTTGATGAAGATGATGATGATGATGAGTCGGCTCTTACGACACCCACAGAAAGAATAGGGGTGGTGACATTCCGTATTCTCAATCGGTCACCACACGGACCATGTCTATTATAATATTGTCTTTAAATGGGATCGATTAGTCTCATCTTAAAACAATAATAGAAAGAACACAATAGTTTTCTAGTTCTTTACAATTGTCTTAAATCTATCTTATTCTTATTACATTACAGTTGACAATATTTATTGACTTTCAAGTAAATAAATTACACCTGAAGTATATAAGCCTGAGAGTTGAAAGCCCTAGTAAATTGTGGTCCAGAGGCGTTAGGCGACACGAGGTATCCTTGTCGAGATACAGACGGGTAATAAATCACATCCGGACCGCACCCCGTGTCCGTATTCTACATCGGCCATATTGGCGTGGAATATTTCGCTCTATTGTTTTATTGATAGGTGTCTTTGTCATTGTTAGACGGGCCTGTTGGTCTAGTGGTTAGTGACCCTGACTGCTAAACCGGAGATCGTGGGTTCGATTCTCATCCAGGACAAATAATTGTGTGATGAGCACGGTCATTTGTTCTGTGACTGGGTGTAATTTATCTATAATATGTATGTATTTAGAAATTTATAAGTATGTTTATCAGCGGTCTGGTTACCATAGTTTGGAATCAGACAGCCGTGTGTGTGATGTGTAAGGTTATTAATATTATATTATTATTGTCACAGAGTTCTTGTAGAGCTGATGGCATTTCGAACGACAAACGATAGATTTTTACTTCTTAAGAATCGATTTTCATATAAGGCACTCGGTATGAAAAAATATGAAGAGTAAAATTTAATGTTCGAATGACCTCGTTACGTTTTATGTGCGCAACCTGTCGTGTGCACCTTTCACACGTGTGTGTATAACTTGTATACTTGTGTGCAGCCGAATCGTTCTTAATGAGTAAACTGCAGTCGTTTTTAGAAAAACGCAATGAAAGTGTAATGTCGTACCTAATAATTTAGACAGTTATGTATTAGTACTACTACACGGGTTTACAGAGTTGCAATATTTTTATCTGTGTCGTAAAGTTAGGTTATAGTTTATTTAGGTTAAGTAGTCGGTTTTATTTTTAAGTTTTTATTGAATTTTGCATCTACAGGAATAAGTTGGAATCACAGTGTTGACCTACTAAAGCTACGGACGAAAGTAAAACTTTTTTTTGTTATGGCAACTTTTTTAACCGCTGTGAACTTTGGTTGTGATAATCGAACCGTTGAACACCAATAAGGCGTTACATAATTTCCTAACAATAATATACGCACTCACTAACTTACTGCCATCTGAAAGTATTACGTCCAACGTTGACTGTAATGTGATTATATCGTATTGTAGTCGAAAGTTGAATCGGTATTCTGCTAGTCTTGGTAATACTTTACTAAGATTTTTTTACCTTTTTGACATTTGTGAGATCGAAACTGAAATTTAAACAAACTTTTAATATGATAATTGGCCTTCTGAAGTACCTAACTTCGATTGTAATATATTCCTATGTATGCTAAAGTTCATAACAAGACGGTCAAGTGGTTAATGTGTGAAAGTATGAAGAACACACTCACCGTTTTATTTATAATGTTATTTCAGATACAGAATAAGTATCGAACTTTACAGATAAGTCCCCATCAGCCGATAACTAGAACCAACTAGATATCCCTAACAGCGGGTGCCTTTGATAAATCTATCTAAAAGAATTCTTCAACATACTTTATCTCAACAAACCACGTACGAGTGAGCGGGACGACGACTACAAAACATTTTATTTCAACAAAGTTTGGAGCTTTGTTTATCTCATTTTATTCGGTTTGTTATGTGAGAAATGCCCGCCTTTCATGATGCTATCGTTAGATTGACTGAATGATTTATTTGTTAGTTATTGAGATATTTGTTTTGTAACTTAATACGTTACAATAAAGTACATATTGCATCGTGGGGACAACGGTTACAGGATAAAAGGCGTTAAGTTTACGGAATTTTCGACTAGATTCGAAGATAGTCGAAATGTCGGCATGGCACTTCCGACTCTTGATTTGAACGCTACGTTTCCTCCCTATACCTACCATAAATTAACTGGGTGTGCATAATACTACCGATATTGATTTCCTGGTCTAAGAAATTATACTAGGTAGACATATTAGGAACTTTTTTTTTTTGACGGAGTGGAAAATCCCTTCGGATCTCCGGCTCCTTGGGGATATAGGGGCCAGGAGTATGTGGTGTTTCCACTAAAAACCATTCCGACGGCCAGCCTTAGGCGACCTGCTCTGGGGAGAACCCGGCCCATGTGATTTCAGGTCCCCCCCGATCGACGCCGTACCCAACTAGGCCCCATCTCAGGGAAAGCCAGTGGCTTCTCCCTGCCTATCAGCCTTGCGGCCTAGTCACACTTTCAGTGCGATCAGACAGATATTAGGTACCAGGACAGGTTAGGTTATTTTTGGAGTCGGTGTCAGCCAAGGAAACACTACGATAAACCTAGCAATAATAATACGAGAATACTTTAAGACTCGTCAACTCGCGCGTGCGACACAAGCACTTCTCATTTATAAGGTGTAGGTGACACCGACTCCAAAAATAACAATAATTGTAACTACATTATATTCATTTCATTTTACTTAGGAGAACTCAAATAAATATTTTGATCGTTATTTGTTATTCACAGGTATATGTTAAATTAGATTTGAAATGGGTAGGTACCTAACTACCTTCTTGCGTGGTAAACACATAGATCGTACCTACATATAGATGAGTAGAAAAAGTAAGTTGATTATTATGTTGTAGAAGAATAGCATTTATTTTTTTTACTTTTTAGTGCATATTAATTTGTTTTGGAATAGTGTTTTTTGTAGTCGGTTTTTTTTTTGTTAAAAATTTTTGTTTATCGTCTGGTGCAATGGAGCATAAACGTGAACATATATTACGACTTTAATGTGTTTATCTGAAGTTCTAAGCTTCGAACCAATAAAATTCAGCATTAGGTGAGTTTGCTCCTTCTCGGCCAACCAATTTTGGTGGTTTAACGAATTTAAAAGGGCGAAAACTAGCCTTGAAGATGACGACAGAAGTGGACGCCCGCCAACAGTAATCACTACTGAAAATGTGTAGACTTGTGCGCGATTATCCACGAATTACATACGGGCCATAGAGAAAATCTTAGGTATCAGTTCGGTTAATGTTCACACCATATTATCTACATAAACATCTTAGAATGAGGAAGCTTTGTTGTCGTTGAATACCTCGTTTGCTCTCCGAAACGGAAAAAGAAGCCCGTGTGGAAACGTAACGTGAGATGCGTCTACGTTTTAAAAGTGGGAGGTCAAGACGTGTTGTAAGTCTGTTAAAACCAGAAGTTCCTGAGATTATCGCATTGCACCAAACAAACTCTTCAGGTTTGTAATATTAGTATACCTATGTAGATAGGTAAATGATATACCAAGGATACTGGTTGTAACGGAACCAATTTCGTTGATAAGCTTGTCGAATGCGGGTTTGCCTTTCAAAGCGCTGTCTAATCGGTTTCACAATATTGGCGTTCCATAAAACCGTAATGCAATTGAAACATGATTACATCCTAATGGAGGGTCCTCACAGTTTGTGTTTTTTTTTTTCTGATAATTAAATTGTAGTACAGAGGTGTTACTTTGTTCTAAAATCGCCAAACTTTTACGTTTAAAGGCGAGAAGCGCTCTCTTAGCGCGCGCAAAGCAACATAACCAATTTATACACAATACATTTCTTTCGAAACTTCGTTTAAAATTTACGTAGAGCTGCAACACCATAGTACAGGACGTATTATGGTGTTGCAGCTCTTTAAATTCATTTGAATACGAAAAATCGTTAAAATGTACGAAAAATCGAATTTATTAATACGGATCATTTTCAATCTAGGCGTCTTGAATGGTATAATTAAACTTAAAATTCATCTGACAGCCAACTGTAAACGAAAACGCAAAATAAAAATTAAAAGGATGTAAGTAAAGTAATTTTAAATAAATCTTTCTAGGCAACTATAATTTATTTTACCTTTTTAAGTCAATAATGAAAATTATTAAACTTATTAAGAGTAAAAAAGCAACAAGTAAATTTATCAGCTTGCTTCAGCACACGCCTTAGTACGTGGTGAAAGACACTACGGTATTTAATAGGTATGTAAAAAGCCGTTAATCTTGAAAGTCCTGGTCAGAATAATTTCATAAACTATTTAAATTATTGCATTGTCATCGGTCCTTGATAAGTGTGCAAAGTTTCAATTTTATTTGACGTTTAGAAGTTAGTCAAAATCACGTTCGAACATTCCGTTACATAAATACATACCAAGCTAATAAAAGCGTGTTAAAAAACATTGGCCACCCGTCAAACGCTCGACAATTTTTTGTAGTTTTCACGTAGCGTGCTGTTTTCTGGTGTTAAAAGAGCGTTATCGCACTTCAAATCGAATTCTGTATGCGTTGAAAATGGGTGTAAAAACAAAAATTTAAATCGGATTTTTATTTATAACTCCATTGCGTTCACTTCTTTTATTTTTTACAAAAATAAACTGGGTGAAAAGAATGAAATGTCATCGAACACATGTTGTGTGGAAAATTATATACAAACTCTATACTTAAATGGCGGAATTCTTTTATTAAAATGAAGTGCTGTCAAGTTGAAAATGAGCACTCATAAAAACGAATATATTATGGTGGAGTACACGTTATATCAAATGCATGTACGCCCTTTATTAAGTATATGAACGACTTCAACCAAATAAGTTTTCTCATTGACACACCTTAATTACCAAATCGCAGACCCAAAACGCGCAAGTACCTAGTACACATATAAATATATATTTATTTATTTACCTTAACGATTTCACTGCACGGATGGCGTAGTAATCAAGCCGTCACCTTGACGTTTTCCACAGCGCTAATTGTTGAGGGTTCCCCACGTGAGAAAATACTTTGTGTGATCCACAAACTGTTGTTCTGATTCTGGGTATTCTTTGTGTCCATTTCATGGATGTTTGTAAAGGATATATTCCTAGTGCGGGAGACTTGTGTTGTCTTTTATAACAAAAAAAAATGCACAAAACGTAGCAGGAATGTACCTTTTTAGTATTATTTACTATACTGAGTACGACGTCAAATATAACTGGCGTTTGTCTACTCCCGCCTTTTGTTCAGGGTTTTATAGCAATGGCCACGATCCTCATATTTGTAGGAGTTTTGATTTTGTATGAATATTTATGTTACCACAATCTCGAGTTACGAGAACAATTTTTTTCTAAGCTAGCAACTTTAGAATGCGATATTATTATAGCTTTTAAACTTGAAATAATTTTACCTATTATTTTTAAATGGAAATCGTCTTTACTTCGAAAAATCATGTATTCATTTGCCAGATAGTAATTTTACATCATAAATAAATATCATCATCATCCTAAAACAGTCTACTGCTGGACATAGGCCTCTCCTTAGACAGGAGGTTTTGGCCTACTATACTACGCTGGCCAGACGGGTTGATATAGTCTTTGTTTCAAGTTTTCCTTCTCTTTGCAGTGTTGTTGTCCTGCATAGTTTGCTAACTTAGTTAGCTCTTACGACACCCACGGGGTGAATAGGGGTGGTGACATTTCGTATTTTTAATCCGTGACCACACGGACTATAATATACAACTTGTCATCGTGAACTCAATCAGATTTTTGATCATCTCTTTGAGGCTTGAATCGCATTGAAATCATCATGTGAAATCAGTGACCCTTTTATTAAGTTAATTTTTAATTTATACCTTTAGGTGTGAAACGTAAGATTCGAAGTAAATCAACAAGCCATCAGATAAGTCACCTGGTTTTAAGTGACCACCGGTGTCATTGCACACCTAAAACTGCATGTATTGTATCGTATGTTTTCAAAAGACAACTCCCGCATTAGGAATATATCCTATGTCGCGGGGGACTTTACAAACATAAATGAAACGGATACAAAGAACACCCAGACTCAGAACAACATTTTGTGGATCACGCAAAGTGTCGTCCCATGTGGGGTTTGAACCCACAACACTCGGCGCAGTAGGAAGCGGCGTGGCGACCTCTTATACCACTACGACATCCGTGCAGTTAAACTGCAGAATTGCAGGTCATTGTCGGTCTTTAAGTGCCCCGGGTCCAGAATTAGAGAGTTGTGTCTCTGACATCTTGGCTCACTCTGTGAAATACTGCAAAAGAATTGCTGAACATGGGTTTTCTGTGACGCCATGATACCTCTCCGGTTAAGCCGTTCACCATGTACGGCTCTCTAACGTATAATTGTAAAACAATTGTTATTCATAAAGCGAACAAAAACAAATAATAATTAATTACACTGCATTGTCTAAAAGAATACGCTGAACACACAATGTGTATTTCCAATTAAAAATATTTTTATGTAACATTGTTCGAACACAATGTACAAAGTGAATGAAAAATATTACTTCTGACAGCACAAAGGCCGCCGTGACGTGGAGTCCGGATCAGCTTAATCCATGTTCATTAAATGTAATATTACCAAGAATTGACACATTGTAGGTACTTTATTTTTCACAAGGTCAATTAAGTATGTACTTGAATATTTTATGTTATGTAACCAACAGCGCCACCTACCTGCTCTAAATGACTGTTCATTTCTTTTTTACTATCTATTGCCAATAGCTTCGCTCCCGTAATTATTTCTTGTTTTGTATTTCTAACGTTGAAAATGACGAATTTTCATACAGCCATTTACCCTTATTTTACTCCCTTAGGGGTGAAATTTGCAAAAATCCTTTCTTATTGGAACGAAATTCCTTATCGCGCGTTACATTCTCTGAACGGATGGGAGCGAGATCGAAAAATATGTAACAAGACTTTTTTCCGACACTTCATGCTCTGCGTATGAATTTGAAATTTTTATTTTTTATTTATTTAAATAGCCCATATCATTTATGTTTAATTTATCATTGTTTATTTTATACATAATAAATATATTTTATCATAAAATTTTCAATTTAACTCTATTTACTTGATATTTTATAATATAAATTATAATGGCTGTTCCGACCGCGGTATAGACTACTCACGCCTTTTTTGTTCGTGCTTACAACTTCAACAACAAAAAGGCATCAACTGCCAACGCTTTAAGTTTGCATCTCCATCGGTTTAGGGTCTGTGTTGAAGAACCAATCAGTCAGGGCAAATTATTTTATATGTATACATAATCATTCCCGCCATGACTACAAAATATCGAAAAATTAAGCCCTTTAGGACGAGAAAAAGAAAAATAAACACAGACATCTGAATTTCCTGTTAATCTTAGACGCTCTGCTAATGGATTGGATTTTTTCAACACACACCTGAATTTGTTTTGCTCTAAATAAGAAAGACTATACATCATTAAATACTCAGTCCCTTGATGTATGTAAGAAATTAAGTTAACATAGAAAAAATAAGGCCATTTAAAAGAGTTCTGACTCCTAGCAAGTACGTACAAAAAATATGTAAGCACTTAATTGGTTATCATATCATGTAATACATATTGCATAAAGGCTTGAAAAATTAATTGTCTCGTATTTCGATTTATGGGAGAGATTTTCAGAATGGCAAATAACCTTTTGATTATGCAAATGACCTTATGAATCTTACACCTACAGCACAATGACGCGCCGCAAATGCATTTTTGATGTGTCCCTTACGATATATCAAAATGTTTTCTGTATAATGTTGTGTAGACAATAAAAAAACTTCTTATTCTACTTCTTTGCTTATTTTAACACTAAACTTTTGGAATTAACTCAAGTTAAGGCAAATTAATATTATTTTCTAGACAATTAGTCGAATAATTCCTCAGGAAAGACCATAACGACGATTTTAACGAGACATTTCTTCAGTAAACTGCCGCTCTGGTCAGTAGGTAAACATTTTGTTTTTTGGCGCTCATCCGTACATACACTTACGCTTGTGTCCACAAAGGGTAGGCAGTGCCATAAGAAACACCTACATTATACAAAGTATAGTCTGGTCCCACTTACATACACACGGCAAATGAAAATACCTGGTCATCATCATCATCAACAGCCTTTAATAGTCCACTGCTGGACATAGGCCTCTCCTTAGACAGGAGGTTTTGGCCTACTATACCACTCTGGCCAGACGGGTTGATATAGGGTTTGTTTCCAGTTTTCCTTCTCTTTGCAGTGTTGTTGTCCTGCATAGTTTGCTAACTTAGTCAGCTCTTACGACACCCACGGGGTGAATAGGGGTGGTGACATTCCGTATTTTTAATCCGTGACCACACGGACTATAAATATACAACTTGTCATCGTGAACTCAATCAGATTTTTGATCATCTCTTTGAGGCTTGAATCGCATTGAAATCATCATGATTTATACGCATTGAAATCAGTGACCCTTTTATTTACTTAATTTTTAATTTATACCTTTAGGTGTGAAACGTAAGATTTGAAGTAAATCAACAAGCCATCAGAAGAGTCACCTGGTTTTAAGTGACCACTGGTGTCATTGCACACCTAAAACTGTATGTGTTGTATTGTATTGTATGTATTCAAAAGACAACTCCCGCATTAGGAATATGTCCTGTGTCGCACAATTTGTGGATCACGCAAAGTGTCGTCACATGTGGGATTTGAACCTACAACACTCGGCGCAGTAGGAAGCGGCGTGGCGACCGCTTATACCACTACGACATCCGTGCAGTTAAACTGCAGAATTGCAGGTCATTGTCGGTCTTTAAGTGCCCCGGGTCCAGAATTAGAGAGTTGTCTCCGACATCTTGGCTCACTCTGTGAAATACTGCAAAAGAATTGCTGAACATGGGTTTTATGTGACGCCATGATACCACTCCGGTTAAGCCGTTCACCATGTACGGCTCTCCAACATATAATTGTAAAACAATTGTTACTTATAAAGCGAACAAAAACAAAAAATAATTAATTACACTGCATTGTCTAAAAGAACACGCTGAACACACAACGTGTATTTCCAATTAAAAATATTTTCATGTAACATTGTTCGAACACAATGTACAAAGTGAATGAAAAATATTACTTCTGACAGCACAAAGGCCGGCGTGACGTGGAGTCCGGATCAGCTTAATCCATGTTCATTAAATGTAATGTTACCAAGAATTGACACATTGTAGGTACTTTATTTTTCACAAGGTCAATTAAGTATGTACTTGAATATTTTATGTTATGTAACCAACAGCGCCACCTACCTGCTCTAAATGACTGTTCATTTCTTTTTTACTATCTATTGCCAATAGCTTCGCTCCCGTAATTATTTCTTGTTTTGTATTTCTAACGTTGAAAATGACGAATTTTCATACAGCCATTTACCCTTATTTTACTCCCTTAGGGGTGAAATTTGCAAAAATCCTTTCTTATTGGAACGAAATTCCTTATCGCGCGTTACATTCTCTGAACGGATGGGAGCGAGATCGAAAAATATGTAACAAGACTTTTTTCCGACACTTCATGCTCTGCGTATGAATTTGAAATTTTTATTTTTTATTTATTTAAATAGCCCATATCATTCATGTTTAATTTATCATTGTTTATTTTATACATATAAATATATTTTATCATAAAATTTTCAATTTAACTCTATTAACTTGATATTTTATAATATAAATTATAATGACTGTTCCGACCGCGGTTCATAGACTACTCACGCCTTTTTTGTTCGTGCTTACAATTTCAACAACAAAAAGGCATCAACTGCCAACGCTTTAAGTTTCTGTGTTAAGGGTCTGTGTTGAAGAACCAATCAGTCAGGGCAAGTTATTTTATATGTATACATAATCATTCCCGCCATGACTACAAAATATCGAAAAATTAAGCCATTTAGGAGGAGAAAAAGAAAAAGAAACACAGACATCTGAATTTTCTGTTAATCTTAGACGCTCTGCTAATGGATTGGATTTTTTCAATACACACCTGAATTTGTTTTGCTCTAAATAAGAAAGACTATAACATCATTAAATACTTACTCCCTTGATGAATGTAATAAAATTAAGTTAACATAGAAAAAATACGGCAATTTAAAAGAGTACGAAAAATACGTAAGCACTTAATTGGTTATTATATCATGTAATACATATTGCATAAAGGCTTGAAAAATTAATTGTCTCGTATTTCGATTTATGGGAGAGATTTTCAGAATGGCAAATAACCTTTTGATTATGCAAATGACCTTATGAATCTTACATTTACAGCACAATGACGCGCCGCAAATGCATTTTTGATGTGTCCCTTACTATATATTAAAATGTTTTCTGTATAATGTTGTGTAGACAATAAAAAGATTTCTTATCCTACTTCTTAGCTTATTTTAACACTAAACTTTTGGAATTACCTCAAGTTAAGGCAAATTAATATTATTATTACCAGGGAATTACTCGAATAATTCCTCAGGAAAGACCATAACGACGATTTTAACGAGACATTTCTTCAGTAAACTGCCGCTCTGGTCAGTAGGTAAACATTTTGTTTTTTGGTGCTCATCCGTACATACACTTACGCTTGTGTCCACAAAGGGTAGGCAGTGCCATAAGAAACATCCACATTATACAAAGTATAGTCTGGTCCTACTTACATACACACGGCAAATGAAAATACCTGGTCATCATCATAATATATTGGTACTGAATAGAACCAAACCAATATTTCTTAATCAAAAAGTTGTTTTTTTGTTATTAAGCTCTGGTTCTTTGAATGGTCGGATAAAAAGTAAAAAGCAGGTGAAATATGTGAATACGTCTCATATTATAATTAAACTTTCATCAACAACTCTAAACAGTCCACTGCTGGATATAAGCCTCTCCTTAGAAAGGAAGTTTTGGCCACGCTGGCCAGACGGATTGGTATAGGGTTTGTGTCAAGTTTTCCTTCTCTCTGCAGTGCTGTTGTTCTGCGTAGTTACGACATCCACGGGATGAATAGGGGTGGTGACACTCTGTATTCTTAATCCGTCACCACACGAACGTAATACCTGGTCAGTAGTAGGAAATGCCTGTGATTTTAATTGAACTAGTGCTAGTAAATTGTAAGTAATAACGCAGAATGGTGTTGAAACACTAATCATTGGTCCATGTGGTGACGGATTAAGAATATATATAGTGTAGATAGCTTAAATGAGAGGCATATACCGTGCTCCTTGTATTATAGTGGCATTTATATCTAGACTGGTACCTCACATGATATCTTTACGTTTGGACTTATACAGGAGGCAATATTATACAAGGTGTAAGGGACGATGTTCCGAAAACTGAAATAGTAGATACCAGATCATTATTCTCGGTTCAAAATAATTGGATATGCATGCTTGTTTTAAAAAATCCGTAATATTCATAAAAACCTATCTCGGACTTCAATAACGAGGACGAGTTACAAGTACGTACGTACGTACGTATAAAAAATTCAATCAGAAATTTCGCGTAAAAGAAGAAACCAGTTTTGTTCAATTTCATAACTTCTCTTTATCAAGACCCAATATATTAAGCTCTGTTAAGTTAGCCTTTAATAATATTTTCACCAGAATAACAGCCATACTAAATTATTCCGAATATACGTCTCGAATTGGCTGGGACAGGTCGAGTTTTATATACAATTCATTTCCGAACCGTAGTCCAAATTGATGTTCAAATATTTACTGAAGTCGTACACAAATACATCAAAACCTTTTCATGGCGTTCAACCTCGCGGTCGATATATTAATGTGTCAATGTTTTCATAGTAAGCCTTAGTAATATTCCTTTTCGATATTTTTTCTATACTTGCGCCTGCTTCGGAATGAATAAGCAGAGTCGTATTAAATGGGCACGTTATGCTAACTATAACTTTAATCCGACACGTCATCACCATATCATCATCAAAAGCCTTTACTAGTCCACTGCTGGACATAAAAACTCTCATTTGAAAGGAGGTTTTGGCCTAGTATACCACGCTGGCCAGACGGGTTGGTATAGGGTTTGTGTCAAGTTTTCCTCCTCTTTGCAGTGCTGTCAGTATTTTGCTCCCTTAATCAGCTATTACCACACCCATGGGATGAATAGGGGTGGTAACACTCCGTATTCTGAATCCGTCACCACACGGACTACTGGTATTATACACATAATAGGAGTAAACCTATATATTACCTTGTACTTCCTTAGGGATTGAGAAAGGAAGGGAAAATTGGGGAGGAAATTGAAAAGATAAATAAGGGAAGGCAATCTTGAAACACCACTACCTTGATAACAAACTACATACTAGGTTTTCCATGAACGTTTAGTTATTATTTACATTTATTATATATTTGTGTGTTATGTAAAATAAACAAAAACCCGCAACTCAAATTGTTCCTGGTTTTTTTTGGATGATTTTGGAGAAGTTTGATGCCTCAGGCGTCAAATATGCCTCAGTATATTCTAAAATGTAGCAACAAAACATTGCCCATAAATAATAGTTACGTACTGACTTAGCAATATAGTTATAGTATAGCGTACTTTGGGCGCCCGAGTGCAATCTGTATTGAGTCAGAATCAAATATATTCTAAAACGATGCTTGAGATATCTTGTTTAGCTAAGTTGACAAATGTTGTTTAATTAATTTTAAATTAAACTCATTTGAAATGTATTGTTTTTCCTTAGTCAGTCGTCATATCACAGAATCGTCTATCTACACAAATGTTCATAATATATAAATAAACGTGTATGTATATACCAGAGTGTTGTAGAAGGCCGGCCTACTGCCAGCGGTTACTCTGTTAGCTCCTCCAATTAAGCTGAAAGTACTCCAACGAGAAGCGGTCTCACCACAACACTTCAACTGACTGAGATTTGATCGTTTTCTTAATTGTCACTTAGCGCTTTTTCCAATTTGTGTTCATCCACCGGCGAGATGTAATACTTATTTAATAAACCTTTAGAGATTTTTGTGTGTGCGTTTGTTTCAATGTGATAATCTAGGGAATCATCTGTTAGATTTGATTATTCTTTTGATTTGAATAATTTGTATTAGATAGATTATGCGTTGAGGAAGGTTACTAGTTTTTGTCCTCGGCTCCGCCCGCGTGTGTGTTGGTTATGTGAGTTACGTAAAAGTAGCCCATGTTACTCGCGTAACCTCAGTGAAAGAATTTTTAAAATCGGTTTAGTAGTTTAGGCGTAAAACATTGAAAATATAAGTATAGATGTACTATCATGCTATGGCAGGTGCGATAATGGAGGAGTGGCAATATAGATACAAGTGTAACTACTTAGAATGGGTAGTAGGTACATTACATTTTAGATATTGCCCTGAGAGAGCCATGCTTCGACAAATATGGGTCCCGATGCAAACTTAATGGCGGCTCGGAACATCGTGTGTTTTGATGCGGAGAACACAATAATAGACAGCAGCGGGATGTGAAAGAGTGCGGACACAGGGCGACACACGACACGCATGCTTTTTAGTGTGTGAGTTACATCCGTACACTGTACATGCGTGCATATTCCTGTACACGTACCATGTATGGTCCAAGTCAACTTGACTGTAGGTATCTGGGCGCAGCTAACTTCATAGCCGCTATTAAGTTTGCATCGGACTATAACAAACCTGTGATGTGCAATTCTCGCGTTGTTTTGTAAGGCTATCTGTAAACTCAAAAGTCAGCAACTGACATGTGTCTCCTAAGCTGCAAAAAGGTGTCGATGGGCACCGATAGTGACTTCCAATCAGGTGACCCGTCTGATACTTTACCGAAAGAAAAACAAAAGAAAGATTAAGTCCCAATTTGCAGATCCAATTATAATAACTCTTTCTTATATTCCAAGAATATTTTTGTTAAAACAAACCTAAGAACAACTTTCCTCTAACAATAATTCAAATGAAGGAATAACTTTACCTAAGTAACAATAAATCTAAGTCGACGTTTTCGCGATAAATCTTATATACAAATAGAAAAACTAGCTCGGCACAACCAAGACCATTAATTGATATTCTCGTCAAATAGACATTTGTCATGGCAACCCTGAATGCCATTATCGAGTCGCCAGCCTTCTGGCCGTTATGACTTCCATTATTGCATAACACACTGAGTTATAACCAAAATTTAAAATTTACGACTTTCTAAAAGGAAATTCGTGTAAGGTTTGAATTAGGCTTACGACACATTGCGACCTTTTTTGTTTTAAAATACCATAATGAAAGCAATGTTGAATTGGCCATGAGTTTGTTTGCCCTTTCTTCTCGTAAGGCTCAACCCTTTGGAAACTGGCGGTTGTAGATCGGCACAGGCATATCATAGATTTTATATAAGATTATTTTTTATTAAATTTATTTACTTACTATTTGACAAAACAGAGATTGTTGTGTGTGTTGATCTATGACTTTAGAGTCTACATAAAAGACGATTTCAAACAATTTTAATTTTTTATGAAATAAAGAGAGTTTAAGTTTGAGTTTGAGTTTCCAATGGAGACCACGTACTGGAAAGCGCAGTGTGGGACGACCGCCTACCCGATGGACGGACGACCTGGTAAAGGTTGCCGGAATGCAGGCCGCAATCAACCGTCCCCGCTGGAAATCATTGGGAGAGGCCTATGTCCAGCAGTGGACAAGCATAGGCTGAGGTATAAGTTTGAAAGCTAGATATCTTTTGTTGGTGACATAGACCTCCGACCATGATATAAACAGTTGTAAGTAATTTTAACCGAATTCAGAAAAAGAAAGAGTTTTACCGTTCTGTTGTATTTTTTTTTGTGTTTGTTACATGAAAACTCTTCATCTTATGAAGCAATTCAGAAAAATCTTTTTTTGTTTCAGTGTTCAGCTTTCCATTATTTTGATCTCATTCAAATTTAAAGAATAGAACTGACGGTGGAAAATAAGATATAAAGAATACAGTTTATTATAATCCGTCAAGTGCGTAAGCTACCATAGAAATATTTCTACGACTACTCCTTTTTTTTTTTCTTTCTTTTTTTTTTAAAGACAACTCCCGCATTAGGAATATATCCTGTGTCGCATGGGACTTTACAAACATACATGAAACGGACACAAAGAACACCCTGACTCAGAACAACAATTTGTGGATCACACAAAGTGTCGTCCCATGTGGGGTTTGAGCCCACAACACTCAGCGTAGTAGGAAGCGGCGTGCCGACCGCTTAAACCACTACGCCATCCGTGCAGTCAACCTAATCCTTCTCGATAAATGGGTTATATATCATTAAAATAATTTTTCAACACGAACCAGTAATTCCTGAGATTAGCGCGTTCAATCAAACAAGCAAACTCTTCAGTTTTATAATATTACTCATCATTATGCCCAATGTGTATAGCGCCTTAGGGCCTTAATTCAAGGATTTAGGGTCCCTTCATTTGTCAAAAGAAATTCATTAATCCAACTCCGTCTGTAATTTCTACTTTTATTGGATTTTTATAATATTGTCTTTATAAGCGTAATACAATTTCTGACATTGTTAAGAGTCTTATCTTGCGACTTATTTAATTAATGTCAGTGGTGTATTTCAAATGTTGCTACTTTTAATTGTTTTCAGATTATGTATAAACGCAGAATTTTAATAAAAATGTTCTAGAAAAAAGCTGTGTTGTAGGTCCGATCCCCACATGGGACGACACTTTGTGTGATCCACAAATTGTTGTTCTGAGTCTGGGCGTCCTTTGTGCCCGTTTCATGTATGTTTGTAAAGTTCCCCGCGACACGGCGTTTATACCGTGAGCAGGAGTTGTCTAATAAAAAAAAAAAAGATGTATACCTTTTTTTATGGTATAAGGGGGAAAACGAGAACATGGGTCACCTGATTGTAAGCAACTACCGCTGCCCTTGGAGTCCCTTCAAGAATAAACTCCTAAGCCACAAAATATATATGTTAACTCCGCCTTATACACTATATTTGAAGCAAAAAATAAAAAACATCATTTTTCAAGAAATACTTGAATTAATTAACAAAGGCTTGTTTTTAATCAATTAAATATGTATGTATAATACGTTAACTATGTATAAACATTAATCAGACCTAAAAAAAAATAATAGGTACTAGTCACAAGTCAAGTGACAGATAAAAAAAAAACAAATTGGTGATGGTCACTTTCCATCAGGTGACCCGTCTGCTCGTCTGCCCCCCCTTAACTTAAATACCAAGGCGAGTTACATAATCAGTTTAGTGAAGTACCAAGTCACTTAGAAAACCTAGTCAAAATTAGGTTATGCAAGTAGCAGTCTCGTTACCTTGCTCAAGTTATTTAAATATGTTTGTTTAGAATGGGTTTTGATCAGTACAGTGTACTGTGTGGCTGTTGGTCGTGAGGTCGCGGGTTCGATTCCGTTCAGGAGAAATAACTGTGTGATGATCATATCATTTGGTCTGTGTCTGTGTGTAATTTATCTATAACAATTTATGTATTCTGCAATATACAGGGTGTAATGGACGTCGTAACGAATACTGAAATAGTGTATTCAAACCATCATTCTGAGTAGAAAATCGTTGGAATTTTGTGGCGGCAAATTAAACTTTTAATGCAATCAGCTGTCAAAGGTTAAGGTTAGGTAAGGTTAAGGCACAAAAGTAACAGCTACATGTGTATTCCGTGTAAAAAGTCTACGCTCACAAACACAAGTTGGCGGTGTGAGGAGGCCCCGCGCGCTTCGGCTGTTTGATTACACATTGCAGTTTTTGACCGTATGCGGTATTTATCAAATTGTTTTCAGTTAAATGTTCAGTTTACTCATTGTGATATCATTTTTCATCAATATTTAACCAAAAGAAATGCAAAATTTAAAAAAAATAGATGAACTTTCCTTCAGTAAATTCCAATGTTTTTCGACTCAGAATCATGGTCTGACTACACTATTTCAGTATTCGTTACGAGGTCCCTTACACCCTGTAAGTATGTTAATCAGCTGTCTGGTTACCATAGCACAGGCTCTGCCTAGTTTGGGATCAGACGGCCTTTTGTGAGATGTCTGAGGTTATTATTATTACTGTACCGTATGTAGTGCGTGGTGTTCTTCAATTTCATGAAGGCAAGGCTCAACTATTGCGTTACGGACATTAAGACGAAATTTATTTTTAAAATCATATTTTTTAATAAATTGTTTTCTTTTCTTTTGTATACTAATAAATTCTTCGTGTATAATTTCATAATAATGCATGCAAATACTTAAAATAATAAAAATGCGTGGAAAAATTCTTCCATTGTCTGTCCTTTTTTTATTTAGCTTCTTCTTCTCAGCCGAAAGACGTCCGCTGGACATGGCCTCCCCCAAGTTTTGCCACAACAACTGGTCCTGCGTTGCCCACATCCTACGGTTTCAATCTTAACCACATCGTCCTTGTGGGGGGCCTACCCACGCTTCATTTCCCGGTACGTGATCGAGATCCTTTTGGCCACATCGGCCATCATTTCAACGAGCAATGTGCATCGCCCTCTGCCACTTCAGTTTGGCAATTCTCCAGGCAGTGACCTTGGTTCGTCTGCGGATCTCCTCATTCCTGTTTTGATCACGTAGAGAAACTCCGAGCTTTGCCCTCTCCATTGCTTTTTGGGTGACTTTACCTATTAAGAAAGTGGCAAAATGATTAATAAGCCACTGTTTATCCATTAGGGATGTTTTGATATATATAGGTAATTGTTACACAGAATTAAGAAATTCGATATTATTCATTGCTCGTTAAGTAAACTCTAATATACTCTTATATACCGTAAAGCTCTTTAAACATCTCGAAAACTTATGTTTTATACTAGACGCGTATATTTGAGCTAACATAACACTTGTAGAGTCCTTCAGGGTAAGGGTTGAGGACCGAACAGGTGTGTGACTGAAATTACCAACGGAGGGTAAAATACGGCATGCCAAGTTATCCGCTTGACTGAGCTCGATTGATTGAGTGATCTTGATTTTTTTAACCGATTTAAAATGGAAGGAGGACAGCTCTAATTTGGTTAGGTTTTCAAAATGTTCATTACGTAATATCTTTGGAGGCATCAACACCTCCCTCCACAAGACCCCTCTAAGCGAACAAATAGGCTCATATGCCCCACACAAGCACACAAAACGTCATTCGCCAGGAAACAGCTGTATGTTATAAGTTCTCTAATTTACAAGAATGTAAACAAGCAAATTAAAATAACAACATTAAATAAATATGAAGTTAAGAAGAATATACACAATTGGTTACTAGAAAAAGACTATGCCCAAACCGAAGCATTGCTCCATCATGGAATATAAAAAAAAAAAACAAACAATATGTACGATACATTATTTTCCACAACACAGATCCACAACCTTCCTACACAACCTTCCTACAACCTTCTAATTACACATTAATTCACAGTCACACGCACACACACACACACACACACACACACACACACACACACACACATACACAAATACACACGAAACACTTCATGCGTGTACGTCCCACTACTTTAACTTCAAACCTTAAAAATTTCAACATAAATGTAAAATACCTATAATGAAATACCGTGGTCTTCCAAGTTACAGGAAGACCTAGTTTGGTGGGCAGGGTCTACTTTGTACACCTCATACGGTTATAATATGTTATTGGATAATACTCGTATATTGGTACTGAATAGAACTAAACCAATATTTCTTAATCAAAAAGTTTTTTTTTTGTTATTAAGGTCAGGTTCTTTGAATGGTCGGATAAAAAGTAAAAAGCAGGTGAAATATGTGAATACGTCTCATGTTATAATTAAACTTTCATCAACAGCTCTTAACAGTCCACTGCTGGACATAGGCCTCTCTTTAGAAAGGAGGTTTTGGCCTAGTATACCACGCTGGCCAGACGGGTTGGTATAGGGTTTGTTTCAAATTTTCCTTCTCTCTGCAGTGCTGTTGTCCTGCGTAGTTTTTTCCCTTAGTCGGCTCTTACGACCCACAGGATGAACAGGGGTTATGACACTCTGTATTCTTAATCCGTCACCATACGGACCATGATTGAGATGTTTGGAAGTAATTGATGTGAGTCTAAAAACTCTTCTAAACCACATCATACACATCACACATCAACAGCCTATACTAGTCCACTGCTGGACATAGGCCTCTCCTTAGAAAGGAGGTTTTGGCCTAAAACCAATTAAACCTTCTAAACCAATTAAAATAAATACTTTTTTGAATTATATTAACAGTAATTTATTTCTACAGACACGAGTCACGTAAAATTAAGTTACAAACGAATGTTAAACCTACAAAAAGCGAGAAAATTGTATCAATTTCTTCAAATAATATTTTTAGGGTTTACTTAACGAATTTTCTTCAATCTTCTTAATTAAATACAATATTTGTACTCTTTTGAAACAGATATAATAATGTTATCTATTCAAAGTAATTCGTGTGAATTCTTAAAAAGCTATTGATTCTTGTCAGAAAGGTTATTTGTGCGTTCACATCACACATCACACATCAACAGCCTATACTAGTCCACTGCTGGACATAGGCCTCTCCTTAGAAAGGAGGTTTTTGGCCTACTATACCACGCTGGCCAGACGGGCTGGTATAGGGTTTGTTTCAAGTTTTCCTTCTCTTTGCAGTGCTGTTGTCCTGCTTAGTTTGCTCCCTTAGTCGGCTCTTACGACACCCACGGGATGAATTGGGGTGGTGACAATTTGTATTCTTAATCCGTCACCACACGGACTTCTTTGATTTGTGCGTTCACCTTTTATTATTTACTGAAAGAACTTATTCTGACATATTTTGGTGAATATCACAAATACCGGTGACCGTCAAATTAGGCTCGTAATGGATGAAAAAATAAGATAAGATTTCCATTATATTTGCTTGACATTGGTACTAATTCTGTTGTTCGAAAACTCTCTAAACTAAATTAAAAATCACAAGAAATTTGTTTCGTCCTGTCTAAAACGTTTCCTGTTCTGAAAACGTAGAATTTGGCAGGACAAAAATTTTTTTTTAGGGATTTTTAGTTTAGTTTAGAGAGTTTTCGAACAACAGAATTAGCACCATTGACTAACATTATTGACATTTGACTTATAAGCTTGTTCGGACTAATACCAGCCGCAAATTTCCGCTATCGTTCCACACGGCAAAAATTTCATCCTCATTACCTGGATAGTTGAAGCTCCACTACTGTGCGCTTTTCGAGACACTTTTTGCCCCGCACAACCAATCTGTGGAACGGGTTATCGTCTGCGGTATTTCCGAACCGTTACGACCTTCAAGAAAAGAGCGTACTCCTTCCTAAAAGGCCGGCAACGCGTTTGTGACTCCTGAGTTGCAGATGTTCATGGGCGGCGATAGTCACTTTTCATCAGGTGACCCGTCTGATCGTCTGCCCCCTCTAATATAAAAAAAACAAAAAATTTAGTGCACGGATGGCGTAGGGGTTTAAGCGGTCGCCATGCCGCTTCCTACTACGTTGAGTTCGAGCCCCACATGGGACGACACTTTGTGTGATCCACAAATTGTCGTAAATAACCAATAAAATAAGTGTGAAATATTGCCAATAGAAGATGGCACAGAAATGTTCATTATCTAATAAAAACTAGTTTATTACTTATAAGCTTCTTCAAATTTAATAATGTGTTACATTTATATATATTTATTTTTTTAAAGCCATCTCCCGCCCTTGGAATAAATCCTGTGTCGTGGGGGACTTTACAAACAAACTTGAAACGGACACAAAGAAGACCCAGACTCAGAACAATAATTTGTAGATCACACAAAGTTTCGTCCCATGTTGGGGATCGAAACAACACTCAGCGTAGTAGTGAGCGGCGTGGCGACCGCTTAAACCACTACGCCATCCGTGTTTCATAATGTTATATAATCAAGAATAAGAAAAATATACTACTAAAGGGAGAAAATATAGGAATACAGTTTATTATATACCTGATATTTTTTTTATGTTTCTTTTTCTACTAGCTCACTTTTTTTGTAATAATTAGTACAATCTGCTAACACCACATGGACGTCTCACCCCTCCCGATGTCTTTTTCTTTTTGCGTGTTGAAACCCCTAGAACCGTCCCTAGAATCCTACTGGGTTTTCAGAGAGATAGTGTACCAAAATCAAACCAACTAAAATAGAACAGTGTGCCATATTATGCCCAAAATAGAAGAGGATCGAGAAAAGTTTTTATTAAGACACCGTGCGCCTGCATAGCGCCAGCACCATATTAAACACTTCTTAATAACACAACGTCCTGACACATGCGAACGTCGCCACCACAACGCTGGAATATAACCTAACTTAGATGGTTTTTTATTAATTATAAGTACTTCCGTGTGGTGACGGATTAAGAATACAGAGTGACACCACTCCTTTTCATCCCGTGGGTGTCGTAAGAAACCACTAAGGGAAAACGCAGACCAAAAGCACTGCAGAGAGAAGGAACACTTGATACAAAACCTATACCAACCCGTCTTGCCAGCGTGGTGAAGTAGGCCAAAACCTCCTCTCTAAGGAGAGACTTAGTCCAGCAGTGGACTATTAAAGGCTGGCAAGTAGTTTTGTCAGATTCCGACTGCAATGTACAAACTTTTAAACAACTTATTGCTCCACTTATTACATTGTGATTCAAATGATAATTTGTTTGTTATAGCTGCAGCTATGATTACCTGGAAATCATTGAGGCTGGAGTGGAGAACGGCAGCGAGCACGCCCAAGACTGGTTACTGCAGGAACATCATGACTCTTATTCAGCAGACACCGAGGTGAGAACTAACTTTAATGATTATACTGCTGATTCACGAGTTATTCTAAACTAGCTTTTGCCCTTGGCTCCGCCCAAATTTATGTCGGTTATCGCGGTCCTATGTCCTTCCTCAAGATTTAAGCTACCTCCAAAGTAAGTTTCAACCAAGTCGGTTCAGTGGTTATTGATTCCCCATGGATGGAATAGAAAGGTTGATTTCTGGGATATAAATCCCATCCTATGTCCTTTCTCGGGACTCATACAATCTCTATACCAAATTTCATCTAAATCTGTTCAGCGGTTTAAGCGTGAAGAGGTAACAGACAGACAGACACACTTTCGCATTTATAATATTAGTATCTCATTCGTTCAAATATGAACTTAAAAAGCAGTCCTTGAAAACCCAAAACAGTCCTATAGCAAAACATAAACGTATTTCTCTTTCAGATATGGGAGGAAACCGAAACCCAACTTCCTGAATCTGATGCCATCAGCTCGGGCTGGCTCCGTGATGTTCACGCGACGCGTGCAAGACGCCTCTGCGGGGATTGGAGCGATAAGTTGAAACTTCTACGATACCAGTCCAGAGGAAATGTTCTGAGATTACGTTTTAGAGCAGACCACTCAAGACACTACGCAGGATTTAGAGCGAAGATCACTGTAACAGATTGTAAGTAATGTATATTAAGTAATATTAAGTAAATAAATCATGAAAGGGTTAAACAAACATGCGTGTGGTGACGGATTAAGAATACGGTGTGTCACCACCCCTATTCATAAAGTGGGTGTCGTAAGAGCCGACTGAGGGAGCAAACTACGCAGGACAACTGCACTGCAAAGAGAAGTAAAACTTGAGACAAACCCTATACCAACTCGTCTGGCCAGCGTGGTATAGTAGGCAAATAAAACGGAGAGGCCTATGTCCAGCCAGTGGACTATTAAGGGCTGTTGATCATGATGATCTAAACAAACATACCTTGACTGGATAGAAAGATATATTCGTCTTGTCTAGCACATATTTGTGGCAGTTAGATGTGCTTACATTTCTGAGTTTTGCAATTGATTAAATCTTTAAATCTTTAAATCAAAATCTTAATACCACACAGGTCAACATCTGCTACATTTATTGCATTGTGTTATTAATATTATCTGCTGAAAAGTCGCCAGCGTCAGCACAGACAATGAATATTGGATAATGCTGAAACGCTTATCCTTTACAGCATAACTAGCTCTCGCTCTTTCATAGTTCATTGAGCCCACTACAACGAACTATGTGGAAAAATAGAGTATCAAAAGATCACCTAATTAAATCAATCGCTACCTATTTAGGACCTTAGCAAATAGCCTACTTTTAAAATAGTCTTACTGCAGGTAGTAGGACTTATTCTGACCTCTAGTAACTCCAATTACCACTCCAGAAACATTGCGATTCCAGTCTAAACAAACCATTACAAAAAATATTCAATATTCATAGCTAAAATCACACTGTTTCATGTTTTAATTCCAACTTTCCGCCGTATTCCATTCGGACGCGCCAGTACAGCGGAACAAGCTACAAATAAAGTTTGCAACTTCCCCATTGTGTTCTTCTGAACCTTTGGCCCATTAAGATAAAGTTTAAATTCGCTGCACACAAACAACAATGGCAACAAAGTTATTGAAATAATTAAACTGACCTTCTTACGCATACATAAAGTTTATAATTCAATGCTCGGGCTGTATTTGAAGTCGGTGGAGAGTATCTGGAGTCAAGTAAACGTAGAATAGTTTTAATTAACCTCTGTGTATAAGATTTTTGGCACATTGCTGTTCAGGTTTTTGTTCGGACTTCGCAAGTAGGCGTTTTTTGAGCTCATTTACATTAATTTTTAAATAGGTGGCTCTATTAAGGAGCAAAGCTACGGATCCAAGATGAGATTTTCCTTATTATAAGATTAGTAAAAACAATTATACAAATAGCGCTAAATTTTTAAGTGTTCACATACTGGTATTGTTAATTCCACGTGCATATCCCTACTAATTTTATAAATTCTATCTATATATTCTATCTGTAACGCTTTCGCGCCTAAACCGACTTTAATGAAAATTTACTGATTTCTGATGTTCTCTATAAAGAACACGCAATCCATCCTAATATTATAAATGCGAAAGTAAAACTGTCTGTTATCTCTTCAAGCTTAAACCGCTGAACCGATTTGGATGAAACTTGGTATAGAGATAGCTTGAGTCCCGGGAAAAGACAGAGGATAGTTTTTATCCCAGAAATCATCCTTTAAACATAATGGATTTTACTCGGAATAAAAAATCAACGTCCATACTAAAAGTAGACATCTCTTTTACGTGATTAGAAAATAAACAAAAATATCTAAACGAATAATATTTTCAACCAGTTTAATTAAACAAAAGGTTTTCTAACTTAAAGTGCTTTTGTCCAGAGCATGCGAAATTACTTATCACTGATTTTTTTAGTTAAATGCACTTATATCTGGTTATAAATTTAACTGTAAACATATACGAATAAAATTGAAAGATTCATCGGGGACCATGGCAGTTGGAAGCGGTCTCCAGCGTAGTGATTACGCCTGTAATAAATTGTACGTGCAATCTTTAGGCAGCATTTATCTTACATTGCCTTTGAACTGTATTGATTCACAGTAGCAGTTGCTATTTATTTAAATGTTTTGTTAAACTATCTGTTGGTACAATGATTTTTTTCGTAAATTTTTTATGCAGACACTTTTCGAAAATTCTGGGTTTTCTATCTGTTAAGAATCTATAATTTTATTCATGTAAGCTCTCTCTTTTACTCATAGGTTTAACAGTCAACTTTCAAATTGAATTCATCAGTTCTAAAATGAGAATTCTGTATTAAAATAACTATTTTTTCTAATCGTTTAACTTTACGCGTACGTACGTAACGTTTTGCGTTATTTACTGGGTCTTCTACTAAACAACTTTAAAAAATCAACACTCCTTTTTGTCACATGGGGAAAATATAGATGAAAATGGAATACCTGATTACCTAATTCAGAGAAAAAGTTTTTATCCAAAGACCTTTAAGAGAAAAATAACAGGTAGTGTTTTCCTCGTACAGGTCGGTCCGGCTCTGGTAACCCGGTATGTTCGTCCTGTAATTTTAGACACCACTAGGACGAGAATATCTCGTGCTCTACCGTAATTTCTAAGTATCTAACACCTACAAATCGTCAACTACGCTCTTCCCGCCAAAACCTTGTGTCAACCAAGGTCAAAGATTATAATATTATATTACATTCACCGCAGTCTAATCCGAGCTTATTTCTGCTGTCTAAAGCGTGAAGCGTACCATGAGAAGAATAAACCGTTTGAAATATTAACATAATTTATTCACAACACAAGTGAACACGTGGCTCGTGTATTCGGTCCGCTTGATTTTAATTTAAAACATTGTTCTTCCATATTACGTTAAATGTTCACGACGCGACGTGAGCATAATCCCTTTCTTAATAATTTACTTTATAATGTTGAAAATGGCCAAAAGCTGTTCTCTAATTATGAAATATTTTTAATTTTTGTGAAGCATATATCCGTGTGGTGACGGATAAGAAGTGTCACCACCCCTACTCATCCCGTGGGTGTCGTAAGTGTAAACTGAGGGAGAAAACTACGCAGCACAACAGCACTGCAAAGAGAAGGAAAACTTGACACAGACCCACCCAACCCGTCTGGACAGCGTGGTATAGTAGGCCAAAACCTCATTTCTAAGAAGAGGCGCATGTCCAGCAGTGGACTGTTACAAGCCGTTGGTATGGTGGTGTGTGAAGGATTTTTATAGTTTTCTTTTAAATAAGGTTAAGAAACTATGAAAATAGTAAAAAGTGATGATTAATAAGATTAGACCAGTAAGATATTCTTACTTTGAAATTGCTTAGTGGGAATATTTTTGGACTCCCAACATGCTACCTCTAAAACGCGCTCGCTGTCGAAATCTGGACGTGCAGATCCCACCTTACACTTAAGGAAAACGTAGGTCCGGTCCGATTATGAACAGGATTTGAATCCCATTTCTTCTACTTTAATACTGTTACCGCATTCCTACAATCTATGGGAGTGATTTCATGAAAGGGTCAAACTGTCCGTGCTAAGTTGGGAAAGTGGGCGCTATTTAATTTGCCTAATGAAAGCGCACGGGCTAGATGTCAAGTGTTACGCATCATATGTGACTACACTAAAGCTTGTTCTCGTTTCTATGAAGTAAAGTTAAAATTACTAAGTTACCCTGACATTCAACAAAAAGTTTTCCACTAATACTCAAACAATACATTTCTAAACAGGGGGTTGCCTAAAAGTGCCAGTCCTGCGTGGTATAGTAGGGCAACAAACCTCCTTTTTTATAACGCTGTTATAACTGATGATAATTTCATCATCATATACCACGCTGGCAAGGCGGGTTGGTACAAGGTTTGTTTCTATTACTGTTTTCTTTGCAGTGCTGTTGTCCTGCATAGTTTGCATCCTTAGTCGGCTCTTACAACACCCACAGGATGAATAGGGTAAGGACGGGACTCGCACTAATCAATAAGAGATGTTGCTTGTACTGCGATAGCTTTATTAATCCCCGATTAAAACATTACACATGTCTTATATACTAAGATTACTACGTCACAAGGGGATATTCTTAATCCGTCACCAGACGGTCAGATCTGATGATAAATGCCTGCAGAGATCATATCCTGTACATTCAGCTGTTGGTTCCAGAAATTTACAGAAACATCAACAAACAAATAATTAATGCGTTAATTGACACAACACACTCAGTTCCGTCTAATTTTTAAACATTCTCAGAGTTCAATTACATAAACTGAAAGCATAAAACGTCTGTCAGTTAATTAATAAACCGCGAAACCATAAATAGCAGACTCGCGTACTTAAACAGTAATGAAATTAGCTCTATCTCAAAGCTGTTTAATATGCTAGACGCAAGAATTGGAATATGTAGAAGATTTTGGTTTCGTTAGGTAATTTATTAAACCGACATGCCTTCACTTTACCGCTTTTTAAGTTGACACAGATAATATAAATTAATATTGACGTCGGCCTGGCAAAAGAGGCACAACTCTCTTGACTGGTGACCCGTCTGCCCGCTTAACCGTTATTTCATTAAAAAAAAACATTCTAAAGCCTGTCCATAACCAAGAATATTCTTTATTAAAAAAAAAGTTTTAAATTTAGTATAGCCATATTAAAGGAGAACGGCATATCCTGTACCCCTAATAATATGTGATGGATGATTATGAAATTTGTAACGTTTATAAAATGAATTATCCTATTTTCATGTCATTATCATATTTTTAGAACTTTGCTACAAGTAAACAAATTCTTCTCGAAGAATTGTTAAAACTGGAATAATTAAACGTTCAAGTATTTCTAACATAACGCATTCCTGCGTTTTCTAAACTTGCCAAACATAAAATATAAATTACATAAAAACTATATATTTACATCGAAATTAATGAATGAGCTCAGTGGTGTATTTTGCAATTAAAAATAAACATTTCTTTATTAACAATGTTGACTATACATATTAGACGATTATTATCAAATTAATTGATTTGCTATAAAGGAATTATTATTTTAAATCAATTAATTTAAGGAAATAACTTTAAAAAATGATCACGATTCAATCCGATTAGATGAATCGTGCTCATTATGTAAAAAAACAATTAAACTGATTTGACAGGGCATCAATTTATTGACGGATCGAGAAATTTATAAACGAAAGTTTTTGACAGCAATGATAAGTCAACTGTGACAGACAGCTGTCATTGGTAACGACTTCAGTACAGCCTTTGGGCAAACTACAAACTAAGATAACTTTTAAATGCAATGTTCTTAAAATCTGGTAATTAAAACTGTAATTGTTGATGATATTACCAGACAAAAATGTTGAATTCAAAACCCTTTTTTAAAAACAACTCACGCACTAGGAATATATCCTTTGTCGCGGGGGACTTTACAAACATACATGAAACGGATACACAGAACACACAGATACAGAACAACAATTTGTGGATCACACAAAGTGTCGTCCCATGTGGGGATCCCACCCACAACACTCAGCGTAGTAGTAAGCAGCGTGGCGACCGCTTAAACCACTACGCCATCCGTGCAGTCAAAGTTATAAACTTACTTATAACAAGGCATTATTTCCTGAACTCCTGCCACATTTTATCGTATTACTATTGAGTGTTTGATATTCCGCCTTCAGGTGTACGAAAACGAAAACATTCTGCCATAGTACCCCTTACACAACGATATTGTGTACCAAAGCCATATCTATTTAAGTAACAACGGGCCTTGAAGGTAATGGTGGAAACATATTGCGATGTACAATTTGCGCGGACCACGAACTCAACGGAAGCCATTTGCCGTACAGGACACATCAGCTAGACTGATTATATAGAAGAGTGGTGAACATATGCTTGCTGAGCTGAGCTGAGTGCTTTGTAAAGCTTATAAGTATTTTGAGGACGATTTCTTCTGTTCGTTTTTTTTCTTTTTGTTTCCTTAGAACTCCCTCATTTATGCCCTAATTTTGCAATTCTATTTTTAATTCTAAGGATATGTATTAGTCGATTAGTCCCATTTCAATAATATTTATAACTCACACACTTCACACACGACCGTCTGGTCACAAACTAGGCAGAGCCTGTGCTATTGTAACCAGACTGCTGGTAAACATTCTTATATATTTCTAAATACATACATATTATAGATAAAGTACACCCAAACGCAGAACAAATGACCGTGCTCATCACACAATCATTTATCCTGGGTGGGAATCGCACCCACGGCCCCTGCCGGAGCAGTCAGGGTCACTAACCACTAGACCAACAGGCCAATCGAAATGTATGTATTGGGTTGCGGCAATATTTCAATAAAACTCACGTTAGATTTCTATAAACGCGATATTATTGAGCACAAACGATATGTCATTTGTATACCAAAGAGAAAAGTAAAACCACCAGTGTCAAAAAGAAAGAAAAAACCACCAGTGTCAAAAAGAAAGAAAAAACCACCAGTGTCAAAAAGAAAGAAAAAACCACCAGTGTCAAAAAGAAAGAAAAAACCACCAGTGTCAAAAAGAAAGAAAAAACCACCAGTGTCAAAAAGAAAGAAAATACCACCAGTGTCAAAAAGAAAGAAAAAACCACCAGTGTCAAAAAGAAAGAAAAAACCACCAGTGTCAAAAAGAAAGAAAAAACCACCAGTGTCAAAAAGAAAGAAAAAACCACCAGTGTCAAAAAGAAAGAAAAAACCACCAGTGTCAAAAAGAAAGAAAAAACCACCAGTGTCAAAAAGAAAGAAAATACCACCAGTGTCAAAAAGAAAGAAAAAACCACCAGTGTCAAAAAGCGAAAGAAAATGCATACATTTGTATAGACACTCTTCAACAAAATGTTTACAAAGACATCTACGATCTTATTGACTTATATTTATTCAATAGTATGTCGTTTATCGCGATACAAAGCAGCCCTTCCTCAAGAATCAATGTATCTCCATGCCAAAGTTTCACTAAAATCGATTAAACACTTTAGCTATGAAAACGTAACAGACAGACAGAGAGAGTTGCTAGGCGACATTACGTTAATTATCACCTTTACCATAAAAAACGTTGCACTGCACCTCCTCCCTACTCATTAATAAAACTTCTCGTAGTTCATAAGCAACCGAGAAGTGCGGACAGACCGAATAAAGGACACTAAACTCTATGTTATAAAATATACCTAGCCAGTTATGAGAGGCCTAGACTCCTTAAAAGGGCAAATAGTTCATTTTAATACAGTCCATTTTACTTATATCGATACCTTGATGAAATATTAAATTCTGATTTTAAACTTATAACGATACTTTAGTCCAAGTTTTCACCAAAGATAAAATATGCTAAGCATAACAAAGAGGTGCCAAGTTTTCCTCTCCACTTTAATCGAATGTCCAAGTTCTTTTAAAATTGAAATGTCTTGTATATTTAGAAATATTTAAAAAGTAAATACCTATAGCTATTGAATGAGATAACTTTATGGCGGTTCCTACAGCGGTGACTGACTGGAATTCCTTTTCATTCGCGAACGAATGAATGGATGAATGTAACTAGTTAGCGGTGAGGCACGTTTTAAGATTTTTTACCTGCAGACATAATTTAGTGTAACGAGCCCTTGATATATCTAGCTTAGCAAGTACGGGCGCATATAACAAGAATTGCGGTGTATTAAATTCTTTTTTGTGTAATTCAGTCCCTTTTAAAAGTAGATTTTGAAAGAGATTGCTTTGAAAAGAAGATGATTTTTACTAAGAAAGAAATCTAAAGTTTCTTTTATTTTTTGGTTGAAAGTTCTAATGTCTAGACAAAAGTATAATGATCCGGGTATTTTTGAAGTGAAACTTTTTTAGAATCGTTGTGATTTGAAACTCGATGAAATGAAAATACGTCACGATAAAGAAACAAACACATAAATGTATACATTCTCTCGCCGACTTAATCCTATAGGATTAAGTCGGCGAGAGAATGAGATAGAATACATTACACATTATTTTTAATATAAAATTTTGACAGTGTGAATATTTTTATCTTTTTCTTTATTACTATCTGGTAGCCGTGACTTCGTTGGTGTGGAATTTGAAAAACGCTGCCTTGGTGGGTTAGATTCGGGGGCCGGGCAAAATTTTATAGGGTTTTTATTTGAAGGTCGAATTCGCTTTAAATTATCACATCACCTATTGTGTCACTCCCGTGTTGTCATCTATACATCTATACTAATATTATAAAGCTGAAGAGTTTGTTTGTTTGTTTGTTTGAACGCGCTAATCTCAGGAACTACTGGTCTGATTTGAAACTTTCTTTCAGTGTTAGATAGCCCATTTATCGAGGAAGGCTTTAAGCTATATATCATCACGCTAAGACCAATAGGAGCGGAGCACCAATGAAGAATGATTCAAAAACGGAGAAAATTTATTACTATTGAGAGACGCAGACGAAGTTGCGCGGGTCAGCTAGTTTTAAATAACTTGCCTTGTTTCACTGACTGATTCATCAACGTAGTCTAAACCGCTTAGACCACAAACTTGCAATTATGGGAGCTGATGCGCTGAGCTGATTTTTTGGCATTTCACCTCTCATCATCATCATCAACAGCTTTTAATAGTCTACTGCTGGACATAGGCCTCTCCTCAGAAAGGATGTTTGGGCCGCTGGCCAGACAGGTTGGTATAGGGTTTGTGTCAAGTTTTCCTTATTTTTGAGGTACTGGTGTCCTCCGTTGTTTTGCGCCCTTAGTCGGCTCTTTCGACACCCACGGAATGAATTGGGGTAGTGACATTCCGTATTCTTAATCCGTCATTTCAGCCCTAAGGGAGTAAATAAGGGAGTAAAATAAGGGATGAACGGTTGTTTTGAAGTTCGTCAGTTTCAAAGATAGAAACACGAAAGCCGAAGCCCAGCGAAATAGCTGGTCAAATATGTATCGATATTTCCATACAAAAAAAACATGATTCAACTCCATCTAGCGAAGAGTAACCAAACTACGTTGTGAGTATTGAGTCTGCATCACGCAATAATATTTTTCAGATTTATCAATACCAATAGAAGTTCTGAAAGAACCTATGATGTTTGTTACATATGTATATATATTATATGTACATCTATTAAACAAAAAATAATGGTTAAATATGTTGCTTAATTCTGGACTGATCCACGAAATTTTTTGTAATAAAAATAAATTATAGTTTAGATAAGGCTACAACAAATTGCCGTAAATGGAGATTTCGGGGTAATCAATTATAAAAATATTAACGGGACTAATTTTGTTGGGTACGGTAGTTGACAGAATAAAAGGAAAGAAAAGGAAATTACCCTTCTATCACTTGGTCCTTCACATGACCGCCAGTTCCGTCACTCTCGTGACGGAACTGGCGGCATTAACAAATATGATAAAAGCTGGGGCTCTACCGAGGCACGGGCAAACATCGGCGTTCTGGGGTAAAACATTTAAAAAAATGCAGGTGCGTGGAGAACCTCCTCTTATTTTTACATTATTTTATTAAACTTGCAGTGTATCTTTAGGTTGTTCTTTCTAATCTTGTAACTGAATTTTGAACCAGTTCCCGTAGCCCGAATATGCTAAAATTCGTGATTAATTGATATTCGTGCATACACCTGATGACAATGCAATATTAAATATTTGAAGACAGTAAAGTACATACAGGTACAATCCCTTCTGTTCTTCAGCGCATGCCACGAGAGGGGCCAGTTTCCGAAATTATAGAAGACGGGGAAACTGGTCCTCATCTGAAAGAAGGGATGCCCGGCAGAGTCACCATTCACCTACCGGCCCATAGTATTGCTTGACGAGGTGTGCAAACTCTTCGAAAGAGTGATTGCAAGGCGCCTCGTCAAGCATCTCGTCATAGTGGGGCCCGGATCTGGCAGATAACCAGTACGGTTTCCGTCAGGGGCGCTCCACCGTGGATGCGATCATGGGCGTGAGAGTTCTGGCAGAGGAAGCAGTTTTCGGGGCGAAGTGGTGTTGGTAGTCTACCCGCCGTAGAGGTACGTCGGAGTACCAGGGATTTACCTGAGACGGCGTGCGGTTTTCAGTCGGTTCGAGTCCATCATAGCCACGGGTGGGTGGTATCCGAGGGTATTCTCAAACAGAAAAAAAAGAGGTTTAATCCCTCCTCACACATACGCGTCAACAGTAGTACAACACCACGTAAGAGTAATCCTGAAGGTAGCTATTTTAGTCTTCATAAAAGCCTCAATAACATTAAAATTATACGTCCCATAATTTTATTTCCAAGAATTATAAGCGAATTCAAAACATTTATTTAGTAAATTGATTTAAAACACGTTATATAAATGCTTATTCTGGATACATGTTATTTTGAGAAGCGCCACCTCATAGGAGAACAAGTTCAATGTGGAAATTAATCGGCGCCATGTTCCTATCTCAATTATAAATTCAAACACGAACTTAATCTTAACAAAGCTGGGGGAAACACACTGATGCTGACATAATAATATATTGTGTAATATAAAATAAGATTCGTATCACATCTTTAGAAGTTTGGTACAAAATATCAGAATCTGGAACAGAAGGGAATGCGGGCACTGATATGTCTACTACAGGTGTATCTGTTTATTTTTTATTTACTTTTGAAAGCAAACTCGTTCGCGGTCAAAGTCGAAATGCGAAATTGTGATCTTTAATTTGGTTTCTTTTGAAATAGTCCACCGAATGGAAGAAAACTGAGAACATCTCTAACAATATTACCTATATATACTAATATTATGAAACTGAACAGTTTGTTTGCTTGAACGTGCTAATCTCAGGAACTACTGGTCCGATTTGAAAAATTATTTCAGCCTTAGATAGCATATTTATCGAGGAAGGCTATATACCATCACGCTGCAATAGGAACAAAGTATCAATAAAAAATGATGCAAAACCGGAAAAAATATTCCTTTGGCTTCCGGTGCATGCGCTGCGTAAACGCTTAAAGTTTCGCCAACAAAAAACATGAATTACAGAATTGTTCCCCTATAAAAGTTCTAAAAAAAATCCGAGACACCATGTCATTTTCTTTTCTTTTTTTTTAAAAGACAACTCCCGCTTTAGGAATACATTCCTGTGTCGCGGGGGACTTTACAAACATACATGAAACGGACACAAAGAACACCCATTTCCACGTATATAGTCACTCATCACGATATCTCTGGAACCATTAGAGCTAAAGACTTGAAATTTGGTAGGAATATTCTTTTCACCGAGTAGAGGTCCTAAGAACGGATTTTAAGAAATAAAAAAAAAAAAAGAAATGCAAATAGCAAAACAACGTTTGCAGGGTCAGCTAGTAATGTGTATGGCAAAACAACGTTTGCGGGATCAGCTAGTTATTATTATAAACATAATTCCTCCTCCTTGTGTCGTCGACCTTACTGCTGAGGATAGTGACCTCTACAAATCATCTTTAGGACCATTTATCTAATACAATTAAATTTATTATCAATACATATATATATGTATAAATCTTAGACCCAGATGTGGTCGTCTGACGCAATTTAATAATAATATTCTACCACATTTACACAACGCAATCTAGTCACAAACTAAGCAGAGCTTGTACTATGGCTACTAGATAACTGATTTAAATACATATATCTACTTTTTTTTGTAAATATATACATATTACACATAGAAACATTATCATCATCATCAACAGCCTATACTAGTCCACTGCTGGACTTAGGCCTCTCCTTAGAAAGGAGGTTTTGGCCTACTATATCACGCTGGCCAGACGGGTTGGTATAGGGTTTGTTTCAAGTTTTCCTTCTCTTTGCAGTGCTGTTGTCCTGCTTAGTTTGCTCCCTTAACAGAATATCAATAAAAACACCCAGACTAAATCAAACATGAAATGTTCATGCACACAAATGTTTGACTTGAGCGGGAATTGAACCCGCGACCTTTGGAATAGAAGTGCATTACACAAACCGTGTATGTGTGACGGATTAAGAATACAAAGTGTCACCACCCCAATTCATCCCGTGGGTGTCGTAAGAGCCGACTAAGGGAGCAAACTAAGCAGGACAACAGCACTGCAAAGAGAAGGAAAACTTGAAACAAACCCTATACCAACCCGTCTGGCCAGCGTGGTATAGTAGGCCAAAACCTCCTTTCTAAGGAGAGGCCTATGTCCAGCAGTGGACTAGTATAGGCTGTTGATGATGATGACACAAACCACTACGACATCCGGTCGCCAATGACGATGACGACGCTATGACGAATATGGGGTATTTCTCAATGAAAGTAGGTTTAACGCACTAGGAATATTCTGTGTCGCGGGGGGGTCGTCTACTCGTCTGTAGATGACCCGAGGTATGTCGGGGCACCAGGGACTTCCTTTCTAGGGTATACCTGGTTCCCCGGCTATTAGTGCCCGAGATGGCGTGCGGTTTTAGTCGGGTCGAGTCCGACATGCCACCGACAGGTGGTATCCGAGGGGATTTCCGCACGGCAAAAAAAGAAAAAAAAAAAGAAAAGGGGAATTTACAAACATACATGAAACGGACACAAAGAACATCCATGTTCTGAGAACAACAATTTGTAGATCACACAATGTGTCGTCCCATGTGGGGATCGGACTCACAACACTCAGCGTAGTAGTAAGCTGCGTGGCGACCGCTTTAACCACTACGCCATCCGTGCAGGTTTTTAAATTGCTTTAGGTAAAATAACACAAAATAATGTATCCAGTAAATGTAGCAGAATGTCTTTTCCCAAATGTATTCGGGGTCGGTGCAATGAGTTTTTTCCTTCTACAGTAGGAGACACGCAGAAATCAGATGATCATGATATACTCACTTAAATGACGGATGGCTTAGTGGTTTAAGCAGTCACCTCGCCGGTTCCTATTGCACTGAGTGTTGTGGGTTTGATCATGTATGTGTGTAAAGTCCCCCGCATGTGTTGCCTTTTCAAAAAAAAATACATTGTTAATTTAGTAAAATGAATAAAATAATGTGACGTACGCTCATAATGGGTGTTTTTAATTATTTCCAGCGAATGCGAGTGCATGTTGCTATGTAAATTTTATTAAATACTCGGTAAACTAATTAAGATACAGTTTATTACTATAAACTGTAGTTTAATTAGTTTAGTTCGTTCGTGGCTTTTTCACGGAAGTAATGATATGACTGTACTTTGAGTAGTGTTTGAGTTTTTAAACTGCTTTCGATTTTACTTTTTTAAGAACACATTAAAATATTTTCTTTTTAAATCATCACTGAACGGATGACTTAGTGGTTTAAGCGGAGGGAGGAGGTTAGTATAGACAATAATAAGAAAGAAAAATACAACTCACGACTTTTTTATTATGTTCCGATGTTTGCTTGTTGACTCGGTGTCATAGACAAACGCACTTCTAGACTTTCCGAACATAATGCAGTCTATGAAAACTAAAGTCATTAAGTACTGTGTAAATTAACCACCTACGGTGCTGGAGGCGTCGGTAACTACGAGGGCGGTACTTAAAGCAAACTGGTACTTAAACTTGTTGTTATTTAATATTTATAACAACTTCATTTTGTAATCTTAATTTAATTTCAACGTGATGTTTGAGTTTAATATGATTTGTGTAAACCGGTCAGGTACGAGTCGAACTATTATATTGGTCGATGAATTAAAAAAAAAACATTTAAAGACATTGATAGGCGATCTTTAATTTATGTATTATAGATTCATCATCATCATCATCATCCACAGCCTTTACTAGTCCACTGCTGGACATAGGCCTCTCCTTAGAAAGGAGGTTTTGGTATTATAGATTAAAAATCTTAAACGCGAAGCGTTACGTAAAGAATTCCAAGCGGTGTATGGTTAGTCTGTCGGTTTCAATCTTTGATCTAAAACCTAACTTTTAATATAATACATAATTATTAAGAAGTACTATATTTTTCTAGTTCTGTGAGATAATGTCTTCGTAGAATGACGCGACCGCAGTAAAACATCTGTCGCTACCGGCCATCAAGCGCATGAAGGCCGGTAGCGAGAGATCCTCTCCGATGACTGCAGTGAAGGCCTGACGCTGTAACTCTTTAGAACTTATACGCTAAAGAACGCCTATGGCATTGATTCCGCCATTGTACATGTCTATGAATAGTGTTAATAAATAAACAATAGGAACCTAACAAATATGTACTTCATTCACAGCTCAATCGTGCATGGACACCAAACAAGTTCTGTTCAACGGCCATTGCTATCTGTTCTCCGGATATCCAAAAGCCTCTTGGACGACAGCCAAACAAGTAAGTGTGTAATATATTATGGATATATGTATGGAGGACGTATTTGGCAACGTCTCCGAATCTACGACACCCTAATGTGGTTCAAGCTCGCCTATTACTGAGGGCCCAGTGTAAGATACGTGACGGTCGAGTCGATGTGTAGTAAACTGAAACTAGGCCCTCTTTATGTACTTACTTACAGAAACTAAGTTTAGGTTTGAAGGACTGTTACATTTTAAGGGAATTCTAAATAAGGAGAAGATTTTATTTGTGAACTGATTTGGATAATTCTTTTTTTATTTGGGAGGGTATACTTTACGTTTGGTCTCATTTAAATTTGAATAAGAAAATACAACCACTAAAGATGGAAAATTAAGAAATGAAGATTAGTTTATAATATTTTATCATAATGAAGGCGTTTTGAAGTCAGTATTATATTTACTACAAAAATATATAATTTGGATTACAATGATGGAACCAGTAGGATAGGATAGTAAAACTTTATGACTTTTAGTTCAGGCATTTGAGCGTTTTTTTTATAAATAATAATATAATAATATTCTGCCATATTCACACAATGCTGTCTAGTCCCAAAACTAAGCAAAGCTTGTACTATAAATACTAGACAACTGATATAAATACATATATACTTTTTTTTCTAAATACATACGTATTATACATGATACACCCAAACCAAATCAACCACTGGAACCAGAATCAAACCCGCAACCTTTGGAATAGCAGTCCGTTACAAAAACCACTACGCCAATCGCTCGTCAACTATAATTAACATTAACATGGTTTATTTGACCATTGACAAGAAGTTCACCTTCGCTTTTTAAAACAACTAAGTTTATAAATCAACAGTTATGTAAAAAAGTAAAGTAAATAGTAAACAGTAAAAGTAAAATAAGTAAACAACATATGAAAAAAGTAACACTTTGTTATTCTTTCATATACTATACATATACTATGCTTTTTACTATTGATAACAGGCACCAAACGCTTTTTTTCAAATTTATTAAAATTTATTTTCTATTTTTTAGTTTGGTTTTCTATAAAAGCGTGTTTTTTTAGTTTTTTTTTAACTTTTTTTTAAATATATTTTTTAAAATTAGTGTATTATCATCGGTCCTCGATATATCTACAAAGTTTGAACGAATTCTGACCGTTTAAAGTCAGTCAAAATCACGCCCAAAGGAGTCGGTTACAAACATACAAACAAACATACAAGTGAAGCTAATAATAATATAAAGCGTGTAAAAATCGATCTAAGTAGCATAGGGAGAAACCTATGACCATCCGTGGACTGCGATACGCTGATGATGTTGATACATAACAGATATTTATCTATATATTAATACATTAAAAATTATCTGTACCCCTTTTTGAACCTATATGGTGAAAGGAAACATATCATGTTTTAAATCGGACTGCACGGATGGCGTAGTGGTTTAAGCGGTCGCCACGCCGCTTCCTACTACGCCGTGTGTTGTGGGTTCAAACCCCACATGGGACGGCACTTTGTGTGACCCACAAACTGTTGTTCTGAGTCTGGGCGTTCTTTGTGTCCGTTACAGGTATGTTTGTGAAGTTCCCCGTGATACAGGATATATATTCCTAATGCGGGAGTTGTCTTTTAAAAAAAAAGTAATTTTTTTAATGTAAAGCAAGAGCAGAAAGCATTTTTTTTAAATAATATGTGCTATAAAGTTAAAAATTATGCACAAACGGCTGCATTAAACTAAAGGGTCCAGTATATATTCTGAAATTCGTAGTACAAAAGTCTGCAACTAACCGTAACGATTGCCACAGTAGTATTACAACCGGGGCCGGTGGCTTACCGTGCTCTACGAGGCACGGAGGGGTATAAATGTGTTAAGAATGCTCACCCATCCATAGACTGACCTGGCTAAAATTGTTTAACTTTGCAACTTGTACTAGGTTACCACTTAGCCACGAGAATATCGCATTTAAATAAAAAAAATCTTAAATCATATTGTATTAGTATGGATTTTATGATATCAATGGCAAATATATATTTCAAGAAACTTGTTCAAACAACAAAGAAAGAAAAACTTTAACTACAGTTCGGTTGGTCGTTAAATTATAATTTTCTTAGAAATAATGAGAAGCTTTAGGCATAATCCTTTTGGAACATTCTAGACGAACAGAGCTCCGCAATGCCATTATATTGTCTGTTATGCTTAGCGGTGACGGCTCCATCGTCCTTTTATTCTTTCTTCGTGACAGCTCCACGATTTTCCGCTTTATTTTATATAAAAACGTAACGGGTTGATGAAATTTATGGTCTTCTTTGTTTTATTTTTAATAAAAAACAGTAACGAATCCTAACAACCATTATTGCCAATATTAAACTCTCTTTGAGATTTTTTTTAGTAGATATTAGTTGTATTTACTAGTTTCGTATTTATATTTTGTTTTAGTTTTAACAACAATATCTATATATTCATCATCTGCCTACCCTTTTTTCCAATTTTATTTGGGGTCGGCGCAGTATGTATGATTTTTCTATTCTACTCTGTCATGCGTCATCTCAATGTTTACTCCCTTCCTAGCCATATCATCCCTCACGCAGTCCATCCACCTTTTCTTCGGTCTGCCTCTTCTCTTGTACCCTTCAACTCCCATACCTAAAACTTTCTTCGCCACATTTTCCTCATCCCTCCGCATGACATGTCCATACCAAGATAACCTATTACTTCTTAACTTTTCATCGAGTGGCGCTACTTTCAGACTCCCAACAACAATATCTATATATTATAAAAATAAATTGAGTTGGTTTGTGTACGCTTCAAAAACTCAAAAATTTCTGCACCGATTGAGCTTAAATTTTGACTCGATATACTTTCTATCTATCGTTTTAAAGATTGTTTTTATTTATTTTGTTGCGTCAATTTCGGTCCTTATTTCTCGTCAATCCTACTAGAATGTTCAATAAGCGAGGCAGGATACAGTAAGCTTAGTAAGTAAGTCTGACTACACGGATGGCGTAGTGGTTTAAGCGGTCGCTACACTGTTTACTACAACGCTGAGTGTTGTGGGTCCGATCCCCACATGGGACGAAACCTTGTGTGATCCACAAATTGTTGTTCTGAGTCTGGGTGTTCTTTGTGTCCGTTTCATGTATGTTTGTGAAGTCCCCCGCGACACAAAATATATTCCTAATGCGGAGTTGTCTTTCTTAAAAAGAAGCTTGTAATGAAATGTTAGAGGCACCTTAAAAAAATCGTTAGTTTCAAAATAAATGTAACACGTACAGTATCATTATGTCTGTATATTGTTCTAAACGGCAAAACTAAATAAAAATAGATGATCGGTGTGGTTCACTATCACTTATACTGGGCTCTACACCACTATACAATGGACATTACCTATGAAACATTCGCCTTCGGTATTTCCAGACCGAATTCAGCTCTCAAGAAAAGGGCGTACTTCCACCTCAGGGCCAGCAACGCATTCGTGACTGGCCTTGTGTGTCTGACCTGGTGGTCACTTATCATCACGTGGCTCATCTGCTCATTTTAGATTTATGTCATAGAAAAGTCATAGTTTAGTTTTATAAATGCATTCTACACAGTTATATCGTAAAGCAACATTAGTTGTAAGTAAGTCAAATGCTGGTTTTACAACAATACATAATATATTCTACCACATTCACACAAAGCAAGTACTTTGGGTACTAGGCAACTGATATAAATACATAAAAACTGTTTTTGTAACTACATATATATTATACACAGAAACACCCAGACCAACTCAAACATCAAATATTCATGCACACAAATGTCTGACTTTGAGCAGGAATCGAACCTTTTTGGCCTTTTTTTTTGTTGACGGGGTGGAAAACCCCTTCGGATCTCCGGCTTCTTGGGGATGTAGGAGCCAGGACTATGTGGTGCTTCCATTAAAAACCACGCCGACGGCCGGACTCAGGCGCCCCACTCCGAGGAGGACCCGGATCATGTTATTTTAGGTCCCCCCCCAGATTGACGCCACGCCTAGTCAAGCCCTATCCCGGGGAAGCCGCAGCAGTTAATATGCCACCAGAGATCCCCACTCTCTGGCAGCCTGCTACGGAGCAGTCCGTTACACAAACCACTACGCCATCCGGCCGTCATATAGTAGTCACTAATGTTCTTACTGAGAATCACCCATGTTATGTTATTTATTCTTTCATTCGTCCACAGGTTTGCGAAGGTCTCAACATGCATCTATCATCAGTACACTCCGCAGATGAAGAGCGTTTCATAGTGTCAGGGATCCGACAAAGCAGCGATTACAGCGCTGGATCTGTCTACTGGCTAGGGGCACGTCTAGCTGGTAACGACGGAGACACCCTGTCTTGGATTGATGGAAGCGCTGTGGGGTACCAAGGCTGGCCTCCGTACAATGATACTGAAGATGTTGATGCTACGTGTTTGGGTGTTCAGGTAAAACAATGTTCTTGACTGAAAAGTAAAAACGAGACTTACTGGAGACTCTAATAGGTGTAGGAAAAATGAAGAATGGAATGAAAAGTTTTGAAACGAATTCAAATAGCAAATTCAAAACCTTTAAGAAAAGAGCGTACTCTTTTCTAAAAGGCCGGCAACGCGTTTGTGACTCCTGAGTTGCAGACGTTCATGGGCGGCGAGGGCCACTTTCCATCAAGTAACCCGTCTGCTCGTCTGCCCCCTCTAACATTAAAAAAAAACATCCACATACTTGCTGGATATTTTTCATGGCAACTGTATACCGCATTTTACAGATATATGTTACTCGTAGTTATTACGGCCCTTTACGATTTGAAAAGATGTGTATTTTTAATAGATTTAAGATGATGTAAAAATTAGTGATAAGTAGGTACCCGTTACATGTCATCAGGTGACCCATCTAATGGTTTGCGCCCTTTATCATAAAATGGATGTCGTAAGAGCCGACTAAGGAAGCAAACTCTGGAGGAAAACAGCAGTGCAAAGAGAAGGAAAACTTGACACAAACTCTATACCAACCCACCTGGCCACCGTGGTATAGTAGACCAAAACCTCCTTTCTAAGGAGAGGCCTATATCCAACAGTGGACTATTAAAGGCTGTTGATGATGATGATAATAAAGTATTGAGTATTGATACCATAAAAATCTGATTAAAAAAACTATATCGAAAATGTCTCTTAGTCACCAAACTCCTATAATTACATTTTCATTGTCGTGCTATTTATTTGTAATCCTGGGCGTCCTTGACGCATACTTTGTATTTATAAAGGGCAGTAGAGTTGGGAACTCGCCAAGTTGCCGAGTAGAACTTACTTGTGTAATTCGTGCCTTTAAAATATGTCATGTTTCTAAAACATTCTTTGTTACAAATTTTGATTGTGACATTCTTTTGATAACATTTTGCAATATTATAATACTTGAACTTAGGGAAATACTTTTAAATTATAAATTAAATGTCTTACTTCCCATCTTTTGTTAGTTTAGTTAGTTTACGAGTCTGAATGTTTATATTTTTATTCATTTTCAACCTTATCGACATGATACATATGATCAATCACAAATCTTAGGGAAATCACCTAACATTAAATCTATTTACCCACTACTACCTTAGTTAAGACAAGTATTACAGGTTGTCCGTGTGGTGACGGATTTCGAGGCAAGATGAATGGGAGTGTCACTGTGGGTGTCGTAAGAGCCGACTAAGGGAGCAAACTACGCATGACAACAACACTGCAAAGAGAAGAAAAACTTGACACAAACCCTATACCAACCCGCATGGCCAGCGTGGTATAGTAGGCCAAAACCTCCTTTCTAAGGAGAGGCCTATGTTCATCAATGGACTACTAAAGACTGTTGTTTATGATGATGATGATGAAAGGAACTAGTACATCATCAACATAAAACAAAAATTTCATCAAACATTTGTTTCCAGTGGAAATCATCGCTAACACAATCACAACCGAGTGGTTTATACTGGACACTGCACAAGTGTTCGGTGACGGGAGGCTACGTGTGCAAGAGACGTCTGAACCCTGAACATATCATCAACAACATCACTGTTGAAGGCACATCTGGTATGTGAATTATGTGACACTTATTAATGGCATATGCAGGCACATTGAATTCGGTAACACAAAAGTATCGCCTTCGATATTTCCGGACCGATATGACCTTCAACTGAAGAGCGTACTCCTACCTCAAAGGCCGGAAGCACGCTCGTGATGCCTGATATTATGATAAATTGTAATTAGCTGTATTTATCATCTCATACAGGTAGACTATTTTCTTTATATTCCAATGGGATCAACTTTAAGTACAACCAAATAACAAAAAATGAATGATAGACATCGGTTTGAACATAGTCGTGGTCGTAAAATAGATGAAAAATATTCAGTCGAATTAAGAATCTACTACTTTTCGATGTGATTGCTGTTCTTAGTACGGGACTTACGACTACTATTCAACATCTCTAGATTATATTAGAGACGTAAACTCTTTTAGTGATTTAATTTAGAGTCCACATTTCTTATAGATCGACAACTTAAAATAACTTAAGAAAACCTTCCAAAAATTTTAAGAAGTTTTTGGCGCCCAACATGGGACTACTCCAGTTTTCTATTACAATGTTTTTTTTTACCATGGGTTTGTAGTTATACATATGCGATTCTAACCTTCTCAAACCGTTGCTTATACTATCCAAATCCACCGGTATAAGTAGATTTTTCTTCCAATAACTTATTACCTAACTTAATACATAATTTATTATTTAGGACTAAGATGCTATGTCGATTTTACATAAAAAACTGGCTTTAACCGTTAATATTCAGGAATCCTTACGAGCCCAAACCACCCAGGAATTTACGACAACGATTTGGACTACTGGGTACACGTCTCTGGACCGCAGGACACGAGGCTTGTCTTCGTCTTTCAGACCGTCGACTTGGAGTATCAGAAAGACTGTCTTTACGATTTTGTGGAAGTAAGTTAAGAACTGCCTTTATCTCTCTCTTACAGTACAAAATTATAAACATTCTGATTTTATGTTAAAAGATTTCTATTTCACAATCTGTTATAATTTTATTCGACTGACTGGCCTGTTGGTCTAATGGTTAGTGACCCTGACTGCTACACGAGGGTTCGATTCCCACCCAGGTCAAATAATTGTGTTACGAGCACGATCGCTTGTTATTATTATTCCGACACTAAATTTGAAGTCGACAAATGATTATACTAAATGCAATCTAAATTATGTATAATCTATCTATCTATTTATTTGTAATACGTATGTATTTAGAAATAAATAAGTATGATGATAAGCAGTCCAGTTACTAGCAAACTCTCATCCGAGTTTGGTGTAACATGTGTAAACAGCAATAAAACTCTAGAAGCCTAGAACAAGCATTTCATATATTCTCATCCATTTTATAATAAAATGTCAATTTAATACCATTTAGATATAAATAAATCACTTTGGGTGAAATAACAAACGAAATCACATTTAAATTTAATTTGAAATTTCAAAATATAGCTTTTATTTTTCGTTAATAAAATTCAATTACAAGATGTTGGCTCTCGCCTTTTGAAGAAACCTTACCATTTAAGAAATGAATAATTCTAAGAAGTATCGTTCAAATTACAATTTAATTTTCGTGTTGGTATTTCTTGGATCCGAAAATGTCTTGGGGGATAATAAAATATATTTAATTATTACCAATCATTAGTAACTGTCAAAAAAGACTCGTTGTTGTCAAAAAAGAAATGTTGGCCGCTAGTGATATTATTTGAATTTCTTAAGGAGCGGGAGCAAAATGGGCAATGCTTATAGCTTGTGATCAATTGATGACGACCAGAGGGTACATCTAGAGGTCGTGGGTTCGATTCCCACCTAGGACAAATAATTGTGTGATGAGCACGATCATTTGTTCTGTGTCTGGGTGTCATTTATCTATAATATGTATGTATTTAGAAATAAGTATGTTTATCAGCAGTCTGGATGCCAGAGTACAGGCTATGCCTAGTTTGGAATCAGATGACGGTGTATGTGTGAGGTTATTATTATTATTGAATGTTGGTTCGAAACTAACTCCGTAAACAAACATACCCGACGTAAATCAACTTACAGACAAGTATTTACCTTAGTTAAAAGGTTAACTAAAACTACTATTTAGTGAGACGGGTCACATGCGTACGTTTATTTTTTACTAGCTGACCCGCGCAACTTCGTCTGCGTCTCTCAATAGTAATAAATTTTCTCCGTTTTTGAAACATTCTTCATTGGTGCTCCGCTCCTATTGGTCTTAGCGTGATGATATATAGCCTATAGCCTTCCTCGATAAATGGGCTATCTAACACTGAAATAATTTTTTATTTCTATTCATATCATTCTATTCTATTCAGTAGTTCCTGAGATTAGCGCGTTCAAACAAACAAACACTTCAGCTTTATAATATTAGTATAGATTTTTACTAGTGAGTATTCCATCATCATCATCCGACTCATATCCAATTTTATTTAAGATCGACGCCATGTTTAACATCACAAAGAGTTTTTTGACGCCCAGGCATCCTTGGGAATGTAATAATTTTGAGATATAACAATAATTATAAGCGTTGATAGCTTATAAATATTTAACAGTACTGGCAGTCAACTTGCCTGCAAATTTGCTTTGTTTCTAAATTATTAAACTCATACGTACGAAAAAGAACCTTATGTTAGAATTCATAGGGTACATATTAAATTTCAAATGACTGAAAAATGTTGAGGACGTATCAAATATTTTCTAATATTCCAATATTACAGCTTCGTGACGTGCGAAGTATGAAGTCCTCGCGGTACTGCGGCTCCGTAGGTGAGACTCGGTGGGTCGCCTCGAGCAATAAAGCCGTACTCTACTTTCACTCCGACTACAAGTTTGTATACCATTTTACTACCTACCGTTCCGCTAACGTCACTGCCGTCCTAAAGATCGCAGCGTGAGGTACATATTGTGAATTCAAGTCAAACTTTGTATTTTTTGACTTAAGATTCATCATCATTTTTAAAGAATCTCTTAAAATTCTTCTACCTTAATAAAAACTTAACTGGGTTTTCTAGTAAATATATTAACTATAAACTATAAAACGCAAAACTGACCAGCAACATCATCAAAAAATATTTAGATAGACTAGAATAGTAATTTCGAATAAATTTTAAAAGCATGTTTTATACTCTTAGCACACAAGGCACTGGTTTCTCTGTGACGTGGCGCGCTGTAGAATTGACAGGATGCCCATCACAGACGTTTACATCTAAGGAAGGGATTCTTCGCAGTCCCAACTACCCGCACTTTCTGCTGCCAAATCTGGATTGCACCATTGATGTACTTGCTCCTGCCGGTGAGTATGCGTTTACTTTGAAAATTTTCCTATTAGTTGTGGGGTTGATGTTAGCCAAATATTATGACTTGTTATAATAATTATAAAATAAAAGTTCAATTGTGTTATATTTCTGTGCAATAGGTAACCATATTTGACCCCCTTTTTTTCTGTGCGGTAATCCCCTCGGATACCCTCGAACCGACCAAAAACCGTACGCCGTCTCGGGTACCCGGTTCCAGTTGCCGCACCAGGAACAAGGTGTACCCTAGAAAGGATATCCCTGGTAAAAAATCGACCCCTAATAGTAGTGGGTTTCTTACTGGCCCTTTAAACACTTGCTACATAGGTAGTGGTAATCCCGCTTATACCTGAAGAAACCCTAGTGACCTTACTCACAAGTATAAAGACAGACAGAAAGAAGACAGACAGACTTCAGAAGAAATTGGATCTATCTAGCAAATAAGAGTTCCAATCAGTACTATTTATAGGCATCGACAACCTTTTATGTGCATTTTTGCCAAATACTGTAATAAAATTATGAAAATTCTTCTCAAAACCATTTTTTTACTCCACAGGCAAACGTGTTTTCCTGAACATCAGTCACTTCGACTTCGGCTATGGTGTGTTTGATAAGGGTGTTCCTATCAACGTAACGGATTCCATTCCCGAAGACTCCTTTATTGACGTACAAATAGACCTGCAGAATCTTCCCATAAGACCATTTCTGAACCCCAATATATTAACAAATGGACTATTTGTGTCCCAATCAGAGATATTGAGGCTCAGGATCAAAACTGGAGAGAATGTGACAGGGCAAGGATTCTTGGCGCATTTTAAAACAAGTGAGTGTTTCTTTCTCATTATTTATGTGTTTTATATTATTTCAAGTAGAAATGTAGGGCTGAATTGTAGTTTTGAGACCCTGTGAATATAATCAATGTTGAAAAGCTGAGGTGCATTCCCACTCTAAGAATTTGTCTAGAAAGCTTTTTATTTATTATAGCCAGCCAGCTATTGGTTGTTTTAACATTTCCTTAAAACCGGAGGAACAACCGTTGTGAAAAAAATCTTTGCTTTTTGTAATAGTATATTCTTGTTTAAGACATCTGAATCGGTTACGGAGGATTATGAACCCTGGTTCGAGTTAGTAAAATATTAAATGAATACTCCACTCTGTCTAGTAAGCTACCTGAACGCGTCGCACGTGGTGGAAGTGTCAGCGGGGGGGTCAGGTCGCCTGGCAGCGCCGAACTGGCCTCAGCGCGCACCGACTCGCTCGGCACTCCGAACCCGCGTTGTGGCGCCGCACCACAACACGCTCTCGCTCGCCTTCACCGCCACCACCCTCGCCACCAGCGATCATGACTGGCCCTGTGGGCAGGACAATGGTTGGATAAAGGTTAAATGCAGTTCTACCAACATTTCTTACACAAATATTTTATCAGATCTATGTTCTTTTCTTCGTTCTTAACCTGACGTGACTTAAGCTGTAAGATTTGAAGAGCTACTGCAATTTTGAAAAGATTAATTTTTGTTCATAAACAACATCCTCTTAACTAATCTATTTGCAAACCTTATTTTTTATGACTTGACTATTTATATACATATTGCAGGTCAAAGACAGCTACACAGACAACAACGGCACAGAATGGACCTTGTGTAGCGTGGAGAGGAGCAAACGTAAGGTGGAGCCTCGAGCACCTCTCGTCATCAACTCCTACTTGCATTCACTGACTGTCACACAACACACTGGACAGAACGGTGTCAATATGGATGTCCTGCTCATCGTTCATAATGGTAACTTTAATACTCACATTTTATTTTTAGTTCAAGATTTTTATCTAATGCAGAAATTTTCGAAAACTCCATCAATATTATTCAGTTTCCAAATAAGTTTATCACTTTTCTCGTAATTGTTTCTATAACTGTAGATTATGTGTGTATGAGTTACAGTAATCCTTAAGTGATCATCCCACCATCCAATTCAGAATCGTTGATTTTTTACTCATTTTTATTACGTCACAATGCCGATACTAATTTTAAAATATGTTTCAGATCCCGAGTATCACAGCAAAGTACTAATGTTATCTGAAGAGACGAGCTTGGAGTCTTGCTATCCCAATCCCTGTCTACACAATGGACGATGTACAAAAGCTGACTCGAAAAACTTTTGTCATTGTGCTGGATATTACACTGGTATGACTTCAAGTAAAAGTTCTTATAAGTTTTTTATAATATGAATTAGCACTATCTTTTTAAAAATCTAAGATCTTGAAGGTGGAACCTCCTCAGTTATCTTTCACTTTATCAATCCAATCCATCCATTTTTTACATCTCTAGCCTTTTTCTTCCCTTTTGATCATTTCCATATTTTGTAACCGAAAAAAATCTTAAGAAAAATTGACCATAGGACCAGCAACTACTGGTACTGATTCGTGAAATGAAATTCCTTGCGCTATTAACATAAATCATAAGTTCATAACACAAACTGTACGCCTGCGGTTGAACTAGCGTAATCAACTTGCTTGGACGTTAATAGTATAAGGATATAATCTGTTACTGCCACCTTATTACAAATAATGAATACTAGCTTAAATCCCAGGTATATTTTGCCTGGTGACCGCATGCGAGCGCTCTCCGTGCGCGTACGGGAACTGTTCGCTGGTGTCGAGCGAAGGCAGCGAGGCGGGCGAGGCGTTCGTGTGCGTGTGCGCGCGCGGCTGGCGCGGGCGGCGCTGCGCCGAGCGAGTGCGCGCCTGCGCCGCCAAGCCCTGCAACAACCGCGGCGCTTGCTCCGAAAGGGATGGGGCATTTCTTTGCCAGTGTAACCCCTCCTGGAAGGGGAAGAGGTATTATCGAATCTCCAAATTCATCATAGTTAACCTGACTTCTCAACCTAAATGATTGACAAAATCTATGCTAAAGGGAACAAAACCGCGGTCAAAAGAAATAATTTTGAATTAATTTTAGGTTTTACATTTATTTTGCCAAATAACTTCAACCCTGTTAAATCTTCTTCTTCATGTAAGTGTTCGCTACTGACTGTTTTAACATTGAATTTCATCTATTATAACAGCTATTCATATTTTTAGTGTAAGTTGTGTTTTCTAAATGTGATGAAGTATTCTTCACCAGATGCGAAATTCCGAATCCAACACCGAATATCATCGGACTTGGCCAACGCATGCTACAGGAGCCGTTCTGGCTCGGTCTGATCGCAGTGTTTTTAGTGCTTGGTATGATCGGGCTCGTGTGGTGCGCCAAGCGCCACTTCCCGGAGAAGATCGAGAAACTGCTTGCTGAGGAAGCTGATCGTTGCGCGAGACGTAAGTACCTCAATCATAAGAATGGACGATATTTTTTTAGGCCATATCCTTTCTTCTTTATGACGACGTCAAATTCTACAAATTAAACGTTGCATTACAAGTGGGAAAAAAATATTGTATGTTTTAGAAAATGTATGCGACAATAATTGTTTTTAACTTTCAAGACTACTACAGGTTCTAATATGTTTCTTATTCTCACTAAAAAATGCTGAATAATTTCTTTAAAATCTAAATATTTTTGTTTAAACTCGATTATTTTTGTGTTAGCCTAATTCTTCAGAAAATTAATACTCCGAATTTGCTGTTGACTTAGAGCTCGAAAAAGTGTTGTACAGAAATCATTTTTTGTGTTTTAAAAACTACATATAAATCATGACAATATTCGTAAAATGTGTTCCTGATATGTTCCTGCCTTTTTTGTTTAGCGGATATATCAATCGGATTACAGAGATAGTTACAATCAAGTCCCGATTCATGACTTATACATATACTAGTCACGAAAGTATAAAAACAATTATCACTAAACATTTATACAATATACAAATACTATTTACTGCCCCTTCATTGACTAATAAAGTCCATATTTAAGTTAAATGATTCGATTTGTAGTTCAAACCAAACCAATAAAGGATTAACCATATTAGGCCAATATTTGGTCCAAGAATATAAAAATGTTTTCCTTCATAAGCACACTTTCAATACTTTAAAACCAGCTTGCCACTATCACAATTAATGGACGCGGGTCTATTGAAGGCTTATTATATCATCCAATATGTGATCTGGAAATTGGTTTGGTCTAGGAAATAATAAATATTGCCCGGTATGCCAACAATGCGCCATAGTGGCGGTGGATATGTGGACGATGGTAGTACAAGATAAATCTTTGGATAAAGACGGATTCGTGTTTATCGCTAAGTGTTAGCAGAATGCTATCGCTACTTCCTCGAAGTGGCAATACACTGAGTTAACAATTTTTGACTCATGCAGAGGTATTTTTTCCTAATGATAAATTTGATTCTTCCTATTATCATGTCACCAATATCAATATGTATGAGTTTAAAAATATGTTTTCTTTTAATTACTCTTTTTTCTGTTCTTACTTTATTTCTTAGTATAAATGACTCATCAGTTACTATTAATTAATCCAGTTTAGAAATAAACATTCCTTGGTCAAAATGATGAAAAATAGACCCCGTTTAAATCCTATAAGTTGTATTCGTAACAAATGTGTTGAATAAAAACGTGTAATATGATAAAAAAAAAACATGATAAAAAGGTGGCTTTGTCAGAAGAGCCTGGTAAACTCTGAAACAGATTATAATAGTACTTATAGGAGATATTATATATGGGGAGAGGACTATGGTATTACATTAGTGGGTGATAGTGTTTCAACTGTTTTACAAGATTTGCTAGCTTAGTACCATGAATTTAACAATACGCAGATTCCAATGGGAATTTGTCTGTGCTGTGCCTATTAAGAGTACGAATAAACGAAAAGGTCATCAACTTACACTATCGTAAAATAAATATTTTATAAAAAGCATAATCTGACAATAGAACAATGTTTTTTGGATGATATAATAGGCCTTTAACTTATTGGACCAGGAGAAGAAAGCATACTTGTAACTCACAGATCAGTAACGCTTTGTTATAACATTTTGTCAGATTGTTTCCGCTATACTCATGTATTTTTTCGATAAACGCACTGTCTCTGGGATGGTAAGGACACGTTTTGCGTAATTTTACATTTTCCTTCTTTTGACTTCTTGTCTTCTATGTTTTGTGACAGCTCCAGAAACTGTGCGTTTTTATAGATTGTAAATATTATCGAGACTGATGCATGTATTGATTTAGATAATTGCGTGTCGATAGATGCATTATATTGCCATGTTTCTGGAGTCTGTCGTGATACGGTTCTTTTAACTTTATCCAATCACTTTGCAATTTGTTTGTCGTTCAAGTGTTCAATGTGTAGAGCCGTCATTTTCGTTCACTAGATCGTCAAGTTAAAGTAACCGTGTCAATTGTGATGTCGAAAGGATTGCCAGAAGTTATTATCCAGACGGAAATAAATTGAATATATAATTGCTTAGAACATATCCCAATGAGACAATGTGACATAATAATATAGTCTATTTCATATCAGACTGGGACCGACTGACGGAAAAGACTATCATTGTCATCCAAATTAAGTAGACGACCGGTGTCAAAAGAATGTCTGGCAATCCTATATGTGTGGGGGCTAGCTCCTCGAGTGGGGGTCGGGGGCTCGCGGCGCTACGCGGCGGTGCCGACGGACGATGCGTGACGTCAGCGTGGGAGTGACGTCAGCGCGGGACTGACGCTGCGCTTGTCCACAGCGCCGCACGACGCGCCGCACCGCACGCTGCTCACGCGGCTCACGCGCGGTATCCGCAAGCCGTCGGTGTCGGGGCTCGCGCATCCGCGAGCCGCGCGCACCTTTAGCTTGGACGATCTGTTAAAGCCGCCGCCCGGACGTAAGGAGCGACCCGCGACCGTTCCGCGCGCTCCGCACCGCATTGCCGCGATATCATACTGACTCTCACCACTATAATTTGTAGACTTCCATCTAGATTTCTACTTATCATGTTATACATTATCTTCTCTTGAATTTCTTTGATTTCAGAAGAATTATATGGGAATTCCAAATTTTCAATATTGACATTGTGTCCTTTAAAGTGACAGCTTAATCGTTTTTTTTTCTTCATAACATACTATGCTACTTTACCTGAAAGCACAAGAGGAAAAAGGAGAACTACCTCATAATCATTTTGGAACAATTTAATTTAAAAAAATGATACCAAAATTCGTAAAATAGAACGTACTCTTGCAGTAAATTACAATGAGCGATATTTATTTGCTGGCTTTAAAGATTACGCAACTAAAATAATAAATATAAGTTCATTTGTTTTCACCGACACTCACACTTAAAATTGGTTTCTCTTAGCCACATTGTCTCCCATACTTAACAACCACAAAACGAAGAAGAACAATCCAAATTTGTAATTATTTGTTGCAAGAAACAGGGATTTACAGAAAAGTTATTTTTTAATTTTTATTTGCTCAATCATACAGAATCGTACATGTATTGAACATCTTGCGGAGCGCGCGGAGATCGGAGCTCGGATTTGCACTGGATGTGTCCCCCGCTGTGAATGAAATTTCTATGTGGAATGCTAAACGACCAATATAATTTGGCCCCGCTACTCTCGTTCTTACTTCTACTTTAATGTGTGCACCCCTGATAGCACAAACACCTTTTCTAATGTAGCCGCTCCTTCCTTCGTTGACACCTTTTTAGATCGTCCAACTAATTCTGCCTCTGTATTGTCAATAAAATTCGTTATTGATCTTTTCTGAAATACTATGCTATATTTTTAAACTTTAAACTTTGATCAATATTATTGACAATTCAAAGGCATTTTTATGTATGTGAATGTCGCTAGCATGCTGTCATAGACATTGTTGTGTGTTTTGAAAACATTTCAATATATTAAAATTATCATTTTTAAAATTCTTCCATAATAACTAATAACAAAACACTGCCTTATAAATACATTGAAACCTAGTGTTTTGTTTTCTTTTCTATAGCTTTCAATGTAGCTTTTAAATTACTGTTTTTAACTACACAAATTGACAGATCAACATCTACATTTTAACTTCGTGAACATACACTTCAACTGATAAATACAATTGGCACAACCTAAATTTATTAATGAGTAGCACTTACCCTTAATAATTGGCTTCTTTAGTATGCACTGGCTGCGGCCCGAGGAATGATGATGATCTCTCAGACAGTAACAGTCGTAATTCATTGTTAAATTCCCTTTTTCAAATACTCTAAATATTGTTGCTTTTGTCATAAACATTCGATGTCGTCGCTTTTCATTATTCTATTTTACACAATAATTTGGTTCATAGAAACTTTTTTATACAGGAACGCCATCACCGCGTAAAAAAAGGAATAATTCTACACCAACTAAAAAAAATGCTGCAGAGAAAAAGCAAATTTTACAACAACTTATAAGTCCGGCAACCGCCAACGATCATTCAAAGAAAATAACAATGGGAGAACTTATACAAATGTCTGAGAAAAGAACCTTGAGTACAGTTGAAAGTGCACCGGCGTTTGTTGATTACGGAAATGAAAATAAAGAAACATCGTTTGCAAGCGAAGCGTCGACGCCGTCAACATCTCCTTCCATGAGACATATTTCGGATCCTAAGCTAGAGAAGAAAGTTACTTTCGCCCGATTATTGAACAAAGTATCAGCAGAAATGAGCTCAAGTTCTGATGTTGATATGGTTAACACTATAGCGATACCAATGGCAGTCATAGCTGATAAAGGAATAAGAGCTAAAGCATCCAGTACTCCACCGTCACCAGGAGTCGAAATAAGATCACCTCACAGCACATCAAGTAATCAAGGAAGCGACTCAATGTCTAGTTTAGACCTGACACTGGCTAATGCAGCTTTAAAGAAATATTCGAGGTTCGTGAAAACAATCAAACAAGAAAATCATTCTGCAAATATAATTTCCAATATATTGATGGGTATTTTTTCAGGACTTCAAAGATTTCGAGTGCGGACTCTATCTTGGCTATGTTCCGCAACTTTTCGTCGTCTTCTGCAGCAATAGTATCTCGGGCATCGTCAGGCGGGTTCTCTGTGTCTAGTACACCTTCGGCATCATCACCGCAAGATGACTCAGTGGACGCCGATGACATATCACTCGCTTCATCCCACATCCCTTCACTGGCACCAGATTCACCAGTAACTAGACCGCACAATACTATTGAGATTCAGGTGACTTTTCTTTTTAAATATACTAAGACTTGTAGTTAAATATGAATTATATTATGTTCGATCGTTGGTTTCATTCCCGCCTTGTCTCAAAAACAGCTTTTGTAAAGTATTTCTACAAAAATTCTCTCTCTCTCTCTCTTTTTCGCAGGTTCTGGATCCGCTAAGCGCACACAAATCGTCTTCATCAGGCAGTAACTTACTTCACCCTCCTTCTATTCTCTTAGAAGTTCCTAGTGGCATCAACAAATGCCTTTCACCCATCCGAGAATTACCTACGCCTTTGCCCACTCCTCTTCCCACACCTTTGCCCACTCCGTTGCCATCGCCTCGAATGCCCAGAGCCAGCACAGAAATTGACGCAAAGTGTGAGACCACGGGTGCTTGTGTATCTCCCAGTGAGGATGAACTGGATGAAATTAGGAGTGAATCCAAGATGGAGCGACAGACATCTGGGTTAATGTTGAAGGTACATTATTTTCAACCGATTAAATGAGTAAGAAACTTTTTTTCTATTCAAGTAAGCTTATGTGTCTGAATTAAAATTAGACCTCATCAATACATTTATTCACATTTTTCGAAATTACACTTGCACGACGTGTAAGAACTCTTACATATTGGACAAATATACTCTCAAAACACACCATTTTAAATGAACATTGTTTATATTACAGTTACGCCAACAGCACATCAGCACAGAAACGCCGACACCATCCACGCATGTAACAGACTCTCCCAGCCCTAGCTTCACTCACAGCCAGGACTCCGAGCGAGAGCTGTCCTCCCCTTCCATACCGCCAGCCGGTCTCAGTGTCCCCGTGCTTATGATAGAGCGGCCTTCTCCTGGCTCCCCGCCACCCCGCCGCACTCCTCCGCACCTAGATTTCCAACCGCCTCCCCTCATCACCGTTACATACAACGCCAGCGAGGAGTCCGATGAACCGCTATCTCCCCGGCCACCCCCGCCCTCAGCCAACATGTGTTACCTCAGCCCTTTCTCCATGTCTGCGCGAGGAGAACGTGCTCCATCAGAGTCCAACCTCTCGTCGTCAGGGTACAGCTCCATGGCCAGCCCGGGACCCTCGCGCTGTGGTTCCAGCAACCCTCTCTGCCCGTCTGAGATGGAAGACCCTGGTTCCGGTGGTGGCCCCTCCTGCTTCATGTCCAGACGGCGCCCACTCATGAAGACCAACTCTAGCCCAGCCGCTTCCAACGACGACAGTAAGGAACGTAGGCGCGGCCGCTCTGACTCCGAGACGCTATCCGATGATCCCTTGTTAGAGTCCAACGACGAAGGCATAGGCACGGATGAGAGAGTGGACGACGTACCTTCCAGTGCGAAAGAGATGGAACTAGTCGCGTTGAAAGAGACTTTGGAAGTGCCGCAAGCGACCCTCTGCTCCCCTAGCGGAGTTACCAAATGCTCTATAGTTAAATGTATAAGTGTAGAGAGAGGACTAGATGAGAAGGCTTGTCTGAGGCCACCGACTTTGTTATCAGAGGGTAGTAGACCCTTGAGTCCTGTCAGTTCGAGGAGTGAGAGTCCGCTGAGCGACAAGACCGGTCTGGGAAGATTCTCACCTCAATTTTACGGTCGACAACTGCCGTTTACAGATTCCGATGGGTTGTACGACTTCCCGAGTTCTGAATGCGTCAAAGGCGCAAACAAGTCGGCCGGAAACTGTCAGAAGAAAAGTGGGCGGAAGCGGGATAGGCGGACGGCGCGGACGGCGTCGCATGACGTAGCGGGTGGCGCGGCGGGACAGGTCAAGTCCACGCTGCCACACATGCCTCATTCCATGCACAATTTATTAGAGGTCAGTATGATGACGTCGCATTCGACAAACTTTGCAGACCTCAGAGATAGCAATTGTTAATTTTAAAGTATGAAAATAACGAAAACATCTATAAATCATTAGACTTACGTAACAGTACTTTTTGATTTAGAACTCGTTTCTGACTATAACCTATTTCATGATTTTCACGTTTTAAGTAAGACTGTGCCGCAGGTACCCGGCAGTCGTGAGGGGGCTGTGCGTGGGCGTAAGGGAGGGCGGCGCCGTTCACGCTCGCAGGCCCCGGCGCCAGCCTACTCCTCGTCGTCGGAGGACTCCGTGTCTAACGCCAGTGTTGCCAGCATAGCCTCCGCGAGGGAACTCAGGCTGCCGGATATGGAGTTGCAAGTGCAGGTACGGCAGTAAACAATACAGTATGTTGTCGTTACTGTGCAGCATCGGTGTTTTGTAAAAGTGTCTAGAAATTATTAAAGTAACACACGATGACAAGTCTACTGATGTCATCAATTATTTTTATTTTAAATTCACGAATATTGCTAATTTGATTATAAATTAATAGTAAGTGATTTTATTGTTCATGTGTGATGTTGTTCTTGGTTCCGAAAAATTTAGAGACGGTAAATCCGTCGGTTCTCTCGTCCTTTCACAAAATAGAGTATCAGATATGCGGTTAACAGAACAGACCAAAATATTATCTACCTTGGTAGATCTTTAGTGGAAATCTACTTCTTGCCAAAACAGCAAGGTTACCGCTTATTTAGCCCAGATGCACAGCAAGGAGAAATTTTACGTAAGGGACTTGTATCTCTTACTATATTAAAATCAATCAAAGTGTTTTTAATAATCAAATTAGCAAATTAATTAAAATGCACACTGAATTTAACAAGATCACATTTTTCTTATTCAGATCTACGACACCAAATGCAATATTAGATCCAAGATTATTTTTTTTTTGATATTCCAATCTCTCACTATGTTTCTGCACTTAAAGACGATTTAAAATATATTTTCTTTTCTTATCTGACTCACGCTGTATTTTATGTTCAATAAATACAATTAATTTTCCAGCATTATAATGTGTTTAGCTTCTTATGATAATTTAAGTTCTAGTCGATGCTATGTGTTGATTATTTTCAGCTAAGTGAGTCGATGCGCTCGCGGAAACCGCTCCGGAGACAAAAATGCCGTAGCTCTGAGGTGATTGTAGCATCAACACAATTACCTTATTTTTCTGTTATTGCTTATGAGGTCATGAACTTTATTTTTCTTCTATAAACATACATAAAATTGTACAAGGTATTAATGAACTGCACGTAAGCTAGTATTAGGACACCGTTTTATTTCATTTATTGTCTTTTTAAATGTGTATATGGACTGTTGTTATATCAAAAGAATTTATATGTACCATCCATTAGTAGTTTTTACATAATATAGATTATAGGTCTTGTCTCATTTAGGTCTCATCTTAGAAAAAATAAACCTAAATTTTCATAGAGGAATATATCATAATATATACTACTTCATAACCACAAATATAATTATAGAGGCATGGTATTAAAAGCTGGATGGTTCAATATTGAAATTAATTTAGTGTGACTTACATTTATTGCATTATTATTTTCCAGGATACGTCGTCCAAAATATCTTCAAGTTTAGACTTAACGGAGGACTCAAGGAAACCAGTTAAAGTTAATAAATTAAGGACCATTAGTAACCAGATTAGGTATGTCCCGTATGTATCCTAAATAAATTATTAATTTGATTAGGCTCATGTTGTCATATTTAAAATTTAAAAACTAAAATTCATTCCTTTTATATATTTTTTCCGTTTGCAGATTTCTGCGACGCCTAGAGCGCAGTCTAAAAATGAAAGAAAGTTATCCTGCTCTGTCTGATGATGAGGGCGACGAGTCTTCAAGCGTCACTTCACCTTTACTTCAGGGACGAAAAGATTTAGGTCTACTGCCTAGCCATGCGATATCAGCACCCTTACTTAGTGCAGTAAGGCCTAAAATTACTAGACAAAGACGATACGATAGATCGTTGATAAGTGAAGACACGAGGACTTTGAACACAGCTGCGGCGCAAGACAATTCTGACTGAATTTTTAAACTTATTTATTGTTAGGCCAGTGACATTTCAACATTTTTCAAAGACGTTCTACGACAGCGAATTTGATAACGGACAACCACAACGACATTTCGTGTTAGTTGACGTAAGGTGTCATTTCACAGCAGCTGTCAAATTGACATAAGTATACAAGATTCTAATCTAATGTGATATATTAAACTAAGTAACACGAACTGTAGTGAGTTTTTTGAATAGTTGTAATGTTAAAAAGTTTTGATTTATAAAATTTTCTGTTGGTGTTTATTATAACGTAACGATACGTAACGTAACGATAGCTTCATGTTGTACATAACTTTCTCAATAGCAATAACTTATTTGTAGAAACTTTTGTAGATCAAAATATTTTACTGTAAGTAATGTTAGAGTGTCGTACTGTAACGTAGAAACACAACATGTCGCCGCAATCAATTTATTACATTGTATAGATTTATTGGAGTATCTAGTATGTTTTATAAATGATTAATTTTGCTTCATTTGTAGATTTCATTATAAAATACTATGTATATAATGCTTTTTGTAAATATATTAAACGTATTGCTCAAATGCATATTTTGTGAAATCGTTTTTTGCGCACTTTTTGCTATATTGTAAATAAATAATATGTAACTTATTTATTATTGTAAATATTGGGATTCGAGAGAACTCTTTTCTTTTCTTGACAAAAGTAAATACTTGTAAAATTCTCTAGTTTGTAAGTATAAAACAAAATGAAAGGCCCAAAAAAAATCTGTATACCAAATGCACAATTACTACTTAAATAAAACTATATTAAATACATATGAACTTAAGCACCCATACTATAAGATATATATGATATCGTGTACTAAATATATACCTACTGAAGCACCAATAGATTAGTGGATTGCATTGTGATCTAGATAAATCTTCATGAAAGGCTCATGTAGTTGTCTTTGCCTTCATTATTTTTAACGCACATTTCATTTGAGGCCAACATTGTAATGTTGCCTATATTCAGTAGTTACGTAGTTCAATTAACCTTAAATAGTAAAAAAAAAACAAAATTAAAACAAGCCTTAGTGATAATCAAAATATCTACCTTATTCGTATTCAACTTTCCCTCCCATTAGCTATTTAATTTCGAGGTATTTAGTGATTAGTACAAATTCACTAGATGCTTAAATACAGTTCCAGCAATAATTTTATGTGATTCGACTGTACAAAGACTGACATTGTTCGTGCACTAACAAAACTTAGATGTCTGTCTATTTATGTTTCTGTGTCTATTGTATTTACTGTAACTATGTAAGTAAGTCTTTGTATTCGATGTTTTTTTCTTCTTTTTTTAGTAATAACTCTTTGTTCTTCTAATATCAGTTTCATAAGTGGCCATAGATAAAATTATTTTATAAATAAAGTAGTTTACTACTATTTTGTTAAATAAAATGCGAGTATGTTTATTACATATTCTAAATTTAACGTATTAAACATCAACGTATAGGGTATTTCGTGAAACGTGTTACAAATGTGATAATGAACCAAGAGGTCTTAGTTTTAATGAGAAGTTTCCAGAAACATTGAAGTACCTTATCGACGTTCAGAAAACTAAAACATTAATTGTAGTCTTTCCGTGTTTAAATTACCTATTTATTGTTTAGAACGCGTCTAATGTAAAATAGTATAACTAAAATTTATGAAAAATAATGGCCTGTTCATTGAGACTGATTTTCTAAAACTTAACTCTTAAAATGTTGCCTATCTGTTTCTCGCTCGATCGGAGTATGAATGTGTCTCTTCTTTTTTCTTTGTCTATGGTTTATCACTCGAAATCCCGAGATCTTTGGAGAAGATCTACGTTCCGTGCCTTCGAGTCTTAAAGTATGTAGGTATGGACACATGGTCATACTTTTTATATGCATTAACCACTATTTCTACCAGTGCCATATTTAATATTGCCATTTCAAAGAATTTGATAAATAAAGAATTAACTATATATGACCAGATAATTTATCATTGTTTAATTTTATGATACAGGCATTGAAACAGTGACCATTTGCAAATAGAAAAATCGAGTTTAGACCTTCGTGAGAGCACCCAATTATTGTAAGCAATACGTTATGATAATTAGTAATATAAAAATATTGTAATATTAAAAGTAAAATTAAAAAAAAAATACTGTGATTTTGAAAGTGCAGCTCAAGTGCCGTTTAGATGTTGTCGAAATGAAAAATATATATAATTATTTTCAAATTAATATCTTTCATAATATTTAACAAAATTTTAATACCCTAACAAAAATAATGAGTTATCATTTATTAAATAAAAAGATATTAATTTGAAGATAATTAATTAATACACATTTATTGTATGCGTTGGACTTTTTTCTGTTAGTCGGTTTTGTCATTAACACCGCTACATAGAAATTGACATTTAATTCACAACTTAAATTATTCACAGAATTTAAAAAGTCTTATGATGTAAATTTACCTTAATTATTATATGTATAAGCATTAATAAGTTAAGTGTTGAAAGAGCACTTAAAAATTTAAACTATTTTGAAATTCATTTAATGTAAGTTTGATTTTACAATTATTTTTTATATTACCGGCTTCATTTGTAAAATAGATAAACCGTGATAGATAAGCACTGTCCGAGAGGGGGTTATAGGGGGTTATAGTTATACGCGAAAGAAAATATGCACGGGATATGCAGCGCTGAACATTGTATTAATTGCCCATTAGTACAATGTTCAGGGCTGCATATCCCGGCTAACCAGCTTCAAGATAGTTCGGATATCGTTTATCCGGGAAAACAGTTATTAGTTTCACCTGTATGGTTGGGAGGCTTATGTATATACATAAGCCTCCCAACATTGAATTAAATAATCATTTTTTTCGTGTATGTCACACACTTCATCCACAGCCTTTAATAGGCCACTGCTGGACATAAGAAAGGAGGTTTTGGCCTACTATACCACCCTGACCAGACGGGTTGTGTCAAGTTTTCCTTCTCTCTGCAGTGCTTTTGTTCTGCGTACTTTTCTGCCTTAGTCGGCTCTTACGAAACCCACGGGATGAATAGGGGTGGTGACACTCGGTATTCTTAATCCGTCAACACACGGACCCAGTATGTCACACAATTAAATCGTCGATATGTGTACATAAACTGTCACAGCTGTCACAGCGTAGAAAACAATACAATCATTGGTTATAAAGTTGGTATTGTCAGATGTGTTGGCAGACCAGCATGGTTTTGTTCGCACACCGGAGTCACCAGACGTTTTAGTAGTTTAGTATGGCAACACTCCGTCTAGTCATGTAAATGGTCTAAGAAACTTTATTCTAACTTCACCATTTGCGAACAGATTCCAATAAAAAAACTCTTGTATAAGTTTATACTCAATGTTGATTCAAATGATAAATTTGAAGAAAATATTCAAGCTCTATTCTAAGAGCGGAAAATTGAATAATTTTACTCATGCGACATATTACAAATGCGACTAAATCACGATAAATTGCATTTATCATGATTTAGTTGCATTGGAGTCGGAAAAACTACTATTTCAGAATTAATTATTAAATTTGGTAATACTCATTTCTAAATATATTGGAATTCAAATGTCTACATTCGCTTTATGATCCGAAAATGTTTAGATATGCCTGTGTAGTCGGTTAAATTGACGTTTTGAGATAATCATATATAAAGGACATGGTACTTGATTTCACTAGAAATACGTGAGTTGTTCCTTACAAATCGCAGCATAATTTACAGAATAAATGCATCAGTATTTTTTCTTTATGCGCATTCGAAGTTGATTGATATGAAGTCGGTTTTCCAGATGTTTTTGCTTTTACACAGTAGAAAAGAGTCGGGGGTACGGCTGACTCTTTAGAATACGGCAATGACAGGACGGGGGTAACTGACTAGACGAAAAGTGCCTGAGAAGGACGGAGATAGTACCCATATTCATATACCTTATATTAATGTTTTTCTTTGATAATTTAGTCCTGAATCGTTCAGTACGATGTCATTCACAACTAACTTCATGTCGGTCATCTTGAATGTAAGTATTGTTAACTCATAATTATCAGTCGATTATTAAACCTGTAACATTTATTAAAATATTTTGGCGATTATAGAAAATTTATCCTAAAGAGAACTAAAACTGCCTACATAGTGTTTTAAGTTTACTGTTAGAAACAGCTTACATGGAAAAATAATATGGCAACACATCGTGTGTTCGATTGCCCTGATTATTTTTTAAGATTTTTTTACCAACATTATTGTACCTACTTTTTTGGTAAATCAACAATATATACAAGTACTATGTCCTCAAAAAATAACATAAACAAATAGAAAAATAAAAAAAGGAATTATTTTGACGGGATACGATGTGACACCTCGAAACTACTATTTTTGGTAAAACCAAATTTCTGTGCAACATTTTGTTATGTTTATAAATTGAAAATGTTTTCTGTTTCATTAATAAAGCATATATAACAAATGTGTATTGCACCCATAGAGATTTAATTATAGAGAGATTACGGGTACAGCTGCTTATTTGGAAGCGATACAGGCAACGGGAGAGATGGATGCCCGATAGTTCCCTCTGTCTTTGTTTAGCTAAGCTTCGATTGGCTATCGTGAAGTGGGCATAGTTTTGATCATAGAACAGGCGAGATTAGAAATTTCCCCAGCCAACTACAGAGCTCGACTAGAAAGAGATAGAGGGAACTATCTATTAACCATCTGTCTCGTTGGCTGTATTGCAAGCCTCTGGTTCACTCCATGCTTATATCTCTATGATTGTACCTCCTTTGTAAAACAGTATTTGTGTTTTCTTAATAGTGTAAAGTTTGAAAATACGAGGTGTCATATATAGACCGAAGAAATGGCTTATTTTATGTTTTATTTTCATGCGATAGTTACGCAATAACAAGTGAATATCAAATATAGGTTATTATTTATAATTTAATGTTCAATATAAGTCACATCATTCGTAATGTTTTCATTACTGGTTGAATATTTCTAACACTAAGTGACTCATGTACATAATATGTTTTACACAATACGCATAATAATTTAAGGTGTATATTCAATATATTATCGTCTTATTCACAATGTAAATTATAACGGTAAATAAATTTTGCTTGTTAAAAACAATGTGTATTTTTAAACATACATACATGAATCCACATGCCAGCTGATGTCCTTTTGTTTGTTGACGGAGTGGAAAATCCCTTCGGATCTCCGGCTCCTTGGGGATTTTGGGGATATAGGAGCCAGGAGTATGTGGTGATTCCACTAAAAACCACTCCGACGGCCAGCCTTAGGCGCCCTGCTCTGGGGAGAACCCGGGCCATGTGATTTCAGGTCCCCCAGATCGACGCCGCACCTAGCTAGGTCCCATCTCAGGGGCCAGCTGATGTCCTAGTAAACTTTTCCAATGGCAGGACGGACATGCCGCACCCTTATTACAACGCTTACTAAATTCCGCAGTACTATACAAAATGCTTTTTAAAAGGTACTTTATTTGATTCTATCTGTTTTTGCCAAAACCTACTTGTATAATTTAGTATAAGCATACCTAAAATAATTATTGTTTATAGCACATGAAGTGCTTACCTATAAGTAATAGGGAATATGCACGTGACACCAAAATGAACAAAATATTTTTATTTGTAATTTTTATTGCTAAAAAAAGATACCCATACAATTATTTTTGAAATTTATTATAATTTAATAGTGAAATTTAATCATCAAAAATGGGCTTTTTTAAGATTCCCTCGCAAATTTCTAAAACGAAACGCTATTGGTTGAATAAAACGTGACGTCAACCTACACTGTCAAGAGTGTCAACAAGTTGTGTGTATTTGTAATATTTGATTTCTGGTGATTATTTGTTTCATTTTAAGTTAATAGCTAATACGTTTTCAATGTTAAATTATTAAATTCCCGTGTAGAGAGACTCAACACAATGACTGAATATACTTTGTCAGGTGCAGTTTTGATATTATTTGGGCACAAAGGAACGGCACAATATATAATAAGTTTTTATTGGCTTTCCATGGTAATAAGTTAATTTTTATCACTCACTTTTTAACTTTCAGAAACTTTGTGAACTTCACTCCGTTGTTGACATCGAATTCGTCTGCAAGTGTAATCTGACGTCACAAAAAAAGCGCGCCAAAATGTGGCGCGCTTTTTTTGTGTTCAAATTGCCCCAAAATGATAGTTATTTCGGATGTGTTATATTTATTTTTGGTAATGTAATAACTAGTAGAATCGTTAAAAAAAAATAAAAAAATACATGCATATTCCCTATTGTAACCCTATGCCACTTCCTACTCATTTTAATATGTCTTTAAAATAATAACCAGTGTATACAATTGTTGGTGAGCCAATTAAATAAATAAATAATAATATATCTATAAGTCAAAATTTTTGTGAAGTGTGATTTTCAATGCTAAGGGTACAAAATGAAATTCTCTCATTCGCTGAAAGAAAAAGGATAATAATGACTCGGTAAATATGTGTACCTCTCCCGCTCGTCACCCGTTTTTAGTGTTACTGCTTTTGACCACAAGCAGTAACGTGTCCATATTTTCCGAAAACGAACCGTCTAAACTTTGTTCTATTCGTGTTTGTGCAAAAAAAACAGGTGAGTTTTGTTCGAAACTTTTTATATTACATAGGACAATTTATAGTTGTGCCTTTATATTATGCAATTTTGAGTAAATTTTTGGGTCTAAATCATATTTGATCGCTAAATTGCTAAAAAGTGAAAATGTTTTGTTCTACTATATGGGCTTGTGTTTTTTCAATCACTTGTAATTTATGGATTTTTTCATGGTTATTTATAGTATAGTTATCAAAAAATAAATCTGCAAAATTTCACATTTATATCTTAAATAATAAACATTTTATTCGAAAAATAAGCTGGAACGTAAGAATCCAGAATCTGTAAACGGGATTTCCCAAAAAAAACCACTTTTCTGTATTATGCCTTTGTATTACTAAGGGTGCGATATGGTATCATTCGTCGAAGCCATGTTTTGGCACTTTAGGCCGGCTACACACGGCCTCACAGAAAGCAATTGTTTCGTAGCTTTCCACCGAGTGAGGTTGACGTAGACCTAACCTCTCCCGACCTCCTCTTCATTTTTTTTATTTAAAGACAACGTACTAGAAATGTGGACGGACGTACTCAAAAAACGTCTCCGCACCTGTGACTCTTGAGAGTTGCAGATGTCCACGGGAGGAGTTAGTTGCTTCCCATCAGGTGAACCGTTCCGTCTGCTGCTGATTGAAGGTCAAAAAGCCGAAGAAACGATATGAACTTACCGAGGTGTTTTTTTTTTTTTATTAAATTGAACTAACCTAGTTAGTTAGACACCGCTAATAGTTGACCTGTCAACGTTGGATGGCGGTGTCAAAATAAAACATGAAATATATTTTAAGAATTCTTTATTATTATACAATATGACCAGCACGATATAATTTTTATAATAATGCATCAGTGTGCCCTTCTATGCAAACTAGATGCAAATTTTATTTGCAAATAATTCTCAATTTCAAGTGTCAACTAAATATTTTTTTGCTTTTAAGACTGGAAATTAAACATTAATAATACATTTATTCTGATTTGATTGACTATCAAGATTACATAACAATTTTTTTATTTTTAAATTGCTGAATTGCCATTAGTAAATTTGCGAATTTAAAAGATTTATTTTGTGTGTAAGATTATTTTTTTGTTATTTATTTTATTTATTTATTTTTCACAAACGTAAGATTCAAAAAACATTTTTCTTTTATGATCTGTCTCTGTCAGTTTCTGATCATATCTGATTTATGAAAAAATAACATAGGCTAACCAAATTTGACAAAGTTTCTTTGCCAAAAACCACAGTATATTTTCTCAAAGGATTTTGTAGCGCTGAATCCAAATTAGGCCGCAGAATTGCTCTATCACGTCAGGTTTTTGAGATTTACTAACGTAAAAGTGCAAAAAAAACCTAACGTTTGAGATTTTTTGAGGTTATGTAACCCTTCAAATTTTACTATGCATAAAAGTACACAGGGTATCTTAAAGTTCAAGTCTTTAACTAAGAAATGGTTCAAAATATTTGGTTAGAATATCTCAAAAACCTAACGTGATAGAGGAGCAATTCTGCGCCCGGATTTGGATTCAGCGCACCAAAATCCTACTAAAAGTATACTCTAGTTTCTGGGTAAAAATATTGTTGGTCTGTGTAATTTTTCACTCCTTGAAATAGAGATAGACAAATCTAATATTTACATAAAATAAATAATTATTATTTAAAATAATATACAGTGAGCAACTTAAATAGTTGAACAAGTCAGTATTTACAAAATACATGATCAACATAAAACCTACATTATGCAATGAAGAACAGTCTTTTTTTACCCAAAAAAAGTGACATCAAAACACTTGCAATATTCGCGAAAGGATTATCATTAGAACGAAGTTACTTCAAAATATTTCAGACGACTCTTTATTTCTTGCGTGTATGAGTACTTTCATCATCAACAGCCTTTAATAGTCCACTGCTGGACATAAGCGTCTCCTTAGAAAGGAGGTTTAAAGGAGTTTTAAAGGCTGTTGATGATGTGTACTTTAAAAACTTTTGTTGTGTTTATAGACTAGGTTTATATTTATATACAAACTTATTTACTCGTATATATCTTATTTTCTAATTGTACATTTTATGTATCAATCTTGTTTTATTTCAATCGTAGTAATAATTAGATTTTGTTCGACATACAGTTTGCAAACTAAAATACTGTACGTAAGTGTTAGAATATTATCTGAAAATACGAGGGTAGGTCCAAAAATTCGTGAAATGAAAGGGTTTAAAAAAAATGAAACAATAAATCTATTTTTCCTTTTCAATATAATAACCCTTAAGCTGAATAAATTTATCAGATCTATATATATTAATTTTTCTAAACCATCGTAAAAATATTGTTTCTCTTTTACCTCAAAATGAGTTAAAATTGCCTCCTTTACCTCATTGTCATCGGAAAATTTCCTTCCCCTTAAGTCTTTTTTTAAATTGGGGAACAAATAAAAATCACTTGGGGTCAGGTCTGGTCTGTAGGGTGGGTGGACCAGTGTTTCGAAGCCATGATTATGCAGAGCAGCCATTACAACTCTGCTCTTGTGAACCGGCGCGTTGTCTTGCAAGAGCAATTATCATCGACTTTTTTTTTATGGCCTCCTTTAATTTCTCTAGTATCTTTGCGTAGTATTCTCCGGTTATGGTGTTTTCCTTTTCTTTGTAATCAATGAGTATTATCCCCTCACAATTCCAAAAAAACAGTAGCCATCAACTTTCCAGCCGACTCCGACACTTTGAATTTCTTTGGCGGCGGTGCACCCTTTTTATGCCATTGGACTCTTGTTTGAACTCAGGCTCAAAGTAATGAACCCATGTTTCATTTCTAGTAACAATTCGCTCCAAAATCTGTGCAGGTTGGTGTCCACACAACTCCAAATATTGTTTTGACGCATCGACGCGCTGTTGTTTCTGAAGCGGCGTGAGCATTCTCGGTACCAATCTTGCACTGACTTTTGTCATACCCAGGTGGTCATGTAGAATTCGCAAAATTGTGGTATCTGATACTCCAACTAATGCAGATAACTGTTTTATCTTCAAACTGGTGTCTTCCAGTACATTTTTTTCTACTTTTTCGACGATGTCTGATGTGGTGGCCTCAACTGGCCTTCCTGAGAGGGGACCGTCTTCAATCGACGCCCGACCATGTTTAAAAAGACCATGCCACTTGTTAATCATTGATTTACTAGGGCACTGTCCCCCATAAACGGTTTGCATTTCATTCACAATGGTCTGAGCGTTCTTTCCTTGCTTGGTAAGGAATTTTATCACAGCACGGTGTTCAATTTTCTCCATAGTCAGTTTTCTTCCGGATAGACTTGTTTAGCAGGCGAATATTCATAAACGAATGAAGCAATAGGGCTGAAACTTAATTTATATACTAATGATGAGTCCCCAATTAGTATGACACTAAGCGAGCGCCCCTATCCCCACACCATCCCCTCCATTCCACGAACTTTTGGACCTCCCCTCGTATATTGGAGTATACTTCTGAATTAAAGTTGAGCGAAACCGTTTGAGGATCAAAAATTGCTGAATCCAATTTGAATAAACACTAGCGCCCTGCGCCGTCCGCGTCAGGACTATCTTAAATTTTATGCAACCAATTTTAATAAAAATAATTGTTACCAAAATAAAAGAAGTTTATGTCTAACTGTACTTATGTGTGTTTTTGTACTTGTATGTAGAAAAATAAAGTAATATTTAGGTCTAATTCTAAGATTTAGTTTTTTTAATTATTTTGTTAAAGATATTTTTAAAAAAATATCGATTTGCCATCAGTATCATTAATATGAAATAACCCATAGTTTCATTCACGTCAGCTCACTGTGAGACGAAGCTTTACGAGTAAATTTACATTTTTTTTTTTAAATTTTCAAAAGAAGTGTTCCATATTTAAAAAGGCGTTTTTTTTTCTAAAATTATTGTTTAAAATCAAAGTAACAGTATTATAATTATGTATGTTGATCATGAGTTGAAGATTGTGTCCGATAGATGGCGTTGTAGTAAACGGCTACATCGCGCTATGGTATGCTACCCGCGATATGCATATAAGCAGATGTTACAGTTTTGTAGGCGAGAATTACAGCTCCTAGATCAGAACACAACGCACAGAATTAATAACTGCATGTGTTTGCAGGGTTTTGTAACATTCTGTATACTTTGGAATAACTATATTTTTTATTGATATATTTTTACACATTATTTTATACATTTATTTCATTCCATTTGAGATTGATTTCAGATTTAGGTATATAACCTTTTTCATATTCCGACCAGAAAACGTTCTATTATTTAGATCACAGTATAGGAACAAAAAGAGCTCTTTTATATAAAGCATAAGGTTCGCAATGCAATGAGTAGAGATCATTATTTAATTGTCATCAAAAACGACAGTGATACATAGATGGCAGCACTCGTTGTTTGATTTTCTATTCTAAATTATTTAAATAGATATAAAATTAAAGAAAATATTGAAAGTAAAATACTGTTTATAATCTTTAGACAGTTCTGAATAAGAGAATGCTCAAGAAAGAGACATTAATAGACCAACAGTCCATTCGCGTTAAGAAAATAGTGACGCATCGATCAAGCTATAATCTCTGAATTTTGTATACCTTTGCTAATGCGGTATCATATCTAAAACCGTATTTTCAAATAAATAATGTAAAAATTGCTTTTGGTTAGAATTCTTGTTCTGATTTTTCCTGGTTTAGTGGTTAGTGACCCTGACTGCTACACCAGAAGTCGTGGGTTCGATTCCCACCCAGGACAAATAATTGTGTGATGAGCACGACCATTTGTTATGTGTCTGGGTGTACTTTATCTATAATATGTATGTATTTAGAAATATTTAAGTATATTTATCAGCAGTCTGGTTACCATAGCACAGGGTCTGCCTAGTTTGGGATCAGACGGCCGTTTGTGAAATGTGTGAAAATATTACACTGGTCAACAAAGTTTTGTAACAAGAAAGGTGCTTACTAATTTTGAATTACCTACCTGCCCTCAAGTTATCACTATATTTATTTTGATTTCATCAGGTCTCGTTTTCGTGTTACAGCTACTATCACAAAATTGAAAATTAACCGTTTTTGTTTCACTTTCGCATTCTGAGAATTTATTTATTTGAAGATTCTGTTTTCTGAGTTAAAGGATTTTTAAATAATGTCAAGAAAGTGTATTTTTTTTTTAAACTCAGCAAAGGAACTTGACACCATCAGTAACTAAGTTATATGAACAGTATTTTGTCTTTGCCATCAGACAAGAAGATAAAGTGTGGGTTCTACACGTCTATTGTGTTACATTGTGTGACAAACTCTTGATCTATGCTTTTTGACTGATTTGGAGGGAACCAACTAACCACTCATCTGATTGTTATTTTTGGCTTACTGATACAAAAGGTATTATAATTGAAACAAAAAGTAAAATTAAGTCTCCTGACCTGCCATCGGCTATAAGACCGATCCCTCATAGTGAAGAACTACCTGTACCAGAACCACTTCAAATTCCGTTCTGATCACTACGCCATAAACAATCGAAAACGACACATTAGATCCTGAAAAAAAATCCTAAACTGAGTGAGGCAGTTGGCCTTGTTGGCCCTCAAATCAGACAATTGGTGCAAGATGACATATTCAAAGAAAAGTGTAAAGCAATTTTCTAGGACTTCACCGATCAAGTGACTACAAAAGGATTGTCGTGGAGCTGTTATCTACTTATAAGGCTTTGGGCTGTAATATGTAGTTAAAAATACATTTTCTTCATTCACATTAAAAAATCTAGCCTGAAAATTTGGGCGTCAGCAATGAACACGGTGAAAGATGCCACCAAATATTTCAACCATAGAAAAACGATATCAGGGCAAGTGGAGTCGACGTATGGTAGTGAATTACTGTTGGACATTAAAATGAGATGTCCCTGAAGCAAAATATAGACCAAAATCATAAGGCTACATTTATATTCATGTTGTAATATAACAGAATAACTTCTTTTTGTTGATAAAAACTGATAATTTCAAAAATTTAATGAAATTACAAACAAATCTTTGTATTTGAAGCATTCTAATTTTATTTCTATTATCCTTATCCTTGTCCTTAACATAACTAGACAATGGTTTTCATGTTACATGCAAAAAGTGTATTTTTGTTGACCAGTGTTATTAGTGTAGATAATTGCTTTTCGTTGGACAACGCTACAAAAAAAATCAAAAGATTGATAATATTTTACATTATATACAAATTAAATATTTTTATCAACTTGTACATACTTTTAATCGATGCTCCGTGCCCTAAAGTTCGCGCTTTCTACAAAGCCGTACTGGGTCTCCAGTCTGTTTCCTCACCATTACCTCCACATAACCAGGAGGATTCAATTTTCAAGCTAAAACATACCATCATGTATGCCAATAGGGACTAAAATCGCCAGAAATATCGCAAAATTTCTCAACACAGATTTCCAATCATCAGGGACCGCGTACGGAAGTATGATCGCTGTTAATTTATGTATCTCGTGCGCAGTACACACGAAGATGTACGAAGTGAGAATGAGATTGAGAATGGGAGCACTAGGTATTAATACTAAGACACCGTGCGTGTCTGCCGCCAACCAGATGTGAGATTGGCTGGCGAATAATTCTAACGTGATCGTACCAAACCAGGCGAACATCGAAGAGTGTCTCATACGAAGGGCTCCCGACACATTTCTGAGGATAATGTAACTGACTATTGGTAAAAATGCTACGTAGCTATGGATTTCGTTGCAATCGAATGTGTTGGTGCAGAAGAACGTGTATGTGACGTAGCTGCCGAGTCCGATGAAGGCGAGGAGAGTGGCGCTCAGGGACACTCCTGGGGTGAACAGGTTGCTGTGGTTGTTGTCGTCTAGGAGGTTGTAGCGCTGGGCGAGGAGGTAGGCCAGGGCGAACATGATGCCGTATGCCATTGAGTACCTGGAATTGGAATAATTATATAGACAATACAGAATAATTCTGCAAACAAAAATTTTCACTGACCAGCAATCGAACCCATGACCCCTAAAGCAACTAATAAAAATTAACAGAACTATGAAGAGTACAGCAGATTTTAATTGAAGTAAGAAACGCTGGCGTAGATTAAGGAGGACAGAATATTATTAATATATTGCAGTCGAAAAGGTGAGTTTGGATGTTAAAAATGCAAAAAGAATTGTTCTTCGTTTTAATCAGAGCGGGTGCTTGTTTACAATCTTAGTAGTAAAAGAAAACTTTTAGTAAGTTGCTATCCGAGTTTGGCGGCAGTGCCCACACAAACCAAGCATTGGGACATTTTGACAAGTTTGCACTTCCTACTATGAGTTTTGCATTTATATTACTATTAGTTGCAACTAGTAAGGATTGTAACGTCCTTAGAAAAATATAAAAGATTCTCTCATTTCTAGAATAACAAGAATTCTTCAAATAGCGCGGGCTCTTGGTCAAATCAAATAGCGCGGGCTCGTGGTCAAATCAAATAGCGCGGGCTCATTGGTCAAATCAAATAACGCGCGCTCATTGGTTAAATAGCGCGGGCTCTTGGTCAAATCAAATAGCGCGGGCTCATTGGTCAAATCAAATAACGCGTGCTCATTGGTCAAATCAAATAGCGAGCTCATTAGTTAAATAGCGCGGGCTCTTGGTCAAATCAAATAGCGCGCGCTCATTGGTCAAAACAAATAGCGCGCGATCATTGGTCTTTTAACGAAATCACTAACACATATTTCAGGAAAGCGAGAGGAATATAATTACAACTGAAAATATTTCCACTCACCGATCTTGCTTCCATTGCAACCACCACTGATGTATATCATCATCAGAGTTAACGAACAGCGCCTTCCAAGGCCTGGTGACGAAGATCTTCTGGAAGAACACCTCGCTCATGTACAAGACTGTGACGATCACCAGCAAGCCTATCACCTTTACGGCTATGTACAGGTACTGATAGGGCTTGGACTCCACTGTGTGACTGGACGAGGGCGTTATGTGAGGTGGGAGGGCAAAAATGGCAAACATCTGTAACAAGAAACATGTTTAATGCAAAATAAATCCGTAGTAGTCTCCGCCAATGCGTTATACGTCATCAAGATCATCTTTGTAATTTAATATGGGTCTGCGCATACGTCGTTACTGTCTTACGTCGATACTCCATGGGAACGTAATCGTTCTCATGGGAATCGTCTCAGATGGCAAAATGGGGCTAAGTCTGCAGTAGCTTGCAAAGGCACGGTCATGTACTTATACGACCTCAAACGATTGGAGAAGCCACTAGACCAGAGACACAGCTGGACCAATTAAATGTTTGTCAAATACCTGTCTTTATGTTTACATTAAGTTTTTTTGTTAATAAGGTAGTATGTCAGAATCTAACTAGACTGTGTTCCATCATCGGATCCTATGACCGCAGCCTCAGGTGTACCGTTGAAAGGAAATTGCCGTGAACTTCGGCAGACTTGGTCACCTATTGATCAAGGTGGCCGATCTAATTTACAGAAGCGCGTACAGAATACGTCTATCCGTGGTCTCTTTCATTAAAAGGAAGGAAAGATCAAAATCTTAGATAATGTTAATTAAAGAAATTTAAGCCCACTCACCAAAGTATACCAAAACGAGACCAGGGGTATGAAGCTATAGAACTGGTACGGCCTATTCATCGTTAAACACAGCACCACCGTCAGAAAGTTCAGGCGAAATATAACCCTGAAGTATCTGACGAGCCCAGTGTCTCCCGTCTTCCAGATGAAGTAGAAATGTCCATAGCCGGTGAGGAACAGGTAGGCAGACACCAAGGCTCGAACCAGCATGTATATGGGCAGAATTTTACTGGCTCCAGTCACCTGGTAGACTAGGATGACCAGCTGCATCCAGCCCTTCCATTCATCTGTTTGTTCGCGGTGAAGGACTCTGGAATAAACCATCTATGATGTTAGTTTTCTTCTTTGATATTTGGTGCATCATCTCACTCCAATTTGACTGCAGAGTCCTTTATTGCCAAGTCAGTAGTCGATGATTCGATTCCCACTAAACTTTTTTATACGTCATTACGTTTATTTGATTTGAACCAGTTCCTGATTCCATAAATTTTAAAAATAAAATTGACACATCTCATACATGGCCGTCTGATCCTAACCTAAATAGAGCCCATACTATCGTAACCTAGTGTGTTTACCATAGTATGGGCTCTATTTTAGACAAATAACACCTGGACACTATACAACTGCTCGTACTCATCAGACAATCAACTATCCTGAGTAAGCCGTAACTGCCTCCAACATGGTAAACCAAACCAACAGCCACTGGCACCGAAGTCATTATCACCAAGCACTGGACCAACGGGCCAGTCCATAACATGTATGTATTTATAAAAATTAGCTAGTGTATTGTATCTCTAACCTATTATACACTTACCGGTTCGACCGGCTCTGGTCAGTGAAGAACAGCCCCAACACGAAGACGTAACCAACCGGCAACCAAAAACTCCATTCCGAGTAATATTTATTCTCCTTCATGAAGAAATTGGTTCTATCACAGAGGTAGAAATATGACATGATGATGCCTAATTTGGCTAGAGCCACCAGGACTGAGGGTGGTTTGGGATTCTGGATTCCAACTGCGCTGTATCCTTGGGAGTGGTGCTGGACTTTTTCGTACCACGACCACAGTGTTCGTGCACAAGCTACCACTGCGCTGGAACAAGGTTATTTTTTTTTAAGAAGACTTCTCTAAGCATAATCTAAATCCTAACGGAAGAGGATAACTAGAAATAAGTTTAAGTAGACATAAAAAGCAGGGAGAGAGGGCTAGTTACTTCTTTAAAATGCCTAAAGTTTGAACGAAACATCTGCCTTTCTTGAACCCAGCAGGTTGTTAAGGTTAAACAGCGTAGAGCGTAGGCCATTTTCTGATAGCCTAGTGCCTAAACTATATTATTATGTTTATTGTTTTTATATTATTATGTGCATAGAGTAAAAAACGATAAAACATTCCCTGACCGGGCAAAATTTTATAGGGGTTTTCTGAGAGAAAAATTGCCTAAGTTACTCCTTATATAGACAGCTACCTGGTAGTAAAAGATAATCAAAATCGATTTAGCCGTTTTTGAAGATTACCCGGCACATACAGACAGACAGACAAAAAAATTTTATACTGGTTTTTAGGCATAGGTATCGTGTAAATAACCGTGTGAGCATGAAAAAAACCTATTATTTTGACATTATAATTATAAACAGACACTTCGATTTTATTTATTTGTATAGATTGTATTTGTATAAGTGGCATGCAATTGCAGGGGCCTATGTCCAGCAGTGGACTGCGATAGGCTGATGTACGAGCAAACCCGCACATTTGTAGTAGTTAATGAAATTAGCTTGCGTTCACTCATTTGTATTGCACTCGTATTACATAGGCACTTACTTTACATACATAATTTTTGTACATAATTTAGTAGCAATAAAATCATCATTCGGTAAAGTTGTCTACTCATTTATCAAACCAGCAATCTATCAGTAATGTTAGGGAAACTACCCCTACATTAATGGTCCTTCGAGTGTAACCGTAACACGGGACTATAACGCGAGTGTTCGATCAAGAATATATCGTGCGTCCGGTTACTGACTATCAGCGTACCTGTGGTCACTATCAGCGTCACTTCACGCTAAGAGCAGCCCCAGGAGTAAGCACAGCAGCACACGTACAGCCTGGCTTCCAGTCAGCAGTATTAAAGTAAGATCTTTCCTTTTTTTCTGTACATCATGAGCCAAACAATGGAGGATCTTGCAGAAAACCAGAATCAAATAATGGTGGCCATGAACCAGTTGTTAGTTAATTTTAAGAAAACTGGGCATGAGCGTAGGACTCCAGACTATGTCAAGCGACGTCTGGAGACTTTAGATGCCTATTGGCAGGAATTTCAGATGAATCATGTTACTTTGAGCGGTTTTAAGGACGAATCTTTAGAGTATTTCGCTAAAAACCGCTATCAGCAAACAAAAGAATTTTATATATCTACTCACGAGTACATAAAGCAAACGACTACATCATCAGTTTTGAGACCCGCGACCCCTTTGGCTGGCACATCGGTCGGGGTGAGCGTGGAACAGCATACCAAGGATACGGCCGATACCGAAATTAAATCCTTACCCGCGGCTCCAATGTTTCGGTCTCAAGGTACAAATAGCAAACTGGATGACTGGATGAAAAAGCAAACCAGTAACTTTAAGGCTTTTTCACGCGCAATCAGAAACATAAACATAGATAGCATAAGAGAAAGGTGGGAGTTTCAGGATACATTAAAATCTTTAGAGGCGAGATGGTCTGCTATTGACTCCCTTCACTGGGAGTTAGATGGGGAGCTCGATGGTAAAGACCAGTCATACGAAGACGCTTATTCTGCCTATGAAACAGCTTTTAATTGCATGAAAAAGAAACTGAATAGCAAGTTGTGGTCAGTAGCACATAGGGATAAGTCAACCCCTAAGATGGATGTTCCTACATTTCAAGGCAATTATAATCATTGGGTTTCCTTTAAAGATTTATTCACGGAGACAATACATAACAACCCGTCGCTGTCGAATGCGCAGCGAATGCAATTTCTTAAAAGTAAAGTTAAGGGGGAGGCAGAAGCGTTGATACAACATTTACAGATTAGTTCAGAAAATTACACTACTTGTTGGGAAATTCTGAACCATAGATATAATAACAAAAAGCGTATCTTTATGTCGCACCTAAGTATTCTGTGGAACCTTCCAGTCATGCAACAAGCATCCCTTAGCCATATCAAGCGCCTTCACGACACAACATACGAGTGTCTCAACGCGATCAAAAATGTAGGAGTAGATGTGAGCACGTGGGATCCCTTTCTTGTGTTCCTATTAACAAACAAATTGGACCCTGAGACCCACGATGATTATTTAGGCTCTCTGAAACAACCACGTGAATTACCGATTTTACAGGACCTTTTAGACTTTTTGGAAAACAAATTCACGAACATGGAGTCCTCAAAGCGTAAACAGGAAACAAAATCTGTAAATTCTAACTCAAAATTATTACATGAAAATCATTCCAATAACAATCAGAAGTTTCGTAACTTCAGACAAACGTATTCAAGTAATAAAGTAGTTTCGCAATTAAATACTAAATCAAATTACAATAAAATCTGCCCATTATGCAAAAATGAACATGGTCTATATCATTGCGAAATGTTTACTGCGATGTCTCCAGTAAATAAAATACAATTTGTTAACAAGCACAAACTGTGCGAAAACTGCTTATACAATCATAACGGTAAGGCATGTTTTTCAACAAAACGTTGTCGTGAATGCACCGGATATCATAATACAATTTTACACGAAGCATTTACGCAATCCCCAACTAAGTCAAAAAATATTGCTCTAGCAAAATATGATACCGCACGTGTATCCGCTGAGCAAGCATATCAAGTTAATTCGCACGTGGCACAAAAACGAGAAGTTCCAGAAATACTTTTATCGACAGCAGTAGTCAAGGTTCAAAAAATGGATGGGTCATACCTTAGATTAAGAGCTCTGATTGATCAGGGTTCACAAACTTCCCTCATAACAGAGAATGCAGCACAACTATTATCATTACCGCGACAAAAATGTAACAATGTGATAACGGGTATCGGAGACAAAAATAATGCTTGCAAAGGAGTTGTTACCATAAACTGTACTTCCCGGAATGATTCTTACACTTTCAATACAAATGTTTTTATCATGAAAAACTTGACAAAAAGTTTACCGACTCACAGTTTCGCTAAGCCAACATGGGCATACTTAGACAATATATTCCTTGCCGATCCAGATTTTAACATCAGCAGCCCTATTGATTTATTATTTGGCGCTGACATATATTCGAATATAATTATGGATGGCATATGCCGATTAGACAACACCATTCCCGTTGCTCAACAAACGCAGCTTGGGTGGATCTTGTGTGGACATGTGAACAAAACTTTACAATGTAACGTTATACAGGTTGACACTGATCAGTTACGTAGATTTTGGGAAACCGAAGAAATATCCGAATCTACGTCTCTTTCTTCGGATGATGAAAGATGTATACAATTTTACAAGTCTTCCACGCGCCGATTGCAAGACGGAAGATACGAAGTAAGGCTCCCTCTTAAAACGGGCATTGAGGAACAGTTGGGTAAATCAAAGTCGAAAGCTATTGCCCAATTTAGCCACTTGGAACGAAAATTTGCAACAAATCAAAATATCGCCTTTGAATATAAATCCTTTATAAACGAGTACTTAGCGTTAGGTCATATGACACGAGCTTTAGGTAACACGAAACTCGAATGTTTCTTACCGCATCATTGTGTACTGCGTGACTCAACAACAACGTCATTAAGAGTAGTATTCAATGCGTCATCAAAAACTACAAGTGGCCAAAGTTTGAATGATCTAATGTATAAGGGCCCAAATTTACAGCAAGACCTTCAGTTCCTTATACTAAAATGGAGACAATTTCAATTTGCTTTTACGGCAGACATCGAAAAGATGTTTCGCGGAATTTTAGTACATCCAGATGATCAGGCCTTACAGAAGATCGTGTGGAGGGAGAGCCCCACAGATATACTACAGGACTATCAATTAAAAACTGTCACATATGGCACGAAAGCAGCTCCATTTCTCGCTATGATGACTTTGAGACAGTTGGCTAGCGATGAAAGGAGCAAGTATCCAGAAGCAGCAAAGGTCCTAGAAGAGTCATTTTATATGGATGACTTGGTCCATGGGGCTCACAACATATCCACAGCTTATCAATTACAACAAGATTTAATTACATTATTAAAGAGTGGTGGTTTCAACTTACGGAAGTGGGCTTCAAACGAGGCTCAGTTGTTACATGATGAGACATTACAACAGGAATCAATAACTTTTAAACAACCGGAGTCCACAAAAACTTTAGGACTTCGCTGGAATCCGTCACAAGATAATTTCACATTTAATTTCAAAATAAAACCAATAGTCAGCAAAGTTACAAAACGGTCCGTGTTATCTGAGATATCTCAGTTCTTTGACCCCTTAGGATGGCTTACACCTGTTACCACTAAACTTAAAATTCTATTTCAAAGAATTTGGGTATCGAATATACAATGGGATGATCAAATACCGGCAGAAATATACGATGAATGGATCAAAATAAAATCAGAGATAGAACAAATCAATCACGTTCGATTACCGAGATGGCTAGGAACCAAACCAACCTACAAAATTGAGCTACATGGCTTTTGTGACTCGTCTACAAAGGCATATGCCTGTGTTATCTATTGTAAAGTTTACAACGACCAGTCAAACATTACTCTTGTCGCAGGAAAATCAAGAATAGTGCCGTCTAGTAAGAAAATAACATTACCACGATTAGAGCTTTGTGGAGCTCTTTTACTAGCGAATCTCATGGCTAAAGTTAAGTCATGTTTACAAGACTATAGAATTGACGTTTACGGCTGGACCGACTCTACAGCCGTTCTAGGATGGCTCCAGGGAGAACCAGGCCGGTGGCAAACATTTGTCGCTAACAGAACAAGAGCAATCACAGAGACAATACCGTCTGCCTGCTGGCGACATGTGAAGTCTAGCGAAAACCCCGCTGACTGTGCAAGTAGAGGTTTACATATATCTCAATTAAATCAGCATCCCTTGTGGTGGCAAGGACCTTCGTGGTTGTTCACATTCAATAGCAATAACGAGGCGCAACAGCCCATTTACACAACCACAGAAGAATTAAAGAAACAGAAACATATAAACAATGTTTTGATGCAAGATACCAGTAACAATATCATTACAAACTTATTGATACACTATAGCTCGTTAAATAAAATTGTGCACATACTAGCATGGATGTACCGTTTTATAACATATAAACAAAGCAAATCGCGAGAGGAATATCTTACCTTAGAAGAAATCAGAAAAGCCAAATTATCGATTATCAAGCATGTGCAACAAGAAGAGTTTACAGAAGAGATAAGAAGTCTCAAGGAAAAAGGCAAGATAAGCAGTAAAAGTAAACTTCTAAATCTCAATCCCTATTTAGACAGTAAGGGTCTTTTACGTGTGGGAGGGAGATTACGACACGCTTACATCCATGCTGATATGCAGCATCCCATAATCATACCGCACAAAGGACGACTAACAGAGTTGATCATAGAAGAGGCTCACCGACTAACCTTTCATGGCGGTGCTCGATTAACGTTGGCGTTCATAAGACAAAAATATTGGATTGTGAGCGGTAACGACACCACTAAAAAACGGATACGTTTATGCTTAAAATGCAAAAAGATAAGTCCCCTTAAACACCAACAGATCATGGGAGACTTACCCGAGGCAAGGTGTAATCCATCACGTCCGTTTGCCCACACTGGGGTAGACTTTACGGGACATATCCTGCTTAAAGCCAACAAGGGCCGTGGGATTAAGACAACCAAAGGTTACGTGGCCGTCTTCATTTGCCTGAGTACTAAAGCGGTACACTTAGAGCTAGCCTCAGACCTGAGTACCTCGACATTCATTGCAGCTTTAAGACGAATGGCTGCTCGCAGAGGAACGCCTACTCACATATACAGTGACAACGGTAGAAACTTTGTCGGTGCAAACAAATTATTGCAAGCAGAATATCATGACCTACAGCAAATATTCAACAAGGATTTTTTTGCTGAAGTTACAGAAATGGAAATCAGTTGGCATTTTAACGCGCCAATCTGGCCCTCAGCAGGTGGCCTGTGGGAATCGGCCGTTAAAAGCTTTAAATATCATTTTAAAAGAGTGATTGGTGAACAAAAGTTAACGTACGAAGAGTTGTCAACGGTATTAGCACAAATCGAAGCGTGCCTGAATTCTAGACCTCTGTGCCCACTAACTGAAGATCCACAAGATTTGGCATATCTGACACCGTCACACTTCTTGACTGGTGGATCAGCACTTACATTGGTTGAAACAGAAAGAGACTTGAGAACCAGATGGCAGCTGACTCAGAGAATTTTCAGTGACATTTGGAAACGATGGCGTTCTGAGTATCTAACACAATTAACAACACGTAGCAAATGGCGAAAGCCTCATGAAAATATCAAACTAAATGACGTAGTCCTTCTGCACGACGACAACCTACCAACGGGAAAATGGTCAATGGGTAGAGTGATAGAACTGCATCCGGGTACAGACGGATATGTCCGGGTTGTTAGTCTAAAAACGAAAAACGGAGTACTCAAAAGACCCATCACAAAATTATCAATTTTGCCAATTAACCCTTCCAAATCGGAGATATTTCAAAACGATAAAAAAGTTGTATCAGATACTACTCCTCCCCCACTCACCAGAGAAATGTAACAAGTTATAATATCGTATCACTGCTGACATTCTTAATATTTTTTATGACTATCATATCAACTGTACAAAGCAGTTTTATTTTACGAAATTTGGTCAAAAGCAAAGCCTTTATTTCGATAAATTATCCGATATGCAGATAATAAGGGACGATTGGAAATTAATTATTTACTACGACATGCAACCTTACTGGGAGGGAATAAAAGCTCTCAATAAATACTATACGTCTCTCGAACAAATGTGTAATACAATAAATCATACAATTAACTGCGATATTATATTACTACAATTGAATCAAGGTGTTGTTGAACTTGAATATTACAATCAGATGTTGCTCGGTCAGCATTCTAGCGCGCGACTGGACTCTCTGGCCAGGCAGCGACGCGGTCTTGTAGACGGCGTAGGATATCTCGCTAACAGTCTGTTCGGCGTATTAGATAGCCGATTCGCCCAACAATATCAAAAGGATATCAGGTTACTGCGTGACAACCAACGGCATATTTCGTCATACTGGCAAAATCAAACATCTATTATCAAAACACAATATTTTACTGTGATTGCGCACAAAATGCAATCTAGTCAGTTGAACGTAAAACCTGAGGTATACGCTCCAGTAATACTACTAATAAATCAGATTATCAACATCCCTATCCCACACTTAGTTCCACTGAACGAATCGGAAGTGGAAAGTTATGATAAAGAACTGTCTAACATCGGCGAGAAAATTAAAGTCATGAAAGATAATGCACATTTATCAGAAAGCATCTCGTATCATGACATACACCACTACATAGCGATCTACTGTATCATCGGAATCGCAGGGATAGCCGGTTTGATGTTCGCGTGGCGACCAAGTGCGCGCGTGGCGTGTACCGCCCGCGAGCGCGCCGACATCGGCGGATCAGCAGAGACGTAGTGACAGAGTGTTTTTCCATTGTGTTAGTGAAATAAACGACAGTGTTCCGTGTGTCAGATCGAATCTGGCTAGTTCTAGGGCACGTGTACTAAATAAAGCCTCGTCGCCCATTCTTATTCGTTAGTGCGCGCGATAAACTAAGGTGAACAATCCATAAAGTGAAAAAGTAACTAGGGACATTAAATGTTAATGTAATAATGTTCCATCCTTTCATATACTCGTACTTACTTTTTATGTTTTTAATTTAGAAGTTATTTACTACAGATATTGAACTGCTAACATTGTTCTAGTTTATTTCATAAGCTATCATTTTACATAGTTATTTTCTCCTGTGTGGGAGCATGTACGAGCAAACCCGCACATTTGTAGTAGTTAATGAAATTAGCTTGCGTTCACTCATTTGTATTGCACTCGTATTACATAGGCACTTACTTTACATACATAATTTTTGTACATAATTTAGTAGCAATAAAATCATCATTCGGTAAAGTTGTCTACTCATTTATCAAACCAGCAATCTATCAGTAATGTTAGGGAAACTACCCCTACAGCTGATGATGATGATGATGTATAGATAATAGGCTAAAATTTATTATAAACCAGCTGTAGCCTGCAACGCTTCGTTGTAACAATGGGTTGCATTGATGAGAAATAATAAAATGTGTTAAGTATCACAAACGGTAGGTACCAGGTAACCAGGTAAAACAGAAAACCGGTGTTAAGCAATTCTTTCGTTGCCTTTCACTGAGTGAGTGAGGTTACCGGAGCCCAAATCCCCCTCCCGCTGACTCGAGCGGGGGGTCTCTAAGGGCAGCAACGCACTTGTAACTTTTGAGTTGCAGGTGTCCATGGGCGGCGGTAGTTGCTTACCATCAGGTGACCCGTCTACTCGTTTGCCCCCTTATACAATAAAAAAACAGTCTTTGAAACAGGTTGTAGCAAAATCTAGGCGTGTAAAAATTTGGGCTCAATCGGTGCAGAACGTTTTGAGTTTTAGAAGCGTACACAAACCAAATTTTCAGTTTTATATATTTAGATTTAGTAAATAATTTATATCATCATCATCAACAGCCTATAATAATCCACTGCTGGACATAAGCCTCTCCTTAGAAAGGATGTTTTGGCCTACTATACCACGCTGGCCAGACAGGTTGGTATAGGGTTTGTGTCAAGTTTTCCTTCTCTTTGCAGTGCTGTTGTCCTGCGTAGTTTGCTCCCTTAAATAATGTTGACTCACCATAATAAAAACAGTGCAAACGTCAATATTTGTAGCTGGGTGTACGGTTCAGGCTCAGCACAACACGAGCCATCGTTAAAGTTCATGTGATCGTTGCAGAACATGTTCAGCAACAGTTGAGCAGCATGTCGCAGTGCTGTAGGACTCAACGTCAGGTCTCCACTCCCCTCACCACCGCGCTCGGACACCAGCCGAGCTGAGTTCCAGATCTTGGCTGCACTGTGAGTTAATATCTGGTGATCAGACCACAGTGACTATAAACTATCTGAGCTTTAAGTTATTTACTAAAAAAAAAGCTAAATATTTGATAAAACAGAGGTTGTGCATGTTGATCTAGGAGTCTAGTAATTATTTTTTTTTATGAAATAAAGATATTTTGAGTTTATGTGGAGTCTTCTTAGAAAGCCTCATCTTCATCATTTTCCTGGGTTCGCCAATTTTGTTTGGGATCGATGTACAGTGGTACATTACAAATGGTTTTGGCTCTTTACTTTTATATCCGGTTGTCTGACGCTGATGAATTATGATTGTAATATTAAAATTGTCTTTTCCGACGCCTATGGCAATATGGCAAGAATTTGAGTTATGTCATTGTTGGTTTTTTCATATATTACACTGAAATTCGTGAAAATGTTACTTACCTCAATAGCAGCTCTGTTATAAGAGTCAATATCATAATTATTGATCTTCTTATTCTCGTCTTTTAACTTTGACATGTCCACAGACTCGATGAGCTTCCACAACACCTGAGTTTTCCTCGCTGCAAGCGAATCTATAGCTTGTACTAGTTGTGTAAGGTTTCTTTTGTATTCTTCTAGTACTAAGTCGGTTGTGTTGCGAGTTTTGAGTAGCTGCAGTCCTGTGGATGCCACTATAACTGACGGAGGCTGGTCTGAACGCTGCCTGTAATAAATTCAACCTTGTGGTAAGGAAAATAAAGTTTAAATTTTGTTGGCATGATCACATTTTCCTTGCTAATAGTCAATGTCAAAATGATTTTTTTAAGGACTAAAAGCAAAAAGGGTTTCAATTCGATTGTATTTTTATGCCTGTGCGAAAACACCTTGTTTTGTACAGGCATTAGTCGGAGAAGTGAAGCACCGAGCAAGCTCAATTTGGCGCAGTAAGATGGATTTCGATGGAGTTTTTTGCATTCGATTCATAAGACCGTTCAGAAACTATGTGAAGATAGTTATTGAATGTATTTCGAAAAACGCATTTTTGCAATTAATAACAACTCGGACAATTATTACATAAAATAAGTCTAATGTTGTCACTTGAGGGTTTTGCCCAGCGTGGACGTCAAACACGTCGTCTCGTGGAGTTTTGCTTTATTTTTAAAACATCAAACAAAAATACCTATTGAGCGACTCTCAAAATCCCCGAGTAGGTATTTTCGTTGGACGTGGTTTCTGGACGGTCTTACGAATCGAATTCAATTCAATTACAGGCAGCGTTCATGAAACGCTGATCACGAAATTACAGTAATCAAAACTAAAGCATTGGAAATTCTTGCTTCATATCTAACTAATAGGATTCAGAAAGTTCATATTAACGTTCCACAAGGTTCTATTCTCGGCCCATTTTTGTTTTTAGTATACATTAACGACTTACCTCATCTTGTCAAAGATAATCACGAGATTGTGTTGTTTGCAGATGATACATCACTTTTATTTAGACTCAAACGCACACTTACTAATTTTACAGACGTAAACAGCGCCATTTCGAAAGTGGTTCATTGGTTTGACGTTAACAATTTGCTTTTGACTGAAAAAAAAACTAAGTGTATGTTCACCCCGCCAAACGTCAAACCAGTGAAAACCACTGTAATCGAGCTAAACCTTGTGGATACAAAGTCATTTTTAGGAATAACATTAGATTCTAAGCTACAGTGGGGCCCCACATAGATAAATTATCGAGTAGACTCAGCTCAGCAGCATACGTAGTTAGGAAAATTCGAGAATTGTGCACGCAGCACGACTTGTTTACTTCAATTATTTTCATAGCATAATGTCGTACGGTATTCTACTGTGGGGGAATGCTGCCGACATTTAAACTATTTTTGTGCTGCAAAAGAGAGAGATTTGAGCAATTTACTTCACTTTTTTTTTATTCCACCTTTTTAATATACTGCCTCTCGGGAATTGATTTTTTTACCCACTAAAAAGTTGCCTAAATTTTGGAAAAAGTAATAGTCGGTAGGTGCAAGGTCTGGTGAGTACCAAGCAACCAGCTTTAGTCAATTGTCTGGTGAGTATGGCGGATGAGGGAGAGCTTCCAACCCCAGCTCTTGCAGCTTGGAGACTGTCTGTTGCGCAGTATGGGGTCGCGCGTTGTCGTGAAGGAACAGTGGGGACGACCGATTGACCAAAGCTGGTTGCTTGGTACTCACCAGACCTTGCACCTACCGACTATTAATTTTTCCAAAATTTAGACAACTTTTTAGTGGGCAAAAAATTCAATTCCCGAGAGGCAGTACAAAAGGCTTTGAAGAGTTTGTTGCCTCCCGTCCAGCGGATTTTTACAAGAAGGGCATCAATAAACTGCCAATGCGCTGGCAAAGATGCGTCGATTGCATGGGTGACTACTTCGAATAACAGAAATAAAAAAGTTTCAAAAAATAAGTACTTTCACTTATTGCATACAAAACGGCAATTTCATAGGTAAAGACCTATTATCTTCTTTTCTCTTTATTGCCTTTTTACCCTTTAGTCCTTAAAACTTACATACGGGCACACATCAAAACGGTGTAGCGTATATTTAATAATGCCATTATATGTATCTAGTGATTAAAAAAGAGTGGCCGTGACTTTGTTTGTCCTTTCTTTTCATGAGACTCAACCCTTGGAAATGGGCGGTTGTAGATCGGCACAGGCATATAAGAGATTTTCCATACGTATATATTTAGTTTGCTAAATATTTGACAAACCAGAGATTGTAGCAACAATCTCTGGTTTGTCAAATATTTATATTAATTGTATGTGTAATGTACGATTTCAAATAATTTGAGTTTGAATGCATAAAAAAACTAATTGAAATCCATCTTACTGCGTCAATTTGAGCTTGTTTCGCCTGATTTTGTGCTTTATTTCTTCGACTATATAAAAATGCAAATAAAAATATTTGAATATATTTCTGAAGCAAGTCCAGCAGTGAGAGTGAAACATTTTAAGGCTGTTGATGAATAAAAATATTCATTGGTTCACCTTCTTTTTAACACCTAAATAATAACTCGGCTTATCTTATTTATTATGTATATTATACTTAGCTATATATAGCTTAGGTATTTCCCCTAAGTATCCGCAAGGCCTGCTATAAATAAAGTAATAAAAATAGATACGTAACACTTAATATGTTTTGCAGTTACTAAAATGTTAGTTAAAACTTTATATTTACTACAAATGTAACCTCACTTCAACCACCTTGCCAGATTTCAACACGACTCGTAAAGAGCACGGATGGCGTAGTGGTTTAAGCGGTCGCCACGCCGCTTCCTACTACGCCGAGTGTTGTGGGTTCAAACCCCACATGGGACGACACTTTGTGTGATCCACAAATTGTTGTTCTGAGTCTGGGTGTTCTTTGTGTCCGTTTCATGTATGTTTGTAAAGTCCCCCGCGACACAGGATATTTTCCTAATGCGTGAATTGTCTTTTAAAAAGGAAGTAAAAAGAGCGTACTCCTGCCTAAAAGGCCGGCAACGCGTTTGTGACTCCTGAGTTGCAGACGTTCATGGGCGGCGATGGTCACTTTCCATCAGGTGACCCGTCTGCTCGTCTGCCCCCTCTGACATAAAAAAAACCCAGAGGTTCGCTGGTAGAGAATGACCAGGGCAATAAATCCGCCGATGGGCACAAGTGCAAAAATTTCTAAAATAAGTTAAATCCTACTTAGTTTCCAAAAACTAACCAGGTCCTGAACTGCTCAACCATATTCTTGGACACGTCATCACTGTATATAAAGGTGACAGAGAGACGCAGTTTATTATCTACATATGTGTAGTTAGGCATCTTGTGGTCCACCGTGGAGTACGACGTGTCTAAGTCTAACCTCGTCTTTAAAACACCTGGAACAAACATATTTTTATTACGTATATAATATTCTGGAAATAAATCATGCAGGATCGAGATTAAATAAAACGTGGATTACTAGCGTTACTGAACCTTCGTCATCATCACCAGCCTACCGCAGTCCACTGCTGGACATAGGCTTCTCCCATTGCACGCCAATTATATCGATTTTTGGCTTCTTGCATCCAGCTCCTGCCAGCCATCTTGCGCAGATCGTCACTCCACCTGGCCTGTGGGCGTCCTACACTAAATTTCACTATTTATGAACTTACCAATAAAATATCCATAGAGCTGTTCAAGTCTTGAATCACCTATGAAGGCGAAGCTGTTGTATTTACCCCAGAATGCTAAGTACCGAAGACATCGGCGTGCGTCTCTGCAACAACATTTTGATTTTATGAGCTCACGTAACAGAAAACTGTCTCCGTGTGGTGACGGATTAAGAATACGGAATGGAACCACCAACCCATCATCCCGTCGGTGTTGTAAGAGCCGACTATGGGAGCAACTTGAAACAAACCCTATACCAATCCGTGTATTTTAGTAGGCCAAAACGTCCTTTCTAAGGAGAGGCCTGGAGATTCCTGCAGAGGACTACTGAAGGCTGTTGATGATGATGAAACTGTCTCCATAACCTTTTGCAAACTGGCAAGAGTAGTGTGGATAGCTTTATCTTGGATAGGCAATTATCATCAACGTATTCATTATCATTTTCCATTAAAGAAGTTTGAATATAAACACATATTCAAACTTCTTTAACACTTAATAAAAAGAGACTACGAACATTTTGCTACCTGTTTAAAGAAAAACCCTTGGCCAGTGTTTTGTTGGCAAATATGAAAAAGGTCTGAATTAAAAAAGTTTACATGACAAAAAATGGTGTAATTTGGATGAATTTGTTTAAGTTATACTATTATTATAAAAAGGTAAAGTTTGTATTTTTGGGGTAATCTAAGTACGGGTACGGGTAAGGTATATCATCCCTGAGTGCTATAGACTACTTTTTACCGCGATAACCGACATACACGCGGGCGGAGCTGCGGGGAAAAGCCAGTTAATGACATGGTGGACAAACGAGCAAACGGGTTATCTGATGGAAAGTGAATACCGCTGCCCATGGATACCTGCAACTCTAAAGTCACAAGTGCCTTAGCAGATGACCTTCCCCCCGATGTATCAAAAGTTCAAAGAGCAATTCACGAATTAGGTACTTAAGATAGTTACAAATTGAGTAGACTAATTAAACCGTAAAATGCAGTCATAGTTTTAATGAACTCAATTATTGAGTTCATTAAAACTATTAATACAGTAGGTGTAACAGAGTAAGAACCAGCGAATGCAGCTAATATGTGGTGGTATGTTGCAACACACACTAGGGCAGTATCTCAGTTGGTATACGTGGCCCGACACACACGTGTATGTATGTGTTAGGCCACTTATAGCCTGCACAACGTCGATTTAGAACCTAAATATTTATAAGTAACCGACTCCCTCAACTTGGTCTCCGTCTCTCAAAAGGAAAAAAAATCCCCGTATAAGGGAAAAAAAATTGGTTGCCTGTAAAGTCGGTATACGGGCGAAAGTTTTACGTGACGACTTTGAGTGGTAAAATAATTTTAATGTGAATATTCATTCGTATAGTAGGAAGAAGGATGAAATAATAGTAACAATTTAAAACATTTATTTATACAAAGAATTATATTTAAAACATTAATTTATACAAAGAATCTCGCACTGAATTTCATATTAACAAAATTTTATGTCGCCTTTCACTTTTTATGTCTGTCTCTCTCGCTCTTAGGCGGGCTAACCATGCCCGAGTGGAAGGGACGCGTGCCTCTCACTCGCTCTCATTGTGAGCGCATAACGTGAACGGAGCGTAACGCAGTTTCTTGAAGTGTCACCCGGCAAACCAATTTATAAGACGTTGTCACGTCAAAAACGATCAACGATATATATATTAATATTCTTTTTCATAAAGAGGCATGCCATTATCATTGAATCTTGAAAGTATCTTATCGAGAAAGTACTTACACAGTACAGACAAAGTAGAACTAAAAATTTTCTTTAAAGAAAAGACAACTCCTGCACGAGGAATATATCATGTAAAGGACAACCAGATTCAGAACAACAATTTGTTTATCAGGCGATAGGAAGCGGCGAGATGACCGCTTAAACCATTACGCTATCCGTACAGTCAATTATTTGTGTATCGATTGTTTATTATTATTATTATTATCATGGTATTATGGACGAGCAGCAACCTTGCTGATGTGTCCACATTACTGCACTGGAGTAAGATTGTGGTATAAGAGTTCACGTGTACATGATTAAACGGTTGTTTAGTCCCGTAGGTTGTGCTTTTCTAACCATTTATCAAGTTGGCACTTAAAACTGATTCTGCGGTTACTACACTTTCCGGAAGCGTCTCCAATATAGCAACAACACGATTGTTTAAAGTGTGATAGGGTGCCAGCGACTATGAGTGTGAGCAATTGATTGTGAAGCTGTGTCCCCGTGATGAGTATGCTTTCTGCTGGAGGAGGATTTCTCGTCCTGTGATCTTTTAATTTCGGTAACTTTAGTACTCTTAAGCGTTCCTCATAAGTCTTATGCCGCAATCCATACGGTATCTTAGTTGCTCGCCTTTGCACACTTCAAAGCAGCTCAACTTCCTTCACAAGGTAGGGATTCCAAACTAAAAAAGGCCTAACATAAGTTTTATAAATTTTGGTGAAAACTGAAGGTGTCATGTGTTGGAATGCACGTCGTATAGCATATAGGAAAGAATTTGCCTTTTTAACCGTAACATTCGATTTGGTCAGTCCATTTTAAATTGCTGGTCGTCGCTACTAAAAGATCTTTTTGCGACTTGACAGATGCAAGTATTGTGTCACCTATCGTGTATCGCAGTACTGTACATTTGGATGAATTGAGTTTTGCAATCCACTCTTGTAAATTGTCCAGATCTGATTGCAATTGTCCTGACCGAATGATAGGATCACCAAAGAACTTCCCATCGTCAGCAAAAAAAGCATAATTCACACTCAATGAATGCTATTAAATCTGTAGTGAAAATGTTGAACAGGATAGCTGAGAAAACAGAGCCCTGGGGGACACCACTCGGGACTTTCATTGGCTCAGATAGTGTGTCACCGACTCTGACTTTGTATGTTCTATTTTCAAGCCACTTTAGAAGATTTCCACGTATACCGAAGTGCTCAAGTTTCAACAATAGTCGATTGTGAGGGTACTTATAAAAACAAGCACGTTCGAAATCCAGGTAAATGACGTCCATACTTTTGATCAAGTTCCTTTGACCATGTGTTAACACATGTTAGTAAATTAGTTACTGTGGAACTCCTCTCAACAAATCCATGTTGTTTTACAGAAATAATGTTATGTCTGTTGAGGAATGACTTGATATGGTTGGATATAATCTTCTCCGTATGTACGGACGCTTTTATGTTCGCAGAATGGGGGATAAGGGGTGGAAATAAAAAAAACAAATTATTTTTCCTTTTCAATATATTCACCTGCAAGACGGATACATTTTTTAGATCTTTCAATTAATTTGTTTATACCCTCATAAAAAAAAAAATCTCTTTGTCTTCAAAATACGCCGAAACTGCCTCCTTGACTTCATCATCGTTGGTAATTTTTTTACCCCGCAGCTCTTTTTCATTTTTGGAAACAGGTAATAATCGCTGGGGGCCAGGTCCTACCTGGCCCCCAGCGACCTACCTACCCCCTAGGGCCAGGTCTTGGCTGTAGGGTAGGTGATTCAAAATATCGAAGCCCACCTTATGCAGGGCAGCCAACGCAACGCGGCTCTTGTGGACGAGCGCGTTGTCGTGCAAAAGCAACACACCTTTTGTCAATTTTCCCCGTCTTTTCTCTTTAATGGCTTCTTTGAGTCTCTCTAATATTGAAGCGTAGTATTCTCCGGTTATAGAAACACCTCTATCTTTATAATCGATCAATAATATTCCTTCTGAGTCTCAAAAGACCGTTGCCATGAGTTTCCCAGCTGACTCTGACACCTTAAACTTCTTGGGAGGTGCTGTGCCCTTTTTATGCCACTGCATGGAGTCTTGTTTCGACTCAGGTTCATAATGATGAACCCAAGTTTCGTCTCCAGTAACAATTCTACTCAATACAGCATCCTTGTCTTCATTACAAAGGTCTAAAAATGCACGTGAACACTCTACGCGCTGTTGTTTTTGCGTCGGCGTGAGCATTCTCGGCACCCATCTTGCACTGACCTTTGTCATGCCAAAATGATCGTGCAGAATTCTAAAAATGGTTGTATCAGATACTCCAACCATTTCTGCGAGTTGTTTCTTCTTTAGTCGAGCATCGTCGAGTACAATTTTTTCGACTTTTTAGGTAAGTTCTAGCGTGATCACCTCGATGCTCCTGACCGGCCTCGGGTCGTCTTCAAGGGATTCCCTTCCTTGTTTAAATAAACTGTGCCATTTGTACACCATGGTTTTTCCTGGACAAGAGTCGCCGTAAACCAATGACATCTCATTCATTATGGTCGCAACTGATTTTCCTTGCTTGGTAAGGAACTTTATAACGGCACGATATTCATGTTTCACTTTTCACTCCCGATTATGTTGCTTGGTTGACGATAACTCAAAGACTAATTGTCTAATAACAATGACATCTGGTATTTATACTAATTATGAGTCACTGATCACGTGACGATTCTAGTGAGCCTAATCACCCCCCTCCAACCCTCTCATTCCGCGAACTTAAAAACGCACCCTCGTACCTATAGTATTGATGAGGCTTATAGGTCTGAACATATCCGGGTCAGTCTTATTACCGTTTTTGTTTACAGGTGTCACTATGGCACGTTCCCAATCCCCGGGTGATCTACTGTTTGTAAAGGAGGTTCGCATTATTTTTGCCAATACAGGAGTAATCAGGTCTGCACTGTTTCTTAGTACTATATTTGGTATACTATCTGGTCCCGGTAAAGAGTTTACCTTAAGGTTCTTCAGTACTTTTGCAATTTCCTATTCCTCAAATGAGATATCACATTGAAAGGGGTTGAACGCGAGCGATGCTATTAATCTTAGGTGTATTGTTTATCACTGGTTCCACAGAGAATGCTTTATGAAATTCCCCAGCAAATATATTAGCAATATCCAGTAGACTAGTCAATAGGTTGCCAAGCGGGCTCCGTATAGCAGGTGGAATGCTAACCTTAGAGGATGTACAAATACGCAAGTATGAATAGAAGCATTTGCCTGAATGTTTAAGTATGTTTGCTTCATAGAAACTTCTATACTTTCTGCACTCATTGACGCATTTGTTGCTAATGTTTCTACATTCTAAGTGGTCTTCTGTTTTTTTCTGGCAGAGTATACATTCTAAAGTTTGTGTTTTACACGTGTTAGTTTTATTATGTCTGGTTTAATCCAAGGTTTATTTTTGTTTTCTGACTAACTGCCTTTTGGGGGAGCGTGTTTTTCTATGTTAGCATACAGTATATCTTTAACATAGTTCCATGAATCTTCCACTTGTTCAGTTCTTACTATATTATTTAGCCTTACGCAGAAGTCGTTGTTCAAGTCAATCTTTTGATAGTATCGCTTCCGTTGCGGTTGGGAACCTGATGGGCAAGTGAGACACTGCATTTGAAGGTGAAATAGCAGTTAATATTAGTATCTGCATGGTAGACTCCAACTAGTAAAAAATGGTAATGCACAAATCAAGGTATAACGCCTCCACCATGTCAGCCATATACCGGGTTTTCTTGTGTGCTATTATTGGGATGCCGTTAACATTGCTTCTGACATAAATTGCAACACCACCGCCCCTTGATTTCCCACCTTCAGCCTTTGGCCGCTTTTTACGGTATTTCCTTAAGAGAGTGTAGTTTATATTGCATAAGTACTGTTCCTGTCATTATTATTAAGCCAAGTTTCTGTAACAATTATGAACGTGGGTTTTTGTGCCTTTATTTCAAGTTGGTATAATAAAATGTGAAGTTGGTGTATGGAGTGTTACTGCTTATTAGTTTTTTGTCTTGACAATCTTTGGAATTCCGCTAACATGTTTTATAGTGATATCTATCTCACCTATATCCATTCTTTCTTTTAGGCTATGACGCAGCTGGTTGAGTTCTTCTCGTTTTGTTGTGGTGTTCTGTCATTATAAATTCTTACTTCCCTACGCTCTTTAGCCTTCAGAACGTGGACAGCATCAAATCGACTCTTCAGAACAACATTCATAGGCTTTGAGCTTTTGAGCTGTCTTTTTGACCTAAGCCAATGATCTTGACTACTTTAGTTGAGGTTCCACTATCCCCAGTGATTTCCTTTATGATTCCTTAAATACTGATTCGTCATGGGCACTGCGACTGCCTTTATCATCCAAGTTGGATTTTTTTATACCAACCACAATAATACTATTAGCTTGACCCTCACATTCTGCCATTTGTCCAAAGTTGGAGTTCGCATCGATGGCACTTGAGGTCGGCTGCGAAAACGCAGGGTTCCTTTGGCCGGGAATTTGTTTGGCGAGTTGTTTTTTTATGTCATCTAGCTCTTCTAACATCATAAGATTTTATTAATTTTGGTACCTGGAATAGAGCCTCCTGACAAGGCGCGCACAGGTATAAAAGGCGTCGCAACTTGAGCCCCATAACCCTAGCCTCACTACTTGTCAAGTTGCTACATTTCGAGCACACATTGCGCTTGCAGCCTTCACACTGAACAGCTCTTTCATCATTATAAAAATCACTTTCGCATTGGAAACACTTCATTTTAAGTAATTTTTGTTGGTATGAATTTATGGAAGTTCGTTAGTTAGTCGTAATTTTTTTTATTACACAAGATATTATATTTAACGATTGAAAACCCCTCGACTGTTTATAATGGTTCACACATATCACTTATTGTTGATTTTAACATGGTTTTTGGAAAGAATTCAGCACAAAATATAAAAAATACACAATTTTAACTAACTAATAACATTCTAGCACAGTTCACTTCACGGAGGGTAGATGAGAAAAAATGATCGTATTAAGAAATATATAAGTATGTTTATCAGCAGTCTGGTTACCATAGTCCAGGCTCTGCCTAGTTTGGAATGAGACGGCAGTGTGTGTGACGTGTGAAGTTAAAAAAAAAATTAGTTAAATAATATTAATAAATGTATGTATGTAATATATGTATGTATGTATATGTGTTTGCCCCACTTACATGTCGCACAGTAACAAACTTTAATTCACCTATTCCACAGGCACTTACCGCAATCAACACCTACTCTCTACACTTACCACAATCCTAATAACAGCAGTCCCCAAAACTCTCCTATTACAGGTGCAGAGAGGCACAATGTGTGGTTTTAGTTGGTCCGATTCCGACACATAACTCGTACACTACTACTACTGCCTTACTTATTTCTATAACTGCTTTTTTATATTTATTAGTTACACGAGTTTTGATACACAACTTTTTTTTTAAAACAGTATTTAAATTAAAAAACTCACGTTTTTGAGTATCTGTGCAGCATACAGCCATAAGGCTGCCATTCATGGTCACCTTTGTATCTTCCGGAAGACAATAACCATGTACAGGAGTCTGAACCTAAAAGTAAATATGGCTAAGATTAAAATAAACCAAAGCAATGTCTAAATTTCAATGTACAAATCGTTTCCAAATGGATATGATCTAGTATATACGATGGAAAATAAACAGTAACTTATTACTTTTAGTAGAATTTAATTCAGAGATTAATCAGAGATTCATACTCACCATATCTTAAGTGCAGTACTCCATGATAGCCTATAAATCCAATAACGAGAACTAACGCCAGTAGTTTAGCATTTTCTACATTTAGCTGATCTATAAACCTTTCCGCAGTAGACTTTTTACTATGTGAGCCCATTGTGGCTACTGATTAAATGAAGAAATGATAAATTTGTTAAATGAATTGAATGGACTAACAATAAAATTCTTATTCGATTCAGCTTTAAAATAGAAAAACGTTTACTTTCTAATGGTAAATTTAATTATAAATTATATGTCGTTCATTTCACAAACCGCAAACAATAACTATTAGAAGCTAACAAAGTAAATAGAAAAAGATGCTAGCTTTTATATTTTAAATACAAGACCAACCACAGATAATGAAATATAATAGAAATGAAATGACATGAATGAAAGACCATGACATTAAGTTACGGTGCTGCCAACTTGGGATTTTTCGCCTGAAATATTTAAGAATTGGTTATAAAAAGTTTATAATAGAGTTCTTAAATATTTATAATAGAGAGTGCCCTATTTCTTTCTAGTCGAGCTCTGTGGTAAATTTCTAATTTTTCTAATTTCCCGCCTGTTCTGCGATCAAAACCATATCCACTTCACGATAGCAAAAGATTAGCTAAACAGAGATAGAGGGAGCTATCGGGCATCCATCTCTCTCGTTGCCTGTATCGCTTCCACTTACAGGCAGCTGTACCCAGTGTTTTATCTATGTTTATTCTTCTATGAATGTGTATAATTAAATTTATTTTAATTACTAGATTAGATTACTAGATTTACCTTATAAACGATTTTGTTTCATTACGGAATAATTAGTTTGAGTTTGATCCTTACAGATCTAATTTTTCTATAATTACATGTGCATTAAAATTGTGGGACAGTGGGAAACAGTGGGATGTTCAAAAAAAAATTATGAAGAAACCTTCATGTGTAAAAGTTCTCTAAACTATTTTTTTGTCATAAAACTAATAGAAACTATCAAAACTACCAGAAACATGTCATATTCTAGGACCATTTTCTCTGAAAAGTTACATGAGCAGTAAAAGTCGCCGTCCAGCAAAGCCAAGATTTAATTTCTAATAATTATTATTAGAAATTAAATCTTGTCTAACAAAGGCTCTTAGCTAATATTAGAAATTAGTAATTTGGTGGAGTAACAAAACAAACAGATGTCAGGCAGAAAAATAAAATAAACACATGTGTTTATTTTATTTTAGTAAATAACTAGTAACATTGTTCACCTTTAATATTATTAAAGATGCTCTAAATAAACCAATTTAATCCGAACAAAAAAGAAAAATGAAACGGAATAACTTTAGGTAGTTAACATCTATCATGTTGTTGTGATGGCTTATTTTTATGTACTAGTAACATTAAACGTCTAATTGGATTACAATGGCGGCTATGTCCCCGTCCGAGGTATGTAAAAATAATTATAATTTTACGTGTTCCACATGCTAGTAACCATTATTATTTGATATAAATTCGAGTTTCATGATATTAATACTGACGCCATAAAGTACGTATCCGTGAAATCACAATTTCAGGACCATAGTATTGTGACAGTTTGACTTAGTTTTGTCTAAATTTCGTTTGTATCAAATGAAATTGAGTTGTAAAGTTATAGTAAATTCAAGATTATGCAAATTTAGCCAATTAGATAAGTAATTAAATAATCAAAGATTTTTAAATATAAAGGAAACTGTTTATGTTTTAGCGGAGATTACAGAAAGAACTTATGTCCCTGATGAAGGAACCGCCACCAGGAGTCACCGTAGACGGAGATCAGGCCAGCCAAAATCTAACACTGTGAGTACCTACTTTAAGCCATTGCCAATATATCATATGAGTATTGAGTGATAATAAACATATCGAACTCTAATAGACAAACACAGACTACACAAGACATGCATATCTGAATATTTGCGACGTTTTCCTTGTAATCCATTTGAATTTCTTGTAACATATGATATTTTGTCTTATCTGTAAAATCAGTGCCTACTTTTAAAATTTAATGATCTATGGTTGGTGGATGTATTGTATGTAAACATTGACACATATTCAAATGCTTTAAAGTTATTTATAGTTTTTTTTATTTTGCAATACCTTTTCGTGTAATCAATTTTAATGCAGCCTTATGGTGTTGACATAAGGAGTGATTTTAAATACCTTGCTATTGTCTACTTTGTTTTTCATGTTTATTAAAACCTTTATGCAGGGATCTTGTAAATGAGTATTTCTGTCTTCCAAATAAGCATGCATACATATTTATGTATGTTTTGTGCATTTAAATATCGTAAAATTAAGCTTTTCCTTTAGTGTATTCATTTGGTTGCATTGTATGTTAATAGACTGGAAATACATCTTGATGATTTGTTTAAAATAATTATTTATTTGTCAGACAAATATTTTTTTATACTTGTTACATAAATATGTCAACAAATAAAAGAGTATTTATATATTATTATGTAAGTGACCTGTAAAGACACTGTCAATGTTTTAAATAAATATTTTTTTACCTTACCTTGCTGCTTCCTAATGTACTGAGAGTTGTGGGTTCTATCCCCACATGGGATGACACTTTGAGTGATCCACAAATTGTCGTTCTGAGTCTGGGTGTTCTTTGTGTCTGTTTGAATGAATGTTTGTAAAGGCCCCTTTTTTTTTTTTTTTTTTTTTTTTTTTTTTCCGTGCGGAAATCCCCTCGGATACCACCTGTCGGTGGCATGTCGGACTCGAACCGACTAAAACCGCACGCCTTCGCCGGGTACTAATAGCCGGGGAACCAGGTATACCCTAGAAAGGAAGGCCCTGGTGCCCCGACATACCTCGGGTCATCTACAGACGAGTAGACGACCCCCGCCCCGTGTGGGAACCCCATGTTCCCTGTGCTCCCTGGAAGCGAGCGCGCTTCGCAACGCGCTCACCGCCACCCCGGCCTGCTTCTGCTAGGGTGATGTAAAGGCCCCTGCAACTCAGGATATATTATATATTGTGATACTTACTGAATTGTTCGAGCTACTGCTTACTTTACCCAAACCATCCATATAATGATCACTTTCATGGCCTTCCCCTCTAACCTAATTTTTAGTGTCTGACTGAAACAGGGTTTTGAAACTGAACTATAGGCCCTTGCTTCAGTTTTGGCCAAAACCGAAATATATCAATATAAAATAGAAGTTCTATTGTATACTGAAATCTAGTGTATTTTTTGGACATTTATCTGCATGTACCTATTTACAGATGGGGTTAATTAAAAAAAAAAAAACAAAAGTATAATATTATTTATTTTATATTTAATAATGAAAATATGTGACAAATAATTATATTCTACCACATTCATACAACACCATCTAGTCCCAAACTAAGCAGAGCTTGTAATATAGGTACCTACTAGACAACTGATATAAAAACATATATACTTTTTTTCTAAATACATACATATTATACATAGCAACACCCAGACCCAATCAAACATATTTTCAATCACACAAATGTTTGAGTTGACTGTGAATCGCACCTGCAACCTTTGGCGTAGTACTCCGATAATATTTCTAAACCGGCCGTCCATAAATTTAATCATTTACTTTTAAAGTAATGAAGAAATATATAAAAAAGAAACAGCGTGACGGGGTCTATGGACCACCAGTCGGAACTAAGTTCCTTTTGCTTTTTGGTAGACAAGTAACTATACACATAGATATATGTAAAAATAAGAACTTACTTACTGTTGGAAGTAAACTTTAAAACAAAATTGGTATTTTAATAACACCTAGACACAATAAGACTTTCAATTGATTTTAATTATTGTGTTCACTTCACAACATTCTGAAGATTTGTTTACTTAATTAATATTTAATTTAATATTTTGAGATCTTGTACTTTTGTTTTATATAGTGATTAGAATAATCAGTTTTTTTACACAACAATTTGTTGATACGATAATTAGGTAGTTACTACTTATAAAAAAAACAGCAAAAAACAAAACGAATTAGAATAAACACTAGTTCTAATGCTAGTAATCATAATTAAAAAGTCTTATATTGTAAGCTTAGAAAAGTAGTTTTTTCAACTGAACAGATTACTCTGACGATCTCAGTATATTTTCCAGCAGCACTAAACAGCTGCTCACTTGATACACTGGTATACGGCAAGATACTTCAAAACTTCCTTTCTTTGCGTTGAATATGGACTGCAGTTCCAATAAGGATATACATCCAGATTGCGTTGAAAGAATGGTTCTGACAGATTAGATTAAATTTTTCTTTCAAAATTGTGTTGATCTTCGGATTCAGTTGTCTCCATCTGATGAGGACTAATATCATGTACATCCCAAACACTCTTCTTTACCTTGGTGCATATTGCAGGAGGCTTGCGAAATCGATCTAGTTGAAATTCTACCTAATAACGACCATTAAGATTAGACAAGTAAAAACAAAACATATACTTACCTAATTATTTATGCATAAAACAACTCATAAGATCGCACTGGACGGCGGCGAACTGAGCCGGAACCGATATCGTTAGCCGAACGACGCACGACAATTCACGAACACTGACTTCGGCGCGGCCGTAAGTTTCGGCCAACTTTAGCCGTAACAGAAACTGGAACCGAAACTAGATTTTGTGGCCGAAACCGGCTAAAACCGAAACTTCGGTCGGTCTCTACTACATTATCTGAATCCTCCAGTTTTTCTCATCTTATCCCTAAAGTGCGCCATCGATGGCAATAGACTTGCCTATACGAGTAATATGCATAAGTGGGACAAAATTATAGTAGGCTATCCCTTGTTCCTCATAAAAATAACTGAAATAGACTATTTTTTTTCTAAATTTACTTTAATTTTTGAACTGCTTTTTTTTTCACTTAGATGTTACTATGGTGTTACCTCTGTTACTGGGCATTTGTAAATAAATAAAAAATGATTTTGGCGCTATTGTATATTTATACTAGCTGACCCTGCAAACGTTGTTTTGCTATTTATATTATTTTTTAACCGACTTCAAAGAAAGGAGGAGGTTTTCAATTCGTCTGTGATTTTTTTTATGTTTGTTACCTCAGAACTTTTGACTAGGTGAACGGATTTTGATGATTCTTTTTTTTATTTGAAAGCTGGTGCTTCCCGTGTGGTCCCATTTCAATTTGCTTCAGTTCTGACAATGGCATCCATGAGAAAACCATATAAGTCTTAAATTTGCATTCAGTATGTTCGCGACAAACAGACGAATAACTCAATATCACGCCAACCGATTTCGATATTTCTTAAAGTATGCTCGTATTATTATTGCTAAGTATATCGTAGCGTTTCCTTGGCTGACACCGACTCCAAAAATAACAATAATTGTAACTACATTATATTATCGTAATAATTTGATTGATTTTTAAGTAGTCTAATATTTTTCATTTCATTTTACTTAGAACTCAAAAAATATTTTGATCGTTGTTTGTTATTCATAGGTACCTATATGTTGAGTTAGATTTGAAGTGGGTAGGTACCTACCTACCTTCTTGTGTGGTAAACACATAGATCGTACCTACATACGAGGGGTGATCAATAAGTAATGATAATCAATATGAAACAGAACTATTAGATTAAAAAAAGTATTTTATTTTTCAACATAGTCTCCTTGCAAGTTAATACATTTAGTGTATCTTTTTTCTAAGCCCATGACTCCCTTAGAAAAAAATTCTTTGTCTTGACCCTCCCAAAATGCCTCTACTGCGGCCATCACTTCACTATTGTCCTCAAATTTGTTGCCCCGGAGGTGTTCTTTGAGCCGAGGAAAGAGGTAGAAGTCACTGGGAGCTAGATCTGGCGAATAGGGAGGGTGTTCGAGCAGTTCGAACCCCGTTTCTTCAATGGCAGCCATCGCAACTGCGGCTTTGTGAGCCGGGTCGTTGTCTTGGTGAAACAGCACTCCAGCGCGCAGTTTACCGCGTCTTTTTGACTTAATAGCTTCTCGCAATCTTCTTATTTGGCCTGCGTAGTAAGAGCCTGTTATAGTGGCCCCCTTTTCCAAATATTCCACCATAATAATTCCTTCTGCATCCCAGAAAACAGACGCCATAACCTTTCCCGCTGAACTTGACACTTTGAATTTCTTCGGCGTTGGTGAGGAAGCTCGTTTCCAAGTCATTGATTGTTGTTTGGTTTCGGGATCAAAGTGGTGGATCCAGGTCTCGTCCATGGTCACAAAACGCGATAAAAAAAATTCTTTATCGGCCTGGAACTTTTGAAGATTCACCCTCGAAATGTCGACTCGTTTCTTTTTTTGCTCGTCGGTTAACATTCTCGGTACCCAACGCGCAGAGACCTTTTTCATATGCATTTTGTTGACAATGATTTTTTGAACGCTGCCATAGGAGATCCCTGTGACCTCAGCTACATGCCTTACGGTCACCCTTCGATCGGCCAACACGATATCTTCCACTTTTTTGACGTTTTCTCCAGTAAGGGACGTGGAAGGGCGTCCCTCGCGATGTTCATCTTCAGTGGAGGTTCTGCCCAGCTTTAATTCCTTTGCCCAGCGTGCGACTGTGGAATATGGAGGAGCAGACTCCCCCAATGTTTCCTCTAAGTCGCTGTGTATGTCTTTGGTAGACATTTTTTTCAGGCAGAGGTACTTGATGACAGCTCTTATTTCATTTTTCTCCATTTTGATGTTTTCTCTTCGACAGTTCGTATTCAAATGAATGTATCTCCCGGTAATGGTGTCCTATTTATACATTTTTTTGAAGCTGAAGTAGTGGATATATAAGCAAGCAGAAAAAAATAATTTGGGTTTTTGTGCGTTCTAGAAATACTCGATTATCATTACTTATTGATCACCCCTCGTATTGATGAGTAGAAAAAGTAAGTTGATTATTAAGTTGTAGAAGAATATGCATTTATTTTTTTACTTTTTAGTGCATATTAATTTGTTTTGGAATAGTCTTTTTTGAAGTCGGTTTTTTTTTGTTAAAATATTTTTTTTTTTTTTTTAATTTCTTAAAAGCCGTTCTTAGCTGACCTCTACTCGGTGAAAAGAATATTCCTACCAAATTTCAAGTCTTTAGCTCTAATGGTACTAGAGATATCGTGATGAGTGACTATATACGTGGAAATCTCTTATATATATAAATAGAAGATATGGAAACTGTATCAGATTGTATATAGTTTAACTGTACATTCTGTTTCCCTAATAAAATAAAATCACTTTAGGGATATAGGCGTAGGTTTGTGTATATTCGCTGGGTTATAAATTCTTATTTGTACTGATTATTATAGCAAGCTCTAAGTTATAAGTCATCAATAAACTCTTTCAATTCATCACCAATATTGATAAGATTGGCGGCAATTGAAAAAAGTCATCACATGACAAAACAAATTGTGACTCTACATTATATATTCAATATATTTCATAATATATTCAATATATTTCTTAATATATTCAATATAGCATAAGAGTTGGTGCTAAATTGGTTTATAATCATCGTCATCATCCACAGTCTTTAATAGCCTACTGCTGGGCATAGGCCTCTTCTTAGAAAGGGGGTTTGGCTGACTATACCACGCTGGCCAGACGGGTTCTTATAAGATTTGTGTCAATTTTTCCTTTTCTTTGCAATGCTGTTGCTCTGCGTAGTTTGCTCCCTTAGTCGGCTCTTACGACACCTACGGGATGCACAGAGGTGGAGACACTCCGTATTCTTAATCCGTCACTACACGGATAGGTTTGGTTTCAATTGGACACTAAATTGGTTACACAGAATGATAAAAATAATTTGATTTCTGCATATTTGTTTGATAAGACTAGGAGGACCCATGCTTCAGCGTAAATGAGTGCTCCGTATATTATAAAAAAATGTATCCGCATACATTTTTAATGAACGCGATTTCGTCATAGATATTAGGCAGCTTTGAATTGCCCAATCAGGTTGCACTGGCTGTGGTTACAGCTTGAGAGGCGGACGGTTGAAACACCCTGTGACTAGGCTTTTTTTTCTTTTTTTTTCCGTGCGGAAATCCCCTCGGATACCACCTATCATCGGTGGCATGTCGGACTCGAACCGACTAAAAATAACCGTACTAAAATAGGTACTAATAGCCGGGGAACCAGGTATAGCCTAGAAAGGACCTGTGACCAGGCCTGCGCGACCTGAAGGCCAATTCTCGTAATAAAAGTTCGGTCTCAATTCGGTTCCGATCTACTCTTGATATTATAAATGACAGAAATGGTATCTCGTAGTCATATTTTAGACATCCAATGTTGACTGTAATACGTACTGATAACGTGTTGTCATCGAAAGTTGAAAACAGTGTAAATCGGTATTCTCGTATTCTTAGTGATAATTATACAAACGTCAAGTTTGACCTTTTTAAAAAGATTGAATGTTGATCAACAGTAGTCTGTAAGAAAGTGGTTTCTTTTTTCTTATAAGAAGAAGATTTTGTATACATTTGCCGTCCTAAGTGTTTGGAAGTTTAATTCGGTCAATATGAGTGGACTATGTATGCCAAATACAAACTACTTGTTGAAATAAATTTAAAATATTATTTATGACTGACTGGTTTTTTGTGGCTTTTCAATATTCTTTTAGTAAATTATACAATGTTATGTACATGCTGTCCATGTTTTGACGGATTAAGAATACAGAGTGTCACCACCCCTATTCATCCCGTGGGTGTCGTAAGAGCCGACTAAGGGAAAAAACTACGCAGGACAACAGCACTGCAGAGAGAAGGAAAACTTGACACAAACTCTATACCAAACCGTCTGGCCAGCGTGGTATAGTAGGCCCAAACCTCCTTTCTAAGGAGAGGCTTATGTCCAGCAGTGGACTATAAAAGGCTGTTGATGATGTACATGCTGCTATTTTTATACCCCTTATTACAGTTATTTTCTTTATAAATATTAATTTATCATATTATTGAGGTAACAAATTTTAAAACAACAAAAATTACTAATAAACACAAAAAGAAAAACCACCTTTGTGTCTTGAGGCGTAGTCATCTCTGCTAGTTTCTGAACTTTACCATATTCATTATTGTTATGAATAGAATTACAACATAGTTAAGATGATAATATAAAACATAAAATATTATATTTCATATTAACTACGTTTTAATTATATTTGAGAATTTTATTATACCTACTTAATAAAAAAAAATATAATCACATTTGTCAAATTAACTACCTTATAACTAGTTGTGTACTGGGTCTGGCCTCCTTAAGTGCCTGAAATTCTGTGCTTTATATTTTGGTCACCATTGAATTCAGAATGTTGGTTATTGACTGGCACAAAGCTTTTAAGAGTGCTTCCTTCTTTAGCATTCACTCTTACTAGCATCAATGTACCTCATAAGCTGTTCCATGAAATCATGGAGCAGCCCTAATTGGTAGGAGAGACAGGGTACTCATTATGTCATAGAGATATAAGCATAGAGTGAACAAGAACCCCTTGCAATAAAGGCAACAAGAAAGATTAATGCTAGATAGTTCTCTCTATCTCTTCCTAGAGGAGCTCTATGGCTGGCTGGGGAATATGAGGGGTAACAAGGAATACTGAGTTGTTTTTTTTTGACAAACTAAACTCTTTGTAATGAAAAGCTGTAAATTCAAAACGAAAAATGTAGCATTGTTTTCAATGCAAAGAGGTTTACTCAACTCTGAACACACGTAGTTTTCACATCTAAGTTTAATTCTAACCTCACTCATTTTCATTTTATTCCAATTATTCTACAAGTGTATACATGTAATTTATCAGGTTTCCAAATATGCTGTTTGAACATTAACACGGCTTTTAAATGTTTACCTCAAGTTTTTGAGCTTGTTTTGTATACCTTGAGTTTGAATTACTTACATCCAATTTGTTTGCGAAATTTCTTATCTCCCGCCTGTTCTAGATCAAAACCATGCCCACTGCACGATAGCCAATCGCAACTTAGCTAAACAGAGACAGAGAGAACTATTAGGCATCCATCCATCTCTCTCGTTGTCTATATCGCTTCCACTCACAGACAGCTGTATCCCGTGTTCACTCTATGCTTATATCTCTATGCATTATTTTTTATTTATTTCAGGTTTTAAAAAACACTTTTGATTTAATTATATTATATAATTAATTCAAAAGTGGTGATTTGTTGATAAACAAAACAAGTTTTGAATGTATAAAGTCATCAAATTAACAATTTAAAAAAAGCTGTATCCGTTTCGTTTACTACTGCATATTTTAAATCTATATCAGTCAATGAGATTGAACTGACATTATATTGAGATGATACTGAGACTGGATTGTATTTTTTTTACCTTTTTTTTAGTCAAATCATAACTCAGTGTCGATACAATCACATTTCGATCTCTGATGAGAAAATACGAGAATTGGCCTTCTGGTCGAAACAAGACATGGAAATTATTGCTACTTTTAAAACATAATCATATGATAAAAAGCAGTTGATTTCACATGTGACTGTGATTAGGTCATAGACAAAGATAAATAACATCAAAATCAATCAATATATATTTTTATCAAAGATTACCTTTTTTTTAGATCTAGAACCTTAGCAACTATGCTAGCTAATAATAAGTCGCATCGATTTTGTAAATTGGGTCAGGTGTGATTATAGGATTTATTTATAAATCATATGATTCGTCACAGGTTATTGTGATTTTATTCCATCTCTAGTGAAAACGTCAGATAATTTCTGACGATCTGATTAGTCAAGGGTGCGGGGTCTGTTTTATGCGTCACTATTTTCTAAACGCGAATGGATTACACGGGTCAACACCAAATTTGACTTTGACTGCAAAGCATAAAATTTCGATATTTTAGATCGTAATTAGACGAAAAAAAAATAGATGGCATGAAAAAGTTTGCTTTTGTGTTTAGGAGACTGATTGAACGATATTTTCCAAAATCTCTGATTTTATTTTTTATTAAAAATAAAACTATTGAAATAAACATGTTTCATATTTTTATTAAGTTTTACTATTAAATTAACTTACAGAAAAGTGGAAAATAATTTAAAAGTGCACGCTTTTACTTTTTCTTTTATGTTCACAACTACTTTCTCTAACTAAACCCCAAATATAGTCGCCCATCATGTTTTCATTGTACTGGCCTTGATAAACTGGCGTTGTTCAAACTTCATGATGTCCTGATGAAAACGTTCTCCCATGTTGTTTTTAAATTTATCCAAATGAGCATGAAGCATGTGTATTTTTGATGACATCCTACAGCCCATGGCCTTAAAAATTTTTAAGCATATCCTCAACCAACTGTTCGTAGTTTTCAGCTTTGTTATTTCCTAAAAATCCAGAAACTACTGCTTTAAAACTGTTCCAACTTGCTTTTTGAGTACGATTTAGCAGCGTTGGAAATTTTTCATCGGCGAAAATCTGTCTTATTTGCGGACCAACAAAAACCCCAGCTTTAACCTTTGCTTCCGATAACTTTGGAAAAAACTTTTTCAAGTATTCAAAAGTTTCTGAAGTTTCATCCAGTTGAGTTTGTAGAGCTGTCAATGAATGAACACAGGGTATGCCAATTGCTTCAAACATACCTTTAATGTCATTGCAAAAACAAAGTCCATCTTCTTTCGTAAAACGTTGAGAATATTTCATGCCTAGTCCGCTGATCCGTGATCTTAACATCATCAAGCCGATTCCACTGTTTTAAGCGAGATCCTAAAAGCTCTGCTTTATTTTTTGGCAAATTTAAATCTCTAATTAGGTCGTTAAAATCTTCTGTAGTAATGAGATGGTGTTTTGGTTGTTCAGGTGTAGGCGAAAAATCCTTATCGGAATTACTTTCATAAGAACTAAGAGATGAGCTACTTTTCTGCGATAATTTTATTGGTGGCTCAGGTACTGGTCGTGTCGGGTCGTGAGCAATTAAAGCGGAAGAAGATTCGAGGTCAGGATATTCAATAGGTTTTGCATTTTTACCTCTACGTCTTTTACTCGGATTCACCATGCAAAAGAAGCAGTCGGTAACATGGTCTTTTGGTTCTTGCCAAATCCTGGACTTGTAAAAAACACCTGATCGTTGTTTATCACTCGAGTGCCATCTAGCGGCACTGTGTAAACGTAAAAACCCCACTCTAAAAGAAAGTATTAAAATTAATTAAAATTTATAAAAAAAATGAAAAATTAGTATTATTACTATAACTATCACAAAAGCAAACTTTACACCGGAAAATACTAGAATAAACGTTAGGACAAAGAACGAATTTTTTTTCGTAGAGTCGTGTTATAGGCCCTAAACTCGTTACACCACACAATTTTAATCTCTTTATTGATAATAATTATAATCTATTCGAGCCTATAAGCATGTGTGTCCAGGGAGCATTTGTTATGCTTATGTATATAATTATAATAAATTAATAAATTATAATCAATAAATAAATAAATAATAATTTATATAATTAATAATTTATATTAAAATAAATTATAATAAATAAATAAATTAATAATGTATATTATGTATATATATTATGTAATAACATGTATATAATAATATGTCAAACATAAAATAATTGAGACCAAGAAACCATCTGCAGAAACATGTATTGTGAGTCATCTGTGTTTGTGGTAGTTCTACACATTTTTTTCCCAATAGATTGTTTTTTTATAGTTTGGATGTTCTATTGTAACATCATCATTTTTCTGTCCTTATCCTAATTTTAATTAAGGTCATCGCAACCTGTAACAAAATGTTTTTCAGAAGGCTATTTTTCTTAATAAAAGTTCGGTCGAAATTCAGTTCCGATCAACTCTATCGTTCGTAGGCAAATAGTAATGTATTATCTAGACTAGTAGATTACCCATTCCATTTTCAGTTACAATACGATATAATAACATTACAATCGACGTTGGATGTTTAATACTTCGAAAATAACTTTTATGACAGTTGTGAGATTGAATGTTGATCCGAACTGAATTGTGACCGAACCTATCATTCAACAGCCTTTATTAGTCCACTTTTGGACATAGGCCTCTCCTGAGAAAGGAGGTTTTCGCCTACTATACCACGCTGGCCAGACGGGTTGGTATAAGGTTTGTTTCAAGTTTTCCTTCTCTTTGCAGTGCTGTTATTCTGCGTAGTTTATTCCCTTAGTTGGCTCTTACGACACCCACGGGACGAACTGGGGTGGTGGCACTTTGTATTCTTAATCAGTCACCACACTGTTACAACCGAACATTTATTACGAGAATTTGCTCTTCTGGTTTCTTTTATAACCGGGTTCCTTCCTGATCCCAAAACTGGTGTACTTGTTTTAGACGATACAAAGACAGAAGAAACATTTAGCGTAGGTAAACGGAGGGGGTTATCGGGTCGGAAGCAGGACTGAAACTAATAGCTCAAAGAGGCCAAATGCGCGTACCCGTATAGGTATCAATTCTGTGCTTGAAGAGGCTATTTGTAGGCAGTAGGCAACTAATCACGTTGTGCATTATATTCATTTATACATCTCGTTGTATGTGGAATCTACAAGTTCGATTCCCGCCCAGGACGAGTAGTTGTGTGATGAGCTGTCTGTGGTGTCTGTGTTTGGAAATACACTGGACAGCAAATAAACCGAGCCACCCGCTACCAAGGCACTCTAATTCGATTTTCTCAAAAACTAAAAAACCTACAATTAACAAAGTTGTACCTACAGAAAGTGCGTTTCATGGTGATTAAAATGAAAGGAAACTCATTGGGTTTAATCAATATTTCAGTGTTTATTAAGGATTTTACAAAGAAGAGTCGTTTTCCAGTCGTGACAATCGTTAGTAATGATAAAGTGAAAAAAAAAAATTAAAGCTTAAAACAAAGATAAAATCAAAAAAAGTTTTTGATCAATATTCCGTATTCCCTCCCCTTGCTCGGATAACTGCCAGCATCCTTGTATTCATCGACCTTACGAGCCTGACGATAAAATCTTGAGGAATTGTATTCCACTCCTCTTCAATTACGATTCGCAGCTCTGGAAGCCTTGTTGGAGCAGGTACCCGGGCTCGAACCCGACGTTTCAGCTCATCCCATAAGTGTTCTATCGGATTCAAGTCCGGGCTTCGAGCTGGCCAGTCCATCGTACGAATGCTGACGTCGCGTAGATACTGGGTCACCACATGAGCAACATGAGGCCGTGCATTATCATGCATCAATTGCATATCCTGTCCGATATATCCTGCGTAAGGTACCACATGGTCTGCGAGGATTTCAGTAATGTAGCGATGAGAAGTCAGTCCACGTGTACGGCCCGTCGGTTCGATGAAAACTAACGCTGTATGTGCTGTTAACGAGATGCCGCCCAGACCATTACAGATTCTCCTCCATAAGCAACAGTTTACTCGATGCAACACTGAGAATAACGTTCTCCAGGGCGACGATATACTCTCTGACGTCGATCACTTCCATGTAGACTCACGAAGAAGAAGAACATTACTCCACTGCTCTAATGTCCAATCCCTATGCTCTCGAGCAAATTCAAGTCGTGCTCGACGGTGTGCTACCGTTAATGCTGGGCCTGTTGCAGCTCTTTTTGGGGTCAGGTTCCGTTCAGCAAGTCTCCTTCTGACGGTATCTGAACTTATGACCACTTGGCGTTCGTCACGCAGACTTTGTTGGACTTGAACTGCGTTGAGGTGGCGATTTCGCAGAACAGTAAGGTGGATATAACGATCATCTGCTGCTGATGTAGCCCTAGGTCTGCCCGTACCTGGACGGCGATCGAATGCTCCAGTCTCTAGGTATCGTCTGTAAACTCGTTGCACCGAAGATCTGCTGATTCGAAGCCTTCGAGCGACTTCACGTTGCGCAATGCCTGCTTGAAGTAATGCTACAGCTTGAGCTGCTTCCTGAGGTGTTGTATCCATTATTAATCGAAAAAAGTAGCAAAAACACACGCGTCTGAGCAAACGATGGACAAAAACTAAAGAAATGATAAGAAATATCCGACTAACCTCATTGTAGAGAAAAAGAACGCTAATTTCAAACTCTGGTGAAAACAGACCAAACCGTTAGCATTGTGTTTGTTGCTTGATTACAATGTGAGTTGACGGTACTTTCGAATTAATTTTTAGTCATTTTAATCACCATGAAACGCACTTTTTGTAGGTATAACTTTGATAGTTGTAAGTTTTATACTTTTTGAGAAAATCGAATCAGAGTTCCTAGGTAGCGGGTGGCTCGGTTTATTTGCTGACCAGTGTATATGGGTGTGTTTGTCGGTGGTCTGGCTGCTGCTGTGCGGGCAGTGCCTGGTTTGGGATCGGACGGTCGTGTGTGGGATGTTCGACGTTGTTATTATTATTACTGTAATAGGTACTATACATATTTTTAACAAGCAATGACTACACTATTGTGTTTGGTACATAACCTGTAAAAATAGTTGTAATGTGTGTAATGAAAAAAATAATGGTAGCCAATGTTGGGCAAACAAAGGGACGGGTCGCCTAACGGTAAGTGACTACCGCCGCTCATAGACAGACAATTGTAACCTAAATGTTACAAATGCGTTGTCACCTTTTGAGTCTCTCCCCGTAGAATCGCGGGGAGGAGAGTTTAGGCTCCTGTAACCTCACTCACTCCATCAAAAGCAAGAAAATAATTACTTAACAGCGGTTCTCTGTGATGCCGTGGTAGTAGTACTCAGGCCGAGCCGGGAAACCTGCCTCCCCCTCCAGTAAGTTAGTTAACATAAACTTAACTTACGGAGTACCATGTATCCTCCTAGTTAAATAAAAAAGTAAAGAAATAAGTAATAAAAAGTGTGCGCTTTTCAAAACACTTTTTGCCTCACAAAACCAACCTGTAGAACGAGTTATCGTCTGCGGTATTTCCGGACCGATGCGACCTTTAAACCTTCAAGAAAAGAGCGAGCTCCTTCCTCAAAGGCATCAAATATATCTCTCTCTCCTATAAAAAAAGTCCCTGAGTAAAAAACTACAATGAGATAATATTAATTAGGGTCGTTACACTTTCACTAAGACTTTTGCCGACTAAAAGTGGTTGTAGATAAGGTATGTAACTCTCTGTATCTTCATCTTTTATTAGTTATTTTTTTCTCTTTTTCCCTAGGTGGACAGTACACATGGAAGGCGTTCCTGGCACATTATATGAAGGCGAAAAATTTGTATTGCAATTCAAATTCACAAATAAGTACCCGTTCGACTCTCCTGAGGTAAGTTCTTATTTTCATTTCACTATCATTAGTGATAGCAGCTAAATTATGAGTATTGTTGTGCATTTGTTATAAATATAATCTGTATTTATCAAAATTATACGTTCAAAACACATAATTTTCTAAGACAATATGTTAATAATAAGGCAAACCATTATTTAACCGTTGAATAGACAATTTGTTTTTTTTTTCTTCACATAAACTGCCTTTAATAGTCCACTACTAGACATAGGCCTCTCCTTAGAAAGGAGGTTTTGGCCTACTAAACCACGCTGGCCAGACGGGTTGGTATAGGGTTTGTGTCAAGTTTTCCTTCTCTCTGCAGTGCAGTTGTTCTGCGTAGTTTTTTCCATTAGTCGGCTCTTACGACGCCCACGGGATGAATAGGGGTGGTGATACTCTGTATTCTTAATCAGTCACCACACGGACTTTTACTACTGTTTTTTTTCTAAATAATATAATCATGTTTTTGGACATCTAACACAACGCCATCTAGTTTCTAACTAAGCAGAGCTTGTACTATGAAAGTTGGATTGATAGAAAACTTAAATACGTTTTTTTAAATACTTACATATTATACATTATACATAGAAAACACCCAAACTTCGAAACAAATATTTTGCAGATCATACAAACATTTGAACCCGAGACCTTAGTACAGCAGTTACATATACTACCACCGTGCCACCGAGGCACTAAAGGCCCTTTTAAGGCATAGCCGGGCAAACGACTGGACGGAGCCTGGCCATTGTATGCAGTGTCCTACCCTTAAACTAAATTCCTGTCAATTTGCAGGGGTCTTGTACAAAAAAAAAACATAATCTTTGCAAAAACTTGCAAAAAACCTTCAGACTTCATAATCCTGCCCTGTCACAAAGTTTATATGAATTAAGTTGGCGTACTACCTGTAAAGACCCTCCCTCATTGTTAAATTTCAAATACGAGAAAAAAATAAACATGACCAAGCGATAGCTCTTCGACATCCTTAATTCGAGCCTATCGTTAAATTGGTTCTATGTCAACGTGTTCTACCTAAAAATATCTCCATGCTAAATTTCAGTTCTTTAGTACAAAAACGTGAGAGCTTAGTTTCATACACACTTAAAAGGACCTTTAATCTGGCCCTGTCACAAAATCTATTCTAAGCTGATGTCTCATACTCAAACTATTTCTCTGCCCATTTTTATCTGCATAGGTGAAGTAATTGTCCAGATATCAAGATTACTGGATGAGTACCTTTCGCTTCATATGCCTATAGGTATAAATTTGCTGCTTGCCGCGATATGTTTGCATGTTTTGTATTTTAAAACGCAAACGAGACCGGCGTTCTTTTTCGTCCTTCAAAATAGATTTATTACAACTATATTGAATTATCCCCTATGTCCACTAAAATCCATTAAAAAGATCCATAATGGATTTTTGTGCACTTTCGTGTCCACTTTTTACGAAAAATGGATCTTTTAGGACAAAATCCTTTAAACTTCAACCGACTTTAAACAGACTAGAAGGGACTCTTGCTATTATAATGTTACCTGTTATATTGAGGGTACTTTTTATAGTTTTTTACTTATGATATAATTGTTTTTTAATTTTTAGTGCTCGTATTGTTTAGCGCCTGGGACTTGCGACCCAGGTATAGGTTTAGGGAATACTCCTTGCGACGCGTCAGCGCTCACCTCCACTGTCTGCTGTGTTACCCCCTCTATCTAACCATATTTCAAACTAGCCTAGTAATGCCGCATTGGATATTCGTTCAAGAAAAGAGCTTGCTGAAGCTCTTGGTAATCCAAGGTCTTTAAGCAGGTTATAGATGGTTTTATCTGGTATACCTCTCGCACCCACTTCCACGGCATACAACGCAACGACATTACCATTTTTAGCTATTTCGTTCGTTAACTCAAAGTACTTGTTTCTTTTTAAAGCGTGGTCTTTAGGGATGTTCATATCCCACGGCACCGTGAGTTCTACTACTCGTAATACTACACGCTTAATTGAAATTGCATAAAGAAGTAGGTCTGGTCTGAACGCCGAGGGCACAGACATCCTCCAGTATTTTCACCACTAATAATGTCAAATCATTGGCGGTATTTATAATTGAGTACGGCTTTTGTGTTTTTTTTTTGTTGAGCCTTACTTTGCAAGCGCGATGTTAGTTGTTATGCTTGTTGTTATTCCCTTTTTTTATAAACTTATAGTTTCGCGTAAGATTTGTAATGTCCCTGTCATGGCGACGTGAATAATGACCCTGGTCTAATAGCGCCTTACAACCTGTCAGTAAGTGCCTGACTCTGCCTCTGCACACTGCACATCGTACAAGTCTTTTCTGAAGCTTTTCCCCATCTTACTAGGTTGCTTTGATCGGGGAGAGTTAATTGAAAGGCGTTAAGTTAAAAAAAATACCAATCCAATCTTATAAATGTGTGCGCCATTTCAAAGCTGGTGGAATACAAAATTCTCCTAGAGTTAACCATTCATGCCGCATTTCTAGGTGCATTGCGTGCACTTCATAAGTCTCGTTTTCATCTTGTAGGAAAATTTTTGTTATCTCTTTGTCGGTCTGTCTTCTAGCATTTCCCGATCCAACTCGGATTACTGGACTGCGTACCCACCATGAATTTCTTGTGGAATTGGAGCCATGACTCGAGCTCTGATGAATTTTTGTCTTTTGGAAGGGATCTAACGATTTCGTCTTGTGATTTTGACAAGACATGCATTTTGGTAACTCTTAGGTGTTTGTAGAGTTCTGAGGTTCTTTTTACTTTCCTTCCAAAGTTATTCGACTCCTGTACAACGTTGATGGGTCTACAGATTTTGCTAGCCCACTTTCATGTCTTAGTGACTTTCGCGTCCAGTGTTCTTAAATGGTTCCGGTTTATATTGTATACCAGAATGGGCAGTTGCGTCGTGATGTTAAGTAGTTGTCGTAATTCCAAGCTTTTTTTACGTTACTTATTGGCTGTTAGTCTACCATGTCAATGTCTTTTACAAAGTCATCGACTATTGCGTTCATAGATGGAGTCCTTTGTTCCTGCCAAGGAATTTAAAGGCCACGGTTTCTGATATTATTTAAACACTATCACCACCAATAGTAATGCCGGGGTCACATGAGGTATATCTGGTACCTCGCCGGCCCAGACAAAGGCAATAGTATTTGCTAGGTTTTGTTCTTATTTCCTCCATCCAGGTACAGAATTCATCCACCTTACGCATTAGTTCTTGGCACTGCTTCGGGTTACGTGTGAGAATCGCGATGTCGTTGCGAATGCTAAGGATTAAGTAAATTTTCCATTGACCTTAAACCGGTAGCCCCACCTCTTTTCGTGTCTTACGATATTATCTATTAATATTTTTATAGCTGTATTAAATACTACTGGTAATAAGCAGCAACCTTGGAACAACTGTGTTCTGTATACGAGGGTTATTAAATTGTTTTCCACATTACTTAATTTTTCGAAACTAGGATTGGTATTTTTTCTTCATATTTGAATGGAAGTAGAGGGTAAAAAAATTGATGAAAAAACTAAATGATGACAATTTTTTTTTTTCCTTATCGATTCAATTTTTTCTGTACTGTTAATAAAATTACAATAGAAAGTGAAAGAAAAGTGCCTCGTATACCACTAACCTATAATAGATTTTTCGAATCTAGTATTTCCTAAAAGATCCATACCTCGTAAAAATCTATTGATTGTATTAAAGTGCACAAAAATCTGTCATGGATCTTTTCAATGAAATTGAGTGGACAGAGGGGAATTTTCGCTTCGTTGCACACAACAGATTCAAAGTGCCGCGTACGAACAGTGTCTCTAACAAACGTGGACATCGATAGACAGGACTTGATAAAAGTACAGGGGAGTTCCCGAAAAAAATAGAACAAAAGTGACTATGGCGATGTTTAGTCCGCGTTAAGCGTATGTGTAGCGTACAAATAAATCGCATGCCGTATGCGTTGTGTCCGTGGTAAGTTCTTAGCGGAAAATTTATTCACGATTCTGTAATTTTTGTCCTCTACAGACAAAAGACCCTCGTCTGCGCAGACCTGTAACGTATCCACCAGTATAGACCCGTTACGGACTTTATTATCAGCCTATCGCAGTCCATTGCTTTACATAGGCCTCTCCCATTGCACGCCACTTAGATCAATTTTGGGCTTCTCGCATCCAGCTCCTGCCAGCCATCTTGCGCAAATCGTCACTCCACCTGGCCTATGGGCGCCCTACACTACGTTAGCCGAGACGCGGTCTCCACTCAAGAACTCTTTTTCCCCAACGGTTGTCGGTTCTGCTGCTAATATGGCCAGCCCACTGCCACTTCAGCTTGCTGATCCACCGGCTTAGTCATGTTAAATGTTACATAATTCATTAATTTCTACATTTCCGTCTTTATTCTAAACCTTGCCAACGCTTCAAATATCTTAAACTTAACGGAGGCACTACTAAAATCTAAAGGAGTTACCTACGTATAATGTTCGCTAGTATTACACACATATCTATTTTTAGACCAGTCAAGGAAAGAAAAACATGTATTTTTCCTTCCCTGAGGAAAAAATAACAAAAATATACGCTTGACTACCTTTGTATGTCTTACTTGTACTTAAATGACTCGGATCTAAATGTTTTTATTTTTTATGAGAGTCATGATATTCTCTATAGCTATATAAAATTTGAAAGATTCATCTGTCGATGGCATTGAGCCTTATTAACTGAGCCAAAAACCTAACCTATCCTACGAAAACGGGAGTAAGTTCTGAAGAAAATTAAAAGCACCTAATGAAGATTTGCTAAAAATTGTCCCACCCAAAAAAGTCGACACAATATCCTCCTAAAAAGTTTTTATTCTAGCAAGAGAAAAGACTCTTTGCTTAGAAGCATAATTTTGAAGCTGAATTCCCTCCAACTCAACTAATTTAAGTTGGCGAAAGCTCAGATGAAAGAGCTCGTTCCAAGGGGTGTGTTTATGGGTTGTTGAGGTTTTATATAAATTTACTTAAATATGACGATGATTATTGAAAGGGTATGATAAATTAAAAAAAGGTTTGATAATTAATTTGTATTATATGAAAGCAATTTACTATGAAAATATCCCCATTTAAATATACAAATGGTTATCCCCAAATATACAATTTTAATTATTTATTTTTGAGTTATTACATTGGATTAGTATCTAAATGAATTTTGAAATTTGACTATTAATACTGTAAACAAATAAAACTTATTTAGTTCAGTCTGAGCTGTTGTCTTATCAGCAGTGCTAGAAACAAATGCTATCTGCTACTTACCTCTTTTACATGAAACAAAAGGGAAACAAAAAGATAAATTGTCATTTCGATTACGTCACAAAGTAATATATATTTTCCTTCATTTTATTGATTTATAAGAATAAATCAACGAGAAAAAGAATCTGGTTATATAACTCGTGGCTGCTCTTCAAATGTTGCACTAATTTAATAATGAAATATTTTTTGTGAAAAATGTCTAATCCCAAACAAGGATATTTATACTTATGCATTAAAATACATACATGATTAGAAATATGGACCGGGAGGGAATCCTCTAGTCGCGCTACGCTTTTAGTGCCCCTCCTCCCAGAATTATGGAGGGGGGCGTAAGACGTGCAGTAAGCTCACTCAATCGGTAAGAAGCTAGATAGCAGAATTCGTTCTTTGTGGTTTTCAATTCGGTGCGGTTAACAAAAAGCGATTTTTTTTTAAGTTTTATCAAATTATAACAATCAAAATTTGATATTGATTTTGATTTATAATTATCTGAATTGTAATTTTGAAGTGTTTTAAAAGTGAAAAAACAATGCTTGCCTTATGTAATTGAAAAAAAAACATTCAGATAAAATAAATAAACGTTTATATCACAAAATTATGTCTTGGATGAAACTCAAATTCTGGCTCAGCAGTCAGTATCACTAACCCTTGCACGAACAGAAGTCTTGTTAACTATTTTAAGCATTATATTGACCTAGTTTTGTACCAATCGTTACGGGTAGAGTTGAAGCCATTAAAAGTCCAACAATAGTCTTTCTACAGAACTTCCATATCGCCTAGTACTTGGGTTGTAGAGTTCTGATGACAATCGCTCCGCGAAAAAAATCGAAGTTCAGCCGTATTGTAGTAAACTTAATCTATATAGTTTTCGAAAAAAGGCTCGGCGGAAAAAAAAAATAGACCTAGTATATATTGCTTCGGCAAAAATGGGCTGGCTCGACCGGAATGATAGCACAGCCTACAGAAAACGGTGTTAAGCAGTTTTTTTGTTAGTTAGTGAGGTTCCCTCTAATTCTAGCGGGGGCACTTGCGTGTAGTTATCGCGCTTTCGACTCTTGTGTAAGTTCATGGGGTCAGGGGTCGATGGGCAGTAGTCATTTTGCATCAAGTGACCTGTCTCTTTGTTTCAAGTTTTTCTTCTCTTTGCAGCGCTGTTGTCCTGCGTAGTTTGCTCCCTTAGTTGGGTCCAACGACACCCACGGGATGAATGCGAGTGGTGACGCACCGTATTCTTAATCCGTCACCACACGGACATTGCCCTATACCATAAAGATAAATTGAGGTTTTTGTGCCAGAATAACTCCTTGTTATTATTTGACGCTTGCCTTAATTACTCAACTGGTCGTTATGTAATTCTGTAAACATGAAGTACAAATAGAATGTACTCTATAAAAAGCTCTTTACTAACTAAATATAATCAATCAATTTTCCAGATATGGCAAGGTTAATCCACCATAGGTGAGCCATTGTCACCATATTTATTAGACCAATTATGTACATTTTTTTTTTTTATTCACGCCTTTTTGTATCTTAAGACAATTTATGTACATGGTGGAACGCAATAAATGATTAAGTATATCGACAGTCTATTGATACTGTGAATTTATATTAGTAGAATACTGATATTTTGGCCTATGTCAATGACGTCTCAATAGCCTTGTCAATGGAATGACAGTGCGTTAACATAAAATATCAGAATCGAGGCCCAGAATGTTCGTTTGCCCCTATACCAAAAAAAAAACATCAGGTCAGCTCCAAGATGCCAAATTATGTTTCATGTCGATACCGCAATATTAGAGTAGGCAAAAATTGACACCCAAGATTTGTTTACAATGTAGTCACAATGAAGCTAATAAAAGCGTATTAAAAATCATTGAATAAATTATTATATACCTACGCTGTGTATGTTAACGCTTCTGTTTTTGTTTGCTTTATATTTTAGTGTTATTACCAATCAAACCCAACCCTTCCCATAAGTTCCCTCCCTCACTAACTTAGTGAGAAGCAAGGAAAGAATTAAAGAATTGCTTTCTGTGAGGCCGTGATGTCTCTCCGTTCGAGCAGGCCCATTTGTGCCGAAATACGACTCTCCCATGGAAATGCATCTATTTTATTCATACAATAAGGTGCTACATATTTTTGAATAAATGTGTAACTGTGTTGTATGATAAATAGTATTTAAAAAATCTAGGCATTGTTGTGTTATAGGCGGCCAAGTTTACCGGAGTTCACAGGAATTTCGTTTCTAGATAACACTAGTGGCTATGTTAATACGAACTGTGATCGGAAAATCAAACTTTAGTCGATTCGAGACCGAGGTATCACTGTCCTGGTGAGCGGAGCAAGAGTTTCCACAATTAACAATGAGGCTGAGAGTAAAAAAATTAAACAATTCACATAGAGTAGCACATAGACAACTTTTTTTTTAATAATCCTTATTATATATCTACAAAATATCCACAGAGATTTAAATAAGTAAAATAACGTATAACTATCGTATTCTATTAAATTAATATTAGTATGTGACCTCATTTTTCAAAATATAACCAGTTTACGTAACTATTTTGTTATTGTTCACCTCTAAAGTTCTAATCACCATGATTACAAATAGCTTCGTTAACTCATCAGTTTGTTATCACGTATCTAAAATTACACCTATTGCAAATTTATTCCTAGAGTTATTTCCTGAACGTTCTTTGTGACGAGCGTCGCAATATTAGAACAATGACAAATTAGACAATCGGTAGGTAATATTGCCAAGACTATAAAAAGTTATAGTTTTCACAACGTTGTCAATGTACGAGAGAAACGAAATTATTTACTAGTTTCTGTCACTTTCTATCCTTTATTTTTATTTATCTATAATATGTATATATTTAAAAATATATAAGTATGTTTATTAGCAGTCTGATTAACATAGCACAGGCTCTGTCTAGTGTGGGATCAGACGGCCGTGTGTGAGATGTGTGAGGTATATTATTATTTTAGTGGCATTAATATTCATATTTTTCACCACAAGGTCATCATACATGATTGCAACCTGCAATTCGCTGAATATAATAGTAAGACGTTACCATCTAAACATTTATTGATCAAAGTTATCAACCACGCCGACGCTACCGTCCCTTTCTTTTCTGTTTTTGTAAGTGTGGAAACTCCACCCTACCGGGGAACTGTACACACATACCCCTAGGGATATCAAATCAGTCCATGTTTCAACAGGATTTGGAATCCACGTAGTGGCCTCAAATTTTGAACCAAAACTTCGTCCAAACGTACACATACGTACATATGTATTTTTTCCGATTTTATTCCGATTTTTCCGTTTCGAATAAATGTATATGCATCTTTCTTGCAATTAATTGAGAATATGGCTTTGACTTCCCGATCTTATAATGTAACAAAGATAAAATGAATTTTATTGTTGTCCATTAGTAGGAACCCTTGAAAATGTGTCCCGAGGTTAATTACAAAGATTGTACGTGATTTACTACAATGTCAGCTTGGCCTGTATAAATATCTCGCTCTTCTACAAGCTGTGATAGAGATTCCATGAAAAGGACGGTAGTACATAACAGGGAGCCAGTTTTATTAGGTGGTTTGTCTAAACCAGAGGCATACTGCATAGGCATATTACATTGTAATATGCTAATAGTCGTAATATAATTAAAATTAAACATTTATAACGTAACGTAACTTCTACAATGACAATTTAATGGGAAAATGTACTTGATGGATTGACAGCAAATTATCAATATTTGGCTTCAGTTTTGTTAGGAATAACCGCAAATCTCCCTGTTCTGTGATATTCAATCTGCTCCTTTTTTTTGTTAAAACACACAGTCCAGGATATTTTGCCGGTATTTCTGCCTGCAGCCAAAATGTTTGATACCCAATTCCACCTTCAGCTTCTCATTATAGCTAAGCTCGAGTACTCCGTTAGATCTCCGGAGCCCTTGTAATATCACATTCTCCACTTCCGTTTCATCAAATGGATTTAATATCCATGGTGGTATTTCCATCGTCAAAATACCTTCAAATCTGATTTTGTAGTCATCATGCAGGTTAAATTTTGAACTTATGCCTGAATATCCTCATCAAGGCATTCTACTTGTGACAAGTTTAAAAACTGAGTACATTCGCGCCGACTAATAATTTGCTTCATAAATTTAAACTTTCCAAGGAAAACTGAAATTAAAGTTAATGTCATCAATTTTTTTTGAACAAATCTGTCAAATACGCGATGTCTGCTTTCAAATTGATCAGGTTTTCTTTTAAATCCGGATCTTTACTTTCCAAAAACTCTAAAATTGATTTAAAAAGTGAGTAAAATGTGCACAATGAGCACTTGTTAAACATGCACCTTTCGACAACCAACGTACTTCAGTATGCAAGAGCAATCGTCTTCACCATTCTCATTACACAATTGTGCAAATAAACGCGTATTCAACGCATTGCTTCTTATTTTGTTAACTGCATTAATCAATACAGCGGTAAGTCTCGACACGTTGTACTGAATATGAAATATGCAAGTTTTTACAAGTAACAATTGTTGAGCTTCTTAAAATATTATCTGCCTACATTGATAAGTGAAATCAAGTCAACATTTTAGTTCTTCACTATAAAAGCAGAAAAAATTTCGGGGACTCCCTGGCTTACGAATTATGAACACCCAATTTTGTCACGCCAATGTGTCTACATTGGCGTGACAAGTCGTCGAGTCGAGTCTCCCGTGGACCCCTGGGGGTGCACCTGGACCATTTTGGGAACTAAGGGTCAAATCAAAAGAGCATTGATATTAAAAGGACCATACGTTTCGATATTTTCTTTCCAATCTGCGCTTATTTGTAGTTCGTGCTGCATCGCGCAGCCCATGTTCTTCTCATTTAATTACTCTTGTTACAGAAGTTTAGTCCTAACACAAGAGTTCTTCTTATTGGAAAAAAAAACCAGAAATAATTATAAAATCTGAAACCTGTCTAAATGATATCACGTAATTACAGTATATGTCTTCATTCGGCTAAATTACATCAGCTATTCTCATTAATTACTTTTCACAATGGCTATTAAGGCCCCCATTTGGTTACGTCAATAATAGTCTACAATAAAGATCTCGGTTCACATCACACCAACAGCCTTTAATAGTCCACTGCTGGACATAGGCCTATCCTTAGAAAGGAGGGATAGCTCTTAAGAATCTTAAGCGAAATATTCTTGAAGTTTATGTGCTTTTAGATCTCCATAACCCATCTGTACTAACATGAAAATGGAAATAGATTCTCAGCACGCTTATCTCGGGCTAATGATTGATAACAAACTCAACTGTCTACCACATATAGACTATGTTTGTAATAAGTTAAGAACAATACTATCGAAAATGTCTCTGCTCAAATTCGAAAACTACGCAGAACAACAGCACTGCAGAGAGAAGTAAAACTTGACACAAACCCTTTTTTTTTTTTTTTTTTTTTAACGTGTGGAAATCTCCTCGGACCGTCACCCCTCCGGGGTTTGCGGCGGGGTGGTGTGTCGGACTCGGACCGACTAAAACCACACGGTGTGCCACTCTGCGCCTGTAACAGGAGGGATCCGGGAACAGCTGTTGTTAAGACATCCGGACCCCTCCTAGCGCCAGCCCGCTCCTGGTGCGGGCTCCGTCTCATTGTAGATGTTCCTCTCTTTAGGCGACGTCCGGCACACGCGGACGCCGCCCCCTCGCGGCTGGCCAACTAATGCGGGTGGAGGGGAAACCCACCCCGTCCACCCGCGGCCACACTCAGGGCGGCATGAGGCTGTGGTAGGCGGGCCTCCGCCGCCCGGTTCGCCGGCGGCGGATCGGGTCCGAGTGGAGGTCGTCCTCCCGGGCCCTCTCCGCCGCCTCCTTCCGCGAGATTACTACCTCGCAGAAGGTTGCGACCGCGGTAAAACAACTGTCGCTACCGGCCATGGAGCGTACTACGGCCGGTAGCGAGAGATCCACTCCGATGACTGCAGTGAGGGCCCGGCGCTGCGCCGCCCATGCGGGGCAGACCGCCAGCGTGTGCTGGGCCGAGTCCTCACTGCAGTCGCAGTGGTGGCAGGCGGGACTCAGTTCCCTCCTAGCGACCGTGTGCAGGTACTTTCCGAAGCAACCGTGCCCGGAAAGCACCTGCGTCAGTCGGAAGGAAAGGGTCCCGTGCTGCCGCCCTGCCCACTCGGCGATGACCGGCTGGAGAGCCTCCACGGCGGCGAAGCCAGCGCGTGGAGTCTCCAGCCGGAACGACCAACGAGCCATCGTGGCTCGGCGAGCGGCTTCGCGCCACTCGCGCAGATCCTCGGGCGGAGGGCGAAATCCGCTCTCCGCCCGGTAGTCAGCCACTCGCCGATAAACTTCGGCGAGCACTTCCGCCTCCAAATCCCACGGGGGAGTTCCGGCCAATGCGCATGCCACCTCCGTCGAAACGGTGCGGTAACCGCGTATGGCTCTGACCGCCATTACCCTCTGAGGGCGCCAGAGGCGTACCCTATTCTGGGCGGTCAGAGCCGCCGCCCACACCGGTGCACCGTACAGTGCCATTGACCGGACAACCCCCGTGTACAGCCGTCTTGTCGCGACGCTGGGTCCACCCATATTGGGCAAGAGTCGCCCTAGGGCAGACGCAGCGCCGACCAGCTTTGGAGCAAGCTGTCGGAAGTGCTCGTCGAAGAGCCACCTCCCGTCGAGGATCAGGCCCAGATATTTCATCTGGGCCCGAACCGGTACGAGGACCGAGTTGACCACGATGGAGGCGCCAGGGGGTGGACCACGACGGGGCCCATGGAATAACAGGGCCTCCGTCTTATCTAGGGCCACCCGTAAGCCCAGCGCCTCAATGCGCCCGACCACCAGGGAGACTCCCCCTGTGGCCAGGCGCGCCGCCTCTTGGAAGTTTGCCCCCCGGGCTGTCACGAGGGTATCGTCTGCGTAACAGATTACACCCAGCCCGGGGGGGAAATCGGCGCGAAGGGCCCAGTCGTACCCTATGTTCCACAAGAGGGGTCCAAGAACAGACCCCTGTGGAACACCGCACGACATGGGCCGACACCTCAAATTACCTTCTCGGTCCTCGTACACGACGGTACGCTCCTCTAAATAGTCTGCCACTAGCCGCCTCAGGTACTTTGGCACCCCGTGATAGTGGAGTGCTTCCCTGATGCAGCTGAATGGCAGACTATTGAATGCGTTGGCGATGTCCAGTGACACCGCCAACAGCACGCCGCCACAGCTCACGGCCTCTTCGGTCACGGCCCTCAGGCGCAACACGGCGTCGACTGTCGAACGCCCCGCCCGAAAACCAAACTGGGCGTCCGACAGATCGGGGCCCACCTCGCAGAGGTGCCGGACGATGCGGGCAGAAAGAACCCTCTCAAACAATTTGCCCGCCTCGTCCAGCAGCACGATGGGCCTATAGGCCGCGACCGAATCGGCTGGCCGTCCCGGCTTCCTCAATAGGACCAGCTTCCCGCTTTTCCAGCACTCAGGGAAGCGTCCCGACGCCAAGCTAGCGTCGAACACCTCCCCGAGGCGGTCTGCCATGTGGTTGAGGGCCAGGGCCAGCACTCGGGCCGGTACCCCGTCTGGCCCAGGGGCGGTGTTCTTGGAACGGATCCGTAGAACAGCCGCCCCTACCTCCGAATCCCGGACGGGCGGAACATTGTCCTCCCCGTGCTCCCCGTCGTCTCCGGCCAGGGAGGCCATCGACGGGGGAGTGTGTTCCGCTCGTTGTGGGAAAAGGCCCTCAACCACTTCTCGCAGGAAGCTGGGCTGGAGAGTCTCCGTAAGGGGGGGGGGCCGACGCGCGGAGCTTTTGTCGCACCGCGCGGTAAGGGCGACCCCAGGGGTCACGATTAAGACCCTCCAGCATCTCCTGTCTCTTTTCCTCTTTGGCGCGGCTAATGGCCAGCTTCAGAGTTTTCCGCGCCCGCCGGTACTCCTCATGAAGCCGGTCCTCCTCACCGTCTCCACGGTGACGCCGCCGACTGCGTGTGTAGGACCTCCGGGCACGTGTACAGGCCGCACGGAGGTCCGCCAGCTCCTGGGACCACCAGTAGACCTCCTTCCTTGGAGGCCGACGACCTCGAACGCGGGGCATGGCCGCATCGCATACATGCGTAATCGCATCGCGAAAGCGGCCAGCCCCCACGTCGACCTCCTCGGTCGGAGCCTGAGGAGACAGCCACGAGTGAATTATGGCTGCCTCCTCTAGTAGGTCCCGGTTCAGCCTGGCAACAGCCCACCGCGGAAAGCGGGATAAACGCCGCGCCACGTGACCCCTACTGGAGTCCTGGGTCCGGGAGAGCTCAAATCGGATATACAGGTGATCCGAGAGCGTCTCAACCTCTTCCAGGACACGCCAGTTCCTTACTCGTGCGGCGAGGGCAGGGGTAGCGAACGAGAGGTCCACTATCGACCCCCCCTGCTGTCGCACGCACGTGTTGGTGGAGCCTCTGTTTAGAAGACAGAGGCCCACCGAGGCCGCCCACTCCTCTACGGCCTCGCCCCTGGCGTCCGTCCTGGGGGAACCCCACGCAATGGACTTTGCGTTGAAGTCCCCCAGCACAAGGACGTGCCCAGACGCTAGTCGCCGTATCGAGGTCTCCAAGCTGATTAGGAAAACCTCGAAGTCGTTCAAACTCCGGTTGGGGGAGAAATAGACACCATATATAGTGATCCCCCCCCACTCGACGGCAACATATCCAGTGCCCTTGTCTCTTAGCGACAAGGGCGGGGAATGAGCCGTCGTGGAACCGACGACTGCCACGGAGCCGTCCCAGTCACCCATCCAGTTTGGACGGGGAGGGACAGAATAGGGCTCCGCGACTACGGCAACACCTATCGACCACTGTGCCATGGTTTGCAGGAAGAGATCCTGCGCCGCGGCACAGTGGTTCAGGTTCGTCTGGACCAGGAGGTTGGAGACTTGATCCATTACTGGATCGTCTCTACAACCTCCTCCATGGGCGACGACGACGACGCACGTACTACGTCGGAGGCAGCCTGGGTCGACTGGCTAGCCCCTGACGTCTGCCGAGAACTGCGGGGAGGCTTGCAGCCTCTCTGCCCCATCTGGTGATTGGCGGGCTTATTGCCCGCCGCACACGCTGGGCAGTGAGGGGCGGCAGAGCATTCTGCCGCCTTATGCCCCGGTTGACCGCAGCGGAAACACAGTCCGCCGCAGTCAAAACAACTGTCGCACTTGACGCGCGTGTGTCCCGTGGCCAGGCATTTAAAACACCTCATCGGTCTCGCCGCCAGGACTGTGATCCTGGCGCTCACGAAACCGATGAGCAGCCTGCCGGCGTCGGCCAATACTTTGGCCGACGCTACGGGACAGCTGACCCACACGGCGCCAAGCCCTCCTGGACCGGGGCGGATGGTGCCGACCCTGACGTTGTCCGCGCTGCACCCCGTCTTCTCCCGGATTACAGCGCGGACATCTTCGGCCGTCACAGAGTCGTCCAGGCCCGAGATGCGCAGCTCTGCGCACTTAGTAGGCCTGGCGATCTTTACACCATCCGTGGCTGTAAAGAGTCCCCGCAGCTTCTCGGCAAATGTGTCCGCCGTCTTAGCGCCTTCAGCCCCAGGGAACTCGAGGACTCGAGCTCCCGTCTGGGCGAGGCGCATTCTGACCCCCACCGTTCCAAAATCGTTGGCGAGGCTGTCCCGGGCCTTTTTGAAGACGGCCGCGTAGGACAGCCCGCCGTCCGCCGCCTCCGGGGACACGGTCACCACTACAGCCGCGGTTTTGGGCGGCTGCAGCTTCCGCGGCCTCTTTGTGGAGGCCGTTGCCACCGGTGGCGAAGGCTGGGCTTGGGCTGCTTTTTTGGCAGCCTTTTTGGCCCGCCTTCGGGACTTCTTGGAGCCCCTCGCCTCCTGCCAACCCTCGTTGGAGGGGGCAGGTGCGGAGGGGCCCGGCAGGGGTGTCGGAGTGGGGAGCGGAGGGAATGCCACTCCGCTCCTCGGCGCCGTTTTAGGCCCCGTCTTGGCCCCCCTCCTCGGCTTTTGGGGAGCCGATGGAGTCGGGGCAGACGCCGCCGCCGCGTAGGAGACGGATTTGGTGGCCACCTTGTCGATGACGGCCACCGCCGCTTTCGCCCTCTCCTGCACGGACACGGGAGCCTGGGGGGCATTTCCCCCCACCGGCTCCCGAACCTTGAGCAGGAGATCCGCGATCTCCTCCTCCGCTACGGCCTCGCCGTCCACCCGTACGCTCCTGTACGACTCCGCGTTGGAGAACGCGGAGCCTGACGGGATCGCGACCGAGGCCGGTTTGCGCGCCCTCCCTCGGCGGCTGCTTGCCACCTTTGGTGGCATCATTTCGCCGGACGTGTCGGTTTCCACGTCCCCTGAGCGTCCGCGTTTCCGGCTGTCGCTCCGCTCCGCTTCCATGGCCTCCGCGCCATCCGATGAAGCGGCGGATCCGGAACGCAGCCGATCCGATGCTCTTCGGCTCCCAGTGACCAGAGTCAGACTGACCTCTGGGAGCCCCATCTAGATAGGCGTTCCCGACACCATCTCGCCCTCAGTGGACGACCCATCCGCTCCACTGTTCTGCTTTTCCTTCCTTCGCTGTGCTTCCTTTTCCGTTATGTTTGTTTATGTATTATTGTGTTGTGTTGTGTATGTATTGTACTAGTATGTTTTTTATTATTTTTTCTATTTTTTATGTTTCACTTCATTTTCTCTTGTATTCGTTTGTTCTTCTTAATCTTGTTTTCTCTTCGTTGTTTTTTCACCTTTAAGTCCTTAATAACGGACATACTAGCACACATCAAAACAATGTTGTGATATATTTAATAGTGCCATTGTATCTACTTGTGAATTGCAAAAGAGTGGCCATGAGTTTGTTTGCCCTTTCTTCTCATAAGGCTCAACCCCTTGGAAACGGGCGGTTGTAGATCGGCACAGGCATATCATAGATTTTGTATGGGTTTGATTTTGTAAAATTTATTTGGTTACTATTTGACAAAACAGAGATTGTTGCTTTTGTGTGTGTTGATCTATGACTTTAGAGTCTACATGGAAGACGATTTCAAACAATTTTGAAAATTTTATGAAATAAAGAAAGTTTGAGTTTTGAGTTTGAGTTAGGCTTGCCTTTTTCGTTGGTTGCTTGGTTCCGATCGGTTTGGTTGGTTTTTTAGGTTTTTGAAAATCTTCCATAATAATCCCACGAGTGGGGGAGAACTAAAGGTCCACCCGGGCAGAGATCCCCCATTACCCGGGCAAGCGTAAGTTTTTAACCCAACCGAGGGGTGCGCAGGTACCTCGGCTTGGAGTGCGCTCGCGACTGAACTTCCCATCAGCCATGCATCCCCTGGCCACGCACCAGAACACGGGATTCGGGGAATTTTTTAGAGAGGTTATCTTCCTCGCGGTCCGGGCGGTTAAGCCAAGACCCTCGCCCCCGATCAGAGCCGCGAGACTTAACCACAGCGCTCTTCTCGGGATTACGATATGCCGACGGTTGACAAGGAGACTACGTCCCCCTGCCTGCTCGGTGGTAGTGTGAGTACACGCCGAGCCCGTCCTCCTTTCTCCACCGCTGACAGCGGAGAAACTGTGGCCCCTACAGGGCCCCGCCATCCGGTTTTTTACCGAGGTTTCCTCCTCCATGCTCCGAAGAGCGAAGAGCCAGCAGGGCAACCGGCAGACACGCCCACCCTGCTGGACCAGGCCTTGCCCGAGAGCCGATGAACGGCTGCCTCTTCTGCTAGAATATTGGCCGCTGGCGATAATCCTCTCCTCCAAGAGGACAAGGAGGAAACAGTACCATCGCCAGCGTTTCCAGGGTGCACCACGAGGAGGTTTTCTAGCCCAGCACCCCACACAAACCCTATACCAACCCGTCCGGCCAGCGTGGTATAGTAGGCCAAAACCTCCTATCTAAGGAGAGACTTATGTCCAGCAGTGGACTATTAAAGGCTGTTGATGTGATGTGATGTGATAGGAATGACACTAACAAGTTGTTTAAACACTAAAAATCATAGACATACATAACAAGATAAAGATGTACATTATCTGTGATGAAATTGAGAACATGGCGTCATTAAAATTAAGAATAAGATTAAATAATCTACGTAGCTTACCATATTTACCAAGGTATGTACTATTACCATACAACAACATGTATGGTAAGCGGCATTGGCCACACCTATTTAACGAACTAAAAACAACTTTGTAGATAAACTCTCGGTGAATCCACTGAAATGTAAAACGCTTTTCAAAAAAGTTTACCTTACAAAGGAAGGATCTGAATTTTTTTAATTCTACATTGTATTACATATAAAACGAGTGATGTGTGTGATAGATAAGCATCTGTGGTTTTCTTCACTGTTACTGTGTTTATAAGAACCACAGAACAGTGTAACCTTGTGCCATGAGTAAAAAAAAAGATAACGCCTAAGTATTGCACGCCATTTAAATATCAATTTTATGACTCACTGTAATGACTAAAATTATGTGTATCATCTATTAAAAGATTCCCACAGTTTTATCTGCGTTCATGATAACTGCTTAACTCCTAACCGTAGCAGCATAATTTTAAATTGGCATGTAGCATTTTTAGTAGCAAAATATTTGACAATCTTCCTCTAGAATTGAGCTATTATATGTAAAAAAAATCTTTTAAGTAATGACTGGTAGCTCCAGCGGTCAGCGCCAGTTGTTTGGCGTGAACTAAGTTTCATGTGAAAGCAACCAAAATCCGGTTCTACTAAGACCAAAGCGCCACTCGAGTCCTTTTACCTACAATACCAGAATTTAGTATTAATACCAGAACTTGCTTAATATGTTTGTATTTTAAAACCGACACTAAGTATTAGAACGCGGTCGGGTCCTTGACACCTCTTTTTTGCCACGTGTCCATATACTACGATGCATATTAATAACTACAAAAGAACCTAAAACGAAGGTTCCTACAATAAATTGTATTACTGGCAGTTCGAAGCCATAAATACAATTACGCTTAAAGATTGATTTAGTCCATAAGACCATAAAACACGTAGGTCATTATGAATGTATCGTCAAAGGTTAATCAGAAAATATTTTTATTACACAGCAATTCAAACTTGTTCTATTCTATAATACTTCTGTAATCATAGGTTCTTCAGAAGTATTTTCAAAAGAGTAGTACTAGGGACAGTCAGACAAATTTATAAATTCCCAGCTAGTGCCCGCGTATAGGTCGGTTATCTCAGTAAAAAGTAGCCTATGTTACTCACTGATAATATATAGCTTGCCATTGGTCAAAGTATTTTTAAAATGGGTTTAGTGGTTTAGACGTGAAAGCGTAACAAACAAACAAACTCACTTTCACATTTACAATATAAGTATGGATGGATAGACTTTTGACTTGAGCACGGTTAAGCCGTCATCTTGATAGGTAACGCCACAGAAACTTCTACTCTGCGGTTTTGTAAAATTATCTGCAAAAATAAGCCAGTGGAGTTGAGTAGGCTCGCTTTTACTAACCAACCTATATTAACAAGCCGTGACCAGTTACAGAACGTATAGGTTTTTGGGATTGTGACGATGGTATCACCCGTAGAGGTTTTAAGATTACTGTGAGGTAATCTAAGACCCTAAACAATTTAATGTGCATACCACATTCCCCGATGAAGAATCTTAAATGTTCATATGATTTATGGCGGTTGATCCTCTCATAACTTCGGCAGTTGGCAGGTATCTTAATCACCCAGATCTATGCATTTGAATAAATGATGGTGTAGGTAATGGGAGTAGGTATATCAGAAGGATAACTCCGCACTATTAGATCACAAACGCTTCAAGAACAATATATTGTTTAAATAAAACTTGGATATACAATCTTGCAGTAGAAATTGAAGAAAGCACGCCAACCAAACTAACTCAAAGTCCAAAGTCTTGAGAATACATTAAAATTAGCTAAGGCAGAAAAATGTCAAGTTCAACGTAGCTAAGCGACATCACAACAATCCCACGCATGCATCCATCCCATGGTAATAGGGATCGGACCCAGTCGGTAATATTCGAAATGAATAATCGACCATCCGGTATCGAAATTACCTTTGTATATAAATAAATAAGTGTAAAATAATGAAATGTAAATAATATTAAAGTGCGTAAATTATGTGTGCGAGAATAATGTAAGGTACACTACAATGGTTTGGGTAAACAAAGAAACCCTCTTTAAATTTTAATTTACGCTTGACCCCCTTTTTTTTTCCGTGCGGAAATCCCCTCGGATACCACCTTCCGGTGGCATGTCGGACTCGAACCGAAATAAAACCGCACGCCGTCTCGGGTACTAATAGCCGGGGAACCAGGTATACCCTAGAAAGGAAGTCCATGGTGCCCCGACATACCTCGGGCCATCTACAGACGAATAGACGACCCCCCCCCCCCCCCCCCCCCCCCCCCCCCCCGTGTGGGAACCCCATGTTCCCTGGAAGCGAGCGCGCTTCGCAACGCGCTCGCCGCCACCCCGGCCTGCTTCTGCTAGGGTGACAGATGGCCTCACCTGTCACCCCCAGGCCTGCGCTTATGGAGGACGGAGGTCGTTCTGCGACCTCCGGCGCCTGAGTCGCCTGCGGTACCTGGCCCGTTCACGGGCCTGGCGGGCCGGGAGAGTTCTAAACCTCTCCCGGTCCCGCTCCGCCGTCTCCTTCGCGAGCATAACTTGCTCGCAGAAGGAGACGGCAGAGTTCCACGCACTCTCGCTCCTTAAGATAGCCGCAATCAGGCTATCGAGCGAGAGAACTCTTGACCTCCTGCTTCATCGTCAGTTAAGTTTCAAAATGCGAAATCATAGAATTGTCATACAAACCACATTCATTTCGATACGACAGTTACAAGTTAACCTAATAAAAAAGCATGTGTAAAATAACTAGAAATATTCATTTAATGTTAAAAATAACTGTTATTTATCGAGTAGTGTATAAACTCCCACATACTAAATAGCATTCGATATTGATTACACATTCTAATGCTACAACGATAGAAATGTATTCTCAAGGGAGTTTGTACTCATTTATTATTTTCCAGTTATGTATTCTCAATAATACAGCCATTGTAATTAATGCTAGTGCTGAACAGATAAATGTATATTAGGGCTTTAACTATGACCTTGCACCTACCGACTAATACTTTTTCCAAAATTTAGACAACTTTTTAGTGGGTAAAAAATTCAATTCCCGAGAGGCAGTACAAAATGCCTTTGAAGAGGTTGTTGCCTCCCTTCCAGCAGATTTTTACAAGAAGGGCATCAATAAACTGCCAATGCGTTGGCAAAGATGCGTCGATTGCATGGGTGATTGCTTCGAATAACAGAAATAAAAAAGTTTGAAAAAATAAGTACTTTCACTTATTGCATACAAAACGGCAATTTCATAAGTAAAGACCTATTACATACACATAGTTTATGGGTAACCTAGATAGACGAGGAGTCATATTCTGTAGCTGTGGTTTTAGTGTCTGTACAACATGAAATTGTAGGTTATATCAAACGCCAAAACTTACCTAAAATAATAATAATAATAATATTCTACCACATTCACAAAACGCCATCTAGTCCCAAACTAAGCAGAGCTTGTACTATGGGTACTAGACAACTGATATAATTACATATATACTTTTTTTTAGTTCATACTTATTATACATAAAAACACCCAGGCCAAATCAAACATTAAATGTTCATGCACACAAATGTTTGTCTTGAGCGGGAATTGAACCCGCGACCATTGAATAGCAGTCCGTTACACAAACCACTACGCCATCCGGTCGCCTAATATCAAACATTCGTTATTTTAATCTAAATAGAAAATGGGCCCAAATTTAAAAATATCTACCTTAAATTCAAAAGGAAACTTTAATGCCAGGATTTCTTAGCAGGGTGTCATTACATTAGAAATTTCCAAAAAGACCTAATTTAAGGACAACGCACTAAGCTAAATTGCATAATCTTAAAATTTTCGGTTTCTTAAAATACCTACCTTATTTACAGCATCACTCAGTGAACTTAAACGAATAAAATTTAAAAAGAACCGACGGAAATTATTTAAGTGTTTGCTAATTTGTTTTAATCTAATATTAATTATGACCCAGATTCTTCTCAGTTCGACCTTAATGAAAGCATTTCAATACCAAATGACTTAAACTATATAGATTGTCCTAAGTAAATACTTACCTACTAACACAGATACATTAAGATTCTCTGTGTGTGTGTGTGTGTGTGACGTATTGAGGTCATGTCAAACATGCAAAATTGCCTAAGAGATATTATTGCTTCGATTTCTCTTTAATTACATACTTGACGGGCCTGTTGGTCTAGTGATCCGTGGCCCTGACTGCTAAGCCGGAAGTCGTGGGTTCGAATCCCACCCAGGAAAAATATTGTGTGATTAACACGGTCATTTGCTCTGTGTCTGGGTTTCGGGTGTAATTTATCTAAAATATGGATATATTTCAAAATATATAAGTTTATCAGCAGTCTGGTTACCTGGGCTCTGCCTAGTTTGAGATCAGACGGCCGTGTGTGAGATGTGTGGAATTATTATTATTAAAAGAGGAGATTATTTTGAATTATTACTAGAAAGTGTTATCAAATCATCTACGCAACCTCAATTTACGTTTAAGCACAATACCGACCTACCGACCGCACTAACGGTGTACAGGGGTCTAAACGGACTACATTTTAAACTATTAAGAGGAACAAATGTCTTATTACCATAGTAGGTAAAATAATTTAGGGTAAATGATATCAAATGTAAATGATAATATGGGCATGCCTTTGAGATTTTAAAACAAAATTTAAAACTGATCATGTATATATAGAGAGAGAGAGAGAGAGACTATTATTATTGTATTAGATAGTTTTTTTGTTTTTTTTTTTCTAAAAAAACAACTCCCGCATTAGGAATATATCCTGTGTCGCGGGGGACTTTACAAACATACATGAAACGGACACAAAGAACACCCAGACGCAGAACAACAATTTGTGGATCACACAAAGTGTCGTCCCATGTGGGGTTTGAACCCACAACACTCGGCGCAGTAGCAAGCGGCGTGGCGACCACTTAAACCACTGCGCCATCTGTGCAGTCGAAATCTTCTTTTGATATTATGTGGCAAACTTGGCTTGGCTTTAGCTTGTATACCGACTTCTGGAATCTTTACAATATCGACAGATTTTTGATCTATTATGTTTTTTGGAAAGTATTACGTAAATAGCTGTCCCGCGGGGAAAGTGTTTTCTTGCAATTAAATTTAAAAAAATTAAAAGAGGTTTTTTTGTTCCGTCCGGCAGTCAACCGTCCGAAAGCCTTTCGGAAAGTTACTCATAGCGCTGAACTCAAACGAAATTGTAAAAAAAAATGAAAAAAAATATAGTTTTAAAAAACTAAAAAACACGCTTACTATATCAGCGTGGGGTGCTTTTTACTATTGACAACAGGCACCCAACGCTTTTTTCAAATTTATTTTTTATTTTTTAGTTTGGTTTTCTATAGAAAGCGTGTTTTTTAGTTTTTTAAAACTATATATATATATATATTTAAATTAGTGTATTGTCATCGGTCCTCGATATATCTACAAAGTTTGAACGAATTCTGACCCTTTAAAGTCAGTCAAAATCACGCCCAAAGGAGTCGGTTACAAACATACAAACAAACATACAAGTGAAGCTAATATAAAGCGTGTAAAAAGGACAGAATTACTAACCATGAAATTAGAAAAATTACCAAAATTACAGATGTTACAGCAAGAATAAGATTACTGAAATGGAATTGGGCGGGGCATATATGTCGGATGGCTGGTGATAGATGGACGAAAAAGGTCACGGAGTGGATCCCTAGAAACGGGAAAAGATCACAAGGAAGACAAAGGAAACGTTGGGCAGATGTATTCCTAGAAAGACAAGGACCTACCTGGATGACCAAAGCCAGAGACAGGCAGTACTGGAAGGAAATGGGGGAGGCCTACGCCAAGGAGGCGACTACTACTTAGTCAAAATTTGTAAATAAAAATTTAAAATAATATGGATAAAATAATATTAATTTATATACATGCATGCAATGTTACACATAGAATTAATGTTTAAAATGATTTGATACAGAATGAACTAATTTTGAAAAAATATTCTAAGGTTTTTAAAAATCAAATAAGATATATATTATTTATAGTGATGATGAAATATACCACTAAATGTTATTTATTATTTAACACAATTAATTAATTATTTTCAATTCATTACAATGTTATTTTTATTTCACCTACCACAATTAATTAATGATTATATTATTTATTGAAAGATTAGTTAATATTCAGCATCATTTACTGGTTATTATCAAATTTACTGCAATTGTATTTAATATTTAGAATAAGCAAATTACTTTGTATGTACAATGCATTACTAATTAGATTCTCATCAAGTATTGTAAGATAATTTAGTAGTAGAATAAATGGCTTTTTTATTTATTTATTATTATTTATTTACAACATGAAATTGTAGGTTATATCAAACGCCAAAACTTACCTAAAATGATAATAATAATATTCTACCACATTCACAAAACGCCATCTAGTCCCAAACTAAGCAGAGCTTGTACTATGGGTACTAGACAACTGATATAATTACATATAAACTTTTTTTTTGTAAATACATACATATTATACATAGAAACACCCAGACCAAATCAAACATTAAATGTTCATGCACACAAATGTTTGACTTAAGCGGGAATTGAACCCGCGACCTTTGGACTAGCAGTCCGTTACACAAACCACTACGCCATCCGGTCGTCTAATATCAAACATTCGTTATTTTTATCTAAATAGAAAATGGGCCCAAATTTAAAAAATCTACCTTAAATTCAAAAGGAAACTTTAATGCCAGGATTTCTTGGCAGGGTGTCATTACATTAGAAATTTCCAAAAAGATCTAATTTAAGGACAACGCGCTAAGCTAAATTGCATAATCTTAAAATTTTCGGTTTCTTAAAATACCTACCTTATTTACAACATCACTAAGTGAACTTAAACGAATCTATACTAATATCATAAAGCTGAAGAGTTTGTTTGTTTGTTTGAACGCGCTAATCTCAGGAACTACTGGTCCGATTTAAAAAATTATTTCAGTGTTAGATAGCCCATTTATCGAGGAAGGCTATAGGCTATATATCATCACGCTAAGATCATGTATATATAGAGAGAGAGAGAGAGAGACTATTATTATTGTATTAGATAGTTTTTTTGTTTTTTTTTTTCTAAAAAAACAACTCCCGCATTAGGAATATATCCTGTGTCGCGGGGGACTTTACAAACATACATGAAACGGACACAAAGAACACCCAGACGCAGAACAACAATTTGTGGATCACACAAAGTGTCGTCCCATGTGGGGTTTGAACCCACAACACTCGGCGCAGTAGCAAGCGGCGTGGCGACCACTTAAACCACTGCGCCATCTGTGCAGTCGAAATCTTCTTTTGATATTATGTGGCAAACTTGGCTTGGCTTTAGCTTGTATACCGACTTCTGGAATCTTTACAATATCGACAGATTTTTGATCTATTATGTTTTTTGGAAAGTATTACGTAAATAGCTGTCCCGCGGGGAAAGTGTTTTCTTGCAATTAAATTTAAAAAAATTAAAAGAGGTTTTTTTGTTCCGTCCGGCAGTCAACCGTCCGAAAGCCTTTCGGAAAGTTACTCATAGCGCTGAACTCAAACGAAATTGTAAAAAAAAATGAAAAAAAATATAGTTTTAAAAAACTAAAAAACACGCTTACTATATCAGCGTGGGGTGCTTTTTACTATTGACAACAGGCACCCCAACGCTTTTTTCAAATTTATTTTTTATTTTTTAGTTTGGTTTTCTATAGAAAGCGTGTTTTTTAGTTTTTTAAAACTATATATATATATATATTTAAATTAGTGTATTGTCATCGGTCCTCGATATATCTACAAAGTTTGAACGAATTCTGACCCTTTAAAGTCAGTCAAAATCACGCCCAAAGGAGTCGGTTACAAACATACAAACAAACATACAAGTGAAGCTAATATAAAGCGTGTAAAAAGGACAGAATATTGATGATAATGATCTGATTCTGTGGTACAGGCGTTTCGTTCACAATCCATATTATGGAGATAAATATGTCATTTTTCTCTTTGCAGGTAACGTTCATAGGCAATAACATACCAGTACATCCTCACGTGTACTCCAACGGTCACATCTGCCTTTCCATTCTGACGGATGACTGGTCACCAGCGTTGTCAGTGCAGTCAGTCTGTTTGTCTATCGTGTCCATGCTCAGTAGCTGTAAGGAGAAGGTATGTTTGAATTATTTATTTTTTTGCGCAGTATTTATTGATATTATCACAGTGATGTACGTCTTTAAGAAATAATACGAACCTTGCCACAGCAACAGTGTTAAAATATCATATATTTTTTACCAAAACAGATAAGCGATATATATAAATGAATTTTGAGTCTAGGTCACTTTTGAGAGTTAAATAAGTAAATAAGAAAGATAATCTTAATAAATTGAAGATTATTATTTTTGAAATGTTCTAAGGAAATAAATGGAAAGTTAACCGCAGCCTATTTCCATTTTCTGAAAGTACTGTATTTACTTTTTAACTCTTTCAGTACCTAGTAGTAAAACCGCTTTGTACCTTTTGAGATCCTGGTAATAAATCGCTAAACTAGTATAATGAACAGAGTTTAAAATTGCCGTTTTGTCTTTGGTTTTCATATTTCCCATAGTGCAAGTTTAAGAACTGGCATTATTTTACGATCTCACAAGAATTAACAGTCGTAATTATTAGAATTTCTTTAGTTTAGAACAATTTAATCCTAATTAAGTATTACTTTTGCAGTTCATATTCATAATATCAATTAGATATCACATGTTACCAGCTTCTAAAAACTCCCAAACAGAAGCATTGAAAACATGTGTTATAAAAATGTAATCTGATACATACCGGTCGGTATAGAAATCGCGAACTCGTGACTATACATTTATTTAGAACTAGCTGACCCGCGCAACTTCGCCTGCGTCTCTCAATAGTAATAAATTTTCTCCGTTTTTTAAACATTCTTCATTAGTGCTCCGCTCCTATTGGTCTTAGCGTGATGATATATAGCCTATAGCCTTCCTCGATAAATGGGCTATCTAACACTGAAAGAATTTTTCAAATCGGACCAGTAGTTCCTGAGTTCATTAGTATAGATGCTTCAAAAACTGTTAGATCTAATTTGCTTTCACCACTTATCGCCCAATTTATGTTCGTTAAACAATAAATAAATAAGCTTTCGTATATAGTTAAATACGACAAAACTTCCATCTCTGTCACTCGGATAATTGCAATTGCACCACTAATTTTTGGGAATAATTATTAAAGAATATATTATACATTAAACCGTGTGGTGACGGATTAAGAATACAGAGTGTCACCACCCCTATTCGTCCCGTGGGTGATGTAAGAGCCGACTAAGGGAGCAAACTACGCAGGACAACAGCACTGCAGAGAGAAGGAAAACTTGACACAAACCCTTTTTTTTTTTTTTTTTTTTTTTTTTAACGTGTGGAAATCCCCTCGGACCGTCACCCCTCCGGGGTTTGCGGCGGGGTGGTGTGTCGGACTCGGACCGACTAAAACCACACGGTGTGCCACTCTGCGCCTGTAACAGGAGGGATCCGGGAACAGCTGTTGTTAAGACATCCGGACCCCTCCTAGCGCCAGCCCGCTCCTGGTGCGGGCTCCGTCTCAATATTGTTGTTTTCCTCTCTTTAGGCGACGTCCGGCACACGCGGACGCCGCCCCCTCGCGGCTGGCCAAACTAATGCGGGTGGAGGGGAAACCCACCCCGTCCACCCGCGGCCACACTCAGGGCGGCATGAGGCTGTGGTAGGCGGGCCTCCGCCGCCCGGTTCGCCGGCGGCGGATCGGGTCCGAGTGGAGGTCGTCCTCCCGGGCCCTCTCCGCCGCCTCCTTCCGCGAGATTACTACCTCGCAGAAGGTTGCGACCGCGGTAAAACAACTGTCGCTACCGGCCATGGAGCGTACTACGGCCGGTAGCGAGAGATCCACTCCGATGACTGCAGTGAGGGCCCGGCGCTGCGCCGCCCATGCGGGGCAGACCGCCAGCGTGTGCTGGGCCGAGTCCTCACTGCAGTCGCAGTGGTGGCAGGCGGGACTCAGTTCCCTCCTAGCGACCGTGTGCAGGTACTTTCCGAAGCAACCGTGCCCGGAAAGCACCTGCGTCAGTCGGAAGGAAAGGGTCCCGTGCTGCCGCCCTGCCCACTCGGCGATGACCGGCTGGAGAGCCTCCACGGCGGCGAAGCCAGCGCGTGGAGTCTCCAGCCGGAACGACCAACGAGCCATCGTGGCTCGGCGAGCGGCTTCGCGCCACTCGCGCACATCCTCGGGCGGAGGGCGAAATCCGCTCTCCGCCCGGTAGTCAGCCACTCGCCGATAAACTTCGGCGAGCACTTCCGCCTCCAAATCCCACGGGGGAGTTCCGGCCAACGCGCACGCCACCTCCGTCGAAACGGTGCGGTAACCGCGTATGGCTCTGACCGCCATTACCCTCTGAGGGCGCCAGAGGCGTACCCTATTCTGGGCGGTCAGAGCCGCCGCCCACACCGGTGCACCGTACAGTGCCATTGACCGGACAACCCCCGTGTACAGCCGTCTTGTCGCGACGCTGGGTCCACCCATATTGGGCAAAAGTCGCCCTAGGGCAGACGCAGCGCCGACCAGCTTTGGAGCAAGCTGTCGGAAGTGCTCGTCGAAGAGCCACCTCCCGTCGAGGATCAGGCCCAGATATTTCATCTGGGCCCGAACCGGTACGAGGACCGAGTTGACCACGATTGAGGCGCCAGGGGGTGGACCACGACGGGGCCCATGGAATAACAGGGCCTCCGTCTTATCTAGGGCCACCCGTAAGCCCAGCGCCTCAATGCGCCCGACCACCATGGAGACTCCCCCTGTGGCCAGGCGCGCCGCCTCTTGGAAGTTTGCCCCCCGGGCTGTCACGAGGGTATCGTCTGCGTAACAGATTACACCCAGCCCGGGGGGGAAATCAGCGCGAAGGGCCCAGTCGTACCCTATGTTCCACAAGAGGGGTCCAAGAACAGACCCCTGTGGAACACCGCACGACATGGGCCGACACCTCAGATTACCTTCTCGGTCCTCGTACACGACGGTACGCTCCTCTAAATAGTCTGCCACCAGCCGCCTCAGGTACTTTGGCACCCCATGATAGTGGAGTGCTTCCCTGATGCAGCTGAATGGCAGACTATTGAATGCGTTGGCGATGTCCAATGACACCGCCAACAGCACGCCGCCACAGCTCACGGCCTCTTCGGTCACGGCCCTCAGGCGCAACATGGCGTCGACTGTCGAACGCCCCGCCCGAAAACCAAATTGGGCGTCCGACAGATCGGGGCCCACCTCGCAGAGGTGCCGGACGATGCGGGCAGAAAGAACCCTCTCAAACAATTTGCCCGCCTCGTCCAGCAGCACGATGGGCCTATAGGCCGCGACCGAATCGGCAGGCCGTCCCGGCTTCGTCAGTAGGACCAGCTTCCCGCTCTTCCAGCACTCAGGGAAGCGTCCCGACGCCAAGCTAGCGTCGAACACCTCCCCGAGGCGGTCTGCCATGTGGTTGAGGGCCAGGGCCAGCACTCGGGCCGGTACCCCGTCTGGCCCAGGGGCGGTGTTCTTGGAACGGATCCGTAGAACAGCCGCCCCTACCTCCGATTCCCGGACGGGCGGAACATTGTCCTCCCCGTGCTCCCCGTCGTCTCCGGCCAGGGAGGCCATCGACGGGGGAGTGTGTTCCGCCCGTTGTGGGAAAAGGCCCTCAACCACTTCTCGCAGGAAGCTGGGCTGGAGAGTCTCCGTAAGGGGGGGGCCCGACGCGCGGAGCTTTTGTCGCACCGCGCGGTAAGGGCGACCCCAGGGGTCACGATTAAGACCCTCCAGCATCTCCTGTCTTTTTTCCTCTTTGGCGCGGCTAATGGCCAGCTTCAGAGTTTTCCGCGCCCGTCGGTACTCCTCATGAAGCCGGTCCTCCTCACCATCTCCACGGTGACGCCGCCGACTGCGCGTGTAGGACCTCCGGGCACGTGTACAGGCCGCACGGAGGTCCGCCAGCTCCTGGGACCACCAGTAGACCTCCTTCCTTGGAGGCCGACGACCTCGAACGCGGGGCATGGCCGCATCGCATACATGCGTAATCGCATCGCGAAAGCGGCCAGCCCCCACGTCGACCTCCTCGGTCGGAGCCTGAGGAGACAGCCACGAGTGAATTATGGCTGCCTCCTCTAGTAGGTCCCGGTTCAGCCTGGCAACAGCCCACCGCGGAAAGCGGGATAAACGCCGCGCCACGTGACCCCTACTGGAGTCCTGGGTCCGGGAGAGCTCAAATCGGATATACAGGTGATCCGAGAGCGTCTCAACCTCTTCCAGGACACGCCAGTTCCTTACTCGTGCGGCGAGGGCAGGGGTAGCGAACGAGAGGTCCACTATCGACCCCCCCTGCTGTCGCACGCACGTGTTGGTGGAGCCTCTGTTTAGAAGACAGAGGCCCACCGAGGCCGCCCACTCCTCTACGGCCCCGCCCCTGGCGTCCGTCCTGGGGGAACCCCACGCAATGGACTTTGCGTTGAAGTCCCCCAGCACAAGGACGTGCCCAGACGCTAGTCGCCGTATCGAGGTCTCCAAGCTGATTAGGAAAACCTCGAAGTCGTTCAAACTCCGGCTGGGGGAGAAATAGACACCATATATGGTGATCCCCCCCCACTCGACGGCAACATATCCAGTGCCCTTGTCTCTTAGCGACAAGGGCGGGGAATGAGCCGTCGTGGAACCGACGACTGCCACGGAGCCGTCCCAGTCACCCATCCAGTTTGGACGGGGAGGGACAGAATAGGGCTCCGCGACTACGGCAACACCTATCGACCACTGTGCCATGGTTTGCAGGAAGAGATCCTGCGCCGCGGCACAGTGGTTCAGGTTCGTCTGGACCAGGAGGTTGGAGACTTGATCCATTACTGGATCGTCTCTACAACCTCCTCCATGGGCGACGACGTCGACGCACGAACTACATCGGAGGCAGCCTGGGTCGACTGGCTAACCCCCGACGTCTGCCGAGAACTGCGGGGAGGCTTGCAGCCTCTCTGCCCCATCTGGTGATTGGCGGGCTTATTGCCCGCCGCACACACTGGGCAGTGAGGGGCGGCAGAGCATTCTGCCGCCTTATGCCCCGGTTGACCGCAGCGGAAACACAGTCCGCCGCAGTCAAAACAACTGTCGCACTTGACGCGCGTGTGTCCCGATGCCAGGCATTTGTAACACAAACCCTATACCAACCCGTCTGGCCAGCGTGGTGTAGTAGGCCAAAACCTCTTTTCTAATGAGAGGCCTATGTCCAGCAGTGGACTAGTAAAGGCTGTTGATGGACGTAAATTATTAAAATAAAATAGAATAAAAGCTTAGGTTTATTTTATAAAATTATCTTCGCTTTTAACTACTAGGAGGCAATTAAATGGTGTTAATTTTACATTTCAGAAACGACCACCGGATAATTCATTTTACGTTAAAACATGCAACAAAAATCCTAAGAAAACGAAATGGTGGTATCATGGTGAGTGCTTTATTTTTATTAAATTACTTAAAAAAATATATTTCACTCGTCATAAATGTATCTTCTGTCCGTATCGTGACGGATGAAGAATACGGAGGGTCAACAGCCCTATTCATCCCGTAAATGTCGTAAGAACAAGACAAGAACAACGTTTTTTCATTTAAATAAGTCGCATTTATAAAAATCTGATTTAGCTCCGTTCATTGCTACTACATAAAAAGCTACAACAGAAAAAAATAAATTAACCGTCATCTGCGAATTTCACATTTTAAATGTCACAGTTTAATTTAAATATGTTAATTAAGTTAAGCGTATCCGTCAATGGGTAAATTATTCTTACACACAGTAGCTCCGTCAGTTGAAGTGATTACCTATAGTAATTTATCGTTTTAATTATGTCATAGTAGTCTTCCACTTCAAGGGCACGCCTTTTGAATGTCTCAAGGTGCGTGTGCGCTTCGTGTGTAATTAACTTTCAAACTTGATTTCACAAAAGAAAAATCGGGATTTCTGGCAAAGAAAAAAAATGAAATTTCTACTTTCTTCTTTTACGAAAATCGTTGAACCTGGTAAATTTATTAAGATAATCGCAAGCTTTTATTATCGTAAGTGATATACAGTAATTCTATAACACGGTAGATTTGTTCCGCGTTATAGGAAAACGCGTTGTAGGAGTATTCTCGTATAACGCGCTTGTACGATCCCATATAACGCGTTATGTACAAATGATTCACGTTTTACTTTTCTCGTTAAAAAAGGGGGTTTAAATCGAATTATGAACTAATTATGAACTCTACAAATCATTATAAATTTCACAATTCAGAAATATAACATGGGAAATCCCCGTGTTATATGGGGGTATACCCGTTCTATACGAGGGTTTGAAATCGCGTAATATGAAAATGCGTTATAAGAGTACCGTGTTATAGGGGGGATTACTGTTTTCAAAACTTAGGCTTCTCACTTTCAAGTGATGATTTCTTTTCTAACTGTCAAAAATGACAATTTAATGTGGCTTCTGTTTTTAGAAACTATTAATTTATAAATTACATAAATATCACTTCTTCATTAACGCCCCCTTTATTTACACATCGAGCCCGAACTAATTAATGTATTCAGAGTTATATGTAAATTATTTATTTGATCAAAATATTTACCCTGATTATCTATACATTGCTGCCATCCAAACGGAAGTTTATTTATGCCTTTACTATAGAACTCTGGGGATCTAGATTCAACAATCTGTGTAAAAGCATTTTGTACTGCCTACTGGGAAAAAGTCCGTTGGAGCAAGGTCTGGCGAGTACAGTGGATGACGTATGGTTTCTAACTGCAGCTCCTGTAGAGTTACAACGGTTTCTCGTGTAGTGTGGGGTCTTGGGCTATCATGGAGCAATAATGGTGAAGATCGATTCGGTGAAAAAAAAATAAACATTGTTCGGAATTCGGCACAATAAACAGCTGCTGTTATTGCTTGACCAGACCTGAAAGAGCTACGAGGGGTGATCAATAAGTAATGATAATCGAGTATTTCTAGAACGCACAAAAACCCAAATTATTTTTTTTCTGCTTGCTTATATATCCACTACTTCAGCTTCAAAAAAATGTATAAATAGGACAACATTACCGGGAGATACATTCATTTGAATACGAACTGTCGAAGAGAAAACATCAAAATGGAGAAAAATGAAATAAGAGCTGTCATCAAGTACCTCTGCCTGAAAAAAATGTCAACCAAAGACATACACAGCGACTTAGAGGTAACATTGGGGGAGTCTGCTCCTCCATATTCCACAGTCGCACGCTGGGCAAAGGAATTTAAGCTGGGCAGAACCTCCACTGAAGATGAACATCGCGAGGGACGCCCTTCCACGTCCCTTACTGGAGAAAACGTCAAAAAAGTGGAAGATATCGTGTTGGCCGATCGAAGGGTGACCGTAAGGCATGTAGCTGAGGTCACAGGGATCTCCTACGGCAGCGTTCAAAAAATCATTATCAACAAAATGCATATGAAAAAGGTCTCTGCGCGTTGGGTACCGAGAATGTTAACCGACGAGCAAAAAAAGAAACGAGTCGACATTTCGAGGGTGAATCTTCAAAAGTTCCAGGCCGATAAAGAAATTTTTTTGTCGCGTTTTGTGACCATGGACGAGACCTGGATCCACCACTTTGATCCCGAAACCAAACAACAATCAATGACTTGGAAACGAGCTTCCTCACCAACGCCGAAGAAATTCAAAGTGTCAAGTTCAGAGGGAAAGGTTATGGCGTCTGTTTTCTGGGATGCAGAAGGAATTATTATGGTGGAATATTTGGAAAAGGGGGCCACTATAACAGGCTCTTACTACGCAGGCCAAATAAGAAGATTGCGAGAAGCTATTAAGTCAAAAAGACGCGGTAAACTGCGCGCTGGAGTGCTGTTTCACCAAGACAACGCCCCGGCTCACAAAGCCGCAGTTGCGATGGCTGCCATTGAAGAAACGGGGTTCGAACTGCTCGAACACCCTCCCTATTCGCCAGATCTAGCTCCCAGTGACTTCTACCTCTTTCCTCGGCTCAAAGAACACCTCCGGGGCAACAAATTTGAGGACAATAGTGAAGTGATGGCCGCAGTAGAGGCATTTTGGGAGGGTCAAGACAAAGAATTTTTTTCTAAGGGAATCATGGGCTTAGAAAAAAGATACACTAAATGTATTAACTTGCAAGGAGACTATGTTGAAAAATAAAATACTTTTTTTAATCTAATAGTTCTGTTTCATATTGATTATCATTACTTATTGATCACCCCTCGTATAGTGAATAACACCATGAAGAGACCACCAAACAGTTACCATTGCTTTTTTATTGGTAAGCTTTGCTTTAGGACACTGTTGCGGTGTTTGACCTGAGGTCACCAATTACTTTTTTCGTCATCGTAAACAATCCACTTTTCGTCACATGTCACAATTGGATCCAATATACCTTCATTTCTGTACCGGTTCAACAAGACAACAAAAATTTCAACACGCATTTCTTTCTGCAGATCAGTAAAAAAAACAGTTGAAAGTCAAAAATCGAATGTTGCCCAATTTTTAAAAGAAGAACCTCATGGGTATCATGTAAAGAAAGTTTCACACGAAAATCTCACACCATGAAGGTTTAATGTCAATTCAAAGTATATATTACTATACAACGGTAATTTCATACTCAAACCCCTATTATGTACTTTTCAAATAGTTATAAAGAACGAACATTATCTTATCTGGTTTGATAAAGGCGACGACAATACAATTTTGCAATCGATATCTGAAATTGCCAATAACGTGTTACGTTTTTATAGTTTAAGTAAGGTGACGTTAAATGATAAAAAAAGCAGTATAGTTCTACCTCATTTTGTTTATAAGAGAGTACGTGATGGCGGTCGTACTTCATCCCAAAAGGTACACCTCCACCAGATTTATAGCTTTTTTTTCTGTCCGGAAATCCCCTCGGATACCACCCAACGGTGGTTATGTCGGACTCGAACCGACCAAAAATCGCATGTCGGTACCAGTTGCCGGGGAACCAGGTGTACCCTAGGAAAGAAATCCCTGATACACGGCATCATGCCTAAAATATTTAAATTCTTTGTACGAAACCCCAAACCTTACGTTACCAAAATAAAAGTAACCCAAGGTATAAGGAGTCTTATATCATATACAAACACACAAATACATACACACACACACACACGCGCGCACATGCACGAGCACACGCACACTCACACACACACATGCACACGCAAAATTAACAAAAGATCTTTTGTAAGTATTCTTCAATGTTTCTTTGTATGTTCCACGTGATTATTGTAACAACTTATTGTATAATGTCTTTGGGAAGGAACTGATCCCCGATATACACCTCACGCTAGTTCGGGAATCAGGACTTGCACTTGAATTGTATGTATCATTTGTTACAATAAAGTTTATTATTATTATTATATCAAAAATTATCTGCCAAAGAAAGTCCCGTAAACATCAGTTCATCAAGTCTGGAGTTCATCAATCTGTTAAACTGACAATCGTCATCTTTTTCCTGCCATCCTTATAAATGTAACCGTTTCCAGACGGTTTTTTGCAAGAAATAGAAAATATGGTGTTTCATCAACCATCGCCTGTTCCCATCATCAGACATTCCCGCCATCATTAGACAATCGACACCAAATACAATCTCCCTTATCTAGTAACCACTGAATCCAGTACCTAGATCCTGGCTGCACCGCCAGATCAGTTTCACGATGTCAATATTCATAGTATTGTCCGAACTAAATATACAAAGTTTTATTTCGATACGACAAGCCTTGTGGTAGAAGTGTGATTACCGTGGGAGAGCAATGCTTCCCCAAAGATGGGCTAGTTCTAGTGAAGTGATGGCTTCACAGAAAACCGGTGTTAAGGAATTTATTTGTTGCTTTTTACCACATGAGTCAGGTTACCGCACCCTCCCCCTTTTCTGGGGATCTGGCCATTAATGGATCAGGAGCCAGTAGTCCTTTACATCAGATGACCCGTTTTCTTGTTTGCCCCTATACCATGAAATAAAAAAAAAACATTATCACTCCGGGAGTGCCGACACAAGTGAAAACTTGTTTTTTTTTTTATTTTTTTGTTTTTTTGAATATATATCTTTATTGTACGTATATACACAATATATATTTAAATTATATATATATAGTTAAATTATTAATGTATTTCAATCTAAACTCAACTCTCGTGTAAACGGGACCAATATATGTAGATACTTATATACAGAGGTGTCGGTAACGGTAACAGTGATGCGAGTTAAATGGTTTTTAAGATTTATTTACATAGTCTATTGCCAGAGTGACTCTGATAAAGGCGACAGGGAGAAAAAACAGATATTTCTATTATTAACATGGGCCCGTATGTTTCAGATGACTCCGTCTAACAAAACATCGCGTCGCTGTATCGAGCATGGACGATAAATCTCAGTATGTGTTAAGTGTTATAACTATATGGTATGTTAATGTAAAATGTTATGTACATAATGACGTGGTGTGCGCGACTGTGGCGGGCTGACTCCTGCCCGAGAGTGTGGACACAGCAACTGTTGGCGATGGAAATTCACGAGTACATTTATAACGCTATCCTGTTGAAGACTTGGGTAAAAAGTACAATTTTAGTTCAACAAATTATCAAGTAGTTACGGGCTTGTATAGGATTTAAAAAGCACTTTTTTTTTTGTATATTGTTGTCAGTCGATGCAATGTTCTCATGTTAGAAACAGTGTAGTTTACCCGATTGTTCAATTATATAGCTAAGAGTGAGGATTTATGGCAAGAGACTGATCGCTGTGTACTTGACCCTATTAATTTAAATATTACCTATAAGATCTATTCAAAATTCGTTGCTTGAAAATGATTATCGCACATGTCAATAGACGAATAAGGTCGCTTGTTCATTACACGGGTAAACCTATACAGCTGTTAACTTGTTCTCTCTAAAAACCGTAGCATAGCGTCACGCTCTTCACGTGTAGTATTTAAGCGCTACAACACCGGACCGAGCGCTGTTTTGCGCTTAATATTCAACCCTCTTTCCGTGTAAAATTTGTAGCGCTGCAATACGCTGTATTTACGCTGTACGTAATATTCGTAGTGTTATGTATAGCACGAGCCACATAACTCTGCGTCAATAAAGTTGGCCGCAAACCAAATGTTACGCAGGTACACTCGCAAACAAATGTACTGAGCCTAGAATCATTTTAGATATATTTTTGTATGAATTATTAGGATACAAACAAGTAATATTAAAATTCAATTTATTTAATTCAAAATCGTAACTAATATAATGTTCCTGTGTATCTATTTCCGAACGATTACGTTAATATTTTAAATACTATAGTGGCAAAAAAGTAAAATACATATCACGCTTTTGGTAACAACTTCGGACTTCTAGGGATACGTTATCAAAGAATAGACAGTTCTAGAATTATGTTCAAAGCTTAGTCTATTGAAGTGGCAAATTATTACAATAATATCAATAATAATCTGAAGTAGTTTCCAGTAAATCAGAGTTAAAAGTAGGAAATCAACTTACAAACATAAACAAAAAAATTACAAACAAAGCAAATAACAATATTAACAGATTTTTTTAACAATTATGTTCACAACAGTACGTTAGAGCAAAGCAGATTAGTGCGTAGAAATAACCCCTCTGATACCTAAAATATAATTTTGCTGCACTTCTCGCGCGAACTTCGTTGACGCAGAGTTATATGGCGCGTACTATAACGCTGCGTATGATACTCGTAGTGGAGGAGCATGCTACGAGTGATATTGCTACACAGAGCTACGCTACAGGTGATATTCGTAGCGTAGTGTTGGCGCTAGTCATGAAGTGCTAAGACCGCGTTTTGTAAAGAACACATTAAAGTGCTATCTATAAACAGATGAGAAAGATTGTTCAGTGCTAAATTTAAAATATAATTTAAGTAGAGTAATAGGATATGAAATGGTAATGTACCGTGGATTCTGTTCTCACATCAGTCATCGTTTGTTTAGTTGTATATAACTTTTATTTTTATTGTGATTTTACCAAACCGATTGCAATTTATTTTTTTCACTTACGTCAATGTTGTACTGGATTATAGGTTTTTTCTTAAGCCTATTAAATATGGTTGAGGCGTCGCATATGGCTTTATATATAAATATATTTTTAAAAACTAACATTTTACTCTGAAGCTTGTCGGCCAATACACGAATAAATTTCACGAAACCCTATCTCTAAATTTTTTTTAACCAAAAACGTTTATTTATTTTATTAAGTAAATAAACCTTGTCGGTACTTTTGTGATCAAAAGAGAATGCAATAAATTTCAATATAATTTCTGTTTTATATTTGTAGGCAAATTATCAAATCATTCTGCGTGATAATTAACGTCATTTTTATACGATATATTATTTACAAAAATTTCTTTAATATTGTAGCATTAACCATATAGTTGGAAGCAATTTTACACATCCTGTTTACTACAATTCATTGGTTTCTTATTTGTATTTCAACACTGAATTATAACACGACCATTACCACATCTTAACACGTTGAAGATTCAATTTGTGTGACAAATCTATTTCAGAGTATTATGTTATTGTGCAATAATTTTTTTAATAATTATCATTATAAATATAAAATATGTGAAAAGCAGCAATTTATACCGGTGCTATTGCGAAAATCCATATGAAATTGTCAACAGATTATTTTAATATTTTGTGTATGGCAACATTTTACACTAGGCTAGCAACATTCCTGTATTATTAGATAAAAATTATTGGGTGATGTGTAACTTTGATTTACTGAAAAGCATTCTAATTGTGTATTATGAAACAACCTGCTTAATTTATTAAAATAAAAATATAGTTAAACATCTCTCTGTATTTTATTTTTTACTCCTTACCCGCCATTTATCTCGGGGTAATCTTAATTTTGTCATTTTTTTTTTTTGACAGAAAGTAGCCTATGTGTAATTCAAGATGAAAATCTATTTCTTTGATAAATTACATCCAGTGTTGTGTTCAGGCCGGCCTGCCAACATGGCCGAGTTACGACGGTCTTGTAACTTCTAATGACTTATTTAATTATTTCGAATCAAATCAAATCAAATGAAAGTTTATTCGCTATGAATGTAGGTACATCAAATTACAGATGGAATAGTTTTCATTGATCCGTGTACATTCTGCCTTATAATTAAGCATGCAAAAATCTATAAAATTAGAGTCGATACAAATTAAATTAAATCTGGAATTTTTCACCCAGTTCTACTTTTTTCTCCAGTTCGTATGGTGATTATTTGTTAAACAATTACTTTCAAGATTTTTTTTTTTCAGTCGAGTAGGTACATCCATTTTCAAGCGAAACAAAATACTTCAAGGCAGGTAGGTGGACTTTGTTCAAGTGTGTTTAAATGGATAATAAATAAATAAATATGTATACATTTTTTGATTGATTTCATTTTATTTCTTACCTCCCATCGAAATATCCTTCTGTTCAACAAAATCATAATCTATGGTTCGACATGACACTTCGCATGCGCAATAGTTCTAATTATACCTACCTTTTATACTTACGTGCTTATCCCATCTTTTGTACTATTCAATAATGCTACTTGTCAACATGTGTGCACTATATCGGTATGGTTATATAGATCGATCAGATTTGAAGAGTCAGTTACTATAAACGTAACACATCTTGTAAATAAAATCATTGTGAAAACTAGTGTTTTTTTTACAGTCAAAATTTCAAGATTCTGGCGACATACTATTTGCATCTAGTGCAAGATCTTATACGTACCAATTTCTTGGTATACGTACTATTTTTCAGGGTCTTGTATCATGTCAAGTACCAGCTAAAAATGTGTTAGTACGCAATAATACCAACTTTCTACATTGATCATACATTAATTTCTTGTATCTAATCTATAAAAATAAATAAAATTGGAGTGTCTGTTTGTAATATTAAAATAACCGCTTTTTACTAAGTGCATATGTATGTTTACACGGTACATATGCCAAAATAACATTTTTTACAATTTTTGTCTGTCTGTCTGTTTGTTCCGGGTAATCTCTGGAACGGCTGGACCGATTTCGATGGGACTTTCACTGGCAGATAGCTGATGACATAAGGAGTAACTTAGGCTACTTTTTTTAGACTAGCTTCGCCCCGCGGCGTTGCCCGCGGTTATAACAACAAACGCGGGTAACACCGCGGGTCTCAGCTAGTAAACTATATAAGTGATAGTTACAACATTGATTATTGTAAAAGTTTACTATTCAAAATGATATTTATTTTTTGACCCATTGAGTAACTTACTTTACATCAGTTTAACTTTATCCATCGAGCTTATTATCCATGGATGACGGGTATGATTTTGTCAGGAAATAATATAAAAATTCGGTCAATGTAACTCACCAAATTTTTTATTTTATTTTTCAAATTATGGATAGACATAAGAGTTCCAACTAACTGGAAGCCTCTGCCCATCGTAGAGTACGATGTTGCTGTTGAAGAACCTCGTTTGATGTGTAAAATTGATGAGAATGTCTTGAACGTGGGGGCTACTAGTTTTCTTTGCCTTCTTAAGGTGGAGTCAATTATGAATGGTGCTTTAAAAACTTTAGACAAATTTGGTGTGGCGTCATGTGGACCCCGACTGTTTTATGGAACGATTGACATTTAGACCTGGGGGAACGTCTAGCAAAATTTCTCGAAGTAGATGAGACCTGTGTGTACTCTTACGGTTTCTCAACCATATATATGCTAAGAAAAGAGACATAGTATTTGCGTAAGTTTTTATATTAATGTATATTTATTTAATGGCTAGGGCTCAGATTGACGTCCGTCGAGTTAGGGGTTGATATTTCTTTACAGAAAGGTTACATTATAAGAAGCACACACGCAAAGTTTCAATATGCGAAGACGCGTAGTTTTTTTTTAAATTGAAAATCAATTATTTTAGCAATATTTATGTCAATCCATACCACAGATAATATAGAATTCTAGCCTTCTAGCCATGTTTCGTTTTACCTACCTTTAAGTTGTCATACGTTCGGTAACATTTTGTTTTATGTAAACTTACGTAAATAATTATATTTTGTACTCATTTCAGTACCTTTCATGCACACACATATTTAACAGTTTATATTTATGAAATTGAAAAAAAATGCATTATTGATCGTGCATTGTTGCTCGTAATGAAAATATTGCATTATTTTCATTACGAGCTATCAAAATTAAAATGTGTAGTGTAGTGTTTACCGTCTTTTGCCGACTTGGTGGAACGAAACGTAAAACTGACGCCGTTTATAAATTATTAATTAGTATATATTTTTTTTAATTTAAACAATACCTATTAGGTCAGATAACATATAAAATAGGTTAGGTTCAACTTATGTCAACAAGAATCCACAATTTCTTTTTATGTGGCACCATATTGTTAAAAAAAATTACCTCACATATTCTGTAGTGTATTCAGCAGCGGGTAGAATGGAGCGATAGAAATTGACTATGCCCAGGAATCGTGCCCTGATGAGGCCGTAGGGGTAACCAGTCTGAAGCGCAACAGTTTGCGAAAAAACCGGAGTAAGTGCCGCACAAATGACGTACTGTTCAACATTACGTTTACCAGCTGTCTTTTACGCTGACAATAGCAAAACGTCAGTGAACGACGTTCGTTACGTCAGGCAGTTAACAAATTTCATACACGCCTTATAAAACGAAAAAGGAAAGCAAAACTCGAGTCGGAAATGTTTAAAAAAAATCATATAACAAACATATAAACTCACGCCTATATCCAGTCAAACAGAGGTGTAATAAACACTCATTTTGCCAACTATAAGTACAATACTATATTACAAAATGAAGTTGGTTAATAAGTCATTTTTCACCATAAGTGCACCTACCTCATTCTTTCTCAGCATCGTCCAATCGGTCGACTGGCAGAGAATGCCTTAGGCATTAAGTCCTACTATGTATATATTTGTGCATGAATTAATAAATAATAGGGATAAGGAAAGTGGTTATGGTAGAAAGGAGAAACTGTTTGCTTAAGGGAATATGAGCAAAAAGTTAAATAAACTGTGAACTGGCGTTGCCTAGACGTTTTGACATATTTGGGGTCAGGTTTAACGAAACATGAGTAAGTCATTACTATAACACATATATTGGTCAACCAATTGAGTTGCCAATATTTTTTTATTAGCAATTCGTTTATTATCATATTTAATCAACAATTTGCCACTGAAATAAAACGTAAAACATTTAATTCATATATATTTAGAAATCTTTAACGTTTAAATATTTTATATGTCAAATCAACTGGACGGGAGGCAACAAACTCTTCAAAGGCATTTTGTACTGCCTCTCGGGAATTGAATTTTTTACCAGCATTATCCAGCATTGTCCAGCTGATTTTTACAAGAAGGGCATCAATAAACTGCCAATGCGTTGGCAAAGATGCGTCGATTGCATGGGTGATTACTTCGAATAACAGAAATAAAAAAATTTGAAAAAATAAGTACTTTCACTTATTGCATACAAAACGGCAATTTCATAGGTAAAGACCTATTATATTTATAAAACACTAATCACCATAAAATAGCTGCAAAGTATTAATGTACACCTTGAGCATATAATTTAGCATAAAAATCATTAAATGAACAAGCTAATTATTAAAAAAACCCGCGACTGCGTGAAAATTTATATTAAAACGGCGTGAGGGGTCTATGGACCCCCTGTCGGAACGAAGTTCCTTTCGCTTTTTGGTAGACGTTTGCTGTATATATTAAATACGAAAAAGATGTGAGAGCGTCAACGCGCCAACTGAAGTGTCGGAAAAAAGTCTTGTTACACATTTTTCGGTCTCGCTCCCATCCGCTCAGAGCTCGTAACGCGCGATAAGGAATTTCGTTCCAATAAAAATTTACAAGACGACTGTTACAAATAAGATCAATCTAACAAAACCTCAAACGCCAAAATCTATCAAGGCCTATAGGCTATAGAGTGTCAAAGAAAAATACATACGTAAACTCACATAACCCTCCTTTTGGCGCAGTCGGTTAAAAAGTAACAGGTTCGTTTAGCGACACCGTTGTATCCTTATCGTTTAATATTCATTACAACTATGTTACAAAGATTATAACAGTTAGAACAATACAAATGTACACAAATAAAAAGCCAATCGATTTGTAACATTTATAAATAGATATTAAATACCCTATTATTTTTAATTAACTTAGATATAAAACTAGTCAAACGTTACAGTGCTAAGAGTTGAAATATTTACATGAATCACAACAACAACGTAACACACCGGCTTAAATCATTTTAAATATAACCGAGCAGGTGCTAACCCAAGGCAAAGTTAAGCAATCCTAACCAGATCAATCGATGGATGGGTGACCATTCATAATCATTGAGACCTCTCCGTGCCTCGGATGGCACGTTAGTTAGGCCGTCGGTAACGATTGCCATTGGTCCGTGTGGTGACGGATTAAGAATATAGAGTGTCACCACCCCTATTCATCCCGTGGGAGTCGTAAGAGACGACTAAGGGAAAAAACTAAGCAGGACAACAGCACTGCAGAGAGAAGGAAAACTTGACACAAACCCTTTACCAACCCGTCTGGCCAGCATGGTATAGTAGGCCAAAACCTCCTTTCTCAGGAGAGACTTATGTCCAGCAGTGGACTATTAAAGGCTGTTGATGAACGATTGCCATACAAACAGCAGTGGCAATCGTTATTGGTAGCTGGAGCCCTAAAAAAACCCCGACAACAGTCTATTTACAGATCTTCGATATCGCCGATAAGCCGGCAATCTCGTGCGCGACCGTCCCGCGGGGTGACAGACAGTGGCGGGTGCGAGGTAGCGCGTCATTCTAGCACACACACGAAGACAAGTGTGTCCCTTCCCCGCTACACCACCCGCTACCCGTTGACACGTTGAGTACCTCGTCCCCGCCACCGTCTGTCACCCCGCAGGACGGTCGCGCACGACGTTGATGGACTATAGTGCTTGTGTTGTGGAAGTCTGATGACAGTCGGTCCACGTAAAAAAACTATGTTCAGCCGTGTGTCATACTATACTGAAAATTGACCCTAACATAGCTTGGGGAAAGGCTCAGATGATGATGAACATTATTTTTTAATGCACACGAGTCATTTTACATATCATTATCATGGGACCAAAAGGAATCAAAACCCTTCCTAATAAGAATATAATGTTTCAAATCGGTTTATATATATAAGTTCGAAGATGAAAACCATTAAATAATAACAACTCCTTTTTGTCAGTTAAAACAAAATTATAGTTAAAAAAAACTAAAAAACACGCTTTCTATAGAAAACCAAACTAAAAAATTGAAAATAAATTTGAAAAAAGCGTTTGGTGCCTGTTGTCAATAGTAAAAAGCACCCCACGCTTTTTTTCAAATTTATTTTCTTAGAAAGCATGTTTTTTTAAACTATTTTTTTTTTAAATTAATGTATTGTCATCGGTCCTCGATATATTTACAAAGTTTGAACGAATTCTGACCGTTTAAAGTCAGTCAAAATCACGCCCAAAGGAGTCGGTTACAAACATACAAGTGAAGCTAATATAAAGCGTGTAAAAATAAAATTAATATCCAGCTCTCGAGAATCATCATCACACGACTTAAGATTGGAATTCACATCATCTATAGTCAAAAACGAAATGGGTTTTATCCCTTTCATATTTGACTATTACAGTAATTTTTATAAAATAAAACTATATTTCAATTTTACATTATATACACTCACGCCGCTATTTCTGAAGAAGTAAACAAAGCAGTATAAAAATGCCCAAAATTTGACTCCTATAATTTTAGTCCCACCCGTTTATTGTATAAGTAAGACTAAGTGTGGTGGAACATATGAATTCAAAAAAAAACTTAACACATTTTTTTTTGGTAAAGACACTACTGCTGACCAATGATGTATAACGTGAAATAAAACAATTCGTTATGTGTTATTTTTAATAATAATGTTGAAACTGGTCGAGTTCACAAGGGATTCGTAAAACATAACATTTGTATCCATTGTAATTAAAAAAAAACTAGATTAATTTAAAAACTTGATCCGATATTTTCCAATAACTATTAATTTTGTCACCGTGTCAGTGTTTCACTTCATCTGCTATATTTAAAGCAACTCCTGAAAAAGGTCATAGTCGTGACCCTGCGCATGAAAAAAAATTGATACCTAGTGCATGAGTTTTGTGTTAGTTTTGTGAACGGTGGTGTCGTTACCAAAAAAAAAATACACGAAAAAAATAATGTAACATAAAAATACTCATTTATTTTTATATACATAGAATGGATAGATAAAAATAGAAATCACTATAAAAATAAATATTAAAAAGTGTACATTGAATAAAAAAGAATTTAACAATATTTTAAAGTAGACGTATTAGGTACATTTTAAAATCATACAATTTTAGTATGTACATATGATGTAATCGTGGATTACATCAAATTTGACTCAAGGACAGTTGCACCCACAGACATAATTACGTTTTACATAATATATATTAATTACCTACAAATTATGTACAGAAGCCTGCTCTAAAAATTTTTCATAACAACCAATTAAATAATACTAACAACTAGACTTGCAACGAATATTCGGTTACTATTCGGTATTCGGCATATTCGGCTGCTTTTATTATATTCGGCCGAATACCGAATATCTACATATTATTCGGCCGAATACCGAATACTTAAATAATATATTTTGTCATTGAGAAATAATTGGTAAAATGAAAAATTAAAATCGATTGATTACGTATATATTCATATTTTCATTTCTGTTATAATCATTTAAGTAGTCATTGGTGCATAACACAGGTACATAATCATCTTCTGAATTGGAAAAATGGAGGATTCTATGTATTTGAATTATTGTGGTAATCAAAATTTAGAAGGGTAAGGTTCTCATTTCTTTTATAATCATTTATTAAGTAGTCATTTGTACCTAAAACAGGTACATAATTTAATTCACGTCTGTACAAGTTTTTGGCGCTAAAATCCAGCCGAATACTTTTGCCTAATATTCGGCTATTCGGTCAGGGGCCTCGCCGAATATTCGGTATTCGGTATACTGCCGAATATACTATTCGTTGCAAGTCTACTAACAACACATCACATACCCGAAATTTTTAAGTCACTTTATTGTGGAGGTTAGACGTAAGGAGTACTATCAATATTGGGAAAGACAAATATCTTCAACAGCAATCTTCTGCCAGTTCAACTGTCAGATTTATTCGAGCTCTTTAAGATTCTTGTGTAGCTAAGAATGCGGAAGAAGTAAAAAGAACGAAGAAGCACTATACTACAAGGCTGCTTTATTTCGAAAAGGAACTAAATTGACTCAACTAACTAACCCTATCTCAACACATAATTGACAATTTTTGGAGCTAAATAAAGAAGCTGAAATCCCAAGGAGTACCATCCGTCGGTGTATGAAAATGTATTCATCATCACATTAACAGCCTTTTAACAGTCCACTGCTGGACATAAGCCTCTCCTTAGAAAGGGGGTATTGGCCTAATATACCACGCTGGCCAGACGGGTTGGTATAGGGTTTGTGTCAAGTTTTAATTCTCTCTGTAGTGCTGTTGTTCTGCGTAGTTTTTTCCCTTAGTTGGCTCTTACGACACCCACGGGATGAATAGGGGCGGCGACACTCGGTATTCTTAATCCGTCACCGGCCGGTCAACAGTAGCCATTAAATAGGTAGCGCTACTAAAACATCTAATAAAACGAGACAATGCAACGTTTTCTAAGTATGGCGTATTTATCAAACCTTAAATAAAAAAAAAATTCAACTTGATAAACTTCACTCCGTCTAAAATTTCTAATTTCATATCATTTCACTGGCCTGTTGGTCTTTGGTCTAGTGGTTGGTGTCCCAACCGTAGCTAGAAGATGTGAATTCGATCCCCTCCCAGTAGAAATAATTTTGTGATGAGTTCATGTTACAGTTACCATGATGACCGCCTAACGGCCGTCAGCACCTATGCCTAAATTAGCGCCATTGTTGTGAGTTTCGGCACTATTATTAATTTTTTTATCAAGACACAAGATACTACTTCTTACTTCTAGTCTCCATAAAAACAATATTAGCTAGTGCATAGACTCTATAACGTTAGGTATTTTACTCAAATAATATTCGTGATCATACCTGGTCACTAATATACCATCAGTAACTTTCACTTCACTGTCACTGGAATAGTTGATTAAATCACCGTTCGAGGTTGTCATTTTGCCACCTACAGACTTTATTATCGCGTCACCAGCGCATATGTCCCATTTCTTTATGGCTGTGGCGTGAAGATACACGTCAGCAGTCCCATTGACTACCGCCATGACTTTGTAGCCGGCGCCAGCTGCTGACTCTACTGTGGTCTTCTCACCGAAGGCTTCTTTGGCTAAGTTGATGACTTTGCCTGCGTGTGAGCGAGACACAATAACTGTTGGATGTTCTTTGTTCTCCTCTTTCTGGAAGATGAGAATATGTTTAAATGAAGGTATAAATGAGTTATAAATCAGCCCTTACAACCTAGAAATGTGAACCCTACTAGACCCTCGTAATATAGCTAAAGCCAAAAATTATAAGGGAGCTTAAAATTTCCTTAGCGTTGTTCTGATACTCTTCCAATGACGCTTATGACCTCGAGTTCGATTCCCATCGAGGACAAATAGTTGTGTGATGAACACTATATCTTTATTACTAAAGTTTGCTAGTCTGAAACTACTAAACCGATTTTAATCATTTTTACACGACTAGAAACTGGGGTACAGCTAATCATATATCGGCAAATGTCCACGTTGAGTAACACAATTGAATTAGTTAAAAAGGATTATAAGCTGTTCACCGAATTCTCAATTCACTAGATTCGCAACTCACCAGATTCTCAACTAACCAGAAGTACAATTAAAAACAAATTCAAGTAAAAATCTATATTTTCAAGCCACAACGTAATCAAAACCTAAAAAAAAACAGTTATTCGCTTTGTCGAAATTTATTTATTTTTTAAAACGAACAGTAATATTCGAACCAGTAGTAGTTCCTGAGACTACCAAACAAACCTTAGTCAATTCATAGCATTTTTTGACATAGCCCTTAGTCTTTCAACAGCGGATTGACCCTTGGCTGCAAATTATAGTACTGTCATCAAACCTACATAAAATTTATTTCGATTCGCTACGACAAAAATTAACTTCGAACATTTGTTTACGTAGCTTAAAGAAAAGCTAATAATGGCAAGTTAATATAATTGTTTTATCATAATCTACTAATGTTAGTTAAAAAAACCATTATCGGTTACATGTGTTAGGTTAAAAGTGGAATCCATTAAATGATATGAAAAACGATAAGTATGTTTCCGGTAAATAGCTTTTATACACCTATTACTTTATTGGAAATGTGAAAATATAATTGAAGTTATAAATAATATGGCACATGTGACTATAGCGGGGTATTACGTCACAATCCGGTATTCCGGATATATTTCTACAGAGCCTATAGTTTTGTCATTAAAAAAATCCGAACAAGTGCGAGGACTCGCCCACCGAGGATTCCATCATAGTCTAGCAGTTTTTTCCGAAATTCAGTTTCAAAAACCTATAATTACTTATTTGTGTTTTATAAGTGAAATTGTACCTCGATGATTGATTACGTACTTTAAATAAATACTTTTTTTTTCCTTTCCGTTCCGCTTTTTCCTTTCGAGGTACGGAATCCTAAAAATGGTTTGACTTGATATTCAACTTCACCTTTCCCGTAGAAATTTTATTGCTATACACAACCTCTGTTTGGGTAGTTGTAATAGATATCATAAGAAACCTGACAACTTATTAAAAAAAATAACTGAAACTGACAGTAGTCGAAATGTAGAGGTCTAGTGGTGAGTGACCTTGACTGCTAAGCTAAGCAAATATTTTATGATGAGCATTGTTATTCGTTCTGTGTCTACGTGTAATATTTATTTAAAACTAGCTTCGTTCGCATGGAATTTGAGTTCGCAAAGTGAGTTCGATTCCCGGACCAGGCAAAATTTTAAAGGGTTTTCTGAGAGAAAAATCTTACTCCTTATGTAGACAGCTACTTGGTAGTAAAATGTTATCAAAATCGGTCCAGCCGTTTTGAAGATTACCCGGAACAAACAGACAGATAGAAAGACAGACACAGACAAAAAAATAATTAAATTTTGTAAAATCCCCCATGACTGATATATTCTAAGTTCGCGAGCGGTATTTTAAAAAGCAAAAGTGAAAAAATATTACTTACATGTTCCACAACAGGCATGTTTATGGAGTATCTTTTTGTGAACCATCCCCAATAGGTACGAGAAGAGAACGGATAGTGAATAACTCCAATAATGGGCACTCCTCTAATGGCAACACATACCATTGTTGTCACATACTGGTAAAGAGCCTCTGGAAATTAAGGTTTAACAGAATATCATCAATAATCTATTAACTATTATCAATGATAATCTTAGAATTCATTTATGACACAATACAATTATCTCTACAGACTATGTGCCTAGTAGAACAGTGCAGCTATTTGTTGTTAAAAATATGTATACCTAGTACCTATTACATTAACCTCCGACGCGTCGCCGTCACAACAGTTGTGACACCATTTTTATGCGGTAGCGTCTCTGTCACAACATTTAGAATAATTTATACCAGGGATTCCAAATATGTTTATTTCATTGAATATAATTATAAAATAACGTAGATATTGAGGTAATAATGACTTCGCTCAGCTGTGATTGGATCACTAGTTCAAGGGCGCGACAGTAACGGGTCATAGGTCATCCGCGCGCCGCGACGTCCTAAGAGTTAAGAATAATAACACCCTTATTACCTTACTTATAAGCAGCTTTAATGTTGTATTTGTAAGCAAATAGGGTGCAGGCACACATAATTCTTAATGGCTAAAGTGCAATGTGAATAACCATTTATTGATACTTGTTTTAATTGACAGTTCGAATTTGTCTGTCATAATACCTGATGGTAGTGGCACTCCGTGTGGTAACGGATTAAGAATCCATCCCGTGGTGTCATAAGAGTTAACTAACGGAGAAAACTATGCAGGACAACAGCACTGCAAAGAAGGAAAACTTAACACAAACCCTATACCCACCCATCTGGCCAGCATGTCCAGCAGTGGACTATTAAAGGCTGTCAATGTACTATGAATACCTGATGAAAAGCAAAGCATATGAAATGATGAAAAGGTATAGTATATCATCATCATCATCATCAACAGCCTTTAATAGTCCACTGCTGGACATAGGCCTCTCTTAGAAAGGAGAGTATATGCTTATCAGAAATATTTATTCTCTCACTCAACCTTCTAATGAGCAAAATTAAAAACTCTGGCCTTTACTATGGAACATTACATTATTCTGTTTGAGAGTAGGATTTTTTGATATATTTTTATGGTGACAGTAAGTGATATAACTATTCTTACAAGTTTTTTTTGTTAATAATATACCTCACACCAGCCCTCTGATCAAAAACTAGGCAGAGCCTGTACTACGGTAACCAGACTGCTGATAAATATATTATTTATTTTTATATAGATACATATTATAGATAAATTACACCCAGACACAGAACAAATGACCGTGCTCATCACACAATATTTGTCCTGCATGGGAATCAAACCCACAACCTCTGGTTTAGCAGTCAGGGTCACTAACCACTAGACCAACAGGCCCATTACGGTACTTCTTATAGATTCTATTACAGTTCCAAAATATCCAATAAGAAATCTAAACAAACCAGTCTCATTACAACACAGTATCACACTATGTTTAAGCAAAGCAAAGTGATAGGAATCCCTAAGATTTATTTTTATTTTTAATTATTTCATTACCTGTATATTCTTGAGTGGCATCTAATGGATCAATCCAGATCGTTACATCTCTTGCATACACAAGTTCATCGTTCATAAAATCAATTAAATCTAATTGATTATTTTTACTAAAATCTATCACTGGCTGGTTTTCACAGGCAGAGTCACCTTTGGAATGCTCTTCCGACACAACATTCAGTTTCGGAAATGTATTTTTTAACCCATAATACATGACGCAATGCGAAGCGTAGTCCGCATCCGTAACCGGGTCATTAGCCCCTTCCTGGGTCTTTCCTTTACTCTTGATGTTCAACTCGTGTTTTTTACCATCCACCACCTTTTTCCCGCCTACTTCAGCGGCGTATATCGAGGCCTTTAGTAAACTTTTTAAGTTGACAAGATCACTTTTCTCAACAGGATAACTAGAACCTGAGCGCCAATAAATAAATAAAAATAATATAAAAACTAATGTAAAGCACGCAAATTTATTCACTCTTAAAGTTCCACCGAAGTTCATTGTGGTTTCGATATAATACTCTCTAAAATGAGTTTTTGTTGTGTTACGGTGCGAACACTGTGCAAAACATGATAATATTGACATTTGACAACCAACGAGTAATGTTGTGCCAACAGTGCCAATGTTGCCAACAGTTAAATGAACTCTACACCAGATGCAACATCTAAAACCAACAGAAAACCACTAACGAAAAACTACCCTACTCTAATAGGCATTAAATTTTCCACTAAACATTTTTATTGTAATTAGGAAACAAAACCATAAGGAAACCATTCCAATACCTAGTTTCCTTTATTAAAATGTATCACTGATACTAATCGTTTTTGTCAGCAACGTCATCGTCGGTTCGAGATTAATACGATTCGAGTTGTTGTACAATGTTTATTTGTATTTCATATTTTTTGTAGCATTTTCTTTCCAACTTTTTACTTTATTCTTTTTCTTTTTTTAATACCTATAATCTCTCGACTCAACATTTGCGTGAAATCAATCTTCATTTCTCTTCTGCTACTCAATCGGATCATTAAACATAGAGTCGGTCCCTGAATTATATGGCTAGTCTGCCCAGACCCAATTTTGTCAACTTTGAACTTTCTCCTGTGCCTTCTGGGTACATTAAAAGATCATTCGGTCTGTCTGTGTAATGCAACGGTTTGCAAGCCGTAGGATGATAATTACCATCCTGGATTACGCCCTCGAAGTTATAGCCCACATTATTAACTACTCTCTCGACCCCGAAACCTTGTCCTCTCTCTGGCACAAAACCTACACCATCGCATTGCCAAAAATTAATAATCCTTCTCTTCCTTAGCACTCCTATCCAATCCCCATCTTTGCTATAGTCTTTCCTATAGTGTCGGATTATCCCTTAGGCAAAGTAGGAACGTGCCTTGGGGTGCGAGGTTACAAACGGACGCGCGCAGAATTTGTAACAAAGAAAAAATATGTGCCTATCATAAAAATAACTGTGTCAGTAGGTACTCACAGACCTACAGAATATAAACAGTTCTGCAATTCTATCTAGATTGAGACTAGTGCGTGTACGCAAAAATGCTGTTACTACAATTGCAGCTGTAGTTAAGATTACTTTATAAGTTGCACCACAAAAAAATGCACTAGCCACTAAAAGCAAAATTTCGCCACAAACGGGGGGTCGAAACCACCAGTATTAGTGGAAAATCCACTAGGTTGGCGACACTGGTAATGCCAAAGTTTCTCACTATTTAGTTTTTGCAATCAACAGTCAAAAAACAATACCAGTGTTAAAAAATTACTAACTACTGACAGAACACTAAAAACTACCAAAAGAGGCCAAGGGACCTCGACATTGAAGAATTAGTGACCTTTGGTATTACTCTTTTAATACTGCCTAGTTTCAGTGTCGATATTGAGTTGAGAGACCATAGGTATAAACAGAGGAATAGAATGAAGTCTTTTATCTGCTATATTAGGAATAAGCTGTGGTTTGAAGCTGGAAGGAAAACGCTGCCACAAATATTAAATTCCAATATACGTTGTAAAACAAATTGGCACCAAAAGAATACTATTAATCTGGGACCAACGATGATGGTGCTGAGAAAAACGATTAGCATCAGTATTAGTTTTAAAAATATTAAGGAAACCAGTTATTAATTTTTTTTTTACTTATTGTTTTCTTTGGTAATTACTAAAAATAAATGTTTAGTGCCTATTAGCGTAGGGTCGTTTTTCGGTAGTGGGTTGGGTGGTTGTTTTAGATGTTGAAAATGGTGGAGAGTTTATTTAACTGTTGGCAACACTGATTGTCACTGTTATTTCTCATTTGACAGTGTATTAGTATTCTGTTCCGTTGTACGAGCGGTTTACCATATCATATCATTAGTCACATTATCGCTCGCTTCTTCTAACTTATCAGAATAGTTTCGGCATAAATAAGTAATTTACTATTAATTGAATACGTAGAATAAGCTGTACAAAATGATCTTGGTTGATATGTTCGACATGGTATGTTTCGTCCCATTTAATTTGCATCAACCTATTATTTCAAATCTACCTAATTCTAATGAGTAACTGTCTTTCAGGCGGGCTGGTGGACATTGATAGTTAGTTTACAGGTTATAATTATATCAGCTTATTACTTTTGGAGCAAAAAGAAGTCTAAGGACGACGATCCTCTGAGTAAAGGAGTTCCAACTAACTGGAAGCCTCTGCCCATCGTAGAGTACGATGTTGCTGTTGAAGAACCTCCTTTGATGGGTAAAATTGATGAGAATGTCTTGAACGTGGGGGCTACTAGTTTTCTTTGCCTTCATAAGGAGGAATCTATCATGAATGGTGCTTTAAAAGCTTTAGACAAATACGGTGTGGGGTCATGTGGACCCCGAGGGTTTTATGGAACGATTGATGTACATTTAGACTTGGAGGAACGTCTTGCAAAATTTCTCGAAGTAGATGAGACCTGTGTGTACTCTTACGGTTTCTCAACTATTGCTAGTGCAATACCATCATATGCTAAGAGAAGAGACATAGTATTTGCGTAAGTTTTTAATTTAAAGGTTTTTTTTTTTTCTAAATGATTTACGACTTCAATGTAAAAAATAAAAATGTTCTGTCTTGCAAATAAGTCTAATTATGAAAAAGTCTGTACACACAGAAATTCTACTCAACTTTTTGTTTTACTCCATTGAAAACTGAATCTATAAACTTCATAAACTATAAGAATATCCCTTAAAAGATAATATAATCACAAGGATTTTTATTATGGTCTTACTGGCCATCTGCTGCAGTTTGACCTGTGCTTAAGGTCACTGCTTCTTTCTTAAGGATTGTTGCATGATACTGAATAGCAATTAACCTTACTCAATAAGTGCTCTATCCAATACAAAAAGAATTATTGAAACATTTAACTGGCCTGTGGGTCTAGTCATTAGTGTCACTGACAGCTATCCAGAGGTTGTTTGTTCGACTCCAACCCAGGACAGATAATTGTGGAAATTTGTCATTTGTTCTGTATCTGGGTGTACTTTATCTATAATTTGTATGTAAGTCCGGTTACCATAGTACAGGCTCTGCATAGTGTTGGATCAGACGGCTATGCGTGAAAATATTATATTATTATTAAATCAGACTGATAGTTTCAGAGATTAGCATATTTAAACAAACATATATAATAATAACTTCACACATCTCACACAAGGCTGTCTGTACTTTGGGAACCATCCTGCTGATAAACATACTTATATATTTGTAAATACATACATATTATGGTTGCATTGATGAGAAATAAGAAACATAACTGACTGGTTGTATTTCATGTCTAAGTTTAATCTCAATTGCTGCAGAACTTATTTCATTCAAACCAACCAAACAACCAACTCAAACAAACTAAACATTTTTAATAATTTGTAATGAATGCGCAAGTTTGGATGGTTATTTGTTACACAACACATTGAAAATTAACATGTACTTAGGTACATGTTAATGAAAATTAGCGCAAAAGAAGATTTGGTATATCTTGGAGTAGCACATAGGCTATTTTTGGGCAAGGATTTTTTTGACATTATTTTGATGTTATTAATGAAATATTCATCTTATATTATTATTATAGTTCATACACACTTGTAACCCTTTTTAATGGTAGTTTTGAAAAATTTATAATAATGTTTCTTATTTCTTTTAATAAAGAGTATTTACTGTGAGTTTGAAAACGCTACTAATAAAATAACGAAGTTTTATAAAAATTTCCAACCCCCATTTTGCAACTTTCACCAACAATTAATACTGGTTTCTATCCGTACTAAAATTATAAGTCCAAAAATAACTCTTTCTGTAACACTTTCACGGCTAAACCGCTGAACCGAATTCAATGAAATTTGGCCTGAAGATACTTTGATTCTTGAGGAAGGAAATATGCTTCTTTTAACCGCGATAACCGAAAAATCTTGTTATTTATAACAGTGTAATATTCCAGTGATGAATGCGTCTGGTTTGCAATCCAAAAGGGATTAGATGCCTCACGGAGCACTGTCCGTTACTTCAAACACAATAATGCTGATGATTTAGAGAAAATGCTAGCTGAAGCATTAAGCAAAAAGGAACTAAACCCTCGCCGAAGAGCCTTCTTAGTTATAGAATCTATATATTACAACACTGGAGAAATGTGTCCGTTGAAACGGCTGGTGCAGTTAGCCAGGCAATATAAGCTGAGGATTCTCTTGGATGAGAGCTTGACAATTGGTGTAAGTATTATCTCTTTGATTTGAATTACTTTTTTGGTTTTCATAAAATAAGTGTGTATATTGATAGTAGATGTCCGTATCCTAGTGGCCACTCAAATCATAGGATGGACATTACATTTGTCAATATGTTACATCTTAGTTTACATTACAATGCATGCACGTTTATGATGGGAAACTGTACTAAGATGTATCTTAGTACAGTTTCCCATCATAAACGTGCACTATCCTTACCTTAGACAGCTAGCCTTCTCCCTTTGTTATATCTGAAAACGATTATATTGGATTACGAGGAGGATTGGCGTCAGCCAGAGGGCCGGCCATTTTAGGAGCAGGTCAGGAAAATGACGACAATGAATATAAGTGTGTAAACAGATAATAGGGAAACATGAAATTTATTAAGTTCTAAATCCACTGTTCTAAAATCCATCTTATAGGGATGAAAAGGTTATATCGACGGCAAATTGTCATTAACTCCTCATCAACCATCATCATCAACAGCCTTTAATAGTCCACTGCTGGACATAAGCCTCTCCTTAGAAAGGAGGTTTTGGCCTATTATACCACGCTGGCCAGACCAGGGTTTGGGTCAAGTTTTCCTTCTCTCTGCAGTGCTTTTGTTCTGCGTAGTTTACTCCCTTAGTCGGCTCTTACGACACCCACGGGATGAATAGGGGTGGTGACACTCTGTATTCTTAATCCGTCACCACACTCCTATTTGATCTAAAAGATTGCGGTATTGTCACTTTTACGTCAATATGCTGAATAACTATCATTTAAATATACTGATGTGTAATTTATTTCTTATTGATGCGTCAAACTTGTGACCTAAATGTTGAATTCGAAACTATGATTGTAATTCTCAGTTCAATTACCGCTCTAATTCTTACAATTCGGCCAAGTCCATTCCAATTCTGAAACAGGGCAATGTAGTTGATTTGTGCTGTCTATATTTGAGACACGTTCACATAATAAATACAGTGTATATTCAAAAACCCACTCTTTAAAGATAATAAAAGATGAAAGTAGCTTGGTGAGGAAATATAATGTAAAATTACTCAATTGATTGCTCTAATTAAAAAAAAAATTGTTTATGGTTAGCATTTTGACTTTAGAATGGTAGTAAACACAGGTCATTTTTTTTTGGCGGTAAATGACTACATAATTACGTGAGATATTTGCAATGACCATGACGAAACAAGGTTGAATGGTTATTATAACTGAACATTTAAAGCTTTTTTGTACTACACATTTTTTTGTTGACAGTATTACTGTTATAACTTTGGCGCCAAAAATGACGTTTAAAACCAGTACGGTAGCTGAATCCTTAAATTTATTTTGGTTCAAAAAAATAATCGTAAATAGTTCATTGACACTTAAGTCGGTTCTAATGTATCATTTTGCTACCACAGGTTGTCGGTAAATACGGTCGCGGTATAACCGAGTTATTAGACATTCCTCGTGGAGAAATCGACCTGATTGTTGGTTCGTTGGAGCATTCATTCGCAACCGTCGGAGGGTTCTGCGCTGGTACGAACTTTATTGTGGAACATCAGAGACTTTCTGGCCTTGGTAAGAAATGTATTTTAGGGATCCATACCCAAAGGGTAAAACGGGACCCTATTACTAAGACTTCGCTGTCCGACCGTCTGTCTGTCTGTCTGTCTGTCTGTCCGTCTATCCGTCTATCTGCCCGTCCCTTTTTTTTTCTACAGGAAGTTTTCCTACTGATATTTAACTAAACTACTTTTTAGTTTTTCTTCTAATACATTGATGATACCACAAAATAAGACTACCTGAGCAAAATGAGGCAAAGTAACCTTTAATACACTGAGTATAGTTCGTTTATGTTAGTGTGTGTGTGAGCGTGCGCACGCATGCGTGTGTGTATGTGTATGAGTGTGTGTGTGTGCATGTGGTCATTCTGGGTAACGTATGGGTATGATTTCACTTTCCTCGTATCTTTCCTTTTCAAAGAAACCTTCTACTTATTAATATGAATTCAATTAGTTTCCTAGATTTTAATTATGAGAGTCATTTTATAACATAACTAGCTGACCCACGCAACTTCGTCTGCGTCTCTCAATAGTAATTAATTTTCTCCGTTTTTGAAACATTCTTCATTGGTGCTCCGCTCCTATTGGTCTTAGCGTGATGATATATAGCCTATAGCCTTCCTCGATAAATGGGCTATCTAACACTGAAAGAATTTTTCAAATCGGACCAGCAGTTCCTGAGATTAGCGCGTTCAAACAAACAAACTCTTCAGCTTTATAATATTAGTATAGATTACAGTGTAATCGAGTTGTAAATGGCAGTAACCACAATGAATATCTACGTTCCTTTAGGTTACTGCTTCAGTGCTTCCTTGCCACCGATGTTGACTCAAGCCGCCATCAACGCGTTGGACATAATAGAAGAGAGGCCGAATATTATAGAAGAACTTAATATTGTATCAAAGAAACTGAACGGGTGAGACTCTATAGCTGTTCCTTAAAAATATTTAATCAGCCCTAGTCCATTTTCCATACTCAAACTCTAACTCAAAATATCTTTATTCCATCATCAACAGCCTGTAACAGTCCACTGCTGGACATAGGCCTTTCCTTAGAAAGGTGGTTTTGGCCTACTATACCACGCTGGCCAGACGGGGTGGTATAGGGTTTGTTTCAAGTTTTCCTTCTCTCTGCAGTGCTGTTGTTCTGCGTAGTTTTTTCCCTTAGTCGGGTCTTACGACACCCACGGGATGAATAGGGGTGGTGACACTCTGTATTCTTAATCCGCACGGACTGTTCTTCTGTGACTATGTGTGATATGTGTTGGAAACGGTAACAATGTCGCGAGTTCAATGGTTTTTTTTCATCTTATAAAAATACATTCTTTTGTTTTTTCAGTTTTCACTTGAAAAAACGTTTTATAACCTATGTACGAATTTACGACTAAATTTTATGATCTGATAACGTTTGCGTGTTAAGTAAACAGGTATTTATTAATAGAAATAACTTCAAGGACTCAGTATCAGCGATTATTTACCCATGAATTTGAAAATGTGATGAAAAATTAGAAAAAGCACAGAGAGCTAATTTTTTAAACAATATGTGCTCATAAAGTATATACAAACGGCAACATTAAACTATACGGGTCCAGAGGGCGTATTAAGCTTTATTGTAAGCTTATTTCACTTCTATTGAATCTTCGCGGTGATCGCTTTCGTCGTTGTGATTGGTAAATAGCTTATTGTGCGCCAATCGCAACGGTGAACGCGGCACGTATTTGATCTCACGTGATACCAAAAGCCTGTATCTGTAATTTGTACGAAAAAAACAAATAAAAATAATTATTATCTTAATTTTCAGAGCATTATCCAAACTCAAATACTTCAGATTCCGAGGGGATGAGATCTCACCAATCAAGCACATATACCTCAATAAGGAAGACCTGACAGATAGACTGAAGCATTCATATCTTCGTAACATTGCCAACTATTGTTTAGAAAAAGGCGTAGCACTGGCTGTGGCTGCTTATCTCAGAGATGTAGAAGTCAACTGCCCAGAACCCTCTATTCGTTTAGCTGCAAGCAGAAAACTAACAGATGAAAATATAAGCTTAATATGTTCCTTATTAGACGAGGCCTACGAAAAAGTAGGCCCTAAGCCTGAGTTGCAGGCAATATAAAAAGAAAAAAAATTGGCTATGGTGTTTATTTAGGCGGGAAAGTACACATTTGTTATCTGTTATGGTTTTGTTGTATTACATAATATGAACACATGTTAGATTTTCACTATTTCTGGCATTTATTTGTTGAAGTTCAAAAATATCGAAAAAGACTACACTTTTATTTTATTCTTATTTAAAATGTAAGGTCAGGGGACATCTATAACACGCCGTTATTGCGGCGGCAAGACCAGTTATGGAGGATTGACTAGATAGGCGTCACGGAATCCTCTCATACCGGCTTACGGAGGTGATCACCGGGAAAGGAATGTTTCGGAGATCACCTGTGTCTGATCCGCAACGACTCGGGCGCCGAACGTCGCAGAATGACCTTCGTCCTCTAAAAGCGCAGGCCTGGAAGTGACAGGTGAGGCCATTTGTCACCCTAGCAGAAGCAGGCCGGAGTGGCGGCGAGACGCGCTGTCGAGCGCGCTCGCCCTTTCGGGAGCACAAAGGGTACAATGGGGTTCCCACAAAGGAGGGGGTCATCTACACGCCGTGGATGGCCCGAGGTACGTCGGGGTACCGGGGTTGCCTTTCTAGAGTACACCTGATTTTCCGGTTACTGGTATCTGAGACGACGTGCGGTTTTTTGTCGGTTCGAGTCCGACATAATAACCCTACCGGTGGGTAATATCCGAGGGGATTTCCGCATAGGAAAAGAAATAAAATTGGCCATCCATAAATTACGTCTCGGTTAAAGGGGAGGGGGTCATCAAAGTGTAACAATATGTAACATTTTCATAATCTTCATCACATCTGAATTACAAAGTATTAAAAAACAAAACATTGATTACAAACAAAGAACATAAAAAAGCATTAAATACTTCTTGCTGAGCGTTGAAAATTCAACAACACAACATGATTTCCATAACTAGGTCTTCATTTATCGTTCGTTAATTAGTTTTTGTTTGTTTATTTCTCTACTATGTTTAATATTTAATTAAAAGGTTTTAGAAATAATGTTTTTATTTATTCAGTCAGACGTGTCACCTGATGGTAAGCGATTACCGCCGCCCATAGACACCTGCAACTGTAGAGTCACGAGTAAGGGTTGCCAATAAAAAAAACAGATATAAGTATCGTTTTTATATATTTCGCTACATAGTATTTTGATTACATTTTTATTTGTCTACTGTTCTACTTACACCGTTGTATTTATCATAATTTAAAAATTATTATAAATCTATACTTGAATATATGTCTGTTTAGTGCCTTTTCTAAGCAAAATGCGCGTGTTGAATATATACAATTTGAAATACAAATAAGAAGCGCTCGCTCATAAGTATTGAAAAAAACCAGCGAGCCATACCTTAGTCGCATCTGTAACATCTAATATGTCACCTGGCATCTGACGGACAACTGTAGCACCGCGCTCATTAATATGAATATGCACGTGACACCAAAATGGACAAAATATTTTTATTTGTAATTTTTATTGCTAAAAAAAGATACCCATACAATTATTTTTGAAATTTATTATAATTTAATAGTGAAATTTAATCATCAAAAATTGGCTTTTTTAAGATTCCCTCGCAAATTTCTAAAACGCAACGCTATTGGTTGAATAAAACGTGACGTCAACCTACACTGTCAAGAGTGTCAACAAGTTGTGTGTATTTGTAATATTTGGTTTCTGGTGATTATTTGTTTCATTTTAAGTTAATAACTAATACGTTTTCAGTGTTAAATTATTAAATTCCCGTGTAGAAAGACTCAACACAATGACTGAATATACTTTGTCAGGTGCAGTTTTGATATTATTTGGGCACAAAGGAACGGCACAATATTTATAATAAGTTTTTATTGGCTTTTCCATGGTAATAAGTTAATTTTTATCACTCACTTTTTTAACTTTCACAAACTTTGTGAACTTCACTCCGTTGTTGATATCGAATACGTCTGAAAGTGTAATTTGACGTCACAAAAAAAGCGCGCCAAAATGGACGTGTTCAAATTGCCCCAAAATGATAGTGATTTTAATTATTTTTTTTTGCTTAACGGTTTATATTTCGGATGTGTTATATTTATTTTTGGTAATGTAATAACTAGTAGAATCGTTTAAAAAAATTAAAAAAATACATGCATATTCCCTATTAGCGCGCGCTTTCACGACTTTGTTATAAATTTCCGTCCCTTTTCAAGAAATATGTAACACATCAAAAAACTTAAATCAATGATAAATTGTTTTATTATCCTGTTTCTTGACTTACAGCTACAATGTATGGTGCCTTATCTTTGTGAGTTAAAATACTTACCAAAAACTACAGACCACATTCCAAATATTTAATAAAATACTGAATCCAATATGAACTCTAAGTGTCATTGTTATGGACGTTTGGCAAGCCTCGACCGCATGTAAACTATGCTTAACGTAATGTGTTCTAAAGGTTATGTAATGTAATTGAACACCAATATTTAACTTGTTTTAAACATGTCATGACATATTATCTTACGTTTATATTTATTAATTATATTTAATCAGCACAGCATTTGTTATTTAGCTACCTATATAAATAAATATAAAAAAAGTTTTAACAATGATGTTTATTTCGCGATTTGTTCGAACACGTTCTGTGATGGTAACAGTCTTGAAGAGTTTTTATTGTTTGATAAAGAAAACCCTGTTCTTGCTTCTTGTAATGAAATGTTATTTTCAGGCTCCGTATTAATTAGTGTAAAAAGTTAGAACACAAAAGCAAATGGCGAGTTTTGATATGACACCATTAAGTCGCTCATTCCTGACCGCCAAATGATTTTGAATTGAACGATTGCATTCACACATTTTACTGAAGTAGTGATGAATGGTTTTTGGAACGAAGTTTCGTATCGCGCGTTACACGCTCTGAGCGGATGGGAGCGAGACCGAAAAATGTGTAACAAGACTTATTTCCGACACTTCTTGCTAATACAGCTGTGTATGAACATTTTCTAAATTTCTATTTGTTATGAACTTAATTATCCCAAATCATTAAGTGTTTAATTTATCACTATTAATTTTATATATATCTAATAAATATATTTTATCATAAATTATTCAATTTAACTCTATTAACTTCACTCAGCCTATGCTTGTCCACTGCTGGACATAGGCCTCTCCCAATGATTTAAATCGGGGACGGTTGATTGCGGCCTGCATCCAACGGTTTCCGGCAACCTTTACCAGGTCGTCCGTCCATCGGGTAAGCGGTCGTCCCACACTGCGCTTTCCAGTACGTGGTCTCCATTGGAGAACCTTGCTGCCCCATCGGCCGTCAGTTCTCCTTGCTATGTGCCCTGCTCATTGCCACTTCAGCGCGCTAATCCGTTGGGCTATTTCGACCACCTTTGTTCTCCTTCACCTTTGACTCTATTAACTTGATATTTCATAATATAAATTACAATGACTGATACAAAATAAACATTTCTAATAATAACATGAAGCCTTTGGGCGATGTTGTATACACGCATATTCATTTATCCATTTTCCAAATGTTCCAATACTCGCAACTTATATTATAAATTTATTGAAGTGTGTGAAATACCTTGTAATGTAGTCGAGTTTTAAATATGTAAAACAGATTGTCTTTGCCCGGGCGTTGTCTCTGCTCTCTCCACCTGGCCAACTTGCAATTTGTAACTTGAGTGCTCGTATTAAATAAATAATAACTGGGGCTATCCAAATGGTTTCCATAAATCTCCACTAAAAACAAGAACCTACGCAACATACCTACCTATTTTATTTAAAAACTAACACAATATCCAATAGGTCAACAAGATACTAGCAACACTTGTAATAGTGGTTTACACAAAACATTAACGAGTAAAGCAACACCAACATTTAGTGCTGCCAGCCTACAAAATTTTAAACGGGTACCAACTCCTCACTCAAATGACAATAACCCACGTTCCTTTTGAATTCGGTCTCTTCAGGTGAGTGAAGAGGTTTGCGGATCTCTATCAGTCTTCGATCTGTCTCCAAAGCCTGGTTCTTGTACTGCAGGTCCTTAGTGACACGCTGATGATGGTCATACATGCCATGATAAGTAGTCCTATAATAAATTAATAGTGAATGAAACCACGCGTGCAAAAAGTAAGTAAAGTAAAAATAAATAAACAGAAACAATTAAAAAAAAATGGAAACTTACATAGCTTCTTCTAACTTCTTCTCCAACAAATTATGACTGGTGTGAACCCTCTCAAACTCTTCAATGAGCCCACGCATGGGTTTATCCTGCACAGAATATGACGTTAATAAATAACAAGAGAACTACCAATTGATGGCATTAAAGATAAGGCATCAGAGCAGGTCATGTCCTCGTGTGTGGATAGAACCACAAAATATGGAAACCGCCACAGCTGTAACGATAAGACACTTGTTACAGTATTAGCTTGAAACATTACAATATGGCCTTTTTATTCTACCTTTAAAATGCCAAGGACTCAGGTTCTCATCTTCTCAACCGCCCGCCGACACCTACGAAGTTCTGTGTGTCAACTCAAAGAAACGTTGAATCTAACCTTCTACTTGTACCTGGAATCATGTACGCTTAAGAGGCTACAGAATCGTCAAGACACTTACCGTAACTCTTTCAAGTACTGGGCGTCTAGTTCTCATCTCCAGTCGTGTTTCCACACACTTCGTCGGGTTTATTTTATCTGCGACCGCTGCTCGTAAATACTCAATCTCTTTATCAACTTTGGCAAGATTTTGTTCCAGCTGAAATCACGTTGAGTAAATGGGTATCCATAAATAAATTTCAAGACCCTATAGGAAGGGGTTATAGATACGGCTCGAAGATCACGGCTTCTATGTATGCATGATCTCTATTTGCATTGATTTGGGTGTAAAATTTTATATGGTGTGTTGGGTATTAAATACTATTGTCATCAATTGTTTTATATAACCTCTAAGCTGAATTAAAAAAAAAAGACGAAGCCAAAATTTTGACTATAATACTGAACCTTGTATTTTTGCCACTCCATCTCATTCCGGGCCCTTTGTATATCAAATACTCTTCTTCGCATAACTAGCTCCACCTGCTGGCACTGCGCGTGCATCTGATTTCTAGCAGTTTCTCTGGTCCTGAACATCGTCTCTCGAAGAGCCTTTGACTCAGACATTAATTGTTCCGCGATTTTGATCGTGTTCTCTATGCAATGGACGTAACTTTCTTCTGACATGGATCTAAAAAATGTAATAAAGAACAAATATATATTTTCTTTTCACAAGCGATCGAAACATTCTTAAAAACGTAAGATATATCCGGACCTAAATATTGTAGGTAAAAACCTACAAGAAAGAAAGAAAAGAGTACGAAAGAGTGGGCAAACGAGCAGAGGGGTCATCTGATGGAAAGCGACTACCGCCGCTTATGAACGCCTGCAACTCGGTATATAAACATCAGACCTGCTAATAAACTGTCCTAATACCTACGCGGGAAGTCACTCTATTTTTGAGAGGAGGTTCCATCATAGTTTACTTCCCTAACGCGAATATTTCAAAAAAGGTACAGCAAGTTTTAATGTAAGAACAGACAAAACGGAGACACGCAAGCGGAGAGGTTTTTTGTTATGAGACACCTGTAGTGAGGCATCCCTCAATCACTAGTTTTGCGCGGCGGTGAAACTATGTGGTAAATACTTTGATTCTGCAGAATATAACTAAAAGTTACATGGCTTGTTAAGTTTCTCTATTTGAATGTATCTAGAGCTTAAAAAATAATAATGTCGTATTTAGAACATTGAGTTCAGTAATCATATGAGTACATGCTTTGTCTGTTCATAATTAATTTTTACTTACCAAATTACTTAAAGCACAAGAAACTGAGAATAGAAATACAAAATTCGAAATGCAATCACTTACTCTGAAGCCATTAATGACGTAGCTTTGTAAATACTTACTCCGCTGGCACACGAGTTGGGTCCAACTTGTAGCTTATATCAGAGCTGTCCCTTGAAAGATCCTTAACGTGATGTTCCAATTCTAAGGTCTCGTCTTTGTTCTTGATCTCTCGCTCCAGCCGACAGAGTACGTTGGTGAGCTCTTTAATCTTTTCCCAACCCATATGACATACATCTATTAACACACGTTTGCTATTTTCTGTGATATGGAGTTCCTGTTAAGCAATAAGTAAAAAACTGTTTAAACATAGATAAAATCTTTTTCACCAACCTATTGTTCACTACTAACGTAAAGTACACTTCGGGGTATACTTTTAAGATGTGTTCCATGTGAATTCTGTGAGCAGAATTGTCTTACCCAAGGCCATAAAAAATATTTTATGATTACAGCATCGTTCGTTTTAATTCTTGCTTAGCTCTTTGATAGATTAATTCATTACGTTACAGAATATAAAATATATGCTGTAACTTTTTTTAGAATATTTTTTAATTGGTATATAACTACATCGCTCCTCCAAAATATCAAAGGTAGAAATCCAAACCCTTGAAAAATGTTTTCAGTTAATTTTCTAACCTTATTTAATTCTTCTCCTAACTGGTCTCTGGTCAACTCCGGCGGTAATCTCTGATCTCTATTGGACAGACAAGAGGATATGACCATCAACGGCACTTGAAGAGACTCCAGGTGCAGTTCTGAAGCATTCTTCTCTTCCTTTAATGCTCTTATTTCATCTCTTACACATTCTCTAGTGAACCTTTGTTTCTCACGCCAAGTGTGAACTTCGAACATTCTGGAAAATTGTTACTAAGTTACAACAATTGATATTTATTATTTCCTACTTCACTACTGTTTTATTTCGCCAGATAAAACTTACCTATCCCGTAATAGTTCATTATTAACATACGTATCCCATCTAGTAGTCACATCAGATTCATTCCTTAGTTGATTAGCCCTTTGCCTTAACTCGTATGACTCAAAACGGCGGTACTGAGCCTCATTCTGTAACCTTTGAATGTTTCTTGTCCAGTCTTGTACAGACAAACGCGGATGGGGCTTTTCAAAAACGGGTATCGATGCGTCCATGACGGATTACGAATGCCCTAAGATTACTGCGTAACTGCAATGTGTAGACGTTTTTCAGTTTGATCGATACTTTCCCTACCCTTTGATATGAAAATTGGGTCAGGAACTTCACAAGCTATAAGTGTAGGTAATGTACAATATAAGTACAAGTATCCAGCTATGTTCCACTTATTCTTTATTTATGAGTAGGTAGGTACTTAGAGCATCTGTAAAATTGTGGTTTAAAGTATTGAGTTCAAGAAGGGGTTCGAAATTACATTGAATTGGTAATGCTACATTTGTGTGTTACGAGCTGGTGAAGAAAATTGAATTTGAGAGAAGATGCATTAAAGAGAAGATAATATAAGGTACAAGTGTGGAACTCGCACTAGTTCTTTAATTATATTTTGTGCCCAATCTCGTATCAGAACATGTAGATAATTGGTAATCACCTAAAGTATTGATTGAGTGTTCTTTGCAAATTGCTTAGCTTTAGCGAAAACCGCAAACCTAAATAAATGCCTACGTTTGCGTTCAACGGTTTTCGTTTTCCATATTAAATCACAAGTAATGTGTTTATGGATTTCCATAGACACAGAACAAACACTTCACGATTATAAAATGTTGGAGTATGAATTGGCCTTGCTTTGTTTTATAACTATGCCAATACCTTGCCTCAGTCCTGGCTCTGTCCTATTTCATGCACCTATAATAATTGTATTATTAATAGTGTCTATTATATTACATGAAAACAGAATATTTGGAAATCGAATGTGTGATGTCGACTTTTAAGGCCCCTGTACACATTGGGCCAAGGTACCTACTGACCCAGCACATTGTGCCAATGTGTAGCCAACCACTTGAAAGTTTGTTGGTGGCTGGCGGACACTGGCCGGCCAACCGATTAGTGTAGTTTTTTCGTGCACACATTAAAGGATCTTGGTGCGCTGCAAACAGCATTCATACGTTGGTTCATATTTAGATTAAAATCAAATGTTTGTACTATATTAATTGCTACACCTGCAAGAGGTTCCCTATCCATCTTTATCAAAGTACCAATGCAGAATGATGAGTGCGACAACGTGTAAATAAAATACAGTTCTGTGGCCCAGCATGCTGGCCAGCAGCTTAACCCAAAATGTACAGTGGCCTTAATACAAATCCACCTTGACAACGGAAGTTGCAGTTGATTTCATAAAACTACTTTTTTTTTAATTGTATGAAATATCAAAAAAAATACTACAACCTACAATTAAAAATATTATAATATTTATTTTAAATATATTTTCAGAATTAAATGCCCAAAGAAGGGTGTAATTTTTTTGCAATAGGACAGGAAACGATATAAACGTCAGAAGAACACTAATAGCAAAATGGCGGATAGTTGGCATTAATGAAGTTGGTGTAGTTGTTTGTTCACGACTTCTCTATTATTTAAATACCATTTGATTAAGTTCATATTGTTAGTAGGAAAGTGTAACTTATAGTTAAGCTCGGAAGGCTATTGATTAGCTGTAATATTGTTATTTGTTAGTAGTTTAACAGTTGTGAAAAGTGAATATGTAAGTTTGCCGTTTTTATTCGACCTAATTATAGTTACGCAGTTTGTAATTATTGTTTTATCTACATGTTATGCATAAATCAGGTACGACGACAGGCGTGGTGGTCGTGGTGGCGGACGTGGGGGAAGCCGTGGTAGTCGTGGAGGCGGCGGCAGAGGTGGTTCGCGAGGGGGCCGCTCGAGTGATCGTTCACAGGACAGAGGCGGTAGCCGTTTCGGCAGCAGTCGCGGGGGAAGAGACAGTGGTCGGGGCAGCCGTGATGGTGGAAGAGGCTTTGGGGGGCGAGGTGGACGGGACGATTTCCGAGGTGGAAATTTTAAAAATGATCAGCCGGGCGGTAACCTCCGAAAGATTCGTTGGGACACGATTACGTTGACTCCGTTCGAGAAAAACTTTTATGTTCCACATTCGAACGTGCAGACACGTAGTCAAACTGAAGTTGAGGCTTATCGCAGTCAACATCAGATCACTGTGAAAGGCCGCGATGTCCCATCACCTAGCATGTATTTCGAGGAGGGAGGTTTCCCTGATTACGCCATGAAGGAAATTTTGAAACAAGGTTTTCCTCATCCAACGCCGATTCAAGCTCAAGGATGGCCAATTGCTCTATCTGGTAGAGATTTAGTAGGAATTGCTCAAACAGGCTCCGGAAAGACACTTGCTTATATCCTGCCAGCCATCGTCCACATAATCAACCAGCCGAGGTTGCTTAGAGACGAAGGACCAATAGTACTAGTATTAGCTCCGACCAGGGAATTAGCTCAACAAATCCAACAGGTTATTATTATTCTATTTATTATATTGCTTAAGATGACTGATACATAGAACTGCCTGATGTTAGAGGATATGGGTTAAACACTTAACTTAAATTCAAATAATTATAATTATGACAAAAATATAAGATGAGTTTATTTTTCATTGTGCTACTCCAGGCGTTGATCTCAATGAATGGAATTGCTGCAGAGATGTCGGACAATCCAAGCAGCTTGGACATAGTAAATTTATTAAATTACATTTAATTTGTAGAACCTAGCTTATCGCAGGCAGGCTATGTTCGAAAACCTGTTAAAATAAATTTGATATGTTTGTCTATAAATCATTTGAAGTGTGTTATTGAATTCCAAATTATATAGTCTATAGGTGAGGTTTCTGAACGTAACCTTTTTTAGCTGGATTTTGTATACTTTTGTTTGGTTCTTTCTATTAGACTGTGCTTCACTTATGGACAGCTTCACCATATATATTATGTAGTTTTACGTTTAAAAACAGTATTCACCTCACCTTTATAAATGTATTCACTAATGTATTTTAGTTAATGAACTACTTATAAATTTGGTTCCACCACAAAATTTCACAAAACTTCATACAATTGATTTAAAAAAAAAAAGTTTTACAAAAATTTTTTGGTGGAAAAGAGTAGCTCTGGGTTCTTAAACCTCAAAATCAATAATATTTTGTAATAGCACCAATTAGACTGATTTATATTTATGTTTCTTCCATTTTTATGTTATTATTCACTTTTGTTATTTTGCTGATTTTCTATAATGCAAGAGCAGATTTTGGAGGATGTACCTGTGATAAAACAAGTTTAAGTACTCATTGAGGGTGCTTCTACACAGTGCAAGTAGTTGCAGCGGGTAAAGACGAGGGTTATTTGCGTCAGTAGGATGCAGTTACTTGGTTTTAACTTGTAGATGCTGTTCGGGTTACATGTAAGGGTCTTGCTAGTTTCAGATTTGAAACAGTTCTGTAACAGGGTGCTTGTATACGGTGTAGTAGCTAAATAAATCAGGTTAAAATGCCTCAAACGCTAATTCATAAGGAATCATTAGTAGAAAAAGTATTCTACTAGAGTTCATTTTGCGCGTGCCTCAACATGATCTATGTACTGTTACTCAGTTTAGTAATTTTTATATTGGATAGAGTACTCATTGAATAATCATCATATTATTAGGAGCCGAGCAGTGACTGTAAACACAAATAAAACAGGGAAACAGTCAGTGTTTTTAAAAACAACTAGCTTTTGCCCTCGGCTCCGCCCGCAGGTATATCGGTTATCGCAGTAAAAAGTAGACTATGTCCTTGCTCAAGAATCAAACTATCTCAAAACGAAATTGGCTCTAAATCGGCTCAGTGGATATTGATTCCCTACACAAACTTCCACCCCTCTTTTGCAACCCCTTAAACAATGATTTCTGGGATAAAAACTATCCTATGTCCTTTCCTGGGACTCAAACTACCTCTACACTAAGTTTCGTCTAAATCGGTTCAGGGGTTTAAGTGTGAACATGTAACAGACAACTTTTGCATTTATAATGCAAGTGTGGATAATCAGGTGCATGGAAAAACAAACATTACATAGGTCTTTCAGACAAGAATTTTTTTTGTTTTACCATCTGTGCCATCTTTTTACATTTACACTGACTACTTTGTTACGCATACAAGTCGACAACGAACACATTTTACCGAAATATTTCTCCTTTATTTGCTCTTGCATTCATCTATACCAAAATTTGGTTGCAAATCTTCATTAATTCTAATATTTTACCTCTTCAGGTGGCCAATGATTTTGGCCAAAGTGTGCAAGTGCGGAACACATGCATATTCGGTGGAGCGCCCAAGGGACCACAAGGCAGGTGCTTGGAGAGAGGTGTTGAGATTGTAATTGCTACACCAGGCAGACTTATCGACTTTTTGGAGAAAGGTATGTAAACTTTGCATATTTTTAACATGTAAATTCAAACATATGGCTGCTGTGTTTTTCACACCATATGTATGTACTCCCAAGCAACAACTAATATTCACTGGTATATACAACACTTAATTTTCATCAGGTCTCGTTGCTGTGGTTGTAATAGCAAAACATTATTCATTTGGATGACAATTAACTTACTATTTTTATTCTATAATTGACTATGCTTGTAACTATTATGTTTTTTCTGCCCTATTGACATCCTATTTAATTATTTGTATTGACCTAATAATGTTTTTTTTTACTCTACTCGGTTTTGCATGCCACTATTCTGGTCAAAATATTTGTATCTTTTTTTTACGTGTGGGAACCCCCTCGGTCCGTCACCCCACCGGGGTTTACGGCAGGGTGGTGTGTCGCAATCGGACCGACTAAAACCACACGGTGTGCCACTCTGCGCCTGAAGGAGGAGGGATCAGGGAACTGCTGTTATTAAGACATCCGGACCCCTCCTAGCGCCTGCCCGCAATGGCGCGGTTACCATGTGCGGGTACATTCTCTATTTAAGCGGCGTCCGGCACACGCAGACGTCGTCTCCTTGCGGTTGGCCGTTATGGCGGATGGAGGGGTAAACCCGTCCCGTCCACCCGTTCCCACAGTTCGCCTGGTTCGCCGCCGACGAATTGGGTCCTAGTGGAGGTTGTCCTCCAGGGCTTTCTCCGCCGCCTCCTTCTGCGGGATGATGTCTTCGCAGAAGAATGCGACCGCGGTAAAACATCTGTCACTACCGGCCATGAAGCCTTTGACGGCCGGTAGCCAAAGGTCCCCTCCGATGAGTGCAATAAGGACCCGGCGCTGCGACTCTCAAGCCGGGCAAATTGCCAGCGTGTGCTGAGCCACTCGCGTATCTCTTCGGGCGGGGGCCGAATGCCACTATCCGTCCGGAACTCAGCCGTCCGCCGATATACTTCGGCGAACACTTCCGCCTCTTGAAAATATTTGTAACCCCCATTATAATACCATTGGTCTCATTTTATTATTCAAATAGATATGATACATGTCATTACACGACAAAGTCAAGAAATGCAATATTTATTTCTATTAAAGTTTTTAGTATGAACAAATTTGTCAACAGAAATGCCTGATCCCCTTAGTAAAAATATTAATTATAATTTTCAGGGACTTCCAGTAGACCTAAAAACTGTTTTATCTAATGCAGATAAAATAATTAACTAATGCATCCTGATAAAAATGTAATTAAAACTAATTAAAATTGCATTATACTATGCCCCGTGCCAGATCTAACTCTTAATCAGAGTGCTATTGTAAACAAATTAAAGTTCACTTCCGAGCTTCTCAATAGCATACCTAAACTTTTTTGGCCTTGACTCTCTGACTGGCCTTGGCTTTCTGACGTTCCTTTGCATTTGACTCCTAGAATCATCATTCCACTTGTTCTACACTGCCGGCACTGTTGATATTACACAGCATTATGGGGGCGTACCTCTAGCAATACTAGTTTGCTTTTAATTATATTTGCTACTAGCTGATACCCGCGAATTCGTCCGCGAAAAATCATGTCAATTGTCTCCAAAAATCATTATCAGATCTATATGAAATTTGAATGGGACCATTTCGGAATAAACCTTTTTCGAACAAAAAAAGAATTATGAAAAGCCGTTCATCTATGACGGAGTTATGCCCGTCCTTATTATATTATATTATTATATAAAAAAAAAGAACTTCCGAATTGAAAACCTCCTCCTTTTTGAAGTCGGTTAAAAAATAGCCTGATGAAAAAAAATCCCATTAGTTTGACATTACAAACAGACACTTCAATTTTATTTATTTGTATAGACTTTAAATGGATCTACCTTCCTAAAAAGGAGTGTTCTAATGTATTAAAATGTAAATTGCTCTTTTGGGCGTTGTTATTATTATATGTGGATCATCAAGCATGACTAATGACATAAGATAATATCGGGTATTGGGTAATAAAGTGGACTCTGTCATGCAGAAATGAGCCAATCCATAATAAACTATGAAAAATGATCTGTATTTAAAATCTTTATAGAAAAATACTTTTTCTTGTAATTAGAAATAGATTTAATATTATACGATAATATATAACTAATATACTGAAAAAAGAGACCTCAATTGAACTTGTTTTTGTGTACTTTTATTCTGTAAGCAAAAAAATTTGACAAAACAGAGATTGATGCTATTGTGTGTTGATCTCTGACTGGAGTCCACATAAAAGACGACTTCAAACATTTTTTTATGAAATAAAGAGAGTTTGAGAATACTAGTATTCGGTTTCCGTCGCAGAGACGTAGATTATGTACCTATGGTTAAGAAAAAAATACATTTGTCCACAGAAACTACAAATCTCCGTCGTTGCACTTACTTAGTCCTGGATGAGGCTGACCGGATGCTTGATATGGGTTTCGAGCCACAGATTCGTAAAATTATTGAGCAGATTCGGCCAGACAGACAGGTATGTTGACAAAGAATATCTAATAGATTTCTGAAAAAAAAAATAGGTGGGTACTTCAGTTCCGTAGTTGGATGTCAAATCAAATCAGTTATTCTTTACTAAACCTCGAAAACGGTAATTTCTTTATGCCTGGTTCAAGAAGCTTCAAGCCTATACAAGAGCTTGGATGCCATTTACACGCTTGTTTGTTCAAGACAGGCAAACATAGCATACGAGGACATATTTTTATTCAAAATATAAACGGCGGCACTAAACTAAAAAACATCCTCTAGCCTACTGCCAACTAAACTGCTCAACCTGTAGAGCATTGAGACTTTAATGTTCATTCCCGACTGCTCAACTAATATCAAATTGAGAAGTGGGGAAAGCACGCGCCAACGTGTAAATACGTCGCAAACGTTTGCCGCAACCCTCCTTTGATCTGTGTTCAAAAACCGACACTAGTACCGATCGCGAAAAGCCCAGTCAAGCCGAGCCAACCACCCCGTGTACACTTACAGCTGTTGTCACTAGAAATGCTTATAAACCCCTAAAGAAGACACGACTCACAAGGATGTACACTGACTCACTAGTATAGTTGGCAGATCGAATCCCATCTAGAACACAATTGGTTCTAGGTGGGATTCGATCTGCAAACCACTTGATAGGAACTAAATTTTCAAGTTTACATTTCAAAATAAAACTCAGTTTCCATAAATGTTAGATTTAAATTTTATATGCAGTCTACTTGATCAAGAGGCCAAACTGCAGCTTGCCTTGTAAGCTTCATCATGATTGAGTCGTAATTGAGTCCGTGTAGTCACGTAAGAGCCGACTAAGGGCGCTAAACAACGCAGGACTCCAGCAGCGGAAGGAATACTTGACACAAACGCTATACCAACCCGTCTGGCCAGCGTGGTATAGTAGGCCCAAACCTCCAAAGGAAAGGCCTATGTCCAGCAGTGGACTATTAAAGGCTGTTGACATGTAAGCTTATGCATGCTCTTTATTTGAACAGGTTCTTATGTGGTCAGCAACATGGCCGAAAGAAGTCCAGAATTTAGCTGAAGAATTCCTACACGATTACATCCAGATCAACATAGGCTCTCTGTCTCTTTCTGCCAACCACAACATTCTGCAGATAGTGGATGTGTGCGAAGAATGGGAGAAGAATGAGAAGCTTGTCACACTCCTCACTGAGATATCATCAGAGGAAGAGACTAAGACCATTGTTTTTGCTGAAACTAAGAGGAGGGTATGTATTTATCTTTATCATCAAAAGTATTTTCAATGTAACCTTAAAACTTAAGAAATCCCATAACTAATAATGTTAATGCAAAAGTTTGTTAGGCCACCCGTTAACTATTCAACTGAATATTCCTTTCCTACCTAATGTCCTATGTCTTTAAGAATTAAGTGTTATTGATTACCTATACAAACTTCCACCCTTCGTTTAAACCCCTTGTAGAATTATTTCTGGGATAAAAACTACCCTATGTCCTTTTCCGGGACTGACTATCTCAACACCAAATTTCATCTAAATCAATACTGCGGTTTAAGAGTGACGATTGAACAGACAGACTGACACACTAGCATTTATTATATTAGTATGGTTTCCATAAACATTATTATTTTTTTAAACAACCGGTGGCGGTAGTCACTTACCAGCAGGTATTCCGATTCCATAGAAAAAAAAAATGGTTTTACTAATGTATGAATGTTTGAGTGTCGCGCTTGACAAGGTCGCGGGAGGACGCCTTACTCCTGTAAAAAGTGTCTCCGTCGGTACGAAACTCTGATCGGACATCTCTGAAATAAAGACTTGAGGAAACCCTTCTATCTTTACTAAATTAAAAACAATATAAATAGAGCGGAGTTGCGGACAATCGCTAGTAATGAATATAGCTGTTACTTATTTTAGGTATTGTTTTTTATTTTTTTTCTTCCTTATTATATTGATGTGTCACGCAAACATATATATTTACACATACTTGAATGATTTCGAGCTGGCGACACCCAGTCATATGGCTGAAAATTAGTGTTGCAAGGCACCTGTGGCCATCCAACAGTATGCTAAGGCAGACCTATGGCACCATTTATAAGGACACACACGATCACACACAGACATTGTGACACATACTACGATCATAACACACACTTTATTAACATAAGGCATATGGTTCACTTTTGTTTACTTATTCTACTCTGTTATATTGTGTACTTCGTAATTGGCGTAATACTCTGTAAATTTTCTACATGTACTTATTGTCAGCTGTGAAGGACCTAAATAAATAAATAAGGAATTTGGCATTGCAAATAAATATTCATTCTTTCTGTCTATCATTCACATTCACTCTGAACATAAAACTCTAAAGGTCATTAAAAAACATAGAATATTTGTCATCAACAATCTGTTCCTTTCCTCATCAAGGCAAGATTGCTTAAACTACCTATCTTCCCAGGTGGATGAAATACAAAAGGCCATCAGCAGAGCAGGCTGGCGGGCACTGGCCATCCACGGCGACAAGAACCAACAAGACCGCGACTACGTTCTGAACCAGTTCCGCATGTCCACCGGAGGCATTCTCGTTGCCACCGACGTTGCAGCCCGAGGTCTCGGTAAGTAGACCTTCATTACAGCCCAACAGTTCTTAAATAAATGTTAGGAGATACTGATAGATTCAATATATTACAAATATTGATATTGTGCTTTAGTTGTTTTGCAATATAAGAATGTTATTTCACTGTAACTTGCCCAGAAGTAACTATCCTTTGTTTGTGCCACCGATGTAATATAGTTTTTAAATTAAAAATTGCTGCAATGGTGGTGATCTTTCCCGCCTATTAAATAAGGCATCAAACAAATGATTTGTGGATACAGTTGTGTCATTCGCACTGTTTCTCCGGGGTGTTAGAAAGGTCTAAGAGATGTCAGGGGCGTAGAGGAGGTACGATGCCATTGCTAGATAATTAAAAGCTTGTTGCTTCCATGCAACTATGGAATATAGGTTCCAGTATTCACGGTTTTCATTCAAAATTGCAAGAAAATACTGCCAGTAATGTTGTAAGTGTTTAGGTATTGGATTATTGGTGTATACATAAAGAATAACACTTGTGTGGTGTTCTGGATGTGTGGTGTTGAAAAGTGAATATTGGAACATGATCACCACATTAAACGAAAGCAATGGTACTATGATACCACACAATAATATTCTCGGGCCACGATGTTATAATTGTATGCTGATGATAGATATCTATTACGTACATTACAAGTATTTTGATTTTTTATATTTAGAATATACATGAAATAAATGCAATTTGAAATATAACCTTTATTTGGATCTACTTATGCAAACAGGAGGTAATCTAAACATCAAGTTAAGTATACTTCAAAATGCACTTTCTATTAACCACGTAAAGATCAAAATTATCTGAGAATTTTCCCCGAATAAAACATTTTTATGATAAGTATACCAACTGAAGGAAACCCCATGCCTCATGGTAACTAAATAATCTGTATCTATGACATTTGTTTTAAATTATTCTAGTTATAAATAACTATTATAGTTTTGCCATGTCACGTTTCCCTGTATCATTGTATTTGCATGGGTGACAAATGAGAAACAAAACTGAGATGTAATAAAAGATAAAAACATCTTAAATGCGGGTTGTATATGCTCTAAAATTTGAACTCGATTGGTACAGAAGTTTTTGAGCCTGACACAAACCCACCTACCATTTTTATATATAAATATAGATTTTAAACAAACTTTTCCAGAATAACAAACAGCTATTTCTAAAACTGTCTTATGTGTGGATTGCTTCCATTTTGCATTAATACGTCTTCAAAAATTTCTTCTTATACTTCGAATCTCGATATTGCGTTTGTTTCATCTAGTAAATTATCATTAAAACATAACTTAGAATATTATATTTTCCAAACTGCGTGTAATAAAAATCTATCACAGCGGTAGATCCTAGCCCGATAATAATAATGTAAATTTCCATGACTGACTCGGCATTATTCTCTTATTGTTTTTGCTTTCAGAGGCGCATGCGTGCAGTGTTTACGGCTAATATAGGTGTGTTGCTGACTTACACTATATATCCACAGCAACAGACAGCATAACATTGTCAGCGCACACTGTTTTAATAAGAGCATGCTGCCTCTAACTTTTGGGAATATCTTTAAAAACCACAGTGAACTTAAGAAGTAATTTAAAGGGGGGTTGTAATAGAAATTTCGAGAACGAATGCCCTGTATACACGACTTTTAAATCACGCTCTGCTAACACACGCTTCATAAATTCTAGCAAGACACTTATTGACATCTGTTATGTGTTATAACATTTAGCGAGTGTTACCAGTCGCTGATGACAAAAAGCCTGTGTGTACAGGCCCCGATATTAAGAACTATTTGGAGCAATACATGCTTGGTTATATGTCATGAGAGATTTAAGATTGCCCTACGCAACCTGACAAGTGTACGTGTAAAAGAGGGCGCGATAAGTCAGCACACCGACTCTTGGCCTAACACTCCGGCACTGACGGGCTTAATACAGTTATTTCCAGCTGGTTTGTGGCGCCGAGCTGACACTACTACAAGGTAAATATATGTGCTGGTCTTGTTGTACACACCTTACTTAATTATATAGGCAGTTTTTTTTTTATTAAATTGATTCTACTTGGAGTCTCTTTGGAGGTCTGTTACAATAAATTGTAGAAATCTATTAAATCATCATTTTACAAGGTACAATAAAATGCTAAGAGTTTTCTAAATCTATTACCTATTTTCATGTTCTGAGTATTCCCAATAAGCAGGTTTTCTTTTCTTTTTTAATTAACTTAAGGAAACGACATTGCCCAGTCGGACTATCCCTTTCTCGATGTCGTTCAGGTCATTTCCGACGTCAGCTAAAGCTAATATCTCACATGCCTTGAACATACCTCTAATTTTTATATTGATAGGTCAAATATATTGTAATAGGTAAAGCAGTGTGCCATTATTTTGGTCACTGATTCATTCACAGACTCAAAATTCTAGAGAAAGTTTGCTTTTGAAAACTTTTTTTTTAAATATTGTCTACCCTATTGTTAAAGCAAGGAAAAACTGAAACATTACAGTTTTATCTTCTGGATATACAGCTACATAATTCTAAAATAAATAATAGATATTTAAAAAGAACATGAGACTACATTTCTATTTATATTAGAACATGAGACTAAATCAGTTTTCCACACAAAGTTTATAGATTTTTTTATAAAGTTTTTTTAACTTAACAGCATGATCTCTGTTTAACTCATGTCTGATCCCAAACTAGGCAGAGACTAAAGTAAACAGACTGTCAATAAACATACTTATATATTACTAAATATATAAATTACACCCAGATATAGTCGAGAATCAAAACCAAGCTTTAGTAACTAGCCACTAGACCAAAACGATTTAAATTGACATCAATACAAGATTTCTGCCATTTTTTTTGTATGTATAAGACCTCTTTAACAGACAGTAAAAGTAAAAAGACTTTGTTTATGGTTTACAACAGTATCAGCACGTTCTTTTTGTGTATAACTATTTGAGATGAGTGTTCTGGAATGTGTGGTGTGTTAGGTATCATGTGTCTTCTAATTTAGTGTAGCCGTAGCAGGCGACTTAGATTACAAATAGAAAAATTAATATATTCAAGGGCAAGTGCGTGGCGGACCACGCGTAATGGTTCCGTATTTAATTAATAATTACACGTCTTAAACCAGTAGGTAATCATTGCATTTTTTTTTAATTGTGTAGGATAGGTAGGTTTTATATAACTATTAATATTTCAAAGCTAAGTTATTGTCATAGTTTTCCTTCTTAATCGGTTTTATATGCTATCGGTTATGCTATTATTCGGTTTTTTTTTCAGATATTTCAAGCCAACAGTTTAGCTTGCAGACTAAAATAAATATTTTAACATAATTTTGATAATATAATATGATATAGATAGTATGCATAATAGTAAATTTTGTATGGCCCCAAAAATCTATAATAAAATTCCTAGACTTTGGAAAGAACAAAACAATGAAATATTTAAAAATGAATTAAAGAAATTCCTAGCAGATAAAGCTTATTATGATATTGATGAGTTCCTACATGATAAAATTGATAATTGATCTACTGCTCCACTGGTATTGCTTATTAATTTAAGGACTTACCAATCTTAAAAGTATTGTAGTAATAATAAATAATAATCCGTGTGGTGAAGGATTAAGAATACAGAGTGTCACCACCCCTATTCATCCCGTGGGTGTCGTAAGAGGCGACTAAGGGAGCGAAATACGCAGGACAACAGCACTGCAGAGAGAAGGAAAACTTGACACAAACCCTTTTTTTTTTTTTTTTTTTAACGTGTGGAAATCCCCTCGGACCGTCACCCCTCCGGGGTTTGCGGCGGGGTGGTGTGTCGGACTCGGACCGACTAAAACCACACGGTGTGCCGCTCTGCGCCTGTAACAGGAGGGATCCGGGAACAGCTGTTGTTAAGACATCCGGACCCCTCCTAGCGCCAGCCCGCTCCTGGTGCGGGCTCCGTCTCAGTGTTGTTCCTCTCTTTAGGCGACGTCCGGCACACGCGGACGCCGCCCCCTCGCGGCTGGCCAACTAATGCGGGTGGAGGGGAAACCCACCCCGTCCACCCGCGGCCACACTCAGGGCGGCATGAGGCTGTGATAGCCGGGCCTCCGCCGCCCGGTTCGCCGGCGGCGGATCGGGTCCGAGTGGAGGTCGTCCTCCCGGGCCCTCTCCGCCGCCTCCTTCCGCGAGATTACTACCTCGCAGAAGGTTGCGACCGCGGTAAAACAACTGTCGCTACCGGCCATGGAGCGTACTACGGCCGGTAGCGAGAGATCCACTCCGATGACTGCAGTGAGGGCCCGGCGCTGCGCCGCCCATGCGGGGCAGACCGCCAGCGTGTGCTGGGCCGAGTCCTCACTGCAGTCGCAGTGGTGGCAGGCGGGACTCAGTTCCCTCCTAGCGACCGTGTGCAGGTACTTTCCGAAGCAACCAAGCCCGGAAAGCACCTGCGTCAGCCGGAAGGAAAGGGTCCCGTGCTGCCGCCCTGCCCACTCGGCGATGACCGGCTGGAGAGCCTCCACGGCGGCGAAGCCAGCGCGTGGAGTCTCCAGCCGGAACGACCAACGAGCCATCGTGGCTCGGCGAGCGGCTTCGCGCCACTCGCGCACATCCTCGGGCGGAGGGCGAAATCCGCTCTCCGCCCGGTAGTCAGCCACTCGCCGATAAACTTCGGCGAGCACTTCCGCCTCCAAATCCCACGGGGGAGTTCCGGCCAACGCGCACGCCACCTCCGTCGAAACGGTGCGGTAACCGCGTATGGCTCTGACCGCCATTACCCTCTGAGGGCGCCAGAGGCGTACCCTATTCTGGGCGGTCAGAGCCGCCGCCCACACCGGTGCACCGTACAGTGCCATTGACCGGACAACCCCCGTGTACAGCCGTCGTGTCGCGACGCTGGGTCCACCCATATTGGGCAAAAGTCGCCCTAGGGCAGACGCAGCGCCGACCAGCTTTGGAGCAAGCTGTCGGAAGTGCTCGTCGAAGAGCCACCTCCCGTCGAGGATCAGGCCCAGATATTTCATCTGGGCCCGAACCGGTACGAGGACCGAGTTGACCACGATGGAGGCGCCAGGGGGTGGACCACGACGGGGCCCATAAAATAACAGGGCCTCCGTCTTATCTAGGGCCACCCGTAAGCCCAGCGCCTCAATGCGCCCGACCACCAGGGAGACTCCCCCTGTGGCCAGGCGCGCCGCCTCTTGGAAGTTTGCCCCCCGGGCTGTCACGAGGGTATCGTCTGCGTAACAGATTACACCCAGCCCGGGGGGGAAATCGGCGCGAAGGGCCCAGTCGTACCCTATGTTCCACAAGAGGGGTCCAAGAACAGACCCCTGTGGAACACCGCACGACATGGGCCGACACCTCAGATTACCTTCTCGGTCCTCGTACACGACGGTACGCTCCTCTAAATAGTCTGCCACCAGCCGCCTCAGGTACTTTGGCACCCCATGATAGTGGAGTGCTTCCCTGATGCAGCTGAATGGCAGACTATTGAATGCGTTGGCGATGTCCAATGACACCGCCAACAGCACGCCGCCACAGCTCACAGCCTCTTCGGTCACGGCCCTCAGGCGCAACACAGCGTCGACTGTCGAACGCCCCGCCCGAAAACCAAATTGGGCGTCCGACAGATCGGGGCCCACCTCGCAAAGGTGCCGGACGATGCGGGCAGAAAGAACCCTCTCAAACAATTTGCCCGCCTCGTCCAGCAGCACGATGGGCCTATAGGCCGCGACCGAATCGGCAGGCCGTCCCGGCTTCCTCAATAGGACCAGCTTCCCGCTCTTCCAGCACTCAGGGAAGCGTCCCGACGCCAAGCTAGCGTCGAACACCTCCCCGAGGCGGTCTGCCAAGTGGTTGAGGGCCAGGGCCAGCACTCGGGCCGGTACCCCGTCTGGCCCAGGGGCGGTGTTCTTGGAACGGATCCGTAGAACAGCCGCCCCTACCTCCGAATCCCGGACGGGCGGAACATTTTCCTCCCCGTGCTCCCCGTCGTCTCCGGCCAAGGAGGCCATCGCCGGGGGAGTGTGTTCCGCTCGTTGCGGGAAAAGGCCCTCAACCACTTCTCGCAGGAAGCTGGGCTGGAGAGTCTCCGTAAGGGGGGGGCCCGACGCGCGGAGCTTTTGTCGCACCGCGCGGTAAGGGCGACCCCAGGGGTCACGATTAAGACCCTCCAGCATCTCCTGTCTTTTTTCTTCTTTGGCGCGGCTAATGGCCAGCTTCAGAGTTTTCCGCGCCCGTCGGTACTCCTCATGAAGCCGGTCCTCCTCACCGTCTCCACGGTGACGCCGCCGACTGCGCGTGTAGGACCTCCGGGCACGTGTACAGGCCGCACGGAGGTCCGCCAGCTCCTGGGACCACCAGTAGACCTCCTTCCTTGGAGGCCGACGACCTCGACTTCCTTGGAGGCCGACGACCTCGAACGCGGGGCATGGCCGCATCGCATACATGCGTAATCGCATCGCGAAAGCGGACAGCCCCCACGTCGACCTCCTCGGTCGGAGCCTGAGGAGACAGCCACGAGTGAATTATGGCTGCCTCCTCTAGTAGGTCCCGGTTCAGCCTGGCAACAGCCCACCGCGGAAAGCGGGATAAACGCCGCGCCACGTGACCCCTACTGGAGTCCTGGGTCCGGGAGAGCTCAAATCGGATATACAGGTGATCCGAGAGCGTCTCAACCTCTTCCAGGACACGCCAGTTCCTTACTCGTGCGGCGAGGGCAGGGGTAGCGAACGAGAGGTCCACTATCGACCCCCCCTGCTGTCGCACGCACGTGTTGGTGGAGCCTCTGTTTAGAAGACAGAGGCCCACCGAGGCCGCCCACTCCTCTACGGCCTCGGGGGAACCCCACGCAATGGACTTTGCGTTGAAGTCCCCCAGCACAAGGACGTGCCCAGACGCTAGTCGCCGTATCGAGGTCTCCAAGCTGGTCAGGAAAACCTCGAAGTCGTTCAAACTCCGGTTGGGGGAGAAATAGACACCATATATGGTGATCCCCCCCCCCACTCGACGGCAACATATCCAGTGCCCTTGTCTCTTAGCGACAAGGGCGGGGAATGAGCCGTCGTGGAACCGACGACTGCCACGGAGCCGTCCCAGTCACCCATCCAGTTTGGACGGGGAGGGACAGAATAGGGCTCCGCGACTACGGCAACACCTATCGACCACTGTGCCATGGTTTGCAGGAAGAGATCCTGCGCCGCGGCACAGTGGTTCAGGTTCGTCTGGACCAGGAGGTTGGAGACTTGATCCATTACTGGATCGTCTCTACAACCTCCTCCATGGGCGACGACGTCGACGCACGAACTATATCGGAGGCAGCCTGGGTCGACTGGCTAACCCCCGACGTCTGCCGAGAACTGCGGGGAGGCTTGCAGCCTCTCTGCCCCATCTGGTGATTGGCGGGCTTATTGCCCGCCGCACACACTGGGCAGTGAGGGGCGGCAGAGCATTCTGCCGCCTTATGCCCCGGTTGACCGCAGCGGAAACACAGTCCGCCGCAGTCAAAACAACTGTCGCACTTGACGCGCGTGTGTCCCGTGGCCAGGCATTTAAAACACCTCATCGGTCTCGCCGCCAGGACTGTGATCCTGGCGCTCACGAAACCGATGAGCAGCCTGCCGGCGTCGGCCAATACTTTGGCCGACGCTACGGGACAGCTGACCCACACGGCGCCAAGCCCTCCTGGACCGGGGCGGATGGTGCCGACCCTGACGTTGTCCGCGCTGCACCCCGTCTTCTCCCGGATTACAGCGCGGACATCTTCGGCCGTTACTGAGTCGTCCAGGCCCGAGATGCGCAGTTCCGCGCACTTGGTAGGCCTGGCGACCCTGACACCATCAGTGGCCGCAAATATTCCCCGCAGCCTCTCGGCGAAGGAGTCCGCCGTCTTTGCGCCTTCAGCCCCAGGGAACTCGAGGACTCGAGCTCCCGTCTGGGCGAGGCGCATCCTGACCCCCACCGTTCCAAAGTGGTTAGCGAGGCTGTCCCGGGCCTTTTTAAACACGGCCGCGTAGGACAGCCCGCCGTCCGCCGCCTCCGGGGACACGGTCACCACTACAGCCGCGGTTTTGGGCGGCTGCAGCTTCCGCGGCCTCTTTGTGGAGGCCGTTGCCACCGGTGGCGAAGGCTGGGCCTGGGCTGCTTTTTTGGCAGCCTTTTTGGCCCGCCTTCGGGACTTCTTGGAGCCCCTCGCCTCCTGCCAGCCCTCGTTGGAGGGGGCAGGTGCGGAGGGGCCCGGCAGGGGTGTCGGAGTGGGGAGCGGAGGGAATGCCACTCCGCTCCTCGGCGCCGTTTTAGGCCCCGTCTTGGCCGGCACTTTGGCCGGCGCCTGGGACGGTGCCTTGGCCGGCGCCTGGGCCGGTGCCTTGGCCCCCCTCCTCGGCTTTTGGGGAGCCGATGGAGTCGGGGCAGACGCCGCCGCCGCGTAGGAGACGCGGCCTCCCACTACGGGGAGCGCGGTCGGAGCGGCGGCCTTAGGCCGCTGTGCCGACGCGAGCGGGGGGCGCATAATCGGCGCAGGGGGCAGTCTCGCCTCCAGGCCAGCCAGGCGTCCGTCCAGCATATTCCCAACTGCGATGAGGATTTCTCGCAGTTGGGAGTCAAATGCCCCTGAGTTGGTGGTACGGGCAGGCTGGGACGCGGACGGGGCTTCCCGCTCGGGGAGGTTCGCCTGGAAGCGGGCGAACTGAGCGCTCAGCTCGTTCACCCGCTCCGTCAGCTTCACGTTGGCCACCTGCAGGCGAGAGACGTCGCCCGCTAGGCCCTCCACGACCTCCGACAAAGCGGAGGAGGAGTCCTTAAGGGCCCTCACAAACGAGCCCTTAAGGTTCACGGATTTGGTGGCCACCTTGTCGATGACGGCCACCGCCGCTTTCGCCCTCTCCTGCACGGACACGGGAGCCTGGGGGGCATTTCCCCCCACCGGCTCCCGAACCTTGAGCAGGAGATCCGCGATCTCCTCCTCCGCTACGGCCTCGCCGTCCACCCGTACGTTCCTGTACGACTCCGCGTTGGAGAACGCGGAGCCTGACGGGATCGCGACCGAGGCCGGTTTGCGCGCCCTCCCTCGGCGGCTGCTTGCCACCTTTGGTGGCATCATTTCGCCGGACGTGTCGGTTTCCACGTCCCCTGAGCGTCCGCGTTTCCGGCTGTCGCTCCGCTCCGCTTCCATGGCCTCCGCGCCATCCGATGAAGCGGTGGATCCGGAACGCAGCCGATCCGATGCTCTTCGGCTCCCAGTGACCATAGTCAGACTGACCTCTGGGAGCCCCATCGAGATAGGCGTTCCCGACACCATCTCGCCCTCAGTGGACGACCCATCCGCTCCACTGTTCTGCTTTTCCTTCCTTCGCTGTGCTTCCTTTTCCGTTAGGCTTGCCTTTTTCGTTGGTTGCTTGGTTCCGATCGGTTTGGTTGGTTTTTTAGGTTTTTGAAAATCTTCCATAATAATCCCACGAGTGGGGGAGAACTAAAGGTCCACCCGGGCAGAGATCCCCCATTACCCGGGCAAGCGTAAGTTTTTAACCCAACCGAGGGGTCCGCAGGTACCTCGGCTTGGAGTGCGCTCGCGACTGAACTTCCCATCAGCCATGCATCCCCTGGCCACGCACCAGAACACGGGATTCGGGGAATTTTTTAGAGAGGTTATCTTCCTCGCGGTCCGGGCGGTTAAGCCAAGACCCTCGCCCCCGATCAGAGCCGCGAGACTTAACCACAGCGCTCTTCTCGGGATTACGATATGCCGACGGTTGACAAGGAGACTACGTCCCCCTGCCTGCTCGGTGGTAGTGTGAGTACACGCCGAGCCCGTCCTCCTTTCCCCACCGCTGACAGCGGAGAAACTGTGGCCCCTACAGGGCCCCGCCATCCGGTTTTTTACCGAGGTTTCCTCCTCCATGCTCCGAAGAGCGAAGAGCCAGCAGGGCAACCGGCAGACACGCCCACCCTGCTGGACCAGGCCTTGCCCGAGAGCCGATGAACGGCTGCCTCTTCTGCTAGAATATTGGCCGCTGGCGATAATCCTCTCCTCCAAGAGGACAAGGAGGAAACAGTACCATCGCCAGCGTTTCCAGGGTGCACCACGAGGAGGTTTTCTAGCCCAGCACCCCAAACCCTATATCAACCCGTCTGGCCAGCGTGGTATAGTAGGCCAAAACCTCCTTTCTAAGGAGAGGCCTATGTCCAGCAGTGAACTGTTAAAGGCTGTTGATTGATGATGATGAAATAATAATGTAAAATAATTTGATAATTTTTAATAAGTATATAATGAATAATATTAATAATATAAATTAATGTATTAATGTCATGATTAATATGAATATAATGATAATAATCAATTCATTCTGCATTGCATTAATATAAAAGAATTATAAAATTTAGGGATCATTAATGCTCATATTGTTTTATTGCATACTAGGTGTATCCGGCACGCGTTGCATTACCACGTTAAGTATAAAGAAAGAACGAAAAAAACTATTTGATGGGCCATGAACCCTCGCGGACTGCCTTAGAACAAACTACCAAAATTTAATTTCAATCGGATCAATGGTTTCGTAACGCATAGAGGACAACATACAGACATTATTTTTTTATTTGATAGTAGAAAACATTTATTAAAAATCCTTTTAAATCGATAATGCCTGATTTTAGGGTTCCGTACTAGAACTATGAAATTTGGCAAGTAATATTTGCATTTGTAATAAAATCACAAATAATAGTCTTTATTTATAGTACGTTATTTATCATCAAGGTACAATTTTACTTATTAACTCTTAGGACGTCGCGGCGCGCGGATGACCTATGACCCGTTACTGTCGCGCCCTTGAACCAGTGACCCAGTCACAGCTGAGCGAAGTCATTATTACCTCAATATCTACGTTATTTTATAATTATATTCAATGAAATAAACATATTTGGAATCCCTGATATGTATTCTTCTAAATGTTGTGACAGAGACGCTACCGCGTAAAAATTTGATGTCACAACTGTTGTGACGGCGGCGCGTCGGGGGTTAAACATAATTTAAGTAATCAGGTTTTGGAAACTGAATTTCATGAAAAGCTCTGAAACACCGAGAGACTCGATTCCTGAACTATTAATAATATGTACCTATAAATTTGTACGGAACCCTTGGTGGACGAGTCCGAATCGCACTTATCCGATTTTTATTTTACATTATAAATTTTTAAAAGAGATGAAATTCTAAAATGATTGGACATGTAAACTTGACCAGATACCCCCTCGAGAAATTCTGACTGAGTATGCAGGGTATTGAATGTTATGTTTAGCATTGTATCAACAGCTGACTGCCACGCTATAACGTAAATTTATTAGAGAATTACCCGAAAGTGGTGTTTGATCGGGCCCGGAACTCAGTCATACCCGAAATACAAAGTAATTGTGGTTTGTATGTAATGATTGGTGTGAATCTTATTAAAACAAATCTTTTAACTCCTCTCAAACAAATGTTTTACTAAAAAGTTTTTTTTTTTGTGATAAAAATATATATAATTTGTGAGAAATTAACATGTTTGCTTGGGGTGCAGATGTGGAGGACGTGAAGTTTGTGATAAACTATGATTATCCAAACAACTCTGAGGACTATGTACACCGCATCGGACGCACGGGGCGTTCGCACAACACCGGCACTGCGTACACGCTGTTCACGCCCAACAACTCTGCTAAGGTATATTTAATATTTTTATGATTAGAGAGGCAAAAGGCAGACGAATCATTTGATGGAAACTGACTAACGCCGTCTCAAGACTCAAGATTCATAGTCCAGCCCAGTTCTCTTCCTTCTACCAAGTATCAGAGTGGGGAGGTTGGCTGGAAATGGGCCGGTACTACTTGAGTGATACCATAACCCTAATGTGTGAAGTTACTGGAGCAGAAATTCCTCCTCTTTCTGATCTTAGGGGGGTGGTAATGCACTTGTAACTTTGGAGTTGGTGGTGGTAGTCCCTTGCCATACGGTGATCCATCTGCTTACTTGGGCTTTATAATATAGTCTTTGTTAATTATTGCTTACGGGTTGGTTTAGCCCTGTCGAGGTCCTTAAGCAATTCAATGCTTTTTTTTGAAGATTCAGCTCTTTGTAAGTTGATGAAGGGTTGCGAGTAATATAGTCAGCAGCATAACCTGACTGATGTGTAACTCTTCAGGAATTCACAGCAGAAGTGGGGCTCCTAGGCAGTTACCTATTCTGCCAAATGGTTAATCCGGCCCTGTTGATGCGAATGATGTTTTGAATGAGATATAACAATATGTAAGATTCAGAGAGAGTGAACTAATGTTTTATTTTGTTTACAGGCTAAAGATCTCATGCAGGTATTGCAAGAAGCGAATCAAGTTATAAACCCCAAGCTCATGGAGCTAGCGCAGTGCGGTATGGGATTCAAGGGAAAGTTTAGTGAGTATTTAATTCCTATAAAATTGAACTTTCATTATAATCGAGTTGATGAAATATTCCTGTATTTTATACAGAAATTCGTAATGATGGGCCTGTTGGTCTAGTGGTTAGTGATCCTGACTGTCATGCTAGAGATCGTGGGTTCGATTCCCACCCAGAACAAATATTGTGTGATGAGCACAATCATTTATTGTATCTATGATATGTATGTATTTAGAAATAAATAAGTATGTTTATCAGCATACAGGGTACTATAGCACAGGCCGGGGTGGCGGTGAGCGCGTTGCAAAGCGCGCTCGCTTCCAGGGCGCACAGGGAACATGGGGTTCTCACACTGGGGGTCGTCTACCTGTTGTTGTAGATGGCCCGAGGTATGTCGGGGTACCAGGGACTTCCTTTCTAGGGTATACCTGGTTCTCTGGCTATTAGTAGCCGAGACGGCGTGCGGTTTTATTCGGTTCGAGTCCGACATGCCACCGATAGGTGGTATCCGAGGGGATTTCCCCACAGAAAAAAAAGGGTACTATAGCACAGGTTCTGCTTAGTTTGAGACGAGACGGCCATGCATAAGGTTATTATATTAGAAAATACTTGTTGTTGCAGACCGCAGCCGTTACCGCGAGCGCGACGAGGGCGCGCCGCGCTTTGGAGCCGCGCGCGGCCGCGGGCGGGACGCGCCGCGCGCACGGGGACGCTTCGGGGCCGACCGGGGTCTGTACACCACCACACCACACTAACCCACCACTTAACCACTTCATCGACAGCTTTTAATAGTCCACTGCTGAACATAGGCCTCTCCTTAGGAGGTTTTGGCCTACTGTACCACGCTGGCCCGACGGATTGGTATAGGGTTTGTTTCAAGTGTTCCTTCTCTTTGCAATGCAGTTGTCCTGCATAGTTTGCTCCCGGCTCTTACGACACCCACGGGATGAATTGGAGTGGTGACACTTCGTATTCTTAATCCGTCATCACCACTCATCAGCATCACTAAACCCTATCACCTTCCAACTAACTATCGTTTGTCTGCACGAATGACATAGCAATGAAAAAAATCTGGATTAAGGACTCAAATTATTTAATCCTAACAGTTTTAGTTCTCGTTTAAGAAATTAATGGCTTTTGCTCTACGTTCTTACTAATTCAAATATTATTTCATTTTGCAAAGATTCAAAAAAACCCCCTATCTAGATGCACACTAGTTTAAGCGGGCGCTTCACGACTTCCTACTTCACTAAGTATTATGGGTTCGATCCTCCATGGGACATTTAGTGTTATCCACATTGTTGTTCTAAATCTGGTTATTCTTTATTTCCGTTTCTTACATGTCTTTAAAGTCCCTCACGACACATATTTGTTGTAGAGTTGTCTTTAAAAAAAACCGTTTCATACGAAAGCTTCGAGCGTGATTGGTCAGAGGGCGGGTCTTAAGACTATAAGTTACTAGCTGACCCGCGCAACTTCGTTTGCGTCTCTCAATAGTAATAAATTTTCTCCGTTTTGAAACATTCTTCATTGGTGCTCCGCTCCGCTTAATCTTAGCGTGATGATATATAGCCTATAGCCTTCCTCAGTAAATGGGCTATCTAACACTGAAAGAATTTTTCAAATCGGACACGTAGTTCCTGAGATTAGCGCTTTCAAACAAACAAACAAACAAACTCTTCAGCTTTATAATATTAGTATAGATTTACGACTAAAAGACTACTCATACTAAAATTTTAATATAAAACTTAATATTTTTCAAGGTTCACGATGGGACGACTCAAACAACGGCTTCGACAACCAAAACTCTGGTTCCGGTTACAACACTCGCTCCAGCTTCGGCAATCGTGACAGTGGCTCCAACAGAGACAGCTCAGGGTTCAGACAGGACAACGGATTCCGCGGTCGCGGCCGAGGACGGGGCGGAAGCAGTTCTGACGGACAGAGCTTCAACAACCAAGGTTATAACAACCAAAGCCAGGGGGGGTATAATAACCAAAGCCAGGGTTTTACCGCCCCGACAGGTGGATTTAACGTCCCCCCTCCAACTAGTTATTATAATATGTATGCCCAACCCCCACCTCCTCCAGCCACTAAATTTGGCGCTAAATAGATAAATTAGTATTGAAAAAGACTAGATGTGGTGTGAAATGATGAGCTCAATATCAATGTGATGGTGTCATCAAAGACATTTCATAATATGTACTGTAACTAGAGATCGTGGTCGAATTACAGTCGAATTTTGACTATAATTCTTAATTTTGGTCGATATTTCACTATCAGCTTTTAGTTTCATTTCTTTCTTTAGCCAGTATGACTTGAGCTGTCCCTGTATAGGTTTACATACTATGATGACAGTTCAACTTATACAGGGTGTAAGGGACGTCGTAACGAATACTGAAATTGTGTATTCAGACCATCATTCTGAGTCGAAAATCATTGGCATTTTCTGCTGGCAAATTGAACTTTTTATGCAATTAGATGTCAAAGGTTAAGGTCGTTCAACGTAGGTATCGCACAAAAGTAATCACTACATGTGTATTCCGTGCAAACAGTCTAACACTAAGACAAAATGGCGGCCGGATTAATAATTACATTGCAGTTTTTTTGGTATTTATTAAATTGTTTTCGATAAAATGTTCTGTCAACTCATTGTGATATCATTTGTCATAATTTTTAACCAGAAAATAGAAAGAAAAAAAACAATTTTCCGGTAGAAAATTTCAGTGACAGAATCATGGTCTGAAAACGACGATGTCCCTTACACCTTGTATACTCTTACAAGTATTTTCTTTAATGAGTTTTCTGATTAACCTACAGATAATTAAAAATTTAATGTAATGTAAGCGCATTATTTACATTTATTTTTTAGTGTTCGTAATAGTACGAACTAGTCATTTTTAGACTGTCACTAAAAAAGAATTAAGGAAAACTATTAGTGATTTTTCGACCTAACAGCATTATCGCTCAAGACAACATAATATATGTCGCCTCGGTTAATATATGTGTAATGGAGTCAAACTAATCAATACAGAAAAGAAATGTCTAACATTGAGGGCAAAATTCATTGATCTTTATATTTCAAATGTATTGTTATTATGTGGACAGTGTTGTGCAGAAATGATTCAATCTACCATGATCTGTATTTAAAATATATCAACAAAAACAACTTTGTTACAATTAAATGATTTTTTTATCACAAATACATACGTATTTGGTATTTTCATAATGTTCTCATCACACATCAACAGCCTTTAATAGTCCACTGCTGGACATAGGCCTCTCCTTAGAAAGGAGGTTTTGGCCTACTATACCACGCTGGACAGACGGGTTGGTATAGGATTTGTGTCAAGTTTCCCTTCTTTTTGCAGTGCTGGTTTTCCTACGTTAGCTGCCTTAGTCGGCTCTTACGACACCCACGGGATGAATAGGGGTGGTGACACTCCGTATTCTTAATCCGTCACCACACTAATGTTAATGCAGATTATTTTATACTGTAGGTCCTTGAATTCTTCCTGCACAACACCTGGCCTGATTAGGTAGACAAATAGTATAGTTTTAATTAAAGCCATGTTCAATCTGAAATTAAACACCGAATTAAATTTTATTCTCTTATCCACATTGTCCATTTTCGTCATTTCGATCATGTTTAGTTAAATAGGTACAAATATTTTAACCTTCACCGGAGAAGGTATTGGGCGCATTTTATATATTTAAGTGATGAATCTATTTGTGTCCTAAATCGCCCAGCGTATAATTCAAAACGATCACAGCGTTTTGTTAAAGAAAGCTATTCTAGTGATCTTGAAAATGAAGTAAATTTTTTTGTTCAAAAATGTCATAATGACAATTAAATTTAATTTTATAAATCCTAAGTGAAGTTCTAACAGTGCTGGAGTCAATATTGTGTACTTTACGTATGAGCAAAGTAAATGTTTTACTGAACTGAGCAAAATTTTTGTTCAGATGAAAGTTTCAACCAATCTCGTGGATAATGTTGCAGGTTAAGAATCGAATTAGAAATTGAGCGAGTTCGCAATGTTATTTGACTGCCTGTGTGGCGCAGTGGTAGCGTATGCGACTGCTGTGCTGGGGTCTTGGGTTCGATTCCCGGGTCGGACCAAATGTTTGTATGATCTGCAAATATTTGTTTCGGAGATTGGCTGTTTTCCATGTATAATATGTATGTGTTTACAAAAAAAAGTAATTAAGTATTCTATCAGTCAATCTAGCTTTTGAAACTAGATGGCGTTGTGTGTCAGATGTTCGAAATATTATAAAATTATTATTAAATTATATAGGCCTAAAATGGAACGCTACTGGTTAGCTCTATCTTTCATAGGTCGTCTTTAAAAAAAAGCATGTTCTCCCTTTCATCAATCATTATCATCATCCACAGCCTTCAATAGTCCACTGTTGGACATGGCCTCTCCTTAGAAAGAAGGTTTTCTTTATCCAGTGGTTTAATACCATTGGATAAAGAAAACCACCACCATTATGTAACCACAAATAAAATGGCTTACCACTGTCAGAACGTCACTAACGATATATATGTTTCAACCGTTTTGGTAATAATTCACAGGTATTTTGCACTTACAATGATAAATGTTTAATAATAAAAAAAATGCGATTATTAAATGGAATGGACGAGTCTATAATATGTATATTAAAAGGGTGCATAACGGACCCAAAGGGTTTTATAAAAGTGAATTACAAAATAGGTTCCAAATTGAAGGTTTATAAACCTGATCATATCGTATTTTATATGCAATTGTCACCTACATATTTATATACATGTATTTATCGAACAGTGAGGTACTTTACTAGAGTAATTACCATATAATTATGGTATACGTCATCAAAACAGAGTATAGTTTTATTTTGTGTGGTTACGCCACTCTGAAATACAAAAATTGTTGTTTGTTCTCATTAAAATTGTCTTATATTTATTTTTAGTGTTCAAATTATTGAAAGGTCATTGTATTACCAAAATTATAGCAATTTATAAGATTGTAACTGTACTCTGGTTTTTTGGTTTTTTCTCGTATACAAATTCTTTGTTCATGTGGTGTAAAATATGCCAACAGACATTACTTTTACTTTACTTTTACTAGAAAACAAATTACTTTTATAATATGTAACATGTGATGTACCTACACTCTTTTATTAGGATATCATTTAAAATGAAATTCACATTTCGGATTTTTATAATTGTTTTTGCAGTCAAATTATTCATTTATTTACATCACATTATTAGATACACTGCCTCTTAAATAAAAATGTTACAAGTTTTAGTCTTGACAAAGGTTCCGGGACACCACTTCGCATGTTATATGTCCACCATTTTTTTTACATATGCAACTTTTTTATAAAAATACTGTATGTACATGTAAAATAATTATTATTTTATTATATTTAATATGTACTTTAAAATAGTTTATTGTTTTAGAGCGTGAAAGTGGCGTAACCTCTAAGATAATAAATTAATAGCCATAGGTATGGTCAGAATGATGTGTTGATCTCCATATCTGAATAAAAATATAACTATTAATCAAAATGTCTGTGCAATGTAGTTTTTTGTAGGGTTGTAACCACTGCACTTAGCATAACCGCACCATTAGATGACCTTCAGACAGAAAATGTAACATTCCTATTTTGTGTAACTTTGTCAGCGTCGTACTGGTGACGTATGAAATGTGCAATCCACAGAAAATAAATTTTAATCAAATCTTTTTGGTTTTATTTAACAATACATTTCATCTGTATCTTAAGTAATTTAGTATTATTTACAGCACATCATTAAAATGAATACCTTAGAAGAAATCAGAGATTTAAAATGCAGGGGCAGAACGGCCGTCGGGCTCTATGTATGTCTAATCATATTGTCTATAGGCCGACCGTTTATCTGAGTCCTCGCCTGCGCGGTAACAGGGGCGCGGGGGTATGACGACAAAGGGTACTGAGACAGGTGCGGGCGGCGGGCGAATTTTTGTAATCGCTCATTTCGATCGCAACGCGGACAGCGATCGCACGTGCACGTGTTAATTGTTGCGGACGCCTTGTGAGAGATACACATGTGATAACAATCTCAAGATGAATCGTAAGATCTTCGGTGATAAAGTGAATAGTCAGTGCAAGCAAATGGCTTTAAACGTGTATGAATATTTTAGAAAAAAGAAACGACCCAAATTCTGTTGAATATCAACAAGACATACATTTAAACAAAACCGTAGTAGATGTTACTGGACTATCGGAAAAGACTGGATCTAGAATCGTACATCAAGGGAAATTATTGAAAGGTTCAAATCACCGAAAAAATCAAAACAGGTTCGCAAAAAAAGAGTAGAAATAGACGATTTCAATTAATAAAAAAATACCTACTCTGAAAACGTTGAATGCTGTACTTAGAGAAGAGAATATATTACACTGCGGAAGGGAATATTTAAGGCTGTTGTTACATGACCTAGGTTTTAAATTTAAGAAATGCGGATGGATAACGCAGCTTACCATTCGGTTCGAGAAGAAAAAAATGGCTTCTACCAAGGCAGTTATGCAAACATGGTTACGACGACACGACGTGGTTTTCGATGATAAGCTGAAAAAGGACGACTTATCAAAATTGAAGATAAACTGAAGATATTTATAAAATTGAAGAGTTATTGAAAAGAAACGGGCATGAAGTGTTGCGTTTGCCTCCTTATCACCCAGACCTGAACCCTATTGATTTGGTTTGGGGTGATATTTAGCACAAAAAAGTGTGGACTCTAATCTAGACCAAAAAAAAACTATGTTAGAGGGATTATTTGCTGAATATTGTGCACAGAAGTGGGAGCATTGTGTTAACCATGTTATTAATATCGAGGACGAGTACTGCAAACATGATGGAATTCGGAATGATGCTGTTGATTTTATTATTAACACTCTGGACGACTCTGATGAATCCGATGATGACTCTTTCGAAAGTGAAGAATCAAGTTCCACCGACATTGATATGGACATAACTGATTGAAATATAATTTTGATGATTATTCTATATAATAAATAGTACAATAGTTTATTACCAAATATTTTATTTACGTACTTTCATAGCTTTTAGTTAGTTAATTAAAATTTTGTATTATCATTAATAATTTTTCATTTAATAAATCACTATTTCTTTACTATGACGTCACATATCTTAGGAACTATCTTAGCGCATTTCATCTCGTGTGTATCACTAAGCGCCCCCGCCGCCCGCACCTGTCTCAGTCCCTTTTGTCGTCATACCCCCGCGCCCCTGTTACCGCGCAGGCGAGGACTCGGATAAACGGTCGGCCTATAATATATATATATAGTCTAATCATAATATAACTGTTTTGCATTCCAACAAAACAGGTATTATGTGTTGAATAAAACACACAGCGTTGATGTGAAGAAGACTGTCGTGAATATGCCCTATAACTAATTGTCTATGGTTAAAACTTACCGGTTTGTCTTTGGTCTCTATACTTATCTCTTTCTTTCACCAGTGTGCGTCCTCTTCTTTCAAGTAGGAGGATGCTTCTTACAACTGTCAATTCATAGAGTCTTCAAATCACCAGCAAGAGCATTGCTGCAACGCTGTGTGTTTTATTCAACACATAATACCTGTTTTGTTGGAATGCAAAACAGTTATATTATGTGATTTTCTAAAACACACAGCGTTGATGTGAAGACTTGTTTGTTATCTGCTGGTGGAAGCACAAACGCTATGATGAGTATAAATCATAACACTGTTTAAAAAGTAAATCAATTCTATTTTGCAATAACAATTTTAAACTTAAAAAACTTAATTAGCTTATTATCTCTACTAAGCTCGATTTTATTCTTACTATATATGTTCATCAAGTCAGGAAACAAATAAATTAAGTCAATATAAAATTATTAATATGATGAGATTATTATTTCTACTAAGCTGTATATTCTTCTTACTATATATGTTCATCAAGTCAAGAAACAAATAAATTAAGTCAATATAAAATTATTAATATAATGAGATCCAGTGGAAAATAATAAGGAACTTTAATTTAAACAAAGATTAAAATTAACTTAAAGGAATAAAAAGTTAATTAAATATTAGAAAAATTGGCACATAATAGGTCAGCGTTGTTTGTGTCCTCTGTCCTGAGAACTGGTAGACAGTAGAACTTCTTGAAAGTTTCCATTCTTTTCCAGTTACCTCTGTCTAATATTTCCTGAATAGGTCTATTTTCTAGCCAACTTTTTGAGGCTACAGCGGACCTGATGCTACCTGGTGGAGCATTGATCTTTACATCCCTAAAAATTGTACGGATCCAACCTGCAATCATAGTTCTAGAAGCTGGTTTCAACTGCCCTGACAATGATAGGAAAAGACTTGTGACATTAGTATTCATCTCTCTTCGACTCTTAGACATCTCTATGAGGTTCTTAATGTGCCCAACAGGGCAAACTTGAGGTATTGGATGTCTCCGCAACAACCAACCTGACTGTCTGTGGGTACTAGAATCAGTTTTAGACCCAAATTTAGGCCATAGACTAATCTCATTGTCATTGTGGATTATATTTTGTGGGCTGATATCTAGTAATGTTAGGTCATGTATTCTACGGCCTGAGGCCAATAAGAGTATCAATGCGGTCCTTCTAGCAGTCTCAAATAATGAACCTGTGTTGGTAGAGGTCTTTAGCCAATCAAATAAAATTGTTGTATCCCAAATTGGTAACTTTTGGGTGATAGGTCTAGCAAGGGAAATGGCTTTTAAGACCTGGTGTACAAAGAAATTTTTGGAAATGTCTGTGCCTGAAGGGGCACAATATGTGGCAACTGCTGACTTATGTAAAAGAATGGTTTTATAAGCTAATCTATCTTCTAAAAATAATTTAGCTAAAAATCTAGCAACCTCTGTACCCTCTGGTGACTTAGGATTTACTTGGTGATCGTTACACCATGATAACCACCTTTTTAATGGGGCATTATATGTTATTAAAGTAGAAGGCCGCCAACTACTTTTTAATAAATCTTGTTCAGCCCTGGACCAATGGACTACCTTGTCAGCCCACCCCCAATTTTCCAGGCTAGAAGAGACAACTTGTCCACCTGTGGAGGGTGACTGCCTGTGGTTAGATCCACTAATACCTTCCGCAGGTTCTCTATCTGCAGTGGCTCTACTTTGGCTCGTGCTTGCACGTCCGGTAGCCAGAAGCACTTGGTCCACTGTGGAACTACCAGGATGTACATTCCCCTGGCATTGTTTAAGTGAGCTAATACCCGTGGTATTAAGCTGGGTGGGGGAAATGCCCAGCCCAGTCGAAAGTCCCATTGTCGACTGAAGGCGTCGCAAAAGATAGCAGAACCATCTCTCGAATCTAAAGTTACGTAATCTGCGACGACCGCTGACTCTTTTGACGCGAACAGATCGACGTCGGGGACGCCCCACCTTTTGAATATCGCCTCCGTGGCTTGGGGCAGAAGATGCCACTCTGGTACTTTGCGACCTCTCGACAGACGATCCGCAATTAGGTTTAATCTCCCCGGGAGATAGGTGGCTGAGAGAGTTATGTTTAACTGTGCTGTCAGTTCTAGAAGCCTTGTTGTCAGTTTTAGTAGTGCTATGGAGCGAGTCCCCCCCTCGTTCCTGAGATAAGCAACGAGAGTTCTGTTGTCGGACTGTATCAAAATGTGTGCATTTACTAGAGTCATCCGCTGACTGTTGATTGCAGCAAATACTGCATACATCTCTTTTATGTTTGAGTGCCAAGGTCTCTGAAATGGGGCCCATTTCCCTGATAAAAAATTGTTGTTTAATTGAGCTCCCCACCCTGTATCTGCTGCATCTGTAGTCAAGAAATGAGTCACTCTCTGTTTTATTATTGGCAGTGAGCTGTGCTCCACAGTCTCTATCCACCATCTTAGGTCCTGTTGAACAAGTAATGGCATTTCTTTTCTTTCTCTTGGCCTTCCCTGGTGGAATTGTTTTAGAAAAAGTTGTAACCTGCGGCAATGTAGTCGGCCCCTGGGTACAGTGTAGTTTGCAAAGTTGAGCAAACCTAATAAACTCTGCAGTTCTTTTAAAGAACTGTTGCCCTGGGTTACCATTTTGGAAATTAATAATTTTATTTTTGTTATCTTTTTTTGAGGGAGCATTATTTTGTTCTGTTGTGTATCCCATATCAGGCCTAGATAATCTAGCTTTTGAGACGGTTCTAGAACTGACTTCACGTAATTGAGATGCCATCCCAAAGTTTCCAATGTTCTCAGCGTTTCCGCAACCTGAGAAACTAGCATCTGTCGATCCTGATTGACAAGCAGATAATCGTCCAAATACACAAGTATCCGGACACCCTGTGCCCGCAGGATCTCCGCAATTCAATTTGAAACTGTGGCAAACATCTTTGGGGCTGATGACAGGCCAAATGGTAGAGCTGTTAACTGAAGTAGCTCGTTGTTGTAAAATACTCTGAGAAACCGTCGGTGTGTCTCCGCAATTGGTAAGTGAAAATATGCCTGATGGATATCTATTTTCACTAACCAATCGTTGATCTGCAGAAATTCTGTTACATCTGTCTGTGAAATCAGTTGAAAATGTTTGACTGTTACAAATGAATTGAGACCTCTGAGATCGAATATGGGGCGTAGACCTCCATCTGACTTTTTTACTAGAAACATGCGACAAAGAAAACCTGGATTTATGACTGGCAGAGGTTCTAGTATGTTTTGCTTTTTTAATTGACAAATTATGTTTGTCATCTCTGCTGAGGTCCTTGTGGTAAATTTTCTTAAGACATGGCTGTGCGGATACTGTAGGGGTGGTCTCTTCGAGAAAGGGATGCGGGCTCCAGTTATTACCTGTAAAATGTAATTGTTGGCCCCTCTTTGTTTCCAAAGGTGAGCAGACTCTTTTAGGCAACCCCCCCTGAACACTCTGGCTTGGTAGTCAACTCGGTTTTTTATTGGCTTGGTTGGTATTTGAATAGCCTTTACGAAAGGGCTGACTACTTTTATATTTAAAGTTTTGTTTATTCTGTGACTTATAATCCTTATTTTGTAACTTATAATTCTTGGTATGAGTTTTATAGTCTCTACTGTGAGTTTTGTGAGGTTTCCTGTACTGAGATTGTGCTATATTATATGATTTCTTCTCTCTAACATAAGACGGAGTATTTAGCCACATTTGAGATCCTCCCAGAGAAGCTATAACCGGTTGCAAGGCCTCTCGGCTAAACAGATATTCTTGACTAGGGGGAATGTTCTGCAGTGTAAGACGTAAGTTGGGGTTTTCAATCTCTTTCAGAATGCGATCTCGACGCACCTCAATGCACTCTGCTCTCTTACCACATACTATCTGCATAGCAGTTTCTGACTTTTTATAAGAGGGTGAACCTGGGCCAAAGGTGCTTATCATTTTCTCAAATAAACTATTTGGATCTACATTATTTGAATTTGATGAAGCCCAATCAAGAAGGTCCTGTAACCCTGTCTTAAGTAAGTATCTTTGTTCTAATATATTATTAGATAAACCTGCTAATAATTGCTCAGTTGAAGCTAAATAGTCTTTGGTCTTGTTAAAGTGGCATAACTCTTCATTTAATTTCAAACCTATAAAGCCTGGGCTTGCAATGCAAGACTGGAGAGCTTTCTTATATCGAATGCTCTTCCAGGCTGGCGAGTCAAATTTTTGGAGATGAGCTAGCTCTTGTAAGCGCTCTTTATTAGCTGGCGGAACAAGGGACTTCTCATCAAATTCTGTGCCCAATTCGCCTAACGAGAGCTTATAAGAATGGGAGGAAGTTGCTGGGTTACTCAGAAATTGCGATGCAGATGTAGATGGAAGAGTATTGTTCTGATGTTCAACACCTGACGTGCAGGTGGGAGGTACTAATTGTGTAAGATATTGTGAAATATAACTGACCTGCTGGATCAAAGTGTCTACGCGTGGGTCTGAGTTAGGTGGAATATTTTCGTACTTACGTACCTTGCGCCGCTTGTTAGGTGGGGGTGACGCCATGCCCTCTTCCTCCTCCGAGGATGAAGAGGATGATGTATCATCAGGCAAGGCGTTCGAAGATTGATCTTCTTCCGAAGCATCAATTCTCGAAACATCTTCACCCCCCTCACAAGCTTTCTCTTGGGGATTCATGTAGTGTCAGATTCCTTGTGATGTTATTCTCTAAACACTATAATAAGCACTGTGTGTTAAATCAACCAAATTTTATGTTAATTATTCCCTGAAATAATTTTGCTAAGTTAACGCGGCAAAATTCACAAACGCTATGAATTGACAGTTGTAAGAAGCATCCTCCTACTTGAAAGAAGAGGACGCACACTGGTGAAAGAAAGAGATAAGTATAGAGACCAAAGACAAACCGGTAAGTTTTAACCATAGACAATTAGTTATAGGGCATATTCACGACAGTCTTCTTCACATCAACGCTGTGTGTTTTAGAAAATCACATAATAATTTAATTTGACTGCACGGATGGCGTAGTGGTTTAAGCGGTCACATCGCCGTTTACTACTACGCTGAGTGTTGTGTGATCTACAAATTGTTGTTCTGAGTCTGGGTGTTCTTTGTGTCCGTTTCCATGTATGTTTGTAAAGTCCCCCGCGACAGGATATATTCGTAGTGCGGGATTTCTTTTATAAAGAAAATATTAGTCCACACTGACACCACATTATTACCTATCTACATTCCATCCGTGCAAAGCCTGGGCGGATCGCTCGTTACTTATATTTTGTTTTAAAACTCCATAAATCCTGTTGCGGGGGACTTTACAAACATATATGAAACGGACACAAAGGACACCTTGGTAGTATATTAATAACTTGATATAAATAAGTAGGTAGGTACCACTATGAGTTACAAAATAGTTGTGATTTTCACATTAAAACCTTTAAAAACTGTTTTTTATATATTTATTAGGTCCTTTTAAGTATTTGGGTATAGCTTAAATCGGACTGTTGATGTAGCGACCATCGATACGATGAACAGTCCATGAAGCGTACCATCGAAATTGTGCCCTGTCGATGTACTTACCATCGATATCTTGTACTCTCGTTGCAGTAACCTGTCGACGGAACGGTTTCGATATAGCGACGATCGCTGTAGTGAGGCAATATTATGATCCCATAACATTTGTAGTTTAAATTTAAAGGTCGGAACATGGCGCCATTTTGTTTTATAGGAAGTCAATTTAGTCTTCTCAAGAACTATTTGTTACCTGGATGCCTTCGGAGGATTTCAGAAAATATTTATCACGATATCATCCAATTCTGATTATTATATCATTGAGGAAGAACAGAAACAAATAATGGTAGTAAATATTTCACTTTATTCCTACATAAATAAACAATTGATTGTAACTTGCTATAACCTTAGTAAAACTTCACAATAAGTCATCTACCAAAACAAATGATATATGAAGACAATTTGAAGTGATGCTAAGGCCTTCGATGAGGTCTTAGTGACCAGAGTGAGCGGGCTTGTCAGGGTCAACATAGTCCAGCTGCTCATCAGGGGTGTGTGGCCAGAAGGTGGGTTTGTTGATCGGGTCCAAAGCAGTCTCTGGATGAGCATCACGGTAGTCTTCCATCGTCATTTGGTTGTATGGCAGCAGAGCCTTGATCTCGTTTATTTGTTTTTCATAGCTGCAATAAAACAGTAATATTTCCTTTAGTTAATAACAATAAAATTCAGGGTTCCCATTTTGAGAATGTTGGAAGAAACTTACAATGCGTTCTATTATATTATTAATCTATTAGAACTTTAAAATATTAAACGTCATGTATCTAACGTCATAGTCAAGTAACTGCCTGAAACATAGGTATTTACACCTAACTCAGGCTGATTCCAAAAAAAAACCTTTTTTTCTTACCACATTCACACACCTGCTATCTAGTCCCAAACTAAACAGAGCTTGTACTATGGCTACTAGACAACTGATATAAATACATATATACATTATTTTTGGAAATACATACTTATTATACATAGAAACACCCAAAACAAATCAAACATTAAATGTTCATGCACACAAATGTTTAACTTGAGGGAGAATCGACCCTGCTTCTTTTGGAATAGCGGTGTGTTGCACGAACCACTATGCCATCCAGTTTTTTTCATTATACTACTCCAATAGACTTGTTTTGTAAGTATGGTAAATTGTGATGCATGAATATTCAGACTAATTAAATGAAGTAGAAACCCACATTTACATTGGATTATTGTCTCTTTCTGATAGTATGTATATTACCCACCTATTAAAGTATCTTTCTTAATAACAGATATAAGCTTTTTGTTATAGCAGAGCTCGTAAAAATTGAAAGCAAGAGGATTCCGATTAGAAAAATGCAACACTTAATATTAAGAATATTAGTGGCTATCACTGTATAAATTTAGAATAGATTTTTTTTTATAACTATTAAAATCAATAAATTTGATACATTGAAATCAAAGAAACAAGTAGAAAGGGGGGCCTTGTTGCTAAAAGCAGTTGCTTACAGACAACCTTTGGTAGGAGAAAGATATATGAAAGAAATTATGTTCTGGACGATGTTCAGTTCTGTTAAAAATTGAATGTATGTTAAAGTATAATTCATTACACCAAAATACTGCAATCGTCGAACTTAGACGGAGTTATCTTGCCAGTGTATAAGATTTAACTAAGAAAATTATGTCAGCAATAAATTTGTGCTTTTTAAAATACCTTGTAATGTTCTTGTTAGATTCGCTAACGAAAGCCTCGATGGCCTTCTTGACTTCAGTCCACTGGGCCTCCACCTGAGCAGTCTGAGTGTCAGCTGGGTACGGGATAGTCAACGCCTCATACTGTTTCTGGAACTTGTCAACCATTCCTGCCACGGGGACAACATTTTTGTAAACAGTCCAGTTGATCTTCGGTGGCTCAGGAGGGTTAGCCAAGACCCTGAAATAGGTTTGAAAAGTAACCAACAAATTCAATTAAAATTATGTAACCAACTAATCAATCAAAACTAACCTTCGGAGGTAAGAGTCCGATCTGATCTTGAAAGCAGCAAGGTGCACCTTCTGGTCGGCTGGGACCCTCTCGGCCAAGGCGGCCCAGTTTACGGAACTTTGCGCAATCCTTTTCGCCATTTTTCGGCGATTTTTACAAGATTTCTAGCGATACCTACTGTCAGTGAGGAAGTAGTCAACCGACCAGAGACAAGTCTATCTTTTTTATTTTTGTCATTGCACATCTACCTTTTAACTCAATGTTGTGATTGGTTTTTGGTATTACTTAGTGCGAATGATGAATATAATCTTTCAGAATAATACAACAAAAGTACGTAGAACAAGAAAGAAGTAATTTATAAAATAAAATAACTTTTTGTTTTGAATAAAGTTATGTTTGTTCCATTGTATAAAACACTTTTTTCCTGAAATATTCTCCGTTTGTGTGTTATATTTTATGCAAAAATAAACGAGAGTCTTAGCGAAGCACGCGCTCATTAGTCAAATCTATAGAGGGTAGAAGGTAGGGGACCATCTCTGTGTGTGAAAAGTGTCGTGAACGTGTCCAATAAGGGTGGCGCTGCGGTAGCCTAGAATTAGACAATGGAGCTAATTCAGTTGTTCGAAAACTCTCTAAACTACACTAAAAATTAGTTTAGTCTTGTCAAGTACTATGTTTTGAGAATAAGAAACGTTGCTTGACAGGACTAAACTATTTTTTTGTGATTTTTAGTTTGGTTTAGAGAGTTTTCGAACAACAGAATTAGCACCAATGTGTAGTAATAGTCAATGAGTTTTACAGACAATAAATAAACATGTAACAACTTTCAGACTATAAAAGATATTATAATATTTTGGCTCAGCACACTTCACTCCGGCTACAACAGCTAAGTTCATATCGTAGTTTTTCGTACGCCAGCGACCTTTATTTTCAGTATACAGCTAGACACTTTTTCAACTTCCCCCATATGAGATGGTTCTTCTTGCCTTTATATCCTCCATAGTCAAATCAAATGGCATGCACATTTCTGGTTTCCTGTTAGAAACATCCGTTTCATTTCACGAGATTACTTTCACAGATTCCAGCAAAGCGAGAAGAAAGATATTACAAAATGAAATGTGTCTTTTTTATACCACGTGCAGCATTTCAAATTCCTTTTTTAATAATTAATTACTTTAAATGTATTATTTTGAGGTTACTAAACGATGTAAAGAGTAAACCATAACACGGACACTTTTTTTACTTATAAAATCGAAAATAATAACACCTTAAATCTTTCAGTCCTATTAACGTCATCTGTTATATGGTAGTGGAAGCAATCGTAGTTCTTCATGTCAGTTGCTAACCACAGATGGCACTACCTTCCTTTCTACGTCTACATGACGTTACTTGATTGCTTCTACTACTTAAAGGTTTGAAAACTGTCTTTCCATTCGTTCCTACCCTTATCGTGAGAAGTAAGATGATAAGATGAGATTGTTTTTTTTGGCGGTGCAGTTGGTGGTAACCACGGTCATAACCAACGCATTCAATAGTTTACCAGTCGCGCCAGGTAAGTGCTCCATGACTGCGAGATCACAGTATATGTGTTTGAATTTGGCAGTTTTAGAAGGAACCTACATTAACGTATGACAAACCGAGATTATAAGAATACTTACTTCAATACCTGATTCGATAAAGCAATCCACTGCTAATTCACGTGCTATAAGTGACATTGAAAAAATTGAAATTTAGTTAATTATAATTATTAATTTATTAATGAAATTGTTGTGAATGGCATTTATATTTGTGTGTGTTTTGGGGATGCCAGCTTCTGGATCCGACGTTAGTCTTTTTCGATGAGTTAAACATCCTGTCGACTTACACAGGCTCTTGACGATACCGCGGCAGAACGAAATACATACGTAAGAAAAAAAAAATCTCTTAATCTTTAATAAATTTGTAGATTTATATTCAGCCAAATTCGAAATCTTTAGGTACTATCGGGGATTTCAATTGCAGAGATGGGTGGTATCTGATATGTGGGTTATATAAGTTTTAACCTGAGATCTGAATTTTAATTTAACTCTCAAACGGCAGTTTTGTTCCACCGTGAGGGTCATATTTCGGTACAAATGTACCAGCTCAACCGGCTTGATACCACCGCCTCGCAGAAAAACCGTGTAAATTCTTTCGTTGGTTTTTACCGCTTGAGTGAGGTTACCCGAGACTAAAACCCTCAATCCCCGCGATTCTTTACTCAAAGGGTGGCAACCAATGTTATTTTAAGGAAGATACGTTATATTCAAGCTGCACGCACAAAATATTTGTTCCGTAACACTATACATACATCTATTAATGCAGTTTAGAACAAAACATACACTTACCTGTGATATGATATTCCTTTATCTTTATTTACCTTTTGTCGTAATTTGTGCACTTTCGGAATACACAGAAAGGCATTTTATGAGTTTCAGCGAATTAATTAAAACGTGCGCTCGGTCGTAGTGCTCCTAATTAGGACCAATTCACAGCTCACGTTTTGTGCGCTGGTGGCGTATCTACCTCTTGTTTGTATATCATATCATTGGTGGCAATGCACTTATGACTCTTGGGCGGAGGTGGTTACTTGCCATCAGCCGACTCGTCTCGTTTACCCACCTATACCATAAAAAAGGTATAAAAATAAATCAAAGGACTGTGATTGATACTAATCCTGACTAAAGTAAGATTTAAGATTTGTCCGACTTTGTAATAAAATCCCAAATAATATACAACACTTAAGTACAAACAAATTTAAATCCGCAATAATATGTAAATTATGTCAGAAAGCCTACTACTCAATTGTGGCTTACATAGAGGACAAGAATGTTTGGGATTAATTTAGCACAGGTTATTTTTTAAGATAGGCATTGTAGCTTGTGTTGATCTATGTCCTTAGAATCTATATAAAAGACGACTTCAAACAATTGTTTTTTAATGAAATAAACATATCTTGAGTGTGATTTAAATAAAAATCATTGCTGTTTAATATAAATACATTTATTTTAGCTTTGGTTCACTTATTAAATAACATATTAATCTAATTTAATACAATAAATTATTATAACAAATGATTTTCGATATACATAGACGCAGAGAACTTGGATCAATAAATATGATTTGAATTAGATAATATATGTGTTAAATTACAATAATATGGATAAATTGTTAGCTTTGCTTGTTTGGGGGGCTATTAATCCTAATTGACTTTTACAAATCAGTCTTTGCGAGAACCTATAGCTCTTATTATTAAACATTTTACTAGTTATTTAGGTATATAAGTATGTTTCACTGTTATCAATTGGTGTGCTTTTTAGTAGAGTCGTTACTGGAGAGGTGCCAGCGTTACTTCACAGGACGCCAAATAACCAAATTGCGTAGAACTGGTGTATGGAGGCGATCTTACCGATGGCGGGCTCGCTCCGAGCGCATAAAATCTCAGTGAACACAAAATGATATAAAAATTTTGTGTTATGTCACATTGATATCACATTTACGTAATTTTACGTCATGTGTTCACTGGGATGACTGTTACGTCTGTGCTTTTTAAATATAACGTAAAATGTGTGATCATTTTGCCCGTCGTCATATCTAGATTTCGAAAACAAGAATCATCTGGAAGTCGAGTTTCGGCCATTTTGAATGTTTTGTTTTATTTCAATGCCCAGTATGACTTGAACTGTCATTGTATAAAATTTTGTACCATGACAGGTCCAAATACCTACTAGCCGTTTATATATGATGTTTAGCTTTATAATACATATCGTTTATTTTTTTTTAACTTTCTGCCCTTTTTCTATATTTAAACTTATAGTATTGCGAATGTTACATTTCTGTCTGTACTCGGTTGCTTAAAAATGTGTATAAAAATTCTCCTTAAGTATTAATATAGGTATAGATAATGTCCAAATGAAAGTACTTACAATAAAAAAACTTAATTCGTTGTTATTGCTAAAAAAATATTTAGTTTTTCACGATTATTTATTAACTCACACCCAATAATCACTTTAATTAAAGGCGGATGCAGACGAATGTTAAAATCATCTTATGTCTGAATCCAATCTTGACCACTCACCACATCAATGCTAAATATAATTTAAAACTAAAGGAATGCAATTCTCATTTTTCTTTAAATAGTAAATATTACAAAATCATAAAGCATTTACCTAAAATTATCTTAAAAAATAATACTTCTATAAAAATAAAAAAAGGTAATATTTTACTTTGGTTAAGTTAAATGGTAAGCAGTAATAGACTAAATTATAATATAGCTACCATTGCTTTTATATACAATTTTTATTTTTATAATTAATATTTACAAATATGTTTTAGAAGTCTGTACTTGTATCGGCAGAATTCGGTCATTTTTTCCAGCTGTGGATACAGTTAACCATATTTTTATAAGCTTTGTAAGCTTGTGGAAATTTAATTGCTAATTAAATGCAACTTAGGTAAGACGTCCGTCCATTTTGTTCTGACAGACGTTTCCCGCGCATTTGTTTAGAAGTAATGAGATTCATAATGATTAACACGGGTATAGCGATATACAATAAGCTACAACGATACCATTAATTGTAATTACAATATTGTGCAATTTAGAATGAAAACCTTTTAATTACTCATTTTAACTTTCATTAAAAATACATACATTTTGAGGGAAATAAATCAAAAATTCCACATGTACGCGCCAGCATCGTTGATGTATAGAGCAATAAAGATTCTTTTTTAAATCTAAAAGGCGTTACGTGTAGTTTAAAAAAAAGAATCTATGGTTAACATTTGACAAAGAACATTGGCGTTAAATATTTAAGGTGTCATCTATTCTCCGCTAGATGTCGCACTAATTCATAAGTTAGTGGGTTTATCTTTCATGTGATTTCTTTTCTCCACATAATGTGGCGAATTTGAAGAATGACCCATAGTTCTGCTTCCCCAAGTCGTACGTTTAGTTACGGCGCTGTTTTTACAAAATTTTAGTAAATTTGCGTAAGCTGCTCGGTATTGTCTATTGGTTGCAGCATATATTAACGGGTTGATGACGCTGGAGGCCCAGGCCAGGATCGAGGCGATGATGTGCAGCCAAGGGTAAGTGATGCCGTCGTCAGCTACATTCATGATCATGAGGGGCAGGAAACACGCGAGGAAACAGAGGAAGATGGTAAGCATCAATGTTGTCAGGCGTGAGTCTTCTTCTTTTTCTTTGGCTGTTTGACCACTTAGTTTGCTGTGAAAATAAGTAACATATAATTATTAATATTTTAATAACATCTAATTATAAGGACGTGAAACCTATTCATCCCGTGGATGTCGTAAGAGCCGACCAAGAGAGCAAACTACGCAAGACAACAGCACTGCAAAGAGAAGGAAAATTTGAAACAAACCCTATACCAACCTATCCCCTCCTTTCTAAGGAGAGGTCCATATCTAGCAGTTGACTATTACATTAAAATAATAATAATAAATATTATAAAGAATAGAAAATTAAACCAATTATTCTGTGTTACTTCCTTCTTAATTTTCAGTCTCTTTTTTTAAATAAGAAGAAGAAGAATTGGACTGATTCAGTTCGACGATTCGTTGTGTGTCAGATGTCCGAAATATTATTATTTATTTTTCACAGGGACAAGATTGGTTTTGTATGTTTACTAATCGGTAACCAACAAAGTTATAGTGGGACAGCGATGCTTCGACACAAATGTGCTGGCTCGATTCGAGTGATTCCACGGCCTCACAGAAAAGTGAAGTTATCAGAGGCCCAGACACCTCCTTCTCCTAATTCTAGGTGGTTGTCACACAAAGAGTGTCAACTCCTGAGTTTATTTATTTATATTGAGTTTCTAACAAAGGATATAGCAATATCACAGTATATAATGACCATGAATAATGCCGTGTAGTCCCTCAATTACAGAAGACTACAGCACTTACATATAAGGCACAAAAACTTGAATCTATAAAAAATTACATAATGAAAACGTAAATAACACTAAAAAATTGAGATGCAGGCGTTCATAGGAGGCTTCTTTTGCCCCCTATATAGATGGGGTGCTTTATCTTCTAACTTAAATCTACAACAAATATCCCACCACCATTAGTCACAAATAAAGTGACAATGATATCTCACCCACATACACACCTGCGACCCTCCAGCTTCCTCTTACTCTGTCTAACTTTCCAATATATGCAAGAGTAAGAGATTATGATCACGACGCACGGGAGAGCGAACGCTAGCACGAAGAGGTACTTCTTTGGAGATTTGCCGTCTTTTGGGAGGATTGTGCAGGAGAATGTGTTGGGGTCTAGGCCCAGCTGACCCCAGATTCCTAGAAGGGGTGGCACCTGGAAAGAAAAGGTTGAGAACAATTACGTGGAGGCATAGGACGTGATTTTAGATTTTGGAGTCTCTGGTCTGATGGGGGTTTTCAATGAATTTCTATTGTTATGGTTGCTTATTTGGAGGTTTTTTTGTTTATATTAACACGAGTGAGATGTGTGAGAAATTAGAATTTGATTCATTTAGGATTATTTAAGGGATTGACTGCACGGATGGCGTAGTGGTTTAAGCGGTCACCTCACCGCTTCCTACTGCCCTGAGTGTTGTGAGCTCGTTCCCCACATGGGACACCACTTCGTGTTATCTACAAATTATTGTTCTAAATCTGGGTGTGCTTTGTATCTGTTTCATGTATGTCTATAAAGTCCCCCTTTATGTTTTTTTTCCGTGCCGAAATCCCCTCGGATACCACCTATCGGTGGCATGTCGGACTCGAACCGACTAAAACCGCACCGTCTCGGGTACTAATAGCCGGGGAACCAGGTATACCCTAGAAAGGAAGTCCCTGGTGCCCCGACATACCTCGGGCCATATACAGACGAGTAGATGACCCCCCTGTAAAGTCCCCCGCGACACAGGATATATTCCTAGTGCGGGCGTTATCTTTTTAAAAGGAAAGAAAAAGAAAGAATGATTGAATGCATAAAATACAGTACCTATCTTTTAGTACAGTAGCTAATATAATACTCTTAAGTATTCCTAGCGATGTATACGTAACACTGCCAATAAAACAGACTGTGGAGGATGTTACTCAATTCAGGACAATTAAACGAGAGAATCAACGTGGAAGTGCAACGAACTAATTCCACGGTTTCCGACCTATAACACTATTTAGTCTGTTTACGCCTGTTTTATAACTATAAGGCCGTGATCATATCAAGCAAATAGTTTGTAACAGACTGTTGCTGTATATGTCTTATAAGTATTTGTCTACGAGTATTTACTATTATAATTATATAGTTATGCCTCTAAGTGTATGTCATGTATGTCCAAAAAAGCAGGCAGCGCACCAAATATGGAGGACTGCATAATGACTGCATGGATGGCGTAGTGGTTTAAGCAGTCACCTCGCCGCTTACTACTGCGCTGAGTGTTGTGGGTCCGATCCACACACGGGACAACACTTCGTTTGATCCACAAATTATTATTCTGAGTCTGGGTGTGCTTTGTGTCTGTTTCCATGTATGTTTATAAAGTCCCCCCGCGACACAGGATATATTCCTAAGTCGGGAGTAGTCTTTAAAAAAAACTACTATTTCATTTTAACTGGGTATCGGCAAACAAATAAGCGGTCACGTAGGTAAATAGAGTGGTGTTGTATTTCTGAAATATTTTCAGGATTTTATTGCAGTTTGTAACAACTTTGATGTGGCAAAATTTTAGCTTGATTTTACTGAACCATACTCAAACGAGGAGCATCATTCTTGTCGCAGGTAAAGGGGTAGCTATAACAGGGTCGTAGCCATGATAGACTGGATATATGACTCGATGCTTTCCGCTACATGCATCTTTTTGTAATTATGTTCCTTTATACTAACATGGGCTAAGTTTAAATGTTCCATCAACAATTACTATGAATCAAAGTAACTCGAAATAAATTTTATTACTAAGCGGTTTAAACTCCTGTTAGTTTTGTCTTTGCTTTTTTTTTTAAAGGCAACTCCCGCACTAGGAATATATCTTGTGTCGCGGAGGTCTTTACAAACATATATGAAACTTACACAAATAACACCCAGACTCAGGACAACAATTTGTGGATCACACAAAGTGTGGTCCCATGTGGGGTTTGAACCCACAACACTCAGCGTAGTAGGAAGCGGCGTGGCGACCGCTTAAACCACTACGCCATCCGTGCACTCAATTTTGATTGAATATCGCGAGAAGTTCATTATGCGCTTAGGTTTAAAAGCAAACTTTCAGCTGCAATCTCTTGGCCTAGCCAGTTCGTTTGTTTAGTACAATTACAGCACAGTGGCACGATCCTGCCACAAGCATCTCTCAATGGACGCAATTGTGCGTTTTCCTTGAAATTAGTTATTATCATTGTAATTCCAGTAAATTTTTTGTATATGTAGAATAATCATAATCATAGCTTTTTAACACAGTGTTGATGGAAATGGCTCCTTATGGATCTCACAACCTCTGAAGAGTTCAGAGCAAATAGGCTGCATTTACTACGGAGTGCGGTCTATCATAGTCAAAACAGCATAAATATTGCGCCACGTCATTCAATAGTCTATATATTAATATTCTATTAGCTGACCCGTGCACGTCTTGAAGGGTGGGGGTAGGAGGGTAAAAAATACCTTACGACCTATAGTTATGCCTACCAAATAAACAAAAAACAAATTATTAAAATCGGTCGAGCCGTTTCGGAGGAGTGAGACCACAAACATAGTGACACGACATATTTTTATTTAATTAATAATATGACTTATAAACTTATAACTATGTACATAAGCTTCGTACTTACACTTTTTAATAAGTCAACTAAGCTAAAATTTGTAATAGGAATGAGTTCACGTCCGCCATTACGAAAACATATGTTAATTCCAAATTTAAATCTACAGTATTTCTATTTCGTTTTTTTTCTTTAATCGTTTTTATTAATACCATAGATTGTGGAAACATACATAAGATATGCCTGGAACGTGTTTGAACTGTTGTTGCGAAATATACTTTTTAGATTTATTTTTAGTCTAATTGAACAAAAAATCGGATATAACTATCAACATGTCGTCTTGAGTAGTGTATGACGTAATATAGGCCAAACACTTGTGAAGTTATGACGTTAGCGCGTTTTAAATGTAAACGTGAATTTCTACCTTCAAACAGTGATAAAAAGGAAACATCCGGTTAAAATTCTTAATTCAAAATTTCTCTGTTTTGTTGTTTTAATTTTCAAACTCAAATTCAAACTTTCTTTATTTCATAAAATTTCCAAAATTGTTTAAAATCGTCTTCCATGTAGACTCTAAAGTCATAGATCAACACACACAAAAGCAACAATCTCTGTTTTGTCAAATAGTAACCAAATAAATTTAACAAAAATCAACCCATACAAAATCTATGATATGCCTGTGCCGATCTACAACCGCCCGTTTCCAAGGGGTTGAGCCTTAAGAGAAGAAAGGGCAAACAAACTCGAGTTAAAGTATTTTGGCTTTAGCAAATATTCAAATTATTGTGTGTATAAACTTTGTCCATGTGTTGTGCTGTATTTAAAAAGGTTAACTCTTTACTTTTAAAAGTGTTTTCTTAATACATTCCAACATTCCATAGAGTACTCTCGTAGTTTACCTACGGGCCAAATAATTAATATTAATTAATAATGAGAATAATGTTGCTATTTGTAAATTCCAGCATAGGTATATACTATGTATCAGGGTTTCCCTTCCTAGGGTACACCTGGTTCCCCGTCAACTGGTATCCGAGACGGCGTGCGGTTTTTGGTCGGTTCGAGTCCGACATAACCACCGGTGGGTGGTATCCGAGGGGATTTCCGCACAGAAAAAAAACGGTATAGAAAACTAAAATCCGTCCTTATAAGAATTTGTTATAAAATCAAATAACTTTAACATAAGTGGGTAACATTTGTAAATTGTACCCACAAAAAAAAGATAGGTAAGTGCTCATAACACAGCTCCGGAACTTTCCGAAGCTAAGCTTTCTGTCACGATTACGTGGGACTTCTTTATTACATTCAATAATTATAGGGAAAGGAAAGACTGGTTTTGAGCAAAAGGGAGTCTCGTTGGAGTTAGGGAGACGTTGTTTTCTCTAATTCTCGAAACCGAATCCGGGGCATTATTCTCAAGCAAGCTATCTGACGCGTCTTTGATGAGCAAAGGGGAGAGGAGGGAGCTTTTTGTAATTTTTGAGGGATTTTGTACGTTGTTGGCAATTTGCCAACCGGTATTTTATAAGTTGGACGACTGTTAATCTTAAACTAACTTAAAAATACTGATACTTATGCCTTCTTGGATAGTAATGTTATGCTATCATATTTTTTTTTTAGCTTCTAGACGGGGGCCAGTAAGAGAATACCTCTGATTGACCTTCCCATACCTCAGAGGGGATAATAGATAGGAGATAGACAAAAAAACATCCCTACTTTATGTGGAGAGGAAGGGAGGAGAGAGGGGTAGGAATGGCTAATAGCCATATTTTTCAAGACTTTATCTTATTAGTATATTAATGTTATATATAGTTTGTGAGTTTATATGTTCGGGGTAATCCCCGGTTCTACTGATCCGATTTTGAAAATTCTTTCACCGTTAGAAATATCTGAATGCTTTATGCTACTTTTTATTTTATCTACATTGCACCCGTGCGAAGCCGGGCGGGTTGCTAGTATAATATGTATTACTAGTTGGTGTCCGCGACTTCGTTCGCGTCGAATTTGAAAAGCGCTGCCTTAGTGAGTTCGATTCCCGGACAAGGCAAAATTTTCTAGAGTTTTTCTGAGAGAAAAATAGTCTAAGTTACGCCTTATATAGACAGCTACTTGGTAGTAAAATATTATCAAAATTGGTCCAGGCGTTTTAAAGATTACCAGGAAAAAAACAGACAGACAGAGAGACAAAAAATATTAAAACAGGTTTTTAGGCATAGGTATCGTGCAAATAACCGTGTAAGCATGAAAAAAACCTATTATTTTGACATTACAAACAGACACTTCAATTTCGTTTATTGGTGTAGATTTGCACGCTGTTCACGGACGGCTAGGAAGAAGGGCATGTCGAAACTACAAGGGTTTTGTTTAGACTACTGAACCGTAAAGTTTTTTAAACATATCTAAACTGTGAATCTCGTATTTGTTGAAAGCAAGTGTTGATTGTTCGCCTGACTTCTGTTTTCATTTGTGATGTGATGCAAATGTGATGCAATTGTTTTAGTTATCAAAATAGCGGGAAACGTTCGCGCATTCGCGCCATTGATTGATAGTAACAATTTGTTACATATTCGTTTTTTTTAATAGCCGTTGTTGTGGGGCCTTGCTTTAAGATAAAGGGGAAAGTAACCAATATTGAACAGGCGCTTAAATTGCACCATTTCTGTATTTCTACCAAAATGGCACACATGCTTTAAACTTATTGGCCGGTGTTGTACCACGTCCGTGTGGTGACGGATTAAGAACCCGTGGGTGTCGTAAGAGCCGAACTACGCAGAACAACAGCACTGCAAAGAGAAGGAAAACTTAAAACAAACCCTATACCAACCCGTCTGGCCAGTGTTGTATAGTAGGCCAAAACCTCCTTTCTAAGGAGAGGCCTATGTCCAGCAGTTGAATATTAAAGGCTGTTGCTATCTTGTTGCACCTGAATCTACGAATGCCTGTTACATAACTCACCATGAGCCCGAAGGAGACCACCCATATCATTATAAGCTGGATCCAGATCTTGGTCGTCGTGTAGATTTGGGAGTACATGTCGTAGTAGGCGATTAATGTGTATCTGAAACCAAACATGACAAGGTCAGTGGAATTCTAACAGCGTGTAAGGAGGGTCACCATCCCTATTTATCCTCTGGGTGTCGTAAGAGCTGAGTAAATTACCTAATGGCGCAGGACAACAGCACTGCAAAGAGAAGGAAAGCTTGAAACTGTAAGATATAACAAAGTATGTGCCCCAACAACACAAACCCTCTTTTTTTTATCGTGGAAATCCCCTCGGACCGTCACCCCGCCCGGGTTCTCTGTTCGGCGGGGCGGTGTGTCGGACTCGAACCGACTAAAACCACATGGCGTGCCCTCTTTGCGCTTCTATTTTAGGGGGGGTCCAAGGGTATACCTGGTTCCCCGGCTATTAGTACCCGAGACGGCGTGCGGTTTTAGTCGGTTCGAGTCCGACATGCCATGGTATCCGAGGGGATTTCTTCACGGAAAAAAAAGGGGGTGCAGGTAGTTATCGCCTTCTGGACCAACACCACAAACCCTATATCAACCCGTCTGGCCAGCGTGGTATAGTAGGCCAAAACCTCCTTTCTAAGAAGAGACGTATGTCCTGCAGTGGATTGTTAAAGTCTGTTGATTTAAGTAATTTTTTGGCTGTGGTTTTGTGTGAACGAGCAGGCCGATCACCGGGTAAGTGATTATCACCGCCCGACTGTCATATGTGCCGTAATTCGGCGCGGCGGTTATAATATTTTGATATAATTTGATCAAGAAAGATAACGTGTTTGACTTCGGCTTGTCAGACATAAAGATAGTAATAGCAGGATCAATTCCGCTGTATTCTTCAATAAAACTAACTGCGTAAGTAAATTAACAGTCAATACGGCGTAAGTTAAGTACTCGATTGTTTATAGATTCTTAACATATAAAATGATTCTTGTTACTGCTAGACATTTTCAGCTGAGACAGAAAAAATCTCAACTAAGTTTCTGTAATAATTGATCTTAAAAGATAAACATTCTGTTAAAATATACTTAATATACAAAATAAGAAATAAATATACAAAAATTAGGCTAAAAATCGATCTAAGTGGCATGCAATGGGAGAGGCCTATCTCCAGCAGTGGACTGCGATAGGCTGATGATGATACAAAAATTGCTCCGACTTATGAAGAATTGAAACCAAATCTTGATCTACCTTCAGTGGAATAGTTATTCGCTCTCCTCCAAAGACTTACCCTGTTAGACTTTCACATCTATAAATAAAATTGAAGTGTCTGTTTGTAATGTCAAAATAATTTGTTTTTTCATGCTGACACGGTTATTTGCACGATACCTACGCCTAAAAACCAGTTTAAATATTTTTTGTATGTCTGTCTATATGTCTGTTTGTACTGGGTAATCAGCTGGACCGATTTTGATAATATATGTTATAAATATAATAAATTTTACTACCAAGTATCTGTCTATTTAAGGAGTAACTTAGGCTATTTTTCTCTCTCAGAAAAACCCTATAAAATTTTGCTTGGTCCGGGAATCGAACTCACTAAGGCAGCTCTTTTCAAATACCACGCGAACGAAGTAGCGGGCACCAGCTAGTAGACCATATATATATTATTTTTTTCAATAGCTTAAAGTGATATCTCCGGTCATACTACACAATTTGACTGCACGGATGGCGTAGTGGTTTAAGCGGTCGCCACGCCGCTTCCTACTACGCCGAGTGTTGTGGGTTCAAACCCCACATGGGACGACACTTTGTTGTGATTTACAAATTGTTGTTTTGTGTCTGGGTGTTCTTTGTCTCCGTTTCATGTACGTTAGTAAAGTCCCCCGCGACACATGACATATTCCTAATGCGGGAGTTGTCTTTTTATAAAAAAAAAATGTAGTGTACAGGACTTGTTGAAATCTGTCAAAGGTTTATACTAAATTCAATCATAGCGGTCACCTGGTCACATTTTCAAAATTACTAACCACTTTTTTTTTAATTTTCGTCGATACTAGATGTTTATTATTGATCAAAGATCAATGCTAAATCCAGAACATGTTTTACAGGTCGTGTTCAGAAAATACTCTTCCATAACTCAGCTAGCAATCTGTTGTAGAAACATTATGTTTTAGTAAACCTGTGCAACCTGGGCGAAACGTCAGTAAATTCAAAGGTATGTACATAATGTATATCACTCATCATCAACAGCCTTTAATAGTCCACTGCTGGTCATAAGCCTCTCCTTAGAAAGGAAGTTTTGGCCTACTATACAACGCTGGCCAGACGGGTTGGTATAGGGTTTGTGTCAAGTTTTCCTTCTCTCTGCAGTGCTGTTGTCCTGCTTAGTTTTTTCATTTAGTCGTCTCTTACGACACCCACGGGATGAATAGGGGTAGTGACACTCTGTATTCTTAATCCTCATCCTAAATAGATCATCCCTCCCACACGCCCTCTATTGTAACTTCCGTACACCAGGATCAACAGCAGTGACCCACGAACACACCGAGTCACGACACGCGGGGTGTCCCAGCAAAACTTAAACTGTCTGTGAACCCGCGACGAAATTAATCAGAAGTAAATTGGTGGAGTTGAAAATCTTTTATATAAAATTCTCGTGTCACAATGTTAGTTAACATACTCCTCCGAAACGGCTGGACTGGTAGGTCTAAGAATCGGCCAACATCTATTTTTGATACCCCTAAAAGACAAGGGTGACCCACCCCCAAATTTTGGAACGAAGTTCCTTATCGCGCGTTGTGAAAGGGGGCTAGACGGAAAAAAATCTCACGAAAAGTTGTAACGACACTTTTTATTTTATCGAATAGATAGGAAATCATTACTTTTCATCTCAGTAAAATTAAAATTTATGTTCTTAGGTTGAGCAAAAAATATTGTATTCGACATAATTTCTCAAGGAGATTTTACCAATGTATAAATTGTTTTAATTAGAAACCAACTGAAAAATATGTAGGTAATAGCCGCTTTCATAGATGGCGTTGTAATTAAAATCATGTCGAATCAGTTTTACTCGATCGTCACAACTTCGTTCCTATATCGGAATCGGGTGTCCCACGACACCACACGGCTTTTTTTTTCAATATCTCCTAGAAATAATATATAAGACAAAACAACGTTTGCCGGGTTAGCTAGTGTTATATAAAAATGCAGAGAATGACTTAGTTTTAGCTTTATCAGCAAAATATAATACCCTTGATTACTTATATAGTCGGCAGTTACTATTTTTAGATCCTTGTACGTACGAATAGCAGGAGCCTTTAAAATGTTTAGTGATTGGTGTTCGCTCACACGCTAATGTGCCTCTATGTAGGTTATATTTACGCACGTGTAAGTATTTTTAGTTAAAATCACGCAGGTAAACAAAATCCTGCTATATACACATAACTGTCGAAATAGATATGTGTATTTGTGTTCAAAATGTAGAAGTAAGATTTTTAGCACTAGAAGTTTTGACTTCTAATGCGTGTTTGGGGTTTAGTCGAGATTTAGGCATTGAAGAATTTACTGAAGATTGTTGGTTACAGAACATCTGAAGAACAGATTACAGGTAACTCCAATGGAGCTGGGTATTTCTAGAGTTAGGAGGATATCAGTTGGTTAATTAGATGGACGAACAAATTGCACTGACTCTGGTAATTTATTTGTAATATGAGGCAAAATTGAGGCATTTAAGGAAGTGAAATGGAAAACATTAAAATTACTACTGTATTGAATATAGTCCGTGTGGTGACAGAACTAAGAATACAGAGTGTCACCACTCCCATTCATCCTGTGGGTATCGTAAGAGCCGACTAAGGGAGTAAACTACGCAGGACAACAGCACTGCAGAGAGAAGGAAAACTGAAAACAAACCCTATACCAACCCGTCGCCAAACCTCCTTTCTAAGGAGAGGCCTATGTCCAGCAGTGGACTAGTAAAGGCTGTTGATGATGATGATGAATATAGTCCGAAATAAAATTCAGTTCCTATGTGGTACTATGTTCATTTTTACCATATGGGCAAGGACAAACGAGGAGATCTATCACCTGATTGTCACTTGACTGCCGCCGTCACTGGACATCTCCAACTTAAACGCCGAAACTCCCCCCCCCCCCCCCATGGAATAAGATGGGGGGGAAATCAATTTTGGAAGTAAATTTTTGCTTGCTTCTAGTTCTTGTATCGAAATGAAACTGTGTTTGTATACGTGGTTTGGATAACTATACTGAATTTTAGGCGATGGCACAGGATATGAAAACAGGAACTCTTCAGGGACCATTACTAAACCAATCGAGTTTCGGCATGATATGTTTGAACGAGTGCATTAGATTTGGGCTTTTTAACGATGGTCTAATAATAATAATGTTGTTTGGGTAAAAGTGGTACAAAATGGTGGTATAAAAAATATATATAGCTAACGGGCGCTCACTGACGCTTCACGAACCACTAGACCAACAGGGTGCAGACCCTGTTGGTCTAGTGGTTCGCGATGCTCACTGCGAAGCTAGAGGTCGTGGGTTCGGTTCGAGGCCCAACCAGCACTAACAATTGTGTATGCACGAGTAATTGTGTATGTGAACGTGATCATTTGTTCTATGTCTGGGTGTAATTTATATATGATACGTGTGTATATACAAATATATGAGTATGTTTACTAACAGTCTGGTTACCATATCACAGGCTCTGCCTAGTTTGGGATCACACGGCCGTGTAAAAAATGTTTATTTGCCAGTAATAGGCATGCTAATAGTTTTTCTAATTGCCTATTGCAATGCCCTGCTGGACATAGGTCTCTCCTATTGTAAACAATTATTTTAACTGTATAAAACTTATTTTATAAAACCACATAAAACTTTTGTAATTGTCTATATAAAACTTTTGTACACTTATATTGTTAAACAAATTGTTATGCTGTTGGTGTTCAATGAATAACCATTAGTTTTGTTTAAGCCCGATAGATGGCGCTGTGTTAATTTTCTGAGTCGCGATATTGTGAAACCACGGGCTATCGTATATATGTCACTTAAGTTAATAAAAATTATCCTCGCTTGGCCGTGTGTTTCATTCCTAACCACGGTCCTTATAGGCGATTTTTGGGACTAAGGTCCATTTTGGTCCTATCCGAGTCGGATATAAGAGTACTTTTACTTACACCTAACTGTGTTGTGACTAAGTTGAGTGTGTGTATATTGGAAAAAGCATCGTGTGTGGTAACACGATTAGGTGGCACCACGGCAATAGTTCCTACAGAGGGCGCTACAAGTACAATAACAAATATTCGGGCTCACGGAGGCACCGGGCTTTTGGAACTGATGAGAGACGAGAGAGGTCGCCACCGAAGTCACCAGAATACGCAAAAGGTCGCCACTGAAGTCATAGGGAGACGTAAGAGGGCGCCACTGGAGCTGACGGATTAGTGAAGTGACAAATGACGTGTTTTAATTGAGGTTTGGCAGATATAAACTGTGAGTACTTTTGAACCATTTATCGTTACGTTTCAATAAGACATAAAGTGTCAGTAGTTTAACTTTGAACAATTTGAAGCAAATTTGTTAAGTGTTTTGGACTTAGAAAATATTAGCATTAATTTTGGACATAGTGTAATTTAGTATTAAGTAGTTTGTAGACTTAGAATATTTAAGTAAAAAGTGACATGACGGGGAACCTATGCCCGATTTTTTTTTGAGTTCACAGTTGTCTTAAACACTTGTAAAATATTTTGCTATTTACTGGACTTAGAATATTTTGTGTGCTTTGGGTTGTTTATTTGTACCTAACATAGAATTTGAAAGTTGTTAACTTGTAATATTGTACCTGTAGTTTGCCATTTATTTTGAAATCATAATGGAGTCTTTAGTGAAGTTGCAAGTAGACATTCAAAGGATTATTGAAAAAGGTAGAATTAATTTTAAAAAATCACCAAAAGATAGATTAACTCAGTCATATATTGATACAAGATTAGAAACACTAGAAGAGCAATGGCAACAATTTATACAAACACATCGAAAAATTATTGAAACTGCAACTTTAACAGATACGAAGAACGCGTATTTTACCAATGAAATGTACGACAAAACAGAAGATATTTACATTGTGTACAAAAGTGAATTAAAAGAACTTAAAACTAAACCTAGCACTAGTAAACGGACAGAAACAGGGAATTATAATGTCAAGCTACCTAAAATTTCTCTTCCCACGTTTTCGGGACAATACACTGAGTGGAATACATTCCGTGATTTGTTTTTGTCACTTATCGACAGTAACGAAGGCATCGATGACGTCCAAAAACTTCATTATTTGAAATCTCATCTTATAGGCGAAGCAGAGCAATTGCTGCGACACACTCCTGTCACAGCTTCAAATTATAAGGAATGTTGGTCTATCTTGACAAAGCGGTACGATAATAAAAAATACTTGTCAAACTGTATTTTAAAAAGATTTGTAAATCAACCACCAGTCAAAGAAACGTCAGCGTCTATTAAAAATCTTTTGGACACCACAGTTGACTGTTTACATGGGTTACGTACGCTCGGGATTGATATAGGTTCTTGGGACGTTATAGTCATTTTTATAATTAGTGCAAAGTTAGATGTGGAATCACGTAAATTGTGGGAAAGAGAAATTAGTTCATCTGATAACTTACCTACTTTTAAGGAATTTAAAGAATTTTTAGAATCAAGATTTCGATCTCTAGAGAATATAGATACTAAGCCTTTTAAACAAAATGTTACGAACAATGGTAATCGTAGTAGCACTGCCAAATCATTCCATGTCGCTTCACAAATGTGCGTCCTATGTTCTGAAGACCACAAGTTGTGTCATTGTAAGCAATTTGCAAAGAAAGATTGTGACGATCGCCGTGAATTTGTCCGAGCCAACAACTTGTGTTTTAATTGTTTAGGTAAAAATCACACAGTTTATCATTGCCGTCAGTCCACAAAATGTCAATTGTGTAAGAAAAGACATCACACACTACTTCATCCCAAGCCGATCGCAAAATCTTCGGAACCAGGTAATGGTTCAGCAGATCAGAATGTCGTGGTTGCTACTGCAACTGCTTCTTCTACTCAAAGCGAGTGTATCACAAACATTTGTTGTTTCACAGATGTTCACAATCAAGGTCTGTTAGCAACGGCCTTGGTAAAGGTCGAGTCAAAGAATGGTACTGCTATGGTTTTACGAGCTCTAATGGATCAGGGTTCGCAGGTCTCTTTTATTACGGAGTCCGCAGTACAGTTACTTGGCCTTAGAAAAACACCTGCCCGCACCGACGTATTCCGACTAGGCGATGATGAGGGCTCGCCGATGCCCTCTAGGTGGATGGTTAAAATAAAGTTACAATCACGCCTAGATCCCACCTTTGTTCTAGATGTCGATGCTTATGTCCTTAGCAAACTAACATCACGTTTACCTGAAAGAAAAATTGTTCAAGTGTTGTCAACGTTCTCATCCTTCGAACTAGCCGACCCAACCTTTGCTACTCCAGGTAAGATAGACTTACTTTTGAGTACTAGTGTGGTTGCCGAAGTTTTGTTGGAGGGTTTGGTTAAAGGTCCGCCGGGCACGCCCGTTGCTCAAAATACCAAACTTGGCTGGATTTTATCGGGTGAAATCCGGAACCCACCGGTGGCTTCGAGGCCAGTATGTTGCCATGCTACAGCTGGCACAGACGTGAATGAGCTATTACGTAGATTTTGGGAGTTAGAGTCGTATCAATCTTCAAGCGCCAAGGTTATGCTAACCGAAGAGGAGCGGCGATGCGAAGATTTTTATACTGCAACGACTCAAAGAGACTCAACTGGTAGGTACATTGTTAAACTGCCATTTAGGTCCACTAATCCAAAGTCTAGGTATGGTAAGACAGAAATCATAGCTCAGAAACGATTTCACATGCTGGAAGGGAGATTTTTGAGGAATCCTGAATATCACATACAGTATAGCGATGTCATCGATGAGTATCTTCAGCTAGGGCATGCTGAAGTTGTTCCCCCAAGTGAAAGGGGAAGAGATGCCGTATATTTGCCGCATCACGCAGTACTCCGACACGATAAAAGCACGTCAAAGGTTAGGGTGGTTTTCGACGCTTCTTGTTCGGGATGCAATGGAGTTTCGTTGAACGACGACTTAATGGTTGGCCCTACCTTACAACCTGATTTACGCCACATCATTATGCGATGGCGCCGCCATCCCATAACGTTAGTCGGCGACATTGTTAAAATGTATCGCCAAATAAAGGTTTCAGATGATGACACTGATTTTCAACGTATTTTGTGGCGTAAAGACCCAGATGCAGACTTACAGCATTTGCGTTTATTGCGTGTAACTTTTGGTACATCCTCAGCTCCATATCTTGCAGTACGTTCATTGCAGCAACTGGCTCTTGACGATGGGAAGAATTTTCCTTTAGCAGCTAGTCGTGTTCTTAATGACTTCTATGTTGATGATTTGCTCACGGGTTGTGAATCGGTCGTTGAGGGTCAAGGTATTTACAATCAAATGAACGAGTTACTTAGTCGAGGAGGTTTCCAGCTCCAGAAATGGTCTAGTAACAATGAAGAGTTTATGCATAGAATTACGAAAGGGACAGTAGACTTGAAGGAAAAATTAGAATTTAAATTAGATAATATTGTGAAAATTTTAGGGTTGTCATGGGATAGAAAATCAGATAAATTCAAATATACTGTCCACCTAAAGGAGCTGCAAACACCCGTTACTAAGCGCAGATTAATATCAGACATCGCTCGGTTATTTGACCCTCTGGGATGGCTTGCACCGGTTATTACAACGGCTAAAGTACTCATACAGCGGGTATGGTTATCAGGTATTGAATGGGATGACGAGCTTCCGGATAGTATATTGAGGGATTGGCTTAATTTTAGAAATGGGTTGCACAACATCAATTCCTTCCATATATCTAGATGGTTTCAGACCAGCCGAACAGACAGACATACGGAGTTGCAAGGCTTTTGTGATGCATCCAATGTTGCTTATGCTGCTGTGGTGTACATGCGATCTGTAGATTATAATGGTACTGTTCACGTCAGTTTGGTGGCCTCCAAAACCAAGGTAGCTCCAGTCAAGGTGGTTTCTATACCACGCTTGGAATTATGCGGCGCAGTGCTGCTCTCAAGGCTTCTTTTAGAAGTCTCGAGCACCTTGAGTATTAGTAAGGATAAAATCCATGCTTGGACTGACTCTTCAGTTGTTCTTGCTTGGTTGAGAGGTCATCCCAGTCGGTGGAACACGTTCGTCGGTAATAGGGTGTCTGAAATTCTTACCGCAATGGAAAGTACTCAGTGGTCACATATTCGATCTAAAGACAATCCAGCAGATTGCGCGTCTCGAGGTATGAATTGTTCAGAATTCGTAGAGTTTACACTATGGAAAGAGGGTCCTAAGTGGTTAAAAAATAAAAATATTAATTATAACAACAGTAACATAGAAGAAACTAATTTAGAAGAAAGAAAATCAAATGTAACATTTAATGTAATAGTTAAGGAAAACCAAGAAAATAGTGTGTTTTCAAAATTTTCATCCCTAAAGCGATTAGTTCGAGTAGTAGCTATTTGTAGAAAATTTTTAAAGTTAAAGCATAGAAACAAAAAACAATCAAACGCCCTCATAACATTTACAGAATTTAATGAATCGCTATTTACATGTATTAAGATGTGTCAGATGGATCATTTTAGGGATGAAATAAAAGATTTGAAGACTACAGGACAGATTAACAAAAAAAGTAAACTCAGCTCACTAAATCCATACCTTGATAAACATGAAATTCTAAGAGTAGGGGGTAGATTACAGCACGCTAACATTCATGAAGAAATGAAACATCCTGTAATTATACCACATAAGTCACATTTCACGACTCTTTTAATAAACGATGCTCACGAACGTACCTTGCACGGTGGCGCACAGCTAGTATTAAATTATTTGCGAAGTCAATATTGGATCATAAACGCTAGAAGCTCAGTTAGAAGTCATATACGTAAGTGTGTTGCTTGCATTAGATATGCTGCCCGAGGTATTGCGCCGTTGATGGGGCAGTTACCAGCTGCCAGGGTCAATGCTAGCCGACCTTTCTACCATAGTGGCGTCGACTACGCGGGTCCTATTAGTGTAAGAGCCACGAAGGGTCGCGGTCATCACTCCACTAAGGGATATATCTGCCTATTTGTGTGCATGGCTACTAGAGCCATTCATTTAGAGGTCGTCAGTGACATGACGTCTCAAGCGTTTTTGGCGGCCTTTAAACGCTTCACATCTCGCCGAGGCCATTGTAGGGAGCTTTGGAGTGATAACGGCACTACCTTCGTAGGGGCTAATAAGGAATTAAAGATTCTCTTCAGCCAAGAAAGGTCTGGTGTAGCACCTGATATTGCTGACTGGTTGGCCACTAATGGAACGGACTGGCACTTTATTCCACCCCACTCTCCGAATTTCGGAGGGCTTTGGGAGGCTGGGGTGAAGTCCACTAAACACCATCTAAGGCGGGTCATAGGTAATAGCACTCTTACGTTCGAAGAGATGACTACTGTACTTACTCAAATCGAGGCTTGCCTAAATTCAAGACCAATTTCCATTTTAAGTACCAATCCTGACGATCCGTGCCCATTAACTCCGGGTCATTTCTTGGTAGGCGAACCGCTGTTGCTCGTACCCGAGTCGAATTTCGAGAACTCAATTATTAGTGCGTTAAAGAGGTGGCATCTAACACAGCGCTTGGTGCAAGATTTTTGGCGTCGGTGGTCTAATGAGTATCTTGCTCAGTTCCACCAAAGACACAAATGGTCCCGCCAGATTTCAGAGCCAACAGTAGGAAGCGTTGTCTTGGTGATGGAAGATGATCTACCTCCGGCAAGATGGCTTCACGGTCTTATTGTTGAGAAACACACTGGCTCGGATAAAGTCACTCGAGTTGTTTCTTTGCGCTGTAGGGGAACTATAATAAAAAGACCGGTTTCCAAACTAATTGTGCTACCAGTTGCAGAATAAATTACTGCAACATTGATTTGTATTGTGTTTAGTCATGTAAGTTGAGGTTTATAGATACATAATATGTAATGTTTTCAATTGTGTTTAAGTTATACAGTCCATTAGCTTTGATAGTGCCCATCAAGTATTTACATATAATTGTTAGTGTAAGTTGAAACCATATTTGTTTTGATCGAAGGTTGTTAAGATATTATTTTGTGTGATGGCCATTCTGGCCATGGTGGGCGGAATGTTCAATGAATAACCATTAGTTTTGTTTAAGCCCGATAGATGGCGCTGTGTTAATTTTCTGAGTCGCGATATTGTGAAACCACGGGCTATCGTATATATGTCACTTAAGTTAATAAAAATTATCCTCGCTTGGCCGTGTGTTTCATTCCTAACCACGGTCCTTATAGGCGATTTTTGGGACTAAGGTCCAGTTGGTTTTCTTAATAGAAAAAGAAACTAAAATTGAACAATTACCTACATACAATACTTTAAAAGAAAATGAACGCCTTTCATTACGACGTACGTGATGTTGGTAAAGATTATATAAATAGTGGAACCACTACTTATATTCTCGTGGTTCTTCAAGCAGACCCCAGCTAGGGTCTCGGGGTGACATCTCCAGGTCTACGGCCTGTCCAACCACTACTCATATCAGCTGCCACCCAAGAATGCGTTGTCCGCTTTTGAGACTCTTGTCTCATCTCCTTTTTGAACTCCTTTAATGCGGTTTGCCGTCAAAACTAGTTTGTATATTTTTAGTAAATGTCATCATTTAATAAATGTTTGCTGATATCAATTGTAAGGTTCCCGTCGCTCCTACGCAACATATTCTCATAAAACTATGTATAAAAACAAAACATTGGTTTGTCTATCAGTTACTGTGTTTATAAAAATGCTTTTATGTACCAAACAGTTCCGCGTTGCAAGGCTATTGTGCCGTTATTGATAAAGTATAAAAATACATCATCTCTCCCGCTTTCCTATGCGCGTGCGCAGACTTCTGCTTATTTGATACCTTGTTGTATGTCTGTATTTTATGTTTATTTAAACTGTGAATGGTAGGCTTACAAGAAAAACAATCGAATATTAGCAATATTTCCCGAAAAATTGTTTATTTTTTCATATGGAGTAATAAAATTGTGTGGTGCGTAAGCGTGGGGAGTGTAGTTCTTGCCACGATATCAAATGGGCATCTATGTCATGTCATGACTTGATTAAAAAAAAGCACCATTGCCGTCTTTAAAATACATTTATATACAGGGTTACTGTGTAAGTCGACCTAAACACTTTAAGGGGTAAGAAAAATCGGGAAATAATAGGCTGTGGCTTGTGCGGATACGCGTTGGCAGTATTCGTAACAAATCATAATATCAGCATTTCCCTCGTTCGTTTAGGTTGTAAGCTACAATAGTATCAGAAGCACAAATAGTTTTTTTTTAAATAAGTTTTTTTTTACAAATGTATTTATTTTTCCTATCATTAACTATCTACTTCGGTCCAGTTTGTTAATTTAACTACAATTTTTGTAATTGAAATTATAAAACAATTTTTCAACTACACAAAACAGTAAAAAAAGCATAAAATAAAGGATATAAGTTCTAAAATAATTTAATTAGGCAAAATTTCGACGATTTTAATAAAAAATCTTAAAGTCCAATGTCTTGAAAATGTTTTATTTTTATTTTTTTATACGTTAAGACAAAGCATTAGGAATATATCCTGTGTCGCGGGGGACTTTACAAACATACATGAAACGAACACAAAGGACATCCAAACTCAGAACAACAATTTGTGAATCACACAAAGTGTCGTCCCGTGTGGGGTTTGAACCCACAACATTCGGCGTAGTAAGAAGCGGCGTGGCGACCGCTTAAACCACTACGCCATCCGTGCAGTTATTTTTGGAATATGGTATTTCATAGTGAAATCTATCAGAAATGATGTCAACTATGTACCATTAAAGTATTTAGGTCGACTTACCCAGTAACCCTGTATATATGATAATAATAATATGATAATATATCTCACACACTCACACACGGCCGTCTGATCCCGAACTAGGCAGAGTCTGTACTATGGTAACCAGACCGCTGATAAACATACTTATATATTTCTAAATACATACATATTATAGATAAATTACACCCAGACACAGAACAAATGACCGTGCTCATCACACAATATTTGTCCTGGGTGGGAATCGAACCCACGACCTCCGGATTAGCAGTCAGGGTCACTAACCACTAGACCAACAGGCCCGTCATACGGACGAATATACATATTTGGGCCACCTATAAATGATATCACAAACTGGGTTTATCATATATTTTAATTTGTTATAGCTATCACCCTATTACGTCACAGTGACGTTATAGGCAGAAATCTTATGATTCTCCAACCCTGGTCACACTTAGTTCACGCCTTAACATATTACGTAATTTTTGAATAGCCTATTTTCAAAGAGCTATCTAGAACTCTCAAACTAAACATAATGTGATGGTAATTACATGCTGGAATGGAAGACCTATGTGTTATTTATACACTTCCCAATGAATAACTGGCCTCTGCCCGACTATAGTGTGCCCTGTGTGCCGATATCGATTTCACTGGCAAATAAAGATTACACACGAAACCAAAACTGTGTTAAAATGAGACCCTATAAGTTTATCAATGGCGGTAATTTTCGAATACAGATCTATGAAAAGGTAAAGACAAAAGAGGTAAGTGCTTATACCGATCTTTTTTTTCTTTTGTAACTATTGATAACTTTATTGGTGTTTTCAATTAAAATAAATTTTAATATTTTTTAAATGTATGGTTGTAGAAAAGGTTATGCCATCCACCTCCTGACTCTATCATCAATAAATTGTTACCAGAGGCAGTAGAGTATTTCAAGATTCAGCGCCTGGACCTGTAGGGTTTGCCGCCTCATAAGTTAAGGGAAAAAGTGCAAAACATTTAACTACAAAACGCATCAAAACAAAAAAATAAATGGAATTTAAAAAAAAATGGATTTGAAAATCAAATTTGACAATTCTTGCACCATTACGAATACGCGGTAAGTATCGTTACCATATAGTAAACATTCTTTTTTATTCAAATGTGAAAGAAATGTAAAAAAAAACGTTCAATTGCTTACTAAAGTCGACCTTGTACAAGACTTAGTATTAATTTTAAAACAGCAGCCGAGATATGAACGCAAATTAATGTTTTCTCACCACCTCACGTAAACTAATGTTCGAGCAATCAAAAGCGTGTTTATTTAAGGCAATTGCGAAACCGTTTACCGTATTTTAAATACATGAAATTATAGAACTCAAAAACTTTGTAAACTCAACTAATTTTGTACGCTACCTACTGTGAATTGGTATTGGTTATGGGCTCCGGTTTCCGGGTTTAGACTTAAGAATGGTCCTTTATGCGTAGAAGAAGTCTGCTAAGACTGATAAATCTGAAAGAGAGTCGTGGTGAGACTTCACTCAGCACCAGTTTTTTACTGTCTGCAGCCGAGTGAGTTTTTCCACCTCCAGTTGTGTGCTTCACGAGTCCGTGAAAACAAAAAAGTAAAAAAAACAACCTAAAAAATCATCCACACAGCCTTCAACGATAGGAAAGATCAGAGAACATATTTTCTTTAATTTTAGTTAAGAACACTCTTAATTAAGTCACCTTTTAAACAAAACCACTAAACCAAATCGATTAGATCAAATCGATTGAATCATTTAGGAGCTACGTTGCAACAGTACGTGAGACGAACAGAATCAAGTAAAACTTATAACACACTTTCTTTTTACATCAGTAGTTAAAAAGAAAGCATCCTTTTTGGGAAATAACCAAAAAAAGTAGAGTGTAAATTATTTTCGTATAATAAAACTAATTAATTATTTTTAATTATGTACTGTAACTGGCGTATTTTTAGAAAAAAACAGCATTTGTTTGTAGGTCTTGTATACTAACATAATTCATATTCTAGTATATCCGTCAATAAAACAGTAAAGTTTAAAGACATTTTTTTAAATAACAGTGCTTGTATTAAAAAAAGTAAAAACAAAAAAAAAATTGCCAACATTCAAATATCGAAATTGAATTGACAAGTTACGATAATTTTTTTTTTTCAATTTGACGGTATCTTCGCAAACAGACATGTTTTATCTGTCAAACCGCATCTGGCGGTGCATCTGTCCTCTGTGGCTCGTGCAAAGGGCTCGGGTGCAATAAAAACAAACGCATCGCTCTTGGCGGGTCAGTACCCGAGGCACAAAGGGCTCTGTGTCAGAGGCTCGAGTGTTTCTGTAGCTGCTCTGAAAGGTTTTATAACTTATATCAATGTTGTGTGTTGATGGCGGGAAATGTAATACCGTCAGTGAAGTTCTCTTGCAGAATTAACATTTTGATATTATTTTATAAAGAAAGGTCACAATTTTTCTTACGACGGAACGAAAAGGTGATAACACACTTCGTAAGTCGAACACTTCGTAAGTAAACCTACATGGTAATCAGTCACAGCGTAAGTTATTTACTATTTGTAATGTGTAATGCTGTATCTTTATTTGCTTTCTTAGTTGCTTAGAAAACTAAATAAAACAAGTTAAATATTGAAAAAATAAAAAACCCGACTGAGCCAAAAAATGTATATATGTATAAAATATTAGGATAATTTGTGTACGGTTCAAAAACTCGAAAAGTTTTTCACCGATTGAGCTCAAATTTTGACACAACATCCAAACCGTTTCAAGGATTGTTGTTGTCTATTTTTTGCGTTAGTATTGTTCCTTGTTTCTCACCAATGCAACCATAATGTGCCTAGCAGGGTATAGATTTTTATAATTTTCATATTCATCCCGTGGGTGTCGAAAGAGCCGACTATGGGAACAAACTGCACAGGACAACAGCACTGCAAAAAGAAGGAAAACTTGAAACAAATTCTATACCAACCGGCCAGCGTGGTATAGTAGGCCAAAACCTCCTTTCTAAGGAGAGGTCTATGTCCAGCAATGGACTATTATAGGCTGTTGACGATGATGATGATATCCAGTGTGACAATTAAGACGATCTAACGACACCTAACGCTGAAATCAAATCAAGCCGTTTAGTCTACAAAGCGTCCTAAAAAAAATATACACACATACACTCGAAAAAGAAAACCCTTCTGGCGAAGTCGGGTTAAAGGAAAATGTGTTTTTATTGAATACTATAAAGCATACAATTGACTTAAGAAAAATAATAACAAAAAAATATAACACCGATTATGTTTGAAAGCCTTATTTTGAACAAACATATTCGGTTTCGGTTTTGACGTAGCCGCGTTTATTATAGAGGGTAAAAAAAGTATAATTTATGAGCTATATAAGATACCTGTTACGTAAGCATATATATTGGGCGCGGGTTGTACGCTATGTCCTACACTGTGGTAATAGACTATCCATCCTACTTCTGATATTACGTGCAGAAAAGATAGACCCTCAATATTATGGAAATACATTTTGATCTCACACTATATATCCTGCCGCGTTTAGTAATAAGAACAGTGCCCGAGCACGAAAAACTTGCGAATAAGTATTCGTAACGTCTTCGACAATTTGTATGAGATTTGTGCAGCGCCCCTATCGTGCGTAAAAGTAACTAATTTTGGTATCTTTCGAAGTTTACGTAACTTTCGAATTTACTTTCGTATCGTAACAGTACCTGGATGACCGCGCTTTGCTCGGTATTTTTTTTTTGGTAAATTTTCTAAAAATCATTTCTAGATCAATTAAACGCCCCCGAAACTCTCTGCATATTAAATTTCATGAAAACCGTTGGAGCCGTTTCCGAGATTCACATTATATATATATATGTAACAATTTTAAAAAAGATCTCAGAAATTCAGTATGTTTAAAATTTATACCACTTTTATGTTTATCATACCGGTGGGATTCCCTCCTATTTAAAAGGTGGATGGAGCTCTACACAGTCAAAAATAGCGTATTTAAATTACATTATGTACCTTACTAACAATAGTTTTTAAGTGAAAGATGTATACTAATAAGTCTGGGCTTTCGAATTAAACTTATTATTATTATTAAAAAAATAACAAGCCAATTTTCAGCCAGTTAGAATCGTGTTTAGAGCTAATTCTTTAAACTAAATTCTAACTTGTTCTCCTAACATTAAAATCTAAAGTTTGATTCTTTGAGTTATGACGTTATTTAAACTCGATGGTGCGATCACCAAACTAAGCAGCGTGCAACTTTCCACTTAATCAACCGTTGACAAACTATAAACACATAAAATCAAGTTAATCTTAATCTAATCATGGAGTCTGCTTGCTTTCCCACACCCGTGCGATAAGCGAAGTGTTCTGTCAAGTGCCCGATTACATTATGGAAGCGAAGTTGTATTATCTAGGATTTAAAGTGGAACAACGCCGAACAGACCCTGGTTTAGCTGATTAATATGTGAGTTGATATAAATAAGTGCGTTCACACTAATAAAAATTATCGTCCTTAAAATCCTCAATATGTTTATGTGTATTTAAATGTACATGCATGATGGTTAGTGACCCTTAATGCTACGCCAGAGGTCGTGAGTTTGATTCCCATCCAGGGTTTATGGTTCCAAATTCAAATATTTTGTTTTTGTTAGATTGGCACAGCTGTTTTCCATTTTGGCGCGGAGTTTGAGTTGCATCTGTTATTTATATTAAATACAGTGCTGTTTTTAGTTATATCATATCTAGTGTGTATTGCGAATTTCATAATGGACAAAAACATCGAACAAAGAGTTTGTCTTAAATTTTGCATCGCCAATGGAATTTCGTGTTCGGAGTCACTGAAAATGTTACAGAAGGCTTACGGTGAATCGACTTTATCAAAAACACGTGCTTATGAGTGGTACAAAGCGTTCAAAAGCGGTCGAGATGTAATGGAAGATTTGACTCGCTCTGGTAGGCCATCAACGTCTGCAACTGAATTTAACATTGCAAAAGTGAAGGAAGTAGTGACTGAAAATCCTCATTCAACTTTGAGAGAGATAGCCGCCGAACTTTCTGTATCTCACGAGTCGATCCGTACCATTTTAACTAATCATTTGGGTATGAAACATTTTACCGCTCGGCTAGTCCCAAAAGACCTGAATTTTCTCCAAAAACTCAATGGCATGAGAGTCGCTGAGGACATGCTAGAACGAGTCAATTCCGACCCAACATTCATGAAACCCATTGTTACTGGTGACGAGACGTGGGTTTACGAGTTTGACATGCAAACTAGTCAACAAGCTTCGGAGTGGCGCCTTCCAACTGAACCGAAACCGAAAAAACCGTTTTCTTTGACTATCGCGGTGTTGTGCACTCGGAATTCTTGCCGGAAGATCAAACGGTAAATAAAGAATATTATTTGAGCGTTATGCGGCATTTAAGAGAGCAAATTCGACGAAAAAGCCCAGATGTGTGGAAAGAAAATTCTTGGATTTTGCACAACGATAATGCGCATTCGCACAAGGCCATCATTGTTAAAGAATTTTTGACCAAACACAACAAATACCATCGAGCAACCACCATTTTCACCAAAGATGGCTCCAGCCAACTACTTTCTTTTTCCTAAACTCAAATTACCACTTCGTGGCACCCGTTTTCAATCGGTAGAAGAACTGAACTCAATTCTGGAAACAGCGTTTAAAAAATATTTTGATGATTGGATTATTCGGTGGCGTAAGTGTATCATTTCTGAAGGAGCGTACTTTGAAGGTGATAAAATAAATTTGGATGAATAACAAACATTTTGTGTATTATTGATCTTTTCGCGGGTACTTTCTTGACAGAGTAGTTTATATGTATTACTGCATTAGCAGCACAATCATAGTCGAAAATTAATAATCCATTTGCATTCGAGACATTACATTGTATGGAAATGTGTTTATCTTGATTTAATAGCAAATGGGTGCGCTCACGGTTTAAATTAGTTCCTGTAATCATGTAGTTTGTTGTTGTGCATCTAAAACTGTGTGAGGCACTGACTCAATGTTTACAACTAAAACTTGTCTCACGACAGTAATTAGATGTGTATGTAAACATAATTAAATCTCTATTTAAAATCATTACAAAATTGTTTTTTTTTAATCCAAAGGTTGCGAACCTCTGAACGTGTGTTTACAAAAGCAGCTCGTACTTTAGCCTAATAACGTTTCTTTTTTTTTAACTGAAACTTTGGAATCTTTGTGATTTGAAACTCGATGAAACGAAAATGCGTCACGATAAAGAAACAAACACATAAATGTATAGGATTAAGTCGGCGAGAGAATGAGATAGAATACATTACACATTATTTTTAATACTGATCTAATGGTTAATGTCGTCCGTGTCGTGACGGATTAAGAATACAGAGTGTCATCACCCCTATTCATCCCACGGGTGTCGTAAGAGCCGACTAAGGGAGAAAACTACGCAGAAGAACAACAGCACTGTAAAGAGAAGAAAATTTGAAACACACCCTTTTTTTTTTTTTTTTTTTTTTTTTAACGTGTGGAAATCCCCGCGGACCGTCACCCCTCCGGGGTTTGCGGCGGACTCGGACTGACTAAAACCACACGGTGTGCCACTCTGCGCCTGTAACAGGAGGGATCCGGGAACAGCTGTTGTTAAGACATCCGGACCCCTCCTAGCGGCAGCCCGCTCCTGGTGCGGGCTCCGTCTCAATATTTTTCCTCTCTTTAGGCGACGTCCGGCACACGAGAACGCCGCCCCCTCGCGGCTGGCCAAACTAATGCGGGTGGAGGGGAAACCCACCCCGTCCACCCGCGGCCACACTCAGGGCGGCATGAGGCTGTGATAGGCGGGCCTCCGCCGCCCGGTTCGCCGGCGGCGGATCGGGTCCGAGTGGAGGTCGTCCTCCCGGGCCCTCTCCGCCGCCTCCTTCCGCAAGATTACTACCTCGCAGAAGGTTGCGACCGCGGTAAAACAACTGTCGCTACCGGCCATGGAGCGTACTACGGCCGGTAGCGAGAGATCCACTCCGATGACTGCAGTGAGGGCCCGGCGCTGCGCCGCCCATGCGGGGCAGACCGCCAGCGTGTGCTGGGCCGAGTCCTCACTGCAGTCGCAGTGGTGGCAGGCGGGACTCAGTTCCCTCCTAGCGACCGAGTGCAGGTACTTTCCGAAGCAACCGTGCCCGGAAAGCACCTGCGTCAGTCGGAAGGAAAGGGTCCCGTGCTGCCGCCCTGCCCACTCGGCGATGACCGGCTGGAGAGCCTCCACGGCGGCGAAGCGAGCGCGTGGAGTCTCCAGCCGGAACGACCAACGAGCCATCGTGGCTCGGCGAGCGGCTTCGCGCCACTCGCGCACATTCTCGGGCGGAGGGCGAAATCCGCTCTCCGCCCGGGAGTCAGCCACTCGCCGATAAACTTCGACGAGCACTTCCGCCTCCAAATCCCACGGGGAGGTTCCGGCCAACGCGCATGCCACCTCCGTCGAAACGGTGCGGTAACCGCGTATGGCTCTGACCGCCATTACCCTCTGAGGGCGCCAGAGGCGTGCCCTATTCTGGGCGGTCAGAGCCGCCGCCCACACCGGTGCACCGTACAGTGCCATTGACCGGACAACCCCCGTGTACAGCCGTCTTGTCGCGACGCTGGGTCCACCCAAATTGGGCAAAAGTCGCCCTAGGGCAGACGCAGCGCCGACCAGCTTTGGAGCAAGCTGTCGGAAGTGCTCGTCGAAGAGCCACCTCCCGTCGAGGATCAGGCCCAGATATTTCATCTGAGCCCGAACCGGTACGAGGACCGAGTTGACCACGATTGAGGCGCCAGGGGGTGGACCACGACGGGGCCCATGAAATAACAGGGCCTCCGTCTTATCTAGGGCCACCCGTAAGCCCAGCGCCTCAATGCGCCCGACCACCAGGGAGACTCCCCCTGTGGCCAGGCGCGCCGCCTCTTGGAAGTTTGCCCCCCGGGCTGTCACCAGGGTATCGTCTGCGTAACAGATTACACCCAGCCCGGGGGGGAAATCGGCGCGAAGGGCCCAGTCGTACCCTATGTTCCACAAGAGGGGTCCAAGAACAGACCCCTGTGGAACACCGCACGACATGGGCCGACACCTCAGATTACCTTCTCGGTCCTCGTACACGACGGTACGCTCCTCTAAATAGTCTGCCACTAGCCGCCTCAGGTACTTTGGCACCCCATGATAGTGGAGTGCTTCCCTGATGCAGCTGAATGGCAGACTATTGAATGCGTTGGCGATGTCTAATGACACCGCCAACAGCACGCCGCCACAGCTCACGGCCCTCAGGCGCAACACGGCGTCGACTGTCGAACGCCCCGCCCGAAAAACACCCTATATCAACCCGTCTGGCCAGCGTGGTATAGTAGGCCAAAACCTCCTCTCTAAGGGGAAGCCTATGTCCAGCAGTGGGCTGTTACAGGCTGTTGATGATGATGATGATGATGAATAAAGCTCTTAAAGAGTGAGTTTATAAAATATAAATTCCCATGAAATTATTGACGTGGGGTAAGTGACAGCTTAGTGAAATGTTTTATTGTTTAAATACAAATAAAAAGTGTTAAGTAGTACCCGTATCAATAACGCATAAGTATTAAGTTTAATCAACACTTCCCTGCCGACCCCCTGTTCTATTTATTCACACATATTATGTACATTGATATTACCGCTTTTTTACTATTTCAATTGACTTAATTATCATTAAAGTTTTATTAGCTGACAGTCGCCTTTAATTTAAATTATACGTGTAGATAGATTAGGTTTTTATGTTTCTTGCATCACTTACGAGTAAAAGGATTGAATTATAACTTAACATAAATTGGTTACCCTACTGCGCTAAAAGGAGGATAACGCTTTGATTTGTATATATGTTACCGGCAATCTGTATAATTCAGGTATTCTATACAATAGCTAGGTAATGTCTAGAATACCTAAGGCGTCTAGGCAATGCCTAGGTATTGTATAGAATACCGTATTATACAGATTGCCGGTAACATATATATTTCTGTGAAAAGCTCTCTAGCCTAAATGATTTGATGATTTTTTTATTTTGAATTGTTAGATAAGATTCCTTGTAGAGGTTAGATTAATCTTCTTTGTAAGAGTGACACTCTTAAAATTACGGGTTGTAAATTCTAAGGAGAGGCCTATGTCCAGCAGTGGACTATTATAGGCTGTTGATGTGATATGTGTGATGTAAAATTTTAAGTATACATTTCAACGCAGTCTGTTTTTTTTTTTCCATAATTAGCTTTTCTTGTAACTATAATTTTATTGAAATAAAATAGTAACTTTTATTACTTTTTCGTAAAGTAGCTTTTCAAGGATCAAAGAATGATTTAGGGCTCTTTATAAAGGTAGTATTTTTTTTATCAGGTTAATGTGTCAGTATGTTTATGTTAAAAAGGCGTTGGTGCTGGCGACCGGGTCAGACAGCCGGTTTGACCCTTCAATATCCCAACGTTTCCCAAAAAGACACCGTTGCTGAACTCACGTGTCGCGTTACCCATAAAACTGTCAAAGTACCGTTATCACAACTTGATTCTGTAGTGATAAGGTAATAAGGTGTAGCCTTATCACGCTCCCTGTAAATATCACGGTTATTGATTATTATGGCTCTGCTTATCTACGGAGTTCTGGTAGTTTGGTACGCGAATTTCAGTAGGTCGAAAGATAGGGCAATTTACGTGTGCAGGAAGCTACGGCAGACTATTTAAGCTTCTAGTGGAATATTTGTCTTTTGTATTTTTTGATGTGAAAACTTCTTCAGGCGCGTTGGGCATTTTTGAACAACAAACAAAAGAATGTATTTTTTGAGATTGGAAAAAACTATTGAACTCGCGACACTGTTACCGTTACCGACACCTCTGTATAAAAGTATCTATATATATTGATACGAGAGTTGAGTTTGGGTTGAAATACATTGATAATATAACTATATATAATACTAGCTGACCCTGCAAACGTTGTTTTGCTGTTTACATTTTTTTTTTTTTTTTTTAATGTCTTAAAATCCGTTCTTAGCTGACCTCTACTCGGTGAAAAGAATATTCCTACCAAATTTCAAGTCTTTACCTCTAATGGTTCCAGAGATATCCTGATGAGTGACTATATACGTGGAAATCTCTTATATATATACAGATAAATATATATTGTGTGTATAAGTACAACATAGATATTATATGTATACTTTTCGAATAAAAAACCTATTATATTAAAAAAAAACAAGTTTTCACTTCTATCGGCACTACCAGAGTGCCAGTTTTTTTTTGTTCTCACATCTCTGGTACAGCACGAGAGAGCCATCATTCGGCACAAATGAACCACCTCGATCGTAGTAACACCACGGCTTTACAGAAAACCTGGGTTAAGCAATGCTTGCTTTTCACCAAGATAGTGAGATTACCGTACCCCAAACCTCCCCTCTCTCTGATTATAGGGGGGAGGACTGAAAGGGTGGCAACGCACTTGAGTTGCAGATGTCCATGGGAGGCGGAAGTCACTTACCATTGATCCGTCTCCTTGTTTGCTCTCCTATGCTATAAAAAAACATACAGGCGTTTAATTCTAAACTAGCCAGAGTCTGTACTATGGTAACCAGATCGCTGATAAACCTACATTTTTAAATTAATTATACCCAGACACAGATTAATGATCGTGCTCATCATACAATAATAATAATAATATTGTATCACATTCGTACAACCCCATCTAGTCCCAAACTAAGCAGAGCTTGTACTATGGGTACTAGACAACTGATATAAATACATATATACTTTTTTTTTGTAAATACATACTTATTATACATAGAAACACCCAGACCAAATCAAACATTAATTATTGTTCACGCACACAAATGTTTGACTTGAGCGGGAATCCAACCCCCCCGACCTTTGGAATAGCAGTCGGTTACACAAACCACTACGCCATTCGGTCGTCATTGCCAGAGGTCTCGGGTATATTTCCACATAGGACAATGATTTGTCCTATGTGGAAACATACCCAAGATCTCTGGCTTCGTAGTGAGGACCATTAACCACTAGAGCAGCAGGTCAGTCAGATTTAACAGACATATTTGATTGTAATTAAAACGCTAATTACTTAAACATCAGGTAAACTTGCGTACTCTAAGCTTACAGGTACATCGGTAGGTGGACATACTGTTTTTTTTTATGCTATAAGGGGGCAAACGAGCAGACGGGTCACCTGATGGTAAGCAACTACCGTCGCCCATGGACACCTGCAACTCAAAAGTCACACGTGCGTTGCCGCCCTTGGATTCCCTCCCGCTCAAGTCAGCGGGAGGGGGGATTTGGATTTGATTTCTAGAGGGAGAGTGTTATAGAGATTGAGAGCTTTGGACGGTGAAAGAATGAAAAATAAAAGGTTTATTCGTGTCCTTTACCCCATACTGAAAGCGATACTTAATTCAAACCTAAATAACTGTTTGATAAATCCCATAGTATTAAATAATCATCCCTTGTCACTCATAAATTAAAAGACTTAATTAGTTTACACGGCTTAACACTGGCCATTTATAGTCTATGGTAACTATGACGTGAAAAGAAAAGCAATAAAAGTAATCCACTGTTTATTGAAGGTGCGCACGCGCATTCAAGTCGCTCGCTTGGGGACACTTTAAATTGGTTACAGGGCATTAATATTAATGTACCAGTATTATGGTAATGGATAATCTGGGGGAGTTCGACGACCGTGGACGTGGTGAGTGACGACAATAGGGTATTGTGGGGAGAAGGCACGTTGATGGCGTGGTTTGGTTCTGGAGATGTTATGGAAACTTTTTTTTTAATTGCAACTGTTGTGCACGTGTGCAAATAATAAAATAATTCAGAATGAACACAAACCAAACTAGAGCATGACGAATATGATTAAAATAATTCAATGAAAAAAAAAGAGATTTGTTTATAAATTCTCAGTTTATATAAAAGTATCAGAAGTAAATTCTACGAGTCACTCAGCTTAAATCCTTCGTTATCCCAATCTAAGAATGTAAATAAAAACGGTATCCGAAAACGTTTTTATTGGATTACCAGAACTGTACTAGATCACTACCGAGCCGGCTATCACTCTAACAAGATTCTATAAATAGGTTTTACATAAAGTTTTTTTTTGTTGGCGTCAGCAAAGAGGTTTGTTTTACAGCTCCGCTGAGTGGGATGTGATAAATAACTTGTCGACAATTATAATCTGTTATAATCCACCGCTAGAAGTTTTTTTGTCGTGTCTATGGTAAAACTGTATCAAGTCATTTTAAGTGGAAGTTTTTTTAGTGAATTCCTTTTCACTTAATTTTGTTTTATAAGTATGTGTTGAGAGTTACTTTTTGTGTGAGTTCATATTTCATGGAATTTATTACATGAATTTTGGAGTGCATTTATTGTCAACAATAATAAGACTCAACAACACTTGAGGAGACCATCCAGATCCTCATTCGTAATCGCTTCTGTTTATTATTTATGAATATTCCTTAATATTAGTAGAAACTATCAATAATAAGTACTATCTTTATTAGCAATGTTTTCCGCAAAATGTGGAAATCGACAGGCCTGAAGAAATCGGTCAGGGTTTCCTGTCGCCCAAGCAGGCCCGAGACGGTGACGAAACGTATTCCTCTCTGAATTGGAGGTAACAGGGAACCGTCCGCAAATGACAGTAGGGTCGCCTAATCTCAATTCATTTTTTTTTACTGTACGGTTTTATAAAATCCTTTATTTTTAGATTTCTTTATCATGTGTTTTTTGAAACTGAAAATATCTGTTGGCTAGCCTAACAGTTACGGTACGGATAGTGGCAAATTTCATGATTTATGGACCTATTTTAAATTAATGCGATGTACGTTGACGACACACAAATTCAATGTTTGATTTTAATACATTAACATAACCTAAGAGGAACCATTACTTTGTATATAAAAACCACATTGGCAACGATTTATGGCGTATTTTAACTTCAGAGAGAAAATCAAAAAAGGTCGAGTATCTATCGATTTGTTCGTAAACAACTTTAGGTGGTTTTTTACATTAAACTAGAATATTTATTTCACGTGAAGAACGTTTATAAATAGAAAGCTAAAATTTAGAATTGGAACATATTTGGAAAGGCTTGACCGGAGTAATACTACGGGTCTCACAGAAAACTGATGTTAATCAAACAATTCCTTCAGCTTTTGCCAGATTTTTCTGGCAAATCCTGCTCAAGAAAACTGATTAAATATATTTTTACGATATATATTTGCACGATACCTATGCCTAAAAACCAGTTTAAATATTTTTTGTCTGTCTGTCTGTTTGTTCCGGGTAATCTTCAAAACGGCTAGACCGATTTCGATAATACTTTACTACCAGGTAGCTGTCTATATAAGAAGTAACTTAGGCTATTTTTTCTCTCAGTAAAACCCTATAAAAATTTTACACGGTCCAGGAATCGAACCCACTAAGTCGCGGGCTTTAACTAGTATTTAATAAACTTACCTGTTAATAGTGATAGCAACCATGGACAAAAGACTGACAGCTTCGTTTCCGTAGAAGATGAAAGCGAACATCTGACACAAACTCGGCCCCAGGCCCCAGTGTTGTTGGATGTATCGGTTCGCAGTGAGAGGCAGGTTGATTGAGCAGAACAGCAGATCTGACACGCAGAGGGAGAGGACGAACATTGTAGTGACGTGACCGCGGAGTTTTGGATGCATGAGGAGTGCTACTGTTGTCACTAGATTTCCTGAAAGAAAAATAGTATTATCAGAATTGGTTTAGTCGTTTATAGGTACTGAACATTTATTTTGTAAGTCTTTTTAGTAATCATAATAATTTTGACCGTATAATAGAGATGCAATTTAATAAATATTTTCTTGATTAAAAATAAGGTAGCGTTGGCGTAGCGATAATGCACCAGAGTGCAGGCTCTAACGCCAGTGCATTATATTTATTTTTTACGTGTACCCCTACGGGTGTATCCCCTAAGTGGATTGGCGCCCTTTGAGTCCTCCCCCTAGAAACAGGGGTAGGATTTAAAGATTGCAATCGGTGAAAAGCAACGAAGGAACTTCTTAACACCGGTTTTCTGTGAGACTGTGGTATAACTCCGGTCAAGTTGCCCCTTTGTGTCGAAGCATAACTCTCCCACGCTTTAGGTCGCTTAAGTAAATTGTTCCTTTAGTTACAATAACGTCAATCTTTTTTTCTTTTTTATTAAAGACGGGTCCCTCACGAATAAACCCTGTGTCGTGGGGGACTTTACAAACATACATTAAACGAACACAAAAACACCCAGATTCAGAACAACAATTTGTGGATTAAACAAAGTGATGTCCCATCTGGGGATCGAACCAACAACACTTAGCGCAGTAGGAAGTGAAGTGACCGCTTAAACCACTACACCATCCGTGCAGTCAATCTCTAATATATATGTATAACTAATAACCTTGTTCAAAACGAAGCAGTTTTTGTAGGTGGCTTTTTTTTAAATTTATTAATTAAGTTATGTACAATAATTGGATACAATTACTAGAGTATGTCCTTGATTGAGTGAAAGTTACCGTGAAAGTTAATTTTTAAATTTGGAATTTCCTAGAAAAAATATCGTATTTGGACTGGACGAAAAAAGCTAATTTGAAGAAGGCTGATGAGTTCGTTTGATTGGTTAAACGGTGTTTATATCAGGTGGTGCTGGTTCGAATTGAAAAATTATTTTAGTATTGAATAGTCCATTTATCGAGGAAGGCTACAGAATGATAACATCACGCCTACGGGCATAGGAGCGGACAATCAAGTTATTTGGACGATACTTATGTCTAAAACCCAGTTTAAATTATTTTGTCTGTCTGTCTGTTCCGGGTAATCTTCTAAACGGCTGGACCGATTCTGATAATATTTTACTACCAGGTAGCTGTCTATATAAGGAGTAACTAGGCTATTTTTCCACTCAGAAAAAACCTTTAAAATTTAAAAAAAAAAGCTTGTTCCAGCTAGATTAGAATTTATTATAAGTACATACTTAAACCATAAGTTACCATTTTAATCTAACAAACGATAATCTCAAGAAGAAAAAAACATATTGCTTTCCACTGAGTGAGTATTCCCCTAACTCTGGGGGAGAGCAGCTCGAAGGACGGCAAACCCGTCGGCATTTTAGCCAGTATGCCAAATATATTTATTTAATCGTTCTTTTTTGTAAACGGTTTGCTAGAAGAATCTGGCAATAAAACTGAAGGATTCCTTGTTTAACAGCGGTTTTCTATAAGGCCATAGTATTATTCAGGTCAAGCCTTTCCATATGTGCAGAAGAATGGTTCTCGCGCTGTAAGTTTATGGCAAAATTTAAGGCATCCTGCTGTATAGAATCCCCACCTTGTGTAAACCTTTAAATTATGTGAATAGTTTTTGTCCTTTACACGTTTCACACACGGTAGTCTGATCTCAAACTAGGCAGAGCCTTTTTTTTTTTTTTTTAACGTGTGGAAATCCCCTCGGACCGTCACCCCGCCGGGGCTCTCGTTCGGCGGGCGGTGTGTCGGACTCGAACCGACTAAAACCACACGGTGTGCCCTCTTTGCGCTTCCAGTTTAGGAGGGGTCCAGGTAGTTATCGCCTTCTGGACCCCTCCCAACGCCGGCCCGCTCCTGTTGCGGGCTCCGTCTCAAAAACTAGGCAGAGCCTGTGCTGACCTCTGATAAAATATACTAATATGTATAGATAAATTACACCCAGACACAGAACAAATGATCGTGCTCATCACACAATATTGATTCTGTGTGGGAATCGAACTTGCGCCCCCCGTCTTAGCAGTCAGGGTCACTCCCACAGGTCCGTCAAGTATATACCTACATATTTATATGCTGTGTGAGTGACCCGTGCGATGTCGGAGCATATTGCTGATATCTTATTAAACAAACTTTTGATATTGAATAACACTCTACATTTCCAATACGATCAAGTGTAGCACTTAACTAAATGAAAACGAACGCCAATTTTAGACCAACAACCCAGACGATCAACAGGAGGGGCTTCGGGCTAAGTGGTAATCGAGAAGGTTAACACAATTCAAAGTTAAACAATCATAGCCCGGGCTTTGGATGGGTGATCATTCTTAACCATTGAGACCCCTCTGTGCCTCGGAGAGTATGTTAAGCCTCTGGCAATCGTTACGGGTAGTTGCAGGCCAAAAAAGTACGACAAAAATCTTTCTACAGAACTTGAATATCGCCCATTTGGGTAGTGGAGGTGATGGCAGTCGCTCTGCGTAAAAAATCGAAGATTAGCGGTATTGTACGATCAGCCTGGAAGATCAGCGATCAGCGGTTTGACGACCGAATGACGTAGTAGTTTGTGTAACGGACTGCTATTCCAAAGGTCGCGGGTTCGATTCCCGCTCAAGTCAAACATTTGTGTGCATGAACATTTAATGTTTGATTTGGTCTGGGTGTTTCTATGTATAATAAGTATGTATTTACAAAAAAAAAGTATAAATGCATTTATATCAGTTGTCTAGTACCCATAGTACAAGCTCTGCTTAGTTTAGGACTAGATGGCGTTGTGTGAATGTGGTACAATATTATATTATTTTTATATTATATATTGTAGTCAACTTCAAGCCGCCCCAAACCTAATTTGGGAAAAGGTTAGGAGGAAGAAACGCAGACCATCAATGACAGGTAGGGTTACATATTATTCAGAACTAAAACTTACTGTATATGATAATAGTCGTAGGAAAATTAAAAAACAAAAATAAACAAACATTTTGGTAGAAAACGCGTGGGGTGTTTATTATATTATAAAATATCTTGAAAAGCACCCCACTTATTTTTACTATAAAATAATTTTTCTTTTTGAACTCATAGATAGTTATATTCTGCTTATACGAGTAGTTCGGCTAGTTACAAAAGCGTGCTTTTAGTTTTTTTTTTAGCCATTAATGATGTCATTTTCTCATTAAGAATAAAAAAGTAACAAGCAAGTTACGGCCTAGTGCAAATTTATTTCACATCCCTACTCGATCGTTATTGTGACCGCGTTCGGGTCTGCGATTGGCCTGCACTGAAATCTTCACCAATCGCAACATTGAGTTGTGAAATAAACTGATACTACGCTCTCTGGTAAAAGACTCATACGAATCTCAAACTAGTTGTGAAATAGACTTATACTAGGCTCTCTGGTAAAACACTCATACAAATCTCAAACTCGTCGCGTAAAACTTTAGCATTTCATGGTGAAAGTTTGTTTAAATTTGTGGTGGGTGAGTCGTTTAGTTTAGATTTCTTATTTTTTCAATTTAAAAATCATGTACTTAATGTGAGGGACTAGCTAGTGTAAGTGGCTTTGCTCGCGTGATTATTTTTTAGTTCGTGTTTCTACGTTTGAAATTGACCAACTTCCATACAACTTCATCCCTTATTTTACCTCCTTCATCAACAGCCTTTAATATAGTCTACTGCTGAACATATGACTCTCCTTACAAAGAAGATTTTTGCCTATTACACCACTTTGGCCAGACGAGATGGTATCTACAGTTTGTTACAAGTTTTCCTTCTCTTTGTAGTGCAGTTCTCCTGCAGAGTTTGCTCCCTTAATCGGCTCTAAAGACACCCACGGGATGAATAGGGGTGATAACGCTCCGTATTCTTAATCCGTTACGACACGGACAACCCCATTAGGGGTGAAATATTCGAAAATCCGTTCTTAGTACATGCTTGATGCTTACAACATAAAAAGAACCAGCTACCAGATTTAAAGTTTGTAGCTTTAGTGGTTTAGGCCCTGCGTTGATTTATCAGTCAGTCAGTAGGTATTCAAGTATAAGCAATATTCAAGTCTGTGATGACGATCATTAGTTATACATCAAATTATTTCACATGATGTATTAGATATTCAAAGATTTGTATGCATCCAATGACTCACACGTAAAAATAATGTAAATTTTTCCTGTCACTAATATAAGTATATGTCACTTGACATCAAAATTATGTCTTTAAAGACGAGCATTGACACGGTACGTTATAGGAATGTTAATCTTATGCTCTGACACAATACGTCAATCAAACGTCATTTGTAGGAATGAACTTTGGACAAAGCATACGTCAATTTTGACGTATACTATTCCATATAGAAGTAGAAGTATTGCATGCGAATTCCTTTGAAATGTTATGTTTATCTTTAAATTTACGGATTTTAACTGCCTTCAGCCTGTAACCACGGCCATTAGGCCAATTCTCGTAATAAAAGTTCGGTCACAATTCAGTTCCGATCAACTCTGAATCTCGCAACTGTCATAAAAGGTATTTGTACATGACACAAAAACACCCAGACTCAGAACGACAATTTGTGGATCACACAAAGTGTTGTGCCATGTGGGGACTCCACAACACTCAGCGTAGTAGGAAACGGCGAGGTGACCGCTTAAACCACTACGTCATCCATGCAGTCAAATTGTGACCGAACTTTTATGACGAGAATTGGCCTTCAGTGCAAATTGATCGAAACGGCCGGCAATTCAAAGGTATGTACTTAATACCTGTCGTGTGCTCGTTAATTATCGTAATACATCATTTATATATTATGGATAGTAAGAATAACTACACACATCTTACACACGGCCGTCTGGTCACAAACTAGTCAGTGCCTGTGCTATGGTTACCAGACCGCCTATAAACATACTTATATATTTCTAAATACATACATATCATAGAAAAATTACACCCAGATATAGAACTATCCTACTCATCACACAACTATTTATCCCGTAGGTGTTATAAGAACCGATTAAGGGAGCAAACTACAACAGCACTGCAAAGAGAAGGAAACCTTGAAACATACTCTACACCAATCCGTCTGGCCAGCGTGGTATAGTAGGCCAAAACCTCCTTTCTAAGGAGGGGCCTATGTCCAGCAGTGGACTTTTATGGGCTGTTTATGACGATGATATCTTATTAAAACGTCCTCTAGTAGGCATTTAAGGATGTCAGTATTTGATAAAAAGAATATAACGTTTACACAAAATGATTACTCATATAAGACAATGTTGTAGCATTCGTCACTTTAGGTTAAAGAAGTATTATAAAGCTGTGGACTGGGATTTGTAAGGAAAAATGATTCTCATTCCTTTTAAGGGGGGAGTATTTTGGGTGTTCTTAATTCTCAGTCTATCTCTGTCCAATGCTAAACGAAGGCCTCCACCAAAGAGCGCCAACCATCCCGGTCTTGGGTAGTCCGTATCCGTCTGTTGCCATGCCAGCCATTTTCCTCAAGTGTGTTTTAAACATGCTTTTATAAGCTTGAAGCTTATAATATACTAGCCGACTCGAGCAACTTCGTCTGCGTCTTTTAAAAAAGAATAAATTTTCTCCGTTTTTGCAACATTCTTCATTGGTGCTCCGCTCCTATTGGTCTTAGCGTGATGATATATAGCCTATAGCCTTCTTCGATTAATGCTAGAGCATTGAAAGATTTTTCAAATCGGACCAGTAGTTCCTGAGATTAGCGCGTTCAAACAAACAAACTCTTCAGCTTTATAATATTAAGTATAGATGAGGTTAGCAGTCTTAAGTGCTAAACCGAAGGTCGTGAGTTCGATTCCTGCCCAGGATACATATTATTTAATGACCACGATCATTTGTTCTGATTCGGAGTGTCATTTATCTATATAATGTACGTTTTTAGAAATATTATAGGTATGTTTATTAAGAAATACGTTTTACTTAAGTGGAATTAAAATTGTCTTCCCCTTGACGTGAGTAATTACTTATGTAGAAAGGAATCAGGCATCGATAGGAACAGGAATTGCTTACATAACACACGAAAACAAACGGACATTATTTTTTACCCGACTGCATCGAACAGGTCAAGTTTTTCGCTCGTATCTTGTTACATATGTTTTTTTTTTAATTTATGGCATGCAGTATCAGTCTAGGGCTGTCATCGGTGCGATTAATGTGCATATAAAGAATACTCTTTATCAGTAAAAGTGACATAAGTACGTTGCGTAGTTTGTCATCCGGAAGGTGTAACTCATATTAACATAATTACATGTTAAAAATAAATGTTGTATTTACAAGTACTTGGATAACGATGTGTCATGAGGAAATATAGGCATACGTGTAAAAACTGTATTTGGAAGTGTTTTAATAGAGTCGTGCTTCAGTAAGTATGGGCGGGCTCGACTGGAGGACCACGGCCTCACAGAAATCGGTGTTAGCTATTATTTTGTCGCTTCGAATGAGTGAGGTTAATGGAGCCATACCCCGTTCCCCATGATTCTGGGGCGGAGACTCAAAGGACTCTTGAGTGGCAGTTGTCAATGAGCAGTGGTAGTGACTTACCATCAGGTGGCCCGTGTGTTCGTTTACCTCCCTATCACATTAAAAAAATAACTTCTAACGACAATAATATAATAACAATATTTCGGACATCTGACACACAACACCATCTAGTTTCGAACTAAGCAGAGCTTGTACTATGAAAGCTAGATTGACTGATAGAATACTTAAGTACTTTTTTTGTAAATACATACATTTTATATATAGAAAACACCCAGACGCCGAAACAAATATTTGCAGATCATATAAACATTTAATCCGAGCCGGGAATCGACACCTGCGACCTTAGCATAGCAGTCGCGTACACTACCACCGCACTACCACCGCAGTCAATTAGTTGATCTAAAGAATAGGTTTCAATCCTAGAAAGGAAATCATTGGTACCCCGACGTACCTCGGGCCATCTACGGCGGGTAGATGACAACCTCCTGTGTGGGAACCCCATGCTCCTTTGGTCCCAAAAGGACACGCGCGCTCTCGTCGCCACCCCGGCCTGCTTCCTAGCAGAAGCAGACCGGGGTGGCAGACGAATCTTATACACCTGTATTCTACTTATTTTACATAACTCATAAGTGTAATAGTAAAAAAGTGCTTTAAAAAATATTATCAGGGGAAAGATGCCACAGGGGTGGCGCGCTTCGCAACGCGCTCGCTTCCAGGGAGCACAGGGAACATGGGGTTCCCACACGGGGGAGTCGTCTACCCGTCTGTAGATGACCCCAGGTATGTCGGGGCACCAGGGACTTCCTTTCTAGGGTATACCTGGTTCCCCGGCTATTAGTACCCGAGACGGCGTGCGGTTTTAGTCGGTTCGAGTCCGAATTGCCACCGACAGGTGGTATCCGAGGGGATTTCCGCACGGAAAAAAAAAAAAAAAAATATGAAAGTTGCCACAGGCAGTTACACCCATACATACATGAAACGGATACAAAGAACACCCAGACTCAGAACAACAATTTGATGATCACATAAAGTTTTGTCACTTGTGGGGATCGAACCCACAACACTCAACTCAGTAGGAAGCTGCGATGTGACCACCACGCCATCCGTACAGTCCAACAACAAATTAGAATGATAATGACATGTATTTCTAAATGGCCATTAGTACACTTTTCGAGTCATAAACTTCAGTTTCACTTTTTAGTTTTTATTACAACTTTCGCGATAAATGTAGGTATAGTTGCCGTGGTTATGGTATTATTTAGGGCGTATTGTATACTTATTAATTATTATTTGTGGAACGCATCACCGTTAGTTTCTTTGTAGGGAAAGTGGAGTAGAGATAATCAAACAATTCAAGATAGGTACATATGTTAAAAATTAGAACAAAATGCAATAGTCTATGAACGAAAAACTAATAGTTACAAGCTAAGTATGGCAAAAAAATTTACTGTGTGAAAATACTCGTATATATGTAGGTACTTATAATGTACAAACTGGTAATTTTAATTTTTATAATTTAAAAAAAAGCACATAGTCACTCTAATTAAGTCGATCAAGGCTTTTAGACCACAGGTCGTGATAAAGAAATATTCTGTTACTATTGTTCTGTTCTCATCTCTATGCAGGAGCACCCCAGTACCAGCTTTTCTCTCTCGTCGATAGCCAGAAGATCTCCGATACGTAGAGATGTAGCTTCACTCTGCATTCTCCATCGTATATGAGAGTGCTTTACAGAATTCCCCCATCTATACTAATATTATAAAGCTGAAGAGTTTGTTTGAACGCGCTAATCTCAGGAACTACTGGTCCGATTTGAAAAATTCTTTCAGTGTTAGATCGCCCATTTATCGAGGAAGGCTATAGGCTATATATCATCACGCTAAGACCAATAGGAGCGGAGCACCAATGAAGAATGTTTCAGAAACGGAGAAAATTTATTACTATTGAGAGACGCAGACGAAGTTGCGCGGGTCAGCTAGTCACTTATATAATTGGCACTCCACCACTGTGCGCTTTTCGAGAAACTTTTTTGTCTCGCACAAGCAATCTGTGGAACATGTGATCGTCTGCGGTGTTTCTGGACCGACACGACCTTCAAGAAAACAGTGTACTCCTTTAAATTCTATTATAAAATCGGACATATTGACTTCGAAAAGACTTGTTTACCTTTTGGAGCCTAAAGGCGGCTACTACAAGTTAATTGCTATTTTTGGTATTAATAAAATGTACATCACATCTTTTCAAAAAGCTATCTTTGTTTTTATAAAAATACATTACATTTTCATATATATATAACTAGCTGACCCTGCAAACGTTGTTTTGCTATTTATATGATTAATTTTTTTTTTGTTTTTTGAATTTCTTAAAATCCGTTCTTAGCTGACCTCTACTCGGTGAAAAGAATATTCCTACCAAATTTCAAGTCTTTAGCTCTAATGGTTCCAGAGATATCGTGATGAGTGACTATATACGTGGAAATCTCTTATATATATAGAATAGATAATATATATTGACTTGCCAATGTCATTATGCTTATTTCTTTAAATTTCGGCCTCATTCATCAATATCAATACATCTTGTGACGTCACACGTTGTTATGTGCTGAAATTATTAATAGGTTTAAATATGCTTGAATAAATACTGTTTCCGAACGACATACATAAAGACGGGCCTGTTGGTCTAGTGGTTAGTGACCCTGACTGCTAAACCGGAGGTCGTGGGTTCGATTCCCACCCAGGACAAATATTCTGTGATGAGCACGGTCATTTGTTCTGTGTCTGGGTGTAATTTATCTATAATATGTATGCATTTAGAAATATATAAGTATGTTTATCAGCAGTCTGGTCACCATAGCACAGGCTCTGCCTAGTTTGGGATCAGACAGCCGTGTGTGAGTGTGTGGGATATATTATTATTTTATTTTTTAAAGGTTTGAAAAGTATAAATATTTATTTATGAGATTTGTGCGGACCCCCTGTGGGTAAAAGCCTCCTCCAAGGCATACCATTTTTCTTTGTTGTGAGCTACTGTAAACCAATGACGACCCGCCACCTCCACGACTTCGTCCACCCATCTCGCGCTAGGTCTGCCTCTATTTCTAGTGCCTCTTGGCCCAGACCATTTCGTCACTCTCTTTGTCCATCTGCCGTCTGTGTACCTGGACTGGTGTTATATGTATAAGGAACATATAATAAGATATGAGGTTACCTTGAAATAATTGTAAAGTACATGTAAAACCTGGACAAGACACGAAACGTGACATGTTTAGAATAATTTATCTATAGAAATAGTTTTCAATGCTGTCTGTCATAAAACAATGTTGGTAAAAGAATATATTACGTGTTGTTTTACATACTATTCAACTATTTATATACTAAACGTTCGCTTAATGCATAGTAAATTACATAAGTTTTAGTTTTTTTATTAAACTGGTCCGTTTGACTTGAATCTCTACAGTATAGATTTGTGTACGACGTAAAGGGAACAAACTACGCTGGACGACAGGACAGCAAAGAGAAGGAAACCTTGACACAAACCTTATACCAACCCGTCTGGCCAGCGTGGTATAGTAGGCCAAAACCTCCTTTCTAAGGAGAGGTATATGTCCAGCAGTGGAGTAGTTAAGGCTGATGATGATGAGACTTGGGAACCATGATAGATCTACATACACGGTCAATATCTGTACATAACGCACTCCTGTCTTTGAAGTTGCATGTGTCCATGGGTAGCTGTATTTACATTACCTTATGATTTATTTATTTTCCAAATATGGCAATCTTTTGATATCACCTGATGAGCCACTGCCATTCCATCGCCACTGTAAAGACACTGAGTTAGTGTAGACTACCGACATTTATACCGATGCCAATGGCCACTCGATGGCATCTCAATAGCGTGTCAGTGGCTTAGCGTGATCATAAAATAGCAGAATTGAGGCCCAGGTGACGTGTCTGTTAGATTGTCTCATACATCATTAAAAACAAAATTTTATTTACATCTTATAATAATTGTATAATGTGTAAACCGTGTGGTGACGGATTAAGACTACTGAGTGTCACCACCCTTATTCATCCCGTGGGTGGACTAGGGGAAAAAAACTGCGTAGAACACCAGCACTGTATAGAGATGGAAAACTTGACACAAATCCTATACCAACCCGTCTGACCAGCGTGGTATAGTAGGCCAAAACCTCCTTTCTAAGGAGAGGCCTACGTCCAGCAGTGGACTATTAAAGGCTGTTGATGTGATGATGTTGTGATGTGTAAACCCAAATAGGTAATACATTTTATTGACGACCCTAGAACCGGAATAAATATGCCCCGTTTTTGCAACATTATTCATTGATGCTCGGCTATTATTGGTCGTAGCATCATTTTATAGACTTAGACATAGACAGAAAGAAGAAGTTCTTGAAATTAGCGCGTTAAACCAAACCAAAAAAAATCTTCAGGCTTATAATCTATACTAATATTATAAAGCTGAAGAGTTTGTTTGTTTGTTTGAACGCGCTAATCTCAGGAACTACTGGTCCGATTTAAAAAAATCTTTCAGTGTTAGATAGCCCATTTATCGAGGAAGGCAATAGGATCCAATAGGAGCGGAGCACCAATGAAGAATGTTTCAAAAACGGAGAAAATTTATTACTATTGAGAGACGCAGACGAAGTTGCGCGGGTCAGCTAGTATTAATATATATTTAAACTAGCCTTTTTTTTGTAAAACCTGCAATCATGCATCAAATTGATTCCTCAAACAGTTTTCGTACACAGTTATGTACACATATATTTTAAACCCATGGCCATAGCTCACGTCACAAAACAAATATTACGATAATAATCGTGAAACGTACAATTCCGCTAAACTATTGGATTAAAATTATCCTCTACAACTTGCTAACTACAAATATACGATGCGAAAAGGTTTACCAGCTCTTAAACTTAAAACATGGTAAATCTTTGGAAATAAAACTTAGTTATTCAAATAATTAAATTGAAAAAGTATTTGGTAAGTTAAAATTCGATTGCTAGGCCTAATGCCGGCATATATATTTCTAAATAAACACAAAACCTAAATACTTAAATAAATATTTTATGATAAATTACACCCAGACAAGACAGACAGACGTCTGTCTAGACGTACGGATAGCGTAGTGGTTTAAGCGGTCGCCTCGCTGCTTCAAACAGTGCTAATTGTTGTGGGTTCGATTCTCACTTGAACAACACTAGGGACATGTGAAAGCTACATTATCAGCGAGTAACATAGGCTACGACATGCACGCGGGCAGAGCCCCGGCCAAAAGCAAGCACTATTTTAATAAAAAAGTAGGTTTTAAGCCGTTTAAAATGATTTTCATAAAGAAACTACATCAATCGGTCGTAAAACAACAAGAAAAATATTATAAATTAATTCATAAAAACATTTCTTGAATGTTAATGGCTATTCTTATTGTTCTTATGCACCCTTACATAAAACAAATGTCAAAATTATCAATAAACGCACAACACACATGTTTATTTTCCCGGCAAAATGGTCCCCAGGCGGCCAGGGTCGTCGTTCAACCGCCTGTCAATGCAATGACAGCTTGATTGATCTGGCAACCCTCTGCCATTTTTGTTATATATTCTGTGCCTCTGCGTGCAGTAAATCTTCGTAATTAATCAGTATACGCATTGGCAGGTTTATTTATATTGTACGATAGCAATAATTGTGCCACATAATACTGATATCGAAAGTATATTAGACAATAAATATTAATGACGTCATCTTTTAAAAATAAATAAGTATTTACTGTAAGCTTTGGCGCGTTTTTTCGCTTGCCATAATGTTGACTTTGTCTATCGTCTTTTCAGAAATCAAAAGAAGCCTATATGCTATTCTAGACTGAACCAAATTTTATCCAGATCACTTCAGTCGTTTTTAGCGTGATTATCTATACTAATATTATAAAGCTGAAGAGTTTGTTTGTTTGTTTGTTTGAACGCGCTAATCTCAGGAACTACTGGTCCGATTTGAAAAATTATTTTAGTGTTAGATAGCCCATTTATCGAGGAAGGCTATAGGCTATATATCATCACGCTAAGACCAATAGGAGCGGAGCACCAATGAAGAATGTTTCAAAAAACGGAGAAAAATTATTACTATTGAGAGACGCAGACGAAGTTGCGCGGGTCAGCTAGTGTAACATACGTCCAATGGACGGACGGGACGGGTTCTTAGTTAGTGATCCTAACTGCTAAACAATTTTCAGTAGTCTGGTAACCATAGTACAGACTCTGCCTATAGTCCGTCAAATCTAAGAGGTACCGTTTGACGTTTCATACTTTTCAAGATGAAACAACTTTGTATATGCGTAACTCACACAATTTCAATAACCTTTTCCGTAAAACCATGGAGTTATGTAGCTATTTTTATTTTGTCGCAAGATATACAATTCTTAATGATTAAATTTGATTCTTTGAAACAAACCAAAACAACCAATTTACTCACAATAGATGTATTTTTCACACTTCATTTCAGTCTTTTCAAATTCACTTAAATACGAATAATTGTTAAAATGTACGAAAAATCGAATTTATTAATAACTAGCTGAGACCCGCGGTGTTACCCGCGTTTGATGTTATAACCGCGGGCAACGCCGCGGGCGAAGCTAGTCTAAAAAAAGTAGCCTAAGTTACTCCTTATGTCATCAGCTATCTGCCATTGAAAGTCCCGTCAAAATCGGTCTAGCCGTTCCAGAGATTAACCGGAACAAACAGACAGACAGACTGACAGACAAAAATTTAAAAAAATGTTATTTTGGCATATGTACCGTGTAAACATACATATGCATTTAGTAAAAAGCGGTTATTTTAATATTACAAACAGACACTCCAATTTTATTTATTTGTATGTAGTATGTATAGATATAGACTAGTAATTTTCAGTCCAGGCGTCTTAAAGTGTTTAATAATACTTGAAATTCATCTGACATCCAAATCTCAATGAAAACGCATGATTGAAATTAAAAGTATCTATGTTAATGTAATTTTAAATAAATCTTTGTAGGCAATTATCGCTCGTGTCGAAGTCTAGTATATACTAAGATTTACTCGTAAAACCTATGATGTGCCATTACACGGGTTTTTATAGTAACATACATAAATCTGTAAAACTGTAATCGATTAGTATATACGAGTACTAAGAAATGATATCGAACTCTCTTAAGAATCAGATATTTTAGTAATCGATTTCTTTAATCCCATCGCTATACTTCAATCTGTCAGAACTGTCAAACGGTACCTCTTAGATTAAATGGATTATAGTTTGTGAAACATTCGTATTTCTTAATTATTATTTTTAGCATTTGTTGACAGGCTTCATTCGGTTAGTTACAGGTCATAATATATATTTATGCCACTTTTCAACAGCCTTTACTAGTCCACTGCTGGACATAGGCCTCTTCTTAGAAATAAGGTTTTAATTTATGCCACTTTTATCTAACTAAATTATATGCCAAAGTAAGTTTATTTTTTACGTATTAACGCTGTAACTGATTAGCCGATTATCACGTGTTTATAAACACGTTGTCAGGAGTACAGATAAGGATATAGGATAGGGTACCGTTCATGGAGATAAAAAATACTGTTTGTATGAGAAACAATATCGGGGTAGATTCTTAGAATAAATCATTTTTTTTTATGGTATAGGGTTAGCAAACGGGTACCTGAATACTAATCCTGGTGGTAAGTGACTTCCACCGCTAACGGTCGATGTTAGGAAGTTGTATTGCGCGATATAGGATTAGCAGTTACTGAATAGTTCGGCGTGTCTTCGTTAGATGGCAATGTTGTATGTTTTTGTTTTATTACATGTGGAAGTCGCTACAAGCGCGATATGTTTTAGTACGTGCACATTTCTCTTGTGATCTTTATGAAGTTAATTAAATGTTTGCAGTTTTGACTTTAACGCCGCGGCCATAAGCAGTTTCCTTAGTATTATTTATGAATTGTTATATTAATTAAGAGTTCTAAACATGTTTGATCTGAAATGTTTATTGTTATTGGCGCTGGCGCTCGAATGTCGTATTATAGTCTTGTTTTATTTTCCTGTCGTTAACTCCACTCTTCGCACACTTAGCTGTGTGATGTTGTGATAGAGACCGTCACCATCATCAAAAGCTTATTACAGTCCACTGCTGGACATAGGCCTCTCCTTAGGAAGGAGGTTTTGTTGAAGAAATATTTGAAGTTATTGTTTTTAATCGGCAGCAGCCTAGTGATTAAGGCATTGGCCTTGCGATCAAGAGCTCGTGGGTTCGAATTCTGACCAGTACACAACCGACGTGAACCCACTCCTAACACAAGCAATTTAGCTTAGCTGGGGGGTTAACGGGAATACTAGTAATTTCGGTTGATAGCAAGGCTTTAAAAAAATAATTAGGATGGACTGTACTGCATCATAACCTGTCTGGCTAGCGTGGTAGGCTAAAACATCCTTTCTAAAGACAGGCCTATGTCCAGCAGTGAACATATTTAGACTGTTGATAATGGTGATATATTATCTACTGTATATTAATATAACTATTATATTATACAGAAACATGTATAGTTATTATGGGGATTGTTAATGAACCTTAAGGAGTTTCCGGCAGTGCTTTCCACAAGCGTTTCACTTGTATTGAGAACGATTAGTAGCTTTAAACTACAGCCATTACCCAACACCGTTGTCTTAGAATTGTACCGGATTTAAAAAGTTTTAAAAAGATTTAAAAAGTTGTTTAAAATGTCCGTGTAGTGACGGATTAAGAATACGGAATGTCACTACCCCAATTCATCCCGTGGGTGTCGTAAGAGCCGACTAAGGGCGCAATACAACCATGCAGGACACCAGCACTGCAAAAAGAAGGAAAACTTGACACAAACCCTATACCAATCCGCCTGGCCAGCGTGGTATAGTAGGCCCAAAACCTTCTTTCTAAGGAGAGGCCTATGTCCAGCAGTGGACTATTAAAGGCTGTTGATGTGTTTCTATCTGGCAATCCTAGCTGTATGTCTTGTTTAACAGGGTGTTTATGAACGTTATACATGTGTTTACGACACACACAACAAATACTTAAGATCACCGGATAATCAATCTTATTTTTCTTATTTTCAAAGGATTTATATTTGTATTTGAAAAGGAAAATGCCACTTATTCTCAAATACTTTTATTAGACAGGTATCTACGAACGTAGTAAGCACTCCCCCATTTTTTTTTTTCCATGCGGAAATCCCCTCGGATACCACCTATGTGGTGGCATGTCGGACTCGAACCGACTTAAACCGCACGCCGTCTCGGGTACTAATAGCCGGGGAACCAGGTATACCCTAGAAAGGAAGTCCCTGGTGCACCGACATACCTCGGGCCATCTACAACAACAGGTAGACGACCCCCCCCGTGTGGGAACCCCATGTTCCCTAGCACTCCCCTCCCCCGCGCCGCCCGCACTCACAGGCAGGCCAGCCGTGTCATTCGTTGTTAGTTTATTTTGTTACAAAACTAGTAGGTTTTCAGAATTCAGGACAATAAGGTCTAATTACTGGACACGGGACAAGACGCAAAATTCCGGGACAATCCCGGATTTCCTGGCCATCTGGCAAGCCTACATACAACAATTCTCTTCTTAGAGTATTGATCCAATAACGTGTTAGCCCTTATCGTTGGAAAAATAATATATTATGCGAGATTATTACGCAGTGATAAAAGGTGTAGGTACAATTTATATCTATTAATAACAACGGGTGACAAGTAGGCTCTTGACTTCCATCCGCTAGAGTTTAGACGTCTGGAAAACTATTACGTTCTATTACAACATATGGGAGATCTCGACCGGAGTAAAACCACTGCCGCTGCCTAGCAATTCTGGTGTCATGCTAGAAAGGCGAAAAGATATTATTGTAGAAGAATCAGTTAATAAAACTTAACTTGCTAATACAGAATACACTAAACGCGCTGCTAAATTATATTTATAGAGTAAACAAAGAAATAAACTGACTGCACGGATGGCGTAGTGGTTTAAGCGGTCACCTCGCTGCTTCCTACTGCGCTGAGTGTGTTCGATCCCCACATGTGACAACACTTTGTGTGATCCACAAATTGTTGTTCTGAGTCTGGTTGTCCTTTGTGTCCGTTTCATGTATGTTTCTAAAGTTCCCCGCTACACAGGATTTATTCCTAGTGCGGGAGTTGTCTTGTTTTTTAAAACATATATCATAAAAATTGGAATGAATGTAACATACTTGAAACGGCTTGGCTAAAGCCACTGATCTATGATGTGACTGAAACTTTCTTACAAGACATTACCCACACCCACAAAAACACACATACACACACACACACACAACTCGTAGACATATATAAGTATAATTTATATGTAGTTATGGAAGAGTGGAATGTTCTAACACAGGCATTGTTTGCCTAAAAGGAGGTTCCAATCACAAACTAATACCAGATGTTACTTTATTAAAAATAAAGATATTTGTATTTGCCTTAGAGAAAACCCGTGAAGAGCAATACTATAGTTGTTTTTCACCGAGTGAGTGAGGTTACCGGGTTTGGGGAGGGGGAGGGGGAGGTAGGGGTCTCAAAGAGTGCCTTTGCCCTTGTAACTCTTGAGTTGCGGATGTCCATGGCCGCAGAAGTCCCAAAATCCAAATTTAGACAACTACATCTAAAAGACGCTAGTCTAAAAAATCTATAAAAACTTTTTAAGTTGATTTAAACAGTACACACTACAAGTTTATTACGTTGGGTCTATTTTCAAAATAAAACATCTATGAAGGCCTGCCACGAAACACAACAATAACCATAGAGTATATTTATTGCTTTCTAATAATAGCATTGTCCATGGTGTACATAGGGGGTGGATTATGTGCGGATGTCCCCTAGTGAGGCTAATTGCTTTCGCTAATAGATCACGTGATAAAATGCCTGACGATAATGTCCGTGATGTTCTTCATAGACATCAAGATACATATAGTGCGTTTTATGCAATACAAATAAGAATTAGGATATTTTGATTCCTTGATATTTTATACACATATATGTCCGTGTGGTGACGGATTAAGAATACGGAATGTCACCACCCCTATTCATATCGTGGGTGTCGTAAGAGCCGAGTAAGGGAGCAAACTGCGCAGGACAAAAGCACTGCAGAGAGAAGGAAAATTTGAAACAAACCCTATACCAACCCGTCTGGCCAGCGTGGGATAGTAGACCAAAACCTCTTTCCTAAGGAGAGGCCTATGTCCAGCAGTGGAATATTAAAGGCTGTTGATGTGATGCGATACATAAAATTATATGTAAAATTTACATTAATACAAGGGTTTTAAAGAAGAAGCGGGAGAAGCCGAGGATCGAACCAAGTGGCGTACAATTGTAGACGCCCATTTCCAGCAGTGACTGTGATGGGCTGATGATGATGAGGTGGGTTTTTACGTAAATTGAAAAACTTACAACTATATATGTGAGCAGTCGGGTTGCCATAATACAGGCTCCGCCTACTCTGAGATGAGGCGACATTATACAGTTACGAGTGTTATAAATCTCCAAAAGAGATAGCATGTTGTTGTTTATTTTTATACACACATACACATGCACACACACACATACACATGCACACACACACACACACGCACACCCGCGCACGCACACACAGTATGTTATGTTATGTCACCACCCCTATTTATCAAAAGTGCTTGGTGTACGGCAGTATTTTTCTACCCTCCGAGCCTTTTACCTAAACTGGGTTGGTCGGCTTAAAGTCTGCTACGATACGGCTGAACTTCGATTTTCCACGAGAAGCGACTGTCATCAGAACTCCACAACCCAAGTACGTACTAGAAGGTAGTAGATACTAGGCAATATCGAAGTTCTGTAGATCGGCTTATCGTGCTCTCCGAGGCACGGAGGGTTCTCAGGGTGTGAAGAATAGTCACTCATCCAAAGACTGACCTGGCTAAGATTGCTTGACTTTGCAATGTGTTAACCGACTCGGCTACCACTTTGCCACGAGCCTGAACTAAAGTTATGGTCGGCAAACAGTGGGCGTTTAATACAATTCTGTCTACCCCTTCAGAATTATAGACTTGAGTGTACGCACGCAATTAAAAGTTTCTTATTACACATTTTCTCATTCAATTAAAATTAAGTATCTCACGTTCCTAAAATAACAACATAATTACATACACACATCGTTTTAATTTTTGTTTGTGCTGGCAACACACAAGTTTGTGCTGGCAACCCCAAAAAGAAACAGACCAATTCTCAAAGAATTTCCGGTCCGATTCATCCGAATTATTTGACAAACGTCTTTACGCTATGGAAAGCTTAAAGTTGTAATTAATTCCAGCTAACATTCAATGGTGCGTATGGCTGCGTGCTTAGTCACGTCCGTCGTCAAAGCCCCATTCATAAGGGCAACTGCCCTTAACAGATTTTATTACTGTTTTATGTCATGTAAGTTGAATATAAGTATTGGAGTTATGGCATTAATACTCCTTGTACTATTCAGAATGTCTATAATGTCTATGGTGAAAATTTCAAACATGGAATGTTATCAGTTTTAAATATTTGCGTTGAAATATCCCGATAACTTTGCACAATTGGCAGTTTTTTTTTCATTCCGAACTAGTCTTTTAAGCAATAAAATTTGTTTTTATTACTATATTATGAACTATGTTTTATTGCTATTATGACTACATGAACCATTCATGTTACATATGAGAAGAAGATTCGACCACGTTTTTTGAGCATAGCTGAGGGCAAAAGTTAATTACCTATGAGATTTATAAAGCTATCAACTTAAAGTAAATATTATGCACGGTATGTGGTAATTAACAAATCCTAACGAAGGAGAACTTGACACAAACCCTATATCAACCCGTCTGGCCAGCGTGGTATGGTAGGCCAAAACCTCCTTATCTTTCCAGAGGCCTATGTCCACGCAGTGGACTATTATAGGCTGTTGGTGTGATGATGTGGTAGTAACCGAATTTAAAGTTAACTAAAAATACTCGTAAATCCTCTTATTTCAGAAATGAAATAGTAAGTGTGAAACTCGTTAATAATCTTGAATACATCTTTCAGTAAGCGTTTTTTGAAGTTGATTCTAATTATAGACAATCTTCGTATGAATATTTCTGTATCCGTTATAGATCAACATCTTGTTCTAAATTTAAAAAATAATAATTCAAATATCGAACGCAACTAGGGATGTGCACAGTACGTTTGTTTACGCAGCCGGTGTCCGAGAGCGGGTATCGAGTCGTGTAACAAACCGTTTGATGTCCGATTACGACCAGCACTTAACATTTTATGTTGCGTTCGTGTTAAGTGACCGATTATTGAACGCTTTCTAGAGATAGCGAGTACATCCAGCAGTAAACAAATGCGTTCTCAAAAATAGTGCAATCTAAAATTTACCGTATTCCTTTAGCATTAAGATTTTGTTTCAAACTTGTATACTTCGTGATTATATCGTTTCCTTTTGTAACATATTTTACTTACAGAAATTACATACTACATTGTATTCAAGCAAACCCATATGTAACATTAATCTTATATACAAAGAAATATAGCCTTATATTATTGTGTGTATTATTTTAAATAAACTTCTACTTTTAAAATGCTAATGTCCATTATACGTTGATTTACATACATAATACAGTCAAACTATTCCGCAAACAGCTCGGTGAAATATTTTACTGACATATACTTTGAAATGTAGCTTATTAGGACATGACACGATGACAAGTTGTTTGTATAACGAGTCGTCTCAAACCCCTCGCAAATAAACAGTATATCAACGCTTTCCTCGAATAGTTGTATCAAATGCAAAACTCGTTCACTCATAAATCGATACTGTAAACATCATATCATTTTGTATACAAACATCACTAGGAATAGAGACTTACCTACGACTCCGACGACACTAAAAATGATAGCACACGCTGCAGCTAGTATTGTAGCCTCTTGTGGATAATATGTGCCATTCTCTGTTAGTTCCATTTTCGAAATGTTCTCAAAAGAATCGAACGATTCCATTTTTGAGCACTACACTAGCACTTCACTGAATTAAAATTAAATATCGAACTTTTTTCCTGTCATCGTTTTCACCAACAAATCATTCTTTAATTGTCCTTCCCGCCATTTTGATGATACTTTGTAGTCACAGCACTATTTTTAATCTGTAACAAAATAGGCATCATATTACACAAAATGGAGTTGCGCACGTGATGTTACTCAAAATACAAAATAAGATCCTTTTACACAATATTAAACACACCTTGTTTAATAAGTCTATTGTTTTGAATTCTAAATTCTAAAAGTGTACCTTTACTTTGACAGGTAAATTACTTTCTAAAGTGCGTTAGTTATATACCAAGCATTGTACAATTTGTTGGATACACTAATAATAAAATTGTATATTTTTTTACTTAAAAACATATTTTGAATGAAACAGGAATAAAATGTATGTGAACCAGCAACCAGTGTGAACGTGATAGCGTGATAATAGCCATATTAAGGACACTTAACGTGGTTATATGTATAATTAAAAAATATCTGTGATAAAAATACCCGAAGCGAATCCACAGTCATAAGCACCATTGTTTTTAAGTTAAATGTCTATTAACTACTACCTAAAATAAATCTGCATACACCAATTAGAACCGGACGATATAGTAAATAAAAGAAAGCTATAAAAACATAACAAATTACAGTTTAATTGTTTAAGAATAATTTAAAAGAAAATATTCAGTACATACTTGATGTCAATACTGTGCCTAAATTTCCTTTTTAAAAATAATTGAGCTAGTCTTACAATAGTCGCATCTGACGTATGACATCGCACGCAATCTGACAGCCAACTTTGAAACCGCAAGCACGCGTGTATAAAACTGCGCACGGTTCGCCGTGTGCCTGTTACACATTTCCGTCCCTCTCCACGAAATCACTCTTACAGATTGCAGGAAACGAAAAGAAAAATTTTACAAATAAAAAAAGTTAATCGGTTGTATAGAATAGATTTTAATACATTGTAATCTATATCATCATATCCATACAAATAAATTAAATTGCAGTGTCTGTTTGTAACGTCAAAATAATAGGTTTTTTCATACTGACACGGTTATCTGCACAATACCCATGCCTAAAAATCAGATTAAATGTTTTTGGCTGTCGGTCTGTTTGTTCCAGGTAATCATCTAAACGGCTTCCGCGATTTTGATAATACTTTTACTACCAGGTGACTGTCTATATAAGGAGTAACTTAGTCTATTTATCCTCTAAGAAAAACCCTTTAAAACTTTACCCAGTCCGAACGAAGTCGCGGGTACCAGCTAGTAAAAAAATTAATACAATAACAATAAACTGTCGGGATCTAAGAAATAAGTTGGTGTATTTATACTAAAAACTATAAAACTTTACATAATATTCCAGAGTCATAATCTAGGCACTGTTTTATAAACTGTGTAAACGATAATATTAAATACGAAGTTATATTTAAATCGTCCAAATATGTTTTAATGTTGAAAGAGTTCAAAAAAGTAACCAAAGGGATTGTTTTGTTTATTTGTACTGGTATGATTTAATACTGTAATAATAAAGGAAGCATGTGAGTAAACCTTAACGCTACACGCTTACGACACGATTTTGTTAAGTTTGGGATAGACAGCGGACGAGGCGGGAGGGCGACGCGACGTGAGCGTGTTAAATGTACTAACGCGCCGAAGGCGATGGGTTTGTGTGACAGCTGCTGCATATAATAAGTTAGTATCAATAGCGGTTAATTTTTTTATCTTGAACGGATCTTTTACATTATTATATTTCATTAGGTGTATGAAATTGCAGATGTATTGTGGTAAAACTGAATGTTTAAATAGAAATTATGTTAATGACTTACTGATATTATTAGCAGTTATAAGACACTACTTGACTTGTCTTAAAACGAGTTAAACCCGAAATCTCACTGACATGTTTATTCAAATAATTATTTAAAAAAATCAAGCGATGCTAGGTCAAAATATACATACCTATAGTTATATTATTATTATTGTTTTAGTTAACTTAATATGAACTGTCTGTTTTATGTTGGCACTGACTACGAAAAAACTTGCAGATCTAAACACTAATCAATCCGTATTCGTATTATGTGGAAACACCTTTTCAACAATCCGACGCATATCTTGTTAGTACCTTACACCATCTCACATCGTCCGCCGTCTGCCCCAACTTTTACTCTCCCTCCAAGTTCTTATTGTGCCCTCATTATGAAACCAAACCTAAATATATATTTATTACTTTGCTAATAATTCACTGTGGGAGGCCGAATATGCCACATTGAATCATATATAAAAACTTTATGACTCAAAACATAAACAATGATACAATGATCCGTTCTAAAATAGTTCATTGTGTTTCATTCAGTAACTAAAATACCTATTTTCTTTCATTCTCACTGACCAATGAGAAACTCTTAAAAGTTACTGGTGTTAAGCAATTCTTTCGTTGCCTTTCACTGAGTTAGTGAGATTACCGGAGCCCAAATCCCCCCTCCCGCTTACTCGATCGGGAGGGACTCCAGGGGCAGCAACGCACTTGTAACTTTTGAGTTGCAGATGTCCATGGGCGGCGGTAGTTGCTTACCATCAGGTGACCCGTCTGCTCATTTGCCCCCTTATATCAAGAAAAAAAAGTTGTGATAGTGCATAAAAACTGGCCAAGTACGTGTCGGGCCACGCGCAGTAGTTTATTTGTGTGTTTGTTTATTGTATAGTAAACAAGTTACAAATATATCTACGGTCCATTGCTAATTTTTGACAAATGACATGAACTTAAATAGTGATTCTTTTTCATGAAAATGGGATTATCATAAAAAAATATCACAATGAACGAACCGTTGTAAGTGGGCGAGAATACTGAATACTGAAGAATATGGATTTACATAACGGAACTGACTGACATGATTCAGAGAGACACCTCGTATCCCGAGCGCCTCTTTGTATACCGAGCGCCTCTGGTATAGGAAATTAGCTCTTTTCTCAAAGCTAAAGTATTTGAGATTCTCGGAGTTCTAGAACAATCTTTTAGCAAAAAAATAATAAACATTAAAAAAACGGTTTAGTGCGAGTCGAACTCGTGCGCCGAGGGTTCCGTACCTACCTATTATACCGCCATAATAAAATTGGTACTCGTATCATTTAAGACGCAAGGAATTATTTCTTTATTTGTGCTGTAAGACGTTTCTTTTTGCCAAATTTCGTGATTCTAGGTCAACGGGAACTACCATTTAGGTTTTCGACCCAAAACGTATAGGGTACTTCCGGTTGACCTAGAACTTACAGTTTTGTTTAAAATCCGTCTTACAGCACAAGTATACGGAAAATGCCAAAAAATAAAAAAAGTTGAAAATTAAGGTAAATTTTGGTACTTACAAGTATTCGCGAAAATCTAAATTTGCCCATATCTTTTTATCGTGTTGACTCAGAACCTTAGTTTTTCTAAACCTAATAGGGACTATAGACCTCAGTATCTGGTATAAATTTCAACTTGCTAGGTCCACCCGTTCCTGAGAAAATCTGTGGTGACACACGGACAGACGGACGAGAGAGAGAGATCTTATATGGGTTCCTTCTTTACATTTTGAGGTACGGAACCCTAAAAAACTAACACAGAATTCATTGACTGCCCGGATGGCGGAGTGTTATGGGTTCGATCCCCACCTGGGACAACACTGTGTGATCCACAAAGTGTTGTTCTGAGTCTGTGTGTTCTTAGTGTCCGTTTCATGAATGTTTGTGTAGTACCCCCGACACAGGATATAAATATTCCTAGTGCGGAAGTTGTCACCAAATAGAAAGGTTTAAAATCGGTTTATATATGACGGAGTTTTCCATTGACTACCTCCCCTTCTTTAAAACTCTTTAAAAAAACATTATTCCTCAAAATCAGAAGCTTATTTGTGAATCTTATTTACTTTACTTTCATATTTATCTCAAAAGGCACTGAAAAAAACCTTCCAAATAACTAACGAACGATTGCCTTTATACAAAACCAATTAATCATCAATTTTACAGGGTAACAACCCAATCATACTCGTATTCTCAGAAACGAATTAACGGGTAACTAAATATCGTATTATAAGCGTATCTCAGGGTACTATCGTGTTCCATATTGAGAACATTTTCTTAATAAGGACGAGAAGGCACCGCTCATTATCCAATGAATTAACAGCTGTTTGTATTCAAATCGACGCATGGGAGGGACAACTGACCAACGTTCTGTACAGTAAACAAAAGAGTCCTTGGAATGACAGACTGTATGTTCGACTTATGATTGCATGCCTGTGCCTTAATGTTAAAAATGCATGTTTTGAAATCGAAATTTGAAAATTTGACATTTCACAGTACAGTGGAACGAGGGCTTCTGACTTTACGGGTACCACTTAATAAAATCGCCTTCATTAGTACACAGCCCAAAACGTCAATGCTTCTTTTATCTGTATCTTAATATTTTACGCCTGCGTATTTTTTATCGACTGGTTTCTTAACCCACTGTTTACAGGCGATTTAAAGATGTAAGATGTGCTTTTTCCTTTATTTGTTAACAACAATAATACAGGATACTGGATATTTACCGGATACCTCTTTCATCTCTAATTAGAATACTAATTATGTACCACTTACAGAGAGTAGCAATTTTAAATTTTAAATTTATTTTGACAGAAAACCGATTTACACCTCTATTTATGTACTCTAATGTACTTGCTACACGAAAACTATAATTTTATCCACCATTTTTTTGCAAATATAATTCTGCTTAAATAAATATCGCCTAAAAATCGATCTAAGTGGCGTGCAATGGGAGAGGCCTAAGTCCAGCAGTGGACTGCGATAGGCTGATGATGATGATGATATATCGCCTAGTACTTGAGTTGTGGAGGTCTGGTGGCAGTAAAAAAATCGAAGTTCAGCCATACTGTAGTAGACAAAAAGCCCAACCTATTGTGGGAAAAAGGCTCGGAGTAAGAAGGCACTACTTTGTTTCGAGTGATCACTTTTTTTAAAATTAAACTGACCACACAGGATTTTGCTTCTATAAGTTTGGCAACATTTACGAAGAAAATCTTTGGTTCCGTTCATTCTTGACGGTCATGTTACGTAGATTATTAAAACAATATTTATTCTTCGCATATTGTAAATATTTAGTCTTGTTTTCTCTCTACAAATTTTCTATTTTCTTTTAATGAAATATAGCATGTTATCTCGTTTCAAGTCAGAAACGTAGACAGTTCGGAATGTTATTGTAAAAAATGCACTTTTGTATTCTATAATTATTTTATTCAACTATTTAAACATTTGAATTAAGAACACTTGTAAAAGACAACCAAATCGTGTGTTGAAGCAGATCCGCCTGGCCAATGATCGAATTCTTATTTTAGTCTGCAAAATATTGTTTGCACAAATTTCGTGCTCTGCCGCTGGCGCCGCCGTCTAGTTGTAACTAGTATGTGGGAAGCTATTAGATTTCATAACGTGAATAAGTACGCAAATTTAGCTGTTACTACAACACAAACTGGCCACTAAAAACGCAATAACCTTAAAACATTATTGTCTGTGTGGTCATTTTTTTTAACATTCTCCACTCGAATGTTTGTTTATCAATTGTTATGTTCGAATTTTAAATTTTCGCGGGCAATTTATTTACATTTACAGTTGAGTGATACGATTTTTACTTAGACGCCACCATAAATTTTAAGATGTATGCAGTAACCTGTCAGTTACCAATTTAAGTATTTATTTTATGGATCGCATTACCTTTTATGTCCGGTTCGAAGCCAGCCTTGGAACACCATAGCAATAAATGTATTTTCTTTCTTTCTTTTCACATGAACTGGACTGAAGGTCTGCTTTCTTTATGCCAGTGGCGCCATTAGAAAAGAGTAGACTGCTAAAGCGAGAAGCCGAAAATCGATCTAAGTGGCGTGCGATGGGAGAGGCCTATGTCCAGCATTGGACTGCGATAGGCTGATGATGATGATGATGAGACTGCTAATCCAGTTCTAGATTAAAATTTGAATACTGAACACCCATTATAAAGTTAATAATATAATTCCATATTCCAACGGAGTTAATCAGGAATCAAACTCTTCAGCTAGTTTAATTATACAGACAACTGGTGTTTTTTGTAAGAAATCATATTGACCCCGAATAAAAATTGTGAAGTGAAATATATACAATAATTACTTATTTATAAATTAAATAAAAAAAATACTACTAATACTAATAATATTCTACTAGTCAAGCCCTTTCATTTGATACCCATATTGAGGAAGTTGTGAAAAAATATGTAATCCGCCATTTTGTGGCAGCGGCCATCTTGACTGATTTTCATCAAACATAGCTAAGAACACTCAACTAATTCACCTTTCAAACCAAAAAAAAAGCATCAGTTCATCCGTTAGGAAGCTACGATTCCACAGACAGACACGTCAAACTTATTTATTACTAGCTGAGACCCGCGGTGTTACCCGCGTTCGTTGTTATAACCGCGGGCAACGCCGCGGGGCGAAGCTAGTCTGAACAAAGTAGCCTAAGTTACTCCTTATGTCATCAGCTATCTGCTAGTGAAAGTCCTGTCGAAATCGGTCCAGCCGTTTCAGAGACAGAACAAGAACAAGAAACAGACAGACAGACAGACAGACAAAAATTGTAAAAAATGTTATTTTGGCATATGTACCGTGTAAACATACATAATGCATTTAGTAAAAAGCGGTTATTTTAATATTACAAACAGACACTCCAATTTTATTTATTTGTATAGAATATATTATATATTACACCCCGTCGTTTTTGGGTCGGGGGTTAAAAACTTTCCTTAAAACTAGACTAAAACTTACTTTACTTATTTAAAACATACATTGCTTTTACAGATTTACTCCAATTATGTAGTTTAGTGCCTTGAATTAGTCAACAGTTTTGAACTAAAATAGTTTTAAAACAAATTTTGAACTAATTGTCACTAAAATGTACCGAGTACCTACAACTTTTTTTTTTATTATGTACATGAGGCGATACAGTACAGAACTGAACGGCATGGACTAACTGGATTAAAGTGTTCTTCTGTGTCTGTTCTGGAATAAAGTGAACCTGTCATAATTCTTGAGCAACAAATGACTATATATCGCCTGGAGGTCGAATTCCCACCGTTTAGGATGAAACGAGTTATTCCAGAATCCAGTTTTACTAGACGTGTCGTGTAGACTTTTGGAACGTCCGTCTGGTGACGGATTAAGAATTCGGAATGTCACCACCCATATTCATCCCGTGGGTTTAGTAAGAAGCGACTAAGGGAACAAACTACGCAGGACAACAGCACTGCAAAGAGAAGGAAAATTTGACACAAATCCTATACCAACCCGTCTGGTCAGCGTGGTATAGTAGGCCAAAACCTCCTTTCTAAGGAGAGGCCTATGTCCAGCAGTGGACTATTATAGGCTGGTGATGATGATGTGATGTAATGACAGATCAAAATATTGTGGCTCCTATTATAGGTTTATGCATATTTCGTTTTTATAAGATTTTTAACCTTTATAGCACATATTATTTAGCTTACTGCACTTCTTTCCATAAAAAAACATTACGTTTTTTCTAAAATTATATCCTACAGTTTAAAAATGTTTAAAATATTTTTTTGACACTTATTAACACATTTTAGTTCGGTTAATTTGATGCGTGTCTATCTACGATTCCATGTTTGAATATATCGCTGGAATGTGATAATGTTCTGTCTCACACATAATTAAGTACGCTGTATGCAATAAATATAGTTATCTGTGTTACGGAACGCATTTTTCTTTAGATCATTTATTTCGCTTGTTACTATGATTAACGTTGCATGTTTTTTTTACTGGCAAGGCGAAGTTGCATGTAACCTACTTGGATGTAGAGTAACTACGAGGTATGTGTTATGTTCTATTTGTATGGCGGATAAAAAGGCGGTAACAGTAGCTAATGTTAGGCTCTATTAACTATACATAAAAATACAGTTTTTTTGCTCGTGAATAGGGAACATACTATGTGACCTGTTAAGGGAGGTCCTCAAAATACCAAGCTTGGTTACAGGGGTGTAGGAGAGGACTTAGCTTTTTGTCACGTATTTAATATCCCCTTGGGAAATTTTGATCTGTCTTTAATTTAAAAAAAAATTGCAAATATTTTTTTATTTAGCAATATACTATTGTCTGAGACGTTTTTTAACAAATGCTGTCTAGACAATATGCTGAGATGGGTCGCTCTCCAATTATTACTAGTGTATTGATGTAGCATTTTCTGTGTAAGACGAAATAAATATTATTATCATTCTGTTTATTTCATTAAATATGCATAAAAATTACATTTTTCAATATACTTTCGTACAAAAAAAAACATAATACATTTAAAAATATAAAAAATTGTGTCCCATCCGTATCGGGTACAGGGACCAAGATACCGATGGTTAGAACTCCATAGACAGAAATCTCCTTACAATGAAAATTTTGATCTGTTTTTAATTCTGACTTTGCTAAAAAATTCAAAAGCTTTGATTTAAAACCATATTTATAAATTTCTACTTGGTCACTAATAAATTCCCTTATGTCATAGTCAGATTATACAATTATTCACTGCATTTCGTGAAATATTCGGTCACATCATGCCGCCGATGGACGACATGATATGTCAAAATACGATTTCATTGATCAGATGAGAAAGTTCATCATCATCATCAACAGCCTATACTAGTCCACTGCTGGACATAGGCCTCTCCTTAGAAAGGAGGTTTTGGCCTACTATACCACGCTGGCCAGACGGGTTGGTATTTGGTTTGTTTCAAGTTTTCCTTCTCTTTGCAGTGCTGTTGTCCTGCTTAGTTTGCTACCTTAGTCGGGTCTTACGACACCCACGGGATGAATTGGGGTGGTGACAATTTGTATTCTTAATCCGTCACCATACGGACGTCGACGGATGAGAAAGTGAGAAGTAGATATATTCTACGGCAAATAAAGATAAAAAGTAAGTCAAATGGTATAAAAGATACATTGCTTATATCCATATATTGGAGAGTGTAAGCAATAGCTCGAATAGAGTCGTATTACTTTAACTCGAATCGACTAGTCCCTGCTACTTCGATTTCGTCGACATAATCGATTTAACTTGGTCGATTTAACCAAGTTAAATCGATTATGTCCTACTTATAAAGTACATCTATACTTTCTAAGTAGAGATCTTCTTCTATCTTTGACGTTTCTCTTCAGTTGACCGACATTTACAATTACGGACTAGTTCATCAACGCAGAGACTAAACCGCTGGGGCTACCAACTAGAATTTTTAGAAATTTCACCCTTAAGGGGGCAAAAAAGGGGTTGTATAGAAGTTCTTAACTTTTAAAGTTATTCATTTAAACAATTAACACGCGAGCGAAGACCCAGGAAATAGCGAGTTTGTCATAAACTTACTACCAAGTATTCAGTAATTTATATACACAGCAATCTTTACAATCAATAAATATATAACCGGTTAATGACAGATGTCAATCTAATTTAATCGAGTGGTTTTTGCACCCGTCACTAATTTACTAAGAGCTTGAATCGATACGCGCCCATCACTAGACGCGATCGCCACGCACCAAAATTGGGCAGGTGACGTCACTATTTTGATAAGAGGTCGATTGTTTGATGTGTTAATTAATTAATCTTTGGTGACAGGACAGTGGCGTTTTGTTACCTATTTCTATCATTAAAGTGATAAAATGTAACGGGTCATGTGTACCATTATTTTGGGGAAGATTGTTAATATAAATATGAGGGTGTCGTACTAGGGGTGCGTGGTACGGAACCTCCATGTGGTGCACCCTGGGCAACGGAGACGGTCCCTAGGTGGGGGAGGCGCTGCCGCCTGCGGCCAATTCTGGCCGAGGTGGGAACGGCCCGTCAAGGGCTGTTCGGAGGCCTGCTTTGCCAACTAAGAGAGCAAACTACGCAGCACAACAGCACTGAAAAGAGAAGGAAAGACACAAACCCTATACTTAACGGTCTGGCATACTTGGTATAGTAGGCCAAAACATTATTACTAAGCAGAGGCCTATGCCCAGCAGTGGATTACTAAACTGGCTGTTGATGACGTTGATGTGGCACTTTTTTCGAACTTTCTCAAGAGACTGATTAAGGTGTTGTTATTTCAGCTCCTGAGTTGCAGATGTTCATGGGCGGAGGTGGTCACTTTCCATCAGGTGACCTCTAACATAAAATAATAACGGAATCTTCGAACGTGATTTTGATTTTTATTAAGGACCGATGACTACAATCATATGGTAAACTTGGTCGAGGATCCTCCAGGATTTCCATTCCTAAAATTACTTTTAGTACCTTTTGCTACGTAGCAAGGGGCGTATGCTGAAGCATATGTCACTTAATTACTTGTTACTTTTTTAGTCTTTATGAGAAAATACTTATCATTAATGACTGAAAAAGTAAAATAAGTTATAGTTTAAAAAACCAAAAAAAGAAAATTGCCGTACGAGACGAACTAAAAAGTAGAATGTTTTGTCTATAACTACAAAAAGAAACAAAAAAACATCGTAAAAAGCATGTTTTTTTTTAAACACTAATTTATTTTTGTTCTATTATTTACTTGCTGTCTTCCGTTATACTCAAAATAAAGTTACACTCAAGAGGCATGCATTAAAAAGCCACACATTACAAAGGAGGTAACATTTCCGAAAAAAATTGCCAGTGGTATCTCCAATTACGTAATGTTTGTTGGCAACACTCTAAATCAATGGGAGTGCTGTGCAAACGATCGTCCCCTCCATTTTGTTTGCTCTAACTAACAAGTTGAAGGGCCATCAAATTGGTGCAAAATATGGGGAGCCTTGGCTTCTGGATGCTTTTATTTGCCGTGGTTTATATTTAGTGAAGTCGAAAGTAATCATGGCCGTGTTTATATCTTCCTACTATAGGTATATGAGAAAGTTTTGTTCAAACACGTCAGAAAGGCTGTTCGGATCTGGTTGAATTTTGGCACAGAAATAGATTTAAGTCTAAATTAATTAAAATGTTAACAAATCGACATAATTTCTTAGGAAAACTATTTCGGGTTTGGGGGCCATCCATAGATTACGTCACACATTAAAGGGGGGGGGGGGGGGTATTGCCGGAATGTGACATTATGTGAGAAGGGGCAGGGGGGGTCAAAAGCTTTGTGATGTCATATGTTAAAATTTGAAATATTAAAATGCGAAATTTAAATATGAATAAAAAACTTTAGTAGTCGTAGGAAGTGATGACCAAGGCTAAGTTTGCTCCATTATTACTACAGCTATCAGTAAATATCCGATCATCATCCCATTTGAAACAAGTTCCATATGATAGTTATTGCATCACTCGTAGTGTCGACTAAAATAAAAATTACTGTTTTCTTTTCATTATTTTTAAATACATGCATACAATTGAAAAATGTGTGACGTCACAAGTGTCAAAGTCTTAAAATTCGTGTGACCTAATTATACCCTTATACCTGATCTGATAAAAACTATGTTTATTAAGTTTCTAACAATTTGTGTGATACAAATATAAGGCAGACATCTTTTCATTGCCACCATCATGGTTACCAATCCTCCATGGGAATGTAATCCATCTATATCTGTAATTTAGTTTCACCTAGATCTATAAAGTCGTTTTGGTGTAATTCAGAAACAATCGTTTATAATATTAGTAAGGTTTTTACATATGCTTACAATTTTAACTAAATACCTTTTATATTTCTTGGGGCCGCCATAACACCATACAGGAGCATGGAGCATGTGGTGTTTCGACTAAAAACTACTTCAACGGCCATGCTTAGACCCTACTTTGTGGAGGACCCGTACCATGTAATTTCTAGGTCCCCCTGAATCGACAAACTAAAAAAAAAAACAGCCGTCGTAAAGAATGATGCGTAATCCACTGTTCTAGTTTATTACCCTAAGAAAATACGATGAATCAACATAATAACCCAATGTTAGCGCTATATAAACAGTATTATCTCAAAGTCAACAATATTGTAATACTTTAAAGCCAATGACTAATATTAATTTCACTTTTATGAACAACAGGATAGATAAATTACTGTATTATAACTTCCGATATGTAGTCACTTATGGAGTACGATTCTTTCCACTATTTCAAGAGCTGGTTTACAATAAATAAATCTCATTTCAAGACACCGACCCCCTTTCTAGAATATTGTTCTTATGTTGAAAAACAGTCCCAGAGAGGGATTCTCCAACTCTAACGGAGCTTGGAACTCCCTGTGTCAAAATATTGTTCAACGACGTTATCATTAGGTAGGGGTTTTTACCTCCCGAAACGGCACTCCCTGGATGAAATGCAATGAAAAAAAAACAGTGGCACTATGGGAGCGAAAATTTAAAAAATTTGATTATAACAGGTTTTTGTTTGTTTTTTTTTCCATTCGAAAAGTGCCGACATGAATATATATCTATGTTGTACGTATACACAATTATATGTTCATATTATATATAGTTATATTGACAATGTATTTAAACCCAAACACAACTTTCGTGTAGACAGGGCCAATATATGTAAATACTCACATACAGAGGTGTCGGTAACGGTAACAGTGTCGCGAATTCAATAGTTTTTTTTTCAATTCAAAAACTACATGTTTTGTTTGTTGTTCAAAAATTCACAACGCGCCTAAAGAAGTTTTCACTTCCAAAATTGCTTAACACCGGGTATCTGTAAAGCCGTGGTATTACTCCGATCAAGCTGGCCCATATTTGATGAAGCATAACTCTCCCACGTGCAAAGCTCTCTTCATTAAACGCTTGAAAAAGAACGATCCAATAACAGGAAAAACTTCTGGATAACTTCTAATTCAATAGATAGCATTCCAATCTAATCGCTGAATCAGCGTATGAATAACATTTACGAGTATTTTATTAATATATTGCGTACCTAATATTGCAAGAACGCGTATTTTAATTGTTGACTTGACTGTTCATTTTCTTGGATTTGTTTTGATAACTCCGTGTGGAATTTCACACTACAAATATCTAGCATGTGTGTCACTTTCTTTGAACTATCTGCCTTTCTTAGACTGAAGGCGTGTTATAACTCAACAGGAATATAACACAACGTGTTGTGTGCAAGGATGTAGAGAGAGAAAACACACAGTTAAAAAACAAACTGTGGAGGTACGGGTGTCATGTCCCTCCAACACAAAGGGAAGATCCTCCGACCAGGCGAGGTGATCATGCCTGGCGGGCCGCGGCCCAACGGTTCATGTTGGGAAGTTGTATATATGCTAATCGGCGAGGGAATTCTTTATATCGCGATACAGGATTAGCAATTCTTATTTTAGTAGTTACTCCGTAGTTCGGTGTGTCTTCATTAGATGGCGTTGTAGTATGTTTCTGTTTTTTGTATGTGGGAGTCGCCACAAAACCATTTAATTTTTTTCTATGTTGTAGTATTATCCGTGTGGTGACGGAGTAAGACTATGGAGTATCACCACCCCTATACATTCCGTGGGTGTGGTAAGAGCCGACTATAGACAACAATACGGTATTCCACTTTCGAGTTATATCAAAACTGCAACGTTATCACGGTTCGACAAGTATTTATACTGAGCTCCATACTCCAACAGCACACTCAAGCTCCATACATACATGAACACGCTATGCCTAAACGAAGAATCAAAATCTACACTACACAGTAGTTAATTTCACTACCAGGTAGCTGTCTATATAAGGATTAACTTAGGCTATATTTCCTCTCAAAAAAACCCTTTAAAATTTTTGCCCGGTCCGGGCATCGAACCAGCGCTTTTCAAATTCCACACGAACGAAGTCGCGGATACCAGCTAGTTTATAATAAAATATCTTGCATCAAAATCCAGACAACGATGCCCACACTCTCTGACTCACATCCAAACTTAATGACTCAAAATCTCGCTGTAGCTGACTCATATTTAAGTTACTGACTTAGTTTTTTTGTTTAAAAAGAAAAAACCTAACTTATTTAGGGCTACTTCAACTTGGGGGAATCTTTACAGGATAATATAGACTCAATAAAAATATGTATGTATACAACAGAAGTTCTCAAATTTCTTGGTGTCAGAAACCACTTGCCATGTTTAAGTTTAAATGGATTTTTAACTAAATTATAACTAGTAAATCGTAAAGCGACACAAACACAATAGACGACAGAAAGATCTTAATCATTTTATATATTTTAAAACATTATTACCATAAGTAAAAATAGATTGTTACAAGTAAATCGATATATATTTTCTTGATACGTAGGCGGTAATTGCCAGAAACACAATAGGGAAATTTACATAAAACAATGGCAACATTGCTATTATTGTTCCGGAAAACATTTTATAAAAAGAATAGTTTAATTTGATACCATTTAGTTTCCAAGAAGGTTTATTTGTGAAGAATGGTTGTGAGGCTGTGACGTAAGAAGGCAGACAGCTGGACGCTTCTGCTGACCAAGTGGTATATTTCGAGCTCAATCGATACAAGTGGTATTTTGATAAAGAGTTAAACACGTGTGCGATATCAAGTTGGTTTGATGTTGTGGAGGGACGTTCGTTTGAAGATGGTTTTGTTTGTGGGTGAAATACTGCTTTATGGTCATACAGTGCGCTGGTGCCCACTTTAAATACCTAACAAATGTTCATTTCGGATTAAGATGGGGCAATATAACTACTAACGTAATCATTTAACTGTTTATCAACTGCTGTTTGATTTATTTCGTCTTAACACAAACCCCGTAAAATTCATTTATAACTGGTACTTCTGCAATGTGTTTTTGACTAGAAGACCGTTAAAAATAAATATACACATGTTTTTATTCGAGGCTAGTATAGACTCCAGTTCTCAATAAGGAACTTTACATTATTTTATTTTATTACATGTTATTACGATACTCTGTAACCTACTGCTACTTATGAGAGAAATAAATTTATTGGAACGAAGTTCCTTATCGCGCGTTGTGAAAGGGGGCTAGACGGAAAAAAATCTCACGAAAAGTTGTAACGACACTTTTTATGTCAGTCATTCAGCGCCATCTATTAGATAGGAAATCATTAATGTATAAATTGTTTGAATTAGAAACCAACTGGAAAATATGTAGGTAATAGCCGCTTTCATAGATGGCGTTGTAATTAAAATCGTGTCGAATCAGTTTTACTCGATCGTCACAACTTCGTTCCTATCGGGTGTCCCACGACACCACACGGCTTTTTTTTTATTATTATATAGGTGGACACTGAGACCAATGCGGATAGAAATTTTAATTAATTGCTATAACCGTGGCAACCTGGAAGTAAGGCAGCACTAATGATTGTATATCACTGCCATTCTATTTCTTTTTAAGGTGTATGTTTCTGATTGTTGTCCAAATAAAAAAAAAACTGTACGGAGCGAGAATAGAAACCGCGATCCCCAGCTTGGCAGTAAATAATTGGGTTTTGGCGTTGGGTGCCTGTTGTCACACTCCACGCTTTTTTTTCAAATTTATGGTTTTCTATAAAAAGCGTGTTTTTTAGTTTTTTTTTTAACTATTTTTTTTTATATTATTTATTTTTATTTTCAATTAGTATATTGTCATCGGTCCTCGACATATCAACAAAGTTTGAACGAATTCTGACCGTTTAAAGTCAGTCAAAATCACGCCAAAAAGAGTCGGTTACAAACAAACATACAGGTGAAGCTAATAAAAAGCGTGTAAAAAGATTCAAAGGGACTCAAGTCGTCAAGATACTACTAACTCTACTACGAGAATACCGACTCACTAATAGCTCTGTCAAGGGTTAAAAACACTTTGAATATCTTTGGCCCTATCGCCCCGCTCTGATAGCACATCTTATACGCAAGAATAGGATGACCGACATTTGAAATTGAACGTACTGTACCAATAAATACCACAAAGAACAAAACCGGAAATATTTTCGGCCAGTATGGATGAATTATTTTTAGTCTATGCTCGACGCAATGAGTGTAAGTGGTTTGTATTGTTTTAACATTGTCGATGGTTAATGAAATGCGGATGCTGGTTAATAAATTTATAATTATTAGAAATAAATCAATGATTTTATGTATGGAAGTTGACGAATACAAAAGACGGATGGAGTTTTTAAAAAAGAATATGGGCAGAAATGAATTTCGGGAAAAGACAAGAAGGTGATTTTGGTTAGTAAATAAATCAGAAATAAAATACGTGTGTGCCAAGAAATATTTAAACCTTTAAAAGCATATTTGTAGAGCCAGGTAAAGCAAATTGTAATGTTTCCAAACAGACGCAGACGGTCCGAATACTGTTGCCAGTTTTAGCCATAATCATACTAAGTACAATCAATAATACATACATAATATGGAAGAAGATAACTGACGTAGCCGAACAGTTCAGCAACGTTGTGGCCAAAGGTTTCGAAATGGAGACCAGAGACTGAAAAGGCAAGATGGACTGGTGAACTTATAACGATTGCAGGTCGACAGCTACTGCAAGATGCTTTCAATAAACCTTAGCCTGAGAAGTCATTAAGGGGTGTCCAAATCCAGCACTGGACGTGCTATATTGCTCAGTTGATGGTAATAAAGTAATAATAAAACAAATAAACGAATTCAGCACAGAATTTCGCTTCAAATTTTAATTAGTATGTGGTTACCGACATAAACAAACATATTTTTCCTGAATCAGGTAACTGTGCCAAGTTTTGTATGCCATTGATTCATTTGACTGGCTTTGAAGACATAATTCATACATACATTGAGTTTTGGAAAATTGTAGGGTTTTACAGTAAAATTACGTAGAAATATTAACACCGGACACATATTTTAGTCGTTAAGAGAGTAACGGAAGCCGTTTATTAACGCATGTTTTATGCTTTCAATCGATGTTTCTTGTAGTAGTTGAAATTTCATATCGATATAATTCTGAGTGTATTTCAAATATCATCATCATGTCGATTTGGTCATAGACAAAGACAATGAGCTTAAAATCAATCAAAATTATTTTTATTAAAAATTCTTTAGATTTTAGACCTCGTGAGTCTGGCGCTAGTATAATAATAATAAGTCATAGTGGTTTTGTAAATTAGTCACATATGATTCATCATATGACTTATCACAGGTAACTGTGATTTTATCCCTAATAGACAATGAAACTTTTTTTTAACACACCCACCTTTTACCGATGCTAATATTAATTTGACTAGCCTATTGGTATAGTGGTTAGTGACCCTGAACGCTAAACCATATGTCGTCGATTCAATTCCCACCTTTTTTTTTCTGTGCGGAAATCCCCGCTACCACTTACCGGTGGCAATGTCGGACTCGAACCGACTAAAACCGCACGTCGTCTCAGGTACCAGTCGGGGAACCAGGTTTACCCTAGACAGGAAATCCCTGGTGCCTCGATTCCCATGATCATTTGTTCTGTGTCCGGGTGTAATTTATCTAATTTTTTTTAATAATGGTCGACTTGCTTGGCAGTTTATCGTCATACGGTGTTGTTGTAAACATATAGTCAATTAATGGTTAATGTGACAGTACTGCATTCAATATGTTCTCTTCATTGTTTGTAGAGAGAATGCATAGCAGAGTAATGTGATAGCATCATCAGCCTATCGCAGTCCACTGCTGGACATAAGCCTCTCCTATTGCACGCCACTTAGATCGATTTTGGCCAGAGACATTAACACGTCACTACACCGAAGACCTACCAGAAGTTAGCATTGACGAAATCGAGATGGCTCTTGGACAGCTCAAAAATTGAAAAGCCCCTGGAGAGGATGGCAGGTTACAGCAGAGCTGCTAATGTGATATACCTACTGGAAATTATACTGATATAATCGACTAAACATATTCTTCTTTATAAATATTTAAATGTTTGTTCTTATATTACCTTCTTTTAAGTTTTTGGTTTGATATTATTTTAATGCATATTTAGTTGCTTACATATGTGGAGGCTTGTTATAAGCAACCTTTTTTATTGATATTTTTCTTTATGCAAAGTGTGTTATTAGTCTGTAAGCCTTCTTAAAAAAAAACTGAATAATATTTAGAAATATATAAGTATGTTTATCAGCTGTCTGGTTACCATAGTACAGGCTCTGCCTAGTATGGGATCAGACTGCTGTGTGAGATGTTTGAAGCTATTATTATTATTATATTCATGCTGCACGAACAAAATATTTGTTCCGTAACCGTACATACATCTATTAATGTATTTTAAAACAAAACATACACTTACCTGTGGTATGATATTCTTTATTCTTTAGTTACATTTTTGTTGTAATTTGTGCACTTTCGGAATACACAGGAAGGCATTTTATGAATTTTCCCGAATTAATTAATACGTGAGCGCTCGCCGTGGTCGTAATAAATATGCTTCGGGGATCACCTGTGTCTGATCCGCAAGGAGCCAAGGCCTGAGTTTCACCACTGCGGTGGCCGGAACGTGGACACGGCGCTCCACACGCTGGTAGACTGCCCGGCGTGGGTTGAACAGAGGCGTGACCTCGTGGCGGCCATCGGAGTTTGAATTCTCTTGCTTAGTAAGATGATTGCTGCCATGGTACGGAGCGAGAGCACGTGGAACTCCGCCGTCTCCTTCTGCGAGGAAGTTATGATTGCGAAAGAGACGGCGGAGCGGAACCGGGAGAGATTTAGAACTCTCCAGGTCCGTCAGGCTCAGGAACGGGCCAGGTACCGCAGGAGACTCCTCCGTCCTCAAAAGCGCAGGCCTGGGGGTGACAGGTGAGACATCTGTCACCCTAGCAGAAACAGGCCGGGTTGGCGGTATGTTTTGTTCTATAATGCATTAATAGATGTTTGTGTATTGGTTACGGAACACCATGGTATCTTCTTTAAAATATCATTAACCAATGATATTTTACATAGTTCAAATTAAAAAAGTATCTCCCAAAAACACGTGTAATAAAACTGTTTATCCGTTATAAATGAATAGTATTTCCAAAACGTACATTCTTTCAGAAAAAAATATAATTTCAAAGACCCTGTTTTTCCCTTAAAAACACAACATAGTTTTAGACAGTTTACATAAAACCTTGCAAACTAAAATGTATAATACACGTCAATCTACGTCGAATTGGCGGGAAACGCAGAATAGTTCAAATATCGGCTGTGATCTGTCATGCAGTGACGAGCTAAATAAACAAATTTGTTTCTTTTACTTTACTTTCCTAGGCCGTGTGGCGACGGATTAAGAATACTGAATGTCACCACCCCCATACATTCCGTGGGTGTCGTACAGTCGTACAGTAAGTAAATTACTATCACTGGATACGCGCACGTTGCTTTCATAATTGGTGTTGTTTCTAATAAAGCAACGTGCGCGTATCCAGTGATAGTACTTTTGATACTAAACGCGGGAAAAGCATTTAGAGACCAAACAGTTGGACGCTATATTTTCCTCATCTTCCACTTTGACTAGAAATATAAATAATATAAGCTCAGTGGTATAATCCCAACAAAGATAGGATAGAATTACAAGGAAATTAAAGTCATCAACAGCCTAAAACAGTCCACTGCTGGACATAGGCCTCTCCTCAGAAAGGAGGTTTTGGCCCACTATACCACGCTGGCCAGACGGGTTGGCTATACCAACCCGTCTGGCTGGTTTGTTTCAAGTTTTCCTTCTTTTTGCAGTATGGTCGTTCTGCGTAGTTTACTCAATTAGTCGGCTCTTACAACACCCTTGGAATGAATAGGGGTGGTGACACTCTGTATTCTTAATCCCTCACCACACGGACCACACGGACGGCCGGTCGAGCTGATCAATTTGGGCGGCCGAAACATGTTTCTCCACGGAAAACAAATATTCCATTACTAAATATATTTACTCGTATTAAACAAATATTTTTTTATGTAATTTGGAGATGGAAATGATTATGGAATATATGTCTCATTTACATATATACTTGAAATGAAATCTTGATAAGACTAGCGCATGATTTCTCTATTGACTAAAATAGACTATAGAGTGAAAAAAGGATGTGAAAAGGAGAGAACAGTTGTGTTTTTTTTGACACTATTACTTAATCGTGTAGTACACCTTCAACTATTTGTGGCAACACTGAAGACCGTCATCATCTTCTTACCCTTTATCCAAATTTATTTGGGGTCGGCGCAAGTTTTCTTCTTAAATTCTCCTTTATCACTGATAATCCCTTTCTAGCCGTACCCTCTTTCACCCAGTACATCCATCTTTTCTTTGGTCGTCCTCTACCCTTATATCCATCAATTTCCATACATAAAACATTCTTGACTACATTTTGTTCATCTCTACGTATCACATGTCCAGGATATCCTATTGTTTCTCAACTGTGATCCTCTACTTTCAGGATTCCTCTAATGTAGTAATTCCTCACCTTGTCCCTCTTAGTCACATCACACATCCATGTTAACATTCACATTTCAGCCACATGCATGGTACACTGAGGACCTTTCTTCCTCCGAGTCTTTCCCCAAACTTTTTTTTTTTTTTAAGTTTGGAAACCTCCTCGGGCCGTCACCGTGTGTCGGAATCGGACCGACTAAAACCACACGGTGTGCCACTCTGCGCCAGTAATAGGAGAGATCCGGGAACTGCTATTATTAAGACATCCGGACCCCTCCTAGCGAGCCTTTTCCCAAACTAGGATAGGGTCGGCTTTAAGTCTGCTACGATACAGCTGAACTTGGATGTTTTTGACCGACGCGACAGCTTAACGTGTGACACTGAAGACCGTTAATAACCCTTTTTTTGACCAACTTCACACGAAAGACGGCACAGATGGCGTAGTGGTTTAAGCGGTCGCCACGCCGCTTCCTACTGCGCCGAGTGTTGTGGGTTCAAACCCCACATGGGACGACACTTTGTGTGATCGACAAATTGTTGTTCTGAGTCTGGGTGTTCTTTGTGTCCGTTTCATGAATGTTTGTAAAGTCCCCCGCGACACAGGAAATAAAAAAAAAGTTCACAAACGCAAACATCGCAAAAAGTTATGCAGTTCGTGTATCAAACTTTCCAAGTGCTACAGCACATGTCTTCATTACTTAAGTGTAACAGTGACGTCATAATTATCACGTCACCAACTAACCTAATTAACACTGACAGTGTAAGCACACAGCACAATAACGAGAGTTCGTTTGAAGACGCCACCGGCCGCCACACTAATTATAACGCACGGATAAGTGCCCTAGATATCTAGAATACACAATGGACTGTGAAACTTTATAGGGAAGATGCAGAAGGCTAGGTCTGTGCAGATTGCGGGTGTGAGTATCAGGTGGCATAGCACTTGATACGGCTGTTAGGTCACCGTAGATTATGCCGGTAGTGACTTACCGTTATCCGCGTGGTGATGGATTAGTAATACAAAGTGTCAGCACCCCTTTTCATCCCGTGGGTGTCGTAAGAGTCAACAAAGGGAGTAAACTAAAACGGTTAACTGCGAGTCCGAATCCTGTATCCAATCCAATAGGAATATATCCTGTGTCGCGGGGGACTTTACAAACATACATGAAACGGACACAGAGAACACCCAGACTCAGAACAACAATTTGTGGAACACACAAAGTGTTGTCCCGTGTGGGGATCGAACCCACAACACTGAGCGTAGTAGGAAGCAGTGTGATGACCGCTTGACTACGCCATCCGTGCACTCAATTAACACTAAGGTTGAACAAAATATGCTACAACTTCAATTATATATACCGGTAGCTTTTGCCCGCGGCTCGGCCGTAAAAAGCCTGTAGTCTATGTAGCTTATGTACTTTCTCAAGAATAAAACTATCTCCACACCAAATTTCATCTGAATCGGATTCCCCATACAAATTTCCACCCCATTTAAAGGATGATTTTTGGGATAAAAACTAGTCTATGTGCTTTCCCGGGTCTCAAACTATCTCTATACCAACATTGATCAAAATCTATTCAGCGGTTTAAGCGTGAAGAGGTAATAGGTAGACAGACAGATACACAGGTTAGTGACTTTAACTGCTAAACCGGAGGTCGTGGGTTCGGTTCCCACCCAGCACAAATATTTTGTGATGAGCACGGTCATTTGTTCTGTATCTGGATGTAATTTATCTTTAATATACATATATGTATGTATTTAAAAATATATAATTATGTTTATCAGCAGTCCAGCTCTGCCTAGATTGGGATCAGACGGCAGTGTGTGAGATGTGTAAAAAAATAAAAAAGAAGAACATAGTTTTACTATCAGACGCTTCGCGCCCGCGCTGGTGGTGTGGCATTGCACGTTGGACTTCACTTCTTTGTTTCATGCTTTTAACAGACACTTTTTATTCCTATACAGAGATAATGCTCCTTGCCTCTAGGACTCTCCATACCCAAGCACAGGTTTTTGTGCCTGCCTTTCCAGTAGTACTTCTGCTTTCACTGTCCTGTGTAGTTAATTACTGATACACTATCAATACTAGAGCTGTTGTTTAATTTATATCAATAATACTGGTGCATATCGCGGTTCAAGATGGATGACCTGGCTGTATGAGTCGGCGGTAAATAAATAACATTATGTGCAATTGTGTTTATTTGTGTGATTTATTCGTTTAAATAAGATCGATCTAAGTGGCGTGCAATGGCAGAGGCCTATGTCCAGCAGGGGACTACGATAGGCTGATGATGATGATTCGTTTAATTTTTTTTACGGGCTTTGTCTGCCGTTAAGAAATCACCGTATCCCAAATGTTTTGGACTTGTGTCATACTATTGATACATGTCTAAAACATAAGTTCTACCATACATTTAATTGAATTAAAAGGTTTTTTTATTGACGGGTGTTTCTACTTTGTAGGCACGAATGGCGTAGTGGTTTAAGCGATCGCCACGTCGCTTACTACTACGCTGAGTGTTGTGGGTCCGATCCCCACATGGGACGACACTTTGTGTGATCTACAAAATGTTGTTCTGAGTCTGGGTGTCCTTTGTGTCCGATTAATGTAGGTTTGTGAAGTCCCCCGTGACACAGGATGTATTCCTAGTGCGGGAGTTGTCTTTTTATAAATAATTTTGATAACTATAAAACATCTAATCCATCAAACTTATCAATAATAATTTCTAGTTTCAATTTATTTGATTTAAATATTTTTTATTTTCATTTAAATTATATGACATTTTATTATGTAAGTATTTGAATTTAGATTTTAGTTTTGTTTTTATTGAAACTGTTTCGGTGTAATTATTTATTGACATTATTGATGGCAAATTTTATTTTAGTTAAGTTTTTGTGGTGTCCGATACAATGTAACAATTGTTTGTGATAAATAAAGAATACTACACACTGTTTGCAGAAGTGAAAAAATACTAAAGTGGGTTTTTTAATATTCTGGAGGCATCTTAACAGCTTTTCGCTTTTTTTACGGTATAAGGGCGAAACGAACAGACTGGTCATCTGGGCCTCATATCTGCTATTTTATGTTAACGTACAAGCCTCAGTCATTCCATTGACACGCTATTGAAATGCCATTGAGATGCCATTGACATCAATCAAAATATCGGTATTCTACTAACATAAATTCACAGTGTCAATAGACTGTCGATGTAGTGACAATGGCTCATCAATGGTGATATCAACAACATGGCCATATCTGGAAAATAAAACACATATATATCATTTAATAACAAAGATGGCGACGATATTTGCATCAGTGGCAGTTCAGTGACAAGTCGTCGGGAGGCCATTGGTCTTACATATCACATCTCAATGTGTCCCATCCATAGACTGACCTGGCCGGGATTGCTTAACTTTCAAATGTATTAATGTACTCCGTTACCACTGTACTTACTGTATCCAAGAAAATGACTATCGCTGTCCATGAACGACTGCAACTCAGGAGTTATGCGTAGTCGGACTTTGATGTACGCTCCTCTTGAAGGTTTGAAGGTTGTATCGGTCTGGGAATACCGCAAGCGAGATTTTGTTCCACAGATTGGTTGTGCGAGGCAAAAGTTAAATCCACAACTTATTGCATTACGAGTAGTAAAAAGTATTTGTTATCTACGCCTATTAAGAAAACTAAAAATTATTGTCTTTATAAATCAAAGTTTAGTGCTTTTTTTTTAATTTAATTGCCATTGCCAGACATTACCGAAATATTTGTTTTCATGCATATTACTAAACTATTGGTTAAATACTACTATCGCAATCGTCCGGCCATGTTGCTTACTGCAGATTAGGCAAACTCTTAAAACTAAAATACCAATATATTTACAATGCCAAATTGTATTTATCGAAAGTTGAAAACTTGCTTAACTTTTTCAATCCTTACTTATCCATACTAATATTATAATGCGAAAGTGTGTCTGTCTGTCTGTCTGTCTGTTACCTCTTCACGCTTAAACTGCTCGACCTATTTAGATGAAATTTGGTATAGAGATAGTTTGAGTTGAATTGAAATCTTTCTTTAAGGGGTGAAAAGGGAGTGGAAGTTTGTATGGGGAATCAATAACCGCTGAACCCATTCAGATGAAATTTGGTTTGGAGATACATAGGTTCCCGGGAAACGACATAGGACAGTTTTTATCCCAGAAATCATCCTTTAAAAGGGTGAAAAAGGGTGTGGAAGTTTAAATGTGGAATCAATAACTGCTAAACCGATTTTTAGGAGTAGGAGGCAAATGAGGAGGCAGACGATTCATTTGATGGAAAGCGACAAAATGAAAAAAAAATGTCAATATGACTAATAATGCTACTTTTACCGCAATAAGCGACATAGATGTGAGCGGAGGTGCGGGCCAAAACTAGTTAGTCTCTAATAAGTAAAATATTAGTTATAATCTTGAAAGACTCATACGAATATTACTATACTATTTTATAATATCGTTCTAACATTCTATTCACCTATTAAGTTCAGCATAACATCCCACACGGAAGCAACAGTACAGCCTACTCATTAACTCGCCCAAAACAGAAAACGGCAATGGGTTTACGTACGTTGTTTTGTTAAATGTAATTTATTTCTACCATTTATTTAAATATCGTCATGATACTGATAAAATAAGGAAAATCCGTAATTAAAACGTAAGTACAGTACAAATTAAAAATACAGTAAAAGTTTTCCTTCTCTTTGCAGCGACGCTAACATGCAGGAACTGTTTTCCTGCGTGGTTTGCTCCCTTAGTCGGCGCCTACGACACCCACGGTATGAATACGGGTGGTAACACTCCTTATTCTTAATCAGCCACCACACGGAAATTTTCCCATGGTATCCCCAAAGTACTCGTACGGAGTAAGTACGGAGATACGATATTTCACGCCTCCATCTTACCTTCAGGGATAGATCACATCAACAACCTTTAATAGTCCACTGCTGGACATAGGCCTCTCCTTAGAAAGGAGGTTTGGGCCTACTATACGCTGGCCAGACGAGTTGGTATAGGATTTGTATCAAGTTTTTCCTTCTCTTTGCAGTGCTGTTGTCCTACGTAGTTTGGCCCCTTAGTCGGCTCTAATGACACCCACGGGATGAACACTCCGTATTCTTAAATTAGGCAATTGTGTACGCATGTATGAAATAAGAATACAAATTAAATCGTTGTGAGGTTATATTCCGAGACACAACCTTACCAAAGCCTCAATCGTGATGACAGCCAGAAAAATAGTACCTGGGTATTTTCTGAGTCTGCTGGACTCTACTGGATTATAAATCCTTTCTCTTTAATCACTTACGGAAGTTTCTGTTGCATAATGGCATGTACGAAGATTTTTATCTTTGTTTATTGTATGGTAATGTGTAAAATATGTCAGATATTCAAATTAGAGTCATGTTGCCGGCGCTGAATGGGCGTGCGGTCGGACGTCGGAATATATTAGAATTATTTTGATTAAATACTGTATTTGTTTATTTATGATTACTACGTGTGTAATAGAATGTGTAACCACTTATCTAATAACTATATATCTACACTATGTAATATATTTAAGACATCTCTAGAGAGAGACGGTCGTCTTTTGTATGTTTGTTTGTATGTTTGTAACCGACTGCTTTGGGCGTGATTTTAACTGACTTTAAACGGTCAGAATTCGTTCAAACTTTGTAGATATATCGGGGATCGATGACAAGACACGCGGGGCGAAGCTAGTCTAAAAAAGTAGCCTAAGTTACTCCTTATGTCATCAGCTATCTGCCAGTGAAAGTCCCGTCGAAATCGGTCCAGCCGTTCCAGAGATTACCCGGAACAGACAGACAGACAAAAATGGTAAAAAATGTTATTTTGGCATATGTACCGTGTAAACATACATATGCATTTAGTAAAAAGCTATTATTTTAATATTACAAACAGCCACTCCAATTTTATTTATTTGTATAGAAGATTAAAAAAAGCGTGGGGTGCTTTTTACTATTGACAACAGGCACACCCAGCGCTTTTTTCAAATTTATTTTCTATTTTTTAGTTTGGTTTTCTATTGAAAGCGTGTTTTTTTAGTTTTTTAAAACTATAATAATTTTTTTAATGTTAGAGGGCACAGACGAGCAGACGTGTCACCTGATGGAAAGTGACCATCGCTGAACGTCTGCAATTCAGGATTCACAAACGCGTTGCCTGATTAAAAACTAAGCAGAGTTTGTACTATGGTAACCAGACTGCTGATAAACATACTTATATATTTCTAAATACAAACATACTATAGATAAATTACACCCAGACATGGTCTAAATGATCGTGGTTAACTTTGGACTGCACGAATGGAGTAGTGGTTTAAGCGGTCGCCACGTCGCTTCCTACTGCGCCGAGTGTTGTGGGTTCAAACCCCACATGGGACGACACTTTGTGTGATCCACAGATTGTTGTTCTGAGTCTGGGTGTTCTTTGTATCCGTTTCATGTATGTTTGTAAAGTCCCCCGCGACACAGGATATATTCCTAAAGCGGGCGTTGTCTTTTAAAAAAAAGAAAATATTGATTTGTCCTCGGTGGGAATCAAACGTCTGGCTTAGCAGCAGTAACACTAACCATTGGACCAACAAGCCCGTTAAATGGTCGATATTTGATCCTTGATTAGTAAAATAAGCATTTATATTTTATATTCACAGAATTATGACGTAATTTATTTATAACATCAAAACCTATATTGTAAGGGTCGGTGATAGGCGAAGTGAAGTCATAGACAAGCAAATATAGTTTTATCTCTAGATTTATGCGAATAATTGAATTTTATCGGTGCCATTACGTAAATGGTTGCTGAAGCGGGTCTGTTGGCTTGCGAATGGTAACTGGTAATGATAAGTAAGTATTCGAATACTTGGTACAGATAATATTGTGTTTTGATGAAAATTCAGGTTACGCACACACAATGTTACACCAGGTTTTCAGTTCTCGCTTTATTCGCATCGGAATCAGAATTAATTTTAATTCTTTGTTCATCTCTAAGATTTTAAAACTCAAGACCACCTACAGACAAAAAAAAACAGTGGCGAGAGTGTCGGCAGAACTGAAAACTTGTTTTTTTTTTATTACAGGTTTTTTTTCGGTTCGTAAAGTTCTGACATGAATATACGAGTATATCTATGTTGTACGTATATACACAATATAAGTTTATATTATTTATAGTTATATTTTTTTTTCTTTTCTTAAAAAGACAACGCCCGCATTAGGAAGATATATTCCTGTGTCGCGAGGGACTTTACAAACATACATGAAACGGACACAAAGAAAACCCAGACTCAGAACAACAATTTGTGGATCACACAAAGTATCGTCCCATACGGGGTTTGAACCCACAACACTTTATCAATGTATTTGAACCCAAACTCAACTCTCGTGTAAACGGGGCCAATATATGTAGATACTTATATACAGAGGTGTTGGTAACGGTAACAGTGTCGCGAGTTCAATGGTTTTATCCCCATCTCAAAAAATACATTCTTTTGTTTGTTGTTCGAAAATGCCCAACGAAAAAATAAAGAAGATTTCACTTAAAAAAAACGTGGTGCGTAACGATATGTATAATTCATATTAACGACGGGTGAACCCACGGGTCACAACTATTTCTAATACAATGCTTGGTTGAAAAGAGTTGCCGGAGGTCGTGGGTTCGATTCCCACCCGGGACAAATAATTGTATGATGAGCACGATGATTAATTTGTTCTGAGTCTCGATGTAATTTATCTTTAATATGATATATATATATGTATAATTAGAAATTATATTATATAAATATAATATATTTAGGAATCTTAAATATAAAATTCTCGTTTCACAATGTTAGTTACCACTCCGAAACGGCTGGACCGATTTTTATGAAATTTTGTGTAGGTCTGAGAATCGGCCAACGTCTATTTTTCATACCCCTAAATGACAAGGGTGACCCCTACATTTTTTTTTCGGATTTATTCCTAGTGCGGGAGTTGTCTTTTTATAAATAATTTTGATAACTATAAATACATCTAATACATCAAACTTATCAATTATTATTTCTAGTTTTAATTTATTTGATTAAATATTTTATTATTTCTTATTCTTTAAAAAAAAAATCTTTTTCTTTTAAAGAAAAATTCTTTTAGTGTTGGATAGCCTATTTATCGAGGAAGGCTTTAGGCTACATGAAAATAGCTTTGTGCCCTCCACTGGCCTTTTTTCCAATTGAAAAATCGTCGTAATCTATGGCTTGCTTTGCAACAAGAGTCTTATTAGAATATTTCGATGATCATATATTTTAGTCTCTGAAAGAACTGTTTCAAAGAAATGTCTACTCCCTGAAGATCTACTTTTTAAGATTACTTATTTATTATTTATTTAAAATGTAAGAAAGAAAAACCTAAATAATCTTATCGGACGCGTTATTACTAGGTCCGTGTGGTGACGGATTAATACAGAGTGTCACCGCCTCTATGCCCTCTCATGCTCTCTTATCCCGTGGGTGTCGTATAAGGCGACTAAGGGAGCAAACTACGCAGGACAACAGCGCTGCAGAGAGAAGGAAAACTTGACACAAACCCTAAACCAACCCGTCTGGCCAGCATGGTGTAGTAGGCCAAAACCTCCTTTCTAAGGAGAGGCCTACGTCCAGCAGTGGACTATTAAAGGCTGTTGATGATGATGATGATGATTAATAATTAAGCAATTCCTTCTGAAATATTGAAAGTAGCTTTGAGAACTTTACTGCCTAACATTTGATATATTAATGAAACAAATTAAAAACGACTGATGCTACTTACAAAGTTTATATTGATACTATCTTTTCAGTGCAGAGCAGTGGGGACGACCGATTGACCAAAGCTGGTTGCAGAAGTGACCACCAGACCTTGCACCTACAGACTATTACTTTTTCCAAAATTTAGACAACTTTTTAGTGGGTAAAAAATTCAATTCCCGAGAGGCAGTACAAAATGCCTTTGAAGAGTTTGTTGCCTCCCGTCCAACTGATTTTTACAAGAAGGGCATCAATAAACTGCCAATGCGTTGGCAAAGATGCGTCGATTGCATGGGTGATTACTTCGAATAACAGAAATAAAAAAGTTTGAAAAAATAAGTACTTTCACTTATTGCATACAAAACGGCATACAAAATTTCATAGGTAAAGACCTATTATATCAAAAGATTACTACATAGCTTAGAAGATAAAAACATTAATATTTGCGGCATCTATGCACCGATTCTACACGCGGAAGAGTAATCCATGAAAAATGAGTGTCATAATTGTTTTTTTTTTAATTTTCTAATTGGCAACACTAAATAAATTTACTCGATAATTAAGATACTGATTTCCAGTTCGAAATTAACGTAAAGAAATTTAAATAATTACTAAATAACGTTTATTATTTCAGCCTCCATGTGGCTTCTATTTACCTGATTGTCGAAAAAACTAAGTTTTTTATGTCACAACTGGTGCGGTGTAAGCAAAGGTAACCGACAGGTGGGTCTGGCACGTGCCAACCATGCTCTTTAGTTACCTGGTGTGCATCCTTACGGGTGCATTGGTGCGGTGTTCAGGAGTCCGTAACGACCTTGTATACATAATACTATTATTTTGAATATTAAAAAAAGGAACGATTATTCCGTCAGTCGTTCGTAAAAAAAATACTCTGCAAAAATGTAGACGTAAATAAACCATTAATTTCAATGATCGAGACTTAGTGTTATTCGTTTGAAATGAAAATAGAATTTAAATTGTTTGGCGGAACGTTTAGGTGTAGAAGTGTGGATAATGTTAAGTCAGCTTGTTTTTAACATAACATTTTGCGTTAACAGCTAAGACTCTGATTGTTTAATTGAATTAGAAACATTTTACTATACTAGCAAAAAGTTTGATCGTTGGATTTCTATGACGTAAAGATTCAAAGCGTTCGTTCTTTTTTTAATATTAGATTTGAAAGGTGAACTTTGTTCCGTTACCATAAAAAGACTCGGACGAGTTTGCCCTGTCTTAATTATTTTACATATTGTTCCAAATTTAATAGTTCAATTTAATAATTTGTTCTTTTAGGTATGTTCTTATTATAAATTCAAGTTCGTTGATTTCGATTATGTACCTACGAGATTTACGTTCTGTAATTTATGAACATTACTTTCACAGTAATTAAAGAAAAGCGATGAAGAAAAGAGTACTTAGGACCTTTTTTTTCGATTTATTATCACAATTCCCATGTGACGTTTATCTTGTCTCTACCCTCACTATAAATTTAGAGGACTTCTATTGTTGACATATTGTATTTATGCTATCATAAATTAAAATCTTATTATTTCCAAGTTCTCATTGCCATTTCTCACACTGTCAGCTTGTTGTCGTAAATAACTTGTTTAGTTGGCTAGTAAAGTGCATGACGTATTATCTACACCTATCAACATAATCGTATATAAATAAAAACACCTAAAGCTTAAATATTTCCTCCTGCATTTGGTCCATCAATTTGTTTACGAATAAACAGGTGAATTATTTGTATAATATAAACCTATATTTACTAAGAGTAACTAAACTCACTTAATATTTACATTTATATCTAAATAAGACCTTTTTAACACGTACCTTTTAAAATCAAATATGATATTCCCACAAAGTCCACAAACACGATTAAAGTTTCACAAAATATCACAACGCACAGATATCCAATACAAAATGCCGCGCACAACTGCAACGGGGCGCGCGCGCTCTTCACTGAGCTCATTCGGCCACTGAGCAATACGCATGCATAACATAACCCATACGCGCTCAACTCGGCTGACTCGGTACTCTCGACCACCGGAGAAAGGTGAATAATTTTTAATCGCTTCACAGCACACAGCCAAACTTCGAAAGGGGCTCTATTAATCAACCCATCATCCTAAGAAATGCAAATTGTATATTATTACTAAGACAAAGATTCATATTTATTTTCTCTAGTAACTGTGCAACTCTCATTGTTCGCCTATTCACTATAACATTCAAATTCATACACCGTAACTGTGATCTAATCTGCAAATTATGAGAAATAACAAGATGATATGTGGAAATTAAAATCACTTTTATTACTCACTCCGGTGATGAACACGAAAATTGTCTAATGACAGTAAAAGTAGCTAGTAAAAAGCTTGTTACCGTCTTTAAGTAGTATGCAGGTTTTAATATTTCTAGCTCACGTTCATGGTATTAGAAACGAATTTAATTGTTTTATTATCTGTTCAGCTGCAAAATGGCGCCAAAACTAGGTATGTACCTTGGTTTGGTTACCGCCATTAGGACAGCGACAGCTGCTGGTTCTACGACCCATTGTCACCATTGTGATGCTTATGTTTTGTATTTATTACAACACATTTTAATCCGTATTGAAACGACATAAGAGCTATTATCATTATTAACAATGCAATTTAATGTTTAGAACTGGTGTACTAATGTGCTATTATTATTCGGAAGTACAGATTTTTATTGGGGTTTCATTGAAATTATATTTCTTTAAGATCGCAGTAAGTATATGGCCGCTACCCTATATGGGGTGATATTAAAATTTAATACGATGATGAACATCAATTATACTCTGTGATTAACGACACGATATTTATTATTATCGTGTGGGCCTTCCTACCACGCTACTTTGTGACTTACCACACTAAAAGCAATAAACTCTATACGTAATCAACAATAATTATGTCAATTATTGTTATTGTATATTATTTCGTATTATGTTATTCTCCACATAATGTAGATGTTGCCAGTAAGTATAATAAATTTGTAGCATTCATTTGACATTTAATTCATTTTTCTTATTTCAAATTCTATTTTAAATAGTTTACGGGCATTTAGTTTTTGTTTTTTATTTTATTTTACCGGATTGGAAGATCCTTATGGATGTGCCTCGCACATTGGGGGATGGCGAAGGGGTATGTCGGACTCTTACCGACTAAAAACCAATCCGGTGTTCCTCTACTTGCCAATGGCCGGGGGAGCGAGCCGAAGCTGGACATTCCGCCAGCGTGTCAAGCGCTGTGTCATCAGGGTAGTCATCACAATGATGGCACCGTGACGTCAGCTCCCGGCCGATCCGACACAAGTACTTGCCGAAGCAAACATGTACGTAAAGCACCTGTGTCATCCGGAAGGTGAGAGCCCTCGTTTAATTTCCAGCCACTTTCGTAGGACGGGTCTTACCGCCGCTATTGCGGCGTGTCGTCCCTCTCCGCCACCAAGATCTGGCGGAGCACAGCCCGGTGTGCCTCTACTTCTCGAGGCACTGGTAGCTCACCCCGATCTAGAGCATCCCTGCGCCACCGATACTATATCGCAAGGGTGCAGCCCCGGCAAGTCGACTGGCCACCTCGAAAGGCATTTAGTTTGTCCAGACCGTCATCAAGGCACGAGTTTCATGGTTAATTAAACTATGTGTCAAGTTACATCTGTCAAGAGTAATAATTTTTTCCTGTTTTTGCAACATTTGTCATTGATGCTCGGTCTTCCTCGATAAATGGATTTATTACAAAAAAAAAATTTCAATTCGAACGAGTAGGTAGTTCCTCAGATCAGCGTGTTTAACCAAACAACGTAGTCCTTAGTTTCATAATTTTAATAGGTAAGTATTATGTATAGGAAAATTAATTGTTACAGTGTTTTTACAATTAATTTTATTTGCGTTTATAGTATTGCAGTAAAGAGTAAGTAGTAAAAAAAACATATTGTATAAAAGTTTTTTGTCTGTTCTTTCTAAGACAAATAAGTTAAAAACTATCTTAGTCTGACTAACTGTTTGAATTAAAAAATACCTACCTACTAGAGACTTGAAAAAAAGGAGGTTTAAAAAAATAGGTAGGTACTATGGCGCGACGTCCTGCCTAACTATCCGGGAGTTGGGATCCTTATCAAAAATAGTTTTAATTACCTCATATGTTTAAAATAATACCCGTAATTAATTCATTATTTTACCCTTAAATTTAAAAAAAAGTATATTTTTAATTCAATTAAAAAAACAGGCCGCAAAATTATGGTCACGTGACTGCGTATGACGTCGTCATTTGACAGATTATTTTTAATTTGTATGAAAATTTACTTTAAGTGTAAAATTAGCGAACTTTAACATTTTTTTATACTTAAAGAAAGAACTTGAATAGTTTGCCACAAATTCGAATCACTTACCAAATTATTATTTGTATTTTCGCGCCAACTAAAGACAAGATAAGCAAGACCGCTGATTGGTTGATAAGATTTTATAATAATTGTACGATTACGACTTATTTCCTGAGGGTCTAGAGTGAATTTGGAACCGATTTGGAAATTTATATCTTTAAGTAGCATTTAGCAGTTAGAAAATTAATTGTAGTCGTGAAGGAATGAATTAATACGTGTACCTACGAAATTTCATCGCCTCACGTTCACACAGCACGTGCTTTCTTTCGCATGATCGCATCAACGCGACGACTAAGTTTAATTGAATAAATCTGCTAAAACTCCTGTGAACGAAAAATGAATACTAATTATTCCATCACTAGTGTCGATAAATGTGGACATGCAATCATTTTTTCAGTTTGATAAGCCGCTTGGCCCGCCTTTTTAACTACTTTATGACTATTTGCATTTTCAAGACTAAAGAAGCTCGCTTTCGGCCTATGCTAATATTTATAATATAAATATAATATTTTCGGACATTGACACACAACGCCATATAGTTTCAAACTAAGCAGAGCTTGTGATGTGAAAGCTAGATCGACTGATAGAATACTTATACATATATTGTAAGTACATACTTATTATGCATAGAAAATATTCAAACTCTGAAACAAATATTAGCAGATCATACAAATATTTAGGCTACAAGAGATGAACGTGTAGTGTAAATTTATAGCTTTAGGACTTAACGCCGTGATTTATAATTTCTACAGAATAATTTGTGTTGGTAGTAGAGTAGAGCAGAATATTAGTAATTGATAAGCATGATTCAAAACACCATGAAGATAGGTATAATAAAAATAACAAGGTTGGGCCTTCTTCAGCTTACGCAAGGCGAACACTTTAAACTATATTTTTAGAGCTTTTCCGTTATGGCTATGACGTCAAAGCAACTTCTGAAACGATTTGTGGTTGAACCGCAATGATCTTTGATATGTTTCGATTCAGATTCGACCTTGCTATTCCGTAGTTAATATTTATCTAAAAGGATACAAAACCACTTCATGTTATTATGGTAGTATCCATTGAAGATCCAAATGTAGGTATTCAATTTAATTGTTTTTAAATAGATATTTTTGTAGATTAGTCTTGTATCTACTCACCCACTAGATGAAACGCAACGAAACAATAAACGCCGTTTTTCTGTGACGCCGTTTTATTACTGACCGGAGTAATAAAAGGGCGTCACAGAAAAACGGCGTTTATTATAGCCGGCGTATTTGTACCGAATAGCTCTCCCATGTATCTTAGCCACTTGTAAACTAAAATTCATTGCATTTTAGTTTAATGTCTTTAAAATTTTAAGAAAACATTCCATGTTTACCGATGGAAAATTAAGAAATAAAGTATGAGTTGGTTACAGTTTATCATGAATGGATTAAAGTTACTCTACTACTAAAGATACTCTTTTTCAAGTCATCATCTGATGATGATGACTTGACGAAGGATGGTTAAACGCTGTTGATGATTCAACAGCCTGTAACAGTCCACTGCTGGACATAGACCTCTCCTTAGAAAGGAGGTTTTGGCCTACTATACCACGCTGGTCAGACGGGTTGGTATAGAGTTTGTGTCAAGTTTTCCTTCTCTTTGCAGTATTGTTGTCCTGCGTAGTTTGCTCCCTTAGTCGGCTCTTACGACACCCACGGGATAATTGGGGGTGATGACAATCCGTATTCTTAATCAAGTGAATTATTAAAATTTCTATTCCAAATTTGACTCACGGATGGCTTGGCGGCGTGGCGACCGCTTAAACCACTAGTTTAAGCGGTCGCCACGCCGCTTTCTACTTGCTGCTGAGTGTTGTGGGTTTGACGCACGACTCACATGGGACGACGCTTTGTGTGATTCTGAGTCTGTGTGTTCTTTGTGTCCGTTTCATGTATGTTTGTAAAGTCCCCCGCGACACAGGATATATTCCGAGTGCGGTTGTATATTAAAAAAAAAAACGATTACTCGGTAGCTAGGTAATGTGTAGACACGGAATGCGAGACGAATGGGAATACTCATAGTACCACCCGCCTGCTGATGTCAAACTCTTTTTTAATCAAACTAACAAAACCAATCTAGAACTGTGCATATTGAAATCTAGTCTCGTATTCTTACCTATTCTTAATATATAGTAAAAACCCGACGTGGTCAGGTTTTTAATAGAATGTAAGAGAGAGTCACTGAAGGATCCCCCTTTTTTTTCCCTGTGCGAAAATCAGATAAATTGGTACAGATAAATTACACCTAGAGACAGAATAAATGATAATGATCGACCAACGATTAAAGAAACGATCCCAAGACCTCTGGGTTCGCAGCCAGGATCACTGACCACTAAAAATTTAGTTATTTAAATGATGAGAGTGCACCCATTAACTTTCATGTCTGATATAAACATTAATGCTGTGGTCCATAAATTATACTGATGACGTATTTTTTTTAGTTTTCTGTAGATAGGTAGTTTTAATAATTAGGTATATGTAACGAATAATCCTTGTACCTGCTCTGTGCTACTTTTTAGCAAAGCAAATTATTGGTACAGTTAGTCATTGTACACTTTGTACGGTGTTTGTTTAATGACAGCTGTGTCTATTATAAAGTTTACACATATAACATATGTGTTACTTATTAATTTAGTATTTCCGTATCTTTAGTAGGTTTCTTCAGTAGGTTTTCCTCTTTCCGAAGCCTAAAATGCCTTTAAATGTACTTAAAAATTAATCAATTTTAATGAGCATTTATAATACTCGATGGTCAACAGGTATTTTGAAGCAAGTTATATGAGAGTTTAGAATGCCTCTAAGACTTAAATGCAAGAGTCAATTCCGTAGTATTTCTGGTTAACGTGAAGTGAATGACTAATTGTCCGTGTGGTGACGGATCAAGAGTACGGAATGTCACCACCCCTATTCACCCCGTGGGTGTCGTAAGAGCCAACTTAGGGAACAAACTGCGCAGGACAACAGCACTGCAAAGAGAAGGAAAACTTGAAACAAACCCTATACCGACCCGTCTGGTCAGTGGTATAGGCCAAACCCTCCTTCCCTCCTTTCTTTTAAGGAGAGGCCTATTTCCAGCAGTGGACTATTGAAGGCTGTTGATGATGATGTAGTATGGATAATAAACTTGCAAGACTCACTTAGTTTGCACCAATTATCGTTTCGTTCAAAATTTTCAAATTCCATTAAAAGCAACTGAACGGATCCATATGTTATCTGTAAACATATGACTGACATATACCTTAATGTCAAATGGCTGTCAAAACAAAGACAAACGTTTCAAAATGCCAGGTGCTTTTGATGAAATTATAGACGATATAGAGGATTTAATATCCTCACAAGAGATAACACCTAAAGAGAGGTATGCTTCAAGAAAAAATGTGAGCGTTCGGTCAAAAAAACGTGTCAGTAAACAAGATTCAGAGCCCACTGAAAAGGTTATTTTGGAGAGTGTTGTACCAGGTAATAACCTCTAATAAATATATTTTACGATCTATTTCAAATTAATCGTAATCTCCTATCTCCGTGAAATATCCTATCAGGTGTTAATTAATTCATTCGTTCATTCCAGGTACTCAAACAATTTATGTAAAGACATGGGGTTGCGCTCACAACAACTCCGATTCGGAGTATATGGCAGGTCTGTTAGCTGCCAATGGTTACAAACTCACTGAAGATAAGTTTGATGCTCAGTTATGGTTACTCAACTCGTGCACAGTAAAAAGTCCTGCCGAAGATCATTTTAAGTGAGTGTTTAGGGTTAAATATGTGATACTCAAACTTATAAGATTATATCAAATTTATAAACTTATTTGATAGCTTCGCATATAATCATAAAAGTTAAATTTATACTTAAAAATAGTTTGAAAAGCTGATTTCTAGTTTTGGTTGTTACAAATTCATAATTGGTATGATTCGTAATTTGATATACACTTATTAAAAATATGTAAATCGAAATAGTAGGCCGAAACCTCCTCCTTAATAGGAGAGGCCTATGTCCAGCAGTGGACTATTGTAGGCTGTTGATGTAATGTGATGATGTGAAATCGAAATATAATTTTTATATTGGTCTTACTTCATAATTTGCTTATTTTTTTAATATGTGTTACTTTTATCATTTCTACTTTTTAAAATGCTAATATTTGATTCACTCAATATTTTTAAAGATGTGCTATTTTGTGTCAATTTTTCAGGAATGAGATAGAGCTCGGTCAAAGTCGTGGTATACATGTGGTAGTGGCAGGATGTGTACCGCAGGGAGCTCCTCGCTCAAATTACTTGACTGGCCTAAGTGTGGTTGGAGTACAACAGATAGATAGAATAGTAGAGATTGTAGAAGAGACACTGAAAGGTACTGTTCATAACTTTCTAAAACTTTAGTAGGGACACAAATAATCCCGTTTAGTCCTTGCGTACATGTAATTGGTGTAATGAGTGTTACGTTAAGGGACTGGACAACTTAAACTTAACAGTAGGTAACCTCTGAGGGACAGCTCTGGCACCTTTATTTTTCCTACGTACTAATCACTGCAGTCCATGTGATGACAGTTTAAAATAAAGAGTGTCACAAACCCTAGGCATCCTATGGGTGTCGTAAGATCCGATTAAGGGGTCCAAGAAAAGAGGTTGTGGCCTACTATACCACCCAGATCAGTAGGTATAGGGTTTGTAGCATGTTTTCCTTCTCTTTGCAGTGCTGTTGTTCTGCATAGTTTGCTCACTTAGTCGGCATGTTAGATTTTATATAAATTGCCTTAAATATGATGATTGGTTGATGATGTTCTTTACAGGTTGCTCTGCATAAACCAGTAAAAGTTAAAATTTATTATTGCAGTTCTTTTTTATTTCAGTTTTTTTACACCAACATCTTTTACTTCTCGAAGTGATAGACAGTAGCGTGATCTGTATGACGCAAGACACAGACAATTGCATTTTTTAAAACAGACGTTTATTCCAGGTCATACAGTACGTCTTTTCGGTCAAAAAAAGACCGGTGAAGGTCGGAAGGCGGGTGGTGCATCACTCCTTCTCCCTAAAGTGCGTAAGAACCCGCTTATTGAAATAATTCCCATCAACACAGGGTGTTTGAATCAGTGCACATACTGTAAAACCAAACATGCTAGGGGGGAGTTAGGCAGCTACCCCCCTGAAGAAATTGTGGAGAGAGCGAGACAGTCTTTTACTGAAGGTGTTGTGGAGATATGGCTCACAAGTGAAGACACCGGTAGGTATTTTTCATTGTTAGTACATTTGAAAATACCTTTGAATCTCTAGCTCTCTGGTTACACAGGAGCCAGAAGTATGTGGTGTTCCCACTCTCAGGCAGCCCGCAGCCCCATCAACTCGAAATCGGTCCTTTCCGGATCCCATTCAGCAGTCACTTTCTGGAGCATTACAGCTGTAATGTAATGCTGTGTAAAGAAAGAGAGTAATCATGGACCCTAGGCTGACTGTAATCCAGAGTGTGAAATATGTGTTTATGCAGTCACTACTATAATGTCAGCCTCTGAAATAAAAACTGATACAGGAATCAATCAAGAAAGTTGTGAAAACTCTGTCCATTATACTAACTGACAATGACTGATTCCCAATTATTGTCCATCGCCATGTAAAAGCAGTTTTTGCAGCAGTCTTAACAGAATAAATATTTTTCTTAATTTTTTAGGCACATACGGTCGAGATATTGGCAGCTCCTTACCAGAACTACTTTGGAAGCTAGTAGACGTTATACCTGAAGGTTGCAGACTTAGGTTAGGCATGACCAATCCGCCTTATATTCTAGAACATCTGTCTGAAGTAGCCAAGATTATGCATCATCCGAGAGTTTACAAGTAAGTTTGATAATATATTCTCGCTATCACGTCATAGTCAAATGTAGTGATTTCAAAAGTGTTATAAATAATAAAATTAATGTTATTTTGGAATTCCCTGGAACCCCTATTCATCCCGTGGGTGTCGTAAGAGCGGATTAAGGGAGCAAACTATGCAGGACAACACTGCAAAGAGAAGGAAAACTTGACACAAACCCTATACCAACCCGTCTGGCCAGGACCTCCTTTCTAAGGAGAAGCGTATGTCCAGCAGCAGACTAGTAAATACTTTTGATGATGATGATGAAATTTTCTAATAAATACTCTATCTAATAAAGTTACTCTTAAATAACAAACCAAACTGAAAAAGATTTTCACTAAAGTCCTGGCTTTATCATCATATTTTCGTTTTTAAACGAAACAAATTATATGAGCCCAAAATCCCAAGCCCAAATGGTGTTTAGTAGTCACCGAAGCGTTCACCGTCCACCTCTAGAGTTCATGATCAGATCATCTTGACGATACCAAATTTTGTCATCCAAACCTTGGGCGAGCCATGCTTATGCAACAATACTACGACCACAATAAAAACCAGTGTTTTTATTTTATTTATTTTTTGGATCGCCAACAAACAATTCCCATTTCTACATTAATTATAAAATATACAAAAAATTGCATCATGCTCATTCTGTTATAGGCAATCACAGCTGACAAAAGTAAAACTTGTACCATTCTAGAATAAAAAAATAAAAGCCGTGTGGTGTCGTGGGACACCCGATAGGAACGAAGTTGTGACGATCGAGTAAAACTGATTCGACACGATTTTAATTACAACGCCATCTATGAAAGCGGCTATTACCTACATATTTTTTAGTTGGTTTCTAATTAAAACAATTTATACATTAGTAAAATCTCCTTGAGAAATGATTTCCTGTCTATTCGATAGATGGCGCTGAATGACTGACAAGTGACAATTCAAAATAAATACTGAGATGAAAAGTAATGATTTCCTATCTATTCGATAGATGGCGCTGAATGACTGACATAAAAAGTGTCGTTATAACTTTTCGTGAGAATTTTTTCCGTCTAGCCCCCTTTCACAACGCGCGATAAGGAACTTCGTTCCAAAAAAAAAGACAATAATAGAATAATATAAAAGAAAATGAAAACTATTAGGTTAAAAAAGAAGCTATTAAAAACACATATCACAGACTATTTAAATTTAAACCTAGGTGAACTTTTGCTTACCCAAGTTTAGACTCAAACTATAGCAAACTATGTCCAAAAATTTCCAAATCTAACAATTTTGCAATTCTATCCTTGCATTTCATTGTGTGAATGGTATTAGAGACTACATAAATATAATAACTCTGGGGAGAGCACTCAAAGTCCTGTAACGCACTTGTGTGTTGGGAGCTGCAGGTTTCCATAGGTAACGGAAGCCACTTATCATTAGGTGACCTCTGCCCAATGTACATAGAAAACGGAATGAATATTCACCCTTTAACTCATTATGACCATGGTGAAATGCCCTCAGTATTATATGTCTCCAATATAACATTGTCCAGGTTTCTCCACGTGCCAGTACAGTCAGGGAGTGACCAGGTGCTCTCTGATATGAAGAGGGAGTACACCAGAGCTGACTTTGAACGTGTAGTCGACTTTCTCAGACAAAAGTAAGTTCATTAATATGATTTTGGAGATTCACACACACACATCAACAGCCTATAATAGTCCACTGCTGGACATAGGCCTCTCCTTAGAAAGGAGGTTTAAAGATTCGCGTTATGATTTTTATAGTTGTGTGGTGCTGACACGTGGCGCCATCTGTTATCGATTAGCGGAACTAATGTCATGCCTCAGAAATATATAACATTTCAGAATGTTACACGATGTACTTAAAAGCTCCCAGAGTGGTGTCTGGTTATGTTATTATTGTTTATGCTACCAATTTAAATAAATCGGGGGATTGATCTAATTACAAACTTCGGCTCGTAAAAATACTGTTCCTGGCTGTTCAAAAGTGAGCCCTCTACTTTTGACTGTAGCCTTTATTGAATCTCTAATGCCCCTATCCCAATATATATATATATATATAAATAATATCTTCACATGGCCTCAAACCGTGTGGCGACGGATTAATACAGAGTGTCACCACCCCTATTCATCCCGTGGGTGTCGTAAGAGCCGACTCAGGGAACAAACTACGCAGGACAACAGCACTGCAGAGAGAAGGAAAACTTGACACAAACCCTATATCAACCCGTCTGGCCAGCGTGGTATAGTAGGCCAAAATTTCCTTTCTAAAGAGAGGCCGATGTCCAGTTAAAGGCTGTTGATGTGATGTGATGTGATGGCCTCAACCTAGACAGAGCCTGTACTATGGTAACTGAAAAATGCTTATAATGCTGATAATGTTTGACGACCGGATGGCGTAGTGGTTTGTGTAACGGACTGCTATTCCAAAGGTCGCGGGTTCGATTCCCGCTCAAGTCAAACATTTGTGTGCATGAACATTGGATGTTTGATTTGGTCTGGGTGTTTCTATGTATAATATGTATGTATTTACAAAAAAAAAGTATGTATTATGTATTTATATCAGTTGTCTAGTACCCATAGTACAAGCTCTGCTTAGTTTGGGACTAGATGGCTTTGTGTGTATGTGGTAAAAAAAAAAAAAAAACAAAAACCATTCCACCCAGACACAGCACAAATGATCGTGCTCATCACATAATTATTTGGCTATGGCTATGCCAGAATGCTCTCTATATAGTGGAAGAGGTCTAATAGCAACCTTCATTCCCAGGGTCCCCGGCATCACAATAGCAACAGATATAATATGTGGGTTCCCCGGCGAGTCTGATGCGGACTTCGAAGACACCATGAGACTGTGCGACAAGTATCGTTTCCCTTCGCTATTCATCAACCAGTTCTTCGCCCGACCTGGTACTCCTGCAGCTAAGATGACCAAGGTACTTTCTAAATAAACTTTCACCCCCATAATTATTCGGAAAAAAAATTGCCTGGTGGTACACCCGCCCGCAGTATTTCCTGGCTTAAAGGGCGGCCACACGTTTGTGACTTCCGAGTTGCAGGCGTTCATTGGCGGCGATAGTCACTTTCCATCAGGTGACCCGTCTGCTCGTTTGCTCCCTGAAGATCAATTCACAATGTGGTGGCAGTGGTCGGGGGCGCACCTTTCGGCAGTTTCACCAACAAACCATTTCCAGCATCATCTGAAATTCTTGATAAAACAGTTGAACAAATTTGGGTGAAATTAAGCACAGGGATAGATTACAGTTTGAAATTGCATATAGGTTACGGAAAACTATCTTAAAAGGAAAAAGTTAGTTTTACAATGAATTACATATTTCTGATCTCCATCATCATCATCATCATCATTAACAGCCTTTAACAGTCCACTGCTGGACATAGGCCTCTCCTTAGAAAGGAGGTTTTGGCCTACTATACCACGCTGGCCAGACGGGTTGGTATAGGGTTTGTGTCAAGTTTTCCTTCTCTTTGCAGTGCTGGTGTACTGCGTCAGCTCCATTAGTCGCCTCTTACGACACCCACGGGATGAATAGGGGTGGTGACACTCTGTATTCTTAATCCGACACCACACGGACTTAAAATAACATAATTTTAACCAAAAAAATCTGTTTCAAAACAGGTACCCGCAAAAGAAGTAAAAAAACGCACAAAAATGTTATCCGAATTATTCCGCTCATACGAACCGTATGGCCACAAAGTCGGCGAGGTGCATAACGTCCTTGTCACAGACATATCGCACGACAAGAATTATTTCGTGGCCCACAATGAGTTTTACGAACAAGTTCTGGTTCCTAAAGTGGAAAAGTACATGGGGAAGATGTTAACGGTGAAGATCACGAGCGCTTCTAAATTCTCTATGATGGGGGAGCCCATAGACAAGCCGAAGATGATGGGTCTGACTGCACCGTTGAAGAAGGGGGAGGTGTCTGGTGTTCAAAGCTTGCAAACTGGAAAGAAACTGCCTTTACCTATAGTGGTTTTGTTCGCTGCGGTTGTTTTCAGATTGATTTGGATATTTTTATTATAAGTGAATAAATTCGTTTTAAGAATTTTTTGTGTTTTTTTTACTTTTCTGTAATAGTTTTATACGGGCTGAGCAGAGCAACTTCTTCCACGTCTCAAAAGAAATAAATTTCCCTAGTCTTTGCAATATTTTTATTTGATACTCCGCTTCTTGGGTGGTAGTTATATTGCCTTGGGGCCTTCAATAAATGGGCTATCCAACACAAATAATTTTTAATTTCAACCAGCAGTTCTTGAGATTAGTGCGCTCAAACAAACGAATTCTTCAGCTTTATGATAGTTGTGTAGATAAAATTAGTACATAAAGAAATAATTTTAAAACTATTAATTTATATTCCAAATATATTGTTCACTGTTCCTAAATAGTCGCAGTTTACACACTTCAAAATCAGTCAAGTTCGAGTCTACAGCGTGTTCTGTGAGTTCAGAATCAGAACGCTTTATTTGTATACATAGGTAGGTACGGTTACAATGGTATGTGACGTTTAAATGACAACTCCTGCATTAGGAATATATCCTGTGTCGCGAGGAACTTTAGAAACATACATGAAACGGACACAAAGAACACCCAGACTCAGAACAATAATTTCACACAAAGTGTTGTCCCTTGTGGGGTTTGAACCCACAACACTCGGTGTAGTAGGAAGCGGCGTGCGACCGCTTAAACCACTACGCCATCCGTGCAATAAAACATGATAAATAATTTAGGCACAAAAGATAATTTAAACAATAATCATAATTAATATCATGTCAAAATAATAGTGCGTCATCATTGTAATAATTAGTAAAATTGTTAGATAAATGGCTTGGAATTTGGCAGTTCTATAATGGCGACAATTATCTATGTTCGAGTGTCAATATTTTACAATTAATCATAGTACACAGTGAGTCTAAATTTATAAAACGGAAATGCAAGTTATACCTACATAAAAAAAGATCAATATTTTTTTAAAAGAATAATTATAGAATTGTCGTCCAAAAACCTTTTAAATAGTAGTAGCATTTGTCTATAGGTATATTTAGTAGTTTCTTTTTGAATTGGTCCAGATTTAAATAATATTTTTTCAGTAAAAACTTCTATGTAGATAATCCGTACATTACTTGAAATAATTCTCGAAGATTTTTGCCCATATTATATCGAGTGATGAGTTTATTTCTCCAAGTCTAAAAATATTATCCCATGAATACATCATTGTAAATTTTTCAATTACAAAAAATGTGCAACTGCCTTTACTTTTGCTCTGACACCTTTTTTTTTACGTGTGGAAACCCCCTCGGGCCGTCACTCCACCGGGGTTTATGGCGGGGTGGTGTGTCGGAATCGGACCGACTAAAACCACACGGTGTGCCACTCTGCGCCTTTTTTTTTTTTTTTTTTTTTTTTTTTTTTTTTCCGTGCGGAAATCCCCTCGGATACCACCTGTGGGTGGCATGTCGGACTCGAACCGACTAAAACCGCACGCCTTCGCCGGGTACTAATAGCCGGGGAACCAGGTATACCCTAGAAAGGAAGGCCCTGGTGCCCCGACATACCTCGGGTCATCTACAGACGAGTAGACGACCCCCGCCCCGTGTGGGAACCCCATGTTCCCTGTGCTCCCTGAAAGCGAGCGCGCTTCGCAACGCGCTCGCCGCCACCCCGGCCTGCTTCTGCTAGGGTGACAGATGGCCTCACCTGTCACCCCCAGGCCTGCGCTTATGGAGGACGAAGGTCGTTCTGCGACCTCCGGCGCCTGAGTCGCCTGCGCTGCCTGGCCTGCCACTCTGCGCCTGTAATCGAAGGGATCCGGGAACTGCTGTTATTAAGACATCCGGACCCAAACAAATATGTCATGTCCCTCCAACAAAGGGAGGATTCTCCGACCATGCGAGGTGATCATGCCTAGCGGGCCTCGGCCCTTTGCTCTGACACCTAGTTCTCGCCCATGATTTTAGGTTAACGTAAGTTGCACCAGGGACTTCCTTTCTAGGGTATACCTGGTTCCCTGGCTATTAGTACCCGAGACGGCGTGCGGTTTTAGTCGGTTCGAGTCCGACATGACAGGTGGTATCCGAGGGGATTTCCGCACGGAAAAAAAAAAAAAAAAGGTTAACGTAAGTAGCTATGTTTGTTTCGATATTTTTTTTTTATGGTATAAGGGGGCAAACGAGCAGACGGGTCACCTAATGGTAAGCAACTACCGCCCCCCATGGACACCTGCGGCTCAAAAGCCACAAGTGCGTTGCTGCCCTTGGAGTCCCTCCCGTTCGAGTCGACCGGAAGGGGAATTTGGGCTCCGGTAACCTCACTCACTCAGAGAAAGGCAACGAAAGAATTGCTGCGCTCGATTATGTTATCTAAAGCTTCATTTTCTTACAGCTTCAAGGGACCGCAGTTACTAATATCAACTTGGTAAAAAATTACTTGATAAAGAGAAATCAATATTTAAAAATAGAGGTGGCATGGAAAAAAAAAGTCTTGACAGACAGAGGGACAACGACATGATCTGGATCTAAGGGTTCCTATTTGTTTTTGAGGAACGGAATCCAAAAAAAATCAGTGTCAATTTATCGGGTTCTGTTCCATGTGTACTAGGATTCATGATGAATTTTATGAATAATTAAAGTTTCGGGAACGTTAGTGAGCCCATGCTTATAATGTAAAAATGAGTTTGTTTGTTTGTTACGCCATGAATCATAAACCACTATACCGATTTTAATAATTCTTTAACCAATGGAAAGCTACATTATCAGCGAGTAACATCGGCTACTTTTTATTGCAATAACAACATAGGTACACGCCGGTGGAGCCGCGGGCAAAAGCTAGTCGAAAATATGTTTAGGTTACATTTTTTCAGTCATAGGTTGTAAGTCCGCCCCCTCAACCCAATGTAGAAAGATATAGTTCTTTTCTAATTAACAATTGATTTTACCATCTAAAATACGCAGGACACCAACACAAAGAGAAGGAAAACTTGACACAACCCCTCCTTTCTAAGGAGAGGCCTATGTCCAGCAGTGGAGTATTAAATCCTGTTGATGATGATGATGATGATCTGTAGATTGAACCATCTATTCTTTATCCACCAACTCAAGTACTAACGTCCTGACAACCATTTGGTTCCCACCTGCCCAGGGCATAAATTAGAAAAATGCTCAATCTTCACTTCTCTCCCTTATTATGATTCGTGTCCTCTCCGAACCGTTCACTAACACACCCATTTTAGAAAAACTTGGCAGTCAAAGGATCTAGTATGTTGTCCTTTTCTTCCATGTTCTAGGCACAGCTAAAGCGAACATAATCTCACATATATTTACACAATAGACTAACGAAATAAAAATGCGAGCATAACAAATACTTGTTTGAAACAATACGTTACATCCAGTTTCTGACAAAGGCTAACACGCCCTGGTGCGCCCATTCACGTAACTTTATAAAAGGATCGTACATCTGTCTGTCCCTTCGTAGTATAATTTCTGTTAGGTATCTAACTGAGTGAGTGTAAAATGGCGGCCCATAATCAAGCTTCAGCGAAACGTCAGAAGACTAGAGAGCCGAGACAGGATATTGTTGATTATTTTCAAGGTAATTGGGTGAATTTTTGATTGATAAAATCTTGTTTTGAGGGCGTAGTACTTGGCCCGTACTGAACTCTTCACACATCGCAGCGCTGAACGCTATCAGCGTGACGGTTGAGGTGATTTAAAATAAACTTACACTAGGTCCTCAGAAAACTGCTCGTATAGAAACCTGTCGCCCAGGAAAGCATCTTCATTCTTGTTGAACTTACATATTAGGTACAACGCGTTCATATTCGCTTTCTATCAGGGATGTATGTGCTTATTTATTACTCCAGTTACTTGTATAATAAAAATAATAACTTTACACATCTCACTCACAGCCGTCAGATCCCAAAATAGGCAGAGATTGTATTATGATAGACTGCTGATAAACATACGTATATATTTCTAAATACACACATATTATATCTAGACACAGAACAAATGATCGTGCTCATCACACAGTTATTTGTCCTGGTGAGAATCGAACCCACGACTACTAGCTAAGCAGTCAGGTTCACTGACCACTAGACCAATCAATAGTTGGTACTTGGTATTCCATCACTAAGATCTCTTCAAGAAACTTTTTGAATCAAAAATGAATCTGTGAAACAAATTGTTGTGTCTATTGAGTTACAGATGTCCCTGAGTGTAGGTAGTCACTTACTATCAGAGGATCTGTCTGCTCGTTTAACCCCTTTATAAAAAAAGAGTAAGGAGTTATCTCTGACAATAGTTAATTGATTTTAATCATCCATTTTGTATTATGGAGTTTGTTAAAATTAAATAAAGTATAGAAAAAATAGTTAAGAACTAAAGTTGTATGGTATAATTTAGGCTTATAGATGGTGGTTTGTTCTATTATTTACTTCTTCCACTCCAGGTATAGACAAGATAGAATACAACAACATGGCGTCGCCGTCAGAATCAACTAATTACCGTTACTATAACAGTTCAGAGCGCATCCATTCCCGGTCCATGGAGGAGTGGCTGAAGTTCAGCATCTCTCTTAGAGAATTCAGGAATAATGGTTCGTAAGATACTTAATCTAATAAGTACAACATTTGGCTTCATTTGAGGGATTACAAGAACACTGATATATAAGCCACGTCACCAGTATTGTTTTTAATCAACTTCTAAAAAATAAAAGCGGTTCGCAAATCAGTTGTTTTTTTTTGTTAGCTCAGAACTCCGTCATTTATGAACCGATTCGAAAATTCTTTTATTTAACTTACCATAAAACCATACTGTAGGTATACCCTCCAAAACAAAAGTATTTATTATTATCTCTGGTATTGCTATAGACATAAATAACCAGCCCACTTATATTTCGATGATAGCTGTTTTAGGATCTTAAATTTCACTTTATACAAGAGTGAAACCAATTTAAAGAAAACATTTTGAAACAGATAAATTGGAGTTTAAAACTACCTTTTAATATAATAATAATAACTTCACACATCTCACACACGGCAGTCTGATGCCAAAGAAGGCAGAGCGTGGTCTATGGTAAGCAGACTGCTGATAAACATACTTTGTAATTTCTAAATACATTAGATAAATTCCACCCAAACACAGAACAAATGATCGCACTTATAACTCAATTATTTGTGTGAATGGGAACCGAACCCATGACCTACAGCAGTCTCAGTGACTGACTAGACCAACACGCCCACCAAAGATATTTTTTTTTTGTCATTTCTTCCTTTTCTCTGATAACAAAAAATTGCTTTAAGGTTCAGACGCACACGGCCGTTCAACATACTCCCGCGCCTGGGATGACAACACAGACTCCATAGACAATCACAAGCGCTGTATAAAGGCACTCTTCGACCTTTGTTCCAAACTTGGTATAAAATACTGGTCGGCCTTCGATTCTGACTTAATACCGTACTCTGAGTCTTGGGAAGAGAACAAGAGCCACTTCGATGATATAGTGGAATATATAAGAGAGTTGACGCAAAGATACCACGTTAAGTTGTTGTGGATAGCTCCGGACCTGCATTCACATCCAAGGTATATTCTGGTTTTCTGCTGTTATTATTTAAGGGCCAGTGGCCATTAAATGAACGCTTCGCTAATAACACGATTTCTACAGTAGTCAAACAATGATTAAAAAGGGATGAAGCCATGAAGGTGAATTTAGAATATGTCATGACCTGAACTTTGTTATCTTATATATTCGTTAGTTAGTAATTCGCTACCGTTGCCAGCCGGGAATATTAATCAAAAGTACATTGTTCAAATAGTGAATTAGAACTTGACCTATCAAGTCTTTAGCTGACAACTCAGTACCTACTTTGGAAAAATCTCCCAGAATCCAGGATCTCTTCATTATTCATTAAATTATGTTTCCAGATACGTTTCTGGTGCTTTAACGAGCAACGATGCATCCGTTTTCATTCAAGCAGCCTCACAGATAAAGAAATGTCTAGAAGTCGCACAAAGATTGAATGCAGAATGCTTTCTACTATGGCCGTACAGAGAAGGCTACCATGCACTCTTCCAAACTGACGTCGCCAGAGAAATCAAATTATTTGCCAAAATGCTAAAATTAACAGCTGATTATAAAGAGAGACTCAATTATCGCTGCCAGTTGTTGATAATGCCGTATAATAATATCTACCATAGTAGAAATAGTTACGGTAACTGGCAACACTCGCTTCAGTGCGAAAGAGATTTGATTCACACTTACATGTGGGATGTTACCAGTTGTCTGTATTTGTTGAAGAGTTATAACCTGGATCGATATTATAAGATTTTTGTCCCGCCTGGACTTCATATGCCAATGGCCAATGTGTAAGTTTTTTCTAAGAACACGACATTGATATTTTTTTTATAAAGGAGGTCCGTAATTACTTTATATACGATTGAAAACATACATACGATAGGGTACCTCGTATACATAATAAAATATCGTATTTTTAGAATTCGATATAAGTTTTTTGATTATTCCATAAAAAGCATAGGTTCCACAAAACCCTGTTACAAATCTTGTGTATATACTCTAGTACCAAGTAAGGACGTCCAAAGTTTTCTCGAGGTCATTGAGAAACCTATGAAAATAAACTTAAAAGCAAAATATTATAAAAAAATAACAAAAAACCAACAAAGGGAGTATAGACGCTAAGGTGTTTGTACATGAGTTAGGGCGCAGGCTGAACAAAGTGAGTGGTGACTCCCGCTCAGGGTCGTTCCTGGTGCAGAGGTTGGCCGTGGCCATTCAGCGTGGAAACGCAGCTAGCGTTATGATCACCTTTGCGCCGGGAGCGACCAGGGCTGGGTTATTTAATATATAGAGAATTTTAGTTAGAATACAATTGTTATTTTTGCCTAAGATTGCGAATAAATAATAAACAATTTTCTTATTTTAACGACAATAAACAAACATTTTGAATATGTTTGCTTCTAAAACCTGTTTCGGAGATACACAAAAAATATTAATGTATAACCTACACGAGAACTGCTCATTCGAAGTAAAAATATATTTGTATGTGTAAATCAAGCTAAATCGAGTGATATGTACTTTTTAAGGAGAATATTGAAGGAAAGTACTCATAAATTCACCTATTGCAGGTACAATATGCTCGGCGGTGTAACAATGACAAATAATGAAGATCATTACGACAGCAAACTTCTTACCTTAATGATGAAATGTATAGTTGATCAGGTGAGGATTGTACTGATTTAAATACTCGTTATACACATATAATTCAAAAAAGAATATATTTGAAACTCAAAACTCATGCACGTCATGGCAAGGGATCCTTCGGCATCCTTACCCACACTGACGGCATTTATTGACGGGGAGTCCTCAGGCATGGCGAGATGTGCTTGGAAATATCGAGGAGTTCTCAGGCATGCCAAGATGTGCTTAGGAATTCTGAGGGGTTCTCAGGCATGCCAAGGTCTGTTTAGGAATGCTGAGGAGTTCCCTCGTATTCCAAGGTTTGATTAGGAATACCATCAGTGACGGTGTTTTCAAGCAAATGGTAGCGCGCGCGGGTGCGGTCGATTTCGTTTTTATTAGTCTTGGGGTTGTCGTGATATGTTTACATAATTATTTTACAAAAACAACAGACATTTTTAAGTAAAAAAAATGTTTCTATCCTTGCGGGAATCTACCAATAGGTAATAAAATTATTTTTATTTTCGTGAATAGGGGACAACACCGGCTGGTGGTATAAACTTGATGCTGTATCCTCGAAGGGACAGTGACCTTCGGGAGTTGACGACTACGTACGTCAAATACATCGACGCTGTTGCAAAGGCGTTGAGATTGGCGTGCAGCATTATCTCCGATCAGATAATATCTAAACATTTGCAGGTTAGAAACCAAGAAAAAATCGATTTCCAGTACCAAATTGTCTAAGAGAGGTTTTAGACTAGTGTTTTATACGCGCGTATAAGCTTGATTTTGGAAGCTCATGTAGGCGCGGTGAAAACCACCAGAAAACCGGTGTTAAGCAATTCTTTCGTTGCCTTTCACTGAGTGAGTGAGGTTACCGTAGCCCAAATTCCCCCCTTCGCTGACTCGAGCGGGAGGGACTCTTGTGACTTTTGAGTTGCAGGTGTCCATTGGCTTTTGCTTACCATCAGGTGACCCGTCTGCTTGTTTGTCCCATTATACCATAAAAAAATCGGTTGTCTGTAAAGTCGGTTTACTGACGATAGTTGAACGTGACAACGTCATAAGAAAATACTGATGGAATGGTTGCATTTTTCAAAAATGTATTATTGTATACGAGTAGCAGCTGTCCACGCGGACGCATCGCTCACTCAAGTAGGAGAGAGACAGATGTCGAACGCTGCCGAACGCGGAGGCCGATTGTGCCTCTTTGTCACTCGTTCCGCGCTCTCGCTTGCACTTCAAGCCTTAAATGGAACGCCTCAGAGCGAGGTAACGCCGCATGAGTCATGTTTTTTCGTGCGTGCAGCCGGCTCCATCGAATTATAAGACGTTGTCACGTCAAAAATTGCCACCCGAGGGCCATTTAAGCACAATAAAAACGCTAGTCTGAAACCGTCCCAAAAAGTGTAGTGAACTTAATCTTCCTGTAATGTCAATTCGATTGTTTTACAAGTCTAAAAGTTCTTTGGACCCTTATTTGGGTGTTTGAAAATTACCCGCAAAAGAAGATTAATTTTCTAGTATGGCCGGTTTCTTTAAAATAATAATTATCTGTGCATTGCAGCAACGTTATTCGACGTACTACAGTGGCTTTGGATCCCGACTTGTGGGTTCTGATATAACGATGGAAGAATGCGAGGAGTATTATAAGTAAGGCTATATATTTAATGTTTTTTCAAATAGTTTAATTGAATAAACTGCTCTTAAGCCTCAATTGGTGACTGTGACCAGTTGCACAGTAGTAGGTTATGGTTTATTAACTTTATTCACGTGGCTCCTGTAACTACTCATAATTTTTATTTAAATTAATAATTAGATACATCTCACTCGCTGCCGTCTGATCAAAAGACATGTAGCCATACTGCTTCTAAAGATACTTGTTTATTCAAATCATAGATAAATTACACCATGACGCAGAACAAATAACCATGCTCATCCCACAACTGTTTGTTCTGGGTGGGAATCGTACCCTGGCTAAGCAGTCAGGAACCCTAACCACTAGACCATGTTTACGGCTAACTTCCGTCAGTCAGTCTTATTTTCGTTTAATTGTGACAATGTTATGCTGTTACAGGAAGAATCAGTGTCCTCATGGTGAATTGATGTCGAAACACGAACACCTGGACGTGGTGTTCCAGCGCCACCTCGACGCCTGCGACCATATATGAGGTCGCTTAGTCACATTAATGTATTATATTTGAATCTAAATAATAATACAACATGGAATAGGCTAGTTGACTTAATTTGAAAACTTGGTTAATTATATACACTAATATCTATCTTATCCCAAAAAACCTATCATCAACAGCCATTACTAGTCCACTGCTGGACATAGGCCTCTCCTTAGAAAGGAGGGTTTGGCCTACTATACCACGGTTTGTTTCAAGTTTTCCTTCTCTTTGCAGTGCTGTTGTCCTGCGTAGTTTGTTCCCTTAGTCGCCTCTTACGACACCCACGGGATGAATAGGGGTGATGACTTTCCGTATTCTTAATCCGTCACCACACGGACAAAACCTATATTTGAAAGAAAAAGCATTATTTACATACATTGCGTATTTTATATTAAAAAGAAACAATTTAAATTTCCCTTGAAAACGCTGAATAGTGTCATGGCGTCTTGAATGACGTCACAGTCTGCGAAACAAAACTGTTTACTTCTGTGTCCAGTGTCAATTGAAACTGTATTAAGGTGAGAAAATATGCTAAAAACGGAAAAACAATTAGGAGTAACCTGCTCTGTTGTATGAAAACGTCAACAACAACAATGATGTTTTGCATGGCATGATGTAACACTTTCTGATTGGTGATATGTATTTTGTTCGAATTTATTTTTTAAAAATATTAATAATCTTTAACTTTTATGAGAAATAAACTATTTTTTTTTTATCTATGTCTCTTCATTTATAATTTGAAACTATAAACCAAGCAATTTATAAGTGGACACAAGCCTACTCGTGATTTTTTTGCTTTTTATTTATTTATTTTTATTATATAAGTCTGGAGGTGATCGCTTTTTTGTAACCACCTAAACATGGTCGGATTACCACGGACTTGCACCTTCTAATGACTTTTATTTAATTATCTCGTAAATTATTATACGTACGACGCTGAAATTCTACAGGTAGACAACTGAACTAAACAACTAATTATTGGCATAACATTCAGTTTATATATCCACACACAGGTTTATCGGTGGCCAAAAAACGCCGCACACATTGTGATCGTGAACGTGGAGAGCTACATTTCATCATAACTTTTTAGTCACTAACAGTATACTAACGAAAATTCGTATACATTTGAAGGTAGTTACAAGCAATAGAATAACGTTTCAAGTAAGTCTTTAGAGGTCTTATTTAAAGTGTTAGGACGTATTGAAGTGTTTTCATACTTACCTAAGTAATTTTTAAACGGTCCATTATTTTTGTTATTTTATTGTCGAACAAATTAAAACTAATCCTTAAGAAGTTATGTACAAAAGATGGTTACAATCCGCTTACCCGTTTCAGAGATCCAGCAAACCCACAAACGTTACTCCAGCAGGATTTCGAATAACTTCGCAGCCGAAGAAAATACAAATACCAAATAAGTTGTAACATTTACCTAGTCCAGATAACTAATTATTTAGCTAAAATTTATTTCAATATTACAATTAAAAAAGAAAATGTCTGGCTGCGGTAACGTTTCAAACGTTACCCCAGCAGGAAATGTTTTTTTGAAATAACTAAAAAAGTTTAAGTGAAACAAATTTAAAAATGTGCCTAACAATTACGGAAGGGGAGCAACTAATTATCTATAACGTTTAAATGACCATTTTCGACATTATTTTGCTGGGGTAACGCACACGATTTCCGCACAGACAAAAAAAGGTACCACGTATAAGACTAACCATTTGGTCCAGGCTAAAAAGTTGTTGAGATCATCCTTTGTGTGAAAATTAAGTTTCATGAAGTCTGACTCACACGTGCATTAGTCACTTCACTAGCTACGTATAGGCGTAACCAGGACAGAGGAAGCAGCTGCCCTCTCCAGCTCCTCAAATGGGTATGCCCATACTTAAAGGCACATGAACGTATTCCTACATCAATACAATGTACACATTATCATCATCATCACATCAACAGCTTTTAATAATCCACTGCTGAACATAGGCCTCTAATTAAAAAGGAGGTTTTGGCCTACTATACCACGCTGGCCAGACGGGTTGGTATAGGGTTTGTGTCAAGTTTTCCTTCTCTTTGCAGTGCTGTTGTCCTGCGTAGTTTACTCCCTTAGTCGGCTCTTACGACACCCACGGACTGAATAGGGGTGGTGACACTCCGTATTCTTAATCCGTCACCACACGGAGGTAATACAATGTACAGGTAGAAAGAATAAAACAAATAATCTCATTCAAATCTTTTATTTCGTATTCGCATTATATTTTCTTTTTTTTCAATTTAATATTTACAGCGCCTTAACTCTATACATCGGCTATGTACCATTATTGTACATAAAGTTGTGCAGTTTATTAAATAACACTTTGAATCCTAAATTGTCCATAAAAAATAAAATTTACAAAAATATCCCGTTTATAATAATTTATCATGTTAAGGTCTAAATTATATAACTCAATGTTTTCTTGTCAAAAATAGTTTTAAGCATTTTTTTTTTGCTGTACTGTTTCGCTCTGCATTTAGTTTCAAATCAGGAGCGAACATCTGGCGGTCAGCTTAAAGTAGGTTTTTCAGTTTCCCTCAAAACTCCTTGAGGAGTCCCTACAGACCTTTTTCAGAGTTAAATTAGACAGGTTATCATGAAGATATATAGAAAAAAAAAACCTATGTAACATGCATAGTTTAGCGTTCAAAGTGTTACAGTTCAAATTATTGGTTATATAAAAAAAACATTTATGGATTAGAACCCAACAACGTATTGGCACTGAACGATCGACAACTTATAAAACTGATCGCCCAACAATAGTTACATGTCATACCTTCATACATATTTAACAATTTAAAAAAGACAAAATTACATTTCACAGAAACTTGACTGCTCAATCAAAAAATATTTAAAAATAAAAGTCCAGTTCATCTCTCTATTTGAGAGGTAATACGAACAAAAAATTAAAAATAGTGCATTAAAAACAAATTAAGCACAATCGTTAAGTAGCAAATTATAACTAAGCTTAAAACTACAAACAGTACACAAATACTGTTCAATAAATACTAAAATTACGCTAAATAATATCATGATTGTTTTTTTTTACAAAAGCGAGGTTTCCTATTTTTAAATCAAATGCCAATTTCTCTAATATATACATATAAAATGGTTTAAGATAAAACCGCGAACATGAATATATCCTAATACTGAAAAAAAGAAAATGGCAGTACATTAAATTAGGAATGAAAAAACTGTAATAAGTGTTATTGGATGAATTCAGTATGGTTCCATTGCACAGTATATACTTAAAAAAAAGCCCACAAAATATTTAGTGTGGTAACATTGCCGAATTCTAAAAAGTTAATTTTGGTACGAGTTCTCATAAACATTACTGAACCCTGATTTAACTCCAAGTAACAATAATGAAATACACAATTTCATTATATCATTGTAAATGTATCCTGTTTAGTACCAAAAATTACTACATATAAAGTCAATTTACTCGAGCTGACATAATAAATGGTAGATTTTTTCAAATTACCATAAATCATTTGCAAAAAAACTACCACATATTGAAGTTACCCCTGTTCAAAGTTACCCCGCCTTGTCAACGTTGCCGATCACATTTCATTTATATAGACAACAGTATAAAATTACTCCAAAAATGGGACAAACCGGCATTTTCCTAACTAAAATATCCAAGATAATTTATATTTCTAACTGAGACCTAAACGTTCACTGGACTAGAGGTATTAGAAAACATATATAGCTAGTTTTTGCCCACGGCTTAGCCCACCTTAATGTAGATATATTATCAGACAAATAAGGTAATACTCAAGTTATGTTAGGTAGGTATTAGGTGTTAATAAACTAAAATTTACTCTCGTCACGTCCTGACTAGTGTTCCCGAGGACTATAGGCTTTTCGCCTTTTTTTAAGGCTAGACTCGAAATTAAGGGGCTTGATAGGCTAAAGGCCTATAACGTCTTTTAGTCCTTTAGGCTAGGCTTATTCAAGACTCTTGGTTTTAGGTCCAAAGTCTTACAAAGGCCTAAGCCTTTTTAAGGCTGGTCTAACAACAGTAACACTTATTAACCCTCAAAAAGTGCTATGAAGCTTTAGTCCTCGCGTCTGTAGCCATATAAGTAACTATGACTTCATCATCATCATCATCAACAGCCTTTAATAGTCCACTTCTGGACATAGGCCTCTCCTTGGAGGTTTGGAACTATGAACTAATTTTTTCATTATATTGTTAACTCTGTCTCTCTTAAATATTGTCGATTTTTCGCAAGTATTTACTTTCAGTGGATCTCCTCTCTCCTCCTCCTTCCATTGCTCTTTAAATATGATCCATTTTTTATGAGTTCAATGTAAAAAACGTAACAAAAAAGAAACTGAACTGTGTCGATAGGTATTTGAAGTTATAAACTGAGAGACCTTCTACGTTAAAACCAAAAGTACATCGGTTGAGTCCATGGTTGAGTCAAACAAGCGCTAAAATATGGCATTTTATATTTTATCTATATCTGATACAAGTGTTCTCAGTGAACAATCCTTTTTCGAAGAAGGAAATTTGATTAATAGGAAAGGAAGTCCCCGTCTAATAAAAACATTAGTCCCTCAATGTGCCTTTCTCATTGCTAAATTGTTTTCGCGATACTTAGGTAAAATTATACTTTAATTTTATTTTTCTTAAAATAAATGCAATATAAAATTAATGTTGTTTTCTTATGATGGCTTAGTAAGACTGAGTCTCAAAAATGGCTTCAGCCCTCATAAAGCCTGTTGTTTGCGCGTGGATCCGAACGCACGGGACCTCGCGCTGCGGGGTGCGGGGAGGCGAGCCGACTTCCGCGCCGAGCCGACGCGACGAACTAGGGGTGTCCACTTACAAAATATATCGATATTTATATTCGATGTAAAATATTGGATCCCAGCATCGATGTTTATCGATATATCGCTAGAAAACATCGATATTTTTTCACTATCGAATACTTTCCACAAAAATTTAATATTACCTTTTTCCAGTGAAACGCACAAAGTTTGTGGTCCTTGATTTTGTAAGTATGAATGTAGAATTAGAGACCAGAGTAACATAGCTAAACTAGTAGTGTAATACATATAAAAGATCATTATATTATATCTTCAATATAAAACACCGTCACAAACGAGTAATGGTTAGGTTCATAAACATAATAGAAATATAATATTATATACCTTTTCAACTTCGAACTAGCAATCAAACGATAGGTCAAATCAGTTATTTTAGAGTAATAAATTGTAGTAGCAAGTAAAATTCTTACATAAATTTGTCTTAGATAAACAATTAAAACAATGATTTATTTGCGTTACCGCCAAACAGAAGAAGACGACGCAAGAAGAGTGAAGTGAGTGTAAGTAAATATAATGAACCTATAGAATCCACAGACTATACATACATTGAGAGTGAATAGTCGATCGATCTGTCAGGATAGATTAGATAATTAAGATGGTCACTCACAGATGTCACTATCTTAATGAACCTTATTTAAAATTGAAGGCATCAAGTAGTGTTAAAATTATTTAGTTCGTTAATAGATTCGACAAGAAAATAAAAAAAGCAAATATTCGATGTTTCTATAAATAAATATATCGATATATCGAATACAATAAATGGTAGTCAAAACATCGAATCAATCCGATATATCGTACGGAATACATCGAATAAATTCGATATATCGATGTTAAGTGAATATCCCTACGACGAACGTTTTGTTAGAAATTCATGACACCTGCTTTTTGGATCGCCCGACCGAGCGGCCATGTTATCAGAGTTTTTAGAACCGAATAAATTACTTTTAAAATACAGTCCACTTATTATTGAAGACTCTCAAACAGTTTGTCCTTCGAGCCGGATGTTCAAAAAAGACTCCAGTCCCAAAAAAAACCTAAAGGCTTTTATAGGTTCATAGGTTTTTTCAATTGCCGTCTTTTTTATTAGCATAGCTCTAAAAAGGACCAATACGCTTAAATTATGCTGGTCCTCGGGAGCACTAGTTCTGACCCCTTTAAACATTTATACAAAATTTCATGCTGATCGGTTGAGTAGTGAAGACATAAAAACGTAACAAATAAACAAACATTCGTATTTGTAATATTACTTAGGATAATAAACTTTTTTTAGTGTGCTTTACTTGTACAGTGCGAAAAAATTACGAATACTTGAATAGAAAAGCGCTGAGTGATTTTACATTTTTACATATGGTAGGCATATATGTATAAAAATCAATCTGATTAGAACTAAGCGACAATATTTGTAATAGAATTATGATAGACACTGAAAATTTAAATATGAGAATGGAAGCCATATTTGAGTCTAATATAGATAGTTTTCTTTTAAATTAATAATCCTTGATGTTTTTAAGATTTTTATTCTATTCTATTCCGCTTCATAACTTTATTAATATAAGCTCATGTTAAAATAACTTTACATGTTAATAAGAACTATTTTTTTAAACATGTAACTCAAACAAATACTGTTAAATAAATAAAAAAGTTGCTATGGAAGTAAGTTTTATATTTATAACAATAAAGATCTTAATATACAGAAAAAAATTAAAAACAATGCATAATTCTGTTCTAAAACCTATTTTTCTTCTGTAAACTCTATAAAATATGATATATATAAGTTTGTGCAGGAGAATTTTTACTGTTAATTAATTGTATAAATTACCTGAACATTATTGAGTATGTCTGTAAGGAGAACGATCTCTATGTTATAAAATATAAGCCAAAATGTGTTAAATTAGGGTGGCGCCACTGTAGCAGAAGGGTGAATTTTAAAAACAGAGGTTATTTAAGTAGGATAGAGAATAAATAAGACACGATACATTTCAAAACATCTCATCGGGCTTACAATAATTATTAATAATATAATATATTTTGCTACATTCACACAACGCCATCTAGTCCCAAACTAAGCAGAGCTTGTACTATGGGTACTGAACAACTGATATAAATACATATATACTTTTTTTTTTGTAAATACATACATATTATACATAGAAACACCCAGATCAAATCAAACATTAAATGTTCATGCACACAAATGTTTGACTTGAGCGGGAATCGAACCCGCGACCTTTGGAATAGCAGTCCGTTACATAAACCACCATGCAATAATAATAGTCTTTTGAAATCCGGTAATTTAAATGTAACCAAAGCGGTCATTAAAACAGTTTTAATTCAGCATATCTTACTCCGTACGTGTGGCGACGGATTAAGAATACAGAGTGTCACCACCCCTATTCATCCCGTGGGTGTCGTAAGAGGCGACTAAGGGAGCAAACCACGCAGGAGAACAGCACTGCAGAGAGAAGAAAAATTTGACACAAACCCTATACTAACCCGTCTGGTCAGCGTGGTATAGTAGGCCAAAACCTCCTTCCTAAGGAGAGGCCTATGTTCAGCAGTGGACTATTAAAGGCTGTTGATGTGATGTGTGTGTGACATCTTACTCTATGATATAATATATTCTGCTACGTTTATGTGATAATTTAGGCTACAGTAGCGCCAATCTGGTCGTTTTTTGAACTATTATTTATTGCTGGATATTTTTCCGGCTTGATGTCCATAAAAGGTAGTGTTCCTTACTCCTTACTTTATACCCAAAATATATATAAAAAATGGAGTTACTTTGACATTTTCATTTGACGGCATTATTATTGTGTATGTGTGCGTGTTAATTGGCGTGTGTACCCTGGTTTGATAAAAATATATGGACAAAAATATTATCTTATTAGCTTTGGGTTTAAACAATTCAGTGTTGGAATTTAAATTGTAATTAGAAAGAAAAAAAATCTAATAAATATTGTAAATAGAAGCGCCATTGTTTTGGCCGGCTCGACCCCTTAAGCAACTCTGTCGTTGTTTTACACTGAATAAGGTAACCGGAGCTATGTGTAATGAGCACGATCATATGTTCTATCTCTCGGTGTAATTCTGTCTAAAACCAGTATAATTTTTTTTTTTTTAAGAAAGACAACTCCCGCATTAGGAATATCTCCTGTGTTGCGGGGGACTTTACAAACATACATGAAACGGACACATTAGAAATAATATATAAATAATAAGTATGTTTTATTTAGAAACTTCTAATTTAATACTTTTTTTTTTAATTTTTGGACATGTAACACACAACGCCATCTAGTTTCAAACTAAACAGAGCTTGTACTATGAAAGCTAGATTGACTGATATAGTACTTTTTTACTTTTTTTTTAAATACATACATATTATACACAGAAAACACCCAAACCCTGAAACAAATATTTGTAGATCATACAAACATTTGGTCCGACCGGGGAATTTAACCCGAGACCTCAGCACAGCAGTTGCATACGCTACCAATGCGCCACCGAGGCAGTTGCATTTGGTAATTAATGTGACTTGTATTTTAATGCAGACTAGAAAAATATCGTACATGTTATTATTTATAACGTAGATTGGAACGTGATATCTTCTAGACATTACATTCCAATCTACGTTACCATCTAACCGTCTAAATAATCTATTATAATTTTTTTATTACATATACGTTATGTGCCAATACAAAGTATATATAACTATGCTCCAGGTGTTGTGTAGTGTACTAGTATTCAAATTTTAACCGTAATTCAGTAAGTATAGTTGTAATATATCAACCAGTATAACTTGAACTGTCGTTATATAGACTTTTCACTGGAGTATATACATTACTGGATTACTGTAGTTTCGCATAATTTTTAAACTTAGTAAATATCTGCTTTTTGCAACAATTAAATTTTTAATATTTCACGGCGCAAAATATGCTAAAATAGGATACTAAAAACGCCTATATTAATAAATAAAATTTTTTTTTTTTTAAATTATTATAAATATTAATGAGTTCATTAAGTTTATTTTTGATTACAAAAAATACATGAATTAAATTGTATTAAAACAAACATGCAGACAGGCCTTTCCGAGTATATGTCAATTAGATTTAGTACTTTTACTAAAAAATAATACCTGTGCTAAAAATAACTAAAATCGATTCACCAGTTTATTAGCAAAATACTTTTTTTTTTTAGTACAAAAAGACAACTCCCGCATTAGGAATGTATCCTGTGTCGCGAGGGACTTTACAAACATTCATGAAACGGACACAAAGTACACCCAGACTCAGAAAAATAATTTGTGGATCACACAAAGAGTCGTCCCATGTGGGGATCGAACCCACAACGTAGCATGAAGCGGCGTGGCGACCGCTTTAACCACAACGCCATCCGTGCAAGGAATCCATTAGTCAGTTGTCGAGATTTTGTGAAACCCACTTCCATAGCAAAATGCAGAACCTACATATCACTGCTGTATAATTACTTATACCATAAACCAGTTCCAATTATATATGTCTAAAGTCTATAGAATATGGTTTTACGAGGAAGACCCGCTGATAACTTAACGACGGTAATTCTTGCGTACTCCAAAAATTTCCGGACTCAAGTCGAGTTTGTCAAGTTCGAGGTTGACACACACTCATCTGTGGTATGGTGTCAGTGACGAGTAGTGGTGGTTTTGAGACGCACAAAAAAGATGTTGAAAACTTACCCTTAATAAATATCTTTCGGAGACTTTCTATTTTAAGATGGCGGATTAAAAATGGTGATTAGTTTAGATCGTGGTTTTCATGATATTAGTACGTATACTTAGCAAGAACGACAATTCGCCCGCTTTTAGGGGTTTTTTTAGGATTTTCATTCAAAATTACTGAACTTCATAAAATTCTTTACTAATTATAAGAATTATTTGGTTTTTCAAAGTTGTTAGGTATGCTTTTTGATAATTTTCTGTATTTTTTTTAATGGTGACAGCCCTGTGTTTCAGATGCCATCTAGTACGCATTAATGTAAATATATTTATATAGTACACTAGCTGACCCGCGCAACTTCGTCTGCGTCTCTCAATAGTAATAAATTTTCTCCGTTTTTTGAAACATTCTTCATTGGTGCTCCGTTCCTATTGGTCTTAGCGTGATGATATATAGCCTATAGCCTTCCTCGATAAATGGGCTATCTAACACTGAAAGAATTTTTCAAATCGGACCAGTAGTTCCTGAGATTAGCGCGTTCAAACAAACAAACAAACAAACAAACTCTTCAGCTTTATAATATTAGTATAGATTAAACGAATGGGTTATTAATGTTTAATTACAGTTAATTCCCACATAAACGTCCTGCGTTTGTTTTAGTGAAAGAAATAGGGGCGATATTTTTTAAAGAAGTTAGGGATTGTCTTATTTAATATTTACGGACATCTGACACACAACGCCATCTAGTTTCAAACTAAGCAGAGCTTGTACTATGAAAGCTAGACTGACTGATAGAATACTTATTTACTTTTTTTTGTAAATACATACATAAAAAACACTTAAACTCCGAAACAAATATTTGTACATGATACAAAAATTTGGTTCGAACCGGGAATCGAAACCGAGACCTCAGCACAGCAGTCGCACACGCTACCACTGTACTACAAAGGCAGTCATATGTCAATATAATGCCATAGTGTAATCAATACCCTAAATAAATACATGGGCTAGTGAGCGGCATACACTACACTCGAAGTTATAATTGATAATACAATACAATAATTTTTTGTCCAAATTTTACATTTCACGACATTTATATAAACAAGCGGTTATATGGAATAATAGCCTTACAATTTTAATTCAGTTGGATACATTCTCGTTTGGTCATAGCTATCATTTTTTTTATTAATATAAATACACAATAAAATAAATAGTTATGTCAGGAACATTAAATAATTCAATTTCATGGGCATATACAGCGTGTTACAAAATTCTGTGGTCATAATATTTTATTTAATGTTAATTTTAGACATTTTGTAAGTATACGAATAACTTAATCTAGTATTCAACTCAGACGGTCGTGGGTTTAATTCCAGTTGAGTGCAAATATTTCTTTTCTATATTCTTCTCTGATGTTTGTATAACATTTTTGTAATATATTATTTAAACGACGCTGATGGTAATTTAAGTACATCATCATCATCAACAGCCTATTACAGTCCACTGTTGGACATAGGCCTCTTCTTAGAAAGGTTTTGGCCTACTATATCACGCTGGCCAGACGGGTTGGTATAGGGTTTGCTTCTCTATGCAGTGCACTCTACTGTGTAGTTTACTCCCTTAGTCGGCTCTTATGACACCCACGGGATGTATAGGGGTGGTGACATTCCGTATTCTTATTCTTAATAATTTTATGTATTTAATAGTTTCTTACAACTTAGTAAGTCCTTTCTTACGCCTTCCTCTCAGTTGGCAGTTTAAAGGAAAGTTGTCATGAGGTATTTTTTTTTTTCTTTGCATATATTTTTAACGAATCTATTCATAACGATAAAAAGATTCATGATTTGTTGCTTTTTTACTATACAATTTGTAAAATACATACACAAGTTTTTGTAACACTTGTATATATGAAATTCAGTCAAATAAATATTAGATATTAATGAAGCAAGCTTTGGTGTCATATAAATCATCAAATACATATGCAGATATAATCTTTGTGTGTCATTAAAAATCGCATACGAATCCGTAAGCTAAATAGTAAGTAATACTCAAGTATTTTCATAAAAATACATAAGCTAAAACACTTTTTATAATAAGACGGCTATTTTAAGGATGCGTACACAAAAAAATTAGGTATACACCGCTTATTAAGCGAAAAAACAGCTCATAAATCGTTGTGGGCAATCTAAATTATCCACAGCGTAAATCTTAGTGCAATGGTTCTTAAGTAAAAGTGTTGTGGCGATCACAGAAGGACCACAACGCTTTGTTTTCAGTTTTTGAGCGTAATATTCACGCAATTACAATGTATTTTGATATATTAAATCAGCGATGAACCCTTAAAACACATAAAATTAAATTAAAAATACCTGCGTATCAGATTCGCCAATAAAATGCAGCAGCAATACATGAAGCGAGATGTGGTCCTCTGTCCCTCCGGCACTCAGTCGTCGTCGGAGGGCTCGGTGCCGAAGTACCGGTCGCCGAAGTTCCCTATGCCGGGCAGTACGTAGAACTTTTCGTTGATCTCTGGGTCTAACGCTGACGTCACGATTTTAACCTGCAAGTGGATAATGAGTTTTCTTTGAAAACGTGGCGTTACGTAGAGATGTGGCTTCACTCTGCATTCTCTATCGCATATATCATGGAGAATGCTCCGAGTAATTGTTCGGACTAATACCAGCCGCAACTTTCCGCTATCGTTCCACACGGCAAAATTGACATCCTCATCACCTGGATAGTTGGCGCTCCACAACTGTGCACTTTTCGAGACACTTTTTGCCCCCGCACAACCAATCTGTGGAACGGGTTATCGTCTGCGGTATTTCCGGACCCATACGACCTTCAAACCTTCAAGATAAGAGCGTACTCCTTCCTAAAAGGCCGGCAACGCGTATGTGACTCCTGAGTTGCAGATGTTCATGGGCGGCGATGATCACTTTCCATCGGTGACACGTCTGTTCGTTTGCCCCCTCTAACATAAAGAAAAAACAATAGCACAGGAGAAATTGTACTTGAATTGGAGCCTACTAAGGATTTTCTTATCAAACAGTCACTTAAGACTTATTTTATAATCTTAATATATATAAATCTCCTGTCACGATGTTTGTCCGCGATGGACTCTTAAAATACTTAACCGATTTTAAATAAAATTGGCACACCGTGAGCAGTCTGGTCCAACTTAAGAGATAGGATAGCTTAGATCTTTAATTATAGTCGCAATTTTATTTTATTGCAAATTATTGGTCTATAATTAATTGACAGTCACAATTATCTGTTAACTCTAAAAGATTCTAACAGATGTCGATACTTTTCGACTGGATTGAGTAAGTAATCAATAGTTGGCACTGCTATGGTAAACCGACATAATGTATATGGCAAAACAACGTTTGCGGGGTCAGCTAGTTATAATATAATATTCTACCACATGCACACAACGCAATCTAGTCCCAAACTATGCAGAGCTTTTACTATGGGTACTAGACAACTGATATAAATACATACATATTATACATAGAAACATCCAGACCAAATCAAACATTACATGTTCCATGTTCATGCACACAAATGTTTGCCTAGAGTGGGAATCGAACCCGCGACCTTTGGAATAGCAGTCCGTTACACAAACTATTTGGCCATCCGGTCGTCGTTTGTAAAAAAAACTTTGAATATTAAAGTAAAGTGAAAAAATAATAATCTTTATTGTTTTGATTAAGTAGATTTTAGAAACAGAGATTTAATATTTAGCATGTTTCAGAACAAAATTTTACATATTATTTTGTTTAATAATAATTTCAGACGTGAGACCTTACATTGAAGGGGTCAGCAGAAGCATATAATAATATTTCGGACATTTGACACACAACGCCATTTAGTTGGGGCCGGGCCTCTTGGTCTAGTGGTTAGTGACTTCAGGGTCAGTCGGTCAGCTGCTACGCCAGAGGTCGTGGGTTCGATCCCCACCCAGGACAAATGATTGTGTGATGAGCACGAACAGTTGTTCTGGTCTGGGTGTACTTTATCTATAATATGTATGTATTTAGAAATATATAAGTATGTTTATCAGCGGTCTGGCTCCCATAGTACAGGCTGAAAATATTTAAAAAAAAGTTTCAAACTAAGCGGAGCTTATATTAAAGATGTACATGTCACAACTTTGGTGCCTATTAATCCTTATCTGTCAATAATTTATTCTGGGTAGGTATCGAACCCATAACTTCTAACTCAGCAGTCATGACCATCAACTACTAAACCAACAACCAGTCATGTTATTTTTTTTTTATAATATTGGAACGTACGAGCGAACGTGCAGCGGGACGACTTGATGGTAAGTGATTACCGTCGTTCACGAACACCTTCAATTCAAAAGCGTTGTCGTCTTATAAACGTGTCCCTCAGAGGTAGGGGGTTATTTATAAGGCGTAGACGGCTCAAGGTACTAGGGCTTTTCTTATTAGGGTATACCTGATTCCCCGGCTACTGGTACCTGGACACGGCGTGCGGTTTTTGGTCGGTTCGAGTCCGACCAAATTACCTTACTGGTGGGATACATTCGAACAAGAAAAAAGGGGGGTGGGAGTTATTTGCTCCACCGGTGATCTTACTCTCTCACGTAAGTGAGGGTGGGGGGAGGTGGGGGGGGGGTGTTACCTGCGGGAAGGCGTAGGCGATGCTGTGCACGCCGATCTCGGCCATGAGCAGCGACACGAGGCTGATGTTGTGCTCGGGCACGTCGTGGTCGAGCAGCACGCGGATGGCCATGATGGCGGCCGCGCCCGTCGCCACCGTCGCGTCCATCAGGATCACGCGGTAGTCCTTTATGTCCTTCGGCAGCCGCAGGTAGTACAGCTGGGGAAGGGGGGGAAATAACACTACTTACTATGAGTTTATGGGAAACTTTACTAACATACATGAACGACAAAGAACACCCAGATTTAGGACAATAATTTGTGGATCACAAAGTGTAATCTTGTGTTGAGATCGAACCCACAACACTCAGCTTAGTAGCAGAAGTACAGTAGCAGCATATCCATACTTACATTATAAATGCGAAAGTGCGTCTGTCTGTCTGTCATCTCTTCACGCTTAAACGCTGAACCGATTTCAATGAAATTTGATATAGAAATAGTCCAAATCCCGGGCAAGGACATAGGGTAGTTTTTATCCCAGAAATCATTCTTTAAGGGAGGCCCCTTAAAGAATGATTTCTGGAATGAAGTCTGTATTTAGTAAATTTGGTATGGAGATACTTTGATTCTTGGGGACATTTACGTGGGCAGGGCCACGTGCAAAAGCTAGTTTCAGTGGTTTTTTCATGTGATAGTGTAACTTATTCGGTTTAACTTAAGTTACCTCAGGTTCTCCAGTGGCCTGGTTGGTCTGTATGAGTATTTTGCCGATGCGTATATCCTTGCAGATGTCGCAGACGGCCTGCTCCATTGTCTCGCCGGCTCGCAAGATGGACACACCGCAGATCTTCTCCACGTCGCATTTACGACCTAAATCACATAGGGATAAGACTCAATATAGTAAAATCAATTACTTAATATTTTTTTGTTATTTCCACTTACTGTGTTATATAAAATACTAACTGACCCGACAAAAATTGTTTTACTATTTACATTATTTCTAGGAAATATTGAAAAAAAATATTTGGGGTGGGTCCCTTGTCATTTAGGGGTATGAAAAATTGATGTTGGCCGATTCTCAGACCTACCCGATGTGCACACAAAATTTCATCAAAATCGGTCCAGCCGTTTCGGAGCAGTATGGTAACTAACATTGAAGATTTTTATATATTAGAAGAGATTAAAATGCAAAACTTAAAGGATTATTCTATATAACATTATCATTCTAAAATATATGTTTCAGCCTCACAACAAAACCGGTGCTAAGTAATATAGATGGTGGTAGTCACTCCGCTTGCTTTCCTACACCATTAATAAATAAATAGATTACTGGCAGTGGTTCGAACCCGCAACCCCTTAATCGCAAGTCTTTGTAGGCTAACTTTTTGTTTATCAAACCAATAAATATAATAAATCTCTTACCTTTATAAGTAAATCCCTGTGGAGTGTCGACGGTGACGTCAGAGTACGGAAGCAAGGAGAGAGCGAACTCTATGACGAGCCGCATCAGACGTTTGGAGTAGAACACGAACTCGTCCCGAGGCGTATCCTTGTTCCTGATGAACGTGTGGAGACCATCCACCTGCAAAACGAATCTCGCATTCATCTTGACGCAAAAACAGTAAAATATATTTCAGTGCCATCTAGCGAAGGCACGGTGAACTATTTAGTAAACTGCTGATTCTGTATCGCGCAATGAAAATTCTCACGCCAATTAATATACAAATAACTTCCTAATATAAACCTTTCGGCTGAGGTCGTGAAGTAATTGTTTACCTAATATTTGTTTTTATAGTATAGGGGCGAAAACGAGCAGACGGGTCGCCTGATGGAAAGTGACCACCGTCGCCCATGAACAGCTGCAACTCAAGAGCCACAAGTGCGTTACCGCCAGAAGGTTCGGGCTATGGTAACTTCAGTCGGTGGTATTACTCCGGTCGAGCCTGGCCCGGAGACGAAGAAGAGCTTCTTACGATAGAATCTTCTTTAAAGTCTTACTGCGCATAACTGAGGCTAAATAATTACTGTAGTTTTTTTTTTTCATTTATAATGCTGTCACTCTTTTTAAAAGAATTCTGAGTCGCAACATGGAATTTAAAAAAGTTTTTCCTTGAAATGACAGACAGGTTTTTCTCTCTGCTAGGGAACTTACCTGAGGTGTTTCTTTGAGAACATATAACGAGTCAGGTACGGGCTGACCAATGTGAGCGATGGCTAACTTCTCACGGACTTTGAATCCTCGCTGCAAGAAAGAAAGAAACGCATTAATGTCATCAACAGCCTGTAACAGCCCACTGCTGGACATAAGCCTCTCCTTAGAAAGGAGGTTTCGGCCTACTATACCGCGCTGGCCAGGCGGGTTGGTATAGGTTTTGTGTCAAGTGTTTCTTCTCTCTGCATTGCTGTTGTCCTGCGTAGTTTTTTCCCTTAGTCGGCTCTTATGACACCCACGGGATGAACAGGGGTGGTGACACTCTGTATTCTGAATCCGTCACCACACGACATTAATGTAATTATTTCTATGTCTTTAGCTGGGCGAGAGGTGATCGCTGCATATTTAAAAAAATAAAATACATAAGGAAAAGCCAAGATATGAAAAAAAACATTCAAACCTCAGGTAGTACTTAAAACACATAGTTTATGCTGAAACGATAATCAGATTAACTTGGGTTTTTTAAAGACAACTCCTGAACTAGGAATATATCCTGTGTGTATTTATATGTATAATGATTGGTTGCACGGATAGCATGGTGGTTTAAGCAGTCACCTCGCCGCAGTTCCTACTGCCCTGAGTGTTGTGGGTTCGATCACCACATGGGACAACCCTTTGTCTGATCCGCACTGTGTCTGAGTGTTATTTGTGTCCGTATCACGAATGCTTGTAAAGTTCCCCTCGACACAGGACATATTCCTAGGGCAGGAGTATTCTTCAATTAATAATAATGTAAGCGTCCAATATACAAAATCAAACTTATTCCAATAACTCACCAACTGCAGTTGCTTGTGAACGTGCTGCACTATCAGATGAATGGCCACCTTGTTCTCACCCCCTCTGGGCACGATGATGTCAGCATGGGCCATGCAGGGCGCGATATAACTCTGGTAGGCTGGCTTCACGTGGGTCATGTACTGCTTCAAAACACCCTCCAGGTCCCGACCGCGCTGCACTATGTCTCTGCAAAATCCACCATAAGATTTTTAAGACCATTTCAGAATTTACCCACGTTTATTGTCATTGTTCCGCCTTTCAAAGATGTTTTTAAGCTATTGCATAGCTTCTATCGCGGGCCTTGAGCGCGGGGACCGAATCCAGAAATTCCGTAACGAAAAAAAACCTCACGCTCCCCACTCTGACTAGTACTACTAGTATACTAGCTGGTACCCGCGACTTCGTTCGCGTGGAATTTGAAAACGCTGCCTTACTGAGTTCGATTCCCGGCCGGGCAAATTTCTATAGGAGTTTTCCTGAGATAATTATTTAATACTAAGTTTATTAATACTAAGTTGATAAAAAATGCTATGCAATAGCTTTACCGCGGCAGTCCCCGAGCGCCACATGTCTTTTTTTTTTTTTTAATATAATAGGTGGCAAACGAGCTGCCTTCAGCTCATCCATTCATCCAGCCATCAGGGGGTCTAGTGTTTATATTACATTACCACAAACTTATAACTCAAATTAACTTTTACAATTGCTAAGATCACTCACGAATATAACACTATTTCAGTTCTTTGGGGGGAGGGGGAGGGGGCATAGACATCTTTCTAATAGTCTAGCTCAATTAAAAAAAAAATTAGCACTGTTTAATTGTTGATATACCTCCCTACCATTTAAATATTAACTATTACTGTTTTACTATTTTTTGTACAATTCATTAACTTTTTTTCATCTACAAAGGCCATTTGTGAACACTATTTGTATTTTTTTTTTTGTAATGTCCATGTTGTGGTCGCCTATTCATATCATAAAATTTTATTTGCTATAAAACTACCATGTAAGGTGAATTTCTTGTTGGAGATCCAAAAAAAATAAAAAAAAAACTCAATCGTTGAATTTCACCAATCGCAACCGTGTTCTGCGATGCGATTGGTGAAAAGTTAACACCGGTTTTCTGTGTGGCTGTGGCACCACTCCGGTTAAATCGACCCATTTGTGCCGAATCATGACTCCCACGATCATAGCTTAATATTGTTTAGCTTTTAATACCTAAACTTTCTTAAGATAGGGAAGTTGGGGTTTACTGAAAGGCTAACAATTTCAATGTTAATACAAGTACTGTGTTTATAAACATAATTTAAATGTGCTTTAAATATCCTCGATTCAAAAGTCCCTTCAAAGAATAAAAAAATAAAAAAAACTTTGAACGTCTAAATAAATTTGAAATAATAATACTAAGTTCCTAATAAAAAAGAGCTAGGAAAACCCTCCAGTTGTCCATGCGTTTAGGAGCCATGAACAAAGAAAACACACAGATATTATGTTAAACTTATAAATCTTTTGAATCGGGGCTTAAAATACGAATGCGTCACCAGCTAAAAATAAAATTTATTTAGGTCAAGTTCAATTCGTAAAAACGTATTTAATCCGTAGACATCCGACATTAAGAGAGACAATATCGAGAAATGTCTTTAATAAACCTGAGAAATTGGACACAAAACTATATTATTATACAAGTATTTATTTATTTGTTTTAAACTACAACTCTACAGCTATTTTGTAGGTTACAATTTTAATTTATTGTGCAGTCAGACTCAGGTTTTGGCATTTACTACAAACTACTACAAACAAGATATGGCCGGCGTATCTTGGCGAACGTGAACATTGGCTCTGCGAACTTTGGCGCATGTATACTCGTGAAGAAAACTGTTATTGTCTTTTTTTTATACCCTAATGATGCTAACGTGTGACTGAGACAAAATACTGTATTGCCGAATAAGCACGAAGTAACCAAAAAGGAGGTCCAATACGCGTGCCTGAGGGTGTTGTTTGATCGATATCTATTCAAATCGATTGAAATTATCATGTTTTTTTTTTTAATTTTATAAGTTTTAAAATTTCTTAAACAATCGTTACTCAAGTAGACGTTAATAGATAACTGATATTTAAGTAAATCATGTCTTTAAACTGAGAAAATAAAATTTTATTAGTTTTTTTTTATTAAAGTCGAAATCTCGTTTATTAACTACAAAATTCACTAATATTGGTTAATCTATTTCGTTTAATATCTTATACAAACAAAAATCAATAACTTCTAAATAAAACTAATCGATTACGATATTTGATTGAATAAAGGGTCGACTGTGTTTACTGATGGTCAATCTCTAGCCTAGACCACCGCCCCCCGTACCTCGCCTCATGCCACCATATTGTTCCTAAAAAAAGTCATTGCGCAGCCATCTGGTGCGAAGTTCAGACTCGCCAAGATACGCCGGCCGTATTATAAGCCAATTATAGAATTTCACGGCAAGTTGTAGCAGAATATTAAAACTAACATTATCTACTATTATAATTACTTTAAAACTCGCAAAGAAACCATAAAATTAACAATAGTTAATTAAGTACACAGTAATTTGTGCGTAATATATGGATCGCTTTTATCAATAGTAGGAAGCAGAGATTAGGGCACGTTTAAGTTCTTTTTTGAAATAATTTTCATTAAAGAAAAAAATCATATCGCGATACAGGATTAGCAATTCTTATTCAGGAGTTACTCCGTAGTTCGGTGTGACTTTGTTAGATGGCGCTGTAGTATGTTTCTGTTTCTTTGTATGTAGGAGTCGCCACAACACTTAATGATTTTTTTATATAATATGCCCCGTGCACAATATTTATCTCAAAAGGGAAACAAAAAAATTTCTTTACGTTTTTAAATATGGATATCGCTTTTTATGAGAAAAAGTAATAATAAATAATGCTATTTCAAAACCAAACAGCATTTCATATTTATTTATATAGATATAATTACAAAAGTACAACTTTTCTTAGATAAAGAAAACTTCATTGCGCGATGCAGGATTAGTACCTTTAGGACCGTTAGGGCTTAAAGTTGTAATATATACCTTTGCTGATCTACACATAATATATCTATGTAGACGACGCAGCAAAAATGGCGCGGTGCCAATTATCTGTCATTTGTAAACTATGGCAATAAAACTTTATAATGTAAACTATTTCTTTACAATGTCGATAATTACACTATCGGGGTTACCGATATGTGGCTAGTAAATAATTATAGTCTTTAAGAAAACTAAGAAAAATACTATTAATGGCGAACCGAATAAAAAAAAAACAAAGTTACATGCACTATTTGCATATTGCCCTGACCCTGGGGGGCTTTTGCTTCGGTCGGGGCCAGCTCTACCGTAGTGGTTCCACGGCCGTACAGAAAACTGGTGTAAGTACAGAATAAAGTTCAAGGAGCCAAAACCCCTCTTTTTTCCGTGCGGAAATCCTCTTGGATACCACCTATCGGTTGCATGTCGGACTCGAACCGACTTAAACCGCACGCCGTCTCGGGTACTAATAGCCGGGGAACCAGGTATACCCTAGAAAGGAAGTCCCTGGTGCCCCGACATACCTCGGCCATCTAGTAGACGACCCCCCCGTGTGGGAACCCCATGTTCCCTCTGCTCCCTGGAAGCGAGCGCGCTTCGCAACGCGCTCGCCGTTTCAAACACCCCCCTCCTCCACTGAATCTGGGAGGCCAACGCAATAGTGACTGTTTAGTTGCTGTCTAATAGACGACAGGCAGTCCCCCCCTGCCATTATCATTAAAAAACCCAAAACGAAACTGAGCAAAGGATAAAATGAAGAGTTGTTTAAAGAACACAGGTAAATAATTTACCTCCGTAGTCTTCTAGCCAGTCGTATATCAGCGTCGGTGTCAACAAACACCTTCATGTCCAACATGTTGGTGACCTCCGCGTTGTAGAAGGCCAGGATACCCTCGAAGATGATCACGTTCGCGCCGTACATCGTTTTCTGTGGATAATTTATACTGTAACCATAGAAAATTGTTACACTATACATGTATACAATTCAAAATAATCTCCCGCACACGGTCGTCTGGTCCTAAACTAGGCAGAGCCTGTACTAAGGTAACCAGACTGCTGATAAACATACTTATTATAGATAAAGTACACCCAAACACAGAACAAATGACCGTGCTCATTACACAATTTTTTGATTGCACGAATGGCGTAGTGGTTTAAGCGGCCGCCGCGGCCTGGCGACTTTTACTACGCCGAGTGTTGTGGGTTCAAACCCCACATGGGACGACACATTGTGTGATCCACAAATTGTTGTTCTGAGTCTGGGTGTTTTTTGTGTCCGTTTCATGTATGTTTGTAAATTCCCCGCGACACAGGATATATTCCTAATGCGGGAGTTGTCTTTTTAACGAAAAAGAAAAACAAAAAAAAAAGATTTATTTGTCCTGGGTAGGTAACGAACCCACGACCTCTGGCATAGCAGTCAGGGTCAGTAACCACTAAACTAACAGGCCAGTCAAATACTATAAAGTTAAAAATTATTTAAAAACGGATACATAGAACTATTGGAGTGGAATATATATTTTTTGATCTGTTATGGTACACATATCAATTTTTCGTCACCACCAACAGCCTTTAACAGTCCATTGCTGGACATAGGCCTCGCCTTAGAAAGGAGGTTTTGGCCTACTACACCACGCTGGCCAGTCGGGTTGGTATAGGGTTTGTTTCAAGTTTTCCTTCTCTTTGCAGTGCTGTTGTCCTGCGCAGTTTGCTCCCTTAGTCGGCTCTTACGACACCCACGGGATGAATAGAGGTAGTGACACTGTATTCTTAATAAATCACCACACGGACTTTTTTTATATTTCTAAATACATACATATTTTAGACTATTAATTTTAACAAATGACCGTGCTCATCACACAATTATTTGTCCTGGGTGAGAATCGAACCCACGACCTCTGCCGTAGCAGTCAGGGTCACTAACCACTAGACCAAGAGGCCAGTCAAATAGATACATATTATAGATAAATTATACTGACACAGAATACTACAAAGTTAAAAAAATTACAAAAACGGATACATAGTGGATACATACAGGAGTGGAATATATATTTTTTGACCTGTTACGGTACACATATAAATTTATCGTCATCACCAACAGCCTTCAACAGTCCACTGCTGGACATAGGCCTTTTCTTAGAAAGGATGTTTTGGTCTACAATACTACGCTGGATTGGTGTAGAGTTTGCTTCCCTTTGCAGTGCCACTCTACTGTGTAGTTTGCTCCCTTAGTCGGCTCTTATGACACCCACGGGATCAACCCCAATCCCCACCGGGGTGGTGACACTCCGTATTCTTAATCCGTCACCAATCCACACGGACGGTTTAATTTATACAGGTCATAAAATAAAACGATGCAGTCAAAATTCTACTGTAGGTATAGGCGATTACCTAAAATACTCACAGTCCTGTTTTCCCTGGAATGCGTAACATAGTTGTATATGGGGACCTCAACTTTTTTGCCCTCACGCAGCCGCTGCAGCACCGATATAAGCAACTCGATGTCGAACGCGTCCGGATGATCGAAGTTGTATTCGTTGCGGTTCGCTGCTATGTGCTGTTTTTCGTTTAACACCTGGGATATCATAAAAACAGTATTTATCTAGCTGTCCTGAACAGCACCCTAAGTAATATTATCATAACCCTTATTTTATGATATTGATGCTTCGCACAAACATATATATATATATATATATATATATATATATATACATACTAGCTGACCCGGCAAACATTGTTTTGCCATATACATTATTTCTAGGAAATATTGAAATTTTTTTATTAGGGATGGGTCACCCTCGTCATTTAGGGGTATGAAAAATAGATGTTGGCCGATTCTCAGACCTACCCGATGTGCACACAAAATTTCATAGAAATCGGTCCAGCCGTTTCGGAGGAGTATGGTAACTAACATTGTGACACGAGAATTTTATATATAAGAGATATATATATATATATATATATTAATACACGTACACAATCACACACTTGAATGGCTTCGAGCTGACAACACCCAGTCATATGGGCTTCAGCTGAAAACCAGCGTTGGAAGGCACCTGTGGCATCCAACAGTATGCTGCAGACCTATTGGCACTTTTTGTAAGGAATTTTGCATGTGCCAATAAATTTTCATTCTTTCTTTCTCATACTCTCTAATTTAGTAAGCAGCTTCAATTGGGGATCTCCCTAGGCCTCTCTCGGTCTTAACAATCTAGATTCATAATAAACTTTAAAAAAAACAATTCAATAACAACTTTGCTGACGTCAAGACTTTAAACAACACGCGTGCGCAGTCATATCCTTAAAAAACCCGCAGTCACACGAGATTACACGTGATTGCTATTATGTTCAAATGTTTACATAAGTAGTTTAGTGTACATAGTCATTCATGCTAGTTATTGCCCGCGGATTCGATCACTTATTTATTTTTTAATGTGTGTTTTTAACTTTGAAAATGACGAAATCCCATACAAATTCATCCCTTATTTTACAACCGAAATTTCCGGTATTTAGTGCAGTCGTTCGGAAATCGTGCGCGTTATGCGATTCATTTTTATTTATGCTCATCGATTTCATTATTCCTCCAAGTATTGGGGTTACTAATTCTTTGTTAAATCGACTCGGGCTAGGATTTTTTAAGACCGTTTAGTCGCAGACATAATGGCAGTTACTTACTTTGTAAAAAGAGTCCATACTGACGATGGTGACCCAGGGTATGTTCAGAGATTCTATGATCTTGGCTGCGACTGTTGTCTTGCCTGAAGCACTGGCGCCGCATATACCTTCGAAAATAAATTTATACAATGTCAAAATTATTCTAAAGGAATCCTAAAAACTGGTAAGTAACGATGATGGACGACTAGAACTCAAGACTTACAAGTGCGTCGTGGTGCGCAGCCCTTTGAGGTCCCCCCCCCCCCCCCGAAATTTTGGGGGTGCGGGGTCTTAGGCTCCGGTAAACTCATCACACATCAACAACCTATAATAGTAGACTGCTGGACATAGGCCTCTCCTTAGAAAGGAGGCCATCGTCTGGCCAGACGAGTTGGTATAGGGTTTGTGTCAAGTTTTCCATCTCTTTGCAGTGCTGTTGTCCTGCGTAGTTTGCTTCCTTAGTCGGTTCTTCCGACACCCAAGGGATGAATGGGGATAGTGACACTCTGTATTCTTAATCCGTCACCACACGGATGACGAATTAAGAATACAGTGTGTAACCGGTAACCTCACACACTCGATATAAAGCAATGACAGTATTAGTTAACACCAGGTTTGAGTGAGGTAATGGTATCACCAGCTTTTATTGCTGGTGTTATAATACGAACACTTCAACTATGGGTTGGTCTACTGGTCTACTCACCTATAAGAAAAGGTTCCACTTCCTGCCCACCCGTACAATTATACCAAGGCGGTCTTCCAGCTGTGTATATAGTTCTCCTGTCAGCATGCAGTATACTTTCTGCTGTGGTTCTTTTATTTGATTGTGACATTGATGCGGTGCGCACGCGACGTGCTCGGGGCGACTTCATTATGTTTGAACCTGGAACAAAAACATTGGTTAAAAATCACTATAGATTTCTACACTTATCTTTTAACAGTCGAAATCAAATAACAGACGTGAATTTTTACATATATCTTTAATATTTAATGTTTGTTATGATCCAGCTATCCAGCCAGCATCATCACACATCTGACGACCGGATGGCGTAGTGGTTTGTGTAACGAACTGCTATTCCAAAGGTCGCGGGTTCGATTCCCGCGCAAGTCAAACATTTGTGTGCATGAAAATTTAATATTTGGTTTGGTATGGGTGTTTCTATGTATAATACGAGTATGTATGTGTTTACAAAAAAAAGTATATATGTATTTATATCAGTTGTCTAGTAGCCATAATACAAGCTCTGCTTAGTTTGGGACTAGATGGCGTTGTGTGAATGTGCTAGAATATTATGATTCCCCGGCTACGGTACCTGGAGACGGCGTGCGGTTTTTGGTCGGTTCGAGGCCGACATAACCACCCCATTGGTGGGTGGTATTCGAGGAAAGTTCCACACAGAAAAAAAAGCCAGGAAATTGAATCCTCGATCTCTGGCTTAGCAGTTAGGTTCACCACTAAACCAACCGGCCCGTCGTCAACAACAACGTCGATAGCCTGATTGCGGCTATCGTGCGGAGCGAGAGTGCGTGGAACTCTGCCGTCTCCTTCTGCGAGCAAGTTATGTTCGCGAAGGAGACGGCGGAGCGGGACCGGGAGAGTGTAAAAGTGGTAAAGTGAGCACGGGAACTCGGCCAGGAAGCTTCCCTCTAAGACCAATCACGCTGAACTGCGTACACGTTAGTTGGGATACAGCAAAGGACACAGGAATCTTATGATACAGGGAAAAATGTTACCGCTTGATTATGTTATGTTTACAGGAATTAAGGATTACGTTTGCACTGGCCGCGTCCACAGGTTGACTAGCCGGCGAGTGCAATCTGAAGGCGCATTCCGCAATAAAAGTTCAGTCACAATTCAGTTCCGATCAACTGTCATAAAAGGAATTTTCGTAGTAAATGATTAAACATCAAACGTTGACCAGTCTGATTATAATTGTAATTGGTAATCTGCTAGTCTTAGTAATACTTTAATATTTTACAACGAAATAACCTTAAATGACAGTTGTGAGATCGAATTGGCGTTCTGGTTGAAACGTCAGGCAATTCAAAGATGTGTATTTAATACCTATCGTGAGCGCGTCAACATAATATAATAAAATGGCACGCGAGAGTTAGGTATAAAGTTAGTGATGAAAGAAGTATTTTTAAACGAGCGCAGTAGCAGGTAATGGTTATGTCATATTAAAAAAAATATACCAACGTTTGCATCAACGCACTATTTGTAAACTGTATCGACAGTAAAACAGTAGGCACGTGAAATTAATTAGCTATGACAGCTATGTATATATAGTTTTATTAAACAGCTGACGCTATTTATATGTTGGTCACACAGACTGCCTTGCTTTACAGGCTAAAAGGATATTTTGTGGTAATTTTCTCACATTATTAAAATGTGTCTAAGGCAAATCATGTATTTTAATAAATATTTTATCCGTGTGGTGACAAATTACGAATACGGTATGTCACCACCCCTATTCATCCCGTGGGTGTCGTAAGAGCCGACTAAGGGAGCAAACTACGCAGGACAACAGCGCTGCAGAGAGAAGGAAAACTTGACACAAACCCTAAACCAACCCGTCTGGCCAGCATGGTATAGTAGACCAAAACCTCCTTTCTAAGGAGAGGCCTATGTCCAGCAGTGGACTGTTATAGGCTGTTGATGATTGATGAATTAATATTTAAGTTTTTTTTTGAGCATCATTATATGATTTCTATTTCTGTGACTAGTGGTTAGTGATCATGAATGCTAAGCCAGAGGTCGGGGGTTCGATTCTCACCCAGGACAAATAATTGTGTGATGTGCACGATCATTTGTTCTGTGTGTGGGTGTAATATATCTATAATATGTATGTATTTAGAAATATATAAATATGTTTTTCTTCAGTCTGGTTATCAAAGTACAGGCTCTGCCTAGTTTGGGATCAGATGGAAAATTGAAGTGTCGTTTGTAATATTAAATACTAGGTTTTTTCGTACTCACACGGATATTTGCACGATACCTATGCCTAAAAACCAGTTTAGATATTTTTTGGCTCGACCGATTTTGATAATATTTTACTACCAGCTATCTATCTATTAAAGAAATAACTTGGGATATTTATTAACTAAGAAAAACCCTATAAAATATTGACCGGTTCTGGAATCGAACCCGAGGCCTCATAGACTAAAAAATTGAACAAATATTTTCAATTCAAACTCCACGCGAACTAGTTATAATTATGGGCAGACGGGACATTTGATGGTCGGTTTTATTTATTTTATCTTTATTAACATAACTATGGAGTATACCCATTGTATCCATTAATGTATCCCACGTTATTTATTCTGGGTATGGTGGGATACAGTGAACTGAGGGTCAGAAGGGAACTCACACCCGTCTCGTACCTGTTTAGGGTACTTAGGGGTGGGGTACATAATGAAGACGTGTTAGGACGAGTCAGCATATGTGTTCCGGACAGATACGTGTGGCGGCGCCTTGGGCCGCCGCTGCTGGCTGTCCCGTGCGGGCGCACCAACCTGCAGAGAGAAGCACCGCTGACGCGCGCACTACGTACTCTGAATATAATTGCGGATGAAATAGATTTATTTTATTGCTCACTGAGTGAATTCACAATAACAGCATTAAGAATTATTTCTTATAATAAATAAGTAGATGGTATAACACTATTGCATTGGGCTAAACCTGTAATAATAGTTGTTTTTAAAGGAAATAAATAAATAAACTTTATACACTTTTGTACATCGGTGGACTTAGTGCCCAGGGCTCTTTTCCAGTCAACCTTCGGTTTTCGAGGTATCTGTCTTTAAATACCACAGACAATAATTATCTCCACGTAGTTTATGATAAACAAGCTATTGTCCTACATGTATTTAAATAGTCCATTATTACTACGACCCAATTCAATTATAACAAGACACCATTTTATCAGCCTCACGAACACGTTGTATAGGGTTATGATGTTCAAGTGTAAACCTACGTCTGTACAAATAATAATAATATCCTCGGACAATTGACACACAACGCCATCTAGTTTCAAACTAAGCAGAGGCACTATGAAAGCTAGATTGATTGATAGAATACTTTATATTCTTTTTTTGGAAATACATACACAGAAAACACTCAAACTCCGAACCAAATATTTTAGTCTAATATCCGGCTGCAGAATTTGTGATTGGTTTTTAACAAACACTCGATGAGTGCACTAATTCTACAGCCGGTTTTCGTACTATTTGCAGATCATACAAATATTTGGTCCAACCCGGGAATCGAACCCGTGGTCTCAGCACAGTAGGCGCATACGCTACCACTGCCCCACCGAGGCAGTCAATTACATAAATGATGGGTTTACTTTGTTTCTGGCTAAGCAGTCTTTATTGATCACCCACCGTTTTAAAGTCCTTGAGGGATCGGATAAGATGTGAGTGTTTAATAGGCTTCTGTCTACCCTTTCGGTGATAAAGACCAGGAGTACCTCTCACATCTCACACACGGCCGTCTGATCCCAAACTAGGCAGAGCCTGTGCTATGGTAACCAGACTGCTGATAAACATACTTATATATTTCTAACACATATATACTATAGATAAATTACACCCAGACACAGAACAAATGATGGTGCTCATCACACAATATTTGTTCTGGGTGGGAATCGAACCAACGACCCGGCTTAGCAGTCAGGGGCATTAACCACTAGACCAACAGGCCCATCAAATGTAATACATACGTACACAGACAACGAATATAATTAAATGTAAAATTTTGCTTACTTCACTTCTACTAACATTACTAAAAATACTTTTAAATTGAGTTCCTAGCGGTGAAACAAATCATTATTAATTGATGACGGACGTTTTTTATATAAGTTGAAGGCCCATGAAATACGCTTCAAGGTCGGAGATAATGACGCTTTTATTAAAAGTATGATGTGGGCACATTAACAGAAGGTCAATTCTCGTAATAAAAATTTGTTTAAAAAGTTTTGATCTACTCTCGGATCTCACAAATGTCACAAGGTATTCTCGTAGTAAAGTATTACTAAGACTAGCAGAATACCGATTCAATAATACTATATAACCATATTTAATTTTGCACGAATTTTTATTACGAGAATCGACCTTCCGATAACGCAAATAAACCGTTACAATAACGGGTATAAGGTGGATGACCCTGAAGTCAAATAGGTATCTATTTACTAAACTTCAAAACGATAAATGTGGTAAATTGTATGAAATACTAAGATGTGACGTTATAGCTATTGAAAAATCATTTATGTTTAAAGCTAAATTTAAAGATATTAGAATAAAAAGACATGAAATTGATAAAAGGACAATTCATGGTGCACTTTAAGATGTTGCATTTAATTTTTTAGGCGTAATACTTGTTTTTAAACCTAGGAATATACCATAGTGATAGAGGTGGAGCAAAAGACGTCTTGCAGGAAATAAACAGCATTATTAAACAACAGAATATATATAATGTATACTTATACAAATTTGTGTGTGGTGATGGATTAAATAAACTAAGTGTCACCACCCCTATTCATCCCGTGGGTGTCGTAAGAGCCGACTAAGGGAGAAAACTACGCAGAACAACAGCACTGCAGGGAGAAGGAAAACTTGATACAAGCCCTATAGCAACCCGTCTGGCCAGCGTGGTATAGTAGGCCAAAACCTGCTTTCTAAGGAGAGCCTGTCTATTAAAGACTCTTGATGTGACGTAATACAAATTTTACGTGCGTTTACTGGCACTGCTCCGACGCTAAGGACAGTAGCATGTTATGGCCTAAACCAAGACAAAGGATAGTACTACTGAATTCTTTGATGACAAGTCAGAAAAAAAGACCCTTCTTCACGCTACAAACGGTTACATAAAACTAGATTTATTAGTCCAGTGTGTATTTTATGTTCTCATGGTATAAAAGTTCATAAAGCCTAGTGTACGAGTATAGTCTAGACAGCAACGCACTTGTGACTTTTGAGTTGCAAGTGTCCATGGGCGGCGATAGTTGCTCAACATTAGGTGACCCCTCTGCTCGTTTGCCCCCTTATACCATACAAAAAGACAGCTCGAATCATATTTGTCGAATAACAAGACGTTCTAAAAATACGCCATCATAATAATAATTGCACCAAACCTGTCGAAAGTCATTGTATTGTACTAAATAAATAAACAGATATTACAATTTCTATTTCTGGTCAAAAGTCTCATAGGAATATAATAAAGAGTTGAGCCCCCACTTTTTTGGGCAAAAGTTGGCAACGCTTCAATGTATAGTAACAAAACACACGATTCATGGAAATGCGGATGCTGTGTGGATCACTCATATTTCGTGTAATTAAGATATTTTTGCTGCTCGTGGAAATTAAACGTGGAAGACCCGACGCACTGGATGAAATGTTTTAGCTTGGGACTAAATTATGCTCACTTTTGGAAGAATTTTCTTTTAAAGTATAAAAGTAATGTTTTATTATAGAATCTATCTATCATCAATCATCATCATCAACAGCCTATACTAGTCCACTGCTGGACATAGGCCTCTCCTTAGAAAGGAGGTTTTGGCCTACTATACCACGCTGGCCAGACGGGTTGGTATAGGGTTTGTTTCAAGTTTGAATCTATCTATGCACTACACATTTGTGGTGACTTCCACATATAATCAAACGAAGAAACATACTACAGCGCCATCTGTTGAAGACACACCGAACTACGGAGTAACTGCTAATCCTGTATCGCGATATGAAGAATTATCACGCGGATAAGCATATATACAACTTTAAAACATTATTCCTAGGGCTGCGGCAAGCCAGGCATGATCATCTCGCCTCGTCGGAGGATCCACCCTTTGTGTTTGAGCACGTACTTCCACACATTTTTTAACGGTTTGCCCCAAACGGGAAGAAGGGTCATCTGATTGATGAACGCCTGAAGCTCAAGAGCTACAAGTGCGTTGCTGCCTTTTCAGTCTCTCCACCCAGAAGAGGTGAGACGAGGGTTTAGATTCCGGTAGTCAAACTCCTCGGTGAAAACCAACGAAAGAACTGTGTAACACCGGTTTTCTGCCCAAATAATAATATTTTTGGACATCAGCGGTATCTAGTTTCAAACTAAGTTACTCCTTACACATATAAGACAGCTACCTGGTAGCAAAACATTATCAAAATATAACAAACAGACAGACAGACAGACGGTCATTTTTTTAAAACTGGTTTGTAAGATCGTGCAAATAACCATGTGAGCACGAAAAAACATATAATTTTGCCATTACAAACAGACACTTCAATTTTATTTATTTGTATAGATAGATTGCACGCTGTTAATACGGTAGGATTAAATGCTAAATGTCAAAACGATTAAAGCCCATCAACCAAAGGAGATCAAACAAAACTAATCGCTATGACAATCATTATAAAACACACACTGCAGCACTACGACGCCATTGTTCAATTCTAGAACTCGATGATAACAATCGATTCATAAAACAATACCAGCAATCGATGACAATATAATGATAACGTAATACATACAACGGCCTGTTGGTCTAGTGGTTAGTGACCCTGACTGCTAAACCAGAGGTCGTGGGTTCGATTCCCACCCAGAACATATATTGTGTGATGAGCACGGTCATTTGTTCTGTGTCTGGGTGTCATCATCATCGGCCTATCGCAGTCCACTGCTAGACATAGGCCTCTCCGATTGCACGCCACATAGATCGATTTTGGGCTTCTCGCATCCAGCTACTGCCAGCCATCTGGGTGTAATTTATCTATAATATGTATCTATTTAAAAAAAACATATGAGTATGTTTATTAGCAGTCAGGTTTCCATAGTACAGGCTCTGCCTAGTTTGGGATCAGACGGCCGTGTGTGAGATATATTATTATTATTATATATGTTTATTATACAAACATATTTCGGCACAATCAACTCGGCAATTGATTCACATACAGTCAAACTATTAACTAACTAATTGCCGTCACAGAAAAGAAGGCAGATTTCAGTTTGGTTATAAGCTTTTCTATGATTTACTCAGAAGACTTAACTTGAAGTTAAGTCAAAATTCAGTTCCGATCAACTGTCGTAACATGTATTTTTCGTAGTAAAATAGTAAAGATAAAGACTAGCAGATAATCGATTTAACTTTTGGTTACAATACGACATAATCAGATTAAAAAGAACGTTGGATGTTTAATACTTTACTACGAAAATACCTTTTAATGACATTTGTGAGATCAAAAGTTGATCGGAAATGAATTTGTGACCGAACTTTTATTACCACAGTTGGCGATCTAAGCTCTGACCATGACCACGGATTTGGCAAATAGTACCCGTTTTGTCGTATTCAAATTTAAAGGGGTGAAAATGAAGGCATGTATAGTGTAGTTCATTACAACAAAGTTAACTATTAAACAGTTCAAATAACAGAAATGAGACTATAGGTCGAAGTGCACTCGACACGTACATAGATACCTCAAAATGTCAGATGCTAAGAATGCTATATATCTATGTTGACCTCTGTGCCTTACAAGTTTAAATGCAATACACAGAAGAAACAAAACAGACTGACATCGAACCAAGGCCATTCTGACGTCTAAGCTGTCAGACGGCATCAAGAATTGCTTTAACTAAGGACACGAGTGTTAAAAAAGTAAATTCGAGCCAAACATGCCACAATTACAACTTTTTTTAACTTGACACATCTCAGACACGGGCTTTTGAGAGCTTTAGAATATATGGGCAAACTCGACCGTTGTGACACTACGACATCACAGAAAGACCTCACAGTTTTAAGCAAATCTTTAGTCGCTTTACACCGAATGACTGAAATTACCAGAGGAACCTGATTCCAGGGAGGAGAGACTCAAAAAGTGACTGCACTTTTGATGCATTTGCACGTTTGCTCCTCTATGCCATAAAATACGACCGTTTGATTGATAGGCAAAGCCTTTTTTTACGTGCGGAAACCCCCTCGAGCCGTAATGTCACCGGACTAAAACCAGTGTGTTATCTGCGCCTGTAATAAGAGGGATCCGGAAACTGCTGTTATTAAGACATCCGGACCCCTCCTAGCGCCTGCCCGCAATGACTCGGGCACCACCTTCCGGTACATTCTCTATTCAGGCGACATCCGACACAAAAGCCTGTATTATAGTAACCAGACTGCAGATAAACATACTTAAATATTTCTAAATACATACATATTATAGATAATTTATTAAAATCAATCCCTTTTTCTCTTCGTCACGGCATCACGTGTGAACCAATGGCTGGACCAATATCGCTAATTCTTTTTTTGTTGTTTGTTATTGTCAGACAAAGGTTCTTGTGAAAGAAAAAACTAAGAAATTAATTGGAAACTATGGCTCTATGGTCAAAGAAATTCTTTAAATAAATAAATAATTTTCTAATGTAACCTTCTTAATGAAATTTTATTTTACAGGACGTCTGTCAACTCAGCTAGTTATAGATAAATTACACTCAGACAGAACAAATTAATGATCATCACTCATAACACAACTATTTGTCCTGGGTGGGAATCGAACCAACGACCTCCGGCTATTCAATTCCCGAGAGGCAGTACAAAATGCCTTTGAAGAGTTTGTTGCCTCCCGTCCAGCTGATTTTTACAAGAAGGGCATCAATAAACTGCCAATGCGTTGGCAAAGATGCGTCGATTGCATGGGTGATTACTTCGAATAACAGAAATAAAAAAGTTTGACAAAATAAGTCCTTTCACTTATTGCATACAAAACGGCAATTTCATAGGTAAAGACCTATTACTTTTGTAAATACATACTTATTATACATAGAAACACCCAGACCAAATCAATCATTAAATGTTCATGAACACAAAATGGTTGACTTGAGCTTGTATCAAACCTGCGACCTTTCAAATAGCAGTCCGTTACACAAACCTAATGGCGTAGATTAGGTCGTCAAATACACGGCTTATATTTAATACGTTAGAAAGCGCCAGTGATTTAAAGAATAATCATTTTATAGTGCGATAACAGACCTTGCTGATAACGTCGATAAAGCACTATCGACTAATATTGGATTACAGAAGAATATAACACACACTTACGTATCTTTACCTGAAACTAACTTTTGTAAATTCGCTCGCGTAAATGTCAATTTCGATAATAAATTTGGCCCGGTATAAATAGTAGAACGAGTAACATTCTTAGTAACGAGTTCTTGAGTGGAGACCGCGTCTCGGCAAACGTAGTGTAGGACGCTCACAGGCCAGGTGGAGTGACGATTTGCGCAAGATGGCTGGTAGGAGCTGGATGCGAGAAACCCAAAATTGATCTCAGTGGCGTGCAATGGGAGAGGCCTATGTCCAGCAGTGGACTGCGATAGGCTGATGCTGATGATTAATAGTAGCCTCTGTGCTATTCCTATGTGCTAAGTCTCGTCCAGATCCATTTAGCCGTTTTGGCGAGATTGAGTACAAACATACTAACGTTTTGAAAAGTTAAAAAAATAGGTGTCTAATTATTATTTTTCACAGAATATAATTATACTAAGTTTGGAAACGATAAGTTAACAAAAATAGTTTCTTATACAAACTTTCACATCTTTTTAAGGGTAGTTTTGAAAAATTAATAACAAAGTTTTTCATTACTCGTACTTTTAATACGAGTTACAGTCAGTTTGAAAGCGCTACTACCAAAAACAACGAAATTCCATATAAAATGCTAACCTCCATTTTGTACCCTTAGGGGTGGAATTTTAAAAAATCCTTTAAAAACCTAAGGAACATTTGTGCAAAATTTCATGCTTCTATACCCAGCCGTACCGTACATACCAGTCCGTGTGGTGACGGATTAAGAATACAAATTGTCACCACCCCAATTCATCCCGTGGGTGTCGTAAGAGCTGACTAAGGGAGCAAACTAAGCAGGATAACAGCACTGCAAAGAGAAGGAAAACTTGAAACAAACCCTATACCAACCCGTCTGGCCAGCGTCGTATAGTAAACCAAAACCTCCTTTCTAAGGAGAGGCCTATGTCCAGCAGTGGCCTAGTATAGGCTGTTGATGATTGATGATTGATGATACCCAGCGGTTTCAGCTGTGCGTTTATCAATCAGTCAGTGAAGTGAATCAGTGTGTTAGTTCCTTCGTCCGCGTGTGGCCGACATCAGACATCGTACAACGCAGAAGACACAAACAATCCATCAAGGTCATATATTTAAGAAGAAACTGATTGGTTGACTGATTTACTGACTAATCGATCAACTTTCGTTGATAAAAATTAACATATCGCTCTTTGAAAGAACCGTCCGTGTGGTGACGGATTAAGAATACGGAATGTCACCAACCCTATTCATTACGGGGGTGTCGTAAGAGGCGACTAAGGGAGCAAACTGTGCAACACAACAGCACTACAAAAAGAAGGAAAACTTGAAACAAACCCTATATCAATCCTATGATGCATAAAGTGCATCACAGGAATGGTAACTCATTGTTGAAATTTAGCAAAATTGCAAAAATTTTGATTTCTGCTGATATATAATGACGTAATGGTGGAATAACAACATGGCGCCTAGTGTTTTAATTCTATGCGCGGAATTTTTAAATGTTAAATTGAAATGTATTCTAATTCGATTTATGAATGTTTGAATAAAATTAAAGTATCTATAGCCTGTTTTTTAATCTCGTAGACTAAATTGACACATGCAAATGTCAAATTTACAAATAATGTTGCCAGCTCTTTTGTGCAGTGTTGTACCTACGATACCGGTTAGTTGAATCGTAACTTTTTATTTATAATAGACGAATTTAATTTTCATTCAAAGTTTTACATTTAAAATTCACGTACGTACACACGGCTGCACGACGTGCTACAAACTGCCAGGGAAATCTGACCACGCAACGCCATGCGTAACCCGACCATGTTTCGATGCCTTTAGATTAAACAAAAAAAAAATTATAGACGCAATCAGTGTTGTTCCCGTACGCGTTAAAACGGCAATCTTAACCCTTTTCTCTTACGAAACCGCAGAACTAAAAAATTCGGCAATTATGGAACTTGACACCATACGAACAATTGTACGAATACGTAATTCGAACGATTGAGTTGGTCTGGGCTCAAGTAAAGGGGCATGTCACTAAAAATAATAAAACATTCAAAATGAATGAAGTACGAAGCCTTTTTGAAGAAGGGCTTCGTCAAGTGACCCCGCAGCGGTGGAAAGACTGTGTAGTCCATGTAATTAAAATTGAAGATCAAATGTGTCATCTGGGCCATATAACCGACGACATTACTGATAGGTTTATCATAGAAGTAGGTGGCGATTCTGATGACTCATAATATTCCTCAGACATGGAGTCATTATCTGAATCAGATTAACGCGAATACCTGTAATTAAGTTATTTAATTAAAAATATATGTTTTACATTATTAATTTTGTATTATTACGTTTTAAATAAGTACCTACACATTATTTCAGGATAAACACATTATTTCAGGATAAAAAAACGATACTTGATTTTATTAACGCTAAGTTTCGGTTGTGCCACATCACTATTTAAGAATTGCAATAAACTGACAACACTCGTAATGTCAATTTAGTCTACGAGATTAAAAAACAGACTATAAAGTTTCTGGTCGTTTAGTGTTATCTTAGGATCAAATTAATATAATTTAAAAAAATATAAAATTCAACCAATTACGAAAGTGTAGACATACATATTTTCAAATTTCGAATTTCATATTCCAAAGCGGATTCTAAAATGCATCCAGCTGTGTGTGGTCTATATCACAAACGTAATGACCCGTGTCGTTAGCGAATAATGAATCATAACATTCCAGCAATACACTTGTAAATAAACCTTATAACAAGACCCATTAGTATTAAATTCGAATGCCATACTTTCTAACAATTGACCTTTGATCTGTATAAACGTCAACGCACACATGCGCAATTTTATTTATAAACTTTGATAGTAAATGTTAAATCATTTCAGTTTTGATAATGAATTATTAATAGGGCAAATTGTCGCTAAAGGTCAGATAATGACTGCGTCGGTGGTGCAGTGGTAGCGTATGCGACTGCTGTGCTGAGGTCTCGGGATCCCGGGTCGGACCAAATGTTTGTTTCCGAGTTTAGGGTTTTCTATGTATGTATCTACAAAAAAAAAGAATATAAAAATGCTATCAGTTAATCTAGCTTTTATAGTACAAGCTCTGCTTAGTTTGAAACTAGATGGCGTTGTGTCAGGTGTCCAAAAACAAACGTAAACCATTTCGTGTCTCTTTTTTCAGGGGGTGAATCAGGAGGAGCGGAGGGTTCAGGCTCCAGCAACCCGTGGGGGGAAAGGGGGTTAGTGGGAGTCTGTTTGAAAAGCAAGGAAATAATTGCAGTTTTCTGCGAGGCCGTGATATTACACCCTTTGTGCCAAATCATGGAATATATATGGCGAGCTGTCTACAAGACGCCAACGCTCCATAAACACCTTCTGTTCTCTTCAGAAAGGTCGTCAGCACTCAGTGAGAAGGAAAAGGCGTAATGACGTGAAATTACAGTTAGTTCTAATATTTATAAACACCAGCGACCGCTTACCAACAGACCTTGACCTTACCAAAAATATATTAGCTGATAAGATATTACTGCTCAGAGAATATCGTAAGGTCAGGTGACGATCGATCTAAGTGGCGTGCAATGGGAGAGGCCTATGTCCAGCAGTGGACTGCGATAGGCTGATGATGATGATGATGAGGTGACGATCATTTAGTCAGGTCAGATGAACAATTATCATATACCTACGTACACTCACGACTATGTCTCAGAAGGGGTGGACAGTGTCATATTAAAAACTTAAATTTTGCTAATAAAATAGGCAATTTCAGAATGATGAGAAATTTGGGACTTGACGGGCCTGTTGGTTTAGTGATTGATGACCCTGATTGCTGAGCCAGAGGTCGTGGGTTCGATTCCCACCCAGGACAAATAATTGTGTGATAAGAATGATCAATTGTTCTGTGTCTGGGTGTATTTCATTTATAATATGTATGTATTTAGAAATACATAAGTACGTTTATAAGCAGTCTGGTTACTATAGTACAAGTTCTGCCTAGTTTGGGATCAGACAGCCGTGTGCGGTGTGAAGGTTATTATTATAACACAAATAAAAATTGTGGAATATCCCCTACACCAGCATCACCCCAAGGTTTGGATGCAGCATCGGATCAAGGTTCCCATATCATAGAAACATCTCTAAATTTTAAATTAATCGGAGTTGTGAAGTTAGTGAGATCCCATCATCAACTAAGAAATGAGCTCACGTCAGTTTTCAAACAAAAAAATCGCATCAAAATCGGTCTAGTCGTTTAGCAGCTACGATGCCACAGACACGTAAAACTTTTAACACCGCTCTTTTTGCGTCGGGGGGTTAAAAAGGAAGGGTAGATAATTGTTATAAAAGAATACAGCTTAAATATGTTTACGGGCTTGAGGATCGTAAGCAAAAGTTTTGACTGCACGGATGGCGTAGTGGTTTAAGCGGTCACCCATTTGATTCCCACATGGGACAACCCTTTGTGTGCTCCAAAAATTGTTGTTTCGACTCTGGGTGTTATTTGTGTTCCCCGGATATATTCCTAGTGCAGGAGTTATCTTTTTAATAAAAGAGAAAAGAATTCAGCAGCTCAGAGTAGCATGCATGTAACCCGAAGCGACTGTTGACGGGCAGTCGGACCCCCTTTTTTTTTTTTTTTTTTTTTTTTTTTTTTCTGTGCGGAAAACCCCCTCTATGTTATGATACGACGTTATTATAAAATGTGTCTGTTTGTTTTGTATTAAATGATTCACTGGATCATTACGGTATTCGTATGTCTTCCGAGAAAGGCTGGGATATCATATTTTACGTGGCCGGAGGCGGGAAAAAATGAGATGCAATTTCAAAGCATCGCCCCGTGCCTTGCTTTGAAATTGCATCGCAATTTTTCATGTGCATGAGCAGTATAGAAAATTTCAAATGTAAGAAGATGCAAGACGTTAAGACTTGAAAGCGTCATGTTGTGAGTTGAAACCTAATTCTGTATGTTATACCCAGGTATAGCTTAGAAATATCTAAGTAGGTACGTTTATCAGCAGCCTGGTTACCATAGTACAGGGTCTGCCTAGTTTGGGATCATTAAGCCGTGTGGTGACGGATTAAGAATACAGAGTGTCACCACCCCTATTCATCCCGTGGGTTTCGTAAGAGGCGACTAAGGGAGCGAACTACGTAGGACAACAGCACGGAGGTTTTGGCCTACTATACCACGCTGGCCAGACGGCCAACCTCCTTTCTAAGGAAAGGCCTATGTCCAGCAGTGGACTGTTAAACTCTATTGATGTGATGTGATGATGTGATGGGCCGTGTGTAAGGCTATCAAAATGTTACCTGTGGAAGGTGGCCTGTAAGGTCGCACATTGGGTACGGTCGTAGGAGAGGCTGGTGCCCGTGTGGAGTACTCATCTTCATCCAGGAACACCTGCTCGCTCAACTCCAGCGCCAATTCCGTGTCACTGCACACAAAAAACTATATTAATTGCAGTCATCGTCCTCAATACTTCTGAGGGGGTTTCTAAGACAGTTTAACATTCTATGGGATTCGAGTATCATGCTTGGTGTTTAAATGGTTCGATGCTGGTGATCATGACTTGTAGAAGATATACAGAAGATACTAATATCCAACTAACCATGCTTTTAACTTATACATCTAAAAAATCAGTCATAATTACAAAAAAATAGAAAAAAGAGCGTTCAAAGTTCGTAAAGGCTCAGGCCTTAGGGCTATGCCTACAGTGGGGGCACCTAGTTAGAAGAAAATAATATGGGTCAGCAAGATCAGAATGGTACTACGGCTTCACAGGAAACCATTGACTGTAATATTGGCTTAGTAGTTAGCGAACCTGACTGCTAAGCGAAAGGTATTGGGTTAAATTCCACCCAGCACAAATATTGTGTGATGAGCATGATTATGGGTCTAATTTCTGTATTACATCACATCACATGCCTTTACCAGTTCACTACTGGTCATAGGCCTTTTCTTAGAAAGGACGTTTTGGCCTACTATGACACCCTGGCCAGATGGATTAGAAAAGGGTTTGTGTCAAATTTTCCTTCACTTTAGATTGCTGTGTTCTGCATAGTTTGCTCCCTTAGTCGGCTTTTACGATCCCAACAGGATGAATAGGGGTGGTGGCATTCCGTATTCTTAGTTCGACACCACACGGTACCACGGGTAATTTAATTTATGTATAATATGTATGTATTTAGAAATATATAGGTAAGTTTATTTAGAAAGATATGTGCTTGGTTGACGGGGATAGGGTTGTCTACGGGGGTTACTTAAGAGGGATTAAAATTATAGTAGGCAATATGTGGGCCTTTAATATGCCCTTGTCTACCCTTTGGGGATAAGACGTGAGTGTATGTTTAGCGACATGGTGGTATAGTTTTTTTGACATATTGCCAAAAGTAAAAGGTGAATGTCCGACGAAAGAGTTTAAAGACACTTTTAAGAAAAAAATATTATTTGAATAGTGTATATTGTATGTATGTATGTGTGTAATATTAAGACAGTAGTCTTTTTCATTCCATAACTATATTATAAACTAGCTGAGACCCGCGGCGTTACCCGCGTTTGTTGTTATATGGCGGGCAACGCTGCAGGGCGAAGCTAGTCTAAAAAAAGTAGCCTAAGTTACTCCTTATGTCATCAGCTATCTGCCAGTGAAAGTCCCGTCGAAATCGGTCCAGCTGTTCTAGAGATTACCCGGAACAAACAGACAGACAAAAATTGTAAAAAATGTTATTTTGGCATATGTACCGTGTAAACATACATATGCATTTAGTAAAAAGCGGTTATTTTAATATTACAAACAGACATTCCAATTTTATTTATTTGTATAGATGTGAAAGTGAGTTTGTTTGAGTGTTTTGAGAAACCGATTTTGAAAATCCTTTTAAAAAAAAATTGAACCGACTTCAAATAATACTATATAACAAAGACCAACTAACTAAACGCCGCACTGCTCCAATGAGACAACTAGGTTTCGTAAGTAAGCAAAAATATCATCGATATATACTATTTTTAGATTTTTGTTGATTTTCCAGAAACCACTTGACCGATTTGAATAAAATTTAAATGAATTTTGTTTTAAAGGGTATGTTTCCCAACAATAAACCCTTTAAAACAAAAAAAATATTTTTCCAAGTCAGTTGAGGTGTATTCGAGTAATCGGTGAACATACATAAAAATCGCAATTAAATATGTGTATAATATTGTTTTTTTTTTTTATTATTTTAATATCAGGATTTTGTCTGCTTTTTTCAAAAGGAATAAATTTTTCCCGTTGTTGCATTGCATTTTACATTAATGCTCGACTCCTATTGGTCGCAGCGTAATGTAATATAGTCAATAGTCTTCCTCGATAAATGGGCTATCCAAAACTAAAATAATTTTTCAATTCGAACCAATAGTTTCTGAGATTAGCGCGTTCAACCAAACAAACTCTACAGCTGGCTATTCTGATTTAACACAAAAATTTAATGGAGATAACTAAATTCGCTCTATTAGTGATTTCTCTGTACTATCACATAGCGTGGCGACGCATACTGTGGTGACGCGTAGCCACGCCAACAGCCGATCTGACCCTCAAAAAAGAATGGTTGAAATTGATTTACAGATGGCGAAGATATCGCATGACATACACGCAAATAAATAGTCAGTCAAATTGAAAAACTCTTCCTTATTAAAGTCGATTTTTATAAATTATATATTTAAATAGATTTCTTATAAAAATATGCTGTATAACAATTTTTAATCTTTAAGTACCGTTTACGGAAAAACTAGTGCGTTGCACCGAGTGAGTGAGATAACTGGAGCTCAAACTCTTTCTCACTCATTATTTCTCTCTTTCTTCAACATAAAAATACCTTGGACTCAAAGGACTACAATGCACTTGTTGTCCCTTGAAAAGCAGGTGTTATACGGGTATAGGCGGTGTTTCCTATACCATTACATCTCTAGTTTTATTACTTATATATTTTTGGACACAAATAAAAACCTCAGTGCTTATCAAACTAATGTGAAATCATTCATTATTCGCAAGCTAACTGTCAGATAAAACCAGCATAGTTTTTGTCGGATTATGAACGATAATGGCTGATTAGAAAGCGGCGTATGAAGTGCACTTTATGATTTGTATGAAGCATGTGACTTGGTTAATCTCAGAACAAAAATGGCCTTGCTGCGGTAACGCAGTAGTGACTCTCGAGTTCGACTTACCATCAGGTCTGCTGCTCCCCCCCCCCCACTATGCCATTAAAAAAACAGGCGGACTGCATACCTTACTCTATAAAAATGGATATTAGACTCAGGTTTCTCCAGTGCCGTGTCTATTAAGAAGCCTCATCACAACATTTTTGGTTACTATAACACTGCGTAGTGCTCGTGACTCATTAATTGAGAACTCACACAATTTAATTCAAGATAGTTCAAGATATGTAAGTGACTCACTGTTAAAATTAGACCAGGAAATTCTCTATGCGCTATGAAACAGACACGGAATAAATAGTCTATAATAGTTATTATCTTATAAATTTAAACGAGCAATTCTTAGACATAAATATGTTTATTCGTGTACCTCAGAAACTTCTTTACACAAGTATAAAAAAGAAGTTTCGGGGTAAACAAGCTAATAGGGATTTCTTTTCTAAGGTACACCAGAAAGCCAATTATTAAAGTTCGGTCACAATTCAGATCCGGTCAACTTTCGATCGCAGAACTGCCATAAAAGGTATTTTTGTAGTACGAGTAAAGTATTAAACGTCCAACGTTTACTGTAATGTGATTATATCGTATTGTAAGCGAAAATGAATCGGTAGTCTGCTAGTGTTAGGTCCGACGTAATACTTTACTATTTTACTACGAAAATAACTTTTATGACAGTTGTGAGATCGAAAGTTGATTGGAACTGAATTGTGATTGAACTTTTATTACGAGAATGGGCCTTCTGGTTCCCCGGCTACTAGTAAGCGAGACGGCCCGCGGTTTTTAGTCAGTACGGGTCCAACATAACCACCACAGTGGTAAAAAAGGGGGCAAACAGACAGACTTACCACTCAAGAGACACAAGTCCTTCGATGACAGCCCAGAATTAAGAAGGGGAGTTTGGTCTCTGGTAACCGCACACGATTGGTAAAAAGAAAAAAGAATAGCTTAACACCAGTTTTCTGTGAGGCTATGACATCCAATCAGGTCGTGCCTGTCTATTTGTGCCGAAGCATGGCTCTCCCACGGTGCTCTTAGGATTTTAATCACATTTTTTTTTTATATTTTATAAAATTGCCGAGGTTTATCTGTTTCCAAATACCTACGTCTTTAAAAAATGAAGCGATGCTCTATAGTCTAATTATAATCCACATCAACAGCCTTTAATAGTCTACTGCTGGACATAGGTCTCTCCTTGGAAAGGAGGTTTTGCCTACATTTCCACGATGGCCAGACGGGTTGGCATAGGGTTTGTCTCAAGTTTTCCTTCTCAAAGCAGTGCTGTTGTCTTGCGTAGTTTTGTTCCCTTAGTCGGCTGTTACGACACCCACAAAATAAATAGGGGTGGTTACACTTCGTATTCTTAATCCGTCACCACACGGAATAAGTGTAAGTTAATAATATAGAAAGCAATTATTATTTTCGTAAGGCCTTTACGGGTAAGTGTAATCCGAAGCAAACATGGTGGCTCGGAAGATCGTGTGTTTCGATGCGCAGAAGACAATATTAGACAGCAGCGGGACATAAAGGAGTGCGGGAGCAGGGCGACACACGACACACATGCCTTTTAGTGTGTGAGTTACATACGTACACTGCACATGCGCGCACATTCCTGTCTACGTACAGTCGAGTCGACTTGACTGTACCTTCAGACCTTCAGAGCCGTAATTAATTTTGCATCGGACTATAACTGTCCTTTGAATCCCCTTCCAGATTCAGGACAAAAATATATTAAAAATTAATAATCAGAGTGCTGAATCGACGGTAGTCTTCACATTCCGTCTCGTAAACAGTATCATAACTTGCATTTTATGCGCCCAGTGCGCCTCATAAAATGCGTCTATATCCGTTCTACGCAGATTTGGTTACTTCTGTCTTCCTCCACGGTCTGCGCCCTATGCCTGAGCACCCCTTTACTTACGTCACTGCTTATAAATTCATGTATTGAATTCATTTTAATTTAAACATTCGTAAATTCCTCCAAATGATTTGAGTTAAAGGGGATTCCCGCAGGTTGCCAACCCACCTAATGCCAATCTACCTAATTATTAATAGGTATAAAAAAGGTGATAAGGATAGCATGCAAGCGAGTCGGAAATCAATGTACAGTCGTCAACAAAAGTAGATCAATTTTATTACTATTATAAGTGGTAAGCTGTGGATGAATGATTTTTATTACTGAAATACGTACGTCTGTACGAGTATCGAAGTAAATTATCACATAGATTATGGAAAAGAACATAGGCATTTTTATCTCGGCAAAATTGATTGATAAAGTTGATATTCCCGCGACCGATTGAGCAGCCAAACCACGAAGATTCTTAAAAAAACATATTTACAAGTGTCTGTGAGTGAAGAAAATATGCAAAGAATTAGTTATAGTTAATCTAATGAAACTTAAGAAGTTTTTCTATTTGATTGGTTGTTCAAAGTATTGTGATTGACATCCTATCCTGTCCGTGTGACAGATTACGATTACGGAATGTCGCCACCCCTATTTAACCCATGGGTGTCGTAAGAGTTGACTGCTACTACTAGTTAAGACTGCAAAGAAAAGGTGAAAACTTGACTCAAACATACAGCCCATCTGGCCAGCGTGGTACAGTAGGCCAAAACGTCTTTTCTACGGAGAGGCCTATTTCCAGGTGGGACTATTAAAGGCTGTTGGTGATAATGATGATTGTCATTCAGATTATGTACAATGTACATGCATTCATTGATTTCGATACGTCAATTAGAAGTGGATTGAAATTTACTTTCAAAATTTTAAATAGTTGAAACAAAACGAATAAAAGCATATGAAGTATGATGACAACTTCCGTTCATGTCATCTGTGAAGGAGTTATATTATATATGGTGTAGAACCTGCAGTAGAACAATAGCATATGACTTTTGTTTTTATATAACATATTAATTGTCCAACTGCATTGTTTAAACACTGTGACACTTATATTATCAATGTTGTCATGTTGTCTGTAGAATAATTGTATGTAGATTATCTAATTGATGGTGCATTTAATATATTTTGAGGGATTCCGTTTTAATTTGTCATGTTTTAGCGAAATCAATGGAGACTATTTAACTAAAATTTTAATAGCTTCAGAAATTGTGGTGCCAAAATGTAACTGTTGAATACTGAATGTAACTGTTGAATGTAACTGTTGAAAATTTGAACGCTGAAAATTTTAGACTAAAATCTGATCTTCAAAACATGATAGGCAATATAAACGCTTACAAAAAGATATGCTCAACGCCTGACAGAAAACTCACTACACCATCATCAACACGTAAATGCAAATTAGTACAGAACAAAAAGGCTCAAAGTTGCCAACACAAATCTGACAATGACCCACAACCACAGGAATACGTTCAAAACATGCTCCTTGTGCATAACAAAGAGACACAAACCTGCAACACCTTGACTCAAATACCCAATGTAACTAATGAAGTATCTACGTTGTTAACACAAAATCGCGAAAAGCATATAAACAGTCAGTCAAGAAACAATACATTCGAGTCGAGAAAAAGGCAATTGTGTATTTTGAGTAACGACAAATCTAGCGGATCTTTGTCTTCAATTGACGGTGTTTTTTCAAAATACTTCAAATACTGCCGCTACCTAATGCCCAACAGTACAGTAAAAGACCTGTTACAAAACTTAAATAATAAATTGAAAGATTTCACTTCACATGATTACTGTATTATCTTTATTGGAGAAAAGGATATAAAATCGGAGAGCAATCCCATAGGTATGATAACAATGATAAAAGAATGTCTACAAAAAGTTACCCACACAAATAAAATAATTTGTGCACCAACATATATAAGAGGTGCACCAATATACAATTACAAAGTTGAAATGTTTAACAATCTCCTGCAGCTGGATCTACAAAACAATGATTATGCTTACTTCTTTGACAGCAATGGAAATCTATCCTTAGATATGTTTTCCTACACGACTGGTAGAATCACTAAAGCCGGTATAAGAAATATCTACGACAGCATAATGGATAATATGCTAATTGATTTCTCTTTATTCAATCAGGATTACAAAAAATTATATATTAATGAAAACCAGATCACTTATGACTCATTTTCTTCGAAATCTGTACAGACTAACGAATCGAAAATAAATACAAAGTTTTTTCGAGAATGAATACATACATGTCCTACACCAAAATATTGCGGGGCTGCTAAACAAGGCAGACACATTAACAGTGAATTTGGAAGAACTTAGTGACAGGGGTAAAAATGTAGATGTGGTATGTATAACAGAACATTTTATTAAAGAGGGACACGAATTATACTTGAATATACCTAATTATACCTTGGCATCATTTTACAATCGAAGCAATAGTAAAAGAGGCGGATCATGCATTTTATTGAAAAGTGAACATAAATTTAAAATACTCTCAGAAATCAGAAAATTTTCTCTTGATCGTGTGTTTGAATGTTGTGCTATCGAACTTATAGACTATAAACTTATCATAATTTGTATATATAGAGTACCTGATGAGAGTAACTTATATGTATTCTTTAATAGACTCGAGAAACTTTTGATACATGTTTCGAAACTAAATTGCAAAAGTATTTTATTAGCAGGGGATTTTAATATAAATGTCTTAAAACGTAATAATATTACCCTGGATTTCGAATGTTTGTTATTGAATTATAATATTAGATTAGCATTGTATGAACCTACGCGACCAGCTAGTGGTAGCTGTCTAGACAACTTTGCACATAATTTTAAGCGAGGTTGGAAAACTGAAATTATAGAATTGGCCCTTTCAGACCATATGGCACAACTAATTAAACTACCAATTAAAAAAATATTGTTGTTAGAGACTTGGCATATACTCAAACGCGATTATAACCCTGAAAATATAAGTAAATTTAAAACTTGCATTAGAAGCTTAACGTTTTCCAATATCTATCATACCTGTGATCCAAATATAGCCTATAAATCTTTTATAGAAAATTTCAGGCTATTTTATGATTTGTGTTTCCCACTAAAAAAAATTACAATAAGAGTTAACAGAAAACCAAAATGGATATCGCGTGGGATTAAAATATGCAGTAAAAAAAAGAGGCATTTGCTGTGGAAATATAAATTGCATCCTACAAAGGAAAATAAATTAAAATATGTTAAATATTGTAAGGTTTTTAAAAGAATAATTAAATGTACAAAACTTGCCCAAAACTGTCACAAAATAAAAACTTCTACAAACAAGTGTAAAGCGGCATGGCAAGTTATTAGCAAATTGAGACTAAATTTACCAAAAGAAACAATTACGGACATAAAAATTAATAATAATAAATATATTCATAATCCGAAGGACATAGCTAATGCATTTAATGATTATTTTATTGAAAAAATCACCCCTATTGTAGGTGCTGGTCAAAATGTGACTAATTTAGTGAAAGAACGCCTTAACTCAATGTTCCTTACGCATTGCACACCCGTTCAAATTAATCAAATCATAAAAAAGTTAAAAAACACTAATAGTGTTGGATACGATGGTTTCTCTACTAAAATCATTAAGGCGGTTAATGAAACTATATGCCATCACTTAAGTTAGGTATATTGTAAATTTGTGTATTTCAACTGGTACATTTCCAGCAGACCTTAAACTGACAATAATTAAGCCTCTATTCAAGAAAGAAAATAAACAATTAATGGAAAACTATAGGCCTATAGCATTAATATCTATATTTTCAAAGATAATTGAAAAATATCTTTATTACAAAATTAATGCGTACCTCGAAAAGTATGATATTCTGTGCAATGAACAAAAAGGCTTCCGACAAAATAAATCTATAGATATGGCTGTCTATGAATTTATTGAGAATATCATAACACAAATTGATAGGAAAACACCTACTTGTGCAATTTACTGTGATATGTCACAAGCGTTTGACTACGTTGATCATGGTATACTATTCAGTAAACTCAAAGCTTACGGAATAAGAGGCAATATTTTTGATTTGATCAAATCCTACTTGACAAATAGGCAACAGATAACTCAAATAACTAGAGTAAACCCTAAAACTAAAAATGAAGAAACGTACACCTCCATGAAGCGTTATGTTTCATATGGTGTTCCGCAGGGCAGTGTCCTTGGGCCACTTTTATTTATTATATATATCAATGACTTACCAAATGCAACGATTCAACCGATGACCCTATTCGCTGATGACAGTACGGTTACCATTTCATGCAAGGATATCAACAATTATGAACTTGACATTAATAACTCATTGACATCTATTATTTCATGGCTCACTAATAATAATTTAAAAATTAATTTGAATAAAACAAGTATAATGCATTTTAATCAGAGAATACAAAATCCGTTGCAAGTACAATTAGTTTATGACAATTATACAGTAAAAGAAGTAACCAACGCTCGATTTCTTGGCCTCATTATAGATAGTAAATTAGCTTGGAAGGATCACATTGAAACATTAAGTAAAGGAATCAGCAGTCTATCATATGCCTTATTTAAACTTGCTCCAATAGTTACTACTGATGCACTTCTCTCAGCATATTATGGCCTTGTTGAGTCGGTTCTGAGATATGGCATTATTTTCTGGGCAAATTCGACTTGTAAAGATGTAATCTTTAAAATGCAAAAGCGATGCATTCGAGCCATGTTCGGAATCCAAAGTAGTGAAAGTTGTAATCCGCTTTTTAAAAAATACAAAATTCTCACACTACCGTCCCTATATATATTGGAGGTGGCTACCTTTGTAAAAAAAAATCCTCACTTATTTCCTAAGCTATCGGACCATGTAAGCCGTAATCGCCGCGACAATGATAGACTTTGTGTCCATCCAGCAAAAACAGCCCTGATGCATAAAAGTGTCGTATGTAAGGCGCCATTGATATTTAACAAAATTCCCAAATATATTAAGATCTTGGACATGAATGAATTTAAGACGAAATTTAAAACATTATTAGCTGAAAATTGTTATTATAGACTAGAGGATTTCTTGAATGACAACACTTTATAACCATAATGATATAATGTATCATTGATGATTTTTTGTATGATTGATGGATTATTGATTGCAGTAAATATATTTATGTTGAATATTGAATGTTTTAGATTAAATAAATTAATGTAGACGGTTAATAGTTGATAATGTACACCTATAACCATGATATTCGAGTCCTTTCGTTGTAATTGTTTTTTCTTCTTTTTTTGATTTTTTAAAATGTTTTTAAACGATTTTATGTTACATGTAGAAAAATGCTATTGTTAAATTAATTTTATATTTGTACACCGGTAACGGTCAAACATGTCGATCAGGCAATATTACTTAACATCTTTAATGTACACATGTTTATGCAAATAAAATATCTTGTATCTTGTATCTTGTATCTACACTTCTGCCTACCACTTAAGTTATGACTGTATGTATGTACACAGTCTCAGTTCTGATTCTGCCATCTGTGGCTTGTGGTATCCTTTACTCTAGCTCCTTCGCCCTATCCGTTTTTTATCTTCCGTGGGAGAGACAAACTTTCGCACAAATGGCCCGGCTCAACCGGAGTGATACCACAGCCTCACAAGAAATCAGTGTTAAGAAACGACCAAACCCAATGCCTAGGATTTAGAGGTCTGGAGGCCTCGGGGCAACAAAATAGTGGAGGCCCCTAGCCCCAAAATATTTTCCAAATATAATGGTCAATTTTCAGTAAGTCAGTCGAGTTTTTTAATAAATAATTTATGGTGAAACCATGTATAGATTCTTTTATTATTTAACAAACATATGAATATAATTGGAAACAAGAATTATCTGTTATAAAATTTTAGCGTTGACGAACGGAACCTTTCGACCTTTTTTCGGTGAAAAATTGTTGATGATTTCGCTGAGATCCAGCTCCCGAAGTAAATCACTTTCAATGCTCAGGAGAGAAAGCTTTATTAGACGGTTTCGTCCCATCGTGGTTCGAAGCCTATTTTTATTTTTGAAAATGCAGCACTCTCCAGTGCAATTTGATACCTTAAAAACTAAATACATTCTCAATGCAATTTCAAGGTTCAATCCGGCGTTACTTTGCGGAAATCCATTTCAAGCTAATGTATACATGTATACTCGTATAATTCAAAGAATAAAGAGAAACAGAATCGAATACCCAACCTCCGAGGTTGCGAGCGAGTACCACCCCACTCAGCCTTTGAGCCAGTGGGGTACTCCCTCAAGATGCGTAGAGTAAATTGCAAGTGCTTATCAGGGCCATTTGAGATTTTGATATTTTACTGTTTTTCTGATTGGAGTGAATAAAGATAGATTGATGATTTCTGTTAATATTTTATATAATCATGTCTGTACAAAGTAATGTAGGTAAAGGTAAAACGCGAAAAAAAAATCAAAGGAAAAGTTGTTTACTAGGCTGAATTTGTATATTTTTTTCCGAAGTCTCTATTATGGGGGCCCCTCTTTTGTGGGGGCACCTCTTTTGTGGAGGCCCCAGAGCTGTAGCCCGGTTTCCCTCCCCTAAATCCAGCCCTGACCAAACCCTCCAATTAATCTGGGAGAAAACTCAAAGGAGGGCAAAGCACTTTTTTTTTATAAGAACAATCCCTCCCTCCCACACGCCCACCACTGTAACTCCTGTACACCAGGATCAATAGCAGCAACCCACGAACACACCGAGTTATGACACTCAGGAAGTCGCAGGATAAAAATTAAACTGTCTTGGAACCCGCAACGAAATTAATCAGAAGAAAAATGGAGGAGTTGGAGATACAATAAATGCACTTCCCTCTTTAGCAAAGCGGGAGACAAAATGAAGTAACAACCTTTTAAACAGGGAAGCACCACCGGCAAAGGTTTGCGACTTAACATGATAGGTTTCCCATCTGCTTGTTTGCCGAACTACACTGTAAAAAAACCGGTCACTCGGTACTCGTGCGCCGAGGGTTCCATACCTACCCAAATTTTACGTAGATTTTCGCGAAAATTTGTAAGTACGTAGAAAGTACCTTGCTTTTAACCAAAATTGACAATTATAGGTCAACCGGAAGTCAAACCCACCTGAAAATGGTGATATCCCCAAGGAAAGCTGGCGTCAGAAATGTGACCTGTCATAAAAGAAACCAGCAAACACCCTTTATACAGTTATAAATAGCCCTAACCTTAAATAAAATTAGGACAAGGGCAGTAAAATTGACATTCAATTTGTCATTATAATATCAGTCAGTGCTACTGTACAATAAACACAGAACAGAGATCTGTGACACAAAAAGATAACTTAACATGACATACAATTAATATGTATATAAAGGTTAGATTACTATATCAAATAATAATAAATGATTCTCGTTCATAATTTAGACAAAAAAAAATCTCTTAAAGCTTCAAAGGGGTTGAGGGGACCTACCCGACTCATGACAAAACATTTCGTGATGATTATTTTGTTTTCTACCCTATTGGGGGGCAAACGAGGGAAAGGGTCACGTGATGGTAAGCGAGTACCGCGAAGAAAGAAAAGACAGAAGTGTGTTGCCTTTTTGTTGTTTGCGTTTGTTTGGGCCTTTGGTGACTTCATTCGCTCGATGATATGGAAGCTGTGCTATCACTTCTGTCGAACCAGGCCATACTTGTTGAAGCTTGGTGCTCCCTTGAAACAATCAATGACTTGGAGTTTATGTCCTTAATCTGCATCTAAGAGTCACATTCATGATTTTGAGTCTGAGTGTGATTTATCTAACATATTATATCCATATTTATATATATATATATATAAGACGGGGGCAGACGAGCAGCCGGATCACCTGATGGAAAGTGACCACCGCTGCCCATGAACGAAATGTGTAAAGTATGTATTAAGTTGTTGAAATTCAAATTTTAAATGCCTCTTTTTTAACGTTATCTATACAAATAATATATGATTTAACTAACAAAATCACTAAAAATGGGTATACCAAGTAAGTCCCTCTATAACCTGCTTAAAGACCTTGGATTGCAAAGAGCTTCAGTAAGCTCTTTTCTTGTGACGAATATCCAAAGCGACATTGCTATCCTCGTATCAAATATGGTTAGGTAGAGGGGGTAACACAGCAGACAGTGGAGGTGAGCGCCGACGCTTTGCAAGGAGTAGTTCCTAAACCTATACCTGGGTCTCCATTCCCAGATGCTGTCAAAGTCCCAGTGTGGTTGTTGCCCCCAACTATCATCCGATGGATCCGGCACCCCGCACTGTGAATCCATGGAATGCTAAGAAACAGGTCTTTTTTACATGACTCTTTTGACTCTGCTCTGATGTCCAAGAAATACTTTTAGACATACCATACCAGATATATATAATTTTATTCTTTGATTTTAGTACTTCCCTTATTAATTGTTTATTTTATTAGGTAATTTATTTTTATTTGCCATTTTACTTTCACTTGTGTTACACTTTCATTTGTGTTGTGGGATGAGTAAGGTTGTTTAAATTGTTAATAGGTATTATTTATTATTATACATGTTTTTAACAATGCATACACTATTGTAGTAGGTAGGTCTTTTCAAGTTCAACTCAACGAAGTCACGGGTACTAGCTAGTAAATAAATAAATTCGTGCATGCTGTGACAATGTAAAATGCTACGCATTTAAGCTGCTTTTTAGTAAATTTATTGAATCTATGAATAAGATTTAATGTAAAAACAACTGGTTGTTCTTAGTAAAAAATATTAGTAATAGATTGGTAGAGAATGTTTTATGTGTTAAGAATGCCTATGTAGTTACATAATAAATAAATAAACAAATGTGTATCTTAAAATGACTCAGTGTAAATATGTATTTTATTGATAATTTTGACATGCTACTGTTGGTTCAGATAAGAATTAAGGAGCAATTTTAATCATATATCTAAGATTATAAACATATTATTTTTATTTTCCAATAATTTATGTAAATTATATGTTAATTATATGTATTTTTTGTTTAGTCAACAATCATTCTCTGTTTAATCTCATGTTTATACTTATAAAATAAAAGTGTAGGGCAGTGAACTGGTCATTTAGGGGTATATTAAGGTGTGCAAAATTAATATCAATTATAAACTATGCAAAATAACATGATTGCGTGTTTGTACTACACATAAGCGACAGTAAAGCCGGCAGCTAGTCACATAAACGTCTTTATATTGTAATGACAGAAAATCTTACGGGTTTGCGAAGATCAAAGAACCTGACGCCATGTCCTCGTTATTTACGATATCCTTATGTTTAGCTTTCAGTTCCGACCACGTGTAGTCACACCGCGATCATTCAGCAAGAAGCTAGCTGCCAATGAACTAAACGATTTTCTAAAAATATCACAAAACTTGCAGAGGTTATAATGCAGCGTTGCTTCCACGAAACAATAATGTTTAACACAAAACACGACACGCGAATACGGCTTGCAAGCTGCACGATGACTAAGCTAACACTGAAAAATGATTCTTCAACAACATTTTTTATTACTTCAGCCAGCTGTCCAAATAAACATTAAAGAAGGTTATTACACTCGCTTTACCTATCTGAGCTGGCGGAGCTAGGAGTTTCGAATTTGTTCAGTTTTCCAGCCATCACTCGATGTCACGCGCACTGTTATTTTTTTATATAAAAAACCGTAACAGTTTTGTAAAATTCACAACTGGACTTGTACGCACACGCAAGTGGCAGTAAGTAGTTCATTCAGTTGACATAAGTACGTTCTGAAACTACGTCACACCCGACATGCGTCGTAAGGTTGCTTCTTGTCAAAATGGAGACTACAAATGTCAGTTCACATTATGGAGAAAGTAAATTTATTGATTTGTTACTTTATTTTACAACTAAAGATAGAAAAGTCTTATTTAATTTTCTATTTGTTTTAAAAGTGCGTAAAACGTATTTACTTAAATTATTTAATATTTCTAAACGTTTGTTAATGTTCCGTTTTACATAGAATTTTTTTCCTGTCAAAATCAATATTTTTCAAAGCGTAATCACATTTTACATTTTATTTTTAGCTTTGCACGTTTGCTTAAAAGAACAGCAGTTAGCTTATTTATTTACCTTTTATGGAATATCAAGTCATTTTCACTTATATTCTTACACCTTTCACATATAAATGTTATTTTCTCGTTGCTTAAATGCGGAACCCATTTCTTCCTACTTTTACCACATTAATAACGCCTGTAAAAAAACGATGCCTGTCATTGGGTTGTTGCTAATATATTTTAGCAGGCTCTTAAGTTTTTACTAATGTTTATCTATAGTAACTAAAAATTAAAATATTAAGGAGCCCTGACATTGCAAAAACAATTCACCTTCATAAGTAGTAAATGAGGGAAATAGTGCGCTCAAGGTAACTTTTTAGCGTTTTTAAATGGTTTTTAACCATAAACATTATACCGCTTTTAAAAAACACATTGTTTCTCGTTTTTAACAGTGGTTTACGAACACTTCAATTAACATACCTTATATACATATAAAATCTAATATACTTATATCATATAAGATGTATCAACAAAACAGCTAAATTATTCACAGTAATCTTTACTTACAGTACAGTAATCTTTTTGTTATAATAATTTATTTATAATAGTTTCTATTTTGAAAACGAAGTGTTTGTGATTTTTTATGCGTTTTATTTGGTTTTTTAGAAGATTCGGTTTAACAGTAGATGTAATAGTGCATTCCACCTCCTTCAATGCAACATTCGTGTAAACATAGTTTAGATTGTCATCGCTAGATGGCGGGAAAATATATTCAGCTCATTTTATTAAATGAGAATATCATTCTCGTTCTCATTATATATTACTTTAAAATGAGTAACTTGTAAACGTTTGAGACTTTGACATCTTTTTAATCGATGGCTAAAAGGAGGAGGTTCTAATTTCTACTGAATATTTTTTTGTGTGTAAGTTATTTTATATCTTCACCTGAATTTTAGAAGTCACTCTAACACTAAGGCAACCAAGTCAAGACCAAATTGTAGAGAGGTGTATTCTTTACAGCTGATAACTGATACTTTTTCTAGATTTCACAACATAAACGATCACAAGGGACGATAAGGGAATTTTAGATGTTTCGAATTATTAGGTCCTTACATATGAAATTAGCGTTTTGTCGTACTGACTACTTTGATCTGAAAACTCTCCTCTTTGGTTAAGAATTCCAAATTCAAATTTATAAATTCATTTAGCTGGTACATTTGAGTTTTGAAAACAGTCATTCATTTGTTATATTCTTATTATTTTTTTCTTTGGCGTTGCTTATTACCGCAGAATGGAAAACATGAAATATCGGTATATTTACGAGTACGAGTTCTACCGTGGCACCAGTGCTGCAGAAACAGCTCGAAGGATTAATGATGTGTACGGCGTTGGTGTCGCAAAAGAAAGCACGGTAAGTTTTCTGTTTCAACGTTTTGGTTCTGGAAATGTCGACCTTCAGAACCAACCCCGTGGACGGCCGGAGGCCAAAGTGGAAAATGAAAAATGAAAGGCTATTGTAGAAGCGGATTCATCACAAAGCACTTCAAAGATAGCTGCAGGCTTCGGGGTAAGTGATAAAACTGTATTAATCCACTTGAAGCAAATCGGGAAAGTAAAACAACTTGAACGATGGGTACCTCATGAATTAATAATATAATATAATAATATATCCCCACACACTCACACACGGCTGTCTGATCCCAAACTAGGCAGAGCCTGTACTATGGTGACCAGACCGCTGATAAACATACTTATATATTTCTAAATATATACATATTATAGATAAATTACACCCAGACACAGAACTAATGACCGTGCTCATCACACAATATTTGTCCTGGGTGGGAATCGAACCCACGACCTCCGGTTTAGCAGTCAGGGTTACTAACCACTAGACCAACAGGCCCGAATTGAGTGAATCGAACTTGCAAACACGCGTCGACTGCTGTGTTACTTTGCTCAACCGACACAATAATGAAGGGATTTTAAATCTAATCCTTATTTGTGATGAAAAGTGGATACTGTACGATATCCGGAAGCGCTGGTCGCAATGGCTGAACCCTGGAGACCCACCCAAATACTGCCCTAAACGAAAATTGAATCAGAAAAAGGTACTTGTGAGTATTTGGTGGACTAGCGCCGGTGTCGTTCACTACAGATTTCTAAAATCTGGCCAAACGATTACGGCAGATATATATTGTCAGCAACTGCAAACCATGAAGGAAGAACTAGCTGCTAAACAACCGAGATTGGTCAATCGCTCTAGGCCACTGCTGCGTCACGACAACGCAAGACCACACACTGCACAACAAACAACCACTAAGTTAGATTAGTTACAATCGGAATGTCTACGACATCCACCGTACTCCCCGGACCTTGCTCTAACAGATTACCATTTTTTTCCGGATTTTGGACAACTTCTTACAAGGAAAAAAATTTAACTCAGTCCAAACCGTCTTCAAAGAGTTTATTGATTCTCGCCCCATGGTTTTTTTAGTAAAGGGATCTATGAACTACCTATGAGATGGTAAAAGTGCATAGATAACAACGGTGCATACTTTGATTAATTTCATAAATTTTCCAAAAAAAAAAATTGACTTTATATTCCACCCGTATAAAACGCCAATTTCATATGTAAGCACCTAATATCATTAAGTCGGACTTTTTGTTATTCGATCTATTGAAGCTCGGCATTTTGAGTAAGTATAGTAATTATTATCTTTCCCAAGATTGTCTGATACAGTTCAGCGCAACAAACGAGACAATCAACGACTACGTATGCACAGTGCCAAAACTGCTCATTTGGCTAGTAGTGTAATCTGTATGGCACCCAAAATATATAATAAATTACCAAAAGAGTTTAAGTCATTGAATCATAATTTGTTTAGAAGCAGAGTTAAGGAAATGTTGGTTAAGAAATGCTATTATATAAATTCACGACTACTTAAACGATAACTCTTAATTAATTTTATTATTATTTTTACAAGGTTTTCTCTTTGGCTGTAACTATTTATCTTGACATACATTTTATAGGTTTTTTTTTTTTCATTTTGACATTTAATTCTGACATTCTATTTTATTTTTGTCATTTTTGACATTCCTAGCCCATATAATTATATTATTGTATTATTTATGAAACTAATTTAATTACTATCTCAATCAATTTATATTTGTACGCCGTCCATGGCAAAACATGTTGATACACAAAAAATAACCAATTGAACTGTTTAGGATTCATTTCCTGTAAACTACACATGTTTGAAGCAAATAAATATATTATTATTATTATTATAAACGTTAGAAACATTGAAAATTTTGAATTATAATAATAGGCTGAAAACTAAATCAGATTTGTTATATTCGGCATTTTGTACCATTCGGCATTTGTAAGTGACGGCATACCGACGCCCATGGACACAAGAGACATGTGCGTTGCCGCAGTTTAAATATCTTCTCTTCCCCAAACTAGGAGGTAGGCTTTTTTTTTTTAAGATAACTCCCGCACTAGGAATACATCCTGTGTCGCGGGGGACTTTACAAACATACATGAAACAGACACAAAGTACACCCAGACTCAGAACAACAATTTGTGGATCACACAAAGTGTTGTCCCATGTGGGGTTTGAACCCACAACACTCGACGTAATAGGAAGCGGCGTAGCGACCGCTTAAACCACTACGCCATCTGTGCAGTCCGGTAGGTTACCGGAGCCCAAACACATAGGGTACTATAACTTAACATTGCTTTCTGTGAGGCCGTGGTATCAACTCGGTCAGCCCGACTCATACCTATGTGCCGAAACATGAGAACCCCACAATTAATATAACACTAGCTGACCCGCGCAACTTCGTCTGCGTCTCTCAATAGTAATGAATTTTCTCCGTTTTCGAAACATTCTACATTGGTGCTCCGCTCCTATTGGTCTTAGCGTGATGATATATAGCCTATAGCCTTCCTCGATAAATGGGCTATCTAACACTGAAATAATTTTTTAAATCGGACCAGTAGTTCCTGAGATTAGCGCGTTCAAACAAACAAACAAACAGACAAACTCTTCAGCTTTATAATATTAGTATAGATTACTTATTTATTTTATTCTATACTAGCTTGTACCTGCGACTTCGTGGAATTTGAAAAGCGCTGCCTTAGTGCGTTCGATTCCCGGAACGGGCAAAATTTTTAAAGGGACAATAGCCGAAGTTACTCCTTATATAGGCAGCTACCTGGTAGTATAATATTATAATAATCGGTCCAGCCGTTTAGAAGATTACCCGAACAAACAGACAGGTAGACAGAGAGACAAAAAATAATTCAACTGGTTTTTAGGCATAGGTATCGAGCAAATAACCGACTCGTATTTTGACATTACAAACAGACACTTCAATTTTATTTATTTGTATGTATAGATATAGATTTTACTAAATAATTTGATCCTACACATTATCAAAAGACTATTGTTATTTATAAAAAGATGGAACTTTTTCAATTCAATTTCAAAGTAATACTAAAAATATCTGCCATAAATGACAAACAAAAAGTCCTTAATACATATCACATGTGATTCAGATTGAAAAATATTCGGATTTGGGAAATAAAAATACTTTAACGACATTATTCAGGGAGAGAGGGGGGCTACCCCACCATGGGTAGCATTTTTCCCCAATGCTCGGGAAATCTTCAATTTGGTTGGGATTTGAAGTAATCCATCCAGATGGAGTAGCGAACGGCAACTATTCTTTAGAACTCAGCGAATAAGGGCCACTGTACATCCGCTTTCTTTAACGTCACAGCTGCTCCATTTTCTTTCTTTAGGATTATCATACCAGTCGTGACTTCTAAATAAAATTTCAAATACCTATATAAAGTAGTGTAGGACGCCCACAGGCCAGGTGTAGTGACGATTTGCGCAAAATGGCTGGTAGGAGCTGGATGCGAGAAGCCCAAGATCGATCTAAGCGGCGTGCAATGAGAGAGGCCTATGTCCAGCAGTGGACTGCGATAGGCTGATGATGATACCTATATATGTAGTAATATGAATAATTTAAAAACGATTTTAAACTTTGATTCCTGTAGAGGAAGGTCTTGATCCATCGACTCTCCGAGTGCGTCTTTCCGCGTCCTCTAAAGAACAACAACCAAAACCTGTAATTATGCCTTTTCTATTCATAATAGTTTGATGAATAGCCTTGAAGATATTGTGGATAGTGATAAGTGACCTGTAATACATTATTATACGAATCAACAGTATATTTTTCACAGAGTACGTTAAATAGTAATGATTTTTATATACGAAATTTTGATTCGTTGATAATGCTAATGTAAAAGGGTTGAAATTCAGTTCATTCCTCACAAAATTTCATCATCATCAACAGCCTTTAATAGTCCACTGCTGGACATAGGCCTCTCCTTAGAAAGGAGGTTTTTGGCCTACTATACCACGCTGGCCAGACGGGTTGGTATAGGGTTTGTGTCAAGTTATCCTTCTTTTGGCAGTGCTGGTGTCCTGCGTTGTTTTGCGCCCTTAGTCGGCTCTTACGACACCCACAGGATGAATTGGGGTAGTGACATTCCGTATTCTTAATCCGTCACTACACGGACCTTACAAAATTTACTAATATACAATCTAATTTATTCCCATAATAATATGAATTTAGGTTAGGAACATTTTTGAAAGTTTTATGTTGCTAATAATGGAAGGCAAGGACCAAAATTTGAAACACTACGGTGACCTTCTGTGTTTAATCACTGCACAAAACGTTAAATATGGGATTTAAATATCCAGTTACTGTGTCAGGTTTTCAGATTTATAGGTACCTGTTTAAAATTCCTGAACGACAAAGGTGTCTTGTGTGCTGTGGCCCTAACATACGTCAAAGGTTTTGTATCGTAAATTTATTTGCCGTTACAACAGCTGTCATACAAAGAGTTGGAGAGGAAAATAAAAACCATCAAAGAGTATATATGAGAATTATTATATAGGTTTATATTATATTACAGTTATACAATTATTTTTCTTAACATCACCTAATAAAGTTACTAACCAAGATACTTATAATACACCCGACACCAGCAACAGCCAAGGTTTGGCTGCAGTATCAAGCTAAGATTATCATATCATGTACTTAAATACCACTAAAGTGCCAGTATATCAAATTTCAAATCAATCGAAGTTGTATACGTTAGTGAGATCCTTTCATCAACTGAACGGATGACCTTCACAAATTATAGCTAAGAACCATCTTGATCACATTAGCTTTCAAACAAAAAAGAAAATTAAATCGTAATCGGTGCTTTCGTGTAGGAGGTACGATGCCACAGACAGACACACAGACACGTCAAACGTATTTTAGCACCCAAGTTTTTTAACACCCTCTTTTTTAGTCGCGGTTAAAAAAGGAAAAAGCCGTGTGCTGTCGTGGGACACCCGATAGGAACGAAGTTGTGACGATCGAGTAAAACTGATTCGACACGATTTTAATTACAACGCCATCTATGAAAGCGGCTATTATTGGTTTCTAATTAAAACAATTTATACATTGGTAAAATCTCCTTGAGAAATGATTTCCTATCTATTCGATAGATGGCGCTGAATGACTGACAAGTGACAATTCAAATTAAATACTGAAATGAAAAGTAATGATTTCCTATCTATTCGAGCAAACTAAGCAGGACAACAGCACTGCAAAGAGAATGAAAACTTGAAACATCCTATACCAACCCGTCTGGCCAGCGTGGTATAGTAGTCCAAAACCTCCTTTCTAAGGAGAGGCCTATGTCCAGCAGTGGACTAGTATAGGCTGTTGATGATGTTGATGATCTATTCGATAGATGGCGCTGAATGACATGACATAAAAAGTGTCGTTACAACTTTTCGAGAGATTTTTTTCCGTTTCCGTTTCACAACGCGCGATAAGGAACTTCGTTCCAAAAGAGTTTATATGATTTGAAGATCTTGGCCTGAAATTAATTAAAGGTCCGTTAATACTGTAGATAGGTTAGTTTCAATTCTAACAGAAACATGAAATGACCTACAAAAAGAGAAATTTAAAAAATATAACACACAATTAGTAACCGACGACCGGATGGCATAGTGGTTTGTGTAACGGACTGCTATTCCAAAGGTCGCAGGTTCGATTCCCGTTCAAGTCAAATATTTGTATGCAGGAACATTTAATGTTTGATTTGGTCTGGGTGTTTCTATGTATAAGAAGTAGGCAGTTACAAAAGTTTTTGTAGTACCCATAGTATAAGCTCTGCTTAGTTTGGGACTAGATGGCGTTGTGTGAATGTAGTAAAATATATTATATTAATTAAACCAGTGGACCACGACGGGGCCCATGGAATAAGAGGGCCTCCGTCTTATCCAGGGCCACCCGTAAGCCCAGCGCCTCGATTCACCCGACCACCAGAGAGACTCCCCTGGTGGCCAAGCGCGCCGCCTCTTAAAAGTTCGCCCCCCGGGCTGTGACCAATGTATCATCGGCGTAACAAATTACACCCAGCCCAGGGGGGGAAATCGGCTTGAAGGGCCCAGTCGTACCCTATGTTCCACAAGAGGGGTCCAAGAACAGACCCCTGTGGAACACCGCACGACATGGGCCGACACCTCAAATTACCATCTCGGTCCTCGTACACGACGGCACGCTCCTCTAAATTGTCTGCCACTAGCCGCCTCAGGTACTTTGGCACCCCACGATAGTGGAGTGCTTCCCTGATGCAGCTGAATGGCAGACTATTGAATGCGTTGGCGATGTCTAATGACACCGCCAACAGCACGCCGCCACAGCTCACGGCCTCTTCGGTCACGGCCCTCAGGCGCAAAACAGCGTCAAACGTCGAACGCCCCGCCCGAAAACCAAATTGGGCGTCCGACAGATCGGGGCCCACCTCGTAGAGGTGCTGCGGGAAAAGGCCCTCAACCACTTCCTGCAGGAAGCTGGGCTGGAGAGTCTCCGTAAGGAGGGGGGGGGGGTCGACGCGCGGAGCTGTTGTCGCACCGCGCGATAAGGGCGACCCCAGGGGTCACGATCGAGACCCTCCAGCATCTCCTTTCTCTTTATCTCTTTGGCGCGGCTAATGGCCAGCTTCAGAGTTTTCTCGGTACTCCTCATGAAGCCGGTCGGAACTAAATACCTATACATATATCAAAACAATACAACTGAATATGTCCCCCCTCCGTTCTTGAAGTCGGTTAAATATAAATTAGTTTTACCGGCCGCCTACTAAAACAGAGTACTCTTAGTAAAATGGCCCTTCTCTAAATTATTTTGCATAAATGTATTTATTTTACTAAAAACCCATAACATAAAACAAGTGGATTTCATCTTGTTCCCCTAACCTTACAAAAACCCCTAATTGAAGAGTAATTGCCATAAAAATGTCTTTTTAAAAAAAACATTTTCCCGCCATGTTATGCCTAAACGACCTGAGGGAGACTTTTTAATAAGCTTGTCTATGGTACGTTTACTGTTTATCGATTTTCCAAAAGCAATAGTAGGTAGGCAGGCAGAGTTATAAAGTTTCTTGATTCACTTTATGGCCGTGGGGAGATTTTTGTTTGTGTTTTTGATTGGGGCCCTGAAATCGTTTTGTGGGTTTAAGGTAGAATATCATTAGCGAACTTTTGCAAGTAGGGTAGTTCTCTATGGTTAACATTTATAATTTATTCATTTACAATTATTACCAAAGATTGAACAGTTGAATTTCTAATTTGTGCAGTTTTTCGTTCAAATTTGTTACAAGTAGATAATTAAACTAAAAAGCTTAAGATTTTACAGAATTTCAGTCAGAATATTTTTGAAGATAGTCAAATACCACATTAAAGAAACCACGGGGAAAGTAGTGATGGCAGATTTACAGATTAAGTTGTAGATCTACGTGATATGATCTATGATTTAGAGAATAGCTGGCTACGGCTAGGATATACTTATTTATATATTCAATGAAATTTAAATATATATTTTAAATAATAATAATATTTATTTTCTGATTAAGGATATATAGTGGTTTTAACAAACAAAACAAAACAAGCAAATTGTATAATAATAAGTTTTTAAATAGGTACAAGAATCAACGTAAAATTAGTATACGAGTACATTCATTTCAAAAATATTTTAGGTCAAATTAAAATAGATTATTCCAATGCATTCTAAGTATAAATAGTAACAGTACAATTTTATAATACAAACAAAACAATCAGATAATCAAGTATTTTAGGATATCAATAAAATAATGAAATTCATTTTATCAGGGCATGTCAATACAGAATTGAAACGTCAATATGTCAATCATGTGTCAAAATGAAAATAATAAATAATAGAATTCATGCACAAACTAAAAACAAAAAAATATCAATCAAATATAAAATAATAACAAAATGTCAACAATATGTATGTCCAGAAGATAAATAGATATTTTTTCTAGCTATATTATTAATATATATTATAAGCTCTGTTCTTAACTACACGCTACTAAAATATTGATGGTTAGTATGGTTTCAAATAACATTACGCTCTCTGTAAGTAATTTATATCATAACTGACGATACTTCATAGAATAGGTTATTAATTGGAAATTTATATCAAATTTGAAGCAAAGATTGTGCGTTTAATTAAGTGAGTTGATGCCGAAAGCGTCTGGCGACAGTCTTGCCAGCAATTAGCCAAAACTTTTCCCATTTGCATGTTATGAGTAAAGTTCAACGAGAGGTGGCAACTCACGGCCCTTGTAAGAAATTTGAATTGAATTCTTTTTTAATTTAGAACAGACGGCGTTGTCTGTGGAGTTCCAAACCACGGAGAGTAGTTTTAATTCTAAAAAAAAATCGGTTGTCTGTAAAGTCGGTTTACTGACGATTGTTGAACGTGACAACGTCATAAGAAAATACTGATGGAATGGTTGCATTTTTCAAAAATGTATTATTGTATACGAGTAGCAGCTGTCCACGCGGACGCATCGCTCACTCAAGTAGGAGAGAGACAGATGTCGAACGCTGCCGAACGCGGAGGCCGATTGTGCCTCTTTGTCACTCGTTCCGCGCTCTCGCTTGCACTTCACGCCTTAAATGGAACGCCTCAGACGTTGTCACGTCAAAAATATCCATAAGAGAATTATTGCTAAAAATTCTTAAAATATTTTTTATTACACAATTAAACGCAACACAATTTTAAATGTGTATTACGATTGATGAAAAAAGTTGTAGTCATAGTACAGTAGTCAATAAAATTTTGGTACTAAGTAATTAAAAAAAGAAGTATCTGCACATTTTTTTTTTCTAAGATAATGTTTTCGAAAACTTGTACCACGCCGTGTAATGAACTCTACTACACGGCATGGTACCTGGGTGGGCTTCGATAGCGATAATTTTCAACTTCTCTAAGAACCTAGACCCATTTGTTAGGTGTCTTGAAGATTAATGGCTGGCTAACATTCACACTGTGCTATAAATATGTCCATTTTTCCACTCTCCGTATAAGTTTGGACATTCTGAAGGTTTGAAGTCAGAACTTGGGAGCAAAAACTCCAAAAGACTAACGGGGGAGTCGATTTATAGTTACACGTTTGAAAACTGGCATATGTTAACTGTTATAGTATTGTGGCTAAGGTAAATTTTAATTAGTTTTTTTTTAAAAGTCAACTCCCGCACTAGGAATATATACTGTGTCGGGCCGCGAGCCGACTGGGCCGATTGGCGGAGTTTGCGGCTTTCCCCAGGATAGGGCCTGAGTAGACATGACGTTAATGGGGCCAGGGGGGGGGGGGGCTTGAAATCATATGGTCTGATTCCTTAATAGTTTAGTTAGTTCACTTTTAGTTCCTGCAACGCTCTAATAAAGTCCCGCAGGAGCCATTGATCCCAAATGTTTTTAAGCCCCGTCACAAAAATATGGATTAATAGTCGAACTAATAATACTCAAAAATACAAGTAGTTTTACTATGAAGTTAAGAGTCTACTTGTCGACATAATAAAATAAAAGATTGTAAAAATACGCAAAGATAATCAGCTTAATGCATGTGCCGAATTAGTAATAGCCAATATTACCCTCTTCAGAGAAAGTATAGCTTCACAAGCCAAAGATCTCTAGTCTATGCCTCCCCCGACCATGGAGTTTTTCAATTCAACATTTACTTTTACAACTCTGATTGCCTCTGCACGCAGTAAGAATTTTAAATAAAACCTACTTGCTTGAAACTTTTGCGATGAGAGTTTTATAGGATATTGGATGGCATTTTATTGGTTTTCAATCTGCGTTTAGTGTGATTGTACGCACAGTTACTAAAATACTAAAAATACTAAAATGTATATAAGAAGCACCACTATTTGGCGCTGAAGTAGGATTATGAGATATTAAATGTCAAATAAATTATTGACATTATGTTGACTAGATCTATTTGACAACGTCTGTATCTCTTGAATATAACGAGTAAGTTTACCCTATCCCTGCTATTTCCACTTAAGAATTTAACATTCATTATAACATACATAAAAAAACATTCATGATTTCGGCATCAATGTTAGTTACCATACTCCGAAACCGCTGGACCGATTTTTATGAAATTTTGTGTGCACATTGGGTAGGTCTAAGAATCGGCCAACATCTATTTTTCATATCCCTAGATGACGAGGGTGACCCACCCCTAAATTTTTTTTTTCAATATTTCCTATATATGATGTATATGGCAAAACAACGTTTGTCGGGTCAGCTAGTTAAACAATAAATTAAACTACTTAGTAGAGGATATTAATATGCATTTAACACTAGTTTGGACTTAATACGTTTTGCTCACTTGAAAAAGAAATTAATTAACATAAAAAATATGTTAAATTACAGCAGACCGGGATGACCGAAAGAAGTCATAATCTTAACTAATCTAAATTAAACTATTTAATATTGAAATTGTTTTACTTGAGAAAAGCTTAGGTTATAACTTTAATTTTATGTACAGCGTCTGTCCGAAATACGGCTAGCGCTACGGGTTAGAGTGAGAGAGAAGGAGCCTGCCTACCGCTGCCGTATGCGTTAAAGAAAGGGAAGCCAGACAGACTGGCGTCGTAACGCGTTACGTAACGAAGCGGTTTACCTTCCCATAAGAAGTAATCACTTCAAAAACGTTATCAATGTCCGTAAAAAATACCGTACCTCACTTTTTACATCGTGATTTTTGTTATAAATGAGCGATACCAACAGTTAGACCTTCCAATGGTATCCGGTGTCTCTAAATAACTAGATCTGCGGTTATTCAAATATTATCAATGGGAGGTTACTAACTACATAAGGTAACAGAAGGTAGAAATATAATGTCTAGAGTAAAGGAACACGAATAAGTTTTAAATACTACTTGTACCACAGACAATAGACGTTCTGAATAGACAACTAATTGTACCAAACACAAAGAAAACGTGTACGAAGACAATTTCCTGAAATAAAACTAGAAGTCACCTTAATCCTCGCATTAAGTTAATTGTTTTAAGTAGAATCAGAGTTAAGTGTGAAAATAAACAGTCTGGGGTAGTCCGAATTGTTTTAAATGCTAATCTTATTAGTGTAAGTGAATTTGGCAATTAGTTCAAAACGACCTGTCACGGTTTTGAAGTAATTTCAGTGCTGCCAGTTTACAGGTTGTACTAAACTACTACTCATTTTTGTTTTCTTTTTTATTTGCCAAGAAAAGTTTCGATAACGTTCAAGCTGTGGATAATTATTCAACCAGTTACAGTGAAATGTATTATTTACCATCTCTTAATATATTTTTTGTGTGACGTTAATATTTAAACTAAAATCAGCTTACTTTATTGATCTAAAGCAGTGGGCTATCAGTTAGCGACCTTGACTCTTAAGAGGTTCGATTCCCATCCATAGACAGGTAGAATTAGCGAAAAAATCCTGGAATATCCGGTAAATTCCTATTGGAGGACATTTTTACACATACAAATATTGTGTGATGAGCACGATCATTAATTTGTTTTGTATCTGGGCGTAATTAATCCTTAAAAGAACCGGCCAACTGCGAACTCATGCGCCGAGGGTTGCGTACCTACCCAGATTTTACGTAGATATTCGCGAAAACTTGTAAGTACACCCAGTTTTTATACACCTAATAGGGACGATACCCGTTAGTTTCTTGTATAAATTTCAATTTGCTAGGTCCTCACGTTCCTGAGAAAATCGTTGGTGACACACGGACAGACAGACAGACAGACTGATAAGAGAGTGTGTGTACGGAACCCTAAAATAATTAAAATAATGTATTTAAAAATAAATAGCAATCTGGTTACGATAGTACAAGCTCTGCCTATTTTGGGATTAGAGTGGCTTGTGGGAGGTGTGTGTAGTTATTATTATTCTTATTTTCTGTGAGGCCGTAGTAACACTCTGGTTAAGCTGCTCCATAAGATACTGAGACACGGCTTACGCTTAAAACTTCAGGATCATTCTTTAATAATAACCAGGCAATTAACAAGGCAAGTATCTATAATAAAATACTACAATTAGGTATAGAATAGGCTAGTTGACTCAATTTGAAAACTTGCTTAATTATATATTACATGGGCTGAAAAGACATCTGTTAGAATTTCATGATATTCTATTCATTAGTTTGTGATTTATTGTGCTAAGAGTGACTAAAAAAAATCTTGTTTCATCAAGTCAACGCACCGTGTCACAAGTCAATCAAAACAATGGCAGAACTACATGAATTGAACTTCAAATTGCTTCCACATTTACCGTATTCGCCAGATTTGGCTCCCAGCGACTATTGGCTGTTCGCAGACCTGAAAAAAATGCTCACCGGTAAGAAATTTCGCACGAATGAAGAGGTTATCGCTGAAACTGAGGCCTATTTTGAGGCAAAAGATAAATCGTTCTACAAAAGTGGTATTAAAATATTAGAGCGGCGCTGGAATGATTGCGTTGCTCTTGATGGAGATTACGTTGATGATTAAAGCTAATTTTAAACCAAAAAAACTGTGTTTTCTTTGTTAGGCCCGGGACTTTTCAGCCCATGTATTACATTCGGTCAAAAAAGTATCGGGAATGAATGATTTGTTTATGGTTCCAAATTCAAATTTAAGTTCTTTCTTGCTGTTGTTAGATTGGCACAACTGTTTTCCATTTTGGCGCGGAGTTTGAGTTGCATCTGTTTTTCCTTATCTATGTCTCTTCATTTATAATTTGAAACTATAAACCATGCAATTTGTTATTAGTGGTAACAAGCCTATTATGGTAGAGATTATAATAATATTATTATAAATTATAATTATATTATAAAGAGGTAAAATTGTGTGTTTGTATGCTCGTGGTAATCTCAGGAACTACAGGTTCGTTTTGCAAAATTCTTTTAGGGTTGGATAGCCCTTTTATGGAGGAAGGGTCTAAGTTATGCTACGACTAACAAGACCCGAGTTTTGACGAAAAATACTGCAAATACGAGGGCAAATTTATTCAGTTTATTCAGTCAGCTGGTTATAAATATAATCACGGCTAACTCCCGAAGATAGTCTTCAGCTACTGAACGGTATACACAAAATTGAGTAGGGCTCTTTTCATTGAACGACATTGAGTGTCTACTTATAACCGCCAATATCTCAATGCATCCCTCGTCCTATCTTTTATCAATAGAATGCTGATAGGGCTCGTAATCACGTCAGCATAACCATTCGGTATGTAAATAAGGGCCCAGGGTGTCCCTCGTCCTGCAGACGTGATGTGAAAACTTGAGTATTTCATTTATTTATGTTCTTGAACAAATTGAGCTGTTTTTATCTGAAATAGTAACATGTATAAATTTGTATTTGCATTTTATTGGTCGTCTAGGTGCCTAAATTAGACTTTACCAGAGCTTAATACATGTTAATATGTCTCTTAGAAGACCTGTTGTGACTTCCGATCACTTGTGATAAATCATATGATTCAAACTGCATCACACGTGTGATTAATCTGTAAAATCACTGCGACTGCGAGAGATTAATAGGATAACGCTAGTGCCAGACTTGCGTAGGTTTTAAATCTGGACAAAAGGTCGTAAAAAGAAAAAGATTTGATAAAAAGAAAATTCAATATATTTGTTTTTTAATTTGTTTTTAATTGAAACTTCGCACACTTGACAAGGACCGGTGACAATAAAATAATTTAATTAATTTGGTTGATTACCCTGATCAGGATCTTCAGCATTAAGGGATTTTACCTAAAAATATGGTAGTGTCTTTTGCTACGTATTATGAGGCTTCGCAACGCGCTCGCCGCCACCCCGGCCTGCTTCTGCTAGGGTGACAGATGGCCTAAGCACCCACTAAGAAAATATTTTTGGTAATTTCACCCCCAAGGATGTAAGAATGTGTATGGAAGTTGGTCATTTTCAAAGTTAGAAATACGAAAGAAAAATAAAAGCCGCGGGCAATAGGAAGTTGTATTTTTAAAATTATTATTTGTTCTGTGTCTGGGTGTAATTTATCTATATTTAAATATAGATTCAGAATATTGGGTACAGGATCCAATCTTCTGGTGGTTAGGGTTCTAGAGACAGAAACGTGCGTGAAGGTATGCCTTTAGCATTAGCCTGTTAATCCAGCCATCTAACGTGAGCCTCTTGAGGTGTAAGTGGAGGTTCTTATGGCTTTTAAAATAAAATAATAAATCAAAACGAGCTCATCGACGATGGGTCAAAGACTTTTGGCACTAGTGAAGTTTAGAGAGAAAACATTATTTTTCTTGCTTGGCTTTGGACTAACCGTTTACAAGCTATGATGCCATAGACAGACATACATAACCACAGGTTAAAAGGAAGAAGGAAAATGTCAAACAAATGTGTGAAAATGTGAAACATTGGGGTGGAAGGGTTGTCATGTTCTTCCAACACAAGAGGATTCTCGATACTAGGCGGACCGCGGACCAACGGTTGATGGTGGGAAGTTGTATATCATATATAATTGGCGATTGCTGGAGTTTAATAGCGCGATGCAGGATTACTAGTTACGTTGTAGTTCGGCGTATCTTCGATAGATGGCATTGCATGTTGAAGGCGCCTAAATTTATTGTATGTATGTAATTTATACATATTGTGGGGATGCACAAGAGCACATAGTTTACATTTTATCCAGAAAAAACTACGTGTGAAGTTATTGTTTTAGGATACTGTTCAAGGGACAGCTGTATCACACTGTGACAGAGATATCCCTGGGAAACAGAAGATGGGCAAAATTGATATTAACTAGTGTTGGTTGACGTTGACCATGGCGGCGGTAGTTACTTACATCAGATGACCCGTCTGCTCGTTTGCCCCCTTTTATCATAAATAAAGCAGGTCTCTGGCAAGCCAAGCTTAAAGTGATTCAAGATGAATCACCGGCTCAGTTTTTTATGTGGTCATTTTCATTCCATACTTATATTATAACTGGAACAATAAATTCCTGTTAATATTCTATAGCCTGTTTTTTAATCTCGTAGACTAAATTGACACATGCAAATGTCAAATTTACAAATAATGTTGCCAGCACTTTTGTGCAGTGTTGGACCTACGATACCGGTTTGTTGAATCGTAACTTTTTATTTATAATAGACGAATTTAATTTTCATTCAAAGTTTTATATTTAAAATTCACGTACGTACACACTGTCGTTTGACTGTCGTTTTTACTATATTGGTAGGTATTTATGTTTTTTTATTATTTTGTTCACACACATACTAATTCATTTTAGGTCATACTGAGAATAAGCACTGGGTGGACACCAGTGTGAAATCATCACGTCAGGCTTTCTTAGAAGGGTTAACCACTGGGTTAAAAGGGCCTTCAGGCAAGGGGAGACGACTTGTAGTGTCCCATGTTGGAAGCGAAGAGGGTTTCGTGGATGATGGTCTATTAATATTCGAAGCGAAAAAGGGGTTAGATGATTACCACAAGGAGATGACTTCTGATATTTACGAAAACTGGTTAAAAAATATTTTGCCGAAATTAAAAGGAAACGCAGTACTTGTAATAGATAATGCTCCATATCACACCAGGAAACTGGAATCGTTACCTACTTCTAGTTGGCGAAAAGGGCAAATCCAAGATTGGCTAAAATCAAAAAAATATTTCATATGACGAGAGAATGTTAAAGCCCGAATTAAATGAAATTGCCCGAAAGCACAAAAAAAGCCCATGAAAGGTATGTCGTCGACGAGATGGCTGCTGAACGGGGTGTCACTATTTTGCGACTGCCCCCTTACCACTGCGAGCTAAACCCGATTGAGTTGGTCTGGGCTCAAGTAAAGGGGCATGTCGCTAAAAATAATAAAACATTCAAAATGAATGAAGTACGAAGCCTTTTTGAAGAAGGGCTTCGTCAAGTGACCCCGCAGCGGTGGAAAGATTGTGTAGTCCATGTAATTAAAATTGAAGATCAAATGTGTCATCTGGGCCATATAACCGACGACATTACTGATAGGTTTATCATAGAAGTAGGTGGCGATTCTGATGATTCAGAATATTCCTCAGACAGAGTCATTATCTGAATCAGATTAACGCGAATACCTGTAATTAAGTTATGTAATTAAAAATATATGTTTTACTTTATAATGTTGTATTATTACGTTTTAAATAAGTACCTACACATTATTTCAGGATAAACACATTATTTCAGGATAACTTATTGTAAAAAAAACGATACTTGATTTTATTAACGCTAAGTTTCGGTTGTGCCACATCACTATTTAAGAATTGCAATAAACTGACAACACTCGTAATGTCAGTTTAGTCTACGAGATTAAAAAACAGACTATAAATACGGAAGTTTTTGAGGATAGATGTTTGACAGAGAAGGAAAACTTGAAACAAATCCTGTACCAACCCGTCTGGCATGCGGGGTATAGTAGGCCAAAACCTCCTTTCTAAATAGAAGCCTATGTCCAGCAGTGGACTCTTAAAAAGCTGTTGATGATGGCGATGTATGAATGTTTGTTATTTAATCACGCCAGAACGGCTGAACGGATCTTTTATGGTGTAGGAGGCAAACGAGAAGACGGTCACTGATGGTAACTGACTATCGCTGCCCATGGACACCTGCAATTGAATTGTAATGGCCGTGTTCTCAATCTGACTGGTTCAGTAGTGTTCTTTGGTTTTCATTACGACTCAAAGTTGGCTGCAACAAATGTAAAGGTTTTAAATATACTATTTTCATTTGGTAGTGGTTTAGTTTCAAGACAAGATTGCAGACAGACAAATATCCGATCGGCGTGAGAAGCGGATACTAAGTGGTTGGGGCCATAAGATAGTCCGAGAGCGATAAGCGATATTTGTCTACCTTGTAAACACGCTAGGGGTGTAAAATTCTTAATAACATTAACCAATCCTGTCCTGCACGCATCCAACGACTTCACGCGACCCGCTTGTGGTAGCCACTAGACCCTGACCTGCTATTTTCTTTACCACTACCGTGCCCAGAAACAGCAGGGCCGCCGGGGACCAGAAGCCGTGTTTTTGTTGTATTTCTCATAGGGGTTTTTATTGGCCATAGTCGCCATGGTTGGTTACAATCGCTTATTTGACTTTTACGACAACCAAAAAAAGAAATGCAGTGGAGCTATTATTAGCCGGCGCCACACGTCCAAACCATAACCTAAAATAATAAAAATCTCATACACCTCACACACAGCCGTCTGATTCCAAAAAGGCAGAGCCTGTACTATGTTAACCAGACTGCTGATAAACATACTTAAATATTTCTAAATATTATACACATATTAAAGATAAATTACGTTCAAACACAAGAAAATAAATGTATCTCTAATCACACAATTATTGGTTCAGGGTGGGAATCGAACCCACTACCTCTGGCTTAGCCCTAAGTGTCACAATTGATTAGACAAACAGGACCGTTATATGGAGTATAGAGTTAGGAAAAACTGTATCTAGACCCACTCCATTTTAGTGGCCCGAAGTTTCGCGGGAAATTCACTGCGATAGACGAAGATGAATCCTTTTGATTCGTAGGTTTTCGTTTACTTCGCCGAACGGAAATAAGAAGCTTGAGATTGGAAAAGTTTATGTTACTTTTTAAAAACGATCTGCTTAACCGATTTATGTGATTTTAATCGAAACTTATTAAGTTTTAGATGTGCTTTCGTATCGATAACTAGATTTAAAATGTGAAATACTAAATAAATGTTTACTAAGTAAATAAATTTACTGTGTAATATTTTTAGAAAATAAGTCTTAGGTAATTGCTATCACCGTTTGAGTGAGGTTATCGGACGCCTAACTAGCATCATCATCATCAACAGCCTATAATAGTCCACTGCTGGACATAGGCCTCTCCTTAGAAAGGAGGTTTTGACCTACTATACCGCGCTGGCCAGATGGGTCGAAATAGGGTTTGTTTCAAGTTTTCCTTCTCTTTGCAGTGCTGTTGTCCTGTGCAGTTTGTTCCCTTAGTCGGCTCTTACGACACCCACGGGATGAATAGGGGTGGTGACATTCCATATTCTTAATCCGTCACCATACGGATAGCCTAACTAGAAGTTCAACTTTAATTTTGGCAGGAAGGGCTCTCAAATGGCGGCAACTTTATTTAGTTGTAGGTGTCCATTTGCGACACTCACTTACCATCACAGGTCCAAGTGTGAGTTTATTTTATTTCTACTCAATCGTCATGGTGTTCGGCGCTGCGATTGGCCTCCACTTCACCAATAACAACTCCGAACGCGCTCGCTGTCGAGAGAGAGTTGGTGTGAAATATATATATTTAAAAAAAATCTTGGTTCGGGCCGGACATATCACCATTTAGCCTCTGTGGGTTTCCACAGGATAAAAAAAGGTTGTATATAACGTATTATTAAATAAGATTAAAAAGGATAAAAAATTATATTGCCACTTTTCCGGTTCTTTTATATGTTTTTTTTTTGCACATACCGTAGCTGTAGTGGGTATTACGCGTTTAAATTTATTTAAAGGATTTAGCTGAAAAAAAAATGTTGTCTATAATCATGGCTTCATGAATGTGCAAAATGCGTCAATTGGTTGTTTTTTTTAATATTACATAATATTTTTTCTCAATCACATCAGCAACTAATGAAAGTACTGTACATTAAAGGCTGTTTTTCAATGCAGTATTTTCATTATCATATGACCTAAAATTTAGAGATGTCACGAATAGAGATTTGGCCGAATACCGAATAACGAATATTCGGCGAGTCTCTTGGCCAATATTAAAAATACGCCTATACAAAAAAAACCGTATAAAGTCCAAACATGGTATATTTGCTGCAATTTTTGACCACTTGATGTAGCAGCAAGTTTCAGGTTACCATGTCGTGAAAATACCATCAAAGTAACAGTATACCAAATTTCATATCAATCGTACCTGTGATATTAGTGAGATAGGAAGTGAGCTGATGATCTTTAAAATTTATAGCTAAAAACCATGTCGATCGAGAATTGGTCCATCCGTTCGGGACCTATGGTGCTACAGACAGACAGATACACAGACGGGCACGTAATTATCGGGGCGGTAAGACCCGTTATGGAGAATTGGCTCGAGAGGCATCACGGGACTCTCTCATACCGGCTGACGCAGGTGATTACTGGGAAAAGATGTTTCGGGGATCACCTGTGTCTGACCCGCAAGGAGCCAACGCCTGAGTGCACCCACTGCGATGGCCGGGCCGTGGCAACGGCGCTCCACACGCTGGCAGAAAGCCCGGCGTGGGGGGAACAGAGGCGTGGCCTCGTGGCGACCATGGCCTGGAACTCCACCGTCGCCTTCTGCAAGCAAGTTATGCTTGCGAAGGAAATGGCGGAGCGGTACCCGGGGGGGTTTAGAACTTTCCCGGTCCGCCAGGCAAGGGCACAGGCCAGGTACTGCAGACGACTCCGGCGCCGGAGGTCGCAGAACGACCTCCGTCCTCCATAACCGCAGGCCTGGGGGTGACAGGTGAGGCCATCTGTCACCCTAGCAGTAGCAGGCCGGGGTGAGCACAAAGGGAACAAGGGGGTTCCCATACAGGACGGGGTCATCTACCAGCCGTAGATGGCCCGAGGTACGATGGGGTACCACGGATTTACTTTCTAGGGTACATCTGGTTCCCCTGGCTACTGGTACCCGAGAGGGCGTGCGGTTTTTAGTCTGTTCGAGACAGACATAGCCACCGGTGGGTGGTATCCGAGGGGATTTCCACACAGAAAAAAAAGCAGATACACAGATCCACAGGTTAAAGTCATAACACAATAAAAATGCCAGCAAACGCAAAACAATATCCTAACCTAACATAATTTGTTAAGATTTATTTATTATCTCCCAGAACCAGTATATACAGTGAACGGTTATTTTATTTATTTAAACTTAATGCACATGTTGTGCAAAGGAGGACTTAACGTCATGAAGCATTCCCTCCCAGTCGACCTTCGGATGAAGCCTATATCCAGTATGGATTGAGTAGTTATGGTCGTACCTTTAACACATATTTAAAAAAAATATATAACCTACAACGAAAAATTTAGCGAACTATCGTTCCAGCAAAAATTAAAAAGCAATTCTATAACGATGACAGTGGGCTTTTTAAACACTGTGAAATCCTCCCGATCCAAACACAATTTAAATATAATTTACTGAAAGAAAACTTTTTCACCAATACATTAAAAAAAAAAAACACACGATGTATATACAAGGGCTGCTGCTCGGAATCTTGTGTGCGAAATCAGTCGAGTGACAACAAATAATATATACGGTGAAAGAACAACCGAATACTTAGTTCCCAGATTTATTAACAAACTACCCTCCGAATTGAGAGATATTCTTTAAATCTAAAGTACGGCCATTACTTTTTAATCAAAATTAATCATATTTATTTTATTTCTTGTTTTATCTGTTCCCTTTTTATTTATGAAATATTGTTTTATACTGTATTCAGAACTTTCTTATTATTATTCTTTTGAAATTTTTGTACCGATCGAGACTAACCCTTAGCATTCGTTATAAACCTTCGTGGCTTAGGAAATGCTATGTATATTAAAATTTTCTCATTAATATGTTGACACTTGGAAAGAATAAATAAAAAAAATAAAAAAAGTAGAAATATGAAGAATTCGTGAGGAAAAGCGGGATCTTTTCCTATCAACAAATGCCGAAAAAAATGTTTCAAGTATTATCTTGACAAGTTATTGGTAAAACAAAAATCTTTGTAAGTAATAGTATGCATTTATTTTTTCTGATTTACTATTCGGTGTTCATCTCTACCATAATTTCTTCTTTGTCATCTGATTTTGGAGTACCATGGAATGCCTACTCGATATTCGCTTAGTCGTAAAATATTCTCCTTACGTGTCTTTGATAACCCAGCTACATTCTACGGTTATAAGCATAGAATAACTCGATTTTTCCGGCCGTACCTTTTTTTTAAAGTTGTAAAAGGCAATGATACCCACTATTGGCGGAAGTGATCCTACAAAACTTCACTCCGCATTCACTATTATCCAACTCAGTGGCTCGTGAATTCACATTCTTTTGTAAAGCGTTCTGACGACGAGTAGGTGCATAACATTAAACTGTGTATTCGGGGCACGCGTTCCAATCTCGCGGGTGTTGATTTGGTGCCGTTTTCGAACGTAACTTTTGATCAATATGGCGGATTTTGCGGACAGACTTCCCGCCAACTACGCACCAATTTTCTTTTTGATGGGATTCTCGGTGTATTTGCCTAAATTATGTACTCGTGATTGATAACGTAATTTTTTTATACGCGACGTGTGTTATGTTTGTCAATTTATTTTCTCCCTTTTATATCGTAAATCACGATAAAAATAAGGAAGTAGATATTGATGTACAATATCAAAGGAAAGATTGGATTTAAAAGTAAATGACGGGGTACTACGGTTACGGTACGGTTTTTTAATTACGTCAAACTTTGTCACTGTCTAAATGTCACACTAAGTATATTGTATAAAGGTGTATATTGTATAAAATTTGTGTGTGTTTTTTTTATTTTTGTTATTTCTTTACGCTGAAACAGCTGGACCGATTGTGATTAAATTTAGAAGGCAGCTGACACCCTGGATTAAAACATAGTCTTCGTTTAATATCGAAAAATGTGGTGTTCCCGTTGGATGAGCATAGAATTGAAATATATTTCATGAACTCAAAGATTTAAGTTAAATAAGTTTTTTATTTATGTAGCAAGATAATCTAATTTGCTTAAAAATAAAGTTACGAGGCTAAAATAGGATAAAACCTAAGAGATGCCTATAAATTACGTGTTTATAACATTGCAAACTTAGATTTTTTATAAATAATCTAAGGGTGCTAAGTTCCCACGAGTCGCTAGTCTATTATAAGTATCACATCAACAGCCTTTAACAGTCCACTGCTGGACATAGGCCTCTCCTTAGAAAGGCCAGACGGGTTGGTATAGGGTTTCTGTCAAGTCGTCTTTTACGACACTTAGAGAAAGAATAATAATAAAATAATAATATTTCGGACATCTGACACATAACGCCATCTAGTTTCAAACTAAGCAGAGCTTGTACTATGAAACTAGATTGACTCATAGAATAGTATTATAATAATAATACTAATAGGGGTGGTGGCACTCCGTATTCTTAATCTGTCACCACACGGATTATGGTGACGGTGACGGACTATTATTGCATTGTGGTTTTTTTTATGGGGACAATGTGCAACTCAAGAGACTCACTCGGTGAAAACCATCGAAAGAATAGTTTAACACCAGGATAAATGTTGGTGGTGACACTTCGTATTCTTAATCCGTCACCACACGGATATTATAAGAAAGAATTTTGTTAAAAAAAAATTGATAACTAACGTGCTCTTGCAGAGTATTAACGCTGTATGAGCACGTTAACTATTAAAAAATGTGGGCTGAAAATCCAAATTTTGTATCAAATATTTATCAAATAAATGGAAAATACAACTGTATTGGTAGATAATATTATTATAAACAAGAAGCGTATTATTGTGCATAACGTGTGCTCGTAGTCGTGTTTTGGACAGCAGCTAGGGGCTAAACGGCGCCAAAACGTTGAACGCAAAGCTTGTATATCGTATTTTAGGTTTATTTTATCTTAACAAACACAATTAAATACATTGCATTACTTACGGTAATTACTAAACTGTCTAATGCCGACGTTTTTTTATAACTTGACGCGTCTCACACACGGCTGGTTGATCGCAAACTATGCAGAGCCTGTACTATCGTAACCAGAAGGCCATTCTCGTTATAAAAGTTCCGTCTCAATTCAGTTCCGATCAACTATCGATCTTAAAGTATTAAACATTCATAGTTGATTGTGATGTGATTATATCGTATTGTAACCGAAAATTGAATCAGTAATCTGCTAGTGTTAGTAATACTTTATTATTTTACTAAGAAAATACCTTTTATGATAGTTGTGAGATCGAAAATTGATCGAAATTAAATGATGACAGAACTTTTATTACGAAAATAGGCCTTCAGACTGCCAATAAACATACTTATATATTTCTAAATACATATGTATGTATGATATGTATCTATATAAATAAATAAAATTGTAGTGTCTGTTTGTAATGTCAAAACAATAGGTTTCTTTTTATGCTTACACGGTTATTTGCACGATATCTATGCCTAAAAACCAGTTTAAAATATTTTTGTCTGTGTGTCTGCTCATTTGTTCGGGTAATCTTCTAAACGGGTAGACCGATCTTGATAATATTTTGCTACCCCGTAGCTCTCTATATAAGGAGTAACTTAGGCTGCTTTTTCTTTCAGAAAAACCCTTTAAAATTTTGCCCTTTCCGGGAATCAAACCCACTAAGGCAGCGCTTTTCAAATTACACGCGAACGAAGTCCAGTACCAGCTAGTTGTAGATAAATTAGACACAGAACAAATGATCATGCTCATTACAATATTATTAGTCCCGTGTGGTAATATTTTCTTTTGTTTTAAACATAATAATTTTTTTGACGTGACAACGTCTTATAATTCGATGGAGCCGGCTGCACGCACGAAAAAACATGACTCATGCGGCGTTACCTCGCTCCGAGGCGTTCCATTTAAGGCTTGAAGTGCAAGCGAGAGCGCGGAACGAGCGACAAAGAGGCACAATCAGCCTCCGCGTTCGGCAGCGTTCGACATCTGTCTCTCTCCTACTTGAGTGAGCGATGCGTCCGCGTGGACAGCTGCTATACAATAATACATTTACATGTTTTCGTCAAGTATGAAGTGCAGTGAAAAGTGAATGTGGTGTCTTATGACGTTGTCACGTTCAACTATCGTCAGTAAACCGACTTTACAGACAGCCGATTTTTTTTGCTTATTTAGTCCTTAATGATAATTATTTTCTCATTAAGACTAAAAAAAGTAACAAGTAAGTAAGTAACATATGCTTCAGTACAAAAGACATTCTGGTATTTTTAGGTTAATCCTGAAGGTCCTGTATTTCATTGTCACCGGTCCTTGATAAGTGTGCAAAATTTTAATTTAATTCGACGTTTTTAACTAGTCCAAAATCACGTTCGAAGATTCCGTTACATACATAGATACCCAAGCTAACAAAAGCGTGTTAAACGGCTGATAGGACGTAGGAATATACCCTGTGACGCGGAGGAAACGTCCCAGGATTCGCCAAAACTTAAAATGAAACTGCAAAATTTATTACAAAGAATTGTTAGTCTGATAGAATCTACAATAACCTCTGTGTACGTTAACAATGAAATGTAATTATGTTAACTAGACAAAGATACACCACAAAGGTTGCGAATTCAGCTGAATGCGGCTATTAATCACTTTTCCCTTACTAGTTGTTCGTATTTTTACAAACGTAACCCGAAATGAAATATCTTTTTCGAAAGACCACCGATGGGTATAGGCTCGCCACAAAAACTCGTTCTGAGAGCCTAGTGTAAGTTTATTTCACTTCTACTCGATTCCCCGATTACTCGATTGGCCCGCACTGAAATCTTCACCAATCACAACGCCAAACGCACTCACCATCGAAAGCGAGTTGAAATAAACTCATACAAAGCCCCCTGTCCAACGGCCTTCCTTGTATGTGAAAAAATTATCATACCTTTTTCATTTTATTCATACCTTTGCATTTTATGATTTTGGTTTAATATTGTCACATTGCCTCTGCAGAAAAAAAAGCCATCAAGTGACCCATCTGTTGGTTTGCCCCCTATGTAATAAGAAAACAAATTATTACTTTCTAGAAACCATTGATATAGTGTTGTTTTAACTCAATGCTAGAAACACATTAAAGCAACTCAAATATTTTACCAAAAAAAGCCGATCTTACATTTTTTTTTTTCGTACTTTTAGTAAAAACCTTAATTATGAAGTTCTAACCAGGGCAATAGTCAAGAATTCCCTTTTGAATTTACACTTTTGTGAAAGTGAGTTTATTTGTTTGCTTGCGTGTTTGTTTGTTACCCTTTCACGGATAAACCACTACCCCTATTTTAAAAATTCTTTCTTCACCAATGGAAAGCTATATTATCAGCGAGTAACATAGTCTAATTTTAATCGTGATAACCAACACACGTGGGTCGTAAGTAAATTAATTAAATAAGTACCTACAAAATAGTATAATATGTAAACAAATGTAAACCCTATAAATAGGTAAAATATGAATAAATAATGTCTGTCTATCTGTCCGTGTGGTGACGGAATAAGAATACGTAATGTCACCACCCCTATTCATCCCGTGGGAGTCGTAAGAGCCGACTACGGAACCAAACTACGCAGGACAACAGCACTGCAAAGAGAAGGAACACTTGAAACAAACCCTATACCAACCCGTCTGGCCAGCGTGGTATAGTAGGCCAAAACCTCCTTTCTAAGGAGAGGCCTATGTCCAGCAGTGGACTGTTATAGGCTGTTGATGAATAAATAATAAAGAAACCCTGTAGCAAATAGCAGAGATCCCACGTGCAAGGTATGAGAGATTGAGAAAGAACAAGGATGAAAGTATGGGAAATGCGGGAAAGTAATGAAACGATATGGATGGACAACGACTCCAAATTCTAAATATTGGAGGTGCTAGGGAAGGCAGTAACACCTGTGCCTTTAAAAGAGCCGCGGGCAAAAGGTAGTAAGAAAATATAATAGGTCTTTACTATAGCTATACTATACTATAGCTGGTCGGGAGGCAACAAACTCTTCAAAGGCATTTTGTACTGCACCTACCGACTATTACTTTTTCCCGAGAGGCAGTACAAAATGCCTTTGAAGAGTTTGTTACTTCCCGTCCAGCTGATTTTTACGAGAAGGGCATCAATAAACTGCCAATGCGTTGGCAAAGATGCGTCGATTGCATGGGTGATTACTTCGAATAACAGAAATAAAAAAGTTTGAAAAAATAAGTACTTTCACTTATTGCATACAAAACGGCAATTTCATAGGTAAAGACCTAATACAAGTCGAAGTGTTCTTTGTTCGAGTTATTATCGTAGTATCGGTTCGTTGGTTCTATCTCATCGCACGTACCACCACGCCAGCGATACGTGAGCCAAATTACTAGATCACAAAGCACGTAGGCGGAAATTATTCCATTGGATAAAAAGCATAATGCTGGATAGAATTATCAAAGAGTAGTTCATAGATTTCGTATAAGAACCAAGATTAGTTTTTTATTGACTCGTTAATCTCATCTATAAAAATAACTGAGTAAGTGACGAGTCTGTTGGTCTAGTGGTTAACAAGCCTGACTGCTAAGCTACAGGTTCGATTCCCACCCAGGACAAATCATTGTGTGATGTCACGACCATTCGTTCTGTGTCTGGGTTGAATTTAATTCAGATGTATTACTTGAATGCTATTACTTAAGTTTTATGTAAACCGTCTATCCGAAATAGGACAAGCCCTGTGGGTCAGAGTGAGACAGGAGGAGCCTGCCCACCGCTGCAGAATGCGTGCAAGAAAGAGAAGCCAGCAGATGGCGCCGTAACGCGTTACGTAACGAAGCGGTTTACCCTTTCATAAGAAGTTATCACTTCAATAGAAAAACATCATCATCATCAGCCTATCGCAGTCCCCTGCTGGACATAGGCCTCTCCCATTCCCCATCACTTCGATCGATTTTCGCCTTCTCGCATGCAATAGAAAAACGCGTTATGTCAATCTTCTGGAACATTTCTTAGATGACACAAACGTGAATTTGATTTACTTCTTTTGTTATTTATCATGCCAAAGATTGCAACAAAAAATATACTTATAAAACAATAATACCATCTTAATTTAACAATACGGGTTTGAATAAAAATATGGGTTTGAATATAATGTATAGTTAATACACATCTCACACACAGGCATTCTGATGGATTCCCGTAATAAAAGTTCGGTCTCAAATCAGTTCCGATCAACTTTCGATCTCACGACTGTCATAAAAGGTATTTTCATAGTAAAGTATTAAACATCAAACGTTGACTGTAATGTGATTATATCGTATTGTAACTGAAAATTGAATCGGTAATCTGCTAGGCTTAGGTCCGACGTAATACTTTACTATTTTACTACGAAAATAACTTTTATGATAGTTGTGAGATCGAAAGTTGATCGGAACTGAATTGTGACCGAACGTTTATTACGAGAATTATCCTTCTGATCCCAAATTAGGCAATATGTGGTAACCAAACTCCTCATAAAGATACTTATATATTTTTAACGGTGTCGGTACCGGTGTCTACATGGTTTGCGTAACGGACTGCTATTCCAAAGGTCGCGGGTTCGATTCCCGATCAAGTCGAACATTTGTGTGCATAAACATTTAATGTTTGATTTGGTTTGGGTGTTTCCATATATAATAAGTATGTATTTACAATAAAAAAAGTATATATGTATTTATATCAGTTGTCTAGTAGCCATAGTAAAAGCTCTGCTTAGTTTGGGACTAGATGATGTTGTGTGAATGTGGTAGAAGATTATTATTATATTTCAGATAAATTACATCCAGACACAAAACAAATGATCGTGCTCAACGCATACTTGTTTGTCCTGGATGGGAATCGAAACCACGACCTCCGGATTTGCAGCCACTAACTACTAGCCCAACAGGTCTGACGTTAGCAAATCAACATTCTTATTAAACCTTGATATATTTACTTTAGAAAGTACGAAACGCCAATTATTGCCCGTAAATATTATAAATTACATTTTATTTACTACCATCTGATAAGAAGTTCCATTGTTTATCTCTTAACCTGTTACCAAGCCTTTACCGGGTCGGTGGTTTACTTGCTTCACGTAGTGCCAATTACCAATGAGTAATATCTTCAGATGTAGTGAGTTTAGTACCATTTCCTATTTATCTTCGACCTCCATCATTTATTATTGTTATTACATTGTTTAAAAAGACAACTCCCGCATTAGGAATATATCATGTGTCACGGGGGACTTTACAAACATACATGAAACGGACACAAAGAAAACCCAGACTCAGAACAACAATTCGTAGATCACACAAAGTGTCGTCCCATGTGGGATTGAATCCACAACACTCAGCGTAGTAGGAAACAGCGTGTCGACCGCTTAAACCACTAAGCCATCCGTGCATTCAACTACGCCATCCGTGCAGCATCTGAGTATGACTACAATTCTATAGGACCATGTTAGGGTACTAGAATTACATGAAATAAATTCTAGTTTACAAAAAGCGATGATCCTAATTAGGGTATTAGAACATAGTTAAAGACTATTATTCATCATCATTTTCATTAGCAGCCTTTAAAAGTCCACTGCTGGACATAGGTTTCTCCTTACAAAGAAGGTTTTGGCATACTATAACGCGCTGGGTTGATATAGAGCTTGTTTCAAGTGTTGCTTGCTCCCTTAGTCGGCCCTTGCGACACCTTTTTTTTTTTTTTATTTTTTCCGTGCGGAAATCCCCTCGGATACCACCTGTCGGTGGCATGTCGGACTCGAACCGACTAAAACCGCACGCCTTCGCCGGCTATATTAAGATAATAATAATATTTCGGTCATCTGACACACAACGCCATCTAGTTTCAAACTAAGCAGAGCTTGTAGTACAAAACTAGATTGACTGATAGAATAGTGTTAAAATAATAATACCTACTGATAGGGTGGTGACACTCCGTATTCTTAATCCGTCACCGCATGAGGTTGGTGACGGGTTAAGACAGACTATTATTTTACTAGCGTGCCGCTAACTCAGCGATTAGGATACAGCAAGGAGTAATAACACTGCAGGTAACTGTTCCAAGTACAGGTTTATTTTTCTTACACAATATAGGTTATACAGCGATATCATTTGGTCTTAGAGAATCTTAATAGCGCGATTCACTCTCATAGCCGAGCGCCATCTCGTGGGAGTTCACACAAACAATAACACACTTACATTTAACACGTAATACAATTTAACAACTAAATTTCCTTATGTTATTTCATAGTACTCTATGACAATATAAAAAAAAATATTACATTGTTTTTTTCTTTTATGGGGACAATCTGCAACTCAATAGACTAACTTGGTGAAAACCTACGAAAGAATAGTGTTCTGTGAGGCCGTGGTATCACACCGATCGATGTGTCATAGCATGACTGATCCTTAATGCGAACGGAGTCAAGAGCAAAAGCACTGTGGTGAATAAAATATATAGGTGTTTGAATTATCTCTATACAACACTTAATATATATGACTGCCCCGGTGGTGCAGTGGTAGTGGGGGTTGGAAGCTCTCCCTCATCCGCCATACTCACCAGACCTTGCACCTACCGACTATTACTTTTTCCAAAATTTAGACAACTTTATAGTGGGTACAAAATTCAATTCCCGAGAGGCAGTACAAAATGCCTTTGAAGAGTTTGTTGCCTCCCGTCCAGCTGATTTTTACAAGAAGGGCATCAATAAACTGCCAATGCATTGGCAAAGATGCGTCGATTGCATGGGTGATTACTTCGAATAACAGAAATAAAAAAGTTTGAAAAAATAAGTACTTTCACTTATTGCATACAAAACGGCAATTTCATAGGTAAAGACCTAATATTACAAACAGACACTCCAATTTTATTTATTTGTATATATGTTGGTTGCCTTTTTAAGGCTCCAACTATATATAATATTGCCAAAGATGTTCGTATGGCAAACGGGACTGACGGCTTAACGTGTTCTTCGGCACAGAGGGGTCTCAATGTCACGAATGGTCACCCATCCATACACTAACCTGGCTTGGGTTGCTTAACTTTGCAATGTGTTAACCTTATCGGCCCCTCTTGGTATTTACTACGCACTGTCTACTCCTATAGGCTTAATAGAATTGCGTATTTGTACGTATGTATTACCTAGTTCTTCCACAAATTATTATGAACTACCCTCAAAAAGATCGCACAGTACAGTCCACATAATTTAATTAAAACTTCTCACGTAGCTAACACGAAGATGCCGAACAATAGGAAATAACTAGCCCCGCACAAAAGGCGGGCCAATGAGATAACAGAACAATAGCCATGATAAGACTTCCTCTGTTATAATCCAAAGTTAGGATCCGTACCCACTGTAGCGTTAGTCAAAAAACGTTAGTTATGGTATCGGTTGTGGAATTGGCTTTAGAGCTTGCGCCTTTTAAAATTTTAGACACGGGATGACAGCTCCCTGAACGCGTCTTATTTTCTAGTTTTTGTTTATAAAATGTCAGGAGAGAGAACGCTGACTCTACTCGGGGGTTGTGCGGTCCATGGCCCTTAATGGGGCCCTGTATGGGCGGGGTCCCTGAGAGCCAGAAACGTCGCACTACTGCGACGACCGCAGCGAGTGCTGACCATTAGGGTTAGAGGGTACCGAACGATCTCTCTTGAGGCGGCGAGTCTCCTGGCCATAGCTCTACCGTGGGACCTGGAGGCGACAGCCCTTGCGGCTCTGTATCAGTGGCGATAGTCCTGCGGAGTCCTGAGACTCGAGAAATCGCTGACCTGAAATCCCAACTCCACCGGGTCCTCCTCTTGGGCAACCGAGCGCTGGGCATGCCGTTATCGTGGCTGTAAGACCTCTTATCGAGAATTGGCTCAACAGGCGTCACGGGACTCTCTCATACTGGGAGTTCTCTCGCTCGAAAACATAATTGCGGCCATGGTGCGGAGCGAGAGTGTGTGGAACTCTGCCGTCTCATGGCTTAAGGTTTTTATCCGACTGCACCAGAAGGGTTATGTATGTATATTTACATATGTATTTTTTATGTTTTGTTTGGCCCTTTCTGTTGCTTAAACGTCATGATGAGAGTGAAACTGGGTGTGTGAAAATTACAAAAATTAAGGTCACAAGTTAGTAAATTTTAAGTGTCTATTTATATTTTCACGGAGTCGCGTCTTTTGTATTTTTTGTTTTCAATATTAACTGGCCTGCTGGTCTAGCCAGAGGTCGTGGGTTCGATTGCTACCCAAGACAAATAATTGTGAGATGATCATTTGTTCTCCGTCTAAGTATCCTGTTCTATGGTAACCAGACAGCTAATAAACATGATATTTCTAATTTGGGATCAGGCCTTGTGTGAGATATGTCAAGTAATTAAAGATTTAAAAAAATACTAAATTGTAAAATATGTATGAGTTATATTGAAAAGAAATAATAACAATTTAGATCCCAAATTTATAAGAGCCTATTCTGTGGTAAATGGTGGTCTAGTGGGCATATACCTTAAACACACCAGCTAATATTAATACACATGGTGAGAATCCCTCTCGAACTGTTGTCGCAATAAAAACACAGATGGCGTTAATTGAGTACGTTACATACACATTGTGGTCCTGACCCATTTGTTCGAAACAATGTATCATATCACAGCCCGTTATAATGGCGGGAATGCTGTTTATTAAAAGTATTACGAAATATATATTGTTTTCTATTTTACATCTAGCAAGAATTGTAAACAGTTATGTCAGTTCAGAAATTGTCAATTCGATTCCCGCTCTTTTTTAACACGCGTATGTATTTTTGAACAGGATTTTCAGCCATTTTCATTCGATTAAATTGCATTGAATTTAAACTTCGCACACTTATCAAGGGCCGAGGACAATACAATAATTTTATAAATATGTCCGATTATCTTGATCAGGGTCTTCAGGATTAGGGGGTTTTTCCATACCTAAAAATACAGTAGTGTCTCTTGCCACGTAATAAGGCATTTGCTGAAGCATATAATATTTTATTATTTACTTGTTAGATTTTTAGTCCTGTCCTAATCTTCATCGTTAATGACAAAAAAAGCAAAAATAAATTATAGTTTAAAAACACTCTTTTGTAAATAGACGAACTAAAAAATAGAAAAGAATTTTCTATAAGTTCAAAAAGATTTAAGCAATATTTTATTGACTAAAATATTTTTAGAACAATTGAGATTGAGCACCCCATGCATTTTTACGATAAAATAATGATTTTCGAATTGATTGGAATCGAACCTAGGAACCTTCTCGCTCCGCAGTCACTATCACAAACCACTAGACTGGTATGAATAAATGTTTAAATTCTGGGTGTTTTCATGTCAAATATTGTTTTGCCATGTTTTCCATGTTATGTAAAGTTTATTAGTAAAAAACGTGCTGTCATTGTTGAGTAATTAATTATTATCATTATAAGACTATACACAGGAAATCTTTATATGCAATATTTAGAAGCCACCTGGGATGGAGGTACGGCCCGTCGCCGACGGGCAGACGGCTGCTTTGCCGCCGCATTTTAAATCTCTAGTATCTACTAAGATATTCATTTTAATGATATTTTATCAAGGCAATTTTGATGTACATTAAATTCACAACGTATCTAATTTATTTATTTGGATAAGGAATAATACTGTATTGTTCAAAATAGCTACGTAAATTACCCATTATTTTTTGTAATGTAAATTAAATGTAAAAGTTAAAAATCAATACTACGGGTTATTCTTAGGAGATATATAGCATCGCGTACTTTTTTTGTAGCTATTTTTAAGATTTACAATTCCGTAGTACATAATTTTGATCTATCTCGTAAGGTTTAGCCAGCGTTTGCAATGTAAGCGCACAAAAACATTACAAATTATTGAAATTCTTGGATTTCCTATGCTATAATATCCCGCCTCTTGAATCACTCCCTCTAATGGTGAACCGCATTAAAATCCTTCGCGTAATTTGAAAGATCTAAGCGTACAAGAGAAAAAAACGACTTAATTTTATACTATGATGTAAAAATTCATTTCAGTTAAAAACCTTCTTTTCAAAAAAGCTAAAAATCCTTTGCAACTGAAGTAAAACTTAAAAGCAGACCCTCAAATATTCATTTACTATAAAATATTTTATGCATTTTATATGACAAAATTATATTCTAAAACAATATTCACAAAGTTATTCACGGAAATATTCAAGTAACTATATCGTTATTAAAACGTTGGATGAAGTTGGAATTTATTGGAAATATCTCGACATAGCTTCTAGCTAGCGGTAGCTTTTGGTAAACGTGCTCTTCTGACCACTTGACTAGAGAGGGCGGGTAAGTGGAATATAGCAACCAGTCTAAGATGACCTACCTTGTATAAGCATCACAGATGATCTGGAAAATGTGAGATTATCGACTGTTTTATTTGTAATCTGTGGTGGCGTTATTAATTTTATTACCTACTAAGTATTAGAAGTGCTATAAGTTTGGATGTATGGTTTCTACTCAGTGGTAAAACGTATCTGAATGAAATTTTGCACATAGATATGGTCGGAAAAAGCATGACTACTTTTAACACTGACTTACAAAATCGATTTTACCGCCATTTCGCCAAATGCATCTTAATATTACAGTGATAGAACTTTAAAATATTTATTATCAAAATTTCATTAGCCTGTTTGTTTTTATACTTTGTTGAATAGTAATATAACAGTAGAGAAAAACCGTTCCAGTAAAGTACATAAACTCCTTAAAAGAAAGTAAAAATCAGACGGATTGCATTCTTCAAGGAAATTTTATTAACGTATACCTATGAGCTTTACTAACCTAAAATATTAAATGACACTAAATATTTTAAATAAACCAAAGACATAACGAAAAAATATACGATTTAAATCACAGATCCAAGATGGCTGGTTATAGGCGACGACAAAAGACGCGGGAAAACAATAGCCGCATGCGCCCATAGAGAATGCACGGCAACCTCTTTGGAAGTATAATGTTTTTTTTTTATATATAAGAAAAAACATTAAAAAATGATTCTATAGTCCTAAAAATAAGGTTGCATAATGAAAATTGTTTCTGATACTTTTATGAATGGCTATCTGACCACAAAACGATTAACAAAAAAAATTGGGCTTATCTCTATTCAAACTTATTGAAAAGTACCCACTTTAACTTAAATTCTTATTACAATATAACTACCGCACTCAATCAATTTTATTGTAACATATAGGTTACGAAATGATATATATTTTTAATCATTTTATTAAAATAAAAATCAGTTCTTCTAAAAATCAATAATATCTATTCAGCCCTGGAAACTTACACCTAAAATTTGAACTTACTTTCACATTTGTCACAATATATCTCCGAAAAAGGGATACCACACCAAGTAACTAATTTTCTACCACCGATCCCCATTTAACATGATGTGTCATACTGACAAATTGCACCCACATCGTTCATATAATAATAATAATAATAATAATAAATTTTATTGTAACAAATGATACATACAATTCAAGTGCAAGCCCTGATTCCCAAACTAGCGTGAGCTGTATATCGGGGATCAGTTCCTTCCCAAAGACATGATACAATAAGTTGTTACAATAATCACGTGGAACATACAAAGAAACATTGAAGAATACTTACAAAAGATCTTTTGTTAATTTTGCGTGTGCATGTGTGTGTGTGTGCCTGTGCGTGTGAGTGTGCGTTTGAGTGTGAGTGTGCGTGTGAGTGTGCCTATGCGTGTGCGTGTGCTTGTGCAAGTGCGCGCGCGCGTGTGTGTGTGTGTATGTATTTGTGTGTTTGTGTATGTGTATTAAAACCTGAACTACGTTCTTACCAGCAATAAGCTTTCTACATCATCGTAGGCCAAACTGTTAAGCCATATTTTAATTATGTTTTTAATTTGGTAGTTCGATAAGTGTCTGGTTTTGTAATCTAAATTAAGTTTATTATATAGCCTTGGTGCAATGTTACTATATCGCTGTTGAGCAAATTTGCTTTTAACCCTTGGGATTGGACATTTGTCTTTTCTTTTACCCGAAGGTTGGAGAAGAGGTACTGTATGCTTGTGATATTTGCGGATACATTGATAGACAAACATCTTTCGTACGCTTAAAACTTCAGCCTTTTCATACACTAGATGAGTAGGGTGACGGAATGGTAAGTAAAGGAGTACTTTAAGAACAGCCCGTTGTGCTCTTTCGACCTCAATCAAGTATGTTTTTGCAGCTGAGCCCCACGAACATATACAGTAGGTGATTAAACATTCAGCTAGGGCTTTGTACGTTTGTATTAAAAGTGTAATGTCTGGTATAATTCGTAAATCCTTAAAAATGTAAATAAACTTCCTTAGTCGACCACTAACTGTGTTTATGTGTTTCTTCCAGTTTAATTTGTCGTCAATATTTACCCCTAAATATTTGATTTCGGTTGCCCTTGACAGCTCAGGACAACTGCAACGTGCACACAGTTCGATTGTTGATCGGTTACATGGATGACAATGTATGGATAACTGGAGTGTTTTTGGCGAAGATGCCATAGTTTTACTAAAACATAGGAATTTTGTCTTGTCCACATTTATTGATAGTAGACTATCTTCAAGCCAAGCTGTAATACGAGACATACCTTTTTCAGTTATTTGTCGTACATTCTCCCATGCATTACTATGAAACAATACCACTGTGTCATCGGCAAACATTTGTATGTCAGCACCCTGAATTTCAAATTTACATTTATATGTAGGTATAGTTTAGTATAATGTAGGAAAGCGGACATTAACAGCAATCAATCACAGAGCATCTGCCTCTGAAGCGATAACCTTCCTAATGAGAGGACCTATGACACGGTACAATTATAATACAGTACTCCAACTTCATACAAACGGACGAAACGGGAGCTCTACCTACGCGCCTCGTTCTCGGGGTGCGCTCGGGGCGCAGACACTCACGGCTGTACCGCAGTGTCGAACGGACGGTGTGTTGTTTTTTTTAACAATAACCGCGCGATTTTTTCTCTAAAAATCAGTTAATATGACGAGTAGGAAATATTGTGCTGTTTTTGGTTGTATGAATTCGTCAATAACGCATCCAGACATAAGTTTTTTTAAATTACCTGGAAACTCTGAAAGGTAAGACTATAAAATAATTTTACTTACTAGTAGGTAGGTACATAATGTGTGTCTTTTTAATGGATAAGTATTTCCTTTTATCTTACGAAAATAAAGGTGTTTGGATTAATAAGTAAAGCGAATAGAGTAACGGAAAGTTATTGAGACTAGTGAAATAGGTAGTTATATGCGGTTCTGAATGAATCATGATACGGTAGGTACCTACCTACTTACGCTTGTGTTAAAACTTCGGTGCATGTGTGTTTTGTTACTTTGCATAATTCAAAGTAAAGACGTGGTATTTTATTTTTAATAATATTTGTTTATTATCTGTGTATATGAATAATACTAGAAATTTTTTTTTACCGTCTGTGTGTCATTAGATAGTTTTCGAAATTTTCACAAAGTGTTTCTGCTGCTACTAAAACAACATATACCACTAAAAACTGGTTTTATTTTCTCGGTATTAACAACAACAGCTAGACTCATATATAATATTTAGATGTTTGAGGGTTGTGATTTTAAAACATTCGTAGTCAGCTGTTCAGCTTTTTAATAATTAATTAATTGGTGACCAAAGAATTTTTGTTTTGAGTTGTTGCGAGTTGTAGGTAGGTACCTAATTTATAGAGACGTTAATAAGCTGAGATAAAAAGTTACTTACTCGTCAGCTGTTTCTTGCATTCTAGTTGAGTAGGTAGGTGTTGGAGTTTCTAAGGATTGGAGTTTTGTAACGCGTAAGGAGAAAGTTCATTTTTTTTATTCTATAGAAGGATTTTTAAGCTATTGCATAGCTTTTATCGCGGGCTCTGAGCGCGGCTCTGCGCGGTGACCGAATCAAAATATTCTCAAAACAGTTATGTCAGTTCAGAAATTGTAGATTCGATTCCCGCTCTTTTTTAACACGCGTTTGTATTTTTGAACAGGATTTTCAGCCATTTTCATATGATTGAATTGCATTTAATTTCAAACTTCGCACACTTATCAAGGGCCGAGGACAATACAATAATTTTATAAATATGTCCGATTATCTTGATCAGGGTCTTCAGGATTAGGGGCTTTTTCCATACCTAAAAATACAGTAGTGTCTCTTGCCACGTAATAAGGCATTTGCTGAAGCATATTATATTTTATTATTTACTTAGTTAGTTTTTTAGTCCTGTCCTAATCTTCATAATTAATGACTAAAAAAGCAAAAATAAATGATAGTTTAAAAACACGCTTTTGTAAATAGACGAACTAAAAATAGAAAATAATTCTATAAGTTCAAAAAGAAAAATCTTTTTATCGTAAAAAAGCGTGGGGTGCTTTTCAAGATATTTATTTTATAATAATACCCTTACTTTTAGCAATATTTTATTGACTAAAATATTTTTAGAACAATTGAGATTGAGCACCCCATGCATTTTTACGATAAAATAATGATTTGGAATCGAACCTACGAACCTCCTCGCTCCGCAGTCACTATCACAAACCACTAGACTTGTATGAATAAATGTTTAAAGGCTGGGTGTTTTTATGTGAAATATTGTTTTGCCGTGTTTTCCATGTTTTGTAAAAAAAAGGGGTCAGTGTGGAGTAATTAATTACACTATTATTTATCATTATAAGACTATACTACAGGAAATCTTTATATGCAATATTTAGAAGCCACCTGGGATGGAGGTACGACCCGACGCCGACGTGTCGACGGCTGCTTTGCCGCCGCATTTTAAATCTCTAGTATCTACTAAGATATTCATTTTAATGATATTTTATCAAGGCAATTTTGATGTACATTAAATTCACAACGTATCTAACTTATTTATTTGGGTAAGGAATAATACTGTATTGTTCAAAATAGCTACATAAATTACCCATTATTTTTTGTAATGTAAATTAAATGTAAAAGTTAAAAATCAGTACTACGGGTTATCTATATTTTTAAGATTTACAATTCCGTAGTACATAATTTTGATCTATCTCGTAAGGTTTAGCCAGCGTTTGCAATGTAAGCGCACAAAAACAGCACAAATTTTTGAAATTCTTGGATTTCCTCTGCTATAATATCCCGCCTCTTGAATCACTCCCTCTAATGGAGAACCGCATTAAAATCCTTTGCGTAATTTGAAAAATCTAAGCGTACAAGAGAAAAAAACGACTTAATTTTATACTATGATGTAAAAATTCATTTGAGTTAAGAACCTTCTTTTCAAAAAGGCTAAAAATCCTTTGCAACTGAAGTAAAACTTAAAAGCAGATCCTCAAATATTCATTTACCTACTATACAATATTTTATACATTGTATATGACAAAATTATATTCTAAAACAATATTCACAAAGTTATTCACGGAAATATTCAAGTAACTATATCGTTATTAAAACGTTGGATGAAGTTGGAATTTATTGGAAATATCTCGACATAGCTTCTAGCTAGCGGTAGCTTTTGGTAAACGTGCTCTTCTGACCACTTGACTAGAGAGGGCGGGTAAGTGGAATATAGCGACCAGTCTAAGATGACCTACCTTGTATAAGCATCAAAGATGATCTGGAAAATATGAGATTATCGACTGTTTTATTTGTAATCTGTGGTGGCGTTATTAATTTTATTACCTACTAAGTATTATAAGTGCTACAAGTTTGGATGTATGGTTTCTACTCAGTGGTAAAACGTATCTGAATGAAATTTTGCACATAGATATGGTCGGGAACAGCATGACTACTTTTTACACTGACTTACAAAATTGATTTTACCGCCATTTCGCCAAATGCATCTTAATATTACAGTGATAGAACTTTAAAATATTTATTATCAAAATTTCATTAGCCTGTTTGTATTTATACTTTGTTGAATAGTAATATAACAGTAGAGAAAAACCGTTCAAGTAAGTACATAAACTCCTTAAAAGAAAGTAAAAATCAGACGGATTTTATTCTTTAAGGAAATTTTATTAACGTATACCTATGAGCTTTACTAACCTAAAATATTAAATGACACTAAATATTTTAAATAAACCAAAGACATAACGAAAAAATATACGATTTAAATCACAGATCCAAGATGGCTGGTCATAGGCGACGACAAAAGACGCGGGAAAACAATAGCCGCATGCGCCCATAGAGAATGCACGGCAACCTCTTTGGAAGTATAATGTTTTTTTTTAATATATAAGAAAAAATATTAAAAAATGATTCTATAGTCCTAAAAATAAGGTTGCATAATGAAAATTGTTTCTGATACTTTTATGAACCCCTTTTAATGGCTGTCTGACCACAAAATAATCAACAAAAAAAATAGGCTCCTTATCTCTATTCAAACTTATTGAAAAGTACCCACTTTAAGTTAAATTCTTATTACAATATAACTACCGCAGTCAATCAATTTTATTGTAAAACTAGCTGAGACCCGCTGTGTTACCTGCGTTTGTTGTTATAACCGCGGGCAACGCCGCGGGGTGAAGCTAGTATAAAAAAATGAGCCTAAGTTACTCCTTATGTCATCAGCTATCTGCCAGTGAAAGTCCCGTCGAAATCGGTCCAGCCCTTCCAGAGATTACCCGGAACAAACAGACAGACAGACAGAAAGACAGACAAAAATTGTAAAAAATGTTATTTTGGCATATGTACCGTGTAAACATACATATGCATTTAGTAAAAAGCGGTTTTTTAATATTACAAACAGACACTCCAATTTTATTTATTTGAATAGATGTAGGTTATGAAATGATTTTTTTTAGATCATTTTATTAAAACAAAAATCAGTTCTTCTAAAAATCAATAATATCTATTCAGTTTGAACTTACTTTCACATTTGTCACAATATATCTCCGAAAAAGGGATACCACACCAAGTAACTAATTTTCTACCACCCATCCCCATTTAACATGATGTGTCATACTGACAAATTGCACCCACATCGTTCATATGTAGGTATAGTTTAGTATAATGTAGGAAAGCGGACATTAACAGCAATCAATCACAGAGCATCTGCCTCTGAAGCGATAACTCTCCTAATGAGAGGACCTATGAGGTGATTGGACGGTGTCACACTGAAGTTGTTTTGATACATGATTTAAAAGTAAAATAATAGATCGAATAGTTATATCCCAAATAAAATTATACTTTAGTAAAACTCGACAAAAATGCTTCAATAACGGACGAAATTAAAGAGTTCTACTACTCACCTTCTTTTTATTTTATTTTTTTTCTTTGCGGTAATCCCCTCGGATACCACCTACCCGTGGCTATGTCATACGAATACATGTAGCCAGTGAACCAGGTGTACCATAGAAAGGAACTCCCTGGTACCCCGACGTACCTCGGGGCATCTACGGCGGGTAGATGACACCCTCCTGTGTGGGAACCCCCATGTTCCCTTGGTGCTCCGTAAGCGAACCATATGTGTTCAAACTCGAGGGCTGAGCTTCTTGCAGACACTGAAGAGCTCAACCTCCTTGGCCCATGATCAGATCAATTCCAAGATGAAAATTCTTTAATTCACAAATTAAATTATACTTTATATCTTTTTTACAATTTCTCGTTCCAAATCATATTTAAATATAAGTTGAAATTATTATGTAAGACAATTATGAAACCCTTTATTTTGGTAACCAACTCAACAGATTTAAAAAAATAAATGGTTGAAAACATATAATTTAGCGCCAATAATTTTTTTTTAATTTTCATGTTCACAATGTCAAAATATCACCTTCACTTTTAATAACACCTTAAACCATAAAATCTATAAAGTCGTTTTGGCTACAGAGCGTGCCGAAGAAATGTACATAGACACACATACATAAAAAATCGGTTGTCTGTAAAGTCGGTTTACTGACGATAGTTGAACGTGACAACGTCATAAGAAAATGCTGATGGAAAGGTTGCATTTTTCAAAAGAAAATTTTAATTACGCTTCATACTTGACGAAAGCTGTCCAGGCGGACGCATCGCTGACTCAAGTAGGAGAGAGACAGATGTCGAACGCTGCCGAACGCGGAGGCCGATTGTGCCTCTTTGTCGCTCGTTACGCGCTCTCGCTTGCACTTCAAGTCTTAAATGGAACGCCTCAGAGCGAGGTAACGCTGCATGCGTCATGTTTTTTCGTGCGTGCAGCCGGCTCCATCGAATTATAAGACGTTGTCACGTCAAAAAACCTTAAGCCGTGTTCCGTGTGCCTATTTTCTATTACGTTCATTCGTGGTAACATTAAAAGTTTATATTAAAAAAAATATTGTAAAAAGAAGATTGATAGTTACGTCTTATAAATGGATGATCCCTAATGGCAACTTCGAATAATTTACTGTCCATAGAGACGACACGCATTTATAAAATATTGATTTTATTAAGTTTCGAGTTTATAATCAGTAATGAACACGACAAAGGGCAAACATCATCATTATCATCATCATGAACAGCCTTTAATAGACCACTGCTGGACATAGGCCTCTCGTTAGAAAGGAGGTTTTGGCCTACTATACCACGCTGGCCAGACGGGTTGGTATAGAGTTTTTGTCAAGTTTTCCTTCTCTTTGCAGAGCGGTTTTCCTGTGAAGTTTGCTCCCTAGGGTGGTGACACTCCGTATTCTTACCCGTATTCGTATCCGTCACCACACGGAAACCAACAACCAAACACAAGAAACAAACAACCACCAGAAATGCTGTTTCGATAGTGTTAAAAGCGTTCTTTTCCCTGATATTTTACTTAAGAAAAACTAGGAAATAATAAGAGAAATATACAAATATCACTTCTTCAAAGACGCGTTCAGGGGGCTGTAATCCCGTGCCGTAAATCGGAGACTGCATTCAACCTTTATTTGATAAAAATACGGCGCAATCCGTGCGCGGTAAACCGATTATATTTGGTGCCCCCTAGAGGCGACATACGGGGCTGCATTGTGAACGGGCCCTCGACTGTCATTAAGCTTCATCATCATCATCATCAGCCTATCGCAGTCCACTGCTGGACATAGGCCTCTCCCATTGCACGCCGCTTAGATCGATTTTGGACTTCTCGCATCCAGCTCCTGCCAGCCATCTTGCGCAAATCGCCACTCCACCTGGCCAAGCCACTGTCATACCACTGACACGCTATTGAGATGCCATCGAGTGGCCATTGGCATGAGTATAAATATCGGTAGTCTACACTAACTCAGTGTCTTTACAGTTTTTTTTTTTTTTTTTTTTTTTAACAGTGACATTGGAATGGCAGTGGCTCGTTAGTGGTGATATTAAAACGATTGCCATATTTGGAAAAATAAATAAATCATTTCCTCAAAAAAACGTAATATATTTTCGTAATATATCGTATATATAATATAAACGTATTTATTATCTTTTTGATATCACTGATGAGCCACTACCATTCCATCGCCACTGTAAAGACACTGAGTTAGTGTAGACTACCGATATTTATACTCATGCCAATGGCCACTCGATGGCATCTCAATAGCGTGTGAACATAAAATAGCAGAATTGAGGCCAAGGAGAGGCCTATGTTCAGCAGTGGACTATTAAAGGCTGTTGATGTGAAACGCAGTAAAATTATACATTTTGCACCATGTATTGTACCGAATATACTCGTACACGTGTATTTTCGGGTGTTTCCATATTATACCGCCGTATGTTTCCAACGGCGTCTAAACTCTCAGTGGTAACGCCAGGGAATTATGAGAAATGTTCTAGCTTGTTATTTCTCCCGTCTGACCCTCTCATTATGATAATAGTGACCCACCCCAGCAAAACGATTCTACCCTTTTACTACCACCTTAGGGATTACGAAATTCTAATTTTTCTCCGCGCTTCTGACAATGGAGGAAAACGGCTTAATTTCATGTAGTTTGGCAATTTTATGGACATTATACCATAATGTTGATTCTGATGAGTTTTTTTTTTACACGCTTTTTGTTAGCTTCACCTGTATGTTTGTTTGTTTGTAACAGATTCCTTTGGGCGTGATTTTGACTCACTTTAAACGGTCAGAATTCGTTCAAACTTTGTAGATATATCGAGGACCGATGACAATACACTAATTTAAAATAATATAAAAATAATAATAGTTTCAAAAACAGGGTGCATGTTGTCAATAGTAAAAAGCACCCAACGCTTTTTTTTCAAATTTATTAAATTTTATTTTCTATTTTTTAGTTTGGTTTTGTATGTTTTTTAATTTTTTAAACTATTATTATTTAATTTAAATACTGTGGCTAATGTACCGATCTAAGTAATCATGAGGTCTTTGAATTTATTTTTGATTACCAATTTTGATTGAAATTACTTTTAGCTTTGCCTTTTGTGTAATAAAAGGGTATTTATATCATAGTTTTGAGCGGTGGCTGTTTTTTTTTATGTCGGAGGGGGCAGACGAGAAGACGTGTCACCTGATTGAAAGTAACCATCGCCGCCAATGAACGTCTGCAACTCAGGAGTCACAAACGCGTTGCCGGCGGTTAGAATGGAGTACGCTGGTAATGTTTTCCGAAATAAAAGGAGCATAAGTTTTATTTTAGTTTATTATGTATGGAAAACTTAAAGCTAGAAAGGACAGTGTGCATATTAATAATAGTTAGTGATGCAAATTACAAGTTTTCACATACAACTAAATACATTTGAAAACTTAACATCTAAAAAATACCTACTCCTTTTAACGTTAAATATCTGATAAAAAAATGTTCTTGAAACGATTCATCCATTCTGCAGATTATACGGCACAAACAGACAGAGGGACAAACAGAGAGGCAGACAAAACATTTTTTTTTGGTATAAGTATCTTTTAAGCACCCAGACGCATTCATTCTAATCCATACTTAATATTATAAATGCGAAAGTGTGTCTGTCTGTCTGTCGTTCTGTCTGTCTGTTACCTCTTCACGCATAACCCACTGAAACGATTTAGATGAAATAATATATAGAGATAGTCTGAGTCCCGGGAAGGGATATAGGGTAGTTTTTATCCCAAAAATCTTACTTTAAGGGTGTGAAAAGGGGGGTGGATGTTTGTATGTTGAATCAAGAACTGCTGAACCGATTCAGGTGAAATTTGGTGTAAAGATACTTTGATTCTCGAGGAAAGGCATATGCTTTTTACAGACATATAACGATAACCGACATTTAGGCGGGTGGTTCCACGGAAAGCTAGTTTATTACGAGTTTTTGTTCTGACATTTGAACTGATACATAAATTTTTATAATGGAATTAATTATTAATGAAAATTATTTTATTTTTCAGAAATTTCGAACCGTGGAAGAGTCTTACTTCGGGCTATATGTGCCGGCTCGATCGGAGTGAAACTACAGCTTTACAGAAAACCTGTGTTAATGAACTCTTTCGTTGATGTTTACCAAGAGGCACTCTCGTCACTGCAAAGAGAAGGAAATATAGAAAAATTGCATTAAAATCAACGAATTTTATCAACGAGTCTTTGTAACTCAGTCACCGGTGTGATGATATGATTCATAAGTCATATGATTTATCATTTGTGTTTTTGATTTTATTTCATCCCTAGTAGTTATATACCTTTAAACTTGCGACCTTTCAAAACTTTTAAAGTTAAAGGTTATATGTGACGGAATTCACGTACAAAAGAAGAACCATTCGAGATGAACAAACAACAAAAAGTACACGAAACAGAATCTCTCATCTAATCCAGTCCCGTGTTTGGTCTACGGTGAGCACAGACGGACAAATATCACTACCCTTATATTGGACTTCGGGTACATTTGTCAATACTGCAGTGATCAGTGTTTGTTTACCCCCTGTGTGCCTTTTAACCGTAAACATAAGACTCATAGAATATATGTTGAGAAAATACAATATTTGTACCCAGACTGTGGTTCATGAGGAGCCAAATTTCTTCTCGTCAATCAAGGTAGGAACAATTTTTTATTTTGTCAATGATAAGAATAATAATAATTTTAACTTAATTTACATCATTTTTTATTCATTATTATTTATTTATTTATTTATGGTTTGCTTCCAGTCGTAACATTGTTACTTAATAATAATAAATTACATGTGGTAGAATTGGCTAATGTACAACCAATTTAAGCAAACACAACATGCATAGTGTTAATAAATGAAAACAGGAAACATTAAAATCCGAAAACATACGAGCGGGAATCAAAGCGACCTCGCAACAGGCACCACCTCAAATCATACAAACAAGGTTGTTGGCATTATCCGAGGGCACCACACACATAGGACCGCCCGGCACTCCGACAGAGACAGAGGCATGCAACACCAACTACGCGATCGCGCTAACTCCCGCCCTTAGACCTAGTTATATATGTATATCATCTTGGCGCGCGAAACTATAAAAATTCAACGTTACTAACATATACAAAAGAAGAGTGTTTATTGTGTTCACCAGTTCAATGTTAGATTAATTGTCAATTACGGAGTTAATACATTTTCGGAAATTACACAAAGAATCATTGAATATATCCAACGAGCCGCTGTACTCATTAGCAAGCCTAGTTAGACGACAAATTGGAGAATTTGATCCTAAAACAGTTCTTCGTAGGGGTGGGCAGAAAGGAGTGATTCTTGAACGTGGATATCTCGTTGGAACTCGTAGTTTAATTTTACTAAGAAGCATTGGGCAGTCAATTTTATTCGTTACAATTTTGTAAAAGAATATAAGGTCTAGTACTTTCCTACGCTTTTCGAGTGAATCAATACCGAAATGCTTCAATTTAAAACGATATGAAGACTTCTTAAGTGTTTTGCACTTTAAGTGTTTTCACTATTTTGCATGCCAGATGTATTTATTAAATGCCACATAAAACGCTTTTGTATGCGTTCAATGCGGAGACTGTGTACGCAATAGTGCGGACGCCATACTACACTGCAGTACTCCAACGTACTCCTAACAAGACAGTTATACAGCAATATTTTAGTTTTTGGATTTCGAAAAATCTTGCTGTTTCTGATCACAAAACCCAGCAGTTTGGAGGCTGCCCTCATTATGTTCTTCATGTGGGGCACCAATGTTAATTTCCTATCCAAAGTTACACCTAAGTCCCTAACACAATCAACCTCTTGCAATTTGGCACCCTGAATGTAATAAGCCGAAGGGATAACTTTATAGTTTCGAGTAAATTTAATGTGATGGCATTTAGATACATTCAGTTGCATTTTATTATTTAAACACCAATTGGATAGTTCATCCAAGTCTGTTTGAAGCATTTTGATATCGTCTAGGCTATTTATTACTTTAAGAATTTTGAGGTCGTCGGCAAACATAAATGGAGTGGAATTTAGGAAACAATTGGGAACATCATTGACGAATACATTAAAGAGAACTGGTCCCAAATGTGACCCTTGCGGAACGCCAGATGTAATCCTATAAGTATCTGATGTATTACCATTCAATACGACATAAAAGATCCGATCCGTTAAATATGATTGTATCCATTTGAGAAAAGTGCCCGCTATTCCGTATTGTGATAATTTCTTTAAAAGAATTTCGTGGGAAACCCTGTCGAAGGCCTTACTGAAGTCAGTATATATTACATCCACTTGTTTCTGCTTATCTAAGGCTTCCGACAAAGTCTCCACAAACGTACTAAGATTTGTGCAAGTAGACCGAGCCTTCATAAAACCATGTTGATGATCTGCGAGATTAAGCCTAAAAAAATGCTGCACATGTAAATTCACTACAGACTCGAAAACCTTCGCGAGACTGGACAAAATAGAAATTGGTCGATAGTTCTGAATTAATGCGCTATTGCCTGACTTATGTATGGGTACTACTCTGGCCGCTTTCCAAACGTTTGGGAATATACCGGTACTTAACGATTTATTATAAATCATACAGAGAGGAGTAATTAAACTTTTTGCACATGAAACCAGAAATAAATTAGGAATGCCATCAGGTCCAGCCCCTTTCGATGTGTCTAGATTTTCAAGTTTAGTTAACAATGTATTGGCCGCAATAGTTAATGAAGTAAAACAATTGCTAATTGGCATAACATTCGAAAAGTTTTCATTTAGAGAGGATACATTACTAGAGCAATTTATTTGACTGTCCTGTGTGTAGACTGATGAAAAGTGCGCAGCAAACATGTTACTTATTTTAGTTACATTATTCGCAACTTCAACTCCATCGCTCATATTAGCCGGATAAATACCTGACCCACCCCTTTTAGCCTTTAAGAATGACCAGAAACTTTTGCAGTCGCTATTCATATTATTCTCTATAGTGTTGATATAATTATTGTAGCATTTCAGGGATAACTTTTTACAATCTGTTCTTAACATTCTGACTTCAATCTCATCGAGAGGGTTCTTAAATATTTTATAACGTTGCCTTAATTTATTTTTCTTTCTTAGTAATTTTATCAGTTGTCTATTAAACCAGACTGGATATCTATTACTCTTTTGTTTACAATATGGAACAAACTCATTAACTACATCATGTATAACATCATAAAATTTCACAAGCATTGTATTAATATCTTCATTATCTAATAACGAAAACCAATCTATCCCATCCAAACGTTTACAAACAGCATAGTAGTCCGCTCTGTGAAAGTTCAGTTTACAAGAATGAGTCTGATCCAATTTAGTGTCACCGACTAAGGCAATAGAAATATTAAGTGGTGGATGGTAAGGGTCGATAGAAGACAGAGTATCGCCGGACACACCCACATGATAATCTTGAATATCCGATAAGACTAGATCAAGAACCTTATTATTGTGATTTAGAACATTATTCATCTGTGTGAGACTATAAATGTGTAGAAAATCAACAAAAGTTTGACAAAGTGACGATAACTTAATATTAGTTACAGATCTGTCATATAATTGAGACCAATTAATGGAGCTAAGATTGAAGTCGCCTATAATACATGTAGAACCATTCCAACTGTCAAAAAACTGATTACAATTTTTTATAAAGTGGTCTAAAGTTGTTTGTTTTACTGGAGGTGGTAAATATACTATACAAATTGCCAATTGACGAACAATTTTCTTATTATCTAGAATATCAAGAGTGATCCACAAGTCCTCACATTTACTTTGCTTTGTTTCTAAACGCTTAGATTTGTACTTTTTAGCAACAGCTATTAATACGCCACCACCCTTATATTTGTTACCATCTATACAAATTGCAGAGGTTTCGCGATCTCGCCTATATACATCATAATTTTCATCAAAGAGCTCACAGTCTGAGATACTACTATTCAACCATGTTTCCGTTAATGCTATAATGTCATGGTTACAACAACATAAATTGCTATAAAAACTGTGGGTTTTAGTCCTCCGCGCACATTTTGGTAGTATATGCTTAAGTTATCGAATTTTGTATAATTTTACTATCAATACTTAAACAAAAAAAACAATATTATTACTTAGATCACTTAACTAGTCTCTCTAATGCACTTAAATCGTTGATGAAGATGGACTCTGTGTTTTCTTCTTTCTTTAAGAAAATTCGGCCATGTCGAACCCAAACAAACTTGTAATTCTTCTAATTTGCTCTCAATCTAGCCGCGGCGTGCAGAGCTTTAGTTGTAGGTGAGAGATGCTAGCAGATAAATACGGGAGATTGAGAGTCAGGGTATCCCAGGTGCCTTGCATTAAGCTTGTCTTTGGGGTGGATCCGGTTATAATTTATACAAGCCGAAAGAAAGCTATCCCTCATCCTCGGTGAAGACAGCTGGAGGACAATCGAGCGCGGTCTATCACTAGCCCGGTTTTGTTTAGCAATACGCGTACACCTTATAATATCACATTCCTTAACAGGGTAGTTGATTGATTTGCTCAGGTTTGAGACTATGTTGAGTAGGTTTTCATTCGCCTTTTCTGGGACACACTGGATCTCCACGTTACTAGCGCGGGCGTGCTGTTCAAAAAGATTTATTCGTTTTGTTAAATCATGGAGAGATGTTTTCAGTTGTGTATTTTCATTTTCGAGACGTTTGACTAAGTCTTTTGTATGTCCTTGCTCCTTCACAATACTGTCGTATTGGCAACTCATAACTGAATCGATTCCTTCATTTCCCTTATTTCTTCCTTAATTGTTTTTAACTCTTTATTCAAAATATCCGAGACAGTCCCCATCAAATTACTCATGCAAGTACTAATTTCTTTTGCAACAGCGTTCTGTACTATTTCACTAACCAGAGATGGTGTAAGTTGGTCCCCTGGATTGACGTTTTGAGGTAAATTAGAAGCTTGCCTTTTGCCAGGCCTTCCTGTGACATTGGTACTCATTTCCATTACTGAGGTAATTATTTTTTTACTCAAAAAAGAAAATGCTACCAAAGCGCAATTATTTTACTTTTTGGCAACACTGTAAGTTTTACCAAATGTCTCTAAGCAAAAAGACTCGTATCCATATTAAACAGAATGTGTCACTGACTGTCACTTCTCAATGTCAACAACGTTGATTCAATATTCGCTGCTGTTGGTTTACCCACATTTAAAAAAAGCAAACCTAAAGGAATCGCGAATCTCACTTTTAATTCTATATTTTTATAGACTTTATTATGCTTGATTATGTTCACCAACAATGCCACAAGTATTCACAAAGTTCTTCCACACAATCACAGTACTTTTACACTAAAATACCAGTTTTAAACACATAAATTAATTTTAGAACACGGATCACTATAACATAAGTTAACCTGTCATTATTCAAACAAAAATACATTTGTTCTGTGTCTGTGTGTAGTTTATCGACAAAATGTATGTATTTAAGAATGCATGATGTTTATCAGCAGTCTGATATCACAATACAGGCTCAAAATGCCAAGTTATTTTTAATATTATTATTTTATAGAAGCCTGGGAGGGGTCGTTGTTCTTCCCTGCTCTCTGTTTCATGTCAATACTTAAGTTCTTTTTTTTGATAAATTACTATACAGGTAGGCATTTAATTTATAGACTAGCAACACTGAGAGTTACGGTCAGTACCACAAGTAGTTAGCAACAGCAACCCAATTATGACAGATAGCTGGCAGCGGTGCGCTAATAAATCAAAACGAAAAATATGGCAACCATTACATTCCTCGTAAAAATATAAAATTTTATACCTCTTGTAAGTTTTGTCTCTTTTGTTTTATGTAGAAATAATATTTCAAATATGATATCTTACCTGAATTCCTTTCATAACAAAATTCACTGAAATAACACGCAAAACTGATTTATTCCGCTGGTTTTAACCCAATACATCAAAAAAATTCGACATGCTTTTCAAAATCACTTCTAGAATGGTTGGTACGAAGTATATTCAGGTTCAAATAGATAATTAAAAAGCACAATTATTGCTGGCCGTCTAAAAACTTTAATAATTACAAAATAGTAACAAATTAAAACATTGAATTGCTTTCACACGAGAATATAATGACACCTAAAGAATCCTGCTTGAGTATGGTACAATTAGGAATTATTATGTGCAATAATTGTTTGTAATTATAATTTATGCCCGCCATTACAACAAGCCGGCGCAGATCCAAGCGGCCATGTTGAATTTAGTAATTTATCATTCAAAGGTAAATATTGGCCGAGATTGCAGTTTTAATAGATGACAATCTGTGTACGGGAAATAGTTTTAATTTCGAGTGACCTTTTTACTCCTTCGTTGCCTTAATTTTGTCTAAAAAGAATTGAAACTAAGTGTTTCTACTAGTGCCTATTAATATTGATTGATTGATTGAAGAGTCCGTGTGGTGACGGATTAAGAATACGGAGTGTCACCAACCCTATTCATCCCGTGGGTGTCGTAAGAGGCGACTAAGGGAACTAACTACGCAGGACAACAGCACTGCAAAGAGAAGGAAAACTTGAAACAAACCCTATACCAACCCGAAATACGCTGGCCAGACGCCAGCGTGGTTTAGTAGGCCAAAACCCCTTTTTGCTAAAGAGAGGCCTATGTCCAGCAGTGGACTATTAAAGGCTGTTGCTGATGATGATGATGAAGTGTCACAAACTAAGCTTAGTGTTTTAGTGTTCCGTAGTCCAGAAAAGAAATCCTTATAAACTCGCCACCGAGACCATAGGAACTAGAATGCATGGATATTTTTGTAAATATTTATATTGCTGTGTTAAAAAACTTGACTATAATATATTAGGGTACCTCCCCTACACGTTAAATAGAAATGATTCCCTTCCCTTCTCCACTCTAGTTACAAAATCCTTGGATAAACTATTTTAATAATAGTGCTGCATTTTCATCACTTAATTTTGTACAATGGGTAGTAATAACTACGGAGTCTTAAATTGCTGAGGCCCGGTACACTTGACTGTTTTTTCATTGTTAGATAAAATTGATATGGGAAAAAACCATTGAACTCGCGACACTGTTGCCGTTACCGACACCTCTGTATATAAGTATCTACATATATTGGCCCCGTTTACACGAGAATTGAGTTTGCGTTGAAATACATTGATAATATAACTATATTTAATATAAACATTTATTGTTTATTTACGTACCACATAGATATAACTTTTGGAATCGAAATAAACAAATTATTTTCCTGTTTTAATAAAAATAAAAAACAAGTTTTCACTTATGTCGGCACTCCCGGAGTGTCACTGTTTTTTTTTTACTTTTATTAAAAACAGTTTAGCACTTTAAGTAGTCTAACACTGTAAAAAGTTCTAAATCAGTTCTATTGGGTTCATTATGACATTTAAATTATATTTAGAAGCTACTAATGTACTAAGTCCAATGTCGGGACACAAAAGAGACCTGAATGGACAATTGTGCGAGTTTATTTACGACGCAAAACATGCGCGTGCGCAACCAGTACAATGTTGGTTTTGATTTGTGGTGGAATAGATCTTTGATACAAGACAGATAATGTGACATTTATATTATATTACCGGGTATTAACACTAGATAATTTTATTGCTTATTGTAGATATAACATAGTATTAAGGATCTATATTTATTTATTATTATTTATTTATTAGGTGCCTTGCGCAACTTGGTCTGCATCTTTTAAACGGAATAAATTTTCTCATCGTAATTTATCCTATATGTGATTATTTTATTTATTTATTTACTAGCTGACCCGGCGAACTCTGTTCCGCCTTAAAGGCAATAAATAAGCCGATTTTCGAATTTAGTAAGTTAATTTTTTCTTAGAAAAAAAAAATGAATTACATTAATCATTTATTATTGTTTCTGCATTTTAGTACATAGGTTGCTCTTCACTTAAGTACCTTGTGATTCACGACCAAAAACAAACAACGCAGATTGTCTTCCGAACCGTGAACATGCCACATATAATTGACCATGGGAAAAACATGGATGTTCGTAAAAAACAAAGTTCGTAAAAAAACAAAAAAAAAAAAACTGTCGAACGGAATAAATAATAACCTATGTCCGTCTCCTGGCTCTAAGCTACCTCCCCACCAATTTTCAGCCATATCTGTAAAGCCGTTCTTGAGTTATAAATAGTGTAACTAACACGACTTTCTTTTATATATATAGATTTTACATCTTCATTGCACTTATGTACATCAGCGAACTTAATGCCCTGGGCATTCTCTACCAGTCAACCTTTAGGTGGTGTAGAAATCTTGTAGGGTTGGTGCACCGAGGTTACGATTGTAATCAATGATTATAAATATATTTTTTTTATCTAAAACTAAGCAAAATCTACAATTTTTTTTATTATTATCCATAATGTAATCTGACGACCGGATGGCGTAGTGGTTTGTGTGATGGACTGCTATTCAAGAGGTCGTGGGTTTGATTTCCGCTCATGTCAAACATTTGTGTGTATGAACATTTAATGTTTGATTTGGTCTGGGTGTTTCTATGCATAATATTAATGTATTTACAAAAAAAGTATGTATGTATTTTTATCAGTTGTCTATTACCTATAGTACAAGCTCGGCTTAGTTTGGGACTAGATGGCGTTGAGTGAATGTGGGAGAAAAAAAAAAAAATGTTTATCAGCAGTCTGGTTACTATTACACAGACTCTCTAATTTGGTTTGGAATTGGAATTTAAGTTTGTTTTTTTATTATTATGAATAATATCCTCTAAATCAGCAAGTTCAAATATAAAATCTAAAAATACAACAGTAAAAAATATCTACGCTCGTGAACATGGCTTTAGTTTTGAGAAAGGCAGTATTACCAAAGAACATCTCTTTGTTAAAATGGATAAAAGGCCGGCCCTTAGCTACCGCGGCGAAAAGATCAGACGCTACAGCGATATCAACTCTCGGGCCGCGGTTGACTGTCAAGGAACAAGTAAAGAGTATGTTGCGAGATATGTCAGCGATCAAGATAAAAAAACCTCAACCAGTGGAACAAGAAAAAGCGAAGACTCCAATATCATTGCATAAGAGTAACTCCTGCCCGTGTCTCCTCCCGAGCAGAGGCACAGAGGAAGGATTCGTATGTCGTTACCATCAGTCATGGTTACCGCGCACAAAGTCAGCTATTTTTCCAAGCCAAAGCCAAGCTCACGAGCGTGGTTCCGCAAATCTCAGCCCTCCTCATATCCAGTCTTGTTTCATGCCCTCTCAAGCGGAGCAGTGGCCATGCCTACAACACTAGAATCTGGAAGCCCAGAGGTTCTTCAGCACCTGTGCAGTGTAAGCGCCTGTCCAGCCTGTCCATGCTGTTCATGCGGCTGTAACTGCCTCCCTCCGCCTTGCAACACTCCACCCAAATGTATGCAGTTTATGACTGGCTATTACTATTATCCTTATGGTTTTTGGTTTTGTGGCCCGTACCACGTCACGTCAGCAGTGGACTGTTAAAGGCTGTTGATGATGATGATGAATAATATCCGTGTGGTGACGGATTAATAATACGGAGTGTCACCACCATCCTTCATCTTGTGGGTATCGTAAGAGCCGACTAAGGGAGCAAACTACGCAGGACAACAACACTGCACAGAGAAAGAAAACTTAACACAAACTCTATACCAACCCGTCTGGCCAGCGTGGTATGGTAGCAGAAAACCTCCTTGCTAAGGAGAGGCCTGTGTCCAGCAGTAGACTATCAAAGGCTGTGTGAGGTGAATAAAATATAAAGAGAATCTACACCGTGGTCCAATATGCAAGACTTTTACAAGCCAGTTAGGATTGTATGTTATTTTGCATAAATTTACATTTGTTTCTGAATTACAATGTTGAAAACACAATGCTTACTTCTAAGCTCAAGTAATCGCTTGATTGTAACAAGACTGTCTAATGGTGTATGAGCTATAAAGCCTTTTTTATGTTGATGGGGTGGAAAATCCCTTCGGATCTCCGGCTCCTTGGCGATGCAGGAGCATGAAGTATGTGGTGTTTCCACTAAAAACCACCCCGATGGCCGGACTCAGGCGCCTTACTCCGAGGAGGACAAGGACTACGTTATTTCAGGTCCCCTTCGGATCGACGCCGCGCCCAGTAAAGCCCTATCCCGGGAAAGCTGCGTGCTTCCCCAGGATATCGGCTATCGACCCCATTTTTGCGACCAGGCCGCTATCCTATCGCCTACCGCAGCAGTTGAGCTATAAGCCTCCGCATTTAGGCCTGGTTTGCAATAGGTTAGTAAGTTAGTAGGTTGGAGATCATTTTAGTATTAGAAATGTATTATTGTGAGTGAGTTTGTGTAATCGAAATGTTTGCTCTCGGTGGTGCAGTGGAAGCGAATGCGACTGCTGTGCTGAGGTCTCAGGATCCCGGGTCGGACCAAATGTTTGTATGATCTGCAAATATTTGTTTCGAAGTTTTTGTGTTTTCTATGTATAATATGTATGTATTTACAAACAAAAAAGTATTCTACGAGGATCGGTCTATTTAACTTTCATATTACAAACTCTGCTTAGTTGGAAACTAGACGGCGTTGTGTGTCAGATGTCCGAAAATGTTAATACTAGTATTATTAATGCTGTTGCCTCTTTTTTTTTTAAAAAAAGACAACTCCCTCATTAGATATATATCCTGTGTCGCGGGGAACTTTACAAACATACATGAAACGGACACAGAGAACACCCAGACTCAGAACGACAATTTGTGGATCACACAAAGTGTCGTCCCATGTGGGGATCGGACCCACAACACTCAGCGTAGTATTAAGCGGCGTGGCGACCGCTTAAACCACTACGCCATCCGTGCAGTCAAAGTCTTTGACCCGTTTCTTTTTTTTTTTTTCGTGCGGAAATCCCCTCGCATACCACCTATCGGTGGCATGTCGGACTCGAACCGACTAAAACCGCACGCCGTCTCGGGTACTAATAGCCGGGGAACCAGGTATACCCTAGAAAGGACGTCCCCGGTGAGTCTTTGACCCCTATGTCAAAAAAGAAAATCTTGAATCTAAGTACAAACTTATACGAAGATTTCTAACCGCTTTGAAAAGGTATATTTTACATAGCAAATAAAAGCGTTGTACGAGCTCTAAATGTGGATTACGAGGAGGAAATCACCCCATTTCCTTTATTTAACCACCAGACATGCCACTCACCGCACTTGAGTGGGCTTGTTAAAGACATGTCAGCTGTTTTGCGTTAGTTACAATGTCACTGTCCCGGCAGATAAATAGCTGTTATATTATAAACAGTTTTGTTGTTAACTTTATTTTATGTAGAGGTTAGGTTGTACCTCATTTTGATCTATTTTGAAGGTTATAATAGTTTGGTTTATGTTTCACAAAGCTATTATGAGCCAAAGTAAGAAAGTGTGCACCACGAAGTTTAAATTAACGAATTTTGTAAATTGTACATAGATTATTACATAAATACTAACTTTTAAACTTTCGCGTTCCATGATAATTAATATTATTTAACGGGAATTAACGCGATCTCTTATTTAGGGTATTACATACCTCTGGTTTGCCTGACGTTTCGACCAGGTTGCACCGGCCGTGGTCACAGGCTGACCTCCAAATAAGAGATCGCGTTAATTCCCGTTAAATAATATTATTACATAAATGTTATATTCTGTAACAAGCGGCAATAATAAACGAAACGATTTCCCTTATTAATCAATTATTTATTTTATGATCGGTTTTAGGTTCCAACTCGCCTGTTTCACGGCTAACTTCGCCTGTTTCACGGCTAAGCAAGAAATACAATCAAATCAGTAATCAGATAGATATTTTTGGCACAAAATTTCAACGATTTAAGAACCGAGTCCACAACCTTACTGTCGATTAGCTATGTACTAATTGTTGTTCTATTTGGAGATAGTACCTATCTGTAATATTAGGTTATAGGTTCTACAACCTTTTATTTTTCTACTTTTTTCACAACCCTTGTTAATAGGTAGTTTTTTTTTTCTTTTTTCTTTAAAGCCATATTAGATTATATGCATGCGGTGTTTACCTACATAAGTTATGCACTTAGATTAAGGTAATACTATGTTCTATTTTTTACGAATGTTTTTGTGTAATAATTACTGGTAAACCAATAAATAAATAAATAAATAAAAAATATTTTATGATTATAATTTGTATACGTATATAATTTGGCAAGAGTTCCTACTTATTCAAGTGTACACAACAGATTGATCCACCAAATGAGCGGGACAGGAATTTAAAATGAGTTTAACAGTTGGATGTGACGATTAATGGCAGGCTTGTGTGACAGTTTTGGCACTAAGCTGTCATGGCACGGCATTGGCTTGGCTTGACTTGATATGGCTTGGCTTGGCTTGTCCGCGTGGTGACGGATTAAGAATACAGAGTGTCACCACCCTTATTCATCCCGTGGGTGTCGTAAGAGCCGACTAAGGGAAAAAACTACGCAGAACAACAGCACTGCAGAGAGAAGGAAAACTTGACACAAACCCTATACTAACCCGTCTGGCCAGCGTGGTATAGTAGGCCAAAACCTCCTTTCTAAGGAGAGGCCTATGTCCAGCAGTGGACTGTTAAAGGCTGTTGATGATGATGTGTGGCTTAATATTGCTTCGCATGGGCGATACAATTCAGATAGGGAAATCTTTTTACACTGGGCGGGAATTAAACTAGTCTGTTCATCCTAACTATGAAAACAACTAGGTATGTGTCTAATATGTACATATAATCTTTTTATTTACTGTATTTCCAACTCCTCCAATTTTCTTCTGATTAATTTCGTTGCGGGTTCCAAGACAGTTTAATATCTTCCTGGGACTTCCCGAGTGTCATAACTCGGTGTGTTCGCCGGTCACTGCTGTGGATCCTGGTGTACAGGAGTTACAGTGGTGGGCGTGTGGGTGGGATTAGTTCCTTTAAAAAAATATATAATCTTTTCTTTTTATTACGTGTATTAACCCCCTCGGGCCGTCACCCCACCGGGGTTTGCGGCAGGGTAGTGTGTCGAAATCGGACCGACTAAAACCATACGGTGTGCCACTCTGCGTCTGTAATAGGAGGGATCCGGGAACTGCCGTTATTAAGAGATCCGGATCCCCCCTAGCGCCTGCTCGCAATGGCGCGGGCACCACCTTCGGGTACATTCTCTATTTAGGCATAGTAGCCTATGTCCTTCCTCAAGAATAAAACTATATTCATGCCAAATTTCATCTAAATCGGATTCCCTATACTAACTTTAACTCCTCTTTTTACTTCCTTCTAGGATGATTTCTGGAATAAAACCTATTCTATGTCCTTTCCCGATCCTCAAACTATCTCTATACCAAATTTTATCGAAATCGCTTGAGCGGTTTAAGCGTGAAGAGGTAACAGACAGACAAACAGATAGAAAGACAGACACACACTTTCGCTATCTTCTGAAAGGCCATGTTTGGAAATGGCAAGTATTTGCATTTACCACGTGCCTTGTATTTTGCCTTTTTCCATGTTTTGTATGCTAAATTTGAATCACTGCCTAGACTTATGAACCTATCTTTTAATGTTGCCTGTAACATGTAGGGCCCACTAATTCTTCACTCTAAGGACGCAACGCACTCGCGTTTCTTAAGAGGCATATGTCCATAAGCGTGGTCACTTACCATCAGATACCACAAAAAAGCATAGATTCGGAAATATACAAGACCATAAATAACTAGAAGAGTTGCAAAATACCCACATTGTAAAACACTTAAATATTTAATTCCGTGTCTTTCAACACTATGTGCTAACAGTTTAGAGTGCTATCATTCACAACCGAAATTATTTGTAAATTATGTTACACTAACGTTTGGGCCTCCATACCGTATACCATTTAGATATGTTTGAAATTAACATATTTGTTTATATAACTGGTGTTTATTCATACAATCAACGGAATTGAGCATTGATTGATATTGTGTTTATATTTTGGTAATGGTTTGTACAATTTCAAAATATTTTTTTATGTATTTGTTGATATTTATTGCTCAGCGGTTTGTGTTTTTTTTTTTTTATATTTCTTAATACTTACATCAATATCATGGACAGAGGAGTCTCCTTCGCAGGGAAGTTTTGGCCTTTAGTATACCGGGCTGCCCAGACGGGTTGGTATAGGATTTGTGTCAAGTTTTCCTTCTCTTTCGTTTCGTTTGCTCCTTTAGTCGACTCTTACGACTGCCACGGAATGAACGGATCTGGTGACACTTCGTCTACATAATCCGTCACCATACGGATAATTTATTATACGGATACTTACATATTAGGTCTTAACCTATGAAATTGCCGTTTTGTATGCAATAAGTGAAAGTACTTATTTTTTTAAACTTTTTTATTTCTGTTATTCGAAGTAATCACCCATGCAATCGACGCATCTTTGCCAACGCATTGGCAGTTTATTGATGCCCTTCTTGTAAAAATCAGCTGGACGGGAGGCAACAAACTCTTCAAAGGCATTTTGTACCTACTGCCTCTCGGGAATTGAATTTTTTACCCACTAAAAAGTTGTCTAAATTTTGGAAAAAGTAATAGTCGGTAGGTGCAAGGTCTGGTGAGTATGGCGGATGAGGGAGAGCTTCCAACCCCAGCTCTTGCAGCTTGGAGACTGTCTGTTGCGCAGTATGGGGTCGCGCGTTGTCGTGAAGGAGCAGTGGGGACGACCGATTGACCAAAGCTGGTTGCAGATGTGACCACCATACCTTGCACCTACCGACTATTACTTTTTCCAAAATTTAGACAAGTTTTTAGTGTGTCAAATTTCACGTTCATCCGTTTGCGCAATTTTTTATAAAGGGGTACGTAGTATTAATATAAAGATTTTTTATAATTTTGATAGATCACGTCACCGTTTAAACAATAATAATAATATATCGCTTTAATGTACACCAGGTATAAATATACAATAAATAAATTATGTTAGACAAGTACAAATGGCGGCCGTTTCGCTCAGAGGCAACCTCTTACAGGCAACCGTAGTATGGAGAGAAAACATGAAGGGGAAGAGGTATAGGGTAATGGCTGGTGTGTTAGGAAATAGATAAAAAAAAGAAATTAAAGTAGTATAATATTAATAACTTTCTTTTGTGGTGTAAATGACCGTATTCCAAAACAGTACTATCTTTAAAAGCACAATCATAATCTTCACGATATTTAAAAAGTTACAAGAAAAAACCATTTCCAAGCTTTAAAAGTTCAAACAAATCTTATTTATTGAGACAATATTTACAATTCTTCGAAACAATCAGAGTCCAATCCATTACTTCTTTCTGGGGATCGTTGGTTTAAATCTGCCATTATCTACACGGGCGTCGAACCCGTAATCCCGGCGAATAATCCGCTAGCCTTCGCCTCCGCGTGAACGTATAAATCACGGATAGAATTAGTGGAGATATCGTCCCACGGGCACGTGGGTAGGGTTGTCACTTTTAGCTTAAGATGTAATAAATAAAAACTATTTAAATTTAACAACATACGTTTAAGTTACTATTTTAATAAATTAAATTTAAAATTATGCGATGCCATCCATAGCAACAAAACGATTATCCAAATTATTTTGACACGATAAAATACAAAATTTCATCTTTTTCTTGTTAATACGACGAAAATATACCGATTTGCGATTTTGCGACACAAGCGCAGTGTACGGACGCTGAGTGTACTAATTTTAAGCCACGCCCACTGTGATGACGTCAGGACCTACTTAGAATCACAGTGCACAGTTGCTTATGCCCTCTCCTCTTTGTACTGTCATGGGTTCCATTCTATTGTTCAACTATTAATACTCATAAAGATGTCTATTTTTGGTAGCTATGCTTTGCTGTATCACATAGTGGTTGCAAAAAATGGATAAAAACTATCATTGAAGTGTATTGTATATAGTCTCAAAATTTGAGCGCAATGGGTACAGAACCTTAAGAATTTTTGAAGTGTACACAAACCAATTTTACACTGCGTGCATGTAATTGCACTTGCACGTACACTTTTAATTTGAAAACACGCCATTTTACTTTTATAATTTTCATATGAGCACTTACCCAGTGTTACTCTCATAATTAACACGAATCTAACGACACTTCGCAAACCAAAATCCATCAAGTCGTTTAGACCAAAAAACATTCTATAGACAGATACATAGATACACTCGAAAAACATAATCGTAGAGCAGTGGGCTGATAATTAATAAAAATATGTGGGTAGGAGAAAAAGTGGTCCCTCAAATATCGAACGACAATAGAATGTGCACTCTTAGTGATACCACACGGAACGGAGCAAATTCAGATTGCTGTGAAATGAGAAACGCTATGATATCATGTAAAAAAGTGTACGAGGAATGTGAGACAGAAAAATTTGTCCGACATCTTGAACCTTCGTATAGAAAGTTCTTTAGAAATTTCGTGTACAGTTTTGGGTGATATGTTATTTTTAGCTGACGTAAAAAGGGTTCGAAGGTCTCAGTTCAACTGAATATTATTATGTGTGTACTTATGAATCGTTGTATTTATGAATCCATTTCATTCGTTCGTTTTTAAATTGGTGGAAATTCAAGGTCGGTTTTCTTTAAATTGGAAGAAAATATACGAGTACAAACTCTACGAGTAAAAAAGGCAAGGAACCGGTGATACATCTGTTTAAAGTTCGTTATGTATTTTGTTTTTTATAAAAACAAAAGAGGATTAGGTATAAATAATCTTCATAGTCGTGTCAGATCTGACATTTATCGAACTTTACAGGGCAGCCATTTCAAATAATTATGTTATTTTTTGACATAACTTTTTTAATTCCTCATCTGTAATTATGAAAATTAGCATACAAGTGAAAAATAGGGTTTGCTTTAAAAAGCATTAAAAACACCAACTATTAATCATACAATTAAAAATAGAAACACTAAATAATTTAAAATATAAATACATTTTTTTTCTTGAATGTAGTAATAATATTTAGATAATGTAGTATTCAAATATGGTAAAAACAGAATTTAGTGTTTTTTCAAAACCGACACTTTTCTACAAACATGACGAATTGAAAAAAATCAAGCCAAAGTGGCGTGCACGGGAGAGGCCTATGTCCAGCAGTGGACTGCGATAGGCTAATGAGGATGATGATGATGATGAACCAGTGGGTGACAAGGAAAAATTTGGAAACTTGAATGTAAATAGTCCGAATATTATAAATACTTATTGATAATATGTTATTTGAATGTACTAGAACAAAATTATTCGATAAAAAAATATTTATTTACCTATTGTCAAGTGTTTGCCAACCCTAGGTGTGGGTAGGCAGAAATACAATACAAATCGTTCGCTAATGAGATATTAAGACCACCCTCGTCACTTCTTTCTTTGTTTTTGGCACACCCGCACTCATCACCGACAGTTTCTGATCCTCTGAAGTAATTGGTGATGTTAAGTCGTTTTATAGTCAATTCTTAAAAACGTTACCGGATGGCGTTGTTGTTTGTGTAACGGACTGCTATAACTAAAGGTTGCAGGTTCGATTCCCGGTCAAGTTAAACATTTGTGTGCATGGACATTTAATGTTTGATTAGGTCAGGGTGTTTCTATGTATAATACCTATGTATTTATTTACAAAAAAATTAAGATATGTATTTATATCAGTTGTCTAGTAGTCATAGTACAAGCTCTGCTTAGTTTGGGACAAGATGGCGTTGTGTGAATGTGGGAGGTCTTTTTTTTTAATTTTAATTTTTCTCAGCTGGCTTTAACTGTATTTACAGGCCAAAACCAGGTAAATACAGTTATGTGTGTATTTTGGTTATGTAGATATAGATGGTAGTTGCTGTGTGTTATTATTATTATTTTTATTTAAAAAAGAAATCAGTGTAGCGCCTGACGGCTTCAGTCCTTGGTTAAGGACCCCATCCCGTTTGAAAATAGTCGGGCATTCTCTAAATATACTAGTGAGTAGATCCGTATTATCAACATCATCATCAACAGCCTTTAATAGTCCACTGCTGGACATAGGCCTCTCCTCAGAAAGGAGGTTTTGGCCTATACTATACCACGCTGGCCAGACGGGTTGGTATAGGGTTTGTGTCAACTTTTCCTTCTCTCTGAACCGTATATAGTTACAATATTAATACGTACCTTTTAAAAAAGTATCATCCACTTCGATTGCAATCAATATAAACTTTGATAAATTGTAAATTTTGCATCTAATTCAGTTTATAGTATCGAATTATTGGGGCACGTTTTAGAAGTCGTTCGCATTTTAAACGTTATAACAATATATTTAATTTTAAAATAATTTATTTTTGCGTGGGAGAGCCATGCTTTTTGCTATCGTTGCATATTCCTGTATATGAGTGAGGTCCAACCCCGTCCCCTCCCCACTAATTCTGAGTAAGACGGCAACAGGGCGTTCTTTGTGTCCGTTTCATATATGTTTGTAAAGTCCTCCGCGACATAGGATGTATTTCTAATGCGGGAGTTGTATTTTTATAAAAGAAAGACAGCCTATACTAGTCCACTGCTGGACATAGGCCTCTCCTTAGAAAGGAGGTTTTGGCCTACTATACCACGCTGGCCAGACGGGTTGGTATAGGGTTTGTTTCAAGTTTTCCTTCTCTTTGCAGTGCTGTTGTCCTGCTTAGTTTGCTCCCTTAGTCGGCTCTTACGACACCCACGGGATGAATTGGGGTGGTGACAATTTGTATTCTTAATCCGTCACCACACGGACTGTTGATGAAAAGAAAGACAGACAAGAAGGGAGAGTAACAACGCTCGTGTATCTCTCGAGTTTCAGGGGTCCATGTGCATCGGTTTTCGCTTATCATGTCATGACCCGTCTGCGCTTTTTCCTAAATTACATAAAGGAAATCTTTCACACAAACAACAATATCGAAAACCCTTAGCTTGCCTCTAAATTCTCTATGTTTTTATTCCATAACTTTTTTAAACCTAGAGACATGAACTTAAAAGGCATATATAATTTATTGTCCGTGTGGTGACGGATTAAGAATACAAATTGTCACCACCCCAATTCATCCCGTGGGTGGGACTAATCCCACCCACACGCCCACCACTGTAACTCCTGTACACCAGGATCCACAGCAGTGACCCACGAACACACCGAGTTATGACACTCGGGAAGTCCCAGGAAGAAATTAAACTGTCTTGGAACCCGCAACGAAATTAATCAGAAGAAAATTGGAGGAGTTGGAAATACAGTAAATCCACTTCCCTCCTTAGCAAAGCGGGAGACAAAATGAAGTAAAATGGGCATACACCCTTTTAAACAGGGAAGCACCACGGCCACAAATATTACGGGTCCTACGTGAGCTATGTTTGATTTCTATAATATGTATGGCAGAATCGCCTAAACGCACGGAAATTCACCCTAGTTGACACAAGATCCCCATAGTATACCGCCCCAGATGTCACCTGCAAGCTATTCAGCATTATATTACGTTCATTATACCAAAGACTACATTCCCAGAGGATATGATGAGCAGACTGTTCATAGTGAGAGTTAGGTGTTGAGCATTGACACAATGGTGACACGACTAATTTAAATGAATAAAGCTTGCTCTTAAAGTTACCATGACCCGTAAGAAATTGAGCGACATAGTGATCTACCTCAAGCCATATCCTCGACAACCGTTCGCGAACAGAAGAATTGGTAAAGATGGCGCCCCTTGGATGATTCATCCCAGCGTTGTTGCCATTCGTCTATGAGGTCATTATAGACATCGGGCTGCTGTTGAAGCAATCTTGTAATTTTACCGCGATCCCGCGCGCCCAAAAAATCGCATTCCATGTTTTGTTGTCTTGAATAGTACATGGCTGCACGTCTCTGCACCTCGAGATCGACCGGAAGCACACCCGCCAACACCGGCAAAGCCTCAGTGCTAACCGTCCTATATGCCTTACACAAGAATATCAGTGCAAGTCGTTGGCCTTGTAACAGTTTGCGACGGACAGCGCCTACGGTCGCCCTATCGGCCCATACAGGTGCACCATAGCACATAGAACCTAAATAAGTAGCTCCGTATATGATCTTTAATGTATTAAATGATAGACCCCATGTCGCAGTTGATATCCTTGTCAATGCACAGAAACTCTTTTTAGACTTTTCATTAACTATTTTAATATGTTCGATAAATGAAAAGTTTCTTTCTAAAACTAATCCTAGATAACACACTGTAGTTTTATTTTTTACAGTAACATTGTCAAATCTAATGCTCGGCGGTGATTTGAGGTTACCTTTTAAAAGTAGCTGGAAGATTTTGTTGGGTGCAAAAGTTAAGCGATTACGTTCACCCCATTGAGATATCAAGTTCAAACATCTATTGGCTAATCTCTCAAGCCCCGCCCTAGTATCAGATTCCACCAGTAATAAGCCGTCATCAGCATACGCGTTCAGAGTACATCCGGATGGTATTGGTATCGCAAGAAAATCGTCGAAGCCGATATTCCACAAGTATGGACCTAGCACCGATCCCTGAGGACATCCCATTGTAAGCGCCTTCGACACAGAATGATGACCAAGTCTTAGTTTAGTTGTACCTTGTGAAAAGTACGAAGAGATAAGGGAATAAATATTTTTAAAGCACATCATCATCATCATCCCGTGGGTGTCGTAAGAGCCGACTAAGGGAGCAAACTAAGCAGGACAACAGCACTACAAAGAGAAGGAAAACTTGAAACAAACCCTATACCAACCCGTCTGGCCAGCGTGGTATAGTAGGCCAAAACCTCCTTTCTAAGGAGAGGCCTATGTCCAGCAGTGGACTAGTATAGGCTGTTGACGATTGATGATGAATTTATAAACAGCCATTTTCTTATCTATCGCACTTGATTACCACCTAAACAATGACAACAATACGTGCCTAATAAAGGCAAACATCAGTCTCCCTGCTTACCCCGTGAGCTTACGGCTTGAATAACTAATTCACCCTATTGACGAGTTAATTAACTAAATATACTATGGAAACACCATACGTGAGATGAATTCATTCAATCACCCCTTCAATTAAATAAAATAACAGTACAAATCTGACAGCTATATTAAAATGTTTTGCTACCCTAGTGCTTGATGACATGACTAAACTTCTGGGATAGTTAAAAAAAAGTGTTTCATACCACCCTGGTAATTTTCACAATTACTTGATTATTTTATAAACGTTTTTAGGAATTCGTTTCCGATATTTCGTCACTTATATTTCGTCCGTGTGGTGACGGATTAAGAATACGGAGTGTCACCGCCCCTATTTATCCAGTGGCGTAAGAGCCGACTAAGGGAACAAACTGTACAGGACAACAGCACTGCAAAAAGAAGGAAAACTTGAAACAAACCCTGTACCAACCCGTCTGGCCAGCGTGGTCAAAACCTCCTTTCTGAGGAGAGGCCTATGTCCAGCAGTGGACTATTATAGGCTGTTGATAATGATGATGATTTCGTCACTTACAGGCGCCATGATCACGGATCCTTCCTTTTCAAGGAAGATAATATAAATGAAAGCAATACACAAGTAGCCACTGAACCCTGAAACCCTGAAACAAAAATGTTTAAGAAAGGTAATTTATTGTAACCTTAAATTATTTACACGGCAATTGGTGGAACTTGTGGAAATACATTATGAAATCAAAGTCACTTTTTTTATGGTATAAGGGGGCAAACGAGCAGACGGGTCACCTGATGGCGAGCAACCACCTCCACCCATGGACACCCGCAACTCAAAAGTCACAAGTGCGTTGCCGCCCTTGGAGTCCCTCCCGCTCGAGTCAGCGGGAGGGTGGATTTGGGCTCCGGTAACCTCACTCACTCAGTGAAAGGCAACGAAAGAATTGATTAACACCGGTTTTCTGTGAGGTCGAGCCGGCCCATTCGTGCCTAAGCATGGCTTTCCCACGGCAGTATGGCTGTCCCACGGCAGAACTGTACTTTTATTCCACTATTGAATATAATTTGACCTGACCGGTCAATCTAATTAGTATTATAATGATGACCTTCAACGGAAGAAAACAGATCTCCAATACTTTAATAAATATCACATCACCACTGTGCGCTTTTTAAGAAACTATCGGTTGCGATATTTCCGGGCCGACTTTCAACCTTCAACCTTTAAGAAAAGAAAGGATTTAGCACTCAAGAGCTGGTGGGGTCTTTGGGCAGCAATAGTCACTTACTATTAGGTGACCTATCTGCTCCTTTGTCTCCTCCATACTTATATTGCCAATGTGAAAGTGAGTTCGTTGTTTTGTTACGCTTCTTCGTCTAAAGTCATCATCAATCATCAACAGCCTTTAATAGTCCACTGCTGGACATAGGCCTCTCCTTAGAAAGGAGGCTTTGGCCTACTATACCACGCTGGCCAGACGGGTTGGTATAGGGTTTGTGTCAAGTTTTCCTTCTCTTTGCAGTGTTGTCGTCCTGCGTAGTTTACTCCCTTAGTCGGCTCTTACGACACCCACGGGATGAATAGGGGTGGTGACACTCCTAATCTAAAGTACGGAGAAGGTTGAGAATCTTGAAATAAGTATGAAATCATCCAGTCTTGAAATAAGAAATGTGCCAACAAAAACCCAAGAAACTAAAGAGGATCTGATAGAAATAGTGAAAAACATTGCGCAGGCCGTCAACACTCAAATTGAACCACGCGAAATAAGGGATGTATATAGGATGAATAGCAGGAAAATTCAAACAAATGGACCTATTACAGCAGAGTTCACGACTGTTATCAAAAGAGACGAACTACTTGCAAATATTAAGAAGTACAACCGAGAAAATAAAACAAACAGAATAAACAGTTCTCACATTAGTATGAACGGTACCTCACCAATTTATATATCCGAAAAACTTACCACCAAAGCGAAAAAACTCTTATACCAAGCACGTGAATTCTCAAAGGCAAATGAATATAGCTACTGCTGGATCTCGCATGGTAAAATTTATGTGAAGAAGAGGGAAGGCGCCACAGCGAAGAGAATTAACCATGAAATAGACTTGGAAATCTTAAAAAAGGAAGCTATGTGACTAGTCGCATTCGAAAACTCATATGTCTATTGTTTTTTAAGGTACTTGCATTTTTCTTTAGAAGATAATATTTTGTTAAATCTTTTTAATCTACAGATGCTGCGCGCAAACAGGCACACACGCACACGTATACCTACATACTTAACACAAAAATCAGTAGCTATCCCTTTACATATACGCGTATACATACCACACATAACTATTACTTCTTACACTAACAATAAACACAAACATATATACTACAAGCTTTTCTATCACTGTTTTGTAAACCAATGCGATCTTCAACTACAACAACTTAAACACCACCCACAATACAATATCATAATCATTACATCGAAATATTTATATAAAATACGATATCATGCTCGAAATAAAGATAATATCACGTATGCCGTAAATAACGATCTAAATGTTATATCATATTATATGTATTGTAATATTACGTATCCAGTAAATAAAAATCAACGTGCTATATTATATTATATTATGTACTGTATCAGTTTAAAATATAAAACACATGCATCATTAAGCATACACTCCAAGAGGCATAAATACAACTCTAAACTTTTATTTCACAACTACCCGAAATCACGTATCGCAAACACAATTAAATTATGTACTACTAATATAGTATTTCGTGTGTTTGAGTTTTTAAAATGCAGAAATTGGCTACATCATAAAGTAAATATAAGTAGTTTGACTATGTTCGTGATATTGACTTCAATAAATATGAATTGCCTAATTAATTATATGTACATTTGGATAAGTCTGGACATGAACAACCTTTTTTATTTTGATTTTTTGTTTTCTTTTTTTGTGTCACTCCAAATTAAAATTACAATTCGATCGTAACAACAACAACATTGCAGAGGAGTTGGATTCAACTGAGCGAGTCGAATGCTTGACACTAAGTGACTCTGGACAATGTCCACAGTTATTGAAGTATGACGCGAACACACGGGCGATGACAATTATTAGTTTAAACATAAGAAGCATAAACTGTAATTTTGATCTCTTTTTAGCGTTTATTTCTGCAATAAATATGCCTTTGGACGTAATTGTATTAACAGAGTGCTGGACCAGTATAAACAAACCACCTCCAGAAATTGATAATTATAAGAAGTTTTATACTAAAATTAGTCGAAACCAGAATGACGGAGTTGTTGTGTATGTTCGGAGTACAATAGACGTTTATGTTTTTGAACCTGAATTCTTTTCGGAGGGAAATTGTCTATATATTTATATTAAACCTGATTACACAATAATTGGTACTTACCGTTCTCCAAGCTATAGGAACACGAACTCATATGTTGAATCTCTTGATAGACTGCTTAGCAATACTCGTACCAAAAACATTATACTAACAGGAGACGTAAATATTGATATCATGCCTGGGAACTTATCAACATCAGCACATGTTTACCTTAATTTAATGGCCACATACGGACTTAAACAAGGTATTACTAAGCCTACACGAATTGCTACATGTATTGACCACTTCATGGTGAAATGTTGCGCTACTTGGAAAACAATAGTATTTGAACAAAAATTAACTGACCATTCACCTATTTTATTGTACATAAACAAATGTAAAATTAAAAAACAGAAATTTGTGTGTAAGAAAGTATACATAGACTACAGTAATATTAAAGAAACAGTTACGAAACTATCCTGGGATACATTATATAATGTAGACAATACTAATTTAGCGTCAGAAATAATAACTAATGAACTGGTAAATATAATAGACTGTAATACCAAATTTCTAAGACCTTCAAACCGGTTTAGACCACTTAAACCCTGAATCACGAAAGGAGTTGTGCAAAGTATAAGAAAGAGAGATGTCCTACACAAAAAAGCAAAAAAGTCACCCCACAATATACAACAACTTCAAAAATACCTAAAATATAGAAATGTGTGCAATTCTATTATAAAAAATCTTAAGAATAGATATTACCAAGAAAAATTACACATAAATAGAGGGAACATAAAGGAAACTTGGAAAATTGTGAAAGAATTTTGTAGTCTTAATCGCAAAAATGAACCCTCTAATGAACTACTTGATATTGACGTCACTTCTAAAACATCCCTAAACAAAGTTAATGAATATTTTACTTCAGTAGGTAGTACACTGGCTAATAAGATACTAAATAAAATGAGTCTCCGGGAACAAGATCTAGCAAGGCAAGCAAAAACCAATAACACGCCCTTGAAGTCTATATCCCTCACACCGACTGATCCACATGAAGTACGAAGTATTGTTATGGGACTCAGATCGCATAGTGCACCAGGATGGGACAAAATCACTGCAACAATACTAAAACAAAATATTTTAACCCTTGCCTTACCCATCACGTACTTATGCAATAAGAGTTTGGAAACCGGTACCTTCCCGGCCAATTTTAAAAAAGCTGTGGTTTGCCCAATATTTAAATCGGGTGAAAAAAGTGAACCATCAAACTATCGACCCATATCTCTATTGTCAACGATGTCAAAAATATTAGAGAAAATAGTTAACAAAAGGCTAATCAACTATCTGGAAAAAAATGAAATGCTAAGCAACTGTCAATTTGGTTTTAGGGCAAAAAAATCAACGGAGGATGCTGTTCTAACGCTGGCATCCAATATAGTAACAAATATAGAGAAAGGTGACAAATGTTTAGGAGTTTTTTTGGATCTCCAAAAAGCTTTTGATACTGTATCTACACCGATTTTGTTGACACGGCTTGAAAACGTTGGCATAAGAGGAGTCGCTCTGGAATGGTTCACAGATTATCTAACAGGCAGATCACAATGTGTGCGAGTGGCAGGAATCGAAAGTGACGGCGCCGTCTGCAGATACGGTGTACCGCAAGGCAGCACACTCGGCCCTACTTTATTTATCATTTACGTTAACGAATTATGTAATGTTGCTACTCGATCGAACATGGACATCATTATGTTTGCAGACGATACAGTTTTGATCTTTCATGAAGATTCCTGGGACAAGGTGTTTCATGCAGCAGAGCAGGGCCTATCTAAAACTACTGCTTGGCTAGAAGATAGTCTTCTATCGCTAAATGGCAATAAAACAAAATATCTCTGCTTCAGTAAATCAGTTATGAGCCAACCATCTGCAAAACACAATCTTAAAATACACATGTATCCCTGTAATCGTGGAGTGAATCGCTCTAAATGTGACTGTGCAACCCTATCTCGTGTAGCTTCCATTAAGTATCTAGGTATAACAGTAGACGTCCAACTTACCTGGGGCCCACACATAGCGGTTGTGACAACTAGAATAAGAAAAATTATACACATATTTAAAAATCTACGTAACATCGGGGATGTAGACCTCTTACTAGGGACGTACAGAGCACTATGTGAATGCATCATCAGATATTGCATCTGTGTATGGGGAGGCGCAGGTAAAACTTACCTTTTGACGGCAGAGAGGGCCCAGCGTGCGGTTCTAAAAGTGCTGATGTACTTACCGTACAGGCATCCCACTACAGCAGTATACGAAAAGGCTGGCGTCCTCTCTGTAAGGAAAATGTTTATTTATGAGATCCTAAGACGCTACCATAAAAAAATTATGTCAACCTTACTTGTGTCAAACAAACGTGTAGAACGTTGCCCGGTACCTAGAACAAAAAGTGCTTCTGGGCAAAGGCATTTTAATTTTCTTGGCCCCTACATATACAATAAATGTAACAAGATACAAAAAATAAAAAAGCTCAGTCATCTAAAGCTGAAAAGAGTTGTACATACCTGGCTGAGTACAATGGACTACGACACTGTTGAAAATCTATTAAGAGTCGATAAGTGAACTAACTTATTACCTTAGTCAACCAACTTATGCCCTAACACACATATATATATTCCAACACACACACACACACACACACACACACACACACACACACACACACACACACACACACACACACACACACACACACACACACACACACACACACACACACACACACACACGCACGCACACACACACACACAGCGCATGAATCGATTATTATTTTAAATTTTGATTTTGTTTTTCCTTTCTTTCTTTTTTTTTTAATTTATTATACCAAAATTTTGACTGTCTATGTAAATTGGGGAGGACACTGGCTCCTGCAACACAGTATCTACTAGTGTAGGAGCCAGAGAATTCTGAAATTAATGTATGCTTATTGTTATTGTCAATAAATTATTATTATTATTATTATTAAAAAAAAAAAAAAAAAAAAAAAACCGTTTTTAAAGATACTTACACTGGTAGAAAGCTACATTAACAGTAAGTAACATAGTCTACTTATTACCGCAGTAACTGACATGCACGCGGGTGGAGCCGCGGGCAAAAGCTAGTATCATATAAAAAAAGATTTTCTAAAGAACACTCGTCGAATTCTGCTTTTGAATGAATGTTTAAGGCCTTTGTGACACGTCGCATACACGACTGTTTGGTCCCAAACTAGGCAGAGCATAGAACTTTTTTTTTTTTATAACCTCACACATCTCACACTCGGCCGTCTGATCCCAAACTAGGCAGAGCCTGTGATATGGTAACCAGACTGCTGATAAACATACTTATATAGTTTTAAATACATACATATTATAGATAAATTACACCCAGACACAGAACAAATGACCGTGCTCATCACACAATATTTGTCCTGGGTGGGAATCGAACCCACGACCCGGCTTAGCAGTCAGGGTCACTAACCACTAGACCAACAGGTAAGGTGATAAACATACATATATATATATTACTAAATACTCACATATTTTAGATAAATTACACCCAGACAATTACACACAGATAGTTCTTCCAAATTGTCACATACTGGCAGCACCTTAACAAAACTCCACACAAAGAAAAGTTCACTCACACAGCACACATTTGACCTAAAAACTAAACGGATAATATTTTTTATTCCAAGAGAATCTCGCCCTTGCAAATTGAATCTTCAGGAAGATGGGTTAGTTGGCCTTTCGGAGGCTCTTTAGAACTTACGGAGTTTTTATGGTGATGGATGTATTTCCGTTTTATGTTTTGTCATATACAGAAAGTGACCGTAAAACTTGGTGAGAGAATTCAATCAGAAGTTTTTGAGTTTAGTTTTAGGGATTGCAGAATTGAGACAAGGTTATTTGTTTTGTGTGATTCTATTAAAGTACATACGAACTATTTGTGTGGTAACGGATTAACAATACGGAGTGTTACCACCCCTGTTCATCTTGACGGTGTCGTAAGACACAAACTCTATCTCAACCCGTCTGGTCAGCGTGGTATAGTAGGCCAAAACCTCCTTTTAAGAAGAGCCCTATGTCCAGCAGTGGACTTTAAAAGGCTGTTGATGATGATGTTGACGTTGACGTTTCAAAAATGTATACATACACATACGGTATACATTCACACTTGTTTATTCTCGACAAAGTACATATGTGTATACACAACAAAGACAATATCTCCGAAGGAGTAGGCAGAGGCGTGTTAAGTGCCCATATTTTTAAGATGACTATAATTTTGGTTCCACTTACGTAATAGAAGTTAAGCAAGTAAGCAACCAGGTGGGAAATTACATGTGTGCCTTGGCAAAAATGAGCAGCTCGTCCGAAGTCAAATGCAAACTCTCTTCATTTCATAAATAATAAAATTATTTGAAATCGTCTTTTATGTAGACATAGATCAACACAATAGCAACAATCTCTGTTTTGTCAAATAGTAAGCAAAATAAATTTCAAATACAAAATCCATGATATGCCTGTGCCGATCTACAACCGCCCGTTTCCAAGCGGTTGAGCCTTAGCAGAAGAAAGGGCAAACAAACTCATGGCCACTCTTTTGCAATTCACAGATAGATACAATGGTATCATTAAATATTGAGGACTAAAAGGTAAAAAGACAATGAAGAGAAAACAAGTTTAAGAAAAAACAAAACTAATAAAAGAGAAAATGAAGTGAAACATAAAAAGAAAAAAAAAACACTAGCCTAAACCACATTTTTAACACAACTAGCCTGCGCTACTTTAATCTTTGTCTTCTATGTAATCCACAATTGAGTAATAGGCGTTCTGACATAAGTTGCGTTTTAAATTTCTTAGAGCCTTGATTATTATTTGGGATTTTATTATAAAAGCGGACACATTGTTCTCGAAAAGACTTGTTTATCTTTTGGAGCCCAGATGCGTACTACAAGTTTATCAAAAGGCTATCTTTGTTTTCATATACATGATTTGTTTCATATACCACGACCGTATAAAAGACTGGTGTTAAGCAATTTTCCAATGGGCGGCGGGAGTCACTTACCATCAGACTCTCCTCTTCGTTTGGCACCTTAAGGCATAAAAAAATTATTGAAAAGAAAGGTAGATCCGAAAGGCATCAGGCTGCGCACTTGGTACTCTCGATTGTAGGTATGGACGAACGGCGTTTGTCGGCGAGGTTGAAGAGGTCACCGTGACGGTTGAGTCGTGACATGAACTAACACTAGGCCCTTTTGTGACCTGTCTCCTTATTTGTCTCCCATTTCATTAATAGGCATTATTTAAGAAAGCACTCGTAAACAGATAAACGACAGGTCGCTACCCACTGGCAACGACACGATACCAATGCGATATGTTCATCAACTCATCGTTTCGTGATCGTGTCGCCGCTTTTAAATCCGTTCAACACTCCCTTTTTATTATGTTTTTCGAGGACAATCGTAAAACATAGGTAGTAAGAATAGCCAGAGTTATCTCACAGCGAGAAAATTGACATATCCATTTTATACATAGCCTATTTCGATGTTGGGTTTTAGTGGAGCCAATAGTAACGTTTTTGATAACATGTAAAGCTTAGAAGATGTCACATATGTCAGGAATTGATCACGTCACAATACGTCGTTGTCTGCCATAATCCTGGTGGTAAGCTAACTTATAAAAAAACGTACGAGCCTTAGAGTAATCGGATATGATATGTAGTATCTGCAATCACACCTACCATTTATCGGACAACTGTACCACCACAATCGCTTATTATGTGTAAGAATATCATCAACATCTTTTAATTGTCCACTGATGGACATAGGCCTCTCTTTGGAAAGGAGGTTTTGGCCTACTATACCACGCTGGCCAGACAGGTTGACGGGTTTTCCTTCTCTTTACAGTGCTGTTGTCCTGCGTATTTTGCTCCCTGAGTTGGCGGAAATTTGTATAGATTGATACAATTTTAATATATAAATAAATTAATTATAACTATGTTTAATAATAAATTATATTCTAATTCTGTACAATAATTTTTGAATATGTTGAAATGTCATCAAACTAAAAAAAATTGCCCGGTTTCCTGTTAGACACTACCATCGTTTTTCACGTAATCACTCTTCAGTTTGTAGGAAAGCGAGCGAAAAGATGTTTACCTAACATAACGGCAGAAAAAAACAGTTAGAGATCCATGCTTCGGCCCAAATGGGCCGGCTCCGCCGGAGTGATGTCTTATACAAAACCGGTGTTAAGAAAGAAAGAAGAAAAAAGAAACTACATTTATCAAAGCAACCTTTAAGCATGGATGGCTTTGAACCAGCCGTGCCGTAAGTGTCCACGTTTCCACTCCGTACTCGTATGTCATCACGGGTAGGACGCACTCGTAGCTTCTCAAACGCTGCCCAAAAAGTGCTCCGTTTTTATACAATGACAATGTATACAATAATACAAGCGTTATTGCTTGCCTAACGGCGTTGCGGTATGTGTGATTCGTGTGGCGTATTCGAAACAAGTTTTGGCAGGTTGCTTTTAGGTATTCCTCTGTTCATCGCAGCGGTAAGACCCGTTATGGAGGATTGGCATGAGAGACATCACGGGACCCTCGGGTACCTGAGACGGCGTGCGGTTTTGGTCGGTTCGAGTCCGACATTGCCACCGGTAAGTGATATTCATCCCGTAGATGTCATATGACTGATGGCAACTAGGGGAGCAAACTACGCAGGACAACAGCCCTGCAAAGAGAATGAAAACTTTAAATAAACCCTATACCAACGCGTCTGGCCAGCGTCGTATAGTAGCCCAAAAAATTATTTCTAAGGAGAGGCCTATGTCCAGCAGTGGACTATTATAGGCTGTTGCTGATGATGATGATTAGTAAATAAGGTTATGCGTGAAGTTAAGAGAACTGAATATTCGAATTTGGAAAAAAACTAACTTGTAGCTAATTTATCTAAGACACATTTCTTAAATTGTAATAATGATAAGGCGAATAGAATAAAATAGAATATGCTTTAGAGTACACCAATTACAGTATCATAGTTAAATATAATAGACGACAACGAATATGTCATCTCTCTATCATTTAAACAGAAAACATACATATTTTTTCTCATACATTGATAAATAGCACAAAACGAGACTTCCCCAGTAAGTAATTGAAAATATGTGTCGTGTGTCGGGGTTGTGTCGCTTCTTTCCGTGATTTACAATAAATCTGCAATTGTATCAAGAATACTTTGTGTGTATGTTTGTGTGTGTGCGTTTGTGTGCATGTATATGTGTGTATAAATACATTGTCCCGTCATATTGAAGTAATCTGTTTTTCCTCGTAAAAAATCATGTATCCATACTAGTATTATAAATGTGAAAGTCTGTGTGTCTGTTACCTCTTCACGCTTAAACAGCTGGAACGATGTAGATGAAATTTAATAAAGAGATAGTTTGTATCCCGGAAAAGGACATAGCATAGTTTTTATCCCAGAAATCATCATTTAAGGGGGGAAAAATAGGGGTGGAATTTTGTATGGGAAATCAATTACGTTTTTAGGTGAAATTTAGAAAAAAACATATTTACCTAAAACTTAAGCGTTTAAAAAATTACTTACAGTAAACTTAATAAATATTTTTTCTATGATTTATCATTATATCACCATGTGTTGTAAAAGTCTTATAAGAGATAGGATATTTTTGAAGATTTTATTTGACGTAAGTAGGTACGTAATGTCAGATTCGCCATCACGTATAACTGACTAGGGATGCGTGATGGCGTTATTGTATTATGGAACGTTTTATCGATAGTCGATTTTTATAGCATTGGCTGAAATATCTACCGAAGGTTTACTTTTATGATAATTAATTTACTTCTGGCCACGGGTTGACTCGTACGGTAGAGTGACTAAATCAACATAATTAGAAATACTTTAGAATATTATTGACTCTTTTTAAACGATTTTTGATACACTATATAAATAGAATATACTTACCTTATGTTCCGACGAAAAAAAGCAATATACTGCACAGTGTGATGAGAAAAATACATTGTCGTTGATAACGGCAAATAAATAGAAACACATTGTTTTTTTTTTTAATATTGATGTATGTCTATCGTCGTTTGGATTCACTCACACGCACTCACACCCATGACTTAGACGACCATTGCTCACACGCCAATTGTAGTTTGTTTTATTTTTGTTCAATTTATTTATTTATTTATTTATTATCTTTATTGTATACACTAATAGAAAAAACAAAATAAAAGATGAGTTACAAATACGTAAACGTAACAATCACGCTCACAGCGATCTCTTCCAGACAACCTTAACATAGATTTTAGGTATTTAACAATTTAGGGTAGTATACATACACGTAACACAATATCACGTGAATATTTAAAAATATTCACAAACATAAACAAACACATTCATACACAAATATACATCTATGGACATTACACATATACAAATACACATACATAGATACACACATACCCATACAATTTGGAATATATAATATATTAAATAGGGAATCAGAACAGTATTTATAATGACAGATAAAAATCTTTTAATATTTTTTTAAAAACAGGCAAACTTTTAGCTTGTCGGATTGTTTCAGGCAAGTTGTTCCAGAGTCTTACTGCTTGCACAGTGAAAGATTTGTCTGCAAACTGGGTGGAATGTTTTGGCATTTTTAGTTTTAAATTCTCCGATGACCTCAGGTCCCTGCAATGTGTGGTGTGTAGGAACTCAAAACTTAGTTTTGCATAGATGTTTTTCTAGTTTTAATTTCATTTAGTGTTACTCTATTAAGCATGATGTGACGCCTTGAAATGTTGTGCATTAATCTCAATATAATGGATGCATGCTTTAGATTTTAGTAATTACTGTTAGTAAACTATTGGACAGCACTGGCTGTAACTAAATAAATAAATTGCTTCTGCCTTGTGTACATATGTATTGAAGTACAGTAATTAATTAATTTATTATTGATTTATTTATTTATGGCTAGTATTACATCTGCTTGGTAAGCGAAGACTTTTTTTATTGTTTTACCAATACATGCCAAGCAAATAACCTCCACCCTTTTAGAGAGTCGGCTAACACTTTCTACAGCAAAATAGGGTTGTTTACGAGTAATAATAATAATAATAATACTTTTGGAAATATGACACACAACGCCATCTAGTTTCAAACAAAACAATGACAATATGTACTAAAATATTAACTTAACCTCGAAGCATTCAAAATCCAATATCTTTTTTCCTAGACTTCTTTCGCTAGTAATTTTGTGATGAGAATGGTCAAGAATAAATTCTCAAGTGTTTTAGGTATTTTTGATATTTAAACGCTACCATTATTTTTTTTCACTAAAATCTAGGTGGCGTACAATGGGAGAGGCCTATGTCCAGCAGTAGACTGCAATAGGCTGATGATGATGATGGTGGGGACCTGCCATTGTCCTTTTTGTATACATTTTGGTTCATTAGTCGGTTTTTGGTTAATTACCTTATTTACATTTATATATTTAATGGTAAATCACGTAAACTTTTTATTTTTTCGCAGCTCTCGGCTATAAATAGCGGCCATTTGTACATTAAAATTAAAATTAATTCAGCGCGCCATTTCGTAATACAACGATAAGCATAATGGTCGCCATTGTTAATAAAATTGTTGTAAGTAACACCTGTTCTTGTTTATCACATAAATTAATAACAAATAACATTTAATATTGCGTTATGAAAGTTATTGAGTGTTGAAATTGAATTCGATTCGTTACTTGTGACTTGTCATCAGAAGGCCAATTCTCGTAATAAAAGTTCGGACACAATTCAGTTCCGATCAACTTTCGATCTCACAACTGTCCTAAAAGGTATTTTCGTAGTAAAGTATTTGATATCTAAAGTTGACTGTAATGTGATTACAGTGCAACCTCGATATAACAAATCGCAAGGGAACAAGTAAATATTCGTTTTATCAAGTTATTCTGTAAACTGAGGTTTCTTATATTGAGGTTAGGTTGGTTTAAAGAGGTAAAAAATGGTTTTATTCACCGCAACATTGCGTACTCATCTTGTTATAGCGAACAACTTCTACTAATAAATGATAACACATTCTTATCAAATTATTGTATGTATTTTCTATTTAAAAACAATTAGGTAGGTAACAATTTTTTTCCCTTAGATTAATAATCAAAATTAAATTCAGGCAAATCTATAGTATGAGTAGGTATCGAGGTGGGTTAATTCATTATGTAGGAAATTGAATGTTAATTTCAAAGATTCGCACAACAAAACTCACGAATTAAAGGTAAAAAATCAACAAAGTGGTTATGGTAGCTTAATTTTAATTTTGTTCATCTTTATTAGAAAGAAGTCATAAATTGCTGTCTGTTTACCACCGGTAAGAGTTATAACATCCAAAGCGCTCCCTTTTTGAGAAACACAGATTTGAAGAAAAAAGTGTCGAAACATATTGGTGGGAACATTATATAAAAGTTTTGGGTTGACAAAATTCGTTAATTAGAGGTATTTGCACCTTTTTTAATAGTTGAAAATTCGTTATAAAGAAGTTGTTCGCAAAAAATCTTCGCAATGTAAAGGTATATTTTAAATTGACTCTTATGGACAATTAAAGGGGATTACGAAGAATTTGTTTAATCGAGGAAGTCTTTATATTGAGGTACCTTATATTAAGGTTGCACTGTATATCGTATCTTGACCGAAAATTGAATCGGTAATCTGCTAGTCTTAGTAATACTTTACTATTTTACTACGAAAATACCAATTATGACAGTTGCGATATAAAGAGTTGATCAGAACTGAATTATGACTGAACTTTTATTTCGAGAATTTGCCTTCAGTCTGCTGAAAGGAAGTGTTGTCACTTTTGGAGTTTTTTTAGGGAAAAATTTGGTAGTGTTAGGAAAAAATTACATAATAGAACAGTAGTTTTTTTAAAACAATCATGTGTACGTATTTTAATAGCCACAAATATACTTTACTTATGTTAAAAAACTATGTAACGTATAAATCATGAAATGATAAAATAAAACAAAAATCAATTGTATTTTTTAAATGGGACTAACCTCCCACACAGCCTCCCCTGTAACACCCGCATTCGGTGTGTTCGTGGGTCATTGACATTATCAACAGCAGTGACCACATAGAGTTATGACACTCGGGAAGTCCAAGGAAATAATAAACTGCCTTGGAACCTGGAACTATCATCGCACAACACAGAATTATTAGTTATTCTTCAGATTGGTGTGTCTTCTTTGGATGATTTAAAGTTGGTCTTTCCAAACCCAACAGGTTTGGAACATTATAACCCTTTTTAGTGTACGTATCCAACCACACGTCTGTCAAATGTTACTTTTAATAACTATTTTAGTACTTATCAACTAATATTTATCAACCTATGTACCATAAAAACCTTTAATGTTGCTGAGGATTGTACGCCGTGCTTCACAAAATACACTATTAAATTAATTTGCCTGCACGGATGGCGTAGTGGTTTAAGCGGTCGCCACTCTGCTTTCTACTACGTCGAGTGTTATGGGTTCAAACCCCACATGGGACGACACTTTGTGCGACCCACAAATTGTTGTTCTGAGTCTGGGTGTTCTTTGTGTCCGTTTCATGTATGTTTGTAAAGTCCCCCGCGACACAAGATATATTCCTAATGCGGGAGCTGTCTTAAAATATATATATATATTACAATCGTGAATTTGTGTTTGTATGTATTTAACTAGCATTTCTCCGCAGTTCACTGAAAGGACTTGAGATTTCGATTCTTGAGTTGCATGGGTCCATGGACGATGGTAGCCACTTACCATCGCGTGATTCGTATGTAAACAATACCATAAAATACTAATAAATATTAGTTCCACACCATTCATTAATTAGTTCCAATCCCAAACTAAGCAGAGCTTGTACTATGGGTACTAGACAACTGATATATTATATATATACATTTAAACACCGAGACCAAATCAAACATTAAATGTCTATGCACACAAATGTTTCACTTGAGTGGGAATCGAACCCGCAACCTTTAGAATAGCAGTCCGTTACACAAACCAGTACGCCATCCAGTCGTCTATTAATACTATATTGAAAGTATACCGTACATAAAACAAAGGAATTTAATTAAAACTGCCACGCACACACTCAAGCAGATTTACTTACAATAAAATATATGTTATGCGCAATTTACTTAAGGAGAACGAACTCGATTTACGATTCTTTCGAGTGGCTATCGAACAATGGACCCGGAAAATTTCGCCCACGCAATAACGGTCCTACCAAATCTTAAGGGGCACATACATACTGGGCCAACTAGCCACAGTTCAACCACAGTACACATTTTTACTGCAATCGTCACGATTCTTGAATATATTATTTTTCGAGAACAAATTCCATTTATTTAGTTTTACTTCATTAAAAAAGATAACTCCCGCATTAGGAATATATATCCTGTGTCGCGGGGGACTTTACAAACATCCATGAAACGGACACAAAGAACACCCAGACTCAGAACAACAATTTGTGGATCACACAAAGTGTCGTCCCATCTGGGGTTTGAACAAACAACACTCGGTGCTTAAACCACTCCGCCATCCGTGCAGTCAACTAATTTAGTAAATTAGTAAACAGATCATAAATTATTTTTTATTGACCGAAATTATATTGAATGTCTTCATCATCATCAACAGCCTTTAATAGTCCACTGCTGGACATAGGCCTCTCCTTAGAAAGGACTGGTATAGGGTTGGTGTCGAGTTTTCCTTCTCTTAGTCGGCTCTTACGACACGACGATAAATAGGGATGGTGACATTCCGTCACCACACGCTTCTTGGTCAAATCAAATGGCGCGCTTCCCCGCTTTCCTGTTCCTTCCGTCTCTTTCACGAAATCATTCCTACAGAAGAAGAAGAAGAAGAAAGGGAGAGGAAATACGTCACACCTTAAAAATACCAGAAAGAATTCGTTTAATATTTTCTTGTATTTCTTGCAAGTCTAGCATCCACAAGGACTGGTGACTCTTACCCGTTGTTCAAAAGAGATATACTACGAAGAAATAAGACTATACATTTATATATACTGTGGTAATTATTGACTTCTGTTAGTCTAACATATGTAGGCAGCCTGATAAGCATTTGTTCCCTGTATGTTCATACTAGAACAACAATGCGTTATTAAAATGTGCGTACAGAGTTTGTATTTCAACACAAAGAAAGTTATTACTAGCTATTGTTGGATAAGAGGTCGTGCTTTCGTTAGGCCGTCTGTAGTTCTGCGATGCTCATTTCTTAAAAGGGTTAAAATTAAGGCATAATTTTGTGTGTCCTTAAAGTGAAGTAAAAATAAAAACAGTGTCTGTTTCTTCTTTAAATTTGTAGACGGTACATGATGCGAGCAGATAACGGTAGCTGCCTAGCTCCTTAACAACTCCCTAGGGCGTTCACAGGCTTTTAGCCGTGGCCTCGGATACTTATTTAGAAGAAAGAAAAAAACAAAAGTTGAAGTGACGAAATACCTTTTTATTAAACCATTTCTTGTGACTTTGGAATTTACATGCTCCATAAAAATATGATGATTAATTATGATTTTATAGATATTTTGACATTTAAATGTGGATTAGTAACTAAAAAGATTCAAGAAACAATTTTATTTATGAATGGTTTTGATTGGTTCCGTCCAGACGGGAGCAAACTATGCAGGACAACAGCACTGCAAAGAGAAGGAAAACTAAAAACAAACCCTATACGAACCCGTCTGGCCAGCGTGTCAAGTAGGCCAAAATCTTCTTTCTAGGGAAAGGTCTTTGTCTAACAGTGAATTGTCAAAGGCTGTTGATGAATAGTTTTGGTTGTAGTCGCAAGCGTGCGACAATCCTAACTCAATCGGAGCACAATCGCGCAATTGTGCATCGTGATCGGACATTAGCTCAGGGAAATGTTCGCGTTGGTCTGATCTTGATCCACACAATGTAATCCAGTCGCAATTTCAATACCTCCAGTGCATTCAAAAGTTTATCTACCAAAGTATTCAACCAAGTGTCTAGAGAATGCGTTTGAGTAAAATACTCCATTGTTCAATATTGCTTCAAAGGAATGCTTACTGATTGAGTAAATAGTTGGTATATACGCGTATTAGGTACAATAATAAACTCGATAAAAAGGATTGCTTGTACTAATATTTACGTGTTAGGAATAGGTTTGCGTTTGTTTATACAGAATGGCACGTAATAAATGCGAAGCCTGGAGGTAGTGTTAACTGCACGGATGGCGTAGTGGTTTAATCGGTCATCTCGGAGGTTTCTACTGCGCTGAGTGTTACGGGTTCGATCCCCGCATGGGACAACACTTTGTGTGATTCACAAATTGTTGTACTGAGTCTGAGTGTTTTTTGTGCCTGTTTCATACTGGTTTGTAAAGTCTTTCATAAGATTTATTCCTAGTGCGAGTTGTCTTTTTAAAAAGAAAAGTGTATTGAAAAAACGTACCTATGTGTGCAGACATTGAAAGGAAACCAAGCTGTTTTGTTTGAAATCAGATGAGTTTTTGGAACGAAGTTTCTTATCGTGCGTTACACGTCTGAGAAGATGGGAGGGCGACCAAAATTTTTGCTAAACCGGGGGTCCATAGACCTCTCACGTCGTTTTTTTGCCTTTTTCTTTGGGTCCTTGAATTTGTTTGAGGGTTCTCAAGTTTAATCATAGAAAACGGCTACCACCATTTAGTTATAAAGAAGAAAATGATGTGTAAAAGTGTCTAAAAGATCTATTTACCATTTGTAAGGGAACCATCGCTCGTTTAGAATTAAACCCTAGAGTTATAGGTGTATTACCGTCCTTTCGTTCCGTGTGGTGACGGATTAAGAATACGGAGTATCACCACCACTATTCATCCCCTGGGTGTCGTAAGAGCCGACTAAAGGAGCAAACTACGCAGGATAACAGCACTGCAAAGAGAAGGAAAACTCGACACAAACCCTATACTAACCCGTCTGGATAGCATGGTATAGTAGACCAAAACCTCCTTTCTTAAGAGAGGCCTATTTCCAGCAGTGGACTGTTAAAGGCTGTTGATGTGAATATATATGCCAATTAACAAAAGTTTTAAAAAGGGGCTCCCATACAAAAGGGGTATTACGGTGCATTACTTTAATAGGGGAGTGATATTCTTATGTGTCATTTGTTAAATAAGATAATAAAAAAAATATTTATTATTTATAATTTTTCTTTCAACTGCCTTTTCTACACAAAGGAAAAGGGAGGTTTAACATTCGAATACTCGTATTACTAATTTTGAACATTACTTTCACTAGATATACGTAGCAACATCGACATGTTTCGCATCAAACAGACTGTACGATCTTTGACAAAAAAAAATGTATATCAATTTGAGTAAACATTCTTATGGTAATCCGTGTGGTGACGGATGAAAATACGGAATGTCACCACCCCTATTCATCCCGTGGGTGTCGTAAGAGCCGACTAAGGGAGCAAACTGTACAGGACAACAGCACTACAAAAAGAAGGAAAACTTGAAACAAACCCTATACCAACCCGTCTGGCCAGCGTGGTATAGTAGCCCAAAACCTCCATTCTAAGGAGAGGCCTATGTCCAGCAGTGGACTATTATAGGCTGTTATAGGAAACATTCTTATAAGTCAATGTTTTTATGTTATCACAACTCTCTGACAGTATAAATCAACCGTAAATCTCTTTAAACATTGATATTTATATCGAAAAATTGTATCTTACGGCCCATCAAAGATGACGACGTAGAACGGGTCTCAGGGGAAATCAGTTGAGTGTAGAAATGCCTTAAGGTCCCTTAGTTGTGTTGTGTATAGGCGCTGTAACTGATTTATAGCTGACAGGCGAGGGGGGGAAGTTCAAGGGATGGATAGGTATCAGGGGTCTTGTGTTACGTTTTAATTTGACCCCTGTTTTCAATTGAATTAGAAATTTGATGTAAAACCGTAACTTCGGTGATTGATTAAGTTAGCTTGGGATGTTTAGTTAATGTGTATAAACAAATTTTATAATCATGAGTAATGGCCGCTTAAGAGATACGAAAGTTTGTTGTGAAGACGGTATTTATGTCTTTATAGAAATATCGTTTTAATTCGTTGAGTGTTTTGTCCAACTGCCAATATCGTAGGCCGGTTCCACCGGAGTGTTATCACGGCCAAACAAATCAGACCTTTGGTCTCACGAGATGCAGGCGTCCATGAACAGCAATAGTCACACCATCGGGTGACCAATCTTCTTATTTGATCACTATACCCTAAGAAAATCTCCTGCAATAACAGTGGCAACGTATGTTTTTGTGTCCGTGGTGTTTACCTTGTTTTTTTCTGCAACTTTCCTGAAGAAGGAATTGGATTTATTTTATTTCCAACTCCTCCCATTTAGGTACTTCCAATTAATTTTGTTTTGAGATTGAAGATAGTTTGACGGGCCTGTTGGTCTAGGTGTTAGTGACCCTGACTGCTAAGCTGGAGGTCGTGGGTTTGATTCCCATCCAGGACAAATATTGTGTGATGAGCACGGTATTACATTATACATATATTTCTAAATACATTCCTATTATATACATAATAGGTATGTATTTAGAAATATATTGGTATGTTTATAAGCAGTCTGGTTACCATAGTACAGGCTCTGCCTAGTTTGGGATCAGACGGCGACGTGTTAGATACGTGAGGTGAGGTTAAACTTTTCCTTGGGACTTCCCGAGTGTTATTACTCGGTGTGTTCATGGGTCACTGCTCCTGATCCTGGTGTACAGGAGTTACAGTAGTGAGCGTGGGAGGGATTAGTCACATTAAAATAACTGTTATCCCTATTCAACCTTTAGTATAGGATATGCTTAGTTTTGGTCTTGAAATAGTTCTTTAATTTGTCCTAGAATATTATTAGGCGGATTCTTAAAAAAGCGTAGACAAAAATGTAACGTCTTGTTACTTTTGGCAATATTGACCTCGAGTTCTTCTTATATAGGTAGATTATGGTCTCTGCTAAACGTTAAGCAAATATTGTAATTCCATTCTCTGATCTGTTATTTCACTGCTTTGAAAGTTTTGACAATTAGGTATTATTGTATTTAAAAAAAAACAACAAGTCCGTATATTAATGTACTTTTATTTTTAAATAAATATAACCAATAACATTTATTACATCACAGGAGCAGGGTATCTCGAAAACACAATTCAATTGCGCGGCAAACGTTTCGCAGACCATAGACTAAAAATCGGCCATTTTGAATCTATGTGTCAGGGGAAACATTCGCGCGCTTTCCTTATTCAATTGATATCCCTTAACATATAAATAAGTATAACTAAGTGATATTATATTATACTATTAATTAACAGAGTAAGTCGTAAACTGTACTGAATGTCAATTTTTATTAACGTTTACGAGAGGAAGCATAATAGGCCTTAGTTGTGCGTTATATATATCAATGATAATAGTACATATATATGTATATATTTATTTTTAGCATAACATAACTGAATCAATAAAGTATGTAATTGACTTTTTGAAATGAAAAATCACGTTAGTTTAAAATTTCGGTCATTCTTTACACAAAAGTGTATCTCAGATTTCCATTCTGTTTTCCTAACACAAATGTTAAGAAAGAGAATGAACATTCGAAATTTAAATTTTTAGTTGTTGTATTTTTAAAAAGTTTTTATTTTATAAGTAAATACTAGATACTGTTTTTTATTCATTTATTACAAATAAAAGAGTGCCTACTAAGATGTATTCAGAATAAATTATTTGGAAGATAAAACAATATTCACATATATTATTAAAAAATAAGGTAAGTATAACTATAGGTACAATTACGTTCTTTCATATTAATATCAGTATTTTATCAGTAGTTTTTATTTTTTAAATTATATTTTGGCGCACTATTTCCATAGACAATTAAAAAGGGTAAAGTTACTAAATTGACATTGGGCTCTTTGACATTTAATTTTTTATGTATTACGTTGTAGTGCGCTAGGATATAATTTAAAATTACACAAATTATGAAATCTAAGGATATGCATAACTAGAAACGGATTAATTGTTTCATCTACAACTAAATACACTTTTTACAATCCGTAGAACGATGAAGCGAAACCTCTAAGTCATTTTTAAATATTTATTTTATCTATGATTACGTTATTTTGGTTTTGAAAGAGCACAACTTCGAAAAATATTTAGTAAAATATTTAAAAAGTGTAAGTTTTAAAACTAATTTGGCAGGGGCATGCAGATATAACTATTATAAGCTGGTAAAAGTAATATATTCTACACCCCTAATTAAGTGCCTTAGAATAATTAGTTATGTGTATAGAATCTCATAAGAAAATACCACGTAGCTAAAATGTGAAAGTTCCCTGCTCTGAATACTAAAAGCCACATTTTCAGATTTTGTCCATTCCAAAAAAAGAATTTTTTTATATCGTATTCATACTTTTTAAGAACAAAATGTTTTAATTTACCTAACATTAAGAAAAAAAAACAAGAAAACAAAGAAACCATTTTTCGGTACAGGTGTGACAAATAATAATATTTTTTTAATCATTACTGCTCCGTCAGAAATGTCATTGATCTGTTTAAATTATTATTTGTCACTGATTGTATCCTAGATAAGACTTTTGTTTCTTCACAAACAATATATATATACTTATGCATTAAAAGTTACTTGGTTTTTAGGGTTCCGTTCTAAAAAAGAAAAAAGGAACCTTTATAAAATTACTTTGTTGTCCGTTTGTCTGTCCGTAGTGTAAAGAAAAAAGTAGTTAATTTGTTTTTGTATCGTATAAAAAATGTTTTGCATGTATCAATTCATATTTTGCGCTTGAAAAACTGCTTGTGACGTTTATCGATGTATGAGAGAATATTTTTAAAACGACAAAATTAAGAAGTTTGTCACTCGGAAGATACCATCGACAATTGATTTCCGAAACGACCGGATCCGAAAACTTGGTCGACGTGTGAGATTTGCACCCGGTTTTTTTGAAAAAAGAAATCGAAATTTGTTCTTAAGGTAACAGATGAATTAATTTTTCACTTTGCATTTATTTGTCTGTATAAATAACTGAAGTATATACTTAATTATAAAACACTCTTTTTTTGAAGAGCCGCCATTTCGTGGCAGTTCATACCGCCGCCGCTCCGGCACGGTCAGCAACATTGATTATCGTAAAACGCACCGGCCGTCATGTTGATTTATGCCATTGTGTACTTAGGGCACGGCCAGATATCATAAATAAACTCTGACAGCTCAATTGTAAGCGATCGCTTACTTTTTAAGTTTAATACTCAATTGAGTTGTTCAATATCTCAGAGACATGTTTTTTTTCTCTATAAAAATGATTTATAGGTTTAGTCTTTGTTGTCATTTCGATATTAATGCACATCTGTATTGCAAGTGGAATAATTGAGATTAACTTAAATTTAACTTGTAACTTTCACATACGACCGACGATACCAAATTGGGCATACCCTGTATTACGGTAACTGGATTGCTGATAAACATTATTTAACTTAGGGCACGTTAGTTAGTAAAAGTTAATGTTACTGCTGATAGGTAAAATTAGTTTGTGATACCTATCTCGACTGAAGTATCAAATATATTAATTTAAAAGTTATCTGTAGTTAACGGTGTTGGTACTACAGATAATAACTTTTGTAAATTGTGTATTTATTTATAAGGTTTCTGTAGTTACTGTTTGTTAACTCAAGAAAAAAAAAACATACTTAAATATTACTAAATACATATTACAAGTAAATGACAACCAGACAAATCAAATCATTGTGTTGATCAGAGAATCCTGGGTGGGAATGTAACTCACCAAGCTTGGTTTAGCAGACCAACAGGCCAGTTAGAGATATATAGTTTTTTTTTTAACTTATATTTTCTCCGGTTGTACTTTTCCAAAACCACTAAGTATCTTATTATTATTTTTCTTAGTAAAGCTAGTAATACTGTACATACCTTAGTTAGGCAACGCATTTGTTCAAAAGTTATGTCTCGAAAACATTAAACAGGGAATACTAAGTACTCTATACAAAATAAAATAAAAATGTTACTTTGGCAAGATCTAATATTTAAATGATTTAATTTACAGAAATTAAAAGGAAACGAACACATTAGAATGAAGTTGATATTTTAGCTTATAATGTATAAAATCTAAGCGCTAACGATATAAATTAAACACTTAATCTTAGTATAAGTTTTATAATAAATGAGGTACGTTAAACCATTGTGACTATGTGGTGATTCTCCTCCGAATGAGTCCTACATCTACCGTGCAGTCACGTGCACAACCCACGATAGCTGTCAAAATTGTCAGGCGACTGTCACTTTGACAGTTGACAGTTAGGCGAGTGACTGACGTTTACATTTATGGTAAGCTTTTTTTACGCTTAATATTGTACTTACAAACTGCTAGTTATTAATAACTATAATTACTATATATTATAAATTTGAAGATAGACGAAGTGTCAAATTTTGACAGATATCGTAACGTCACACATTAAATGCACATAAAACAATATCAACATTAGCATTCTCAATATAAAATAACAATTATACAAAAAATGCAAGAAACGGAACGCTACAGTACGTTGCCTTATAAAATTAAATTATTCAAAATAAATAATATTAATGTACATTTCAACAAAATCCTAGGAAGGGAAAATTTATGAAGTTTGTAAAGAGTGAGACACACGACACAGATAATATAATTACATTGTCCAATATTTGTTTATGACAGTAACCGTTTACATTTAAACCTTTTCGATTTTTAAAAACATTATTTAAAATTTAAATTCGAAGTTCTGGGCCCCGTGGATATTACGCCATTATTATATTAGGTTATATATCCCATTCCCATATCCCATTAGGTTATATTTGCATTTTGAAGTTCAATCGGTTTTAATGTATTGCTTTTCAAAATTCTTTGCACCCCTTTTTAAAGAAATAATTAGAATACTCAATGTAGATATATATTATACTAGAAATGCACAAAGCTAAAATGTGTAAACAACATGTGCTATAAAGTTAGGAATATGTAAAAACAGCCACATAAACGGACACACTGTCATGGTCATACATAAGTTTATACAATGACAGTTCAAAATATACTGGTCAATAAAATAACAAGACGGTCAAATTCGACCACCTGGCGATCTCTAGTATTTATTCTCTAGTAATTATACAATATGGCGCCGTGTGTCCAAATCTCTCTTGCATTTTTGGCATAAAACTGGTTGTATTATAACAGTTGAGAACTACAATTATTTTAACGTTATTCCGTAAACGGACTAGGTAAACGTTCGCCGAACACGTCAGGAATGAATCTTTGACATCAATATGGACAGATAAACTTATCTATGTATATAAAAATGAGTGTTTATTACATACAGATTACTAAATCATTCATCCGAATGAGAACAATCGTCAAACGTCAGTTTTGTGGGTACCTTATGGAAATGAATTGAATTTAAAAAAAAAATTAGCACGGAAAACACCTTGTCAATACAGTCAGTGTTGCTAGAGTAAGAGTTTTTCTACTAAATTGGGAGATAAATTCAATAGTTTCATGATGTTATTAAGACTAACATTCTCTATAAAACCATAGATACAAAGAAATAAATCATTTGAAATAACGGCAAATTATATGTCATAACAGACATAAGTAAGGTAGATACAAAACCGTACGCAAGAAAATATGTATACTAAGATAATAAAACCGTTAGTATCAAATATAAACTAAATACCCTTGAAGCAACTGAGGGACGAACAATCAGTCTTACAATATACCTAACATTCATTCCTGACGCAAAAATTGTATTATGAATTTATATATAGACAGCACGTATATGGCAGTAACAGTTAAAACAACTACGTTAAAAATTCACGTATGTTTTGCAACGACGGATTATGACGAGAACCGAGCGCTCTCATTGGTTGCTTTATCCCCACCATTTACAAGATGGCGGTCGGCTAGTGGCAGTTGATAGCGCGCCGTTGAAGCCGGCGGATGCGTCGGTGCCAATCGTCGCGCCATTCCAACAGTAGTGTCCTGTCGCCGACCGTCAGTCCTGGCAAACCGGCTGAAACGCCCTCTTTTTCCACTCCTAGGATTAGGTATGACCTGGTGACAAAATATTCAATATATGCCATAGCAACTTCATTTTAAAACACCGTATGAATCTTGGCAGTTAATTTTAACTGAACAATAAACTAGTACTTTATATACAAAGTTGGCAAATTGAACAAAATAAAACTGTCACAAATATTACAGGAGCCAACAGTAATTTAAAATTAATTTGAACAGCAATTTTATTACGAATACACTCAGACTAAGTTAGCAACGCTTCGTTGACTTCCAATGCCTCAAATTATGTTTCAGTCTTGGAATGAATGGTGCACTGATTTTGTACTAATGACAGCACAGAATTTATTATTTTCAGTTTTCAGGAGCAAAATTGAGAAACGCAAGTTAAATTCTGTTCCAATTTAAGTTCTACTTAAAGTAATTTAAGTAAATAAAAATTCAAGTTCGATTCAATTTGAGGAAAACTACTGATGCTTACTTGTTGATCTTGATTTTAGGGCACTTGCAGGCGAGGTCCGTGGCGCGCACGTGCAGGGCGGTGGCGCCTCTGCGCAGGCGGCTGCGCGGCGCGCGCTTGTACACGGCCTGCACGCTCAGCGCCAGGCGCACCCACGCCTCGCCCGCCGTGCTCGCCTCGCGACCCACCACCTTGCCCATTATGACTGTACAGAACAATACCAAGCTGTTTACTATCTGTATATACACACATAGACTCACGCTAAATTGGATAGGCAGTAGCGGATTAAGATGTGGGAGCTGCCTACTGCCTGTGGCGAAATGGATTTCGCCAAATAACTACCACTACCACTATCCACTACACTGTTCGTGTGGTGATGGATTAAGAATACGGAATGTCACTACCCCAATTCATCCTGTAGGTGTCGAGAGCCGACTAAGGGCGCACAACGCAGGACACCAGCACTGCAAAAAGAAGGAAAACTTGACACAAACCCTATATCAACCCGTCTGGCCAGTGTGGTATAGTAGGCCAAAACCTCCTTTCTTAGGAGAGGCCTATGTCATGCAGTGGACTATTAAAAGCTGTTGATGATGATCTGCCCCTTAGGGCATACAGTCGTGAGTATATGCTGAAAGGTGTTAAAACATACATACGTATGTACTTACAGCAACAAAATCAGAAGCGAAAAGGTAAAAAAACCGAGTCTTTCAATTTTAGGGTCTCAACTCACCGTAGTCTCGGCTGCAGAACTTGTTGAGGTTTAGCGTGCGAGCGGCGGCGCGACACCGGCCGCACTGCTCCGCTGCTGTTATACATATCACCCAAATAAGTAATCATCACACACATCAGAATGCATCATAACAACTATCTTGATATCATTAATTGTATGTGATTCAGTTTACTTATCATTGTGGATAAAATAAATAGGTGCATGCAAAAGTTTTGTTATTTTTGACAGTACAATATATTTAATTTATAATGGAGCATGGTTTTGGTGTGAAAAACATTACTAATAAACTTGAAATTACGTGCGGTAAAACTGTTAATATGAATGGGTTACCTTATAGTCGTCACTGATAAAACAAAACAAAACAAATTTATGAGTACAACAATGAATGAAAAGCAAATTAATTGTACACTTGAGAGCGTTCATCAAATTTTTGTTTATTTCAGTTTTATTGAATTCATTCGATAAACACTCTTAAACTGTATTAAATTGGCATTCTCACAAAACATTATAACTCAACATATTACTAATCATCTTCAAAGTCGAATGACATTTGTGATATAGTGTGAGAATGATACAGGCAATACCACCTTTCGATAACAATATGCAACAATAACACTTAAGATTCTAAGTTAAACAGCTCTATGAATGAGATCCGTGTAGTGACGGATTAAGAATACGGAATGTCACTACCCCAATCCATACCGTGGGTGTTGTAAGAGCCGACTAAGGGCGCAAAACAACGCAGGACACCAGCACCTCAAAAAGAAGGAAAACTTGAGACAAGCCCTATACCAACCCGTCTGGCCAGCATGGTATAGTAGGCCAAAACCTCCTTTTTAAGAAGAGGCTTATGTCCAGCAGTGGACTATTAAAAGCTGTTGATGATAGTGACGTTTTCAAAAGGTTGCTTATTTTATCAAAAAGTCGTATTCACAAATAAAATTAAAGTGCAAATTAATAATAAGTCGGAGATACTGTACTTTTTATTTGTAATTAAAGGAATTGTCATTAGTACCTGTCTAACCATACTCAATCGTGGTCAGACTGCCTATGTCAAGTTATTTGTAAAAGAAAACTATAAGTTTAGCGTATAAAACAAGATATCTGCATTTTAGATGTAAATTATTCATTTTATGAGACCCATTAGTCCATCCAAACATCCTTCTGATAATAAGGATGTTTAATATTTGTTATACGAACGTGTGGTGACGGATTAAGAATACGGTATGTCACCACCCCCATTCATCCCGTGGGTGTCGTAAGAGACGACTTAGGGAGCAAACTACGTAGGACAACAGCATTGTAAAGAGAAGGAAAACTTGAAACAAACCCTATACCAACCCGTCTGGCTAGCGTGGTATAGTAGGCCAAAACCTCCTCCAAAACCTAAGGAGAGGCCTACGTCCAGCAGTGGACTGTTGTAGGCTGTTGATGACGATGATGATGATGATATACGAATACAAAACGATTCTTTTTCCTATTTATTTAAACGATTGTTAACATGTCATTTTGAGATCGTGGGTAAAAGTCATCCACATTTATGTTATTGATCTGTGTTTTCTAATCGAGTAACTTTCTTAATTTAGTTACGTGATGAAAACCGTACATTTTACACCTTTTTTGTGCAGAACGTACACGGGTCGTCACCTCGCGGAGGAGGAGGAGGAGTATAGTAGCATAAAACCGACTAAAACCATACAGCGTTTCGTCATTAAGTCTTTTGCCGGGGTCTACCTACACCTGATGGTCCACACACATGGATTCTAGGAAACACTTTGGAAAATTCCCGTTCTATCTGAATATTTTTATTATTCTACCGCCGGTTACGCGTCAGAGGACAGGTTCACAACACAAAACTAAATTTCTAAGTAACTTAACGGTGTCGTCATACTGGTAAATACCATGTTTTATTAACTAGAAAATTTGCACTGGTGGTTTAGTCTGTAATAAATTTCTAGTTTTTATCGGTCCATTAAGCATGCACCTTTAAGTTCGTAGTTTATTTCGTTTTAGCTGAAGATTGTACTACTTGGTATTTCATATGTTATAAAGATCTTATTTTTACAGTTCTTTATTTTTTACCGTGGGAAAGTCACGCTTCGGCACGAATGCGCCGGCAGTGATACCACGGCCTCTCAGAAAACCAGTGTTAAGCAATTCTTTCGTTGCCTTTCACTGAGTGAATGAGCTTACCGGAACCCAACCCGAGCGGGAGGGACTCCAAGCAACGCACTTGTGACTTTTGAGTTGCAGGTGTCCATGGGCAGCGGTAGTGCTTACCATCAGGTGAACAGTATACTCGTTTGCCCCCTTATACCATAAAAAAAAAGAATTTATTTTGATTTACTTTAAAGTCAGAAACAGCAGATTTCTGGTAATTTGAACTCGAACTAGAATAATTAACTTTTGACTGTGTCTGTCTTAATTATACACCCTTCAGGGTGGTACAGAATTTGGATAGGACTAAAGGGAATGTAAACGCTCCTAAACCAAAAAAGATATTTATTATAATCGAGAGAAAGAAAGCCTCGGTATTATGTGTGTAAGATTGCTTACACTGCCATATTGGAACTTTTTTATATAGTTGACAATTTAGTTATCTGATTAGTTTAGTTTAGTAGTCATTCCATTTACTAATTTATACATCTATACAAATAAATAAAATTGAAGTGTCTGTTTGTAATATCAAAATTATAGGTTTTTTTTCATGATACCTATGCCTAAAAACCAGTTTACATATTTTTTGTCGGTCTGTCTGTTTGTTCCGGGTAATCTGCTAAACGGCTGGACCGATTTCGATAATATTTTTCTACCAGGTAGCTGGATAAGGAATAGCTTAGGCTATTTTTCCTTTCAGAAAAAACCTTTAAAATTTAGCCTGGTCCGGGCATCGAACCCACTAAGGCAGTCGCAGGTACCAGCTAGTTCAGAAATAAACTTCAATTAAAAAAGTACAGTATACTCCTTTATACAGACACTCAATCATAGACTCATAAGAAAAACTTTTATATAGTTCTTAAGTAACTCCCACATAGTGCACCCAGCATGTTGGTATAACAAATAAAGTTCTTAAGTTGGTTGAGCCAAAATAAGCGTTGTAATATCTCTCTCTTTAATCTTATAATACCTATTTATAAGAATAATTTTATTGAATAAAATTAAGTTTATTACATACACTAGTAATGTTTTTTTTTTATGACAAGAATACATCAGATGACCCCGTACCATGATACTGGGCATTTTTAACGATAAAGATCGCAAGTGTTAACATTGTCATAACGTCAGCGACACCAGGCCAGGTACCATGAAAAAGTTTTTTTATTTTCTCTTTAAGTGATATTGATATCATAAAGAAAATATATTGTATTATACTTTATATTCTTTAAAAATGGATAATAGAGACAATATTATCAAAACGAGATGATTACAAAACAGGCTAGCTTGTACACTATTGACGTTATGTTCTCGGGTATTTTTCTCAAAATCTCGATAAACAAATTCAACTTTTTTTTTAATATTTACCGATTCTATGTGACATGAAGGTTTACGGTTGAAGGTTTACATTTTCGTTAAACTTACTGCCAATTCATCAGTTTTATTTTATCAACCAAAAAAAAAAACTTGCAGTGCGTTTTTACGTTAAATTCGACTGTTCTTTTTTCAAATACAAAGCGCAATATTAACTCCTGTGTCTACCATGTCGGAAGGTTTGCACGTCTCACTGGGTACACTATGGCTAAAAAATCTTCAGAAGATTCTACAAAAGGTTCAGGGTTTATATTCAGTCAAAAAAGTATCGGGAATGGATGATTTGTTTGTGGTTCCAAATTCAAATTTTTGTTTTTTTTGTTGTTGTTAGATTGGCACAACTGTTTTCCATTTTGGCGCGGAGTTTGAGTTGCATCTGTTATTTATATTAAATACAGTGCTGTTTTTAGTTATATCATATCTAGTGTGTATTGCGAATTTCATAATGGACAAAAACATCGAACAAAGAGTTTGTCTTAAATTTTGCATCGCCAATGGAATTTCGTGTTCGGCGTCACTGAAACACTCAACAAATACCATTGAGTAACCACCATATTCACCAGATATGGCTCCAGCCGACTTCTTTCTTTTTCCTGAACTCAAATTACCACTTCGTGGCACCCGCTTTCAATCGGTAGAAGACATAAAGCAGAATTCGCGGCGAGAACTGAACTCAATTCCGGAAACAGCGTTTAAAAAATGTTTTGATGATTGGATTATTCGTTGGTGTAAGTGTATCGTTTCTGAAGGAGCATACTTTGAAGGTGATAAAATAAATTTGGATGAAAAACAAACATTTTATGTATTATTGATCTTTTCCCGGTACTTTCTTGACAGAGTAGTATATTGAATGTCTGCATGGATGCAAGTGTGTGTGAGGCGAGAGTGCATGATTTTACACTTACTACTTACCGCGGCCCGGCTCGCCGTCCACCGCCTCCATCGCCTGCACGGCCGTCACCACACGAGGGATACCTGCACACCATGAGCACTGGTTAGTTCCATATGTGGCGAAGAGAAGCGGGATTTAATGATGAGGCTGTGCCAAGCATGAATATGGATGTGAAAGCACGCCTTAAGACACAACATGTTGAATATTAGGTTATAAGCATAGATATAAATATATTATCCGTATATCTTATAGTAGGCCAAAACCTCCTTTCTAAGGAGAGGCCTATGTGCAGCAGTGGACTAGTATAGGCTGTTGATGTGATAAATATGTCTTCGTCTGTTCTTTGAATCCCTACTGGAAATAGTATTTTTATTCTATCGTTTCGATGACCTAACTAAGCTCGTGGTTTCAAATCGTGAGGGTAGTTGGTGAAAACAAAAGCCTAGTCATAGTGGGTGAGGTACGTATGTAGAGGAACGGGTGTCAGGTCTCTTCAACGCTAATGGAGAATCCTCCGACCAAACGAGGTGATCATACTTAATACTTACATCAACCATAGGGTCCACCCCTAGGGTTGCATGTGGAATTCGCTACTACAACTTTCTTTACTCTTTTGGTCAACATTCATGGAGATCAAATACTTTCCACAGAGCGGGAAAGAACTTATCCTTTCCCTTTAACTTTCCGTGATCTCGTCAGAAAAATGGTCCAGCTGCTTTTCCCGAGTATTTAGCTATTACAGGAAAACATCTAAAACTATACATACACTATATATACACAATATATAAAATATCTTACGTATACAAGGTGCAATATGACTCCTCGACTGCTGGTATCCTTTGGCGCAACGGTTGCAGGTGGTGCCGGTGACGCCGTCCTTGCAGGGGCACTGCCCACTCGTCTGGTTGCAGGTCTTCCCACTAGCACCCACAGGATGGCAGTCGCAGGCTGTTAAGGAAAGAAAAATTTAGAATAAAGTTGAAAGTTTACAGATTTCTAAACACTATGCCCTCGTTTATTTTATTTCATTTGTTTTTATTTACAACTTTCTGCATGTATGTACCTGACGGCCTTAATGCCCAGGGCTTTTTCTACCTTGAGCGAGAGTGCGTGGAACTCTGCAGTCTCCTTCTGCGAGCAAATTATGCTCGCGAAGGAGACGGCGGAGCGGGACCGGGAGAGGTTTAGGACTCTCCCGGCCCGCCAGGCCCGGGAACGGGCTAGTTACCGCAGGCGACTCAGGCGCCTCAGGTCGCAGTACGACCTCCGTCCTCCAAAAGCGCAGACCTGGGGGTGGCAGGTGTGACAGGCGTGCGGTTTTAGTCGGTTCGAGTCCGACATGCCACCGATAGACAGATAGGTGGTATCCGAGGGGATTGCCGCACGGAAAAAAGAAAAAAAAAAGGGGTTTTTCTACCAGGCAGCCTTTAAGTGGTGTAGAAATCTTGTAAGGTAAGTGCACAGAGGTTACACATGTGATCAATGGGAATCAATGTTTTTGACATCAAACATCGCGTCGCCACGCTGTATGATAGTTTACGTAACAGGTGTACACTGTGTGGCGACGCGACGCAATTCTGAATATTATCTTTTTAATTGTTATACTTGTTATTGCCTTACATAAGTCATCCTTTTGTACTCATTATTTCTACAAAATAATTTCGATGGTTTAAATTTGCCAGACATCAATTAACATATAAAACTAATTACGCAGGTCATTAGTACGAACATAAATTTATATTTACATATGCACATATATACTAGTATTTATACATGATACATACAAACATACTATGTAAACGATTTTGTTAACTTCGCTTGTAACTATGTAAAATAAGTTTGAAAAAAAGCGTGGGGTGCTTTTTACTATTGACAACAGGTACCCAAAGCTTTTTTTCAAATTTATTTATTTTGGTTTTCTATAAAAAGCGTGGTTTTTAGTTTTTTTAAACTATCCTTTTTTTTTCAAATTAGTGTATTGTCATCGGTCCTCGATATATCTACAAAGTTTGAACGAATTCTGACCATTTAAAGTCAGTCAAAATCACGCCCAAAGGAGTGGGTTACAAACAAACATACAGACATACAAGTGAAGTTAATATAAAGCGTGTAAAAAAAAAATGATTTTAATACAGCTGTAAATATACTTTTCAAACTGTAAAATAATGAAATCTAAATGTCTTTCTTTTTAAAAAGATAATTTTATTTCCCAATCAGTTCTTAAAAGTGAAATACAAAGTAATCAGATTATCCTTTGTCCAGCAAATTGTCAGCCAATAATTGAAATCCAAGTGTCTCTCAAAGAGAAAAAAAAGAGTGAATTCCCAACGGAATTCACGGAGGGCGTTCGGTATTCTCATATTTTCGTCTTTTGTGGGAATTTACAGAAATATAGTTGATATTTTTTACTGTTCCCTTGCCTATTTCGTACAATATGCAGATTTAAGTCATAGGGAAATGTTCTAACAGTCCCCATTTCAAACAACAGTTCTAACATTCTAAAAAAACAGATTTATGAATTGATTAGGTAATCATATAAAATGATGATGACCGTGTAGTGACGGATTAAGATTACATAGTGTCACCGCCCCTATTCATCCCGTTGGTGTCGTAAGAGCCGACTAAGGGAGAAACCTACGCAGAACAACAGCACTGCAGAGAGAAGGAAAACTTGAAACAAACCCTATACCAACCCGTCTGGCCAGCGTGGTATAGTAGGCCAAAACCTCCTTTCTAAAGAGAGGCTTATGTCCAGCAGTGAACTATTAAAGGCTGTTGATGATGATGGTAAAATAATTTATTAGCTTATTTTCCTTCGTGTTTATGACTATAGTTCACTCGTTCTATCTCACAAAGGTTGAAGGTCTCATCAGAGTTCCTTCTTTTTCTTTTAGTTTTTTTTCTGTCACGCCTTTCTGTCACATCAACTTGGAGTCATCTACTACGAACCATAACCAATATGTCCGAAGTTTATCCGATTAAAAAAATTCGGCTTTTTATAGTTGTTACAACAGAATTAGATCAGTAAGGATGTTTTTTTTATTTGAATACAGGAAGTATTCATTAGCTTGGTCCTTTTCAAATTTGAAGAATCAAATTCTTTCCTAGAGATGAAAATTAAGGGAAGAAAAAAAACGGTTTTCTTACCATCCAAAATTCATAGATAATTACTAGCATAGACATTACTTTGCATAGACTCATAGATAATTTTTCAAAGTAAATTATCCTCATATCAAGTTTTTAACTATTAATACGGAACCTTAAAAGTTTTTCTTAGTACAATTCGTAGAGTTTGTTTCCTTCGTTTTGTTCATGAACAAATCTAGTTAGCGCCGTATCTGCGAGCACTCCTTCTAATAACTTTGTGCTGAAAGAGCTAACTTCAAGAACTAGTATTTGTCCATAGAGTCGTAGAAACTGCACTATCTGCACTCGGCCAATTGCGTTGTTACTTTGATAGGTTTAAGGAGGATTTACCGTACTGTACCGTGAGGTGATGGATTAAGAATACGGAATGTCACCACCTCTATTCATCCCGTGGGTGTCGTAAGAGCCGAATGAGGGAACAAACTGGGAGGCCATTGGTCTTACATAGTTAGTAGAATACGAAAACTGGTAAACTATTCCAACGACATTCCATCGACAGTCTATTGGACACAATATTAAAATAGCAGAATTTTGTGCTTCGGTAACTTCAATCACTCGGTGATAGCAACAAATCAATTGCGGCCCATTTGTGGCTCTCCCATGGGAGTTAGTATATCTATATAATATTAAGTTAGGTTTTGGACTAAGTATAGGTTCCGTTACAGAACGCAAACAATATCACAATCAAGGAACGATTGAGTTCCCATGAGTCCGCGTCCGTACAGCGAACAATAGCATATTCTCATGTTAACATAATTAATTAAGGCTACTTAGCAATGTTACAATGCATGGAAAACTTTTCTATGGTATTTTATATTGCAGGTTATGTCACAAGAGGTAATATGGAAGTGACCGAAACGGAATGAAATTGCGGTTAAGATCGGCTAAACAAGATGATGAATAGATGATAGCTCAATCGTACTTTTTTTTAAATGGAATATGGGGTCACCTAATGGAAAGCGACTACCGCCGCACATGAACGCCTGAAACTCAGGAGTCACAAGCGTTATGTCGGGCACCAGGTATGTCGGGGCACCAGGGACTTCCTTTCTAGGGTATACCTGGTTCCCCGGCTATTAGAACCTGAGACGGCGTGCGGTTTTAGTCGGTTCGAGTCCAACATGCCACCGATAGGTGGTATCCGAGGGGATTCCCGCACGGAAAAAAAAAGGAGCACAAGCGCGTTGCCAGCCTTGGAGGAACTATATTAATTTCAGTAAAGTGTTAAGCTTTTAGGGATTAGGAAGTAATCTATCCATACTAATCTATGCTAATATTATAAATGCGAAATTGCTGTCTGTCTGTTACTTTCACGCTTAAACCGCTGAACTGATTTAGATGAAATTTGGTATAGAGATAGTTTGAGTCCTGGGAAAGGACATAGGATAGTCTTTATCCCAGAAACCATCCAGGTAATAGCAGTTCGGTCTCAATTCAGTTCCGCTTAACTTTCGATTTCACAACTGTCATTTAAAGTATTTTCTAGTAAAATAGTAAAGTATTACTAAGACTAGCAGATTACCGATTCAATTTTCGGTTACAATACGATATAATCACATTACAGTCGACGTTGAATGTTTAAAGCAGCGTCCACACTATGCCGGGCGAGGCCGAGCGGGCTGACCCGGGCGGCCTAAGCCGGGTTGGTGTGGACGCCCCGGGCGGCTTAAAAAGCCGGCCCGAGCAGAGCCGATCCCAACCCGCAGAAAGTAGGTACATATCAAAGGATGCCGGCCCGAGCTGAACGAAAATATGTAGTGGGGACGTGCCGAGCGGCACCGGGCGACTTTAGTTGTCCAGTCTTGGTGTCGAATTGAAACTAATAGGTAGATATAACCCGGGCGGCCTCGTTTTCGGTGTGGACGTCGTGCCGGCCCGAACGAACCCGCCCGGCTTAGGCCGCCCGGGTCAGCCCGCCCGGCCTCGCCCGGCATACTCCGGCATAGTGTGGACGCTGCTTAATAATTCACTACAGTTGCGAGATCGAAAGTTGATCGGAACTGTATTGAGTTCTAATTTTTATTACGAGAATTGGCCTTCAGACTGTAAGTCGCCTAACTTGAGCTTTTACTTGTTTTATACTCGTAGAATGGACCATTAATAACTGGGCTGTAATACAATCCCTAACACGATTTCCAACGATACTACAACCAAACACAGTTAATAGTTAATTTATTTAGCTGTTGAATGAAAGTGAACAAAATTGAAATACTTTTTTCATATTTTTTTTATGTGTTCTTAAAAAAAGACAACTCCCGCATTAGGAATAAATCCTGTGTCGCGAGGGACTTTACAAACATACATGAAACGGACACAAAGAACACCCAGACTCAGAACAACAATTTGTGGATCACACAAAGTGTCGTCCCATGTGGGGTTTGAACCCACAACACTCGGCGTAGTAGGAAGCGGCGTGGCGACCGCTTAAACCACTACGCCATCCGTGCAGTCCACATTTACGTTATTGTACACATGAATTGATGTATATTCAAGTGACAAGGAAATTTTATGTACAAAGGCGAGTTTAACCCAAACCTGAGTTTTCTGTCAGCGAACCTTTAGAATAAATAGAGAATAGAAGAGAATGTAAGGGCAAAGTCATGTTTACTTAGGAATAAGTAGAAGAAATAATATATATATAACAGTATGTAGGAAAACTTGACACAAACCCTATACCAACCCGTCTGGCCAGCGTGGTATAGTTGGCCAAAACCTCCTTTCTAAGGAGAGGCTTATGTCCAGCTGTGGACTATTAAAGGCTGTTGATGATGATGATGATAACAGTATGTTTATAAACAGGATTTTTCTTCGATTTTTTGACCCAAAAATTAAATCATTACTCCTCTGTCCATCCACAGATTTCTTGCTGCAACTTTTTTGTGTAAGTTTTAGATCTATGTTCATCTATAGACACTTTGTATAAAATGTAAAAGGTAAACAAGTACCTACTTTCCATAAATTAGAAAAAAAAATACATTGTTTGTACAATATCTATCGCATCGAACTATTTAATCTTGTCGGGCCTGTTGGTCTAGCGGTCAGTAATCCGGCCTGTTGGTCTGACTGCTACGCCGAAGGTCGTGAATTCGATTCCCACCCAGGATAAGTATTTGTGTAATGAGCACGATCATTTGTTCTGTGTCTGGGTGTAATTTATGTACATATAATATGTATGTATTTAGAAATATATAAGTATGTTTATCAGCAGTCTGGTTACCATAGTACAGGCTCTGCATAGTTTGGAATCAGATTGCCGTGTGTGAGATGTGTGAGATTATTAATCGATAATCGAAACAATTCTAAACCATAGTTATCTTAAACGTTACACCCCATCATTTGTTATCAAAAGTATATCGAGATAGTTCAGCTCATTCGATTATCGTATTGTCCCCTTTGTTATGACAGGGGACTGACTCAATTATATGAAAGAAGGAAGTAACGGGAAAGTGTTGAGTAGGGTGGCTTCCCTTTTTATTGCGGTCTCGGGGCTGTCGCCAATATTACGGGGAGTCGTGATCGAAATAATGTGTGTAATCGAATCGACTGTGTATCGATATTTGTGGGATGTTTTCTTAGGTAGGTACTATGTGACAATTGTTCGCGGAATACTACTATAGTTAAACCGCCGTAAGCTTGGCCCTCCTGATGGTTTGCGGGACGCGGGGCGGGTGATGCGCTCGGCTATACATGACACGATGTACTAACTCGATATCTTCAGATTTATTTGTTTGAGATTTAATGTACACACGATGTAATAAAAATCGAATTTATTTCCATGTATTATAATGTCAGTGTATTGTAAGTTTTTATGATTAATTGTAAAATTTAATATTGTAAAATAATTTTAATAAAATCACCTTATCTTCATCATGTAAATTACATTCAGATACAATTTAAAAATTAAGTAAAATAATAAATATTCTTTATTAGAACTTTAACAGTAGAACCTCTGTAAGCCGAATTTCAAGTTTTTAAATCTTTTTGTGACGCAGAGTCGGCAGAATATCCATGTTGCAAAATAATACCGTGTGTAGCAGTCTTAAGAAAAATAACACGTACAGCCATATTTTCACGTCAGTCACTGCCGGCGGACAGCGACGCACTAGCTAATTGGTTGAATGAATCAGGAGGGCCAAGCTTACGGCGGTTTAACTATACTAGATCAGAATTAGGCGATGAGTCACAGTGTACTTTCTTAGTTTCTTTATGAGAATTATAGTAGCCACTATTTCGTATCTAAATCTTTTCCCTTTCTTAACTGCGAATTATTATTTTGTTGAACGTAATAATACATTTAATTTAAATTCCGTGGGAGAGCCATGCTTCGGCACGAATGGGCCGGCTCGACGGGAGTGATACCACGGCCTCACAGAAAACCGGTGTTAAGCAATTCTTTCGTTGCTTTTCACTGAGTGAGTGAGGTTACCGGAGCCCAAATCCGCCCGCTGACTCGAGCGGGAGGGACACCAAGGGCGGCAACGCACTTATGACTTTTGAGTTTTAGGTGTCCATGGACGGCGGTAGTTGCTTACCATCAGGTGACCCGTCTGCTAGTTTGCCCCCTTATACCATATAAGAAAAGAAACGAATACAAATACGAGTACAAAATAGAAAAGAATCGTTATAAATTGTTTTATTCTTCTTTTATTTTGAAAACCAATTGGAGTGTATATTTTCTTCAAATCAAATACATTACGGAAAGTAATACCCTCCCAAACAAAAAAATATTTTTGCATGGCACATAGTACACAGGACGCATGACCATAGCGCCCGAAAAGTTATCGAATGGAAATCACGAACCAAGATAAATACATAAACAAAGAGGAGAAATGAACCAGTAAAGATTGCAGAGCAGTGGTAGCAAACCGCTTTGAAACACTTGGAAATCTATGTCCAACAGTGGGCATGCTATAGAAGTTGATTGAATTTAAAAACCATACACACTTTTCAATGTGCATAGCCAAGGTTTCGCAGCGTTTTCAATACCCATGGTGTCGTTAAACCAAGCCTATTCACACATCACTTTCCTTCTCCACACTATCCCAATCTTGACTCAATCAGCGAAAAGCCTAACGTTGTCGTCAAATAAAACTGAAGGGTCCCTCAGCGCCAATTGCGGTCAAGTGAGGCCAACCCGATTTTGCAATTTCTGTAAGCAAACTATTGTCTTGAGACCCTTGAGGCCATTCAAATGACCGCATGGTCTTATTCTAACTTTTTACGATCGACACCCCTTTGTTTTGCGATTTTCTTTTATTTTGGGGTTTGACAATGTGAGGTTGTTTTGTTAGGGACTCAAACGGATTGAGGAGTTCCGTCAATATAGTTTTTGGGTCTTCCCTTGGGTCTGAAAAGGGTGATGTTAAAGTTAATATTATGTCAACACTAAGATAAAATATGTTTGCAGAATAGGCTAGTTGAATCAATTTGAAAACTTGGTTAGTTATATACTTTAATATCTATTTTATAGCAAAAAAAACTATATTTTAAAGAAAAGGCAATATTTACATTACGTATTTTGTATTTAAAAAAAACAATTTAAATTTTCTTTGAAAACGCTGAATAGTGTCATGGCGTCTTGAATGACGCCACAGTCTGCGAAACAAAACTGTATTAAGGTGAGAAAATATGCTAAAAACAAAAACCAATAAGGAGTACCCTGCTCTGTTGTATGAAAACGTCAACAACAACAATGATGTTTTGCGTGGCGTGACGTAACACTTTCTGATTGGTGTTCGCTGTCACGTGACTTAATGCCTATTTTGTTCGAATTTGTTTTTTAAAAATATTAATAATCTTTGACTTTTATGAGAAATAGACTGGTTTTTTCTATGTCTTTTCATTTATAATTTGAAATTATAAACCAAACAATTTGTTATTAGTGGACACAAGCCTATTTTCACGTGAAGGTATATAAAGATACGTGGAAAAACTTATTACTTTTGCTAGAGAAGCCACAAGTCCGCACTCAAAACTAACTTATGCTAAGCTAGCTAGCTAAGCTAAGTATACAAAATATTTAACTTTATGTGGGTACTTCAAAACATAAATGTAAATGAGTATTCATGGTGGGTCTGTTTGTCTGGTCAAACGTGTACCCATTATTAGAGGATGTGCGGGCGGATCCTTCTTTAGTTACAATTATTGACAGATTTTTCGGCGACACCCAATTTAATTTTTTTAAATTCTTACATAATCCATGGTCATCTACAACGGTACCCAGAACACAAGTTTAATCTTATAATGGGTACCGGAGTCCAACTACTACTTGTGTCTAGAATATTTATTGTTATTTTTGTATGACTTGGAGTTTGTTGTAATATGGCAAATAGAAAAAATATAAGCAATATTCCTCTCCTTTTTTTTTCCCGTGCGGAAATCCCCTCGGATACCACCTGTCGGTGGCATGTGGGACTCGAACTGACTAAAACCGCACGCCGTCTCGGGTACTAATAGCCGGGGAACCAGGTATACCCTAGAAAGGAAGTCCCTGGTGCCCCGACATACCTCGGGTCATCTACAACAACAGGTAGACGACCCCCCCCCCCGTGTGGGACGACCCCCCCCCCCCCCCCGTGTGGGAAATATTCCCCTCCTGATATTGCCATCCCTATTTATACATCCCTTTTTAATATATTTCCAATTTACCTGTCTAATACCTAAAATACACAGTTGATTGCATTAGGCATACCCTTTATAACGTAAATGGAACTAAAATTGTAGGACTAAAGGAATATGGACAAGAATATACTAAGTTACCAATCACATCACATCAACAGCCTTTAATAGCCCACTGCTGGACCTAGGCTTCTCCTTAGAAAGGAAGTATTATCCTACTATACCACGCTGGCCAGACGAGTTGCTATTGGGTTTGTGTCAAGCTTTCCTTCTCTTTACGATGCTGTAATCTTTAGTTTGCTCCGTTAGTCGGCTTTTACGACACCGACGGGATAAAGTTAGGCGGTGACACTCCGTCATAATCCGTCACCACACGGATAGAAAGGTGATAGAAATAGATAAATGGCCATCGTGGTATAGTAGGTTAAAACCTCCTTGCTAAGGAGGGGCCTCTGTCCAGCAGTGAACTATTAACGGCTGTTGATGATAATGGTAAATAGATAGATATTACCAAAATGTCTAAGTAACTGAGACTCTCACGTAATTAAACATTATTAAATGCGGTATTTCTTCTTTAAAAAGCTACGTTTACTTAATAAGTGAACGTTTGTATGCGGCGAAGGTGTTTATTAAATAAAGTAAAAGTATATTTGCACAGAGATAATATCAGATCGGTATCAGAATATTTGTTCTTCAAACAGGTATGAGTATTAGGAGCTTATTGCTCCATAATTTAATCTCTATCTGGCCTTAAAACATGTCGTTCTACAAATAAAATGCGTTTACTTAATGGGCTTTTAAAATTATTGTTTTTAGGGTTCCGTACCTCAAAAGATAAAAAAGGAACCCTTATAAGATCACTTTCTTGTCCGTCTGTCCGTGTGTTACCACCGATTTTCTCAGGAACGGGTAGACCTAGCAAGTTGAAATTTATACCAGATACTGAGGTCTATTAGGTGTATAAAAGTCAAGGTCCTGAGTCAACACGATAAAAAGATATGGGCAAATTTAAATTTTCGCGAAAACTTTTAAGTACCAAAATTTTCCTTAATTTTCAACTTGTTTTATTTTTCAGAATTTTCTCTTTACTTGTGCTGTAAGACCTTGCTTTTAACCAAAATTGACAATTCTAGATCAACCGGAAGTACCCTATAGATTTTGGGTCAAAAACCTATATGGTAGTTCCCGTTGACGACGAAAAAGAAACGTCTTACAGCACAAATAAAGGAATAATTCCAAAAAATAAAAAAAGTTGAAAATTAAGATAAATTTTGATATTTACATATTTTCGCGAAAACCTACGTAAAATCTGGGTAGGTACGAAACCCTCGGCGCACGAGTTCGACTCGTACCTGCCCGGTTTTTTTTAAGTATTATTGTTTAAATTAATATGAAAGTTATGAGCTCACACTGAAGTAAGTAAGTTAGTCGTCTAAGTTACAAACGAATATTTTCCGCAGCTTTCAAAATTTTAAATAACTTTTCATGATTTTGTAAAGACGTTCAAGCAAAGCAGCAGAGTGGGAATCTAATAGTAAGAGACTCCTCTGAGCCTTTTTCCCAAACTAGGTTGGAGTCGACTTTAAGTCTACTAAGATACGGCTGAACTTAGATTTTTATGTGGAGCAACTGTCATCAGACCTCCACAGCCCAAGTACCAGACGATATCAAAGTTCTGTAGAAAGACTTGTTGGACTTTGCCGGGCTCCCAATACCCGTAACGATTGCCACAGATATTAGTATGGCAACCGGGGCCGGCGAATTAACGTGCTTTCGGAGAAGAATGACTTCCTATCCATAGACTGACCTGGCTAGGATTGCTTAGCTTTGCAAGGTGTTAACTTACTCTATTACCACTTAGCCACGAGACCCTAATGGTAAGTGACTACAGATTTTTAAAAGCATTGATCATTTTACAGAGTCAGCAACGCTTGCAGTCTTAATATGCATGAGCGCGCTTAGTGGTATAAAATGACACAACTGTAAGTGTTACGTGATGGCTTTTGGAGGATTCGATCAGGTTCCACTGGCCATGTTTACACACGAATGTGTAACTTTCGTTTTAAGACATTTAATGTTTATAGGTCTCTTGTAAGCAAGTAGTAATTAAGTCATCCTCTAATGGGTGTTATTCGTGTGGTGACGGATTAAGAATACAGAGTGTCACCACCCCTATTCATCCCGTGGGTGTCGTAAGAGGCGACTAAGGGAGCAAAATACGCAGGATAACAGCACTGCAGAGAGAAGGAAAACTTGACACAAACCCTATACCAACCCGTCTGGCCAGCGTGGTGTAGTAGGCCAAAACCTCCTTTCTAAGGAGAGGCCTATGTTCAGCAGTGGACTAGTAAAGGCTGTTGATGATGACGATGATGATGATGAGGTCTCTTGGTTTCCTAGTACAGACACCAGCCTCTCACATAGATAATCTCTAATTATACTAATCACTACTGTTAGTGTAAGTTTATGTGTCAGTCATAGTCATATTACTATTAAAAACTATACTTTAAAAGTTTTTACTACTTTGCTATATTTTTTTACTGAAAAAGAAGGAATCTCTGAGTAAAAGTAACATCATCGCAACAGTAAATAGCTTTTGAATAATTCTGTTTTAATTGGAAAAGTTAAATCTCAGAGTGGCCCCATAAATATTTAAAGAAAAGTCCGCAAATTGAAATGGTAAATCAAGTAATTAACGTTTAGACAAATTAAAGCCGGTACTACTGTTTACACCTAACTTATAAACTTAATAGTCTAGTTTTTTTCCTACAATTATTTAAATTCAAATACTCACGTTTGCAAGCCTTCTTATGGGTGATGGGTTTGGTGGGATCCCTGTAGTACCCCTCCCGGCAGTAGTGGCAGTGTCTGCCTGCAGTATAATGCCTGCATTTGAGGCAGACACCCCCGCTGGCTCGACCTGACAGCTTGTAGAGCTCCATGTTGAACCGGCAGCGACGTGCGTGGCCGTTGCAGTTGCATTCTACAACAACAGAAAAATATATGATTACAATTCTGTGGAATGCGAAACAGACAACACTCGACGATGTTAGTGCGGTGTATTTACATTAATTAATAACATCTGGGGTAGCAGATTATTCAGAGAATCTCATTGAATTCTAAAAGACACTAATATTTCCGAATATTTAAATATGCTTGATTAGATTTGAGTGGACGTTAACTTTGGATATTTACATACAGTGATGAGGCCTCTATTCAGCAGTAGACAGCGAGAGGCTGATGATGGTGAAGATCTGATGTGATGATGTGAGGATTGGAATATAAACTTTCATGAGTAGATGGATAATGGTGACATTGGTGCAGAAAGCTCCACCTTTTGATGTGATTTACCCCTTTAGTAAACACTTTTATACGGTCTGCACAACAGGTTTATAATTTATCCTGGTGAGACCAGTAAATTAAGAAATAAATTTACTTAACTACATTGATACTATTAACACATATGTAAGCAACGCAACGCGTCAATCAACGCGTAAATAATTCGTGAAGTTTCATAGCGCGATGCAGGATCAGAGATTCAAAAAAGTCAAGTATATAGTTCAGTTTACTTTCGTTAGATGGCGTAGAATTACTACGATTTAAGTCGTCTCATACTAGCGTACAGTACTCGTATAATTCAAAGGAAATAAATTAATCTGTGATTAATTATTTAGCGTAGACCGTTAGTTCAAGTTCTATCTTGTGTAAACAAACATGAACTTTAAGGTGAACGTGTACTAAACATTTGTGGGAAAGACATATGCAGTCATTACTTCGCAAATAGGTACCCGCGGCGGCAAATGCACAGTAATAACTTACTGTATAGGACCTGCCTTCTGGATGGTCGTTTATTTTATTTACAGAGTTACTTATTGCACTTATTAGAAGCGTAGGGTGGGAGGTAAACGTGTTTATTAATATCTTTTATTTATTTAACGTAGGGGCTGGATTAATATAGATGCTGCCAATTCTTGGGAGTAACAAAAGTTATGTGATGTCATAACATTGGGTGAGAAATTATGTGCACGATTATTGGGTATAGTAGAATATTTGTAATGATACAAGGCGATTTCTTTATGGTATGGGGGTCAGACCAGAAGGTGACTACGGCTGCCCATGGTTATCTCCAATTCTGGAGTCAGGAGTGCGTCGTGAGCCGTTGAGGGTCATGCCAGAATTTAGGAGAGGAGTTGGGTCTCTGCGACGTCACTCACTCGGTAAAATACAATGAATTACTTTAAGATTAAGGTTTTCTGTGAGGAGTGGGATCAGTCCAGTTGAAGCATGTCTCTCCAATGTTTTAAATTCGATCCTTACTCACGAAAATCTAACTTTTATACTTCCAAATTTAACTTACGAAGTGGAAAGTAACCAATTTAGATACCTACTGTTTAAAAAAAAAAAGAGATTTGAATTTTTTTTTTTTTTTTAATAATATAATATTATTGAGATTTAGGGATCATCCCTTCTTAAATCATCATCATCATCATCATCAACAGCCTTTAATAGTCCACTGCTGGACATAGGGTTTGTGTCAAGTTTTTCCTTCTCTTGACTTCTTAAATGAAATATAAAAAATATTTGTATTTTATACAGTTCACAGAAAATAAACTGAAAAATAGACATCGTATTAAAAACCATAAATTTTCGTCTACATTTCAAAATTTCGAATATAGATCTAGAATTTTCTATAAAATCGTAATATATACCTTGAAATCAAACCAACAGTCTGCATACCGCAATATTACTCGTCTCCATGCCACAACAAAACTTCCGTAACTAATAGAGTACAATAAAAAACTAGAATTTATGTCATCTGTCAGTGTGCTGTCATAGCTGAGATACAAATCACGCGGTACAAAGGGATGTAGAATATTTTTGTAACAACGCCATCTGTTGAACGTAATAGAGAACATTTAACAGATCACGATCGATGACAGCTTTATGCGATGGGGCGGGCTACGCACGCGGCGTAACTTACGATCTTTTTTCAGATGTGATTTGGTTTATTATTTAGAGAAAGTATGACTAGTTTGGTATGTGAAAATTTGTGAAAGAACTTTACTATTCAATATATATATATTCAATATCTCGGTAACTGTTAGGGGTTAAAGTATGAAATTGCCGTATTGTACTGAAAAATTTAAACTTGTTTGTTTCTAAGATATAACATATTTATTTAATCAAAATATTTACCCTTATTATCTATACATTATGCTTTCCGTATTAAAAAATGACTCGGATTTTCGAAGCATCCATCTTTCACGTCTAAGCTGAATAAAAAAAAAACATTTGAAAGTTGAAAATCGAATGTTCCATTTTTTAAAAGAAGAACCTCATAGGTATCATGTGGAAATAGTTTTACACGAAAATCTCACACCATGAAGGTTTTATGTCAATTCAAATTATCTATTACTATAGAACGGCAATTTCATACCTTAACCCCTATTATTACTCGTATCTTCTAAATGTAAGGTAACCTGTGTGTTTTGATATATCTCTGGCACCGTGTATGTAATTTTGTAATGATTGAATGACATTTTCGTTTTTTTTTAAATGCAACGAATTTTGTTTAAATTTTTGTACTTTTTTCTTCATAGAGCTCAAGTATTATGATATTCATTATATTCTGAACGAACGAAAATTGCTTAAAAATAAAAAAAATAAAAAATTTACTTAGAAATTAATAAAAAAAACAAGCGAAAATATATAAACATCCATGTCTTTAACCCCAAAAGGGGTAGACAGGAGCGTCGTAAACACCCACATTTTCCCGTTAACGGGGTACTTAAATTTCTAAATAAAAATATTATTACAAATAAATAAATGCACTCAAAACACAATGTCTTTTCTTCGTAGAAATCGAACCCACTACCTCCGACCGTGTTATTTATTTTTTATAATTAAACCAATAACAACATTACCATAACCTTTCACTGCAATTGACGGCACAGTTTCTAAACGAAAAAAAAAGCGAAATTAAAACTTTTTCATTTCACCAGTATTCCGCGTCACGTTCATATTGTCCCGCAAGTAGGGTCGGATACGCCGACTCACGTCCGGAGTCCGCACGTGGCCAGCCTCACGTCCGGACCACGTGTCCGGCCGGACGCCAATCAGTTGGCTCTCTAATTAATTTACTTCAAGCTTTCTTATTGGGAGGTACGTGTCCCAATCATGACTGAAACCGTTCGAGTACGGATTAGCTTTGGTTATTTTCTGCTGATCAATTTCCTCAGCGAAACTGTCTGTATTTTCTATGTTTTGGATAAAGTACTCCATCTTGACATCTAATAACGTGCAGTTGCCGCGTGTTCTTTAGCAAAATGTCTGAGGGTTCGCTCAAAGAACAAATATAAATCAAAATATCATATTACAGTCGAGTCAGTAAAAACAATATGAATGTTCTGCTATGAGTACACATCACTGTCAAATATCGGTCATTAAATGTACCCATTGTAAAGTAAAAACCGAGACAATTTTTTTTTTATGAATGACGGGTCACCTGGTTTCATGGGCGACTAACGCCGCCCCTGAAAGCCTGCAACTCAGGAGTCACAAGCGCGTTGACGGCCTTTTAAGAAGGAGTAAGCTCTTGGGTAAGGTTTGAAGGTCGTATCGGTGTGGAACTCCCGAAACCGAAATACGAAAACTTGTGCATCAGATTGGTTGTGCGAGGCTAAAAGTGTCTTAAAAACCGCACAGTGGTGGAGTGTCAAAGTGTTGAGGATGAAATTTTACCGTGTGGAACGATGGCGGAAAGTTACGGCCGGTATTATTCCGAACAATTCCTCGGAACACTCTCCATGCTATACAATAGAGAATGCAGAGTGAAGCTACATCTCTACGTAACGCCAAGGGATCGAGTCGGTCGGAGATGTTTTGGCATTCTTCGTTAGATACGGTCCAGAGAGAGAAGCTGGTAGTGAGGTGCCCCTGCATAGAGATGAGAACAGTGTTTCACATGCGGCCCTTGTGCCCTATAGAGTTGTCGGCCGAAGTGAAATACTGCCTCGATCTGTTCAGGACACCGAGCTTCTTTGAGGCCAATTTGACCGTACCCTCTAAGTGACCCTAAACTGGACCTCGCTCGATATGTCGATGCCTAGGATTCCGTTACTGGCTAAAGCAGTTAGGGAGGTGCTCTCAAACCGAGGCGATAACGGTATCTTTTTTGGATTAAAATGGACAAGGTTCAGTAGACCCCAATCTGTAACCTCCGCTAAGGAAGTTTCAATTTCTCGATGACGATTTTCCGATAAATGACAATGCAAAAAGAGTTTATTCTTGTTAGATGCTGACTTGTATGACTGCACGGATGGCGTAGTGGTTTAAACGGTCGCCACGCCGCTCACTACTTCGCTGAGTGTTGTGGGTTCGATCCCCACATGGGACGACACATGTGTAATCCAGAAATTGTTGTTCTGAGTCTGGGTGTTATTTGTGTCCGTTTCTTGTATGTTTGTAAAGTCCCCCGAGACACAGGATATATTCCTACGTAAATAGTACTTAATAGTAATTCCTAAATTCCCATCTGAATTTCTTTAAAAATAAATGTTACTTTCACTATTCTCAGACAGCTTACCAGATACGCACGAGCTATCCTTAGCACCTACAGGTGTACAAATCACAAAGAACGTGGCACAGGATGGCAAAAACTCGGCAAACATTTAAATACCTGTAGCGGCAACATTTTTTAAATACTCTATCAAATCCATCTTAATTTTATACTTTCTCCATTTAGAATTTATATTATGTGTATTTAAGTATATAAATGTATATGTATGTATATTTATGTGTATTAGTATTATATGTGTATTACTTATTGTATTTATCTTTAAAATTATTCCAATGTTATTTATATAAGTACTCTGGTTATATGATATTCTATATATGCTATAGTTTTAAAAAATCTACCACGTTTGGCTCTGCATCGGCCTAAGGTCGACTGGTAGAAAATGCCTACGGCATTAAGTCCGCCTTTGCCACATTTGTGCATAAAGATTTAAATAAATAAACGTGCTTGAGCTGACATCATTGAATCTGAGGTGACCCCTAGTTTGTTCACTTCACCGTCAGTCCTAATGAGGTGATGACCCGCGAAGATTTCTACAATAAACAACAACGTTTCTCTATCACGATAACTTAATTACAAATTACCACGTTCTCAATACAATAAATTAAAAAGAAAATAAAAATTAATCATAGAGAAAGCAGCGACATCTAAGCAGTTTTATTTAACAAATATTGTCATTCATAATCTCCTAGTATAACATACTCGGTCTGTCAGTAACATAATTTCGCGACATTCTAAAGTCGTTAGGTATATACATAAATCACGTCTGCCCGGGAGCGACGGTGTCCATTTGTTTTTTTGTCGTCCATAACGATCCTGGTAAATGAACGGTGAATTTTTCCTTCGTCAACTTGTTATGAGAAAGAAAAAAATGGTTTGTTTATGGTTCTTAGTCTACTACAGATAAAAAACTACTCGATTTAATAATCTCAATATTCGAATGCAAATCAGATTTTTGAATTTTGATTTTTTTTTTTTAAAGTAAAACTTCTTTACGCATGCTTGACTTGCGGAGTAAGCTGGTGAATGCGTGACGAGAGCGTTACGAAAAGTGTGATCGGGCGAGGCGAACGGAAGTTGAGAGAGAGATATAAGTTAGTGAAGATAGAAAGAGGGAGAGACGTTTCGTATATTACTGTAGGGCAAGAGAGAGAGAGAGAGAGGTGCGAGCACACATTTTCTTTCTCTCTTTCTCTCATAGCCAAGAAGTTTTACTTCAGTCGTGATGTCTAAAGCACACGTTTCGTTTTTGTCTGGGAAAATTATTGACACCCTATCGTAACAATGGTTTTTATTTTAAGAGACAATGGATTTTGTCAACTTGATTTTGTGAGCATATTACGTCATCTTTGAGATTTTTTATTATCAAACCACTGCTCTTCTAAAATTAAGTAAGTAGTAACTTAAAGCTAAGTTCTAAGTTACGTATCGTTGTATTACTGCCTAAAACTTCCACTAATTGTTTTTTTTTAATTTATATTACTTCTATTTCCCATTCTGTATAAAATACGAAAATAAGTTTTTAAATCCAAACGGATAAAACAAAATACTCGTTAGCATCATGGTATCAGTCTAAAAAATATTGTTTTTTCGTTGACGTAGTTGAAAATTCCTTCGGATTTCCGGCTCCTTGGGGATATAGGTGCCAGGAGTATGTGGTGTTTCCACTAAAAACCAGTGGGTTGTTTTTTATAATAACAGATCTTATTAACATTAGAATAACATAAACAAAGGGAATAAACATTTACGTGAAAGATTTCAATTAAGAATAGGTTATCGACCCCTGAAGTTGCCTCCCTTAATCAAACAAAGTTTGCAAACATCCAAAGGTTGCCTGTAAGAGATTGCTTTTTAGCGATAAGGCCGCCATTTGTACATGGTCATTGGAATACTATTGTATGTATAATATAACAGGTGTACAATAAAGATTATTCTATTCTAATCTATTCTAAAGTTTGCTATATCCAAACCGTTCACTTATTAACTAATAATAAATCGTCCCAAAAATTGCCACCCTAAAGCGCTTCATAAAGCATTAAAGAGCTTAACACAGCGCATATTAACACAATTTGATACCATCACGCCTTGCTTAAAGTACCTTTGCTTCTTAATGATATTAACCCGAGACAGGGGTGCCTAATTGCCATACTCGCCTTTATTAATTTGATTAATCTCGCTCATAGACATATCGGCTTAATAACTGGGGCTAGGCACCCCTACACAGACGACGGTAATTGGATAACATTCTACATTGTGAGAGACGACTTATGGCTGGAGAAATATACTGAAACCTCAGAGTTCACTTCTCGCAATTAATAATAGCTTGAGACATCTCACACACGGCCGTCTGATCCCAAACTAGGCAGAGCTTGTGCTATAGTAACCAGACTGCTGATAAACATATTTATAATTACACCCAGGGTGGGAATCAATCCCCCGAACTCCGGCTTAGCAGTCAGGGTCACTATCATAACAGCCCTTTTGCTCATTATCTAGAAGTTGTTGCATCATGACATACCTAAGTACTACGTTACAGTGTAGTTACATCCTGGTAGTCTGTAAGAGATCGGTCTTATCTCAGACTGCGATAAGACCGCTGATAAAATTGGTGGCTGATAGAACGCGGCCCATCTTCCATCGGCCTTTAAAAGAATAAATAAAATTATCTTAGCAGACAAAACACATGACAACAAATAGTAAGGCTTTACCGCAATTTGAGCGCAATACCACCAGCTTTTATAACAAAAATATTGAGAAAAAACAGGAAAACGAAAATCCGTATCTCAATCAGATGTTATTGACAGATATCTCCCACCGTTACTCATCACTGACATTGATGGACAGGTACCTAAGTCTGCGCAGTGACAGACTAATTTTTTTAAATTGTAGTTTTGCCATATATAATCGTATTAATTAGTAAGATTTCTATGAGTTTTGCGCATCAGATTTTCGTGGTATTTATGTGAAAGAAAGTTTATTATAATCTGTGTTATTTTTTAACAAGCATAATTTAACATAAGAGTGATATTTATATCAGATAATTATTAGGGAGTCAACAGTTTATTAGCTAAAATTCATGATATTTAAGACATGAAATAAAAAAAAATGGCATAAAGAAAATGAAAGCTTTTAAATTTCGTATTTAGTTATATCGTTTACTAGCTGAGACCCGCGGTGTTACCCGCGTTTGTTGTTATAACAGCGGGCAACAGTAATTAGAAGAGCATATTCCGTATACGAAAAATAAGAGCAATTGCAACAGTCATAACTTTTTTATTTTTTTATAAACTTGCAACACAAACGTTGTATTTTAAATTAGCTTGGAAAAAAGGTGAACTCTTTCAAAATGAAGTATTCCCCACCCAGAATCAGTCCGACTCTAATTTTACACCCAATTTTCATCCCATTACGTAAAACTCTGTAAAGTAATTACTCAGGTTCTACAGTACAAGTATCTGGTAAGAAATTTAACACGGTTTAGATACAAGACGCTAACAAGGGATGTCAATTAACTGTTACCCTGCTAAGTTGAAGAGGGTTTCGGTAATACAACTATACGGTTCGAGGTAAAGTTGGTTCAATTTGATCAAATAGCAATATTATATTTCAAAGGTCCATATATAAATAAGGTTATGTCCAAATTAGCGTTTTTTTTTTCATCATTAGCTTCTGTTTTAAGGATATTTGTCTTCTTCGAATGTCTCTCCAGTCTAAGATTATCAACCTTTACTAGTCAGAGAAGGATGGCAACCAGTTCTGAATACTCTTTCTGATTCTTTGGGAGGTGAAAGAAATGAACAGCACCTGTCATTCTCGTCAATTCTCGGCATTTGACTTTTTTCTTGAGACTTACAGCTCCCGGGAAACCATCTTAATGGCCAATTATGGTTCATATCTTTCAGAACACGTGTTGAGTTCTAGATATGCAAGCTGTCAAGAAGAAAATCTTTTTGACAGGTTCCAAAAATTTGCTGTTGCTGGTGAACGGGTCGCTGAACTTCTACTTTGGAGACTTTGTAAGTCCAACTAAGTATCAACATTTTTTTCATGGCATACGGCAGCAAACGAGCAGCCGAGTCATCTGACGGGTAAGTGACTATCCCCGCTCAAAGACTGAAATCTGTAACTCAGGGTCACGAGTTGTCGTCTTTTGATTGGCTCTCATCAGAAATTTTGGGAGTGTTTTGGGCCATTTTTTACGTGTAGAGGTTCCACCGGGGTTTGCAGTAGAAAAACGCAGGTTGACATAATCCTCTGACCAGCCAGGGATCACCAAAGCTGTACTCTGGACTACCTTAGTCTCCATTTTGTACTTCATAGCCCAAGTCTTAGAGAAGTTTTTCATCATCATCAACATCATCAAGAGCCTATAACAGTCCACTGCTGGACGTAGTCCCCCTTTTAAAAGGAGGTTTTGGCTTACTATACCACGCTGGCCAGACGGGTTGATATAGGGTTTGTTTCAAGTTTTCCTTCTCTTTGAATTGCTGTTGTCCTGCGTAGCAGCTCCCTTAGGCTCTTACGACACAGACGGGATGAATAGGGGTGGTGACATTCCGTATTCTTAATCCGTCATCACACGGAACACAAGGAAGTTTTTAAGAGTATTTAATATCACGCTATAACACTTGGGTGTGAGGTAGTGACGATAAACGCGTTTGAAGAGCGGCTAGTACTATAAAAGACGCTGTGCCTGTATTTATTATTTATACCTAAAATAAGAAGGTCGAAGTTACATGAGCGTTAGTAATTTATCTTTCTTATGATACTTAACCTTTGAAAAGATACTTCAAAGAACGTTATTTATAGATGTTATATTCATTGCAGAGTATATTTTTACTTCTTTGTATATCTACTTCAAAGAAGGTGCTCTAGTACTCTAAGTAAAATTGTAAATATATATATATTATATATATTCGTCGTTTATACATTTTGAACTGTGTTTTCGCTGACTTCTCATCAACGGCGTAACCGATATTCAAGATAGTGGGATCCGCCATATCATCTTATTTTCAGCAAATATCGCACAATTATGATAATGAATTTTGAAGTAATAATAATAATTATCTTTTATATATATGTATAATAAGGTGGTCCGACGTCCTAGTGTCGAGGGAAGCTGTTAGACGCAGGCAGCACAGGACCGATTGTTGTGGAGTGCCTTGGGGAGTCCTATGTTCAGCACTGGACGTCTTTCGGCTGAGATGATGATGATATGTATAACTGCAAAAAGCCCTGGCATAGTATGGAAGGCTTATGCATTGACAGTTTTGTTTATTAATTAATTGTGGTCAATTTCACGGCTGGTCCGTGGTAGACCTAAGAATGAGACCTAAAGCATGCATACCTAAAGCGCAGTTTGGGCTGATTTCGTACTACCAAGTATAACATTGTTACTTATAAGACACAACTAAATAAAATGCATGTAAATCACCGCTAATTTTCACAAATAGGGCCCGTTGCAATGCTCGCTGTGAGCTGGCGTCGATCCAAACAAAGATGTATGGAGTGTGTAATCGGGGGGGCACCCAGTTGGCAAGCCGCCGTTTAGTCATACACCCAGATTAGCTAGATTTATTAGTCGTATTGATGTTTAGGCAATTACTGGCCATTGATTTATATAATAATAATATTAAAGGAGATATTATGCTTTATTTGGGTTCGATTCCCACCTAGGACAAATATTGTGTGATGAGCACGATCATTTGTTCTGGGTCTGGGTGTAATTTATCTATAATATGTATCTATTTAAAAATATATAAGTATGTTTATCAGCAGTTGGTTGGTGGTTACCATAGTACAGGCTTTGTCTAGTTTGGGATCAGACGGCCGTGTGTGTGTGTTAGATATATAAAAATATATATATATATATTTAGACTCAAATTATTTGTAGCTTGTACCATGTATGTGTAAACGATGCAACTAATCTTCATAAGCATATTCAGGTTATAAAAATTTTACACTGAGCAGGCACCAAAATTATCACCCTATTCGAGGCAGTCGATTGCGTTATTATCGCTCTACATGTTGAGCTCAGATAGTTTGTGGTTTCCCAAGGAATCTATGTGCTTTTTTTATCTTTTAAGTCGCAGTATGTTTTAGCGTGTGTCCACGTCCAGTCTGGTTACTATTGTACAGGCTCTGCCTAGTTTGACGTCTCTGTGTGATATGTGTCATGTTATTTCCCACTCATTTTTCTTAAGTTTGTTGACTCAAAACTCCGAAATTACACATACCGTTTAGTTTCATATACATTTAGCATATGTGGGTGTGGTGACGGATTCAGAATACGGAGTGTCAGCACTCATATTTATCCCGTAAGTGACCCGTAAGATACGACTAAATGAGCAAACTACGCAGGACAACAGCACTGCAAAGAGAAGGAAAACATGACACAAACCCTATATGTGGCTAGCGTGGTATAGTAGACCAAAACCTCCTTTTTAAGGAGAGGCCTATTTGAGGACGAGGTGAACGGAAGAATTTAGTTGGGTTGGGCAGCCTTTGGGAAGTCCACAAGTTCAAAGTCGCTTAACGTGCTATGAAAAGGGCTATGCTCGGCGTTTCTCTTAAGGGATCACATCAGGAATGAGGTGAGCCGGCAGAGAACCAAGGTCACCGACCGAATCAGCAAGCTGAAGTGGCAGTGGGCTGGCCACATGAGTCGTAGAACCGACAACCGCTGGAGAAAACGAATTCTTGAGTGAAGACCGCGTCTCGGCAAACGTAGTGTAGGACGCCCACAGGACAGGTGGAGTGACGATTTGCACAAGATGGCTGGCAGAAGCTGGATGTAAGAAGCCCAAAATCGATGTAAGTGGCGTGCAATGGGAGAGGCCTTTGTCCAGCAGTGGACTGCGATAGGCTCATCGTGATGATGTATGAGGTGTGTTGTTATTATTATTTATTTAGTGTAGTTTATGTTTCATTTTTTTTTTAATGGTAATCGTTTCCGAATTGATAGTTCAAGTTATAGCTAAAACTAGAGGTTTCATAACAATACATACAATACCGAAACTTCCTATAAAATTGAGAGGCTCAAATCAGGATTAGCTTTGCACAAATGTCACCACTGTCATAACTGTCATTATGATATTTGTTAAATAAATAAAGAAATCAATCAAAAATAATTGAAAAAAAAAACTCTTGTAAGACCATTTTTACCAGTATCAATAGAAATAATTTACTGTAACAAATAACAATTCTATTTAATTTACTATTGTATATAAACTTTCACCAATACGTAACCCACGTAGCCTTAAAAACATCTCGAACATGTGACATGTCTGACTTTAAAAAAAATATATCTTTTCCTTTTATTTATATATTAGGGCTTTCAATCCCCCCACTACAGATCCCACAAAGTAGAGGAAAACCTTAATATCATCTTTCTTAACAGGTTTTCTGTGAAGAATCTTCTAATAACATATCGCAATACCAACATACATACCTGACCCAGGAAACAAACAAAGAAAATCACTACAGTACAAAAATATACGCAAACTAAAACCACAGCTATGAAGGAGCTATGGAGGTATTCAAATTAAATAATATATCTAGTTAGTTGGTCAAATTGGCAATCTTAGTTACTGGTGCTGGTGACAGGCAAATCCCAGAGGGCGGTGATGAATAAAACATACAGCAATTGTCGGACTGTCTACGGGCGAGACCAAAGTGGAGGTTGAAGAGCGGATCATTTATATCGATTTCCTGCGGTTTTCCTGGAATAAATATGTAGGGGGTATTTGTGCTTCTGACTGCTTTAGAAGTATTTTTAGGGAATAATGTTTTTGTTTCGGGTTTAATACAAAAAATGTATGAATCATCCTCTGCCGAATGAAATGAAAGTTTTACGTAAAATTAATGTAATATTACGGCAATATAGGATGATAGGGCATTTAACCGTGTACCAGAGATTTCCTTTCTAGGGCACACCTGGTTCCCTGTCTACTGGTACCCGAGACGGCGTGTGGTTTTCGGTCGGTTCTAGTCCGACATAACCACCGGTGGCATAGTAAAAAGCGGTTATTTTAATATTACCAACAGACACTCCAATTTTATTTATTTGTATATTGGGGAAGGTTGTGATGTGTGATGTGATTGTTCACGCCTAAACTACTAAACCCATTTTAAAAATTATTTCACCATTGGTAGCTACATTATCAGCGAGTAACATAGGCTTTTTTTTAATCACGATAACCAACATACACGCAGGCGGAGCCACGAGCAAAAGCATATAAATTCACTTTGATTTGACAACAACATAGAATTAGTTAAGAATTGACTTTCAAGATTTGTCTACACAGTGACTTATAAGTAAAGCTAATTAAAACAAAAACGCCAACGCTTACTCTTCCGCTGCGCTTATCAGTGTGTCGTACTGTTAAGGAATGCATTGATTTCTGAGCAATGCACTGATTATCTGAGGAAATAAATATTGCATGAGGAGTGGACAGGAGACAGCCGTGGCCTCCAACACAATAGCCAATTCAGGAGATTTGTCACGCTTAAAAGGGTTTTTGTTGTGAAAATTGCGCTGAAGTTGGCAGCGCCGAGGTGTGCGTGATACACTATTCTTTTAGGGGCTTCTCCTTGTTAACCAACTTCAAAACGGGAGGTTTAGAATTCCATTTACATTCATTTAATGTTAATCACTATTTTACTTTTAGGTTCGGCTTGTTGGAAAAGCGTGTTTTTTTTTTCAAACTTTATTTATTTTTGTTTTTTTTTTAGTCTTTTATAATGATTATTTCCTCATTAAAGACTAAAAAAGGAACAAGAGTACACACACACATATCCTAATACGCCTTGGTACGTGACACAACACTCTACCATGTTCTCAGATACGGATAAAATCGATTAATCCTGTAGATCCTGGTCAGGATAATCGGACACACTTATTATTGTTTTATCATCGGTCCTAGATATGTAAGTGTGCAAAATATCGAATTAAATGACCGTTTAAAGTCGGTAAAAATCAGGATTCCTTTACAAAAATACTGGTGAAGCTAAGGAAAGCGTGTTCCCAACAGCTTTTTACTAAAGGAATCTAAATGTGTACACAATACTCATACCAAAAAATCAATGTTTCCATTGTTTTACTGTCTGCCTGCATGTTTGTTTCGGCTAATCTTCGAAATCGGCAGACCAATTTTCGTGGGAGTTTCACTAGCAGATGTTATAATGATGTTTTAAGAACTTAAGTCCGCTATTTTCACTTTGGGATAAGAATTAGAGTTCCTTGAAAAACTACTTACACGCAAGTGATGCCGTGGTAGGGGTGGTGATTTGTCATAGATGAAAGCTGTGGTGGGATAAGTCATTTTATAATTTAAACCTTATTTCATTAAAATTTAAGTTCGTTTTTCTCTGACAGTGGCATTGGTGGTAATTACTAAGTACAGGCGAGCTTAATTTTTTAAAACGTTTAACTGTTTACGAGGTACTTTATCTCGTAAAATGTTAATTCATGATCACAATTTAAACTACGTACACTCGTGCACGTAAGTGATAAAATTATTTTTATGGGAAATCGATTCATTTATTTTTATGACGAAAATGGATTCGGGCAGGATTCCAAATAGGTTATGTCAGTTTAAAATATTGGGGATTTTACATAAATTGTTTAAATGATGTAACAGTTAATGAGTTTCTCTGCAAAGAGTCCAAGGTTTGATTCCTAGACATGTATTAGTATTGACAGCCGTAGTAATAGGGGAGCCCATTATGCTAAATGGGACGGGCCTGTTGGTCTAGTGGTTGGTGACCCTGACCGCTAAACCGGAGGTCGTGGGTTCGATTCCCACCCAGGACAAATATTTGTGTGATAAGCGTTTGTGATCGTTTGTGAACGATGCGATCGTTTGTTCTGTGTCTGGGTGTAATTTATCTATAATATGTATGTTTATAGAAATATATAAGTATGTTTATCAGCAGTCTGGTTACCATAGCACAGGCTCTGCCTAGTTTGGGATCAGACAGTCGTGTGTGAGATGTGTGAGGTTATTATTATTATTTACTCGAGCGTCATGGGGACTTATTGCATTTGAAAGATTAGGTGATAGAATGAATAAAAGTTATATAATGTATCCACTTTCAGCGGTTGGAACAGCTTCTACAGGGTTTAAAAAATGTAAGGGGAGGAAATCGAAAAAAAAATCGGCCGCATCAGATATTTTGGGGAAATGTTATTTAGACCCCAAAAATGCTTCCATTCAAAGGTCTGACGATTTTCTAGGTAGCGAATTATCGAAATTGCAAACTGCAAATTCGAAAAATCGCCATTTCGAAATACCCGACCGTGTTAGATTTTATACAGACGGTTCAGTTTCAGCTCAGCAGAGTATTTTAAATATCTCGGTTTGAAATATTTTGGTTTTTTTTTTATAAAATGTGACAAATAAAGGTACGAGGATTTCTTCCATTGTTTGATTCAAAATAAAAAAAATGTCAAGGTCACGTGTTATTTTTTTGAATTCATTGACCCAGATTTTTTTTAAATACACACTAATATACATGTATCTCTTGTACAATCCCTTCTAGGGCTCCCCTACTATAGATAAATACTCTTAAGTAAAAAATTTTGGGCCCGGTAAAGATAGATAGAAAACTCTTTATTTGTACACCGTTTTACAAAATAGTATGGTACATCAAAATGTAATGTACAAAAGGCGAGCTTATTGCTAAGAGCGATTACTTCCAGGCAACTTTAGGATGGATTAAAACGTTTCGGAGAGCCAGTAGTAGTTGAAGGTGCATTGAGGTTTATCAGTTCACTTACTAATGAGGTAAAATTAGTTAAATGAACTATATCTCTGCCAAATTTCATCCAAATCCGTTCAGCCTTTCTGATGTGATCTAGTAAGATACGAAACTTTAGCTGGGTCAATCATATGATCCGAGGTTAATAAATCATTTGAACTTTGAAGGCTGTTCTCGTATGTACCATGTTGAAGCGCAAAGACCAGTTGCTGTAAGGCTGTGAATATCGAAAGCAATAATTTGTGCAGCTGTACGGTGACCACACGACGGAATTTGTAGAGATTTCACAATTTCTTTTTGTATGTAAGCAGTAGTTTGGTCATTTCAAAAAGAAATACCCAAAATATCTAATGAGATAATATTTATTTAAATAATCTATATCTGCGCCAATTTTCATTCCGATCCTTTCAGCCGTTCCTACGTGATTGAATTACAAGCATTGGTCCATCCATCATCATCTTCCGACCCTATTGCTTAATTTATTCGGGGTCGGTACAATATATTTTCTTGATCCATTCTCTTCTCTTCCATGTCTGTTAAACTCATTGATTATTTTTGCAGTCTAGTGACACAGTGTCTTATTATTTTTTAAGCCAACATAAATTTATCGTAGGCTACCGCAGATCGCATCTTTGTGTCATCTCTGTGTATAATAGCGATCTTCAATGATGATGCCTAAATGCCCAGATGCCAAGATATGCCTCTACCCTGCATATATGAAACGAAATGCTGTTACCCACGGGCTCAGGTTAAGTTAGAAATTAAATTTGCAATAATATAATGTCAATGTACGAGTAACTCTTCAAGTTACCAATTTAACAAACACTCACTTAAATTTCGTATTCATATAGGTAATAGTAGTAAGATTAAAATTACAAACTGGCAGTCCACTAGAGTGATTTTGAATTAATTTGGACTATCTTGAGCACTGGTTGTTTACAGCATAGATAAGGCAATGAGCAGATGGGTACAGACACTGCAACAATCATACACAAGTGGTTCCCCCTCAAGTTAGGAGCGACCTCCAATTCAATTCCATTTTATTTGCAATAATATGGATTACACAAATAGTAATACGAATAGTAATTTCATTATTATTCTGAAGTTGGAACAGATACACCGAGTTTTGCCATATTAAGCTGAATGTTACAGCATGCAAAAACATTACGATAATTAAAATAGTAACAAAAGAATATCTAGTTGTGTCATTGTTCTAAATAATTATACAATTCTAAAGTTAAATAACCTGTAACGTCACTTAGTAAGGACGCTTTTAGCGTAAACTTAGTCCGTGTGGTAACGGATTAAGAATACGGAGTGTCACCACCCCTATTCATCCCGTGGGTGTCGTAAGAGACGGCTAAGGGAGCAAACTACGCAGAACAACAGCACTGCAAAGAGAAGGTAAACAACCCGTCTACCAAGCGTGGTATAGTAGGCCAAAGCCTCCTTTCTAAGGAGAGGCCTATGTCCAGCAGTGGACTGTTACAGGCTGTTGATGATGATGATAGCCTAAACTTTCAGAAATTAAAAATAAAGAATATCCGACCCTAACCTTAGTTTCATGGTCGCCCTGTTTACATTAACTTCACCCGGTAACTGTAATAGCACATTACCTTCGAAAGTGTGAGAACATTATAATGAAATTTAACAGTAAAGCATAAAATAAATTTTAATAACACAAAACAAACCTTAAAATATCGATAATTTGACACCATTTCTTATCGATAATCGTCTTGTTTTATCGATAAACTTGCGGGAAGCCTTGACGGAGTGGTTATGTCTAATTTGTTTAGCAGAAGGATCTGATAGTGTAGTGGTAACCAATCCCGACTGTTGAGACAGCGGTCGTGGGGTCGATTCCCACCCAAGACGAACAGTTGTGTTATGAGCACAATCTTTACAAACATACATGAAACGGACACAAAGAACACCTAGACTCAGAACAACAATTTGGTGATCACACACAGTGTCGTCCCATGTGGGGATCGAATCCACAACACTCGGCGTAGTAGGAAGCGGCGTGGCGACTGCTTAAACCACTACGCTATCCGTGCATTTTATTTTAAACAATAACATTAGTTAATCGAAGTCCAGCGGAGTTGCTGAAAACCGGTGTTAAGTAGACTTTACGTTGCTTTTAACCGTGTGATAGAGCTTACCGGAGTCCAAACCCTCCTCCACCTGATTCTTCTGCAGTCAGTCAGTCATTATTCTGTGTCTGCGTGTTATTTATCTATAAAATGTGTGTATATATAGAAATATTCAGGTATGTTTATCAGTAGTATGGTTATAATAGCACAGGCTCTGCCTAGTTAAGGATCAGATGGCGTTGTGTGAGTTTATTTTCCATCAACTCGCACTCGACGGCGAGCGCGTTCGACGTTGCGATTGGTGAAGAGTTCAGTGCGGGCTAATCGCACTGAACTCTTCACCAATCGCAACGCACGCGGTCAACGTGACGAGCGATTAGAAGTGAAATAAAATCACACTAAGCCCTCAGACTTCGTACGAAATGTGTTAAGTTATTGTTTTCATAATATTAAATGTGTCACTTCACTAGTTTCGGGCCAGACAGGTGTCCTTCATCAAGGAGTATAACGACTCATCGATCACAAGCGCCGCTGTGTCATTAATTCCACCACTTTATGAAATATCTATACCACTCACTCAATACATTCTTTTTAATTAAGATTAGTCGGTACCCGCAACTTCGTTCGGTGGAATTTGAAAACCGCTGCCTTAGTGGGTTCGATTCCCGGACCGGGCAAAATTTTAAAGGTATTTTCTGAGAGGAAAAGCAGTCTAAGTTACTCCTTATATAGACAGCTGCCTGGTAGTAAAATATTATCAAAATCAAGCCAACAAACAGACAGACAAACAGACAAAAATACTGTTTTTTAAGCATAGGTATCGTGCAAATAACCAAACCAAACACACAGACACTTTTATTTTATTTATTTGTATAGATATAGATGCCAAGATCTGACTCATCTTTTTTTTATAAAACTCCAACGTACCCAGTCGAAAACTAACACAACACGTCACTTGTTCAACAAAAACTGAACTCATTAAATACATCATTAGCTAATATATTACATAAAATATAATAAAATGGTGTAAATATACTAATTCTGTCGAAATTATGTGTGTAATTTATATTAAAATAATTACTTACTTTGATCGCAATATGTCGACTAAGAGAATTTAATATGCAACCTCCGGACTTCAAAGGGAGACTCCCGAACAGAAATTAACAACGGGGCGTTGGACAAAGCATGAGCGACGGGCGAGGAATTGGGCGTGGACGAAAATTAAATGTTGACAGATGTTTAGAGATAAAAAGTTTCGCGTAAATAATATAATATATTGTACCACATTCACACAACACCATCTAGTCCCAAACTAAGCAGAGCTTGTACTATGGGTACTAGACAACTGATATAAATACATATATACCTTTTTTTTGTAAATACATACATATTATACAGAGAAACACCCAGACCAAATCAAACATCAAAAGTTCATGTACACAGATGTTTGACTTGAGCGGGAATCAAACCCGCGACCTTTAGAATAGCAGTCCGTTACACAAACCACCACGCCATTCGGTCGTCAAATTAATCTCTTGGTGAGTTGGTACAATTGCAGAAGCTTTATGAATTAAGAGGGAATGTGCTTTTGACGCTTCTTACATTATAACTTTCATATTTTTTCAAAAGATAAAGATATGTATTTTGGTGTCCGTGTAACGGGTTAAGAATACGGAGTTTTACGGAATAGAGATTCATCCCGTGGGTGTCGTACGAGCCGACTAAGAGAGCAAACTACGCAGGACAATAGTACTGCGAAGAGAAGGAAAACTTGAAATAAACCTAAAACAAACCCGTCTGGCCAGCGTGGTATAGTAGACCAAAACGTCCTTTCTAAGGAGAGAATTATGTCCAGCAATGGACTATTAAATTCTGTTGATGATTGATAGAAATCTCTTAACATAAGCATATATTTTTATTGATGATATATGTAATCTCTGTGTCATATTACAAGATTTCTACACCACCCCAAGGTTTATTGGTAAAAAAATACCAAGGGTATTAAGTCCGCCTTTGTACAAAAGAGCAAAAATAGCCGTGGGAGTCATTTGTAACAAACAATATCTCACCCAATTTTAAACGTTTAAGGTTTATTATTCCTAATTTAGACTTTCTCTTGTACAAAGGTTATACATTATTCGAGACATCACAGCATCTATCGGTTTAACAATTGCACTAAACACTACAGACGGACCAGGCAGATAATATCATTTCATTCAAATTCCTGTTTCCGATTGTTTGGAGAACTCTAATAAGGCCTTTTGCCACACAGTACACGAATTGTTATGTTTTTATATGTATTCCAGAGTTTCATATAAAGTTATGGTCTTTGTTCCGCTCTTAAGGGTTGTTGCGTAATGTTATATACGCATAACCTTTCCCAACGAATAGTCTTCTTAATACAAATACAAATCAAATTTGACTGTGGCGACTCCCACATACGAAGAAACAGAAACAACGGAGTAACTACTGAATTACAATTGCTAATCCTGTATCGCGATATGAAGAGTTGTCTCACCGATTAGAATAAATACAACTTCCCAACATCAATCGTTGGGCCGCGGCCCGCCAGGCATGTCACCTCACCTGGTCGGAGGATCCTCAGTTTGTGTTGGAGGGACATGACACCTGTTCCTCCACATGATAGTTTCAGAGATTTAAACCTTTAAATAGAAAATGAAAAAATAAATAATACATTTTTGGAAAAGTATCACCGACTTCAAATACGAGTTCACCATAGAAACGGTATAAACTGTTTTTTTCTTCTTTTATTTTGAAAACCATTTGGTATATTTTCTTCAAATAAAATACGAAAAGTAATACCATCCCAAATAACAAAAGAGTTTTCTAACTCATTTCATTAACAACGAAATTCTAAGGTAACAAACATTAAACGAATTTAGTACCTTTTTTTTTTGAAGTCGGTTCAAAACAGATACAAACTGAACACGTTTAATAAAGTTTTAAATGTTTCCTTTCACGTTTTCATTTCTCATGGCTTATCATTCTTCACCCCTTGATATAAAGTCCTTGTCACACCCGAAACTGGTAACGCTTGGCCGAAATAAACCCATAAGTTTTACCATGTACAATATCTGCATTGTATAACTATTGTATAATGTATTTTTAATCATCATCATCATTAGCAGCAGGACCGGCAACTGTTGGGGAAAACGAGTTCTTGAGTGGAGACCGCGTCTCGGTAAACGTAGTGTAGGACGCCCGCAGGCCAGGTGGAGTGACGATTTGCGCAAGATAGCTGACAGGAGCTGAATGCGAGAAGCCCAAAATCGATTCAAGTGGCGTGCAATGGGAGAGGCTTATGTCAAGCAGTGGACTGCGATAGGCTGATGATGATGATGATGATGAATCATCATCAACAGCCTTTACTAGTCCGCCTTGTCTTTAGAAAGGAGGTTTTGGCCTACTTACCACGCTGGCCAGCTTGGTATAGGGTTTGTTTCAAGTTTTCCTTCTTTTTGCAGTGCTGTTGTCCCGCGTAGTTTACTCCCTTAGTCGGCTCTTACGACACCCACGGGATGAATAGGGGTGGTGACTCTCTGTATTCTTAATTCGTCACCACACGGACCGTAAATACGGACGGACGTATTGTTAATATACATATTATTTATTTACTACTATTATAAACCTAAAGAGTTTGTTTATTTGGTTGGTTGGTTGAACGAGCTACTGTCAGGAACTGTTTAGTATTAAACAATCTTTTAGTGTAGGATAGCCTATTTATCGAAGAAGGTTATAGGCCAATAGGAAAAAATCGAGGAAATAGGTAAAAAAACGCTGAAAAACCGTTATAGTTTGTTCCTTTTGAGAAACGCAGGCAAAACGCGAGGTTCAGCTAATCTTTAATGAACTCAAGAAAGCTTCATTATAATAATGAACATATGTTCAGCTAGCTAAACAACTGTTTGACACTTCTCGTGATCACTTTCCAGCATAGAGAATTAGCATTGCCATTCAACGTGGCAATGCTGCGAGTTTTCTGGGAACTCTACCACCAGATGCGGAGGAATTTTTTGATGCTTGTATGTGAATAGTGTAAATGTTGTAAATATTATAACTTATTTAATTTTTATCGTTAATTTCATTTATATTTTTGTAAGAAATTAGCTTCAAATAATTTTGTACCCAGGTATACTTGAAAAATATAATTTTAAACATACCAAACTGGACCATTTTTTTCAAGAGCTACAGGAAAAATCAAGACTGGAATTACCTGAAAAGACAATAAAAAGAACATAATTAGACGGCTTTTTACAGGATTTCAGTAAATTTCACAAGTGAAAGAAATAATTCGATACATATTTTTTATGGTATATGGAGAGGGGGGTTACTATTGCACAGACCCCGCCTACTTTAGGGTCAGACGACCGCGTTTGAGATGTCTCAAGTTATTATTATTATTATCGTAAAAATATTATCTAAAGGGCCAATACCTTCACATCCAAATAACCTCTAGCCATCAATCGTTAAAGTTAACGGTGCAAAATAATCCCTAGTGCTGCCCTCCGGCACCCTCTGTTTTCCTGAGGGTGATCGCCAACTGCACCCCTACCGACATTAAAGCCATCAGGGAGTTGGCAAATATACAGCACTATTTGTTTGACAACCTTTATGAGTCTGTGGTACAGGATTCTACCGGCGATTTGATACTCGCTCAGTACATTATGTACTCACAGAAATAATATACTAAGATCTGGTTGAAAATCAGCGCCTGACGTCTGTCAAGCAGATGCTGAACCAGGGCCTCAATTCTGCTATTTTATGTTAACGTACAAGCTGATATCGGTATTATACTAACATAAATTCACAGTGTCAATAGACTGTAGATGTAGTGACAATGTCTCATTAATGGTGATGTTAACAAAATTGCCATATGTAGAAAATTAAATATATTATCTCCTTACCAATTTAAATGTACCGTTTACCAAACTATTACAAAGACATCGAGGATTTTTGTATCAGTGACACATCATCGCTGGCCGTGTGGCCATTGGTCTTATGTAGTTAGTAGAATACGAAAAGTGCAAAACATCGACATTTTATTAATACAATATTAAAAGCAGAATTGAGGCCTAGGTAGTATTCAACTGGCACTTGAGTAAGTTTCCTTTATATTGTGAGTTTATGTTCCTACTTTAACGAATAAATTATTTTTCTTTCTTACTTCTTCTAAGTATTTTTTAAGCTATAGGGGAAACAGAACAGATGGTGAGTGACCACCGTCGTCATAGACATCTTTAACTAAGAAACACAGTGATCCACCAAACTTAGAGGGAGGGTGGTTACTCCCTCATTACTCGGTGAAATACAAAATAATAATTGCCATATCCAATATATTGATATGTAAAAAAAAAACCAAATACTTTTCCAATGGATAGTGTTACCACACTATCCATTGGAAAAGTATTTGAAAAATTCCAAACTTTGTGACAAATTTCATCCATATGCGTTTACAGTGCTGGTATGATTGGTTAAGAAACATTCATTCATATTTTCGCATTTAAAATAGCAATAAGATTTGACGAATATCGAAAAAAGAAACTTGCAGTTTAAAAATACAAATTTAAAATAAACGTTTCAAATTAAATGATTTTATAAACGTCTCCAATTGTCTGGAACGGAGTAATCTTTGAAAATAGTGAGTTTCCTTCTAAAATCAGTCGATAACGACATTATGACGTGTTCAGTGCCAGGAAATCGAGTCACGGCGCGGTTCGTTAGGTGTGTCTACAAGCCTGCAGTTACCTTCATGTTCTTTTATAGGACCGACAGCGAAAAAATATCTGAAAACTCTTTTTCTGTCTAAAACAGTGCAATAAAACCAAATGATTAACGCCATCTAGCGGACATTTGATGAACTATGAGGTAAATAGTAGACTATGTCCTTCCTTAAGTATCAAACTATGTATCTACATGCCAAATTTCATCTAAATCGTTACAAACTTCTACTCCCCTTTTCACCCCCTTAAAGTATGATTTCTGGCATAAAAACTATCCTATGTCCTTGCCCGGAACTCAAATTATCTCTGTTACAAAATTTCATGTAAAGCGGTTCTGCGGTTTAAGCGTTAAGAGGTAACAAACAGACAAACATAATATAATACTAGCTGACCCGGCAAACGTCGTTTTGCCATATACATTATTTCTAGGAAATATTGAAAAAAAATAATTAGGGGTGGGTCCATGTCTTGTAGGGGTATAAAAAATAGATGTTGGCCGATTCTCAGACTTACCCGATGTGCAAACAAAATTTCATAAAAATCAGTCCAGCCGTTTCGGAGGAGTACGGTCACTAACATTGGGACACGAGAATTTTATATATAAGATTAGTATGGATCGGACTATGAAAATTTACAAGACTAATTATGGGTATCTATTTTAATAAACTTTGCATATCAAACTCGTAAATCCACCAGTAATAATGCGTTTCATGAATGTTGGGTCGGAATTGACTCGTTCTAGCATGTCCTCAGCGACTCTCATGCCATTGAGTTTTTATAGAAAATTCTGGTCTTTTGGGACTAGCCGAGCGGTAACATGTTTCATACCCAAATGATTAGTTAAAATGGTATGCATCGACTCGTGAGATACAGAAAGTTCGGAGGCTATCTCTCTTAAAGTTGAATGTTAGTTAGAAGTGTTAGGTTAGCCGAGTCCAAAACCTCCCTCCCCCTAATTCTGGAACGACTTTAAGGGCGACAACGCGCTTGTGATTGATAATAATAATAAAATTTATTGAACCTACCAGATCTATCTCAAAAAAAACTCCTACAATGAGAGTTAGAGAGAGTAGGAGATGAGTGACATCACAGTCTGGGAGGTAGATGTGAGCGGTTGTCGGCGTGTAACAGAATAGTTTACACCGTTACTATTCGGAGCGTGTCGTCCGACATAGTACAACACTACAAAATTGGATAGGGCGTTAGTGTAAGCGGGTTATAAAAAAAATAAAACAAAACAAAATCACTAATAATGTTTTGTAATTTATTTCCAAAAATTTAGTCACGATTGGAATCAAATTTGATTGAATTCATCATTCAAGGTAAAGTTCAGATGTAGTTTTTTATATTCATTCATCATTTAACAGTTCTGTCAGCGGTGACAGCTGACAAGTCTCTAAAGCTTGATAGTCTTAGTGAAATCAAACTTTGATGCTATAGTTTCGAGTGAACCTCCTTGCTATTCCTTAGACAAGTATGCGTATTATTGACGTTTATAATAACCATACAAAAACTATTCTCTTGTTTATATAGCTTAAGATACACAGTTTAAATTACTCAATTTATAAAAATCATTGGAACAAAATTTGATACAAATCTCCCCTTTATTAGATTAAAATTAGATCAAAACAGAAAAGAGATCGTAACTTTTAAATATTACCGCGAGGAAATTGTAATTTACAAATTTAAGAACTAATCGCGAAATTTAAAACACAAAAAGTTTTTATTTATAATTAAAATGACAAACGAGATCTAGGAACGTCAGAAGGCAAGCAGCAAATACCTATAAAAACCCACCCACAACATTAAGGCTCTATATAAAATTTGTCTAAAGCTTTCTGCAAAACGTTTTATAGATAAGCCGCCTTGCCGTTTGATGTGTAAATCACAGCGTAATGTCGCACAAATTGAAAAGTCCTAACAGCTTCCATTTAAGGGCCCGGCGCTATCACTGAGACCACACCTCGTGTTAGCTAGTGTTTATTTGTCGGCGCAAGTTAAACCGTCGCCGGCGCGTGGGCAGGTGCTAACGGACAGGCGCGCGCGCAAGTGATAATTACTTCATATCATAGTGATAATCGATTGAAGATGTTGTTTAGATGGAATATTTGATTTAGTAAGTACATTTGCGATATTCTCAGATTTTGGTAGGAGTTTTTCCTACAATCCTTGGCAGATGGAAATGTATAACAGGAAGTCGAAGGCGTGATGGTAATGGTTGATAATAAGTGAAGATCACCGCCCATGGACACCTTGAACTCAAGAGTCACTCCCCAGAATCAAGGGAAGTTGAGGTTTGGGCTCTGATGAAAGATATAAAGATATCAGATGTTTAAACAATTTTCAACCGCTTTCAATGAAACAGTCCGACAGTAGGGTTAAGACCATATAGTTTTGTTGAAATATGTGTTTCAGTAAAGCCCGACTAGTTTTAATTGAATTTAAAAAAATCTTTATACCAACATGATACTGCCTGTTTTCGAGATGCTACAATAAGCATTTCACAAACGATAAACAGTGGGATGTGGAACTCAAATGAGATTTCTAATTATGTCAAACATTTACGGCTTGTAACAGCTCAAAAACACAAAAATAAATAAAAAGAACTATCACTTTTGTTATCATCAGTACGTGCGCACACGCAGGCGCAGGTGATCGCGCGACTTTACGATCACATAAAGTGCGCAAGAAAGCTCAAAATAGATGGCGTGGCTGTGACTTACTTGCAGCCGTGTTGGTTGGACAAAAATGTACCTTTGATATGCAACGGAAAATAATATAACGGAAATAAGGTACAGGAGAAAGTGTTACAAAAAGGAAAATGGCGCTTTAAGTGTACTTACCTAAACAGTTTCCATAGTTTAGATATAAATCTCAGATAATCACGATGATAATGTTTAAGGAATATACTGTTGCTATTTGACTGCCCGAATGTCGTATTGGTTTAAGTGGTCACCTCGACGCTTTCTACTGCGCTAAGTGTTTTGGGTTCAATCCTCATATGGAACAACACTTTGTGTAGGGAATGCAAAAATCGCGAGATTGGGGCTCAAGCGAGATCCCGCGACTTTATGAATAACAATACTGCGAGATCTCGCCAATTTCGAGATCTCGCGAGATTGGCAGTTTTGTTATTTTTTTTGCAAATAATCACAATATTTGAATAATTTCGCTAAAAAAGGCCGAGATCTCGCAAGAACGAGATTGCATTCCCTAACATTCTATGAACCTCAAGTTATTGTTCTGAGTTTGGGTGTTCTTAGTGTAAGTTTGTAAAATCCATCGCGACACAGGATATACTCCTAGTGCGGGCATTGCCTGTTTAAAAGAGAAAGAGATATCGATATATTTAGATTGTGGACGCGTGTGGGCTGATGAGAGCTCAGCAAAAACCCCGTGATCCGAATCTGGACACTTGATATGGGATTTCTTAACTACCGGGTTTTCGGTATGGTGTTTAAAACCGACTAAAACTGGTAGGCACACTCGTTATTTGGTGCCCGTAAAAAGCGTCCTAACTCACGATTGCAAAGTCTTCTCTGATTTCTAGCGAGAAGACAAGAAAGGGTTCTGGGTTGCGTTCTGTCCTCATTCCTTTCCCATAAAAAACAAAGACAGAAAGGCCTATGTCTAGCAGTGAACTGTTATAGGCTAATCGATATATTGTTTGGGCGACAATGCTATAATAATGCATAGGTACATTACACAGTGTATCTGTATGTTATTAAGCAAAACATAAAGCATAGCTAGATTGGACTATCCATACTTCCATTCTATATGTCCATACTTCTATACTATATAAATTTGAAAGTGATTTTGTTTGTTACGATTTCAATCCTAAACCACTAAACCGATTTTAAAAATTATTTCAAAAATGGAAAGCTCCGTGGTTAGCGAGTAACATAAGCTAACTAAACGACATACACGCGGGCGGATCCGCGGGCAAAATCTAGTATATATACAAAAACTATCCTTCTGTGCCTAAATAGGTTGTTTATTCCGTGGCTGGACCTCACAGTAAGTTCAACTCTAGCACTCCATTACGTTCAACTGACAGATTATGTCTTGCCGGAGACAGCGGTGTCCGCCTCTCCACTGATAGCATCTGACTGCTGTATAATTATGGCGGTGTCCTGATTACTTGTATTTGTTTATTTTACTATTGCAAAGTCTAGCAGTTGATTACAAGTATTTTTGCAGGTCTGCAGTCAGACTGGACAATACTCTCTTGGTGTTCAAGGTAGAACGGAACCGCTTAGTCTGGGGTGAATTAATAAAATAACAGATTAATCCTTCTAAATCTTTCTTTTCGACCCCTGTGAGGTTCCTTCTTAAGGGAAATGGTCGTATGGTCGTGGGGCTGGTGTCAGGCATCGTCATGACTTTAATTATGATCTAAGAAGAATTTCATGGGGTCATCATACATTTTTTATGCTATAGGGGAGCAAACAAGCAGACGCGTCACCTGAATGTAAGTGACTACGCCCATGGTAGCTCACAACTCACAAGTCCGTTGCCGCTTTTTGAGCTTCTCCCTCTCCCTTAGAATCAAAGGGAGTGGGCTCCAATAACCTCAATCACTTGGTGAAGAGCAACAAAAGAACAGCTTAACACCAGTTTTCTGTGAGGCCGTGGTATCACTCCGGTAGAACCGGCCCATTTATGAAGAAGTGGCACTTCCATAGTTTAGATTTAATTTGCTCATTTCATGTGACTGTGACTGCACGGATGGCGAAATGGTTTAAGAGGTCGACACGCCACTCGTTACTACGCTGAGGTTTGTGGGTCCGATCCCCATATGAGACGACACTTTGTGTGATCCACAAATTGTTGTTCTGAGTCTGAGTGTTTTTTGAGTCCGTTTCATGTAGTGTAGTGAAGTCCCCCGCGACACAGGACACATTATTCCTAATGCGGAAGTTGTCTTTTTACACGCTTTATAATTAGCTTCACTTGTATGTTTGTTTGTAACCGACTTCTTTGAGCGTGATTTTGACTGACTTAAATGGTCAGAATTCGTTCAAACTTTGTAGATATATCGAGGACCGATGACAATACACTAATTTATTTAAAAGAAAACATTAAAATTTCAGAGTTATTTCACTGACTAAATTGTATATCCCAGAAAACTACAAAACAAATACTGTTTAAGCTTGTATTTATTATGTTCAGTGTAATTATACAGTCGTTAGTGGCTCTGCCAACCGGAAAATGTTTGTTTAGGATTTAGTGCATATTTTAATAAAATGGCGGTGTATGAATTTACTTTACGGTTGACTAATTGCAGCCGTGGCTAGTTTTCAGCATGAAATAGGACTGTAACTTTAATGATATTACATTTTCGGAGAATTAACATGATAAACTTACAAATTACTAAATTTTTAAACTTTAAATTCGTTGCGGTCTGTGTTGTGGCATCATAGAAGAGGCTAATGTTTTTAATTGTCTTTTTTTTTTTACTCTCCCGTTAGGAAAATATCCTGTGTCGCGGGGGACTTTACAAACATACATGAAACGGACACAAAGAACACCCAGACTCAGAACAACTATTTGTGAATCACACAAAGTGTCGTCCCATGTGAGGATCGGACCCACAACACTCAGCGTAGTAGTGAGCGGCGTGGCGACTGCTTAAACCACTACGCCATTCGCACAGTCAATTTTCTTGTGACTTTGTTATGATTATGTATTTTCGTTTAATATTCAGTAGTGTGCGTCAAATGTTTGTTTGGAATAAAAGGCTCTTCTTTCTTTTACGAATAAATAAAATAATTTAAAAAAATGATTACCCCTGTGGTGGTACCCATAAGAATTACACAATACCAGTGTGGTGACGACTTCAGAATGCGGCATGCCACCACCCGTATTCATCGCCCCGATTAAAGGAGCAATGCACATAGGACAACAGCACTTTATAGAGAAGGAAAATTTGACACAAACCCTATACCGACCCGTCTGGCCAGCGTGGTATAGAACGCCAAAACCTCTTTTCTAAGGAGAGTCTCATGTCCAGCAGTGGACTATAAAAGGCTGTTAATGTGATGATGATGAATAAAGAATAATAATAGTTTTAAGTGTTTTTACCGACTTCAAATAAATGGAAAAAAGGCTGATGATTTTCTTGTTTTACTTATTATTGTTTTAGAGAAGTTTTAAAAGGACTTTTACACCCCACTTATAACGTAACGAGAACGACACAACACAGCCGTCAAAGTCGTTAGGTCGAAATGTCTTTCAATCTAAGTGCCTTGTGTACAGGATGTAGATGGACTACAGGAAATTGACATTTTTATTGCCTTCCATCAAAACTTAATGATGACAAGCGAAGACTAATACTTATAATTGAACGATTTTAATTATATTGGTTTTTGGTTTAGAGGATTAAATAAATTTCTAATTCAAAGACATGTGTTTGGTGCGAGGTAAGTGCGGGTTTCTTTAACATGATTTTATTAGCTCGGTATGTGTGTAACGGAATCTTTGAACCTGATTTTGACCCACTTCAAAACGTTAACTTAAAATGAAACTTGGCACACTTAGCAAGGAGCCACGACAATACCATAATTTGATAAATTTGGCCAAATATCCTGATCAGGATCTTCAGGATTAACGGCTTTTTCCATGCCTAAAAATACGATAGTGTCTTTTGCTGCGTATCAAGAGATATATTTTAGTCTTAATGAGAAAATAATCATCATTAATTACCAAAAAAGCAAAAATGAATTATAGTTTAAAAAAACTAAAAAACACTAAAATACTTTTGTAAGTAGCCGAACTAAGAAGTAAAAATGGTTAAGTGTTTTTCAAGATATCTCTCTTAAGTGTTAAGAATGGTCACCCATCCATAGACTGACCAGGCCAGGACTGCTTAACCTTGCAATGTGTTAACCTACTCGATTACCACTTACCCACGAGCCCCTCTTCATCAAAAGACCCAATATAAAAAAAAACACGGCCTTTTCCCAAAAACCCTAAATCCTATAATAAAATAAACGCCACCCCATATTTCCCTATCTCAAAACCACATTTATCCAATCCACGTTTTATTTGAATACGCTCACAATATATTGGTTTTCCAGCGTACTGTTATCAATCAGCGTGGTGGTCGGCTTACCGCGAACCCACAAGCGCGCTGTCGTATTTAATGTTCAAATTGTTTCGACTGATTGCGCTCAGCAGATTTGACTTTTCGTAGTTCATTGATCTTTTGTTGGACAGGGTTGTCACTTTCCACTACAATAAAATAAACATAAAATTAAATTTAAAAAAATTATAATAGACACCAAAATTTATAAAATATCAGATGCATATATCAAACGAACGAACGAACCCTCTGTGGAAATCAATATTCTAAAATATTGAGTTTTTTTTATTTTTAAGATTATTAAAGAAAGTCTATAAAATAACAATCAGTAAATCTAAAAATAGATGGGAGCTAACAATTTACGTACATTAGCAATTATTAAACTTTCTTTTATGTTTCCACAAAAACAAAAAAATAAGAAATATATAAATAATATTTTGTGAGAGAGCGTGGCCTCTCTAAATCTCGGTGTTAAGCAGAAATTTCGTTGTTGCCACCCAATTCCCACTGACGAGATTTGATGTTTACTGGCGGCGGTTGTCACTTACCATCAGATAATCCGTCTCTTCATTTGCCCCCTACACCATAAAAAAAGAAAACCAAAATTAATTACAAAACTAGAAAGTTACCCTCTATAAATGCCAACCACACTTTCCAATTCATAGCCAATTTTGTATAAGACCCATAAACTAACAAGACAGCACTAATAACATTAACTGTTTATAATAACGATACTAGTCATAAAAAACTGGTATTCAACAATGCACCCGTAATAAAGATATGTCTGTCTAGACATTTGACAAATGAATGACAGCCTCAGGTCACGGTGAAAGTGCCTGAATCAAAACTTTAATTCCAGAATGTTAGAGAAAGGTGAATAGCATATGAAAACGTTATTAATGCATTTGTGTGATGATAATTGCGTAGTTAAAGTATTGATGTCTTGACAGACATGCTATAAAAACTATTTATTTGAATGTATACTTTGAATGTAATGTCACTACAGTTCATCCCGTGGGTGTCGTAAGAGAAGACTAAGAGCGCAAAACAACGCAGGACACCAGCACAGCAAAAAGAAGGAAAACTTGACACAAACCCTTTACCAACCTGTCTGGCCAGCGTGGTATATATATACTTTGATACAAAATATGTGACTATGTATAAATAAAGGCATCAAGCCTTATTATAAACCAGCTTCTGCCCGGAAATATTTTTAAATAATACGTACGTTAAGGAGCTATTTCCGTTTACGCAGCGCCCGCAGTGGAGGCTCTCGAAAGGAAGAAAAAAAACGATTATATTGGTCTTAGCGTGATGATACACAGCCTTCCTCGATAAATGGGCTATCTAACACTGAAAGAATTTTTCAAATCGGATTTGTAGTCCTGAGATTAGCGCGTTCAAGCAAACAAACAAACAAACTCTTCAGCTTTATAACATTAGTATTGATCTAATTTAAAGTGATAATTTAAAACGAATAAGAACTAAACAGAACGCTAGATGGCGCTGTCTAGCAAGGAGCTACTGCAAAGAGCTCTGAGTATTTATTAAATAAAAAAATAGTTATCTGTGTTTATACAATCAAAAAGTGTTATAAGTCAGTGTAAGATTAGTTGGTAAAAGTGTGTAAACGTTATCCGTAATGATGTAAAAAAAAATACATTAACAACTTGATAATAGACCTTGCAATGATAAAACATAAAACGTCAGTTAATTATTACCCGTCCTTTTACCATGTCACATTGTCCAGTGAAATATTGGCGGGTATGTTTGTGTTGTTGTTATCAAATCTGTCTAAATAACTGAAAGTCCGACAAGGATACATATATATTATCATAAATACATAGCACTCCTTCTCAGAGACATATAATTTGTTTGAGTTCAGGCAATACCATTTCAGAAAAACACTGAGTTTCGACACACCACACTCCTATTCACCTACCATTGGTCTCCGCGAACTATCGACTGGATACGTTTCTGTGGCGAGCAAGCAATACGATTAACAAAAAATTTAAACAATTAGAACTTTACATATTTGTGGCAAGTCAGCAGTTGGTGAGACGGTCTTTAGTTCTTTTCAGAATTCTAATTTTATTAAGTGTTGTATTTGATTCTTTCTTAAAATTATAATCGCTTTTAAATACTAAATCCTCGCACTTACTTATTGTAACTGTTTTCTATTCGTGAAGACCTATTAATGGCTGAATGTAATCTATACAATATTGAATCAATTTATAAAACTGTTGGTCTTCCAAGATCAAATAAATAAACACGCGACACTTACAAGACGGTCAATTCTCTAACAAGACCGTAATTATTGGACAAACCATCGAAGTAATATCAACAAAACCTGTCAACTTTCAATGCCTATAATAAATAACTTACGCAATAAATATTACAATACACTTCACACTATACCTACTGTATCCGATATTGGAAATAGTTTTTATAACTCAATAACGATAACCAATATACCGTTAAATAAAATTCTATACAACTTTATCTTATACCTATTGTGACAAGTAAACAATAACGTAGACAATAATACCGGTACAATGTTAACCTTCTCCTGGGAGTCGTTAATTCGGAAGCGTAACGCGTTTTCAAAGATGTAACGATAACGCTATAACGGGTTTTATAACGAAGCGATAACGCGTTATGTCGATAAGTCTATTGTCTACGAACGATTACTGTCCCAATAGAAAGGGTTGTCAATGTTTTCGAGAGATACCAACAATTTTAATTGCAAGTTATTTTAGTCTTTGTGCATTTGTACATATAAACCATAATCATTTTCATATACAGTGCTTACTTTACAAGGATATTCTTACAGGTCATTATATTATTTTACATAGATACTAATAATTTTTTATAATAATAATATTTCGGACATCTGACACACAACGCCATCTAGTTTCAAACTAATCAGAGCTTGTACTATGAAAGCTAGATTGACTGATAGAATACTTAAATACTTTTTTTTGTAAATACATACATATTATACATAGAAAATACCCAAACTCCGAAACAAATATTTGCAGATTATACAAACATTTGGGCATCGAACCCGAGACATCAGCACAGCAGTCGCATACGCTACCACTGTGCCACAGAGGCAGTGTACTATACTGTCACTAATAAATATTTTTTTGGAAACCAAACAGTATTAGACAGGCCCCGATCTATTTTAACAAGCGTAATGGACATTAGCATTTATGTTGAACTAATCCCGACTAAAACAGTACTTAATACGCAAATATTTGAAATATTAGAAAAGCATTTATTGGATTGCAGCTGTCCATGGGCGGGGGTGATCACTTATCATCAGACACCCGTCTTTAGTCCTATTACATTCTACGATCGACGATAGTTCATGGGAGAACCGTAAAATTAAAGACCACAAATTATTTCCTCTGAACTTGTTTGTAATGGTTTCCTAATTATACTGCTGGCTTAATGGTTTGATAGATAGATAGAAAACTCTTTATTTGTACACCGTTTTACAAAATGGTTTGGTACATAAAAATGACAGACAAAAGGCGTACAAAAGGCGGCCTTTTTGTTAAGAGCGATCTCTTCCTGTCAACCATAGGACGGATCAAAATGTAAAAAACAGTAGTAGTTAAAGGTGCATTGAATTATGACAGGTTAGATGCTAATCAAACTCAAACTCTCTTTATAACATAAAAATTTTAAAAATTGTTTGAAATCGTCTTTTATGTAGACTCTAAAGTCATAGATCAATACACACAATAGCAACAATCTCTGTTTTGTCAAATAGTAAGCAAATAAATTTAACAAAAATCAAACCCATACAAAATCTATGATATGCCTGTGCTGATCTACAACCGCCCGTTTCCAAGTGGTTGAGCCTTATGAGAAGAAAGGGCGAACAAACTCATGGCCAATCTTTTGCAATTCACAGATAGATACAATGGCATTATCAAATATAAAAAAACATTGTTTTGATGTGTGCTAGTATGTCCGTTATGACAATAAAAGACACTGACAATAATGAATAAAAAAGCGGTAAAATTAGATAAAACATTTAAACACATTTATACACAACAACGAATATACATACAAACGCATACATACATAACTATACCCACTTAATACATATATGTATCACAAATAAAACAAAAAATACCCCCAATAATACCCTTACACATCTCACACACGGCTGTCTGATCCTAAACTAGCTAGAGCCTGCACTATGGTAACCAGGCAGCTGATAAACATACTTATATATTTCTAAATACATACATATTATAGATAAATTACACCCAGAAACAGAACAAATGATCGTGCTCATCACACAAATATTTGTCCTGGGTGGGAATCGAACCCACGACCTCCAGCTTAGCAGTCAGGGTCACTAACCACCAGACCAACAGGCCTGTCAAACTGCTTCTGTTCAAATGTCCAAACTAGAAAATGTACGAACATGTCACGGTAGATTTTAATTATCTTGTTATAACACTTTATGGGCAATGAAAAGAGTTAAGTGCCGTACAAGACAAGTAAATAAAAATAGGATGAATGCCGTAGGGATGGTATCTCATTAGCGATGTCATTGTACAGACTTTTTAATTTAGTCCAAAAATGTAATAAAAGTTTTTGATAACCCTAACTTCAACGTCTGTTGTATAACGTTACAGGTGAGAGCCGTAACAGTTTCATTTTCACGTTTCGATACAATTGTTTGTTCAACCTGATATTGTTTGCAATTACATCGAAATGGGTTCAGTCTTTGGTGTGTTTGTAAAATAGAATAAACTTTATTGTACACAAAAGTACACGAAAATATGACTATGTAAAAAGATATTTCTTACAGGCAACCTTGGTAGTTTTGGTGTGTAAAAAATGTAGAAGAATTATGAAATATCAGAATATCGATCAGAAGTAAATATGTAGTCCAGTGGTTATTGAGTGTTACTGCCACAGAAGTCGTGGATTTGATTCCGGCCAGGTACAGAAGATAAAAAGAAGTCAGTCGCGGCCCCAGTTGCCTGTTCCAATACTTATCTCTTCTAGAAGATCACGTGGAAGAGCAATGCTTCGACACAAATGAACCGGCTCCACTGCAGTGATAACACAGTGTAAATTGTAGGAGGGGATGTTCCAGGACCATTTCCCAACATGTTTTTTTCTAATTCCTACTTAAATTAAGGAACAAAATAACATAATGATTTAAAATATAAATTATGGGACCAAATAAATATTTAATAATGTATGGAACCATTTCTCGTAAACTTGTCACAAAAATTCAGTAAATTTATATTCTATGCCTTTAAAAACTGTGCACTTGAATTGGAAACCCCCCAAGTTGCCAGCACAAATGGCGTGTCGTTACATTTGAAATTTATTTACCTAGAAAACGCATAAAGCTTTCAAACCCAAATGCGGACATGCTACTAATGAATAAAAATGCGTAACTACAAAACGGTTGATGTGTAGGCTTGTCTATAAACCTCAATAATATAATATAATATAATATATTCTACCACATTCACACAACGCCATCTAGTCCCAAACTAAGCAGAGCTTGTACTATGGGTACTAGACAACTGATATAAATACATATATACTTTTTTTTTGTAAATACATACATATTATACATAGAAACACCCAGACCAAATCAAACATCAAATGTTCATGCACCCAAATGTTTGACTTGAGCGGGAATCGAACCCGCGACCTTTGGAATAGCAGTCCGTTACACAAACCACTACGCCATCCAGTCGTCAATATTATATACATTACATTATTACTATTATACTATATATTGGCGGGCCTCTTGATATTTTTTTTTTGACGGGGTGGAAAATCCCTTGGGATCTCCTGCTCCTCGGGGCTAGGAGCTAGAAGTATGGGGTGATTGCACTAAAAACCATCCCGACGGCCGGCCTCAGGTGCCCTACTCTGGGAGGACCTGGACCATGTTATTTCAGGTCCTCCCCGAATTGACACCGTGCCTAGTCAGACCCTATCCCAGGGGAAAAACACTTCCCCCCTCAATCGCGACTTGGGTGCCCAATTTCGTCTTAATGCAATCAGGGCCTGTTGGTCTAGTGGTTGGTGACCCTGACTGCTAAACCGGAGGTCGCGGGTTCGATTCGCACCCAGGACAAGTATTTGTGTGATGAGCACGATCGTTTGCTCTGTGTCTGGGTGTAACTTATCTATGATATGTATGTATTTAGAAATATTCATATAAGTATGTTTATCAGCGGTCTGGTTACCATAGCACAGGCTCTGCCTAGTTTGGGATCAGACGGCCGTGTGTGTGATGTGTGAGGTTATTATTATTATTACATAGTAAAATACTTGCCCTGTTTGAGTCATTCATAGCCGCAGAGCCTGAACCGCTGGGGCATTTAAGCAGCTGACTCTTTTTATGTTCTAAGCACCTACTAAAAAAGGACTGCCTCGGTGATGCAATGGGTAGCGAAAGCGACTACTGTGCTGAGGTCTCGGGTTCAGACCAAATGTTTGTATGATCTTCAAAAGTATTTATTTCGGAGTTTGGGTGTTTTTATGTATAATATTTATGTATTTCCAAAACAAATAGTATCTAAGTATTCTATCAGTCAATCTAACTTTCATAGTACAAGCTCTGTTTAGTTGGAAACTAGATGGCGTTGTGTATTAAATGTACGAAATATTAAATATTTTAGGCAATTTAACCACAAAGGGGTGCAATAAGGCATGAACGTTTATATAGAATTTTGTCATTTTCAAAGATAGAAAGACGACATAAATAAAAAATATTCATGCGAGCGCAACCGCGGACTACAGTTAGTCGATGATAAGACAAACAGCTAATTACTTCCAACCATTCAAGGAAGTAGCTTATTAGCAAAAGCCATGTTCAGAACAACTGTCCCTGATCGGTGGTTTGATTACTTCATAAGGAAATATAGGAATATAAACCTATTGTAAGGATTAATCGTTCTGGCAACAAATATTGATTTATAAATAATTAATATTGTTTTGTCTCGAAAGTTAATTAGTACTGCTCACTCAGTAGGGTGCGCGCGCGCAAGCAGTGACGTGCGTATAGTTCTGCGACTTAGTAAGCGCTTAATTAGCGTGAGCGTTGCCCAAGATTTGAAGTCCTATCGATAATGATAATAAATTCTCGTCCTTAGCAGTTACTACGGCAGTTATACAGTCCTAAGAACGGACCTGTTTGTCTAGATATTAATTATCTTGGCTTCTAAATAATTGTGACAAGCACGATGTTTTTTGTCAAGGTGTAATTTATTTATATAACTATGTTAATCAAGAATCTGGATACCAAAATACAAGTTCTGCCCAGGTTTGTGATCAGACGGCCGTGTATAAAGTGTGTCAAATAAAAAAAACTCATACATGGAAGGTTTTTTGCACTTTATGTAATTTAGTAATCTGTGTGGTGACGGATTAAGAACACAGAGTGTAACCACCCCTATTCATCCCGAGGGTGTCGTAAGAGCCGACTAAGGGAGCAAACTACGCAGGAAAACAGCACTGTAAAGGGAAGGAAACCTTACCCTGAACCCTATACTAACCTGTATAGCCAGCGTGGTGCAGTAGGCTAAAACCTCCTTTCTAAGGAGAGACCTATGTCCAGCTGTGGACTGTTAAAGGCTGTTGATGATGATGATGAACCTCACTCACCAGATAAAAAACAGAGAAAGAGTAGCTTAACACAGGTTTTCTGTGAGGCCGTGGTATCAATCCGGTCGAGCCAGGCCTGTATGTGACGAATAATGGCTTTCCCACGCATATATACATCAGTCAAAACTACCGCACTTAATAATCAGCATCGCAGTCAAGAATTGATTCGCATGTCACCATGAGTGACGGTAGGCCCTCACCGTTAGTCTCTGCACGTTCAGCAGTAGTATATTTAAACAACTTTAATGCACAACCGTGTGTGGTCTTACTGAAATAAACTGAAAAATATCGTAAAAGGCCTAATTGAGTTCACGTTGTAAAACAATGCTGGCGACGTGTTCCCGCGGTTTTTCACAGTATTTTAACATTATATTTATTTCTGTCGTCATGATGCTTTTATTGCCGGTCTGCTTTTGAATTGTAAGTTATTTTTGTGATTCCCAAAACAAATTTCAATACTGAGTATGCTGGTTTAACTTAAATGGTAGTCTTGTTTGATATTTTAGTAGCGATAATAACGATTCATCTCATACACTGTCTGATCCCAAACTAGGCAGATCCTGTACTATGGTAGCCAGACTGCTGATAAACAACTTATATATTTCTAAACTAGCTGGTACCCGCGTCTTCGTTCGTGTGGAATTTGAAAAGCGCTACCTTGGTGGGTTCGATTCCTGGCCCGGGCAAAATTATATAGGGTTGACTTCTGGCAGTCAGGATTAATTACCAATAAGCCAGTATAAAAAAAACATCTACAAATGCTGACTAAAATAATTATTGATTAAGCAAGCGAAGTTTTCTTGCGAACTTTTTATATTGCTCTTTTTGAATGAAGACGCCATTGGTTCGATGATTTGTGCATCTCCTTTCCGAACGCAGCAAATAAAGTCAAATTTAACTGACAATGTGTGATTTTTTTTCCTATTACATTACATCTTTCTAATCTAATAGCCGTGTGCAGCACAAAGTATATTCCCTTTAGTATGTTATATATATATATCTATAATATTTTCCAATACACCAGCCACTACCCAATGAAGAGGTATTGGTATTATATCCCTTCACGTTTTCTCTCCATACCTCGGTTGCTTGTAAGAGATTGCCTCTAAGCGATAAGGCCGCCACTTGTACTTGTCTAACCTAGTTTAAGGTAACTATTGTCTATTTATACCTGGTGTACAATAAAGAGATATATTATTATTATTTTCTTTATATATTTTTTAATATCCCAGCTTAATGCTATCTAATGTCTGTCACGAGCCGAAGCCAAGTGTTACTATGACTACTATATATATATATATATACTATATATAACAGGGATATACTATATATGATGGTTATATCGTTAACGTGTAAATCATTTCTACTAAGAGAGGTTTTTGTGTCTGTTGTGTTTGCTTGTCTGTCCGAATGTAAAAATTTTCTTACTATTCTACAGGTGTTAACAATAGCGGCTTTTTTATTATTTTCTTTTTTATGTGCAAAGGTATGGAAATACGTAAGAGGAAGTCTGGGAAAAGCGCGTTATTCGATTTGACCGATGTAAGCGCGCGGTGCTAGAATTATCCAGATGACAGGTGAAGTGTCAGATGCCACACATCATACCTATGTGACTACTGTACGGCTCGTGCGTTTTTTATTTGTAATTCAAAAACATTGTGTATTCGTCATCATCATCAACAACCTACACAATATATATATATCATCACACATCTCACACCCGGCCGTCTGATACCAAACTAGGCAGATCCTGTACTATGGTAACCAGACTGTTGATAAACATTCTTATATATTTTGAAATAGATACATATTATAGATAAATTACACCCAGACACAGAACAAATGACCATTCTCATCACACAATATTTGCGTCCTGGGTGGGAATCGAACCCACGATCTCCGAGTTTGGCAGTCAGGTCAGTCAGACCAACAGTCTCCTCAGTTTGTCATTCAAGTTCTCCTTCTCTTTGCAGTGCTGTTGTCCTGCGTAGTTTGCTCCCTTAGTCGGCTCTTACGACACCCACGGAGTGAAAAGGGGTCTAATGTTTCACCACACGAACAGATAAGAATACAGAGTTGTGTTCAGAAACTAATTTATTTATATTTAATGCATTACACTATTGAATCAATACATAGTTACGTAGAATTTCATTGAGAACTTCAGGGACCGTTCGACCGTTCGACCGACCGGGAAGGGAAAACCCCTTCGGATCTCCGGCTCTTCGGGGACTTAGGAGCCAGGAGTATGTGGTGTTTCCACTAAAAACCACCCCGTTAGCCGGTCTCAGGCGCCCTGCCCTAGGGAGGACACACTCCATGTTATTTCAGGTAAGGCTTCCTCCGCCTATCGGCTAATCCTTATAATATGTTAATCTGCCAGCAGTTAATCTGCCACCAGAGGTTCCTACTCTCTGGCAGCCTGCGGCTCCGTCGACGGCTGATAGCGCCGTCGACGTCCTCTACGCTCGGGATCGGCCCTCTCCCGATCCCGTTCAGCGGTCTCTTTCTGGATCATTACAGCTTTACCCTCCTGGGCACAAGATATGCATGAAGTCCGCCTATATACGCATTGTGCATAAAGTAATAAAAAAGATAACTATATAACAATATCATATTATTTATACTTATATAAATATTTGTAATTTTTGGACAGCCCTAGAAACATTATATGTTTAAGCAATTACACACAGACAGATTATTCGCAACGGCGATTATACTAATTGAACAATTATTGTTTATGTTTACTTTATTTGAATAAATACACCGTTTTATTACGGTACAACATTCTTATTTGTACACAGTTATTAATATACAATAAAATATTCAACCACGTGAGTGATGGCGGCGCGATGGTTCAGTGTGTATTTTTCTTTTACCAACTGTAAGAATAAAATATGTTAAGATTTACTTCAGGATAAGTGAAAGCCCTGATGGTCTATTGGTTTGTGATTTTGACTGCCAGAGGTAGTGGGTTCGATTCCCACCCAGGACAAATATTGTGCGATGAGCACGATTGTCTGTTCTGTGTAATAACATGACACATATCACACAGAGACGTCTGATCTCAAACTAGGCAGAGCCTGCACAATGGTAACCAGACCGCTGATAAACATACTTATACATTTCTAAATACATACATATTATAGATAAATTATGGTAGATCTAAGTTCATAATCGAGAAACCTTGACTGAAGTTTAAAATAAACATATTAGACGACGACAACTCAAATCTGCTTTCACAGTTTTCCTCCAAAACTTTGATTGCGTAACTAATTTATAAGTCACTCGAAATCAACTCAAACTTAGCTGTTAATTACAGTATTTAAACTGTAATTACATAAAGGATTAAAAAATGTATACCTCGTTATTAAGTCAATGCATTAATCTTGCCGTTAATTCCGTCCCATGGGTGTCGTAAGAGCCGACTAAGGGAGAAATTACGCAAAACAACAGCAATGCAGAGAGAAGGAAAACTTAACACAAACCCTATACCAACCCGTCTGGCCAGCGTGGTATAGTAGGCCAAAACCTCCTTTCTAAGGAGAGGCTTATGTCCAGCAGTAGACTATTAAAGGCTGTTGATATGATGATGATGAAAAAATAAAGTCTTAATAATATGTAGAATATGTTATTGAAAATTGTTCTTTACAAAGATAATGGTGGACATTATACGTACGGATCGTATACAGAACCTCCCGTTTGAAATCGGATAAACACACAGTAACCACAATTAATAATTTCAATTAATAAATACAACAAACAAACAAATTAAACACAGTTCAAACAACGCGATTTCAATTAATCGCAACGCTTGCGGCGGTGACGTACATGTGTGACGTCATTAGCAGGGAAATCGCGCGATCGCAGTCGCACGTGTGCGAGCGGCCTGTGGCGGCCAATTAACTTGTAATCAACTTTGCGATCGACACCGTCATTAGGGGTGGCACAATTATATAATCTATCTAAACTAAAATTATCCATAGGAGTGCCCAAGTGCACATATGAGGCTCAACCTGAGAAATGCTTTCGTAACACTTCACCTTTCTGTGCACAGATTGTTGAAAGCGATCAGTAGATACTGTACCTTATTAAACTGGGATTAGGTTCCAGTTTTAGTAAATATCTCACATATATTTAGAAAGTTCCGAGCTAGGATGATAAAAGATACAGTAAGTGTCTAACAAGGAAACAGAACTAAGCAGCAACTACGGCCGTTGCTGCTGTCCATCCTGTGATTAAAGAGGCCACCACACAGGACAGGGTGATCAACAGGCTGAGATATTAAGTATCGTTGTAAATTAATCGGCGTTGGGACAGCCCTGGATAGTAATTACGAGTTAGTTGGATTATGTTCTCAGTGGTTATTATTCTAATTAAATAGATTGTGAGCAGTCGATACCGACCGCACACCAATAACTTTTGGTTGATGTACAGTTAATAAAATAATATAATTATAGTTTTAAGTTTTTATACAACTTACTAGCTGACCCGGCAAACGTTGTTTTGCCATATACATTATTTCTAGGAAATATTGAAAAAAAAATTTTGGGTTGGGTCACCCTTGTCATTTAGGGGTATGAAAAATAGATGTTGGCCGATTCTCAGACCTACCTGATGTGCACATAAAATTTCATAAAAATCGGTCCAGTCGTTTCGGAGGAGTATGGCAACTAACATTGTGACACGAGAATTTTATATTTAAGATATAGAAATTCTAAGTCACCTAGTGATAGTTCTACAGCTTTTTACACACAACAAAGGCCTGTTTCAGCAAACACACTACACCTCTTATAGAAGTTACGTATTCGAAACATCCGGCATTTTGTTTTTTTTTATTTTCATAAGAAACACTGTCATTTGGAGCGATGTTAGGATTTTAACGATACCATTAACAACCTAATCTATTATGGAATTAAATTTAGAAGTTGCGGTGAATAAAGTCTTACATTTTTTCATGGCATAAAGGGCCAAACGGGCAGACGGGTCATCTGATGGAATCTACCGACGCCAATGGACATCTGAAACCCTAGATTCACAAAGTGCGTCCCCTCCTTGAATTAGAGGAAGGTGGAGTAAGGACTCTCGATGAACAGCAACCAAAAAATTGATATACTTTGATTTCCTTTAAGGTCGAAGCATGACTCTGCCATTGTAACGAACCTTCAAAACATTACACACTTTTGTGGGCAGTGGAGTAAAAATAAGGTTTAAACATTATTGTTCAGTTCATATATAATAATAATAATATTTATTTGCTGATCAAGGGTATATAGTGGTGTTATATTAAATAACTTGTTACCTCGTCCCCTATATGTAGTATGTACGTACGTATTTGTAATCGATCCCTCAGGTCATGGCGTACTAAAATGGCTGAACAGATTTCAATGAAACTTAATACAGGTACGCAAGTTCTATATCTGGATTACAGTATAATCAAATGAAGAAATAATTTTAATACGGAGTTTTGTACTACTAAGTGATCAAATGTTGCCAACTAGATGATACCCTGTTAGTTCGAACCAATTGTTGGTGAACGGAAGGGTTTAGTTCATTAACGTACTGAGTATCTGAAATAATCGAGAAATATTTTACCTTATATACTAAAGGTCGAGGACGTTAACATCGCGATACAGAAATTAGTCACAGCGACATCTATCGAGCGCTGTGGAAACTTTGTCTTCTTCTTATGCAATAATACTACACGTTATATACGGTTACTTTACCGATATGGATCTTAAACTTTAGTAATTTTATTGCTAATCCTAAAATATGTGATTTCTAATTAATTCCAACTAGCTTGAATCCGCAGATTTCCGTAACCGTCATCCCTTTTTCACCCAATTTATATAGCATGAGATTTTTTGCGACCTCTTCAACAATAATCGTTATATTTCAGTCAATTGACATAAAACCATCGTGAATTATACACCTAAATCTAAAAAAAAAATTTGGTGTATGAAAAATAGATGTTGGCCGATTCTCAAACCTACCCGATATGCACACAAAATTGCCCGAAAATCGGTCGAGCCGTTTCGGAGGAGTTCAACTTCTAACAATTTTAATATTATTTTATATATCAGATATATGAAAAGATAGCTTAGTATGTCATTAGTAATCACGGTAAAAACTAGACGATCACGTGTATTACACAGTTTACTAAAAGCTCTATATCGAGTACAATTTTAAATATACAACTTAATATAGTCTATTGAGGTTCGTTCGACTTTCGATACGCCGCCATTATCTCGCTTCCAAACCATTACCTTCAATATTTTAGTTTACGGCAAAGCGATATAAGCTGTATTACCGCCTCATCACGGCCCGGGGCTACCAATCTATAATAAAGTAACATTAATGTGATTAAAGCTAGCGCGCCCACTCTCGCGCACATTGACGGATCGCTTCCGACTCACGGTTGCGCGAGCGCAGCTCTGACGCTATTGTACTGTAGGCGCTTGTCACCTACAATTTTACGTGTACGAAAAGTTGCCAATTTAATTTGAAATCTCATATTGAACACTCATATTTTACCAATTATAATTTAGTTTCATTAATTCTAGATATGAAAATTAGGACTATAGTAAAATACATCATCATCTCAGCCGAAAGACGTCAACTGCTGTACATATGCCTGACCCAATAACCGGTCCTGTGCTGCCCACATCCGACGGCTTCCCTGTGACCTTCACCAGGTCGTCGGACCACCTTGTGGGGCTTACCTACGCTGCGTTTTCCAGTAAGCGGTTTATTAAAAAATCGGCAATCGTTTCTGCGAGCAATGTACCCCGCTCACTGCCACTTAATTTTGGTAATTCTCCAGAAAACTGGAAACCGAGCATTTTAAATTACATTATTAGATAAAAAAGGGATGCAATGGAAAATACATATAAGTACTAGTGTAGAGTATAGTATACTATGTAAAAATAGCAACTTAGATAGATGGATAGGTGCATTTCTTAACTGTTATGATGTATCTGTACAATTTGCCGTAAGCTCTCAGACTAAGTATTGCACATGAAATCCCGCTGCGTTACTGATAAGAGATTATCTGACAAACTGACATTTATTACGGACATAATTTTAACTTAATTCGTTTTGATGTGTAATTAATTAATACTTTAAAATATTGACTTTTCAGTAGGCACTTGTGTAGGTGTTCTCCTACCTATCTTATTTTCTGTTAATGAAAAACACATATTGTGATGTTTGATTGTTTATTATAAATATTTATTGAATCATAATTATCTCAAAAGTAGCTTTAACCGGCGGGTTTACCTCTTTAATAAAAAAAAATGTGTGCCAAAGTGTAGTGATGATCGATTGAGCTGTTAAGAAGTAAAAATGTAATAAAAATACAAATTGTAAAGGTTAAAGAAAAAGACAGAGTACTTTTTATCCAAATAAGGTATATTTGATGGGAAATATAATGAAATTAATTAAATTACAGAACATAACCATGGCAGAGACAGGGGGGGGGGGGGGGGGGGGCACGAGAAGTACAATTTGACACAAAGCCTATCCCCATACGTCTGGCCATCGTGGTATAGTAGGCTAGAACGTCCTTCCTAAGGAGAGGCCTATGTCCAGCAGTGGATTATTTTAGAGGTTGTTGATGTGAACGGTATTAGAGTCCTGCTTCAGCATATGTGCAGGTTTATGAGCCATACCACGACCACACAGATAACCGCTGTTAAACAACACACCTAAGCTCAAACACCTCCCCCACTCCCCTGATTTCCTGGACTTGTAGGTGTATGGGTATGGTTTTATATTAAGAGACTACGTCAACATCTAATAAGTTCTTGCTTTTTTCAGATATTGATAATCAATAATATTTTATGTTTTGTATCATACTAAAATTATAAAGGCATATGTTTGTGAGTATGTGTGTTTGTATGTTTGATACTTCATCACGCTGAAACGGCAGGACCAACCTAGATTAACATATAGGCTACTTTTAATCCCGAAAAATGTAGTTTTCCCGTAGGATGTGCAAGAAAACCCTGTTTAATAACTGGTGTAACATAATTCCATTAGTATCGTTCTGCATATTGATAGATCATGTGACCCTGAATTTTGAGCCCGAGGTCGTGATATTGTTGTTTTTATTTTTATTTCATTAAATAATATAATAAAGAAGGTCATGTCACTATCTAACCATAACTTAAATTTTTACAGGAATAATTCATTTTATGTGTTCAAGAAACAATATAAAACAAATTTAACAACACAGTAACACATACAACTTGAAATGTTACAAAATTTCTCAAAAAAAAAGTATTCTACGGATATCCGGATAACCGGATGAACACATGTACAAAATTACTGTTTAGCGTATCTCTACTTCCAACCCCTCGCCTGCGACAGTCTGTAGGAGCGTCGAAATAAATTACTTAACCCTGTAATGAATGTGAATATCCAGATGCCTTCTAAAGGCATGCGTGGTATGGCACAGATAAAAAAAGGTGTAGCATTTTACACGCTGATTTTTATGGAAGGTAGAAATTTTTGAAGTCTGGTAGTTTAATTAGGATGGCAAGAAAAAAAAATTGAATTTGATTTTGACGTATGCGAGATTATGGAATGCAGAATAGTTTTATACGTTGTAGAATGCAGCGTTCATACGTTTGCTACGTCGGAGGTCGCCAGTTCGAATGTTTGTATGCATGTATGTTTATTGGTCATCGGATGTTTGCACTTCCAAAAATAGATGTAACTAAGTACTTGGGTAAATGCGCCTATAAATCTTCGAATTGGAATTATTCCGATGCTAGTAAATACTGTTATTAAAAAATAAGTGATTGTACATTGTTATAAAGACTACATAATAATAATAATCTATCTCACACATCTCACACACGGCCGTCTGATCCCAAACTAGGCAGAGGACTGTACTATGGTAACCAGACTGCTGATAAACATTCTTATATATTTTCAAATATATACATATCATAGATAAATTATACACCCAGACACAGAAAAAATGACCGTGCTCATCATACAACATTTGTCCTGGGTGGGAATCGAACCCACGACCTCCGGTTTAGCGGTCAGGGTCACTAACCACTAGACCAACAGGACCGAATTTCAATCTGTCTTAAAGTCTAAAATCGAATAACATGCAAATGTATAACATATTATAAACATTACAAGATGGCAATCGTATTTCCCTCATTACTGTTCCTCGAATTATTCCCGTCAGTAATATAATCGGTGCAGCGAGGTGCGAACTCAAAGCAAGAGGGGCCGCGGTGCCCCCAAGGGGCCAAATGCAGACCTGCGGTTTGGCGTTGTAAGAGCCACGGTTCACGTGTCAATAATGGCTCAAAATATAAAATTTAATAATACGAATTTGACAATGTTTTGTCCTTTTAATAATAATATATTATATCAGTAATACGAAAAAGGTTTATTTAGCTTTAAATCTAGGGAATTGAGATATTTTTTATTTCCAATAAAGCAATGTTTGTTCGGTAAGCTAACGTTTATTATTATTTAAAAACCCTTTTTCAAAAAAAAAACAACAATACTAGCAGTATTCTATATATTTACATGGAATGAAAATAAGTATGATTAAGCATATTGTATGATAATCAACCAAAAAGATAAGACTCCGAAGTATTAGTTTGTATTTAAACTAAACTAAACTTAGTTATATAGATGACTTATAATATATAACTATAAGATAACTTGATAATTATATAAATAACAAAAAAATAACCTAGAAAATAACCCGTGCACTCGTTTTAGACAATCTACGATTTATGGATTTTTTTATAAGCGTTGTTAAAAGTAAAACCAAGAATATAGCTCCAATATGATAGCATTTATTTACGTGAGGATTGCTGTCACGGCTCTGATACGAGTAGCTATCAATTCGACTGTCCCCCTCGGCACTAACAGTGCTAATCCGAAGACGATGATGTGACTATACTTCGATTGCCGTAGGTAGAACACAGATGTACTTGAGTCGCCGTTAACGGTGAGTGCTTCCTGTCTGAGGGGACTTTGAGTTAATTAGATTTTAGTTTAATATAAGTAAAGGCACGATTCATTTGTATTTTGAGAGATAAATTATAGAACAGAGTTTAGAAAATGGCGATTTTCAGATGTGGCATAGGCATAGGACCAGCTCACTATTTACTTACTACACAGATTTGAAAGCAATGAAATGATATTTATTTCTGCAAGTAAATCTTTTCAGATATTTTCACAAGTCGGACTTTACAGCTAGATGGCGCCGGCTTTTCTAAGACTCGCTCTGGTAAGAAACGTCGAAACAAACCACAGAGGTGTCTTTTTTAAGTCCATGTACAATGTTAAAGAGAATTATGTGAGTGTAGTATAGGGTCTTGGTTAGCCTTTTGAAGAATGGACCATAGTATTGAGTCGGCCTTTCAGACAGGCATACGAGCCCCAGCCATTGTGTAGCCTTTTTTTTTTTTTTTTGTTAACGGGGGGAGATCCTCATGGATGTCCTCCGCCCAGGGGAAAGGGCGGAGGGGTCTGTCAGACTCCTACTGACTAAAACCCCCCGGTGTTCCGTCTCTCACCTACGCCGGGGATCGCGGGAACTGAGGTGACTTCCGCAATCCCCGACTGGTGCCGGCCCGCCGCTGCGGGCCACATCGCGTCAGCGAGGGGAGTGAGGTGTTTGACTCCCCTCGCGACTACACAGAGGGGCGCACGGGAACACAACGCGCCGCCACCTCGGGTCCAGATGGGGCGACGAACATCCCCAAGTCCGTCGCCCCTGGACCCAGCTAGGGGGGCCGGTGGAGGGCAGCATATGCCCTCCTCCGACGCCCGGTGCGCCTGCTGCGGATCGGGAGAGAGGTCAGGATCTCCCTCTCCCTCTCCGCAGCCTCCTTCTGCGAGATAACCGTTTCGCAGAAGGACGCCACCGCGTCCCAGGACTCCTCGCTGTCGACCATAGAACGAACTACGGCCGGCAGCGAGAGGTCACTGCCTACTACAGATATGAGGGCACGGCGCGGCTCCTCCCAGGCGGCACACTCTGCCAGCGTATGCCGCGCCGTGTCCTCCCGACAGTCGACGCAGTGGTGACACCGAGCGTCCGGCTCCCTGCCCAAGCGACACAGGAACCTCCCGAAGCAGCCATGCCCAGAGAGGACCTGCGTCACACGGAACGACAGGGAGCCGTGCCTTCTGTCGAGCCAGAGGTCGAGCACTGGCCGGATGGCCTCGATAGTGACGAGGCCGGCGGAAGGGCGTGAAAGCCTGTCCCGCCATTCCACCACCAGGACCTCGCGCAGCTGTGACCGACGCAGCTCGATGTCTCGCTGCGCCAGTCCCTCACCGCGAGCCCGCGCGTCCTCACGCCACCGATGCAGTGACGCGAGGACTTTTGCCTCCAGGTCCCAGGGCGGAGATCCGGCCAGTACGCAAGCCGCCTCGTGGGAGATCGTGCGATAACCCCTGACAACTCTGACGGCCATCACCCTCTGCGGCTTCCGCAAAACGGTGATAGCGCCGGCCGTCAGGTCAGCCGCCCAGATCGGGGCCCCATATAGGGCCATCGATCGCACGATCCCCTCGTACAGCCGCCTGCAGGCGGCTCTCGGGTCCGACTGATTGGGAAGCAGCGTTGACAGCGCCCCAGCCGCGCCCAACAACTTGGGCGCCAGCCGCCGGAAGTGGGGGCCAGGATCCCACCGGCTGTCGAGCACCAATCCTAGATATTTTAGGGTGGACTCGACAGCGATTCGAGCCCCCCCAACCACCATGTGCAATCCCGGCGGCGGCGCCCGTCGGGGGCCATGAAAAGCTATGGCCTCCGACTTGTTGAGGGCCACCTCCAGGCCAAGGCGCCGTATGCGGCTCACCACTTGTGAGACCGCCGCCGTCGCTAGCAACGCTGCCTCCCTGTACGAGCTTCCCCGGGCAGTGACCAGCGTGTCGTCAGCGTAACACGTCAGGTCTACTCCCGGTTGGAGCTCGCCCCTCAGCACCCAGTCGTAACCGATGTTCCACAGGAGCGGGCCTAGGACTGACCCCTGCGGAACACCGCACGACATTAGGCGCTGGTGTTTGCCATCACGTCCCAGATAGGTGACACACCTCTCTGATAGATACGCCCCAACGATGCGGCGGAGGTGGGGAGGCACTTGATGGTAGCGCAGTGCCTCCCGAATACAACTCCAGGGCAGGGTGTTGAAGGCGTTGGAGATGTCCAAGGACACCGCCAACATCACCTCGCCGCGGGACACCGCTTCCTCCGCCAGGACTCTCACTCGCGAAATCGCCGTAATAGTCGAGCGCCCATGCCGAAACCCGAACTGGCACTCGGCCAGGTCCGGCCCCTCCTCACACAAGTGGCGGACGAGGCGGGCTGCAACTATCCGCTCGAACAGCTTTCCCACCTCGTCCAGCAGCACTATGGGCCGGTACGCGGACGGCGAGTCCGCAGGGCGCCCCACCTTTCTGAGCAGGACCAGACGACCCGTTTTCCACTGAACGGGAAACTGGCCCCGCTCCAGGCACGCTGAGTAGAGTCCTATCAGTTGGGGCTCCAGCTCCTTCAGAGCCAGGGCCAACACGCAGCCGTGAATGCCATCGGGCCCCGGGGCAGTATTCTTCGCCCGGAGCCGCATCACGGCCGCCCCCAACTCTGATTGTGTCACCTCTGGGACGTTGGCGTCCTCCTCTTCAGACTCCGCGGCTGTGGGCAGAGCCATCGGCGGCGGAGTGTGCTCCGCTTGAGCCGGGAAGAGGGCTGCGACTACGTCCTCCAGCAGCTCGGGTTGGAGACTCTCCGTAATTGGCGGCGCCCATGGGCCGAGTTTTCCTCGCACCGAGCGATATGGACGCCCCCACGGATCCCCGTTTAGAGTCTCCAACATCTCCTCCCTAGCTCGCGTCTTCGCCTCACCGATGGCCAGCCGCAGAGCCTCCTTAGCCGCGCGGTACACCTCATACAGCGCGGCTTCTTCGTCAGGAACCCGACGACGTCTTCTCCGGTATCGGGTGTACTGGCGCCTGACTCGAACGCACGAGACGCGCAACTGCGCGATCTCGGCGGACCACCAGTACACCTGGCGCCTTCTGGATTGTGTGTGGATCCGGGGCATGGACGCGTCACTAATTTGCGTCATTGCCCCGTGAAACCACTGCGCCTCCTCTTCGACGTCGACGGGTCCGGTCGTTGCCGACTCCCAGATCCAGGCCTGCACAATAGCGGCCTCCTCTAGTAGCTCCCTGTCGAGGCGCCTACGCGCCCAGCGAGGACCGTCCATTCGCGGGGTCGACGAACTACGTCCGTCCGCGGCCCGGGCGGAGACGCTGAAACGGATGTAACGGTGATCCGACAACGTCTCCACCCCCACAGCGACACGCCAGTTGCTGACACGGCTCGCGACAGCGGGACTAGCGAACGAAACGTCCACTATGGAACCGCCCCGCTGTCGCACGCACGTGTAGGCCGAGCCCCGATTCAGGACGGTCAAGCCGGTCGTGACCGCCCACTCCTCCAATGCCTCGCCTTTGGCGTCGGTGACCGGGGACCCCCACGCCGCAGACTTGGCATAGCCATTGTGTAGCCTAACCTAAAGTCAGGAATTAGGACTAACAACCCGAAACACGATACTAGGGCCTGCAGCACACTAGAGTAGGCTGTGGAAACACTCAAAACCCTCAGAAAGTTACTAAAATGTGAACAATCATTACAAGGCGACTCTATAATCACTACATGTACATGAGTTACACTGTTTAAGGAGTTAGGTTACTGGAGCCCCCTCCACCTATTTATTGGGGGCGGCGGGGTCTCGTAGTCGTAGATGTCCATGGGAGGCAGTAGTCTAGAAATTTAAGTTCAGGCTAAAATCTAGAAGATGTTGATCCGTTCCAAGCTTTTTATCAACAGTAATTCAAAGTTTATGTCTCCAAAGCCTCGTTTTTAGGATTTAATCTCCATCAAAACAGATAACCGACCATTTAAAACTGTCGAGAAATGAACTCTAATTGTACTAAATTTAACAATAAAAAAAAAGTCAATTACAAATAGTACAAAATACAATCATTTCGTATTTAACCCTCTTGAGTGGATCAGGGGATCTTTGGGGCTCAGTTTCCATGTGTTCCATAATCGGATACATTTAATAATTAATTATTTAATTATTAATTACGTTCCAGTGTTGAGGATTAAATGTATGTTTGGGTTCCAGCCTTGTAGCTGGGGTTGTTTTTCGTTTCGTTTACTATTTAAAGGTACAGAAATACGTGTTTTTGCTTCTTTTGTGTGTTTGTCAACCTTTGAGTCCTACGTGACCAGAGCCTCAATTCTGCTATTTTATGTTCACGCCAAGCCACTGTCATACCACTGACACGCTATTGAGATGCCATCGAGTGGCCATTGGCATCGGCATAAATATCGGTAGTATACACTAACTCAGTGTCTTTACAGTGGCGATGGAATGGCAGTGGCTCATCAGTGGTGATATAAAAAAGATTGCCATATTTGGAAAAATAAATAAATCATTTCCTTATAATTTGAAAATATATTACGTTTTTTTGAGGAAATGATTTATATATTTTTCCAAATATGGCAATCTTTTTAAAACATAAAATAGTAGAATTGAGGCCCAGGTTCCGCCTAGTTTGTAATCGGACGGCCGTGTGTAAGACGTGTGGAGATATCAGTATATGTATGTAGTAAGGATGCTGCAAGATTACTTTGTAGTTACAGATAACGCTGCAGTAAATACAATTTTAAACATTAATTACCGTCATGTTTGTAGCGTATCTGCTTACAAGGTATTAAAACTTTGTAGGTAATTAAAAACATGAACCTTCCTAGGATACTGCAACATTACTGACTAAAATTACACAGACACTGTCAGACTTAAATTTGAGATATTTAAATCCGTAAATATCTCAAATATTTGTTTGACAGTGTCTGTGTAATTTTATATTAAACTTAATATTATCATTATAGTTACCTATCAAAACCGTTTCATAGTATTCAATGCGCTTATTTTATGATGAATGATCAGCGGAGTTGTGACGTAACTAAGGTTTTATATATACGCCCGGTGCAAGCTTCTGTAATCAAAAATATTTTTTACCTCCGCTCTACACTGGTTTGGCAAATTCTGTGTTCCCCAGGGTCTGAGCCCTTCGCCTATGCATCCCTTGCACCGTTCTAAGTAAGATTCTGATGATAACAAACTATATTTTTCATCCTTAGAAGAATCTACTATCCGTATATCTTTTTTCAAATTTGGATCGGACAGGACGGGAGGTGTACCCTCATTTACGAAAAAAGAATTTATGTTATGAGTTAACAAGGTAAAACGGTGTTCTGAGTTAACAAACATGAAAAAAAATCGAACGAATTAAGAAACTCCTATTTTTTAACTTAATTATAAGTATTAAAAAATAAATGCGTAGTGTAAAAATTATTACTTGTTAAAGAATTGACGGAATGGGATTTATAAAAATCTGCCATTCGTTGAAATAAAGAGACGAAGAAATAAAAGAAAACCGACTGACCTTAAACCAGGACCATAATGCGATATAAAGCTGTGCAAATTATCATTCAAATAAATCAGGATGTTACGGTCGGACAAAAATCGGATAAAATTCGATTGCTCGATATCGATTCGAGTACAAAAGTCGATTGATCAACGTCTCAACAGTATCAGTGAGAATTACTCACGGATACTGTAATCTTGATAAAACGTCGGCGTCGATGCGCATGCGTCTTGCATAGTGTACGAGTACTTTTGTTTTGCATTAATATCGATTTCTGACACTGAAATTGCTGGAAATGGAAGTTAATCTATCTATCAGTCAAATTTCAATTCTTTTATTGTGTTAATCAGAGTATTAATTAAGGAATCATTTAAGCTGAAAAAGATCACGCTACGACGCTTAGTGGCAGTGTGAAGAAGATAATGTATCTTATATATATGATTCTTCTGTGCGTATGTATGTGTCTAACTCCTCCTTAATAGCTGTATCGATTTTGATGATTTTTTTTGTTTGTGTTCAACAATTCGGTTCACTACAAAATGTTGCTTTTAGATATGTAAATAAAATCTATAGTTATTCGATTGAAGCCACGAGCAAAAACAGTTGTAAAATAAATGATTTCGAAGTCTCATCAGCTTAAGTACTCGTAAGCCTTTTCGCCTTGCAATGTCTTGGACAAGATAAGCAGATGACATCTCCTTTCTTTCTCTCCAAAATTGGCAAGGAATTGTAAGTCAGCAATAATTTATCATGTTGGCAGTAATCTTGACAAATTGCTGGACTTAATTTGGAGCGAGTCAATGTTTAGATTTTCAACTGTCGTAAATAAGAAGTAGGTCTTGTAAAATAATAATGGAGAATGATAATTAATTAAATGATTATCTAAGAAAGGGTGATTTTGGCCTGGCGCTAGGATGGGTCCGGAGGTCACAATAAAGGTGTTCCCGGATCTCTTCTATTTGTGGCGCATTGTAGAACACCGTGTGGTTTTAGTTGGTTTCCTGCTGAGATAACCTTAATACTTATAACAACGACAGTTCAAATTAAATTAACACAAAAAATAAGCAAAAAAAATTTGACAGGTGTCTCATATAACACACACACACACATTCGACAGATTTTACCATGACAAAGACGGCTGGTGGTGACGAATTTAGAATACAGAGTGTCACCACCCCTATTCATCCCGTGGGTGTCGTAAGAGCCGACTAAGGGAGCAAACCACGCAGGACAACAGCACTGAAGAGAGAAGGAAAACTTGACACAAACCCTTTACCAACCCGTCTGGCCAGCGTGGTATAGTAGGCCAAAACCTCCTTTCTAAGGAGAGGCCTATGTTCAGCAGTGGACTATTAAAGGCTGTTGATGTGTGATGATGTGATGTGATGAGTAGACGGCTATCAATGTCAAGAAATCCAAACATAAATTCCTCCCAATTACTTCCGCATCCATAATCCTGCTCCGTGCTGCTTTGTTAGGTATCACTGCACGCCATGTTTATAATAATATTGAATATTATTATTTGAAGTTCAATGTTTTCAGTCCGTTCGTGCCACACTTGTTATAATAAATTAATATAATTAGCTTTTCATAACATTCATAAGAAATACAATTTATTCATAAATTGTTTATTTTTAGTTATTTTTGCGATAACTACTGATATATTAAGGGTTCTGATATATTAAGGGATAAGAGGAGAAGACAGAGTTCCATACACATATATAAACACAGAGAGAAAAAGAGAGACAGCGAGATGGGCAGGAGAAGAGAAGGAGAGGGATTGAGAGAAGAGCGGGGAGTGACTTGCATTGCAATTTGTTCTTTAAAGTAACATGATGGGTATTATTCAAAAGGAATTAGGTTATTTGGATTTTAAATTGCGAATTTGGTCCTATTAATAAAATTGCTAAGACCTGGTATTTGATCTCTATCATTAATTGAATTGGTGTTTTTTTTTTTCATTTTCTTCTACTGTGTATGTGTTATGAAGTTCCTGACCACATCAGCAGAATCTCACTACTCTCATCAGACAATTTGGCGGAACAAAACCACAAGCAAGGCCGTCTTAGGCCAGGCCGGGGCCCCTGGGCACAAAAGATTTTGGGGCCCTGTAATGACAAAAATATTTTACAGCTCAAAATCAAATTTTATACATGGTATTAATTAGATAAGTATGGTGATGGTTTAAATCGGTTACGAGTGTTTTTGGCAGTATCCATATAAAAATCTGAACTTAGGTATTCCTCGTTCGTGTCAGTATCCGAAGCACAAATCAAAGTCCTGTTAGCAATAATTAGTCACGAATAGAAAACGAAAGGATCCAAAAATACAAGATAGCGAGTACCGCCGCCCATGATCGAACCCACGACACTTAGTAAGAAGCGGCGTGGCGACCGCTTAAACCACTACGCCATCCGTGTAGTCATTCATTCTTCAGTAATCACATCAACAGCCTATAATAGTTCAATGCTGGACATAAGCCTCTGCTTAGAAAGGAGGTTTTGGTCTACTATACCACGCTGGCCAGACGGGTTGAAATAGGGTTTGTTTCAAGTTTTCCTTCTCTTTGCAGTGCTGTTGTCCTGCAGTTTGCTCCCTTAGTCGGCTCTTACGACACCCACGGGATGAAAAGATGTTGTGACATTCCGTATTCTTAATCCGTCACCACACGGATCTCTTCAGTAATAACTTCTACTAAGTAAGTGTCTTACATTTACTTATAAATCTATACAACCGAACAAAAGGTTATAAACAATAAAAACTTGTAAAGTTCAGTATCGAGTTTCTTTAACAGTGATTTATGGAACTAATGCGAAGTCAGAACAAAGGTAAAATATAAATTGTATGCCTATAAACAAGGAACAAATGTTTTATGCATTTTATGACCAAATAAGGTTTAAAAACTCGATTAAATACAATGATTTATTAGATGTTTATAATGAAAAAATATTTTCTATTCATAGACAACAGAATTTGCTTTTAGTTAGAGTGTAGGTTTAAAACTGGAAATTGGGGAACAACCATAACACAAATAATGATCTTATTTCTTTTCAGGTTATTCTACCTTGGCCTCAATTCTGCTATTTTATGTTTACGCCAAGCCACTGACATGCCACTGACACGCTATTGAGATGCCATCAGTGAGATGTCATTAGGCAGTGATTAAAGTATTTGAAATAAATTTTATTATGTGTATAAAGATCTGTATAAATAAAATATTACCTTAGTTCTACACTAGTGTTGCTTAATGATTAACGAAACTACTGAATGTATTTTAAATAAAAATGTCCTACATTGTAACATATTATTATATTATATTGGTCAAATAAATAAACATAAATAAATTAAATAAATAATACACGACTGAAAACTGCGACCCAAAATACAAGCCTTCACTTAGTTTGGGAGACAGTATTAGTACCTAAAGCACAATACATTTAATTGTGTCAAATTATACGTGTGAACCTTTGTGAACTGTATAATTTTTGTGACAATAAAGATTATTATTATTATTATAAAATAGCAGAATTAAGGCCTTGATGACCAATCATCAGTTACATAGACGTGTCTCCGCCATACCTTAGGCTGTATGGGGCTTTGGACTACCAAGGCTAACATTTGCAAGGAGTTAAACGCCCCGAAACACCGTGTGTGTGTATTTGACAGCCTTGATCAGGATCTCTTTTAAAAAAGCGTGAGTCTTGGAATACTGGTGTAATAATTCAATATGTACGTTTTTGATGATTAAATAGCCTTAATAAGCGTGTGTGTGCAATTCACACACGGCAGAAGTGAAATTTCGGAAAAAAATATATATTTAAATCTCAAAAAAGCCCTATAAAATTTTGCCCGGCCCGGGAATCGAACCCACTGAGGCAGCGATTTTCAATTTCCACGCGAAGGAAGTCGCGTTTACCAGCTAGTAGTAGCTGGTAAACGCGACTTCCTTCTAACTTCCTAAATTCTTCCTAAATAACTAAATAAAAAGATAAAAATATTTACACTGTCAAAATATTATATTAAAAATAATTTTAAGTGTAATGTATTCTACTTCATTTTCTCGCCGACTTAATCCTTTACATTTATGTGTTTGTTTCTTTATCGTAACGCATTTTCGTTTCATCGAGTTTCTAAAGAAGTTTCACTTTAAAAATCATTTAATGAAATAAATGCGCGAAATTTGCTTAAACATTCGGTTTCAACCGAATATTGTCGGCAAGCACGAAATGTCGAATACGAAAGTTTTAATGCAAAAACTTAATACAAAAAGGATTTTACTCAATAATAAATTGAAGGTATGTACTGTAGAGCAGCCAGCGGCGGTACACGGGTTTTATTTCAAAAATATTTCAGAGGAAATGAACCCCATTTCTATTTGGCGAGGGTGGGGGCGCTAGTGTGCCCTAGGGCAGTTGTTTACTACGAGGGATTAACGCTGTATGTCGACACATTTCAATGATATGTACATTTTAATGTGGCTGTGATAGATAGTAAATAACTAATTTGACACACCTTACACACACTTACGTTACTATGGTAACCAGACTGCTGATATACATACTTAGTACATACATATTACAGATAACTTACACATAGACACAAATAAAAAAGATATAGCTTAGAAAGTAAAGAACTAAGTAATAATTGTGTTAATGCGGTGCTTTGTCTCCATTCGCCGTTTGAAGAGACGATAAAGATCTGTTGCAAGTTCCCGCCTAAACGACGCTGTCGCCATTTTGTTGTCGTCAGTTTTGGCGGTAAAACGCACTATAAATTCAGTATGTTGGTCTTGCTAAGTGTCCAAGTTACGAAATTTACTGGTTAAAGTCTTTATAAGGTGCTTAATAAACTCTACGTAATTGTAACTTTAAGTTATGTAAGTAATGTGGGCCTTCTCTATGCCTTGAGCTTTGTAAAGACAATCTGTAATCTACTTTCACGTAGGTACTATTTTTCAAGTCCAATTGAAACTGAAGTTCTTCTAACGAAAACCATAGCACAGACTGCGCCTAGCTTGGGGCCAGACGGTCGCGTGTGAGATGTGAAAACTGATAGTTAAATATGCATTATTATTCGTATTTCGAAGAACGGGCGAAATACTAGACTACAAATACAATTGGTCCCCCGGTGAACTTCAATTGGCGCACTTGGTGAAATGGAATTTTTGTTGCAATGCAATTCTTTCAATTATTTTGTTGGCGTGTTGTTGAAATTTTATCCCACGGCTACAATGCTGCCAATATGACTTCAATGTTGCAAGCTTTTCTGTGTTTAACCTTGACTTTACATCGGTATAAGTTTTAAAATAAATACTCACGCCCACAAATAACCGAGTTAAAGAATATTGTATTTATTTAAAAATAAAATAAACGGCCATTTGGAAGGTAAGAAAACATGTTTTGCTTTCAAATCAATCTTGAAACTAACCGATTGTTTTTAAAAAGCACACACTCCACAACATAAACAATGAGAATTTATTTCTTCAGCCACAAGATGTCATAACATTCTCGATCCGTCAATTATATTTCAACAATTTAAAACAAAAAACATTAAAAGCTATAAGCGACATGTCATTAATTTTGTGTTTACAACAGATTTGACGAGCTTGCCGCCAAAACCTACATTGGGTGGTAATGTAACTTTTGGCGGTATGAAAAAAGCAAATTAGAAATAACTCGAGTGCTCCCCCTTTAATGACATAGCTGTCCATGGGCGTCGGTAATCACTTATCATCACGTGATGCATCTGATCGTTTTCCATAAAAAATATTAACTTTTTAAATCATAAGTATATTGTTTTAACCATTTCGTATTTTTCCTTCAATCGCTAGCAAAATAATTTTACATTACTTAAAATCAAATTTACATAAATATTGATAGCCCTGTGTTGCTGCAAGGTTTTTAGTGGTCATTGTTTTATTCGTTCCGCCTTGTTCCGTCTCGCTTCCATTCGCTACGCATTGCATTCCAACATTTCGAACGCACCTTTCAGAACTTTAAAAATAAAAAAAATAAAAATCACGTTCCTGAATCGAATTAAAATTTGCACTCATAAAATCGACGAAAAAGTTTCGTAAAACGAAACGTAGCGTAATTTTTAGACGGCTATTGAAAGTCTCTTGTTTAGATAGGATTTTTCCTCGTTCGTGGGCCGCTGTTCTTGTTATAACATTGTTATTTTTCGTGCATATGAAAGTTGCAAAAATAAAGCCAATATTTGGAGAGAATTGCCCCAAGGTAGATGAAAAGATAGATTTAATATAAAACATCAACATTTTGTATCTACAAAAACGGTTTCGGCTTACTTTACATGTAGATTTATCAATCTTGGGTTTCGAATAAGTACCTGTAACAAATAAAAACATGTCATGAGTGTTTGTAAAGGTAAAACTTAAAAAAAAACGAGCGACCCTTACTGCAGTACTGCAGGATACGTCTGAAAAGTAGTTTTTAAAATACTGGCAATTAGTAAATGTTTTTAAAACAACAAACCTCGCTTTATACTTATCCATAAACACAGAAACATTAAAATTAAACACACTTTCTAAGAAAATCTTGAAACACGAAACAAATTAAAAATGACGTACGCACAAGCAAAGAGGAATTATGACACAAGTTCGTTTGCTTCATAATAACATTCGAACGATAAATAAAAAGCGCGCGAAATAAGCTCATTAATTGCTATGCGCAGGCGCGTCGCGTAATTTGAGCTGTCATCTTTTAAGTGGCCGGTTGTGTGTATGACAGGAAAAATATATTTTCTAATAGAAATTATTAAAGGATGTTATATTTTTCTGAAATAATTTGTGTTCCGTTTATAAATATTAGTAATACATTTAATTTGGTCTCTTTGTGTTCGTGATGGAGAAAAAACTTTGTTAGTAATTTGTATTTTTATACGAACAACAATCATGGTATAAAAATAAATTCTGATAAAATTGGTTCTTTTAAACTTTTTCAAGTACTTATTAATAACTTAAGCTATTTATGTAAAACCTGTCCGTCTTGTGGTTAGTGAATGCTAAGCCAGAGTTCGTGGGATCGATTCCCACCCAGGACAAATAATTGTGTTATGAGGCACGAACATTTCTTCTGTGTCTGAGTGTGGTTTATCTATGTATATATGTATGTTTAGCAGCAGTCTAGTTACCATAGTACAGGTTCAGCCTAGTTTCCGATTAGACGACCGTGTGAGGTGCGTGGTTATTATCAAATTTTGAAACCACTTTTTACCCCCACATCTAGTGTATAAACCACGGAAACTGTATTCCTTCGACTTAAATAAAACGATCCGACTATCCGTGTGGTGACGGATTAAGAATACAGAGTGTCACCACCCCTATTCATCCCGAGAGTGTCGTAAGAGCCGACTGAAGGAGTAAACTACGGAGAACAACAACACTGCAAAGAGAAGGAAAACTTGAAACAAACCCTATACCGACACGTCTGGCCAGCGTGGTATAGTAGAACAAAATCTCCTTTCTGAGGGTTATGTCCAGCAGTGGACTAGTAAAGGCTGATGACGATGAAATAAAATAAAGGGGAAGTACAGTACAGAAGTGGGAGTCAGGTACAGACTTGACTTGTGCAGCGTGTGACTTCACTTTCTTCACTTCACTCATCCTTCTTACAGAAGAAGGATGACTGACGTTTGATCAGCAGTTCCGTTTTGTGTGGCAATAGCTCATTATCGGCTTTAATTACAGCATTCTTTATTTCCATAAAAAAGTTTTATTTAGAATTAGGTCCGTAGATTCTCGACGAACTTCTAACTAAGTTCGTTTGAAATTCGACCTTACAGCGCTGTTACAGGGTCGAATTTCAAACGAACTTAGTTTGAAGTTCGACGCTGTGGCAGTGCTGTACGCAATTTTGTTTCTTTATAGAATAGCGCTGCTGAAATATTCTATAAGTGAAGGCAATTAAATCGTGTTAAAATCTTGTGAACGTTCTCTGTGCCCATCTTCATTATGTGTTTAATCTCTTCAAATGTGATACGCCTATTCCCTGACATTTAAGTTAATTAGGTGACACGATTTCTTCCGTAATAGCTGTCATAGGGCAACCATATCTCACTTCGTAAATTTTCGGCCACATTTAAAATTAAAAAGTAATTCGTTTTACAGTGAGACACCATAATCACAAGTTCGTAATAAAATACGGATGTTTTTTTTTTAGGAGTTTACTCCTTAAGAATCGATCTTTATATAAGGCGCCCGGTATGAAAAAAATATGAAGAGGAAAATTTTGTGATCGAATGACCTCGTTACGTTTTTTGTGCGCAACCTATAGTTCCCTTTCATATGTGTGTGTATAACTTGTATACTTATGTGCAGCCGAATCGTTCTTAACGAGTAAACTCCAGTCTTGCGTCGGAGCTCACACACGCATTTTTTTTCAACCTTACTGTGTTTCATACGTAAGAAACCTTTTTCGCAATAAAGCAGCCTGATATTTTTACCAATGTTGCAATAATTTGTTTGTAGGCAAAATTAGTTAGAGAAGTTATTTTATAAGACAGAATATTTAAACTCCACTGTATCTCGTTAAATAGAGATGTCCCTTTATAGTTCTCTCTTAAATGATTAGTCACATTTAGTAGATGCTGCGCAAGGCGTCGATAAATTAGTTACTTTAATAATATGATATAACTCAAGAGAGCATAAATTAGACAAAGTATGCCTATTAACAACCTAAATAAATCTAATAATATAAACTAGTAACAATAAAAAATAGTTTCGTAAAAAATAGTAATCGTTGATCGTGGCAAACTAAATTAGGTTAGAATGAATGGTGTGATGCCTCGGTCTCCTGATATTTTTTTTATAGTAGGTAGGTACGGTCCGCATGAATGAAGCGTGAAAATCTCGTTGAGAAAATGTAATGGTCGATTGCGTTGGTGGACTGCCAGATGTCATGGCCTATTAAGAGTCAGATGAATGAGGGTTGCTACTTTTGTTACAAAATGTACCACTTGGTAGAAAATTTAAATAGATAGGTGAATTTGTCGTAATAATTTTGCTTTGAATTTTATTTTAGTAAAGACAGGACGGTTTCACGAATGTTTAATTAAAGAGCAGCGTTTAAATATAAAAATAATGAGTAACGAATGTTGTACATTCTGTGTTTACTTGTGTACAGTGCTTTATAAAGTCGTGACAAGAAACACACTTCATCTTAACGATTATAAGACTGTTACAATACTTTTAAGGATAATAATATTAATAAAGATCCCAAATTTAATTAATAACACAGTTCAAGTATATTGTTAATAATAAATCTCTAGCATGGTTTTTTGTCAGCCAGCAATGAGCTTTTAATATAAATAATGAATCTCGTATCACAATATAAGTAGTTTAATAAATTAATAAATTCTAGAGATCAATGAAATTTGAAGAATCTGAGTGGGGTGGGTAAGAGAGGGGATTAAAGAGAGTGAGAGAAAAAAATATAGTTACAGTTTTTACTATTGACAACAGGCACCCAACGCTTTTTTTTCAAATTTATTTTCTATTTTTTAGTTTGGTTTTCTATAGAAAGCGTGTTTTTTAGTTTTTTCAAACTATTTTTTTTTTAAATTAGTGTATTGTCATCGGTCCTCGATACGAGTATATCTACAAAGTTTGAACGAATTCTGACCGTTTAAAGTCAGTCAAAATCACGCCCAAAGGAGTCGGTTACAAACATACAAGTGAAGCTAATATAAAGCGTGTAAAAAGGGAGTCGATGTCAATCAGACACTGTTGAAATCCCTCTACTACACATTGATCACTGAGGAGATGTCTTTCAGATAATAATATAATTAAATCCTATTAGGATTTAACTGTGCCTTTTTGTAAACGGTCATTTGTTCGTGTCTGGGTGTAATCTATATATATATGAGATTTCCACGTATATAGTCACTCATCACGATATCTCTGGAACCATTAGAGCTAAAGACTTGAAATTTGGTAGGAATATTCTTTTCACCGAGTAGAGGTCAGCTAAGAACGGATATGTATGTATGATTAAATAATGTAAATAGCAAAACAACGTTTGCAGGGTCAGCTAGTCATCGATAATATGTATGTATTTAAAACAAGTATGTTTATCAGCATTCTGGTTACCATAGCATAGGCTCTGCCTAGTTTGGGATCAGACGCCCGTGTGTAAGATGAGTCAGGTATATTATTTTAGTTTCATTAAAACATAAGAATAAATAATAAAATATTGTGAATAGTACAGTATACTATCGATCCTTTCCTATCGATTATAACAATTTTACGTCATTTTCTAACTAAACAATATTTTTTTTGTTTATTTAAGGTAAGAAAGGTTTATTTAATTTAATATTATAAAGCTGGATAGTTTATTTGTTTGGTTGAACGCGCTAATATCAGGAACTACATGTTTGAATTGAAATATTATTTTAGTGTTGAATAACCAATTTAGCGAGGAAGGCTATATATATATAGGCTCTATAAACATCACACTGCCACCAATAGGTGAGCATTAATAAAACATGTTGCAAAAACGGGGAAAAAAATATTCCTTTTGAGGGACACAGACGACGTTGCGCGGTTCAGCTAGTTTCTAGCCTTAATAATTTATCTATTATGTTCGTTTTCACATATCTATGTTAAAATTGAACATAATACATACTGTGTTTGTCAACCATCTTGCATTTTATGCAATACCGAAGTATCTGTTTAGTTCCTAAAACTTACCTATTACTTACTTTACGATAAACTTCATACTAAAACGCAGACTAATCAATTTTACAAGTATCAGGCCGTTCTAACTGTTATCAGCACTCACTTAACAGCGATGGAAACATGACCTTTATGTTTTAAGTGTATGTAAATTGTACAACTCAAATGTAAAATAACAACATAAAATGTGTTGTCCACAAGTGGCTTAACAAGCGTTCTCTCGGGATATACAATCACAGTATCTACTGTACTGAAACATAAAAGCTTAGTTTCAAATTTTAGATGCCTAATAAAAATGAAAACACGAAAACTAATGTGTAAAACAAACATTAACATTTACAGAACAGATAATAAAATTTAAACCAGACTACAAAGCATTTGGCGCCAAAAAAAGCTAAAGTTACACGAAAACGAATGCACTCAGAGATAATTTTATGCTTTTTAAAAGCTGAGTATTAAAAATATCGTTCATATTTCATAGAGTGTGGGTGTTTCAAGATATATTGAGTCCCGCTTACAGTGTACCCGGGCAGATTAAAGATTGCAAAACTGATGGATGGAAATGGGGAAGCCCAGGGCACTGAGTAATAAGTTATAATAAATTTTATATTAAATAAAGACGAAATAGATCGTTCCCTATTTTACAGAAACATGATATTGCATTTAATTGCAATTGATTGCATGAAAAATGGGTTCATGTAAATCATTTATTATTTATTACTTGTGCACATGCAATCCATAAAAGTGTTGAATGAAAAGTAATATTTTCGCCTTTAATTTTTGAAAGAGCAATCTGAATACACAAAAAAAACTTACGTTTGAATTTCTTCAAATTAGTTTACTTTAAAAAAAAAAAGAACATCGTCCCTTTACAACGACCATCAGGGGTCTTTTACACGCCAATTAATAATCCATAACCATCTGAGTAATCATACCTTTATTTAACAAATTTTTGACCTGAGGCATTGGTAATTAAAGCCATGATATCGATGCCGGCCATATTTTACAATCACAGATGGTCGATATGTGTATATGCATTATTTAAATTGAAACATCGTACTTTACGTTAGTAGAATTATTGCTAGTGCAACCTATTTTTACTTTTAATTATTTCTTTTTTGAATAGTGGCACGCAAAACTTTTTGCTTAAGCAAGCACTACAATACTTTTTGTTTTTTATGTATATTTATTAATTGGGTAGATGCTTATGTTTAAAATAACTTATTTCGCCTGACTCTTTCACTTCTTAAAGTATACAATAGTAAATGGTTTTCATTTGTCGTTTATTGTTTTAAATTTTATTTAATATATTTAAAATAAACTTTATAATGACATGATTTGACATTAGCTAGATATGACGTCACCTCTTAGTATTTTATGCAACTACGTACTCTAGTATATATCCTCTTGAAAGTTAATAAAATTTTGGTTTATCACTCATCTACCTTAGCCCTATAACTACAGGTTATTTACCATAATTTACTTGAAAACTGACTACTAGTGAACATAACAATGGATAAACTTCCAGAAGTCGATGGAAGTTTTAACAAAGAACTGCCGTTGCGACGGAGTTGCATCTTTATAAAAGTTTTCCGGTTCGAAGCTAACGACACAATAAGGACCTACAGTATCTATGGGGAAAGGAAACACCGTAAAAAATTCTTTCGCTAAACAGCTCAGAAATAATTTCCTTTTAATACTTTAAATTCCACGGCCAGTCTGACCTGATCGAAACGTTCATGGCATCAGGCAATTCTTAAACCCTTGCTTAGTAGTTAGGATCACTTACTTCTAGAAAAACAGGCCAGGCATTATTTTAATTAAAGAAGATTCAGGAGTTTTATTATAAGTATCAATTATTCTGTTGTGTGTGTAATTCCTTGACTGTCCCGCAGTGGTAGCGGAAGCGACTGCTGTTCGGAGTTCTCGGGTTCGATTCCCGGGTCGGACCAAATATTTGTATTCTCTTTAAATATTTCTTTCGGAGTTTGGGTGTTTTCTATGTATAATATGTATGCATTTACAAAAAAAAAGTATATAAGTATTCTATCAGTCAATCAAGCTTTCATAGTACAAGCTCTGCTTAGTTGGAACCAGATGGCGTTGTGTGTCAGATGTCCGAAATATTAATATTATTATCTGTTTTCTAAACAAAATTAACTTTTTCAAGAAGTGAAACGTCCTGTAGCCACGTTACCCTCCTTAGAGTCACTTTTCTCAATTTCCCACTTAATATTAATAACATAACCTCAAAATCGTGACTTGAGCACAAACTCTGCTCAGCTTCACAGTTTCGCACATTCATCTTATCGTCTGTAAGTTTTTCTGACATGTAGACTGGCGTGATTACTATGTGGGCTGTTTCCCTGCTCGTCGGGTGAACTGACCCGAGGCCATCCAAGACCAAGCTATTAAGATTGTTAGTGGTTTGTTAACTGTTGAAAATTGTAAGCATATAGAAGAATCTTTTGCAAAACTGATTCTTTATTTGCAAATATACATTTGTACTTGTTCTGTAAACAAGTAAACAAAACTGTGTGCGGGAATTTTTTCCCTTTACATAATCTTGTTAAGACTTGAATTCTTATTCTTTTTTTTGTTGTAAAAGTATTTAATCAATGTTACTAAATACGAGTACAATGCACACAGAAAGATGAAAGTGAAGTCGGCCAAATCTAATACTTAGACGTTACCTTGCTTTACCTGTTGTTGTCAATAAATATTCAGGTTATGCTGATTTTTAACCGACTTCAAAAAGGAGGAGGCCTGAAATCTTTGAACACTGGGTAAGTTGCCACACTTGCCTACAAATTGGTTGAGTTTAAAAAATCCTAGGTGTAAAAAAAAAATTAACAACAACAGTCTGGCTCAAAATCAAGGTGACAAGGTCAAACACTTTTAAAGACGCTGAAATAAAAAGCCGTGTGGTGTCGTGGGACACCCGATAGGAACGAAGTTGTGACGATCGAGTATAACTGATTTGACACGATTTTAATTACAACGCCATCTATGAAAGCGGCTATTACCTACATATTAAAAACAATTAAAACAATTTATACATTGGTAAAATCTCCTTGCGAAATGATTTCCTATCTATTCGATAGATGGCGCTGAATGTCTGACAAGATGACACGAAAATAAAGAGCAAAAAGCCAACATCACGTGGTATTCCCAGGCGGTCACCCATCCAAGTACTAACCACGCCCGATGTTGCTTAACTTCGGTGATCGGACGAGAACCGGTGTATTCAACTTGGTATGGACGTTGGCGAACGTTAAAGCAAATTTAATATATGGTATCCACAGTTAGACGTCAATTTATATTAAAAGTGTCGTGACAAATTTTCGTACGATTTTTTTCCGTCTAGCCCCCTTTCACAACGCGCGATAAGGAACTTCGTTCCAAAAAGTGTCAGCTGATATTAAGGTTTATTTTCGTTGATATCAGAAAAAAATAAACTTACTTGTACACGAGACACGAATTTTAGAATCAAGTTAATTAAATTTATTAAAAAATTCTCACCATTAACTTCAAATTCAAATTATTCAAGTAGGTACATAAAATCTAAATCTTAAATAAAAATATGGACGTCCAAGTGCAGGATATCGTTGCAGATAATTTGGCGCGCACCAACCACCCCGGGGCAAGCAAACAAAACGACTGTTGATTGCCGGCCGCAGATGATATGATTGCATGAGCTACGGACACGGACCTAGTGCGGAGCCCTGGGGCACTCCCCGTTTGAAAACTTTACCCGAGACTCCTATCTTACAGTTGGTATAGGAAGTTATAGGGGGTAAGGCTTTGATTTTGACTCGTACTTTATACGTATAATTGCAGGAATTTTAATGTAATTTGCTTAGATGTTCTAAATGTTTAATAAAAGTCTGTAATGGTCAAGCAAGACTGGTCTGCGTTTACTAATTGATATCAGCAGCGGTATTAAAAACAAAAGTATTTCAAACCTTGGATATTTTTAAATATATCATTTTACTTACCTTTTATTATCATTTTATTTTACTTACATTACAAGTAAGAAGGATCTTTAAGTTTATACTTTGAAAGTTACATGTAATTACACTACAAGTTTGTGTCCAAAAAAAAAGACTGGCGCAACTTTGAATTAAAGAGACGCCGTGGAATCTTTAACAACTTAATTAAAACTGACACAAACTTAGTCCTAAGAAAAAAGTTTTGGTTGGCGGAGATAGAATTGCTATATTGTACATTAAAGCACAAAAAAAACAAGCCAAGCTTGATTGCGAAACTACAAAAGTCCATTACCATAACATAACACACAGGCTTGAGGCAACAAGCATTGAAGCGAAGTTGCCAGAGTAAAGACATTGGCACCCATGTGGCAGAAATCTTGAATTTAAAGTGATAGAAATTGTATTCGAGAAATAAGAGTACGAGTAGTCGAGCGAGTGAAGTGAACATACGTACTGAGAACACTCAGTGTAAACAGGATTTATCTACTCATCCACAGAGTCCTTAGGTTCAACAGTCAGATTTGCAAACAACTAAACCAATAGTTTGGTCAGGACACAATGTCATTTCGATAAAAAATCATTTTATAGGACGATTCAGCCATATATAAAAAACGTATTATAAAAATTAGTCTTTTTTTTTCTCTCGTTCGAGTCAGAGGGAGGGGAGATTTGGGCTCCGGTAACCTCACTTACTCAGTAAAAGGCAACGAAAGAATTACTTAACACCGGCTGAAGCGTGGCTCTCCCATGGTGATAAACTCGCACTCACATACTCAACTCCTGTTAAATAGAGTGTATTCCTATTTTGCTTAATTTTTGTCTCCCCTTAGCAATAAGAAGAGAAGTGGTTTTTTCATATTTCCAACTCCTACAATTTTCTTATGATTAATTTCTTTAGCCCCGAAACTCAATTTTGTCAAATCCTATACCCAAAGCGAAGGGTAATTTAATATAAGAAAACACCGCCATAATTTGTTATTCGTTTTTATTTTAACTGACTTTGAAATATAAAAAAATCTCTGCTGAACAAGTGTTTTTTATGTTTATGTTGCGTAAAACTTCTTTTTCTTTAAATTGATTTGTAAAAATAATTAGCGTGCATTACAGTAGTTATTGGTCAAGTCCTCTTCTGTTATGATCTTTTTTCCTGAATTAAAAAACGTTTATAAGTGGAATATTAAAAGATACAGAATAGAACGTATTACAATTTATCATGCTTTAGACGCATTATATTGCTTTCAAAAGTTCATTACCAAGTTATTAATTGATTTTGACAACAGTAAGGTGTTATGAAATATCGTAACATTTTACGTAAAAAAAAAAACAAGAAAAAACTACATGCCAAATTTTACCCACATAGTACAAGCTCTGCTTAGTTTGGGACTAGATGGCATTGTGTGAATGTGGTACAATATTATTATTATTATTATTAAAATCGGTTTAGCAGTAAGCGTAAGAGACGAAAAGACTTATTTTCGCATTTTTAATATTAGTTGGGAGGAGGGATTTAATAAAACTAGTAATGTATTTATTTTTATATCTTGATTGTACACCGCTGCAGTATATATTGTACATACATAGATAGACATCTACATTTTGGTATTAAAATAGGTGGTATTGTGTGATATATATTCACAACCATAGTATGTATTTTTAACATTCCAATAATAGGGCTATTTCTAAAACATTTATTTGAAATCCGTGATCGCCGTAAGCGTTCTTGGCTTTAAAATAGTTGCAATCGTGAAGTAAAATTGTTGGACTAATTTTACGTATCTGTATTGCTATTAGTTTAATGGTATCTATATCCCTTTAATTTTAAATTAAATCTATTCATTAAAATAGGTTTGTACATATTTCGCCCAACCACTTCCCAAAATTTACGTAGTGCCTAATTTAAACATTGGCGAAAAATGTGTCGTCGAAAATTGATTGTCATTCTTTTATAATGGTTACAACCCTTCTCAGATATTGGGACTGTTTTATGAAATATTATAATTACTGTTTCAGGAATTTAGTAGTAAAAACAGCAGAAAAATATAAACACTAAGTGACTTTTCCTTTTACCGCCCGCGTACCATCATCCTTCAAAGAGAAGGAAAACTTGAAATAAACCCTATACCAACCCGATTGGCCAGCGTGGTATAGTAGGCCAAAACCTCCTTTCCAAGGAGAGGCCTATGTCCAGCAGTGGACTGCTATAAGCTGTTGATGATGATGATGAACCTGCATCAGCGTCTCCCAAAGGGAATACATTTTCCCCGTTTTTGCATCATTTTTCGTCGTTACTCTGCTGCTATTAGTCCTAATGTGATGTTAAATAATCAATAGTCTTCTTCTATAAATGGGCTTTCCAACACTAAAATATTATTCCAGTTCCAACATGTGGTTCCTAAGAAAAGTGCGTCCAACCAAAGAAACTTAGCTAACTTAAGTAGTGTTAGCCAAAAAAATCTCTACCATATACCCTTTTCTTTTTGTCAGAGGGCGCAGATGAGCAGACGGGTCACCTGATGGAAAGTGACCATCGCCGCCCATGAACGATTGCAACTCAGGAGTCACAAACACGTTGCCGGCCTTAGAACGGAGATTAAAACTTTAGTTATTTAGTTCCCAGCAGCTTCAGCGGCGTTTTTCATCATTGCTACGGTTATAACATGGTGTTACATACCCTTTTTACACGCTTTATATTAGCTTCACTTGTGTGTTTGTATGTTTGTTTGTTTGTAACCGACTCCTTTGGGTGTGATTTTGACTGACTCTAAACGGTCAGAATTCGTTCAAACTTTGTAAATATATCGAGGACCGATGACTATACACTAATTTAAAAAAAAATAGTTTTAAAAACTAACTTTTGATAAGGTTTTTCAAAACTATTATTTTTTATAAACATTGTATCTATCCCATTACAATTTGTTTTCAAGTGTGACTGTTTCGCGTGTTTTACCAAAAAAAAACTCTCTTTAACTTTATTATATCGCTATATGTAGATGTTAGACTCTATAATACAACTTTATATACTTTACCAAGGACACCTATATCGTAACAATTATACATTTTGATAAATTTTATATATATATATGCGAGTATTATTCTTGTATAATTTCTTTCTTTGTCGTCACAACATCATTCGTACATTACTTTGTACATTATACCTGTTTTTCATCATCATCAACAGCCTTTAATAGTCCACTGCTGGACATAGGCCTCTCAGAAAGGAGGTTTTGGTCTACTATACCACGCTGGCCAGACGGGTTGGTATAGGGTTTGTGTCAAGTTTTCCTTCTCTCTGCAGTGCTGTTGCTCTGCGTAGTTTTTTCCCTTAGTCGGCTCTTACGACTCTCTTAGTCACTCTGTATTCTTAATCCGTCACCACACGGATCGGATACCTGTTTTTAATTACTTTGTAATGTCTGGAAACCCCTGGTGTACAAATAAAGTTTTTATCTATCTATCATTCGATTATAATGATTTTAAAATCAATCAAAGAACTTAATGAGGAGGCTTTAATTTGAGATAATGAAATTTCAATGATTAGGTAGATTTCCTGTTGATAAAACAGTAATCTTTGGTACTGCCATTACAAGAGATAATACATAAAATAAACAAATCAGATTTCAAGAGTTAATTGCCGTTTTAATGACTTTTAAGATTAAAGTTCAGTTTTTAACATTCGTTTTTTTTAAAGACAGACGTAAAGAAGTTCCACAGATTAAAACAATTCTCACTATAGAAGTTGCTAATCAAAAAGACCGACCTACAATTTACATTATACACTTAATTTGAGTCCTAATCCCTGAATGAAAGAGCTTAATTTCGTATAAACGAAAGTAAATTGTAACTCGGATAAAACACGCCGGTTCTATTAAGGTGCTGTCGTAAAAATGGATAATGTCCAGTACGAAGGCAACATTAAGCATTCAATTAGAACACACTTTGATTACAAGTTTGTACTCTATTGTTTTGTAATAAAGTTTGTAATTAAACGAGGGTTGAATGGGAAATTCGAATTAGTTGGTACATTATACCAATGAAAGTACAGATTTCTGTGAAAGTTGACCATCGGGTACGACACTTAACGCTGTGGTCGTATAACGTGGAGAATAGGCTTTAGTCAGAATACTTCCGCTTTTGTTACTTTGGTCTAAATAATTTCAATCTGAGGTCAAGTCAAACTAGATAATTAATGAGTTTTTAATTAAGTATCAACATATACGTCCGTGTAAACTCAAACTCAAACTCAAACTTTCTTTATTTCATAAAATTTTCAAAATTGTTTGAAATCGTCTTCCATGTAGACTCTAAAGTCATAGATCAACACACACAAAAGCAACAATCTCCTACGTGACTGATTAAGAATACGGAATGTCACTACCCCAATTCATCCCGTGGGCCGGCTAAGGGCGCAAAACAACGCAGGACAACAGCACTGCAAAAAGAAGGAAAACTTCACACAACCTCTATCCCAACCCGTCTGGCCAGCATGGTATAGTAGACCCAAATCTCCTTTCTAAGGAGAGGCCTATGTCCAGCAGTGGACTATTAAAGGCTGTTGATGTGATGATGACGTCTGTTATCCCCTTAGGGGTTGTCAAAAGCGTAATATAAACGCCCATAATTTGTTGAAAAATATTTTTAATCTCATTTATCATCATTACCGTCAGAGGGCACATCTAGTTAGCAGTCAGAATCCCTAATCAAAAAGTGAAAAGAGATTAAACGAAAAAAAAAACTTGACAAGTGCAAATCTGATCAACGACCAACGAGTTCTTTAAATTTAGAAACTTTTATGTATATATATTATAGTTCTGATAGAGAAAACTAGTAGGCCTATGTCCAGAAGTGGACTGCGATAGGCTGATATTAATGATATCCAGGAAGCCAGGAATGCAGCAATGGTACCTTTTAGCCAGAAAAAAATATTTTCTGGCTTTTATTCGACCGCAACTGTCTCGTAAACCTACTGTATTACTACTGTACCTACTTTATTTGAAACATTGTCAATTGTAAATTCTCAGAAAATTTAAGGAAGAAAGAATGTAGTACTTATCATGATTTAGGCGCATTTTTTTGACTTCATATCTTATCGATAATCGTCTCGGAAAAAACTACGCAGAACAACAGCACTGCAGAGAGAAGGAAAACTTGACACAAACCCTATACCAACCCGTCTGGCCAGCGTGGTATAGTAGGCCAAAACCTCCTTTCTAAGGAGAGGCTTATGTCCAGCAGTGGACTATTAAAGGCTGTTGATGATAATGATGATGATGATGAATCGTCTTGTTTTATCGATAAACTTACGGGGAGCCTTGATGGAGTCATTATGTCTAGCAGTCTTCTTTTAGCAGAAGGATCTGTTAGTGTAGTGGTTACCAATCCCGACTGTTGAGACAGCGGTTGTGGGGTCGATTCCCACCCAAGACAAATAGTTGTGTTATGAGCACAATCACTTTATTATTATTTAAAAAACAACTCCCGCTTTAGGAATATGTCCTGTGTTGCAGTGGACTTTACAAACATACATAAAACGGACACAAAGAACACCCAGACTCAGAACAACAATTAGTGGATCACACAAAGTGTCGTCCCATATGGGAATCGGACCCACAACACTCAGCGTAGTAGTGAGCGGCGTGGCGACCGCTTAAACCACTACGCCATTCGTGCAGTAAAAATTTTAGAATTTTGCATTGAAGTAAGTCTTTCCCTTTCTTAGTATGAGTGTATGTACGTATGTATGCCTTAAACATAAGATTCTAGATAAATAATTGGATATTACGCATTCAGTACAAGACGGGACAAGAACAATTATTTTATGAATTAATAAATGGATGTCTTAATTTAGCAGCGTAAGTACAATTTGCTTCCCAAATAAACATTAAATTTAACTCAGAGAATGTTTCATGCATTCCCATTCGCTGATCTGGAGACAAGAATCGAATAAAAATAAATCGTGAATCGAGACAATCGAACGAGCCGAGCATCGACTCGTTGTAAATATTCAGCCGTAACCGGATGGCAACATTGTTTTAACTTTTTTTTTTGTTTATTTCTTTTAAAATAAAAGCTTCATCTGACGCTTGAATGGATTTCTGATTGAGAGAGCGTCAATGGAACTTTGAAGTTTTGTGTTTTAATGTTATTAAAAATATATATCAACTATTCGTCTGGTATTAATCAGATTTTCTTTAAATTACTCCGGAAACCAGTATTTCGGAAGCGAGTGAGTTACTTACATAGGCGGCAGCATGCTATTTTTGCTGCTCTATATATTACATGAAAAAGCAAAAATGACAAAGTTTGAAAAGTCTCGGATCCAACAGGGATCCTTATTCAAGGACTTCACGACACCCTTGCGAAATATAGGAATATATAAGTATGTTTATCAGCAGTCTGGTTACCATAGTACAGGCTCTGCCTAGTTTGGGATCATTATTAGTACCAGATCAGTCATTATTAGTATTCAGTATTCATACACACAGTAAAAAGCACTTCAGTAACCTGTTTCTATCAATCTTAGATAGTTTATCGTTGTACTTACCCGTAAATACTATCGCAGAAGTCAAGTCGTACACATTTTGTAAAAAATACAACAAAGTGTGTGACGCACGCGCAGTTTACTGTTCCGTAAGTTATTATTACTAGAAATGAAAATGTAGTATTATGTTATTTTATTTATTGAGTTTCTTTTCTAAGGATTTTGTATGATCTTTTTTCAAGTATTCACATGTTATAAGTTGGGAATTTTTATTTTTAACAGAGAAAGTTACTTAATAAATTGTATTTTTTTATTTTAAATCCGGCGCTGTCGAAGTCGCATGTGATGCCCCTATCTATCACGCGATGGACCTGGCACCCGCACGGTGAATCCATGAAACGCTAAGAAATAGGTCTTTAATTCGTAATATACCTACTACCTATACTTTGACTTTTATGCCAGACTGGCTGACCCGAGCAACTGCGTCTGCGCTCTCAAAAGTTTTTTTTTAAAAGGCTTACTATCAACCGAAATTACTAGTTTTCCCGTTCACCCCTAAAGCTAAGCTAAATTGCTTGTGTTAGGAGTGGATTCACGTCGGGGTGCTGGGCTAGAAAACCTCCTCGTGGTGCACCCTGGAAACGCTGGCGATGGTACTGTTTCCTCCTTGTCCTCTTGGAGGAGAGGATTATCGCCAGCGGCCAATATTCTAGCAGAAGAGGCAGCCGTTCATCGGCTCTCGGGCAAGGCCTGGTCCAGCAGGGTGGGCGTGTCTGCCGGTTGCCCTGCTGGCTCTTCGCTCTTCGGAGCATGGAGGAGGAAACCTCGGTAAAAAACCTGATGGCGGGGCCCTGTAGGGGCCACAGTTTCTCCGCTGACAGCGGTGGAGAAAGGAGGACGGGCTCGGCGTGTACTCACACTACCACCGAGCAGGCAGGGGGGACGTAGTCTCCCTGTCAACCGTCGGCATATCGTAATCCCGAGAAGAGCGCTGTGGTTAAGTCTCGCGGCTCTGATCGGGGGCGAGGGTCTTGGCTTAACCGCCCGGACCGCGAGGAAGATAACCTCTCTAAAAAATTCCCCGAATCCCGTGTTCTGGTGCGTGGCCAGGGGATGCATGGCTGATGGGAAGTTCAGTCGCGAGCGCACTCCAAGCCGAGGTACCTGCGGACCCCTCGGTTGGGTTAAAAACTTACGCTTGCCCGGGTAATGGGGGATCTCTGCCCGGGTGGACCTTTTAGTTCTCCCCCACTCGTGGGATTTATTATGAATTTGAATACAAATAAAAATACAAAGAAACGGACACAAACGGAAAACAAACAAAACCAGGCAAGCAAAACGGACACTGAAACAAAAGGTGCAAGGGAGAAGAGGCACAGTGGAGTCGATGGGTCGTCCACTGAGGGTGAGGTGGCATCGGGAACGCCCATCTCGATGGGGCTCCCAGAAGTCAGTCTGACTCTGATCTCTGGGAGCCGAAGAGCATCGGATCGGCTGCGTTCCGGATCCGCCGCTTCGTCGGATGGCGCGGAGGCCATGGAGGCGGAACGAAGCGACAGCCGGAAACGCGGACGCTCCAGGGACGAGGAAACGGATACGTCCCAAGAAATGATGCCACCAAAGGTGGCAAGCAGCCGCCGAGGGAGGCAACGTAAACCGGCCTCGGCCTCGGTCTCGACCCCGTCAGGCTCCGCGTTCTCAAACGCGGAGTCCTACAGAAGTGTACGGGTGGACGGCGAGGCCGTAGCGGAGGAGGAGATCGCGGATCTCCTGCTCAAGGTTCGGGAGCCGGTGGGGGGGAAATGCCCCCCAGGCTCCCGTGTCCGTGCAGGAGAGGGCGAAAGCGGCGGTGGCCGTCATCAACAAGGTGGCCACCAAATCCGTGAACCTTAAGGGCTCGTTTGTGAGGGCCCTTAAGGACTCCTCCTCCGCTTTGTCGGAGGTCGTGGAGGGCCTAGCGGGCGACGTCTCTCGCCTGCAGGTGGCCAACGAGAAGCTGACGGAGCGGGTGAACGAGCTGAGCGCTCAGTTCGCCCGCTTCCAGGCGAACCTCCCCGAGCGGGAAGCCCCGTCCGCGTCCCAGCCTGCCCCTACCACCAACTCAGGGGCATTTGACTCCCAACTGCGAGAAATCCTCATCGCAGTTGGGAATATGCTGGACGGACGCCTGGCTGGCCTGGAGGCGAGATTGCCTCCTGCGCCGATTATGCGCCCCCCGCTCGCGTCGGCACAGCGGCCTAAGGCCGCCGCTCCGACCGCGCTCCCCGTTGTGGGAGGCCGCGTGTCTTACGCGGCGGCGGCGTCTGCCCCTACTCCATCGGCTCCACAAAAGCCGAGGAGGGGGGCCAAGGCACCGGCCCAGGCGCCGGCCAAGGCACCGGCTAAGGCGCCGGCCAGGGCGCATCCCCAGGCGCCGGCCAAGACGGGGCCTAGAACAGCGCCGAGGAGCGGAGTGGCATTCCCTCCGCTCCCCACTCCGACACCCCTGCCGGGCCCCTCCGCACCTGCCCCCTCCAACGAGGGTTGGCAGGAGGCGAGGGGCTCCAAGAAGTCCCGAAGGCGGGCCAGAAAGGCTGCCCAAAAAGCAGCCCAAGCCCAGCCTTCGCCACCGGTGGCAACGGCCTCTGCAAAGAGGCCGCGGAAGCTGCAGCCGCCCAAAAACCGCGGCTGTTGTTGTGACCGTGTCCCCGGAGGCGGCTGACGGCGGGCTGTCCTATGCGGCCGTCTTCAAGAAGGCCCGGGACAGCCTCGCCAACGAGTTTGGGACGGTGGGGGTCAGGATGCGCCTCGCCCAGACGGGAGCTCGAGTTCTCGAGTTCCCTGGGGCCGAAGGCGCAAAGACGGCGGACTCCTTCGCTGAGAAGCTGCGGGGAATATTTGCAGCCACAGATGGTGTCAGGGTCGCCAGGCCTACCAAGTGCGCGGAACTGCGCATCTCGGGCCTGGACGACTCAGTGACGGCCGAAGATGTCCGCGCTGTAATCCGGGAGAAGACGGGGTGCAGCGCGGACAACGTCAGGGTCGGCACCATCCGCCCCGGTCCAGGAGGGCTTGGCGCCGTGTGGGTCAGCTGTCCCGTAGCGTCGGCCAAAGTATTGGCCGACGCCGGCAGGCTGCTCATCGGTTTCGTGAGCGCCAGGATCACAGTCCTGGCGGCGAGACCGATGAGGTGTTTCAAATGCCTGGCCGCGGGACACACGCGCGTCAAGTGTGACAGTTGTTTTGACTGCGGCGGACTGTGTTTCCGCTGCGGTCAACCGGGGCATAAGGCGGCAGAATGCTCTGCCGCCCCTCACTGCCCAGCGTGTGCGGCGGGCAATAAGCCCGCCAATCACCAGATGGGGCAGAGAGGCTGCAAGCCTCCCCGCAGTTCTCGGCAGACGTCGGGGGTTAGCCAGTCGACCCAGGCTGCCTCCGATGTAGTTCGTGCGTCGACGTCGTCGCCCATGGAGGAGGTTGTAGAGACGATCCAGTAATGGATCAAGTCTCCAACCTCCTGGTCCAGACGAACCTGAGCCGCTGTGCCGCGGCGCAGGATCTCTTCCTGCAAACCATGGCACAGTGGTCGATAGGTGTTGCCGTAGTCGCGGAGCCCTATTCTGTCCCTCCCCGTTCAAACTGGATGGGTGACTGGGACGGCTCCGTGGCAGTCGTCGGTTCCACGACGGCTCATTCCCCGCCCTTGTCGCTAAGAGACAAGGGCACTGGATATGTTGCCGTCGAGTGGGGGGGGATCACCATATATGGTGTCTATTTCTCCCCCAACCGGAGTTTGAACGACTTCGAGGTTTTCCTAACCAGCTTGGAGACCTCGATACGGCGACTAGCGTCTGGGCACGTCCTTGTGCTGGGGGACTTCAACGCAAAGTCCATTGCGTGGGGTTCCCCCAGGACGGACGCCAGGGGCGAGGCCGTAGAGGAGTGGGCGGCCTCGGTGGGCCTCTGTCTTCTAAACAGAGGCTCCACCAACACGTGCGTGCGACAGCAGGGGGGGTCGATAGTGGACCTTTCGTTCGCTACCCCTGTCCTCGCCGCACGAGTAAGGAACTGGTGTGTCCTGGAAGAGGTTGAGACGCTCTCGGATCACCTGTATATCCGATTTGAGCTCTCCCGGACCCAGGACTCCAGTAGGGGTCACGTGGCGCGGCGTTTATCCCGCTTTCCGCGGTGGGCTGTTGCCAGGCTGAACCGGGACCTACTAGAGGAGGCAGCCATAATTCACTCGTGGCTGTCTCCTCAGGCTCCGACCGAGGAGGTCGACGTGGGGGCTGGCCGCTTTCGCGATGCGATTACGCATGTATGCGATGCGGCCATGCCCCCGCGTTCGAGGTCGTCGGCCTCCAAGGAAGGAGGTCTACTGGTGGTCCCAGGAGCTGGCGGACCTCCGTGCGGCCTGTACACGTGCCCGGAGGTCCTACACGCGCAGTCGGCGGCGTCACCGTGGAGACGGTGAGGAGGACCGGCTTCATGAGGAGTACCGACGGGCGCGGAAAACTCTGAAGCTGGCCATTAGCCGCGCCAAAGAGGAAAAAAGACAGGAGATGCTGGAGGGTCTTAATCGTGACCCCTGGGGTCGCCCTTACCGCGCGGTGCGACAAAAGCTCCGCGCGTCGGGCCCCCCCCCTTACGGAGACTCTCCAGCCCAGCTTCCTGCGAGAAGTGGTTGAGGGCCTTTTCCCACAACGGGCGGAACACACTCCCCCGTCGATGGTCTCCCTGGCCGGAGACGACGGGGAGCACGGGGAGGACAATGTTCCGCCCGTCCGGGAATCGGAGGTAGGGGCGGCTGTTCTACGGATCCGTTCCAAGAACACCGCCCCTGGGCCAGACGGGGTACCGGCCCGAGTGCTGGCCCTGGCCCTCAACCACATGGCAGACCGCCTCGGGGAGGTGTTCGACGCTAGCTTGGCGTCGGGACGCTTCCCTGAGTGCTGGAAGAGCGGGAAGCTGGTCCTACTGACGAAGCCGGGACGGCCTGCCGATTCGGTCGCGGCCTATAGGCCCATCGTGCTGCTGGACGAGGCGGGCAAATTGTTTGAGAGGGTTCTTTCTGCCCGCATCGTCCGGCACCTCTGCGAGGTGGGCCCCGATCTGTCGGACGCCCAATTTGGTTTTCGGGCGGGGCGTTCGACAGTCGACGCCGTGTTGCGCCTGAGGGCCGTGACCGAAGAGGCCGTGAGCTGTGGCGGCGTGCTGTTGGCGGTGTCATTGGACATCGCCAACGCATTCAATAGTCTGCCATTCAGCTGCATCAGGGAAGCACTCCACTATCATGGGGTGCCAAAGTACCTGAGGCGGCTGGTGGCAGACTATTTAGAGGAGCGTACCGTCGTGTACGAGGACCGAGAAGGTAATTTGAGGAGTCGGCCCATGTCGTGCGGTGTTCCACAGGGGTCTGTTCTTGGACCCCTCTTGTGGAACATAGGGTACGACTGGGCCCTTCGCGCCGATTTCCCCCCCGGGCTGGGTGTAATCTGTTACGCAGACGATACCCTCGTGACAGCCCGGGGGGCAAACTTCCAAGAGGCGGCGCGCCTGGCCACAGGGGGAGTCTCCCTGGTGGTCGGGCGCATTGAGGCGCTGGGCTTACGGGTGGCCCTAGATAAGACGGAGGCCCTATTATTTCATGGGCCCCGTCGTGGTCCACCCCCTGGCGCCTCAATAGTGGTCAACTCGGTCCTCGTACCGGTTCGGGCCCAGATGAAATATCTGGGCCTGATCCTCGACGGGAGGTGGCTCTTCGACGAGCACTTCCGACAGCTTGCTCCAAAGCTGGTCGGCGCTGCGTCTGCCCTAGGGCGACTCTTGCCCAATATGGGTGGACCCAGCGTCGCGACAAGACGGCTGTACACGGGGGTTGTCCGGTCAATGGCGCTGTACGGTGCACCGGTGTGGGCGGCGGCTCTGACCGCCCAGAATAGGGTACGCCTCTGGCGCCCTCAGAGGGTAATGGCGGTCAGAGCCATACGCGGTTACCGCACCATTTCTACGGAGGTGGCGTGCGCGTTGGCCGGAACTCCCCCGTGGGATTTGGAGGCGGAAGTGCTCGCCGAAGTTTATCGACGAGTGGCTGACTTCCGGGCGGAGAGCGGATTTCGCCCTCCGCCCGAGGATGTGCGCGAGTGGCGCGAAGCCGCTCGCCGAGCCACGATGGCTCGTTGGTCGTTCCGGCTGGAGACTCCACGCGCTGGCTTCGCCGCCGTGGAGGCTCTCCAGCCGGTCATCGCCGAGTGGGCAGGGCGGCAGCACGGGACCCTTTCCTTCCGGCTGACGCAGGTGCTTTCCGGGCATGGTTGCTTCGGAAAGTACCTGCACACGGTCGCTAGGAGGGAACTGAGTCCCGCCTGCCACCACTGCGACTGCAGTGAGGACTCGGCCCAGCACACGCTGGCGGTCTGCCCCGCATGGGCGGCGCAGCGCCGGGCCCTCACTGCAGTCATCGGAGTGGATCTCTCGCTACCGGCCGTAGTACGCTCCATGGCCGGTAGCGACAGTTGTTTTACCGCGGTCGCATCCTTCTGCGAGGTAGTAATCTCGCGGAAGGAGGCGGCGGAGAGGGCCCGGGAGGACGACCTCCACTCGGACCCGATCCGCCGCCGGCGAACCGGGCGGCGGAGGCCCGCCTACCACAGCCTCATGCCGCCCTGAGTGTGGCCGCGGGTGGACGGGGTGGGTTTCCCCTCCACCCGCATTAGTTGGCCAGCCGCGAGGGGGCGGCGTCCGCGTGTGCCGGACGTCGCCTAAAGAGAGGAAAATATATTGAGACGGAGCCCGCACCAGGAGCGGGCTGGCGCTAGGAGGGGTCCGGATGTCTTAACAACAGCTGTTCCCGGATCCCTCCTGTTACAGGCGCAGAGTGGCACACCGTGTGGTTTTAGTCGGTCCGAGTCCGACACACCACCCCGCCGCAAACCCCGGAGGGGTGACGGTCCGAGGGGATTTCCACACGTTAAAAAAAAAAAAAAAAAAAAAAAAAAAAAAGGAGTGGATTCACGTCGGTAGTGTACTGGTCAGGATTCAAACCCAAGGCATCTCTTGATCGCAAGCCTTAACCACTAGACTACCGCCCCTTTAAAATTAAATTTTCCCCGTTTATGCAACATTTTCTATTGACGTTTAGCTGTTACTGATGGTAGCGGGATGTTGTATAGTTTATAGTCTTCGTCGATTAATTGGCTATTCAACACTTAAAGATTTTCAATTCAAAACAGTAGTTCCCGAGATTAGAGCGTTTAACCAAACAAACAAAAATTATAAAAGCAAAAGTTACTCTGTCTGTCTGCCTGTAACGCTTTCACGGCTAAACCGCTCAACCGATTCTAATTAAATTTACCTTGGATATACTTTGATAGGGAACAAACTACACAGGACAACAGCACTGCATCAAGAAGTAAAAACTTGAAACAAATCCTATACCAACGTCTGGTCAGCTTTGCATAGTCGGCCAAAACCCAAGGAGAGGCCTATGTCCAGTAGTGGACTACTATAGGCTGTTGATGATACTTTGATAAGCAAGGACGGACATATGTTTCTTATCATCACGAAAACCGACACAAACGCGGGCGGAGAAGCGAGCAAAAGGCTAGTAATTAACAAAATATACTGTCATGTGTTAATATATGCAAAATTACAGCTTTTTATTACCAACAGTCTGACTGACTGAATGACATGGCGTAATCTTAAATTTTGAAAAATATCTAGATCTACGGAACCCTAAAAAACAGACACGTACGAATGGTTCGCGCATTGCGGTCACAATCATCGATCTCTGCCACCGGCGCTTGCTCAACCTCACATAAGGACAGCTGTCCCGTTATCATTCGTATGCAAACGCTTTCAGATTCATCCTGGAACAAGCTTGTGTTTTAAAGACAATTTTTTTGATACTTTTTTAAAGGAAAGATTCTTGTTAAAAGCTCATGTTAGCTTTTTGCGATGTTGGTCTTAGTAGCTCTGACCTGACCAAGAAGTTGTGAGTGACTCGCGAATTTAATTATCAGCCATCAAAGGATTTTGTATAATAATAATAATTTTCGGACATCTGACAGATAGCGCCATCTAGTTCTAAACTAATCAGAGCTTGTACTATGAAAGCTAGATTGACTGATAGAATACTTTTTTTTTGTAAATACATACATATTATACATAGACCCAACCTTCGAAAGAAATGTTTGCAGATCATACAAACATTTGGTTCGAAATTTGAACTCGGGACCTCAGTACAGCAGTCACATACACAACCACTACGCCACCGAGGCAATCAATTAATGTATTGTATTACTACCACATAGAATGCTATCTTATAGTGCGAGATCCGGCTGCAGAATCAGTGCACTCATCGAGTATGTGCTATAAACCTAGTTTTTACGCATATTTATGATCAGGAGATTATATATCTGGACCAGGGACTTCCTTTCTAGGGTATACCTGGTTCCCCGGCTATTAGTACCCGAGATGGCGTGCGGTTTTAGTCGGTTCGAGTCCGACATGCCACCGATAGGTGGTATCCGAGGGGATTTCCGCACGGAAAAAAAAGGAGATTATATATCTACCAGGTTGCCTATCAAAATGTAACCGCTAGTATTTTTAATTGAATTTTTGTAAATTGATTTTTGGGAAAACATTTCGTTCACTTGAAATATATATTAAATATCTATATCACGGCAATGTATATGAAGACTCTATCCTCGTCTGACTAGTGATGTTACGCGCTTTATGGGTACAGCTGCATGAACTTGACCACCAATCGTGACGGACACTGCTATAAAATTATCTATAGTTGTATAATTTTGTTTTTCTTTTATAATATAGTGGTCCCAGGTCTTATTGTTTGTTAATTCGTTTTATAAATAGTAGGGATACGACTAAAATAGTTACAATCATGGCCAGACGGGTTGTCTTGCGTAGTTTGCTCCCTTAGTCGGCTTTTACGCGACCCACGGGATGAATAGGGGTGGTGACACTTCGTTTTTTTAATCTGTCGCCACAAGATAAGTTCATTAATAAATTAATTAAGGACAAAGATTAATTCAGTTCAAATTCACATGTCTCCAAACAGGCCAGTTTAGTCCCAGTCCTAGGAGCCACTTACGTAATAGGTGCAAGTATTTTTAAATACATATATACTATGGATGTAATTAATAATAATATGAATGCACGGATGGCGTAGTGGTTTAAGCGGTCACCTCACCTCTACCTACTGCGTTGAGTGTTGATGGTTCGATCCTCACATGGGACAATACTTTATGTGATCCACAAATTGTTGTTCTGAGTCTGGGTGTTCTTTGTGTCCGTTTCAGGTATGTTTGTGTAGTCCCCCGCTACATAGGATTTATTCTTAGTGCGGTAGTTGTCTTTACAAAAAAAAAACACTTAAATATGACCAAATTTTGCGGTCAATCTCCAAAAACAGGATATTAATTTTATATGATAGAAATTTGTACGTAAAATTACTTAAGTGTAACTAGAGACATCAAACAAAGGACATACGTCATTGGGATTCAGCACTACTAACTTTTTACTAATTATACTGAGAAATAAAACAACATTCTCGGGATAGAAAATAGAACTCAATACCTCTCAGTGGTATGAACGCTTAAGAAAATATGCCTTCGAATCTTAATTAATTAGATCACAAAGAAACGCTAATGATCATCACATCGTTTTTATAATTTAAGCCAGTCATTAGCTTAACTAATGATTGGGATATTACTTTGAAGAATTGCCGCTAATAAAGAAAAAAAAAGTGTTTTGGTTAAGACTAAAAATCTAGCGCCATCTATTGACAATATCTTTGAGTTACAGGGTTATTTAAATCATAATCTAGTCCCACTACAGGTACAGGTATGATTGTACGTATATTTGTTTTTTTTTAAATTTACAATGAGAAAGAATCTATTGGAAAAAATGCGTATCTGACTTTTACTAGTTTGGAGATGTTGGGACGAATAAGGAAAAAATAACCCCACGAAACTGTCAAGAGCCCAATCCCCCCTATATCCCCGCTCATGATAGCGTCGTTGATATCAGAAGACAAATATTTCTAATGCTTGATGCTTCAACATTTTAAGTGTAAAATGCTTTAAAAAGCGTGACATTTATACTCAAAGATGTCAGATAAAATTAATTTAAATCTTTTGTTTTTTTTTTGTAATAAACCGCTTTTATATCTCAGTACACGATCTTATTAAAAAAAGGAGAATACTTGTTGGGTAGATAAGCTTCGAGGTTTTCCAAACTGCTACATCAGGTTTAATTTTGGTGTCATTTCATTTCTGTCATGTTGTTTAGAATCCTTGGTTAGCATTAAGCAATGGCATGAAAACTGATTCATGCCTGGTATTTGCACACAAACAAACTTTTATACTACTAGACTACTGGACAAAGACAGAGATTCCCTCTTTTTATTCTCGAAACATCAAAAGCAAAACAAACCGATTTGATAACTCTTTTTGTATTAAAATTGTCAAGTTAATTGTCCTTCGGGAACCGTCAAAAGTAGAATGATTAAGAACTGAAGATGAACTATCTATCTTCTAGAAAGTGACAATGAAAATCACTTCCTTTCTTGTTACTAAAAAAAAACAGAGTTCTTTTTTATTGTGTACCTTCGTTACGTTACGTTACGTTAAAATGAGCCAGTAATTTTTTACATTTTGAATCATAAGTCGAAAAGAAATAAAGCATTATACAAGATTTTTATATGCAGTTACAAAAAGGTAATAAATTATTCTTTCTCTTAACATAAAAGACTGAAAATAAAGCAACAGTATCGCCCAATCTCATACGATCTTCGTAATAAGCAACTAAGTACACAAGTTGCGACCGTTGCGTGGAGATAACGCTTAAATTACAGAAAACATGACAACACAATTTGTTATGGAGGTCTTACAACCCGACGTGCTTGGAACACACAGGGACAGGATAGGTCATACGGGTGCAGTTCACTATTTGGCCCCGACTTTAAGCGTTATATTTCAACTTATCTTAATCTTAACTTGTAAGTAACTTGCTATGTAAATAACTTTTAAGCTACTTACTTTTTTAAAATAGTGTAAGTTCTAAGACTAAGAGCAGCTATAGGACTTCTGTTAGCAAAGAAATCGAACAGTTCATCAAAAGTATAATAGTGTTATATTAAATATTATATTATTATTATATGTCCGTGTGGTGACGGATTAAGAATACGGAGTGTCGCCACCCCTATTCGTCCCGTGGGTGTCATAAGAGGCGACTAAGGGAGCAAACTACGCAGGACAACAGCACTGCAAAGAGAAGGAAAACTTGACATAAACCCTATACCAACCCGTCTGGCCAGCGTGGCATAGTAGGCCAAAACCTCAATTTTAAGGAGAGGCCTATGTCCAGCAGTGGACTATTAAAGGCTGTTGATGTTGATGATTAAGTATTAAACAAAAGCAGTATTAAACAAAATACAATTACTTCAGATACATATGAGACACAAACGGTCGTCTAATTTCAAAGAGGGCAGAGCCTATACTATCGTAACCAGACTGCTAACAAACATAATTATATAAAACTAAATACCACCCCTATTCATCCCGTGGGTGTCGTAAAAGCCGACTAAGGGAGCAAAATACGCAGGACAACAACACTGCAAAGAGAAGGAAAACTTGAAACCCTATATCAACCCGTCTGGCCAGCGTGGTATAGTAGGCCAAAACCTCCTTTCTAAGGAAAGACCTATGTCCAGCAGTGGACTGTTATAGACTGTTGATGGCTAAATATTTATATATGTATTATAGATAAATAAACATAATACAACAAACAATCGTGCTCATCCAATAATTATTAATCCTGGTAGAGAACCGAACCCATGATTAAGTTAAATAAGAAAGTGAAGTACCATCCATCTCTGTAAATCCCTGGCCCTCACCTTTAAGGCGGGTTTCTAATTGCCAGAAGGGCTTTAATTGAATGTTATTGAATTAGGATCGCTGCCGAGCCGCGCTCCTCGCAGCTATAAACGTGAAAGCCGATACATCTATACCAGTTCACCAGATTTGAGGGTGTATATCACACAGGAATGGTAACAGGGCAAGGTTACTGGTACACTAGGTCTGGTGTGTTGAATTATTGGTTAAAAAGTTTCTGGGTTAACGTAGAGATGTCGAATTATTATTTATATTTTAATCGACTTTTATTATATTTTTAGGTGTGTATATTAAGTGGTATCTTTGTCATTTGCGAACTGATTTGGTCTACCAGAGTAGACCGAATTGGCCCTCGAAACCTTAAAAGGTTGAAAATAAAAGCGTAATAAATACAGATTTTAATTTACAATGGTATGGGCGCAAGTTTTTTTTTATGTTATAAGGGGACAAACTAGCAGACCTGATGGTAAGCAACTACCGCCGCCCATGAACACCTGCAGCTCAAAAGTCACAAGTGGGTTGCCGCTCTTGGAGTTCCTAACGCTCGAGTCAGGGAGGGGGGATTTGGGCTCTGGTAACCTCACTCACTCAGTGAAAAGCAACGAAAGAATTGCTAAACACCGGTTTTCTGTGAGGCCGTGGTAACACTCCCGTGAAGTCAGTGCCGAAACATGGCTCTCCCACGGAACCCAATGATATTCCTTCTAAAAGTTAATAATTTTAAATAATATCAAATATGGTTTATAATATTTACTTACATTGAAAACGTGTCACTATAATTTAGCAGATTTTGTCACATACCATATCACTCTATGTATGTATATGTACCTGTAACAAAAACAAAAAGGAATTATTTTAACAATGTATAAAATTTAATAAGATTTTTGAGGGGCCAGAGGGTTCGAGTCCAACCCAGGGCATATAATTGTGTAAGAAGCAGGATCATTTCTTCAGTATCCGAGTGAAATTTATAAATCTATTTAATATACATGTAATATACATATATCCATAGATTTTTGTTCTGAGTCAGGGTGTTCTTTGTGTCCGTGTTATGTGTTATGTATGTTATGTTCATAAAGTCCTTCGCGACACAGGATATATTCCTAATGCGGAATTTATCTTTTTAACAGAAAGAAAAGAATACATACCGCTTGATAAGTAAATAATAACGAAACGAACCTAACAATTATTTTTAATTTTTAATGGTTTTCAACAGCCCCCTTTCCATCCTATTTCTGGCATTCAAAACCCGGTAATGTACTTCTGTCCATAGGTGATAGAACTAGCTTGTCAACAGGTTCCCTAAATCATAAAAAAAGTATACAAAAAAGCTATTTTAAATTTCGATTAGTAACACACATCGACTATCTATGAACAATCAACAGTTCAAATAATCTGTTGTACACATTCCTGTTGCAAATGGCATTCTGTCCGTCTGTCCGAATTAATTGATACACGCCATTTTCGCGTTCAAAGCGAAAATTGATTCCTCTCCAAATGGTTACACGTCGAATTACAATTCGGTAAATCTTTACAGGCGAATTTTACGTTCATTTTATGTAATCAGTTCCCTTGTACTCATATTTTATTGTGATGTTTGTCCCTACAGAAAGTTGTTAAAGACCCAATTAGGAAAGGTCTTTTTTATTTAGAAGGGTACACATCGGGTTCATTCATGGCCGGTGGTAGTTACTTTCCATCACGTGACCCGTCTGGGTCCCTCCCTGCCTCCCTGTCTCCCTGTTTTTGTAACAATTTGGTAAATGGTGCATTTTAAATTTGTAAGAAAATGATATATTGAATTTTCCAGGTATGGCAATGTTGTTGATATCACCATTAATGACCTATATTACTGTATCGACAGTATTGACACTAGGAATTTATGTTAGTAGAATACTGATATTTTGACCGATGTCAATGGCGTTTCAATGGCGTCTCAATAGCGTGTCAATGGAATGACAGTGGCTTGGCGCTAACATAAAATAGCAGAATATTATAAAAAACCTCGCGTTTGATCTTCGCAGTAAGGTTTGTAAGAAAATGGAGGATATAAAAATACAGTTTATGGTTTATTTTGTATTTTATCATAATGTAGGTGTATTGACAAATTTATAATTACGTGAAGTTATTATTACTGAAGCAAATTGATCAAAACTTGATCATACAGCATTTTAGCGGATGAATAAAACTGGCAAAGTGTAAAACCATAACAGTATATACAAATGCCAACACAGGCCAAATTTTTTTGCTTCCATTGCAGCCGCCTGGGCTCCGAGGGGATTGGATGCAAGGTACTTTGATTGGTAACCGAAGGGGTTTCTGTGTTGTTACTCCTTGTTTTGTGAAGTTCAGAGAAGGTTTGAACTGTTTATTAAATTCGACATGAGGTTTTAAATGGAAGGAGCTTTTGATTCGTTAGTGTTTTCGCTCATTAGACCGCACTTTAGTTGCGAAAGTGACACGACTGTCAAAATGTTACTGTTTTTGTATCTTTTGTGTTTTTCTTCGTATTTTTTTTTTAATTTGGTTTATCTGCAGACTGCACGGATGGCGTAGTGGCTCCTACTGCGTTGAGTGTTGTGGGTACCACTTTGTGTGATGCACAAATTGTTGTTCTGAGCCTGGGTGTTCTGTGTCCGTTTCATGTATGTTTGTAGAGTCCCCCGCGACACAGGAATATATGTTCCTAATGCGGGAGTTGTCTTTTAAAACACAAATACAAATCTGATCTAAGTTCTTTTTTTATAATGCTTTTTAAAACTAAGTTTTTATGAAGCTGGCATTGTAAAGGTCTCAAGACTTTGCATAGCTTATCTTGTACTCGTATATTATTGATGCACAGGGCATTAATCGCAAAGAATGTGAAGAAAAGGATTTTCCAAATCAATTCATTATTCGCTAACCTTGTAGTGACAGATTAGGAATACCTAGTGTCACCACTCCTATTCATCCCGTGGGTGTCGCAAGAGCCGACAAAGAGAGCAAACTACATAGGACCACAGCACTACAAAGAGAAGGAAAAGTTGAAACAAACACTATACCAACTTGTCTGGAGAGCATTTTATAGCAGGCCAGAGGTTTTGCTTTATAAGAAGAAGCCTTCATTAAGGCAGCCAAAAGTATTTTTAACGATTTCGACCCTATCTTGGGTCACACCGTCCCATCGAAGACAAGATGCACGTGTTCTATTATGAATATACTAATACTACCCCCCGTTTCAGTTACAGGAAAATCCTGTTTCATTCTCATTCCATCGTGGATATATTGAGAGAACTATTTTTAGGTTACTACGCAGACAGAACTAAAATATTTACCAACTATTAAACATTTTTCTACAGCTAATTACTAATTAAATTTCATTCTTCGAATAATCGTCCGTGTGGTGACTGGTGATGGATTAAGAATACAGTGTCACCACCCCTATTCATTCCGTGGGTGTCGTAAGAGCCGACTAAGGGAGTAAACTACGCAGGACAACAGCACTGCAGAGAGAAGGAAAACTTGACACAAACCCAATACCAACCCGTCTGGCCAGCGTGGTATAGTAGGCCAAAACCTTATTTCTAAGGAGATACCTATGTCCAGCAGTGGACTATTAAAGGCTGTTGGTGATGATGTGATGATGTGATCTTCGAATAGAGACGCTTGCTCCTGTACTAAAACAGAACAACGAAAATACCAAAATACTCCCAATAATTCGTGGCAAAAACATTCTCGTTCCACTCGTACATCCATTATTTCTGATAACATCACAGATTGAAGTGCATTTAGTTCATTAATATTCAGCTCGTTACGCACATTGTCCGATACTTAATAACCGAACGGGCATTTCGGGTAATCACCAATGATGGCGGTGAATTTAAAACGTGTTATCTTAAATGTTTTTGACTCTTGATGAGCACTTAAATGTTGAAGCGATGAGCATTTTATTGAACGATATAACGCCCCCAGGGTTTTGAGATAAATGGGTACAGAGATCAATTTGTAGTTAGGCTTTGATAATGATATTATCTGAAGTGATTTTATAATAAGGTTATTAGCCTTCTGTTATGCTCTGACGAAGTGCTTGCGAAAGCAACAGAGATACTGATGCGTATTAATGGAAAATTAAGGCCAACAAACTTAGTATTGAAAAAAATATATAGAAAACTCGACTGCGTGACTTAAAGTTTAAAAAAATTGCAATTTTCATACACCCAGTATTACTTAAACAGTTAATAAGACAAATATAACGACACTTCTGTCCGTGTGGTGATGGATTAAGAATACAGAGTGTCACTACCCCTATTCATCCCGTGGGTGTCGTAAGAGCCGACTAAGGGAGCAAACTACGCAGATCAAGAGCACTGCAGAGAGAAGGAAAATTTGACACAAACCCTAAACCAACTCGTCTGGCTAGCGTGGTATAATAGGCCAAAACCTACTTTCTTAGTAGAGGCTTATGTCCAGCAGTGGACTGTTATAGGCTGTTGATGATGATGATGATGATGATGATGCACACAACAGATTCAAAGTGCCGCGTACGAACAGTGTCTCTAACAAACGTGGACATCGATAGACAGGACTTGATAAAAGTACAGGGGAGTTCCCGAAAAAAATAGAATAAACCTACTTTCTTAGGAGAGGCTTATGTCCAGCAGTGGACTATTAAAGGCTGTTGATAATGATGATGAACGATACGTTTAGATACATACACTCGAAAAACATACCTGACCCTCCTTCTAGGACAGTCCGGTAAATAGTAAAATAAATAGTTTTACTATTTAACGAACGAAAGTATGAGCGATATGAGGGTAGTTGGTAAAAAAAGTTAAAATTAAATTTAGACGAAGTGTTCAAAGCAGCAAAATTAGGTTAACTGGGTAATTAAAGTCAAATCCTAAAATGTAGATTGCTAATTATTCACTTAACTGAATTAGGCTGCCCGTGGGAAAATTTCTCAGACAAGTTATGTGTATTTTAGTTCAAATATTGAGGCTATAACATAAACCTGTACGAGCGCGCGACTTCCTCATCATCATTATCAACAGCCTTTAACAGTTCACTGCTGGACATAAGCCATAGAAAGGAGGTTTTGGCCTACTATACCACGCTGGCCAGACGCGTTGGTTTAGGGTTTGTGTCAAATTTTCCTTCTCTCTGCAGTGCTGTTGTTCTGCGTAGTTTTTTTGCCTTAGTCGGCTCTTACGACACCCACGGGATGAATAGGGGTGGTGACACTCTGTATTCTTAAATCGTCGCCACACGGACTTATTGCGCGCAACTTATTGCATCTTATTTCATCCCTTATTTAAAATTAACTATTTAATATGACTTAATATTATCTAAATAAAACTGTTTTTTTTTATGATAAAAGACTAAGGACTCATCATATACCCCTCTCATACCATTCCATACACATACATTTACATCCAAGTACTTACATACCATACACATCACAAACTTCGATTCCCACCAAGGACAAATAATTGTGTGATGAGCACGATCATTTGTTCTGTGTCTAGGTGTAATTTATGTATATTATGTATGTATTTAGAAATATATAAGTATGTTTATCAGCGGTCTGATTACCATAGTACAGGCTCTGCCTAATTTGGGATCAGACGGCCGTGTGTGAGATGTGTGAAATTATTATTATTATTATTATTTATTATTATATTGATGTACTTTTTATGTGAATATATTAAATAAATAAAAAAAAGATCTATCACAAAATGGCCAATTCATATGTTTTCTTATTCGTAAAGAAAATTCTTTGGACCGTTTTAAAACGAAAAAATATATTTGGAACACTTAATGTTAACTTATAAAACAGTGCAGAAAGTTAAAATATTTAAACAAGGTTGCTGTAAGGTTAAAAAATATTTGAAAACTGCTACATAGGGTCCCATAGGTTCCCATATATGTTTTGACTTGTTATGGTACAAAAGTATATTGAATGACATGAATGAATGAAGTGATGCTCTTTATTAAAATAAAATAATTTAAAAAAATATATATCCACAAAGTCCTAGTTAGGTTAAAAATTTGTTTCTAACCCATAAAATGAAGTAAACATAGGTTTTTAGTGATCAATCCTTTTGTTTGTTTGTTAGTGTAGTTTTTTTGCCCTTCCTTCTCATAATCAACCCCTTGGATACTAGTGGTTGTAGATCGGCATCATCATCATCATCATCAGCCTATCGCAGTCCACTGCTGGACATAGGCCTCTCCCATTGCACGCCACTTAGATCGATTTTGGGCTTCTCGCATCCAGCTCCTGCCAGCCATCTTGCGCAAATCGTCACTCCACCTGGCCTGTGGGCGTCCTACACTACGTTTGCCGAGACGCGGTCTCCACTCAAGAACTCGTTTTCCCCAACGGTTATCGGTTCTGCGGCTAATATGGCCAGCCCACTGCCACTTCAACTTGCTGATCCGGTACGCTATGTCGGTGACCTTAGTTCTCTGCCGGATCACCTCATTTCTGATGCGATCCCTTAGAGAAACGCCGAGCATAGCCCTTTCCATAGCACGTTGAGCGACTTTGAACTTGTGGACCAGCCGTACCGTAAGTGTCCACGTTTCAGCTCCGTATGTCATGACGGGTAGGACGCACTCATTAAAGACTTTCGTCTTAAGGCACTGTGGGATCGACGATGAGAAGACTCGACGTAGCTTCCCAAACGCTGCCCAACCCAACCGAATTCTTCTGTTCACCTCGTCCTCGAAGTTGTTTCTACCTAACTGCAATGTCTGCCCGAGGTACACATAATTTTGAACAACTTCGAGAACGGCACCGTGTACCGCAATCGGTTCCGGTAGTACATGTTCGTTGAACATGACCTTGGTTTTATCCAAGTTCATCCGTAGGCCGATGCGTACAGAAGTGTCAGCTAAGTCATTCAGCATTTGCTGTAGGTCCTGCAACGTCTCTGCCATGATGACGATGTCATCTGCAAATCGCAAGTGAGAGATGTATTCGCCATTGATATTGATGCCACGCCCTTTCCAGTGCAGCGTCTTGAACATGTCCTCCATTGCATTTGTGAACAATTTCGGGGAAATAACGTCCCCTTGTCTCACTCCTCGATGCAATGGTACGGGCCTTGTTTGCTGATTCTGTACTTGGACGGACATGGTGGCGGCTTCGTAGAGACATCTCATCACTTTGATGTATCGCCAATCTACTTGGCAACGCTGCAGGGACTCCAGAACAGACCAGATCTCGATCGAGTCAAAGGCTTTCTCATAGTCCACGAATGCTAGACACAGGGGCTGATTATATTCTTCGGTCTTCTGTATAATCTGCCGCACTGTGTGGATGTGGTCTATGGTGCCATATCCGCTCCGAAACCCAGCTTGCTCCGGTGGTTGGAATTCGTCGAGTCTTCGCGCAAGACGGTTCGTGATGACTCTCGAAAACAGCTTGTAGACGTGGCTTAGAAGGGATATGGGTCGATAGTTCTTCAACCTGGTCTTGTCACCCTTTTTGAAGAACAAGACGACCACACTCCTACTCCACGCTTCTGGAGTTCTCCCTTCAAACAGGACAGCGTTGAAGAGCTTTTGGAGCTCCCTTAGTACGGGTTTACCCCCGGCCTTCAGCAGCTCTGTTGTAACGCCATCCTCTCCAGGGGCTTTTCCATTTTTCAGCTGTCCAAGAGCCATCTCGATTTCGTCAGTGCTAACTTCTGGCAGGTCTTCGGTGTAGTGACGTGTTAATGTGGCTCTAGAGTCCTCATTTTCGGGATCAGGTCGAGATGCATGCGAAGCGTATAACCGGCCATAGAAGCTTTCCACTTCCAAAAGGACTGCCGGCTTCGAAGCAACGACTTCTCCACTTTCTGTAGTCAACTTTGTCAGGTGGCTTCTTCCAAGAGATTGTACGAACACTTTTGACCCCCGATTTTGCTCGATCGCTCTTTCAATTGAAAGAGTATTAGAGCACCGGAGGTCGTGTCGTACGAGTTTACTGATCTCTCGGTTTAGAGTCCGCTTTGCCGACAAAGTGACAGGTGGGTTTTCACGTCGTTTCTTCATCAGCCCTAGGGTCCTTTCTGAAAGCTTCGACTTCCTGCCCTTACGCTGCATTTCACAAAATCTCATACCTTCTTCCCTGAGGATCTGAACCACATTTTTGAGGTTCTGGTTTACGTCGATTGTGGTTTCCACGGCAGCGAATCGGTTTTCCAGTTTTGACTGGAACGTTTCAGATCCTGTCATGGCTTGGAGCCGAGTTGGTCGGAGCCTGGATTTCATCAAACAGACACGTTCCGCCTTAAAGTTGATATTCAGAGAGCCCCGGACAAGTCGGTGATCACTACCGGTATTAAACCTATTGATCACTGAGACGTCTCTGAATATGTGCTTTCTATCCGTCATGATGAAATCGATCTCATTTCTGGTCATAGCGTCGGGGCTTTGCCACGTCCACTTCCTTTGGGGCTGTTTCTTGAAGAAAGAATTCATCAAAAACAGCCCCTCCCGTTCGAGGAAGTTGACCAGCATTTGCCCCCTATGATTCCTGCTTCCAAATCCATGGGATCCTACTACCGATTCGCCGCAATTCTGTACTCCCACTTTAGCGTTGAAGTCACCCATAACAACGTTGTAGTGGGTCTTAGTTGTGAAGTGGAGGGCCCTCGATATGTCATCGTACATATCCTCCCCCTCGTCGTCCGAATGTGCCGAGGTCGGTGCGTATACTTGCACAACCTTGAGGCTATACCTCTCGGTGAGCTTGATAATGAGGTACGCTACCCTGTTCGACACACTGGAAATTTCCACAACGTTGTCAGATAGGGACTTATTTACCAGAAACCCAACCCCACCTTGGGATTGTTGGTCTCCCTCGCGGAAGTACATTAGGTGGCCTGACTCGAGGGTTATGGTGTCCTCCCCCTCTCTTCGGACTTCACATAGCCCTAGGATATGCCACCTAATCTTCCCAAGTTCCACCTCAAGTTGCGCCAGATGCGAGTCTAGCCGTAGCGTGCGTCCGTTGTACGTAGCCAGGGTCAGTCGGTTGTGGTGGCCTCCCGTAGCCCGGAGATTCTTCGCACCCCCTGCCCCGCCTTTACCGAGGTCGCCACCATGACCAGGAATAGCGGGGCCGCCGGGAACTGGGGGCCGTGGCCTTTGTTGCGTCTGCATGGGAGGGGTTTGCCCATAATCGCCACGCTGGGCAGGCGGGTTGGCGATCGCAGGGCGTAGCTTGTCGCACCGGTAACGCTGCTGCCCGTCACCGGCCTGTTGTATTTAGCTACGCCTATTGGGATGGATATACCGCCATCGGTCGGTCGCCAGAGCCTCGTTCGTCGTTCAGCAGGATGCACCGCGGGCAGGTGAGGTTGGCTTGGGGCGAAAGATGGTGGTTCGCCCCTCACACCCCGTTCGCCCCTCACACCCCGGCACACACACACACTGTAGATCGGCACAAGCATATAATAGATTTTAGAAACATACTTATTTATTTTTCTAAATATTTAATAAAACAGAGATTGTTGCTATTGTGCGTGTCGATCTATGACTAAAGTTTACATAAGAGACGATTTCAAACAATCAGTTTGAGTTCGTTACTTTTCACCGAGTGAGTGAGTTTAATGGAGCTCAAATCTCCCCTTCCCCTGATTCTGGAGGTGGAGACTCAAAAGTTAACAACGCACTTATAACTCCCCCTCCAGACTGAGTTACAGGTGTGTCCGTCTGTGTGTGTGACCCTTTTTTTTTTTTTTTTACGTGCGGAAATCTCCTAGGATACCACCTGTCGGTGGCATGTCGGACTCGAACCGACTAAAACCGCACGCCGTCTCGGGTATGTGTGTGTGACCCATGCTCATTTGATAAATGCGCCCACCCTTCCACTGACACTCTACACACAAACACACTACCTTAGATCTCTATTGTTATTATTTATAGAATTAACATAGTTTATATTTATTTTGTAGGTGCAGAATCACTGTTTTTAAGTTATTCATTATTGATATTCTTCGGCCGTAGGGTGGGCTTGGAGATCTGTCATACAGGTTTCGAGCATGGTATAGACTCCAGCTGTCAATAAGGAACTTTATATTATTTTCTTTTAATACATGTAATTACGAAAATCTGTAACCTGATGTACCTTATGAGATAAATAAAAAATATATCTATACTAATATTATAAAGCTGAAGAGTTTGTTTGTTTGTTTGAACGCGCTAATCTCAGGAACTACTGGTCCGATTTGAAAAATTCTTTCAGTGTTAGATAGCCCATTTATCGAGGAAGGCTATAGGCTATATATCATCACGCTAAGACCAATAGGAGCGGAGCACCAATGAAGAATGTTTCAAAAACGGAGAAAATTTATTACTATTGAGAGACGCAGACGAAGTTGCTCGGGTCAGCTAGTTATTAATAATGCCATAACAAAAAGGAGTCGGAGGAGAGAAGTCATAGCTGGTCAAGTAACAAAGACGATCCCAATGCATACGAATTCAAGAAACGTAGGTTGTTTATTCATTATTCCAAAGTTACAACATTAATTCCAACTGCAAGGTACAATGTATAAAGCTGGTACAATATTGATGTGATGGTGACCGCAGCGCGACAGTTGTCACCGTGGTCATTCTACCTGTCATTATTGTTGTCGCTTACACGTGCTGCAGGTATACTGAAGTAGTTTAAGGTATAAGAAACCGCGATCTGAATGAGATTAGGATAAACTTTATTTTACGCCGTTTTTTTTAACAAGAGTACGTCAAATAACTTGTATATGTTCTAATGGCGGCCTTATCGCTGAAAAGCAATTAACTAGTTATAGTTAAAATGCTCGTGAACCTACTTTTGTTTTTAAGACAGCTCTCGCACTAGGAATATAAACCCTGTGTCGCGGTAGACTTTACAGACATACATGAAACGGATACAAATAATACCCAGACTCAGAGCAACAATTTGTGAATCGCACAAAGCGATGTCCCATATAGGGATCGGTCCCACAACACTCAACGCCTCTTAAAAATATAAAACATTGCATGCTATTGGTGATATTTCACTGATCTATAGCACGAAATAGAACTAAGAAAAAGGATTCATCATCATCATCAACAGCCTTTAACAGTCCACTGCTGGACATAGGCCTCTCCTTAGAAAGGAGGTTTTGGCCTACTAGAAAAAGGATTATCAAATTTAAATGCCGTCTAATACGCTACTGTCGTAAAGAAATTTATCGACCTTAGCATAAAAAGTAAACCTATAAATCAGATAATTTAAGAATTCAAAATATTGTTGGTATTCTAAAGTACATTATTTACTTTAAAACTAGGCAGTCATTCCCTAAGCAAGCTTTGCAATCGCTCCGATTCTCGCTTCCGCCAGTTTATTAACACGTATTATACAAAATCGTTGACAGTATGACAAATTTATAAGTGGAGGCGCGCGTGCCGCGCATTAGCGGTGACCTCCCCCCTCGCCGACCGCTATCGAACGGACACTGCCCCACTGACGTGTTCAACGTTCCCAATAATAATATAATATAATAATATATCTCACACATCTCACACACGGCCGTCTGATCCCAAACTAGGCAGAGCCTGTACTATGGTAACCAGACCGCTGATAAACATACTTATATATTTTTAAATACATACATATTATAGATAAATTACACCCAGATACAGAACAAATGACCGTGCTCATCACACAATATTTGTCCTGGGTGGGAATCGAACCCACGTCCTCCAGCTTAGCAGTCAGGGTCACTAACCACTAGACCAACAGGCCCGTCGGCCCGGCCAATCAAAGGGAACTAGGGAATGTACTAGTGATTAATCTTCCCTCATTACTATATTAGGGTCCGATACCATCCCACCATCCAAACATTTTGGCAGATAAAAATATTTTAAAGACGCCCATTGGGCCGGTACATTTTCTGTCAAGCTTTTTTATTTATTTTATTTTACATCTTTATGCACTTATATACATTGGCGGACTTAATGCCCTATGATTAGTCCAATTAAAACTACTGTTGTTGAGATATCCGGACCCCTCCTAGCGCCTTCCCGCAACGGCGCGGGCACTAACTTCGGGTACGTTCTCTATTTAGGCGACGAGGCGGCGAGTTGTGAGATCAAAAGTTGATCGGAACTGATTTGAGACCGAACTTTGATTACGAGAATTGGCCTTCAGGTCAACCGGAGTGATACCAAGGCCTCACAGAAAACCAAGTTAAGCAAGTGTACCATTTCTTTTCACCTAGTAAGTGAGGTAACCAACTCTCCCACTCACCTTAATATCCCCGGGAAGCATTCAAACATTCACAGAGTTGAAGGTGTTTATGGGCGGAGGCAGCCACTTACCATCAGATAAACCGTTAGGAAATTTGCTCCCTACACACCACAAAAAAGGCAAGTATTTCTTAACCATGTAATTTTTTAAGGAGTACCCTCACCACTCAAAAAGTTATTACAGTTGTGATATTTTAACAGTATTTAATAGTCGATGAACTTGTATTATATAAATTAGAAACATCATTGTTCAAATTAATTAAATATGACCCCGTAATAACACTAACAATTTGAATAAATCACAAAAATAAACACAAGCCAAAAATGACAAGCTAATTGAATAATACAGTCGCCATCTTGTTTTGTTAAATTGTGCGTCAATAATGAGCATCTAATTGTTTGGAACTGTTTTCTAATGTTTTGTTCGTCATTCTTTTCTTTCTAAATGTCATGGGAAGATGGTAATCCATCATTGTGTTATATGGTATGTGGTGTTGTGTTATAAATGGAACAATATTTTTTTAATATCGTATTCAAATTGACTACTAGTGACATAAACGAGATCCTTTAACAAGCTAATTATTGCAAAAACAAAACCCGACTTTGTGATATTGTAAAGGTAAATAAGATTTACATTTTTTTTTAAATTTTGATCTACACAGTCACTCTTGACTTTGAATAATTTTAGTCAAACGTTTTAAATTATTCTGTATGTAATAATCTAGAAATGAGATCTGGATTTATCTTTAAAATGAAATTTTAATTTCTAAAACCCCGTCAAAACGCTGTTTCTGCAATGGCGCCAAACATATGACATGTCTAACGTCACACAGAAGTCCCTATCGAGAGCAGGATAATTACATAAACAAAATAGTGCAGTTAAAACAAATATCAGTGTACAATGACAAGCACCAGGGACTTCCTTTCTGCACCAGGGACTTCCTTTCTAGGGTATACCTGGTTGCCCGGCTATTAGTACCCGAGACGGCGTGCGGTTTTAGTCGGTTCGAGTTAGACATGCCACCGATAGGTGGTATCCGAGGGGATATCCGCACGGAAAAAAAAAAAGTGTACAATGACAATGTGTAGTGCCACAATGTAAAAATATGTATATTATAAGTCCACATACATTGTTAGTTTGCTGCTAAGTCCGAGTCTTAAAAAGAGGTTTGTTCTTAGTAATTTTAACTTAAACCAAGTAGATAATCTTTAAAATACTTAAAGTCTACAAACCAGGATCTCCAATAAATTTACTGTCTATGGTAGAGTTGCAGTTTTTTGTCCTTTTCTATTTATATGAGAAGAAAAGAGATGGTGTGCAAGTTGCCTCAAGTAGCCATCTTGATGTCAACGTTTCCTCGTAAAAGTCTAGTGAGATAAATTGTTATTGTTATTAGCAGAGCGATGATGTCAAAGCTACCATTATATTGACCACTACCGTTGCAACTTTGTTACGTTTTGCTGGACAGTGGTTTCCAGTAGTATCTATTATTATTATTGAAGCAATGGAAATTTCCGTGGTTAAACTATGAACACACACAAAAAACACGTTATTTTCATGACTTTATCGCAACTTTATTTGGTCGCAGGCAGGGCATGCTAACATTGCGCGTAATCAAAATTCGTATGAAAAGAATCAATGAACGATTTGAATCTATTGAATGATTTCAACGCACACACATATCTCTGTCTCTCTCTCTCTCTTACAAACATTGTCAAAATAGATTATTAATAAATCTGACAGCTTACGCACCATAAACAAGCATAATACTCTTCGTTTGCATGTCAAACATCAAAGAAACTCGCTACAAGGCCCTATCGTCATGTCAGCAGTTCCTCGGAAACGGTAGATTAAGTAACATGGCTTCTGAAGATATTTCACGAACGTTATCAAATATTCTGTCGTTTGCAGTTGTGCTCATCAAAGTGAGATGGCTGTGTATCTAGTTATACACCGTTTTCAAATTGTATCTATGCAGTAGTTATAACCTATATATTAAAAAATGTTAACTTGGTTTATGTGCACTTTAATATATGCCATTTTCCTCACCTTAAAGAAAACCGGTGGTAAGAAATTCTTTTGTAACTTTGCGGTTGAGATTGAGAGAACACAATAAAAATGGCCTATGGGATAGCACTGTGTGATGCACAAATTGTTGTTCTGAGTCTTTGTGTTCTTTGTGTCCGTTTCATGAATGTTTGTAAAGCCCCCTGCTACACAGGAGATATTTCTAGTTGTCTTTTTAATAAATAAAATAAAAGAAAATCTTGGTAAATTACTGAAGAATCTTTGATCACAGATGGAATATTTGTTTTATGTACATATTGTATAATCTGCGAACGTTATCCAACCACAGTAGATCTAAAGTAAGCAGTATTTAATAGCCCACGGCTCTTTGGAAGGCAAACAGTACCATATAGGGCTGCCAACTGTCTCCCTTTTGTGTAATCGATTTAATAGACTATAAACTGGAATATGGGATATATCAGTCTAATTTTAACATTTGAGTAAATAGTATTGGATGTTGGTCAAAATGTGATGAGATGATCTTTAATTAAAACTCAGCTTAACGAGAGGGTTTGAATCCAATCCTATCCTAGAGCCATGCTTCAGCATAAATGGACTGGCTCGGCGGAAGCAATTCCATGGCCTCACAGAAAACCGATGTTGAGCAATTCTTTCGTGGCAGTGACCTCCCCCCCCCCCCCTCTGCTTAATTTTAAGGCTCAACAACTCTTAGTTGCAGTTGTCCATGGGAGGCGGTAGTTCAGTTATCATCAGCTGCTAGAACTGCTCGTTTGCCCATTATACCATAAAAACTGCAAATGAGTTCCACAGCCTCTTGTCTGCCACTTTATTGGTATCTTATCTGATTCGAATGGGGGATGTGCGTTCACGCATTTGTAGACAATCCATACTAATATCATAAATGTAAAAATTTGTCCGTCTGTCTGTCTTTTGTTTTTTAGGACATAGGATAAGTTTTACCGCAGAAATCATCCTTTAAAGGGGTGAAAAAGGGGGTGGAAGTTTGTATGGAGATAGTAGGTATGGCGTATGGCGATAGATAGATAATATTTTATTTGTACACCAGGGTTTTACAGACATTATTAAGTAATTAATGTAGTTGATGTAATGAACACAGGGCGGCCTTATCGCTTAGTGCAATTTCTTTCAGGCAACCTTTGGATGGATTCATTTTGAACTGGTGATAGGTATACAGTAATAAGAGAAATAAATAAGGTGAAATATTTTATGATATATTTATTATACATAAATACTATACATACATACGTTAATTTCCAACTATTAGAGACAGATAATGCTCATATAGCATAGTCTTGAAGGTGGTTACGGATTGCGCACGTCTGATATAAACCGGCAAGGCATTCCATAAACGTACAGCTACTACGGAAAATGATTTTGTGTAGAAATTGGTAGAATGCCTTGGTATTTCTAATCTCAGGCTTTCAGAGGACCTCAGACATTTCATATGTGTGTCATGAACAGGAACTTAAAGCGTTCTTTATAGGCGTTAATAGATTAATCAGAATCGTAAGGATATACGTACGGGCGGCGCCGCGGGCAAAAGCTAATTACTTTTATATATGACTAGCTGACCCGCGCAACTTCGTCTGCGTCTCTCAAGTAATAAATTTTCTCCGTTTTTGAAACATTCTTCATTGGTGCTCCGCTCCTATTGCTCTTAGCGTGATGATATATAGCCTACAGCCTTCCTCGATAAATGGACTATCTAACACTGAAAGAATTTTTCAAATCGGACCAGTAGTTCCTGAGATTAGCGCGTTCAAACAAACAAACAAACAAACTCTTCAGCTTTATAATATTAGTATAGATTACGTAGACGCCTTGTGACTCCTGTATTCACATTAGGTCTTTACCTATGAAATTGCCGTTTTGTATGCAATAAGTGAAAGTACTTATTTTTTCAAACTTTTTTATTTCCGTTATTCGAAGTAATCACCCATGCAATCGACGCATCTTTGCCAACGCATTGGCAGTTTATTGATGCCCTTCTTGTAAAAATCAGCTGGACGGGAAGCAACAAACTCTTCAAAGGCATTTTGTACTGCCACTCGGGAATTGAATTTTTTACCCACTAAAAAGTTGTCTAAATTTTGGAAAAAGTAATAGTCGGTAGGTGCAATTTCATAGGCAAATACCTATTATTTATTCTGGATGACTGTTTGATTATTTTTGGTAATTTATTTTTAAGTTTATTACTACGCCATGTTGTTTTATTTACTTTAAAATAGTTTATTTTAGTAGCGCTAATTATAGTGGTTCGTTTCATTCGTGTTGGCGTATAAATAGATATTTTAGCACTTGGTTATTAAGATATTGTCGAATTTGCGTGTTGTCGTATGTTTGCTTTTTATTTGGATTATTTATTTATCAACATTTTATCATTGAAATACTTAGTCTACAAACCAGGATTTCCAATACATCTATTGTCTATGGTAGAGTTTCAAGATAACGGATATACCGGAGTATCAGATGACCTCATTATTCTTCCTTCCTCATCCCCCCCCCTCTTCTTCATATAGCCTTTTAAAAACTCACAACATAGCTGGTTTCATTATACGTGTTCATGAAGCTTGTGGATTAGCCCTACTACTGGCGTCCACGTCTCGGCAACATGGAGGACCCACTGGTCGAAATCTTTGCTCAAAAGAATTGACAGTTTAATGGTGTGCAGATCCTACTCGCACTGTTTACTGACTGTTATGTTGCATTTTTTATTATGTCTTAAAACAGATTACCTGAATAATAATCATATTTAATAATAGTTGCAAACATACACACACACACGCACACACACACGCACACACATACATACAAGGCTTAATGTGCAATTGGGGAGTTGGCGCTGATAGTCGAAATACAGGCTTCGCCTAGTTCGACTACAGATGCTTGATTCTTTTAATTTTAAGACATATTTAATATGGATGTTTAAAGATGTAACCTGTAAGTTTGTGTGTGTAAATTTATAAATAAATAAACAAAAAAAAAACTTATAACTAAACTTTTATAGTTGTACCAATTTTAATAGTTTTGCGGTTTTTATGTTGATTACTACAAATAAAAAGGGAGGGTATACAGACAGAGATACTTGGGCAGTTGATGGTCTTGTCTTAGTGGCTTCTTCAGTCAAAGGATGGACAGAAGTACGACAAGATCAAGTAATCTATGATCTGGATCACAGATTACTTGCGATATAACTCTCCTTCAATATCTGATATGATTAAATTCCTACGTAGGGTTGGCGTTTGGCGGTTAGCGGGCCACCAAAGAGATCAGCTAAAGCTCTATTTAGAAGATGGGGGATAGGATTCCACCCATTTTATGAAATACACATCCCCGATTGCTGGTTTTAACCTTAGTGGAGTAGAAAAATAAACCTACACTTAATTTTTTTTCAAAAGATCATAGCCTGTCCAATGACAGAATTTTAATCCCCAATATAATCGTTTAGTATTAATTCACCTTACAGGGCAAGCAAACAAGAAACCAACAATACAATTCGTAAATCCTACAATAGTAATGACGTCACAAGATCTCCGACTACCCTCCACATAAAGGATAACCTCAAAGGCAAGCACGTACACAGAAAGTGTCAAATGACATCACATCGACAAAATGAAATCATAAAACGCGTTGCCGCGGTCGACATTTTTACCGCTAGGGTTGTCCGTACCGTAAAATTTACAGTTAAACCAGTTGAATAGTCTTACTATTTTCTGCTTATAGTATACTGTAGTCGTTAGCAATATTGAAAGTACTGTTACCCCGTAACAATCTTTTTGTGCCCTTTTCGATGACTCCTGAGCTATGCAGGAGGTTTTTGAAACGTAAGGAATATAGTGGCATTATCCTTAGGGGAAGCCTGTTTAACAGTCTATTCAAAATGGCTAAGATATGATAGTTGTATATTTACAATCTGTGAAACGGTTAGCCATCTATCTTTAGTTCTCTCACCTCTACTGCGTCAACCACTGCGAATATTGCAATTCATATACCAGTCACGTGCCTCGCCTGTCTAAGCGACTAAAAATACCTACATCAAAAAAATGCACCTTTATTTAAAATACGTTGCAAAAAAAAACTCGTTGTAGACAGTATAAAGCCAATATTTACTACCATTTAATGTTATTTTTATTATCAGTAACTATAAAGGTGTAATACGAGTATTAAAATATGTCAGGTAGGTTCAAGCATGTGACATCCCTAGATCGACCGCGCGATAGGCGTGCGGCCGCGGGCGATTAATTGCCGCGATAACGCGCGACTACGCGGCAAACGCTCGCCTTAAAGTGTTTTTGTGATTTTTTCACTTTTATGTCATATTCGTTTTGATTGTATGACAGTGGAAAATATTTTTGTGGTGATAACGAAAACACGCGCAATGAAATATACGATTGAAGATGTGTAAGAAAGTGGCATTGTACGAAATAAATAAAACTAAAAACATTTTATCTTATTCTTGTCAGGGATGTGCGGAACAATTCCACATTCATCAAACTTTTTACACACGTTCGCCAGCCACGGGTAGCTTTTACTTGTTCTATCAGTATACTGCCAACTCAGACAGTATATGTGTCATTCCCGAATGACGTATACTGTCCGAGTTGGCAGTATACTGCCCTGGCCTAACCACACCAAATTAAGACTTACTTACACTTTCTTCAGCCTTAGAACAAGCCCAAACTATCTCAAAATTTCTTCTATTTCTACATACATTCGTTCATTCATTTGTTTAAAATAGTCCCTTACTCTATCAGTAAATTTTAAATTACAGAAATTGTAGCGTGTAACAGTGGCATTAATTAGTTTCCAACATTTGTTACTAGGTGGCGATCATGAAGTTCAATTAATCTGCTGTCAACGTCAAAATGACAGTTGATACTTTAGAAGTATATACGTCAATCGACAATGTGTCAGATTATTCAGTATTGGAACTGCGCGTGTTAAGGTGAACCTCACGATCTCCATCCACTTCCATCGCCTGTAAGTATGATTAAAATGCCTATAATAAGATTGTGAAATATTATAAAAGGTCAGACTATCCGTTCGTGGTATTATTTCCTATTTTGTGTAGAAAAAAAGGAGGAAAGAAGAAGGAAGAAAAGGGACCCGTGCTGCCGCCCTGCCTCATCAACGATCCGCCGATTTACTTCTGCCTGCAAATCCAACAGATGAGCCCCGGCCAACGCGCACACGGTGCGGTAACCGCGTATGGCCAATATCCTCTGAGGGCGCCAGGGTCTTGAGCAGTCTGGTTGCCATAGCACAGGCTCAGCCTAATTTGGGATAAGACTGCCGTCTGTGAGATGTCTGAAGTTATTATTATTTCCATTTCTACCATCTATTTTACAGATTAGTACTTCGTTTATCTATAATCATATTATAAATAGAATTAGTCCGCAATGTGCCACTATTTATCTCGCAAAAATTTAATTTGCCATGCGAAACGAAGTAGTGTATAACAGCTAGTTAAAAATAAAGTAACCCCAAATCGATAACTTTACCTCTGCAATTCCTTTTCACAACATGTATTTGTCAACAAATTCTATCACACCATTTTATCTCTCAAATAACACCGCTACTAGTTCAATTTACATCAATAAATTAACTAAGAAAGTCCATAAAACATGTCTTGTCGAACCTGCAGACAAACACACACTGATCAACTTTGATCAAATCTCCTCCATCGACACATCAAAGAGAAACTATTTATAAACTTATCGACTGATTGATTCTGCGATTGAAGGAACTTCAGCCCTATGTCCGTTATGCGTTTACGCAATGTCAAGAAATATACATATCTCTTAATCTGTGGCAATAAGCAGGTGGACGTATTTTTTCTGTACTTTGCAAGTTTAGAAACACTAAATCATAGATAACACTATAAAAAGCTCTATGTATAGAACTTTGCTTAGTGTTGTTTACGAGTATGATTTTGTTTTTATGTAAAATGTTCAGAGTGTACCTACAACACTGTTTTATCCTGTGGCTACGCTTAATTAAAATAACAGTACAACGAATCTTTCTGGTTTGAGATTTGTTCGTAAAAAAGTATAATCCTTATTCTTCGTAAAATCGGCAGAAATATATATTTTTGTGACTAAATTCGGTAACAGCATATGTACAAAATACAACTTTTAACTGCTTTTATAAATTAATTTCAACTGTAAATTTAAAAAACTGCAAAATTTAAAAAAATGATAAACTCCGACTTACTAAATAAAATTAAGTCTACCAGAAAAATCTATTTTCAGAAATATAAAATACAAAATCGAAAAAGTAAGTATTAAGAACGCAACCAAAAATTTATCAAAATGAAAAATTGATATTTAATACAGCAACTTTTTTTGCAGTGTGCATCCTTTCCGCGCGGCCCGTGCCTCATCCATCATGGGGCGAAAGAGAATCTTTTAAAAAAATAAACAAAAAGGGCGCGAAACGGTCTGGTTGGCTTTTTAAATTGCGCGGGTAAAGTAACGGATATGTTCGGTCAGTTAACGACTGTTTAACGTTCGTGATTTTGGTTTCATGTCATTTGATATCGAGAATATTGTTTAATTGACCGAATATTTAATGTATATTCGTGTATTACTTTTGATTTAAGCGAAGCGTGTAAGTTCATTTTTATTTATGCATATTGTACCTACTTATTTTTATATTTATGTACTCTTACTGCCTTCTTTAGCTTTTTGAAGAAAGGACCATAGTTTTGAGTCGGCCCGTCTATACAGACGGCATACGGGCCCCAGCCATCGTGTAGCCTAACCGATATAGTGAGGATCAACAACCCGGAATACGACACTACCGCCAGCAGGACACTTGAGTAGACCGTGGAAACACTAAAACCACCAGAAAGTAACTAAAATATGAACTAATATTACAAGCCTACACTGTATTAACATTTATATACTTACACAATAATTTAAGTACCATCAGGTGACTCGTCTGCTCGACCACATCATAAAAAAAAGTTGCCAGCAAATTAAAGGCCTTAAAAAAACTTAAAATAAATTCGTTCTTAAAAATAAACAAACAGTCTAGACTACACGTGGGAGGCCATGTATAAACATCTAGTTTCAAAATGATGATTTCATTACCTCATAAATTAAATAATATCTAAATAACAGCACTTTCCCTTGGGAACTTATACACTGACGTCTCGTTTTCTCCACTCGAGTTCACTAAATCTGTCACCGGTCAGACTTGTGGGAGCTCGTTGCCACCCGTACTCTGAGGACACGGTTACAATTTCAATGTTTAAATGTCGGTTTACTTAAATTATTAGGTATCAGTACAATATTAATACTTTATTAACTGACTAAAAAAGAGGTTCGAAGCTTGGACTGATTTTTATTTGCGTGTGTGCTCATAGCTTTTTGTAGTCCACTGCTGAACATAGGCCTCTACTTAGAAAGGAGGTTTTGGCTTCTATACCATATGGCCAGATGGGTTCATATAGGGTTAGTTTCAAGTTTTCTTTCCCTTTGTATTTTTAACAGACTTTTAAAAAGGAGGAGGTTATCATTATATTATGTTTTTATTTTTTTATGTATGTTCGGTTATAACTTTCTCATATATAGACGGATTTTCAATATTCTTTTATTATGCGAAAGGGGTTTATTCCGATATGGTCCCATTTAAATTTCATATAGATCTGATGACAAGTTTCGAAGACAGACAAAGGAACTCTTCAAAAAATGACAGCCAATCAATGCGATTGCTTCTAGATTTTTTAGTGTTCTTTGTTAGTATTGTTTGATGTCGGTTCAACTTTTTTTCTTTGTTTTCTTTATGTCTTCTTTATATATGTATAAACATAAATAAAATACTATATTAAATCTTTCTGAAGATCACTATTTTTATATGTATCCCGAATGTCATTATGTAAATATCAAATTCTTAAAAGTCTTTCATTTCTAATCGTCAGAAGACGAATATTAAAAAAACAGCTTTAATACTATCTAATAAGTAGTCCACGTTCGTACCACACAAGAACACACTCTATTCACCGTAAGTACATAAATCAAACACAACACAACGCACACACACACACCCACACACACACAAGCGACCAAAACAAAAAGAAACCACCATTTAGTCACACACAGGCGGTTCACTTAAATTTTCACTTTATAAATTATACCGATGTCCTGCGCGTGCTACGTGTCATTAGCACCCTATAAAGTGCTGAGTGTAAACATCGGTCTAAATACGAACGGAGTTTAATTTTGTCTCCTGTGGAACGATGGACAGGAATTTTATACAAAGATTTATGTCGAGACTTTATTGGGAGAAACTTCGAGTGTGGCAACACTATTGCGATCAGGATTAGACAAATATTTATTTAAAGGCCTATTTATAATGTGAATAGTTGTATTAGGCGTAAAGGTTATAAGAGTTGGGTTGTTTTTGGTTTTATAGCTTGTAACTTCGACTACATGGATGGCATAGCGGTAGCGGGCACCTCGCCCCTTTTTTATGTTAGAGGGGGCAGACGAGCAGACGGGTCACCTGATGGAAAGTGACCATCGCATGAACGTCTGCAACTCAGGAGTCACAAACGCGTTGCCGGCCTTTTGCTTTCTGTGAGACTGTGGTATTACTCCAGTCGAGTCTGTCCCAAATGCCTCCGAAACATGCCTCTCACGATGAAAGTGTACATAGTCCCGTTTCCATCCGAAACTTGCAGTGTCCCTTACCCTAGCTGCTTTGGCCTAGTCGTTTTTCTACCCTAATTTACCTATTTCCCCTGTCCCGTTTGACAACGATTACATTTCCAAGAAGAGCTTGGTTTAGGCAGATGACCGGCCGTTTGTGACTCCTGAGTAGTCCTGAGCTGCAGACGCTCATGGGCGGCAGTAGTCACTTTACATCAGGTGACCCTTCTGCTTGTTTATCTTCTCTTTTATAAGATAAATTAAAAGTAATAAGAACTAAGTAAAACCCTTACCAATGCTACATATAATGACTGAGACTGAGGGAAAAATTAAAAGAAACCAAAATCGATTCTATTACTATTGATTTAAGATCACTATCACCAGATATCCGTGTAGTGACGGATTAAGAATACGGAATGTCACTACCCCAATTCATCCCGTGGGTGTCGTAAGAGCCGACAAAGGGCGCAAAACAACGCAGGTCACCAGCACTGCAAAAAGAAGGAAAACTTGACACAAACCCTATACCAACCCGTCTGGCCAGCGTGGTGTAGTAGGCCAAAACCTCCTTTCTAAGGAGAGGCCTATGTCCAGCAGTGGACTATTAAAGGCTGATGATGTGATGTGATGATGTGATCACCAGATAAATTTACAAAACGACAATGTAAGCAAAATGATCACACTGCAATTTATCAGTCACATACAATAAAATGGTTATTTTCAAAGAGGCAACACGCGTAAATAAAAAAAATACAAAAAAAGTTGAGGCGGGAATTTGGCGCACGGGTGAAATGACACCTGTCAGATAAGACAGGTTATGATGGGGTGCAAGTTACGAGCGCAGCGATTTATTTATCCAGTTTCAGAAAACCCACCTCTCCATAATTAAAACTTTGTTTTAACACTAATGTGACAAGAAACACCTTTTCTAGAAGTTTGCAATCTCACAGCGATACTAATTGTTATTTAAATTGTTTCTCAAAATTTATAAATTCCTGCTAAAGATTAAAAAAAAAAGCTTAAAAGATTGTAGACCGGGTATTGCCTATTTATGAATTATTAACTTTTTGACTAGGTTGTCCTGGCCGTGCTTAAGCGTGGACTTGTGCACCATTAGTTCCAAACCTAACGGGGGTTTCACTGATCCTCGAAACACACATGTTAGTAAAACCGTTAATCCTCTATAAAGATAAAGTATTTCTATTCTATAATTAATTGATTTCCTATCATATCTAGTGCATCATCTTCTTTTTATCGTATACGATTTTATTAGTTTGTTAAGGGGGCACCGATGTTTGGAGAAAAATGAACGGTAGTCTAGAACGGTTTTATATTATAAATTGATTACAATATAAAAATGTTTAACTTATACAATGTCGTGTCGTTACCGAGAACGGGTTAATCCGGGAGTGTCGTCCCTGCGGTGAGCGATGCAATGCGCCGTTCCCCCACCTATCACATCTGTTGAAGCTCGTAGCCTTAACAGAGTTGATATTTCGAATTTTCGAATTTACACCAAAAATTAAACATAAAAATATCGCTATTGGTTCAACGCTTGTACCACACTACAATTCCTTTACCCGACCCTCAGAGGGAACGTTTTTGGCGTGTGTCTGTTGTCCATCAAACGGGGGCCCAGGGCAAAAACCCTCACCAGCGTTTTAACCTAACCTTTTCACCGCTTACAGAATTCGGAAATCGGACTAATTTCCTCCGGAAGGAATACTTGTCTTCAAGAAAGCATTCGTCATGTATTTCCCAAATGAGTTTCGAAAAGGTTTTCGTGAGGTTTATTACCTTTAGAGATATTGCTGACTTCACATCCTATGGGAGTCAACCCTAGTAGATATATTAGTACATAAGCTGGTTGCTGTCTCACTTTCTTTTAATTATATCTTTTTCATTATTATTTGTTGTATTGGTTAGTGAATCTGACTGATGAGACAGAGGGCGTGGGTTTGATTCTCACCCGGGACATACCATTGTAAGGTACGTATACCATTTGCTCCGTGTAAGAGTGTAGTTTACCTATAACATCTTAATACATATTTAGAAGTATATAGCGTAGGCTCTGTCTAGTTTGGGAGCAGAGCCGTGTGTAAGATGTCTCAAGTTCTCATTATATACAGGGTGTAAGGGACGTCGACGAATACTGAAATAGTGTATTCAGACTATCATTCTGGGTCGAAAATCATTTGAATTTTCTGCCGGAAAATTAAACTTTTTATGCAATCAGCTGTCAAAGGTTAAGGTCATTCTTCGTAGGTATCGCACAAAAGTAATAACTACATGTGTATTCCGTGCAAACACTCTAGGCGCTCTAACACTCTAACACAAAATGGCGGCAATTAATCAAAAAATTAATTACATTTCAGTTTTATTTATAATTGTTTTCGGTAAAATGTTCTGTTTACTCATTGTGATATCATTTGTCATCATTTTTAACCAGAAAAATTGAAAATAAAAAAAAAATATGATTAATTTTTTTTACGGCAGAAAATTTCAAAGATTTTCGACTCAGAATCATAGTCTGAATACACTATTTCAGTATTCGGTACGATGTCCCTTACACCTTGTATGTTAATTTATTTAATATCTCGGTGATATATAAAACTACACAAATATTGCATTGCAGACAAAAAAAAATATGCAATTAACAATATAAATGTACCTTTTATTTTTAATAACATAAATCCTTACCTAACAAGCGTACGTACCATAAACAAAACCAACCACGCTTATTAAAATCCAATCTGCCAAATAAAGCTCACAAATTTTAAGTCGGTACTTTTCGGTCGCTGACTGCGATGACCATCCCGACTCGACATCGGCAAAAAAACAAAATTAACCTATTGTTCTTTGAGACAATTGCGCCGCTTCGACGCACAGTAATCGGATTTTTTCGCTCAACTGTCATTTATCCGGAGATAATTTAGGGTTAAGAACGCTATGGTATTCCTGTGATAACGTTTCAGAAGATGACGGTGACGCTAAAGGTTATTCAACTTTATAAAAAAAAATATGTGTAAGGGGGCAGGCGAGCAGACGGGTCACCTGATGGAAAGTGACTTTTAGGAAGGAGAACGCTCTTTTCTTGGAGGTTTGAAAGTCGTATCGGTCCGGAAATACCGCAGACGATAACCCGTTCCACAGATTGGTTGTGCGGGGGAAAAGTGTCTCGAAAAGTGCACAGTAGTGGAGCACCAACTATCCAGGTAATGAGGATGAAAATTTTGCCGTGTGGAACGATGGCGGAAAGTTACGGCTGGTGTATAGTATATGTGCTGACAAATACGACATTCCGACATCTGTGTCGTGGTATGATTTCGGTCCAGCCAGCCCACTCGGACATAGGTATACCTATAATAAAACTGTGTATAAAAATTAAAAAAAAGTACTTAATAAGAAAAAGAAAGAGATCAAAATTTTAATCATTCTTTTCTGTATCTCTGTGTAAACAGCAAACTATTGTTTGTTAGCACACCTCTCCAAAATAACATAGATAATAAATTGTCATGTAATTTTTACAGGTGAATAGAATAATATCATAATATCCTCCCACATTCACACAACGCCATCTAGTTCCAAATTAAGCAGAGCTTGTACTATGTACTTGTACATTTTTTTTTGTAATTACATGCTTATTATACATAGAAACACCCAGACCAAATCAAACATAAAATGTTCATGCACATAAATGTTTGACTTGAGCGGGAATCGAACCCGCGACCTTTGAAATAGCAGTCCGTTACAAGTGGTTACAACAAACCGTCACGCCATTCGGTCGTAATAATAAGAATAAACGAACATACTAAGTACAGTTAATATTACCGAGAAGATTTCAGCTTCTAATATAGGTCTCGATTCTATTTTAAGTGAAACTATGTCGTTACAATTTTGTTTGCTTTGCTGCCATTTCACAAGGACTTGTTTACGAACCTGTCTCTTGTATTTTAACGTCACCTAGCGAGTCTGTTAACATTACCTGAAACAAAAATAGACACTCAATAAACTCAATAAACGTAACTTAAAAACCTAACCTAAAAATAATAATTGAATAAACTACACTGTTTATTTTTGAATTTGACACCTTTTTTTTTGGTTGACGGGATGGAAAATCCCTTCGGATCTCCTGCTCCTGGGGACTCAGGCGCCAGGAGTATGTGGTGCTTCCACTAATAACCACCCTGACGGCCGGCCTCAGATGTTCTACTCTGGGAGGAGCAGAACTATGTTATTTCAGGTCCACCCCGAATTGACACCATGCCTAATCAGGCCCTATCCCAGGAGAGAACACTTTCCCACTCAATCGCGGCATGGCGGCCCGATTGCATCTTAATGCAATCAGCCTGCCAATATATCCCCTCTAATTTGGCACGTAGGCGGTTTTTTTTTTTTAAATATGAATGATGCATACACCTTTTCAAATAAAAATCGGTTGTCTGTAAAGTCGGTTTACTGACGATAGTTGAACGTGACAACGTCATAAGAAAATACTGACGGAATGGTTCCATTTTTCAAAAATGTATTATTGTATACGAGTAGCAGCTGTCCACGCGGACGCATCGCTCACTCAAGTAGGAGAGAGACAGATATCGAACGCTGCCGAACGCGGAGGCCGATTGTGCCTCTTTGTCGCTCGTTCCGCGCTCTCGCTTGCACTTCACGCCTTAAATGGAACGCCTCAGAGCGAGGTAACGCCGCATGAGTCATGTTTTTTCGTGCGTGCAGCCGGCTCCATCGAATTATAAGACGTTGTCACGTCAAAAAAACAATTTACCATATTGGTCCATTAATGACGGAGTTCTGAGGTAACAAACCAAAAGAAAAAATGAATGAATTAACTTTAACGCTGACCGTCCAAAGGGCTCAAATTCAATGATGACTCGCATCAATGGGTGTCTTTATTTTCAACACAAAATTTTTACTACCCTCAATCAAACTAAGATACGTACGTAAAGTTGGTTATATTCATACTTCCATACTAATGTTATAAATGTGAAAGTGTCTGTCTGTCTGTTACCTCTTCACGCTTAAACAGCTGAAAGAATATAGAATGGTTTTATCCCAGAAATCATCCTTTAAGGGGGTGAAAAGGGGATTGGAAGTTTGTACGGGAAATCAATAACCGCTAAACCGATTCAGATGAAATTTGGTATGGAGATAGTTAGTTTGATTCTTGAGGAAGGACGTAGGCAATTTTTTTTCGGCGATAACCGACATACAAGCGGGCGGAGCTGCGGGCAAAAGCTAGTTTATTATAAATGTTAAAGTGAGTTGTTTGTTACACTTTAAAGCCTAAACCACTAAACCGATTTTAAAACTTTTTTCACCAATGGAAAGTATCCGCGAGCAACATTAGCTACTTTTTACCGCGATAACTATTTATGACTCCTTTCGATATTATATATGAAACAATGATTTTTTACATTTCAAATTAATGCAATTGATTTGACATTAGCACGGTATGACGTCACAAGCTGTCATTTCATGTAAGTGCTCAACAAAAAGAAGCATTGTAAATACCAATAAAAAGAACACGAGTTTTGAAGATCAATTACGATTCTTCTATCCTCTGTAATTCTTTCTATTCTATATTTTCACATTCAATACTAAATTTCTATTCACCACACAATACCCAACCTAAGCACTTATCTTCGCCATTCCCTCTGACACATAAACCAGTTCATCCATAAACAAACAATATTAGCTGTCCAGAGACTCGTTCACAATCAAAACGGCATTATAACCGCCTTAATTACTTAACAATAATCCGGACAACGCAATCTGCGGCCATTATTATTTGTTCATCTGTCATTTGGCTGTCATCCGTGACATCGTAATTCCATGTCACTTAATATTGTGACTTACGAACAGGTCGGTATGGTGTATTTTACAATTAACATAGAATTTGGGACGGTTGATGCCGGTGTCATTACGGGATTTATATTCGGAAGTTTGTAATAATTATATTTTAATGTACCTACGTTCGTTTTGTTATTTATTGATTTGTCATCTTGTTTACAGATACAATATTATAATTCAAATCATTTTTTTAGTTTAGATAGGTTCTTATTTCGAATGAGACCAACGACACATCGTTTTTTTTTTGACAAAGACAATCAAGTTCGGCCTTATAATATTCTTTAACCATGGAGAGTCTATTAGACACGATGAAATTAATTAAGGGAATATTACATAAATATAAAAAGAACGAATATTGGCGTAGTCGGGTATGACAATGACAGTATATGTAACATTGTAGCCACACATAACGTGGTGTAGGACGCCCACAGGCCAGGTGGAGTGACGACTTGCGGAAGATGGCTGGCAGGAGCTGGATGCGAGAAGCCCAAAATGAGAGAGAAGGCTGATGATGGATAACACACAGAATAAAAAAAAAGTTTAACCAAAAAGCTGCAGGTTTATACAGTACAAGAGAGTAGATCTATAATTATATGTAGGAAACACCAGCTTGACATAACAGTTCCTTTGTAGACAGTTTACGAGCTTTCCAAGTAACAGTATAAATAGGTTTCGCTTTCATTCAACATGTTATAACACTTCCTTGACTAAGGGACTGCGTTATAGCCATTGTAACAGTCAAAACCCTATAACGCAATTGCAAAATTTGACATTATGACGTCACATTGTTTGTTATCGCGGTAATAAGTGGCCTATACCCGTAATCAAGAATGACGACTGATGAGAAAGACGAATGCACGGATTGCGTAGTGGTTTAGGCGTTCGCCACGCCGTTTCCTACTGCGCTGAGTGCTGTTGGTTCGATCCCCACATGGGACACCACTTTGTGTGATTCACAAATTGTTATCTGAGTCTAGGTGTTATCTGACACAGGATATATATATTCCTATTGCAGGAGTTGTCGAGAATCGATTCGGCGGTACAGCGGTTATTGATTCCCCATAAAAACTTACACCCCTCTTTTTACCATCTTAGAGGATGATTTCTGGGATAAAAACTATCCTATGTCCTTTCTCGGGACTCAAACTATCTCTATACTAAATTTCGTAAAAATCGGTGCAGCGGTTTAAGCGTGAAGAGGCAACAGACAGATGGACAGAAACACTTTCGCATTTATAATATTGCTATGGAGTAAGGATATTAGTTATGCATACGTGATTGAAATGAAAAGCAAATCTAACATGTGAAAATAAAACATTCCTTTAATGTATTTTTTATTAATTAAAAAAAAATGTATACAGACAAGAGATTCACTGAGCCTAAACACCCCCCTCCCGCTGCTTCTAGGTTGGGGAGATTTAAGGGGATACTGCACTTGTAACTTTTATGTTCCAGGAGTCCATGGCCTGCGGTAGTCCCCATCAGGCGGTAGTTACCCATCCCGTTTAACCCTTTACCATAAAAAATAAAATATGTAACTACCATCGCCCATGCGAAGACGGGCCGTTGGACTAGAGGTCAGTGACCCGCCGGAGGTCGTGGGTTCGATTCCCACCCAGGACAAATAATTATGTGATGAGCACAATCATTTTTTATGTGCCTGGGTGTAATTTATCTACATATATTATGTATTGTATTTAGAAATTTTTAAGTATGTTTATTAGCAGTTTGGTTACTATAGTACAGGCTCTGCCTAGTTTAGAATCAGACGGCCTTGTATGAGATGGGTCAAGTTATTATTATTATTGAAGCTGGAAACTCAGGAGTCACAAATGTTTTACCAGGATTCTTGCAGATTCCGTTTATTTCAATACAAAATTGTATCCTTAGCCTTTAAAACTTACCAAGTTAAGCGTGCGGTGACGGATTAATAATACGGAGTGTCACCACCCCTATTCATGCCGTGGGTGTCGTAAGAGCCGACTAAAGGAGCAAACTACATAGGACATCATCACTGCAAAAAGAAGGTAAACTTGACACAAACCCTATAACAACCCGTCTGGCCAGCGTGGTATAGTAAACCAAAACCTCTTTTCCAAGGCCTATGGCCAGCAGTGGACTATTAAACGCTGTTAATGTGAAAGGAAGCGAACGCTAATGCTGTACCACTTACAAATTACTTCCAACAATGTCTAAACAAATGAATAAACACCCTGTTAAGATATTAACAGCCAATTTGTAGCAAACAATCATTATTTGTGTACAATGTTTGTCTGCAATTATCTGCCACACATCAAACTGCGTTAACAGCATTTAAACAGACCCATGATTCACAATGGAAACACATTACTTGTGTTTTAGATCTCAATTACTCGATCTGAAAGCATTCTCAGTTATTGGCGAAGTGTTTTTGTCAGACTTCGACATTGTACATAATTAGATTAATTAGAGGTTTTTTAAAGACAACTCCCGCACTAGGAATAAATCCTGTGTCGCGGGGGACTTTACAAACATACGTGAAACGGACACAAAGGACACCATTTGTAGATCATACAAAGTGTCGTCCCATGTGGGGATCGGACCCACAACACACAGCGTAGTAGTGAGCGGTGTGGCGACCGCTTAAATCACAACACCATCCATGCAGTCCGGTTATTAAAAACTATTCACGTATTTTATGGTGTAGGAAGGTCAATGAGTAGACTGGTCAGCTGATGGGAAAAGACTATCGCCGCCCATGAACATGTGGAAAGGGGAAAGTGTGTTTTACTCCGGTAACCTCACTCACTCGGATGGCTCTCCTGAAATCAACCTAAAAACTTGATAAATAAACGTCGCCATAGCTAAACTTGCCTCCATCTCTCTAGTTATAACTTAGATATTAAACAAATACATTTTATTGAATAGAGGTAAAACTAACATTTTACAAGTTAAATATTGGCAAAATTTTAAAGTGCATTCTTCCGTAAATATTTAGACAGCTAATACATTTGTGCGTTGCAATTTGTGCAGAATTAAGGCGTCGATGAGTGTTCTCCTCCAACAAACCGGCTTGTATGAAAAGGCCCATATGGTTTGTAAACAGTGGGAAATTGAGTTGTACACGGAATCTTTGTTACAAATTATGGATCTTTTGAGTTTTTTGTCTGACTAGCTGACCCGCGCAACTTCATCTGCGACTCTCAATAGTAATAAATTTTCTCCGTTTTTGAAACATTCTTCATTGGTGCTCCGCTCCTATTGGTCTTAGCGTGATGATATATAGCCTATAGCCTTCCTCGATAAATGGGCTATCTAACACTGAAAGAATTTTTTAAATCAGTCCAGTAGTTCCTGAGATTAGCGCGTTCAAACAAACAAACAAAGAAACAAACTCTTCAGCTTTATAATATTAGTATAGATTTGTGAAACATCACTTATGACAAAACTATGTTGTATCAACATTATCTGTCATATACGTCTGTAAATATTACTATATGTATGTATAGTATAGACATGGTGTCATTTCGGGGAGGACCTGAAATAACATGGTCCGGGTCCTCCCCAGAGTAGGACACCTAAGGCCGGCCGTCGGGGTGGTTTTTAGTGGAATCACCACACACTCCTGGCTCCTGAGTCCCGAGGAACAGAAGATCCGAAGAGATTTTCCACCCAGTCAACAAAAAAAAAAATGTATGTATAGTATTGATGTGTAAATATGTATTAGTAAAACTTATTTAGGATAAATATAAATATTTTATAGGTTAAGACCTTATTTATGACTCGAACTTCTATATTCCACTATCACCAGTTCAAATAAATCCAGTCCATCCAAAGGCTGCCTGGAAAGAAATGCTCTAAGCGATAAGGCCGCCCTTTGTAAATTACATTTGTTGTACGTTACTTTATAATGTCTGTAAAACCCTGGTGTACAAATAAAATATTATCTATCTATCACTCTTGAGTAGAAGGTGACCATGGACCAGTACATGTTCTGACTTATCATGATGCAAAGTCTATACGATGACAGTTCAAGTTAAACTGGACAATAGTATTTATAAAAGACAAGGAGCGGTTTACAACTGATCATCATCCTTAACAGCCTTTAATAGTCCACTGCTGGACATAGACCTCTCCTTAGAAAGGAGGTTATCATTACAATAATTGGTCAGCAGTTATTTAAAAAAGAATGTTAATTTGAAAATGGAACGGTAACGGTAATATGCACACATACAAAAAATATTTACACATTCCGATGTGGCACATTTAAATTGTATACAACTGAAATGAGTAATAAAATTTAAAAAAAACAATTTTTTTTTCATCATTCATTACCAAAAAGAAAAGTACAAAATATGTGATACATTGCCGTTGGCCCCACACTAGGCAAGCCTGTGCTGTGGGTGAAAGTTGCGATTACATATTTCGCTATACGAGTACATTATAGTTCGGTATACATTGCATCGTTGTTTTCAATTTAAAGTATCAGTGTTACTTAGTGGAAAAGCGATTCGTATATCGGGTCAAAATTTAAGCTTAATCGGTTCAGAACTTTTTGAGTTTTCGAAGCGTACACAAACTAATTTAACATTTTAAAATATTATATCTCAGATCTAATAAAAAAATCAAGATGGAACTTTGCGAAGAACGAGGTGAGGCCGGATTTATAAGAATGTATGTCATCATTATTTTATTTTATTGAAAATATTGGTTTATACGCTTATTTATGTGTGAAATGCGATTCCAACCAACTATGTATCTCTTGTAGTTTGATTTTTTAACCCTTTTACAACACAAATCGGCATTTCTACTTGTAAATATTGTTGACATTTTTGATGACGTTTTAACTGACAAGGCGTAGTTTCGTTGTATGAGTGCGTGTTATATATGTATGTACCAAGCCAAGGCGTAGTTTTAATAGGCCTCATTTCTTTGTTCATAGAGTACCAACTTAACTTTTTTATTTAATCTGAGTATCATATAGATATTACTGATACTAATAGTGCAGAGTCTGATATCTACGACTTACAGCATAAGATTTTTGTCCTGCTCACACTTGTATGTATTTTCGTACGTGTATTCATTTCAAAGTTTCATACTCCGCTAGACATGATATTGCATGTCAAACAGCGGTTTTGAAAAGCGATATGTAATATTAAACCCAGAGTAATCTATTTTATAATTAGCTTTTAAACCTTTTTGGTCTAAGTCGTTTAAAATTTCCATCAATTTAAGTGTCCTTCGGGGTTTTTAAATTGAAAAAAGAACGAACAAAGTATTTTTTTAATACATGGTTTAATTCCTTTTTTAAGGAGTGAAGCGGCCTGCCTCTGAGTGTGGCGCAGGACATGTGAGCGTATTATCTCAAATAAATATAAATTACACTCACGAACGTTTCATTCAGAATGGTCTGTGTTAAAGTAAGCTCTTTGCTTTGTAGCGGACGTTACAAAATTATAGGTACAGAATGATATGAATCTATTCAGATAAAAACGAATTCCTTGTATAACTACCTCGACTGCACGGATGGCGTAGTGGTTTAAGCGGTCGCCACGCTATTTACTACTACGCTGAGTGTTGTGTGTTCGATCCCCACATGGGACGACATTTTGTGTGATCCACAAATTGTTGTTCTGAGTCTGGGTGTTCTTTGTGTCCGTTTCATGCATGTTTGTAAAGTCCCCCGCGACACAGGATATATTCCTAATGCGAGAGTTGTCTTTTATTAAATAAAATAGAAAACTATAGTCCCTATTGTTTTTTATATTGAACAATACAATTCTTAACATTATAATTGTCATCAGTAATCTCAAAACAGCATACCAAACTCATGACAAGTGCTATTTCGTAAAGACGAACGAGGGGTAATCAGTTTATAGTACGGTTGACTTAACAAAGAGCCATAAAGCATCGCCGTCTTGTCAACCATTGTTTGTGCTCATCTGCCGTTCCATTTTCAAATTTTCAGTCGTCGACCCTGTAATGGATTTTGAATAAAGAAGGCGTAACCATATTTTCCTTGTTGAGTTTATTTAAATATGCCTGCTTTAATGTACATTTGAGGTTCCGTTTATAATTATTATTAGTTATGTGCGGGATTTTTGTATCCATTACTTTTAGCCGGACTTAAAACCTAAATCTTAAAAAAAATGTAGATTTATTGTAACAAAACTTTACATATATGTATGATATTGTGAGTTACTATTGTTATGAATCGTACCTAACGAGATCCAACCCAAAATCACACTAATGTTATAAAGGCGAAAGTTTGTGTGTGTGTGATAGTATGTTTCTTACTTCTTTATGCTCAAACGGATGGACCAATTTTGATAAAATTTGGTATGGAAGTAGCTGTAACCACCAGATTCCAGATTGACACATGGGTTACTTTTTATACCGAAAAAATCACAGAAAGCCGGTCTCTTTCCTTGCTTTTCACTGCGTGTGAGGTGAACAGAGGCCAATCTCCGTCGAATTCTGGGGGAGCACACTCAAAAGGCGTCACACTTCATTCGTATTTGTAGTGGACATAGGCCTCTCCTTAGAAAGGAGGTTTTGGCCTACCAGACGGGTTGGTTTAGGATTTTTCAAATTTTCCTTCTCTTTGCAGTGCTGTTGTCCTGCGTAGTTTGCTCCCTTAGTCGGCTCTTACGAACCTCACGGTATGAATAGGGGGACACTCCGTATTTTTAATCCGTCACCACACGGATAGAACGACGAATTGCATTAGGTTGATATGAAAGACTTTGAAGTCTATAGTACTACTACCTACTAATACCGTGGCGTAAATTCGCCCTGGTGCGTCACCACACAGATCGCGTCACCCTTGTGTCTCATGTATTGTAGGTTGTATTGTAGGTGACCAAGGACGGCGATAGTATTTCTAATCATTTAAAATGATTTTATCGTAAAAATCCATCGTGGGGCGCCAGATCTCAATTGTTAAAAATATTTTACTGACAGGTATTGGTAAAAGTACAGTTAATGGAACTAATTTGAATTGGAAATTCTAAAATATCTTGAAAAACACCACACGCATTTTTACCATAAAAGTTATTTTTCTTATTGAACTTATAAAAATAACTACTTTTTAGTTAAGCTAGTTTCAAAAGCCGTTTTTTTAACTATACTTTATTTTTGCATTTTTTAGTCATTAATCATTTTTCATCAGTGTTTGATAAGTGTTTAGTTACAATTAAAATCGACGTTTTAAAGCGTGTTTTTTTTTTATGTTAGAGGGGGCAGACGAGTAGACGGGTCACCTGATACCTATATATGGCCTACTATACCACGCTGGGTTGGTATAGGGTTTGTGACAATTTTTTTTTTCTTATTGCAGTATTGTTGTCTTGCGTAGTTTGCTCCCTTAGTCGGCTCTTACTTCTGTTAGGAAGAAGATAATAAAGAAAAAGAAAATAGTGGATAGTTATTAGATTAGAAAATAAATGAAGACTAAAAAACTCAACCGAACTAATAACAAGGCCTTAAAGAAAACCTGTGTTAAGGGAGGTTAAATGACGACCGAACGAAGAAGAGGGAGGGAGGAGAAACCTCTCTCCATTCGTTAATTCTGGGGGCACACAAATGCCAGTATCATCATCATCATTCATTCAGTTCTTTTATCTTCTAGAATGATTGTTACGAAACGATGCGTCCCCCCAAAGAATGAGGCATTATATTTATAGAAACCATTGAATGAACTATAAATTCATAATTGAAATTGCTCAGATTCTGACTTGCCACATGAAATGATACTCACTTTATGCTTTTTTTACTTTTTTTTAATGTTAGAGGGGGCAGACGAGCAGACGGATCACCTGATGGAAAGTGACTATCGCCGCCCATGAACGTCTGCAACTCAGGAGTCACAAACGTGTTGCCGGCCTTTTAGGAAGGAGTACGCTCTTTTCTTGAAGGTTTGAAGGTCGTATCGGTCCGGAAATACTGCAGACGATAACCCGTTCCACAGATTGGTTGTGCGGGGCAAAAAGTGTCTCGAAAAGCGCACAGTAGTGGAGCGCCAACTAATAACTAATAGTCTTTAACAGACTTTAATAATCTACTGCTGCACTTAGGCCAGTCCTTAGAGGTTTGGGCCTACTGTACCATGCTCGCCAGATGGGTACAGGGTTGTTTCAAGTTTCCCTTCTCTTTGCAGTGATGTTGTTTCGCGTAGTTTGTTTCCTTCGTCGGATCTTGCGATCCCCATGGGATGAATAGGGGTGGTGACACTCCGTATTCTTAATCCGTCACCACAGAGCGATTAATTGTCCATTGCCGATGGTTAGCTTATCATTGGGTAACCAGTTTGTTGGTTTACCACCCTATACCATTAAAAATAATGTATAAGAAATATACTAAACCAACCAAAACTAAAATGAAGTCGTTTTCCTCACTCACTATGCGTTACCTTAGCCTAATAACGGTAGTGACCATATTTACTTAATGACTCTTTTGAACAAAGCGGGAGCATAGACCGTCGGACAAACAGACACACAAATATTTACACATATTAACAATGTTACAGTGTTATGGCTGCTACACAAATGTTTACGTATAACAATCGTAAAATTCTGTTAGTTTGTAATTAACTTGTTTCATTGTACACTCGTCATGTTATTTTTAACTGAACTTGGGTGAACTGGGGATAAATAACATAGTAACTTAGGCCGTGTAAGGCGTTGCCGTTGCCTATGAAAATAATCACTTCCGGAAAGTTGGTAACTATGTTAATATTATAATCTTTTCTAAAGCAGTGCTACCAATATAAAAATAAGATGGCAGAACATGCATAACCCGAATAGTAACTAAAGCTTTACCGTTACTTATTAAAATAGCTAACGTCTCTTCTTCATATATGTTGGTATCTATAATAATATCGAAAAGGTGTAAAATAAATTCCTTGTATTATTTAATATTTTCTAAAGCAATGTTACCAACACTACAAAATAATTGAGATAACAGAACATAATTATGACTACTTACTTAATTTTATAATATAACTTCCCCTTCCATGATTGCCTTTGAATTAACTGAAGTTTCGACCACGTCACACTGGCCGTGTTCACAGGCTGAATGCTGACTTAAATACAAATTATGTGATTGCAATAATGTCCTTGCATATAGATAATTATGGAGTATATGGCTTCTACTAACAATACGAGTTTAACAGAACCTACTATTCCTCTAATATTCATATTACAATACTATTTAACAACATGAAGAAATCCTAATAAACATATGGTCACATTCTGTAAAGTGTTAAGGGAAGCTGCTATATTGGCTGAACCGTTATTCTGGTTTAAAACTACATTTAATCTGACTTAACCATAACAAGAAAGAAAGTCATTCAATTAAAGTTATAACCATAATCCCTAAATACATTTCAATTTAAAAATTTAAACTGTCATTTAACCGCAAATAATTTTATCAACTACTAAAAATAAAATTAACGCATCGATACATCGAACTAAATCGTCCTAAATAAACCATTATCCAAACTAAAAAAAACACCAAAACTAGTGTAAAGCAAATTTAACTTTGTCGCGAGCCAAAGAACGTTCAAAATGTTTCAAATAAAAATTTAAACCATAAACATTTTGTAAGACCATCTTTATGAATGACCAGTCACACTCGCATTCGATTTTTTTTTTAAAAAAGGTTCTTTTTGTTGCCACGATGTCTGCCGTAAATCGTCCTCCATTGAGAACCGGCGAAGAAGAAGTAAAAAAAAACCATCTCAAAATGGCGGTTAACTACCTGCTATTAAATAGTGAGTGAGTTGTAATATTTTTGTCCTGGAGGTTTTTGTGGGATCTTTTCCTAAATATTGATGTTTTAAAATCCAAGAATGTCGTAGACTTCCGTTTCTAATATTTAAAGTTTCTATGCGTTCAAACTCGTTGATGACAATTCATTTCTAGATATAAGATTATTATCAGGTATTATTTTTTGATTTTCTTGTCTAGATAAAAAAAAAACTGTACTTAAGTAGTTTTTTTTTCTTTTTAAGTAGCTATTACCGAGGTAAGTGTAATCAATATCAAAATGTTTAAAAATCAGGTTCAGTAATAATTAGATGAGATGCTTTGAAATTTCAATCTACTAGCGAAAGCTAATAACTTAGAAACCTGTTGTGTTACACAATTAACAATATTTTGACATTAATTTATGGCATGGATAACTAACAGAACCTACTGTTTTAAAGACTTATACAATACTACCAACGTACAACATAAATAATCATAGACAGTTCTTATAGTACATTGTGTGGACCTCAACAGAATTAAGCCTATCGTGTTTCACTGGCTTTAAGATTAAAGAGAAGTGTTATTTTATATTTTATTTAATAGTTTGCAAAATAGATCATCATTATCAACAGTCTTTACTAGTTCACTGCTGGACATATGCATCTCTTTAGAAAGGAGGTTTTGGCCTACTATAGTCAGTCTGCGTAGTTTACTCCCTTAGTCGGCTTTTACGACACCCACGGGGTGAATAGGGGTGGGTGACACACTGTATTCTTAATCCACCACTGTCACCATACGGATAAACGCAAAATATATATAAACAAAATAAATCACAATAATACTAATAACCTTTAAAACAAATAGTACAAACTTAGTGCAATAAATAATTATTAAATATTTAAATAAAAATGAAATAATGGCTATACAGATTAAATATATATAAATAATATATTATAAATAAATATAGTAATAATCATTCCCCCCTCTCTCTCTCTTCTATGCTGTGCCCGACAGGGTCCATAATCGACACCTAGCTTAAGTTTTTACCAACTGTAAAATTTACATTATGGTAGCAATAAAGTATTGAGTATTGAGATACTTTAAATTAAATAATTAACATGTCTATCATAAAAGACTGGGTAACAAACATACATTCACGTGTTTTATCACCGAAGGGGCAGGCAGAGACGATTAAAAATACCACATTTTGCTAAATATATTTCCAGTTCACAATATTTTATAGATAGATAAATTAGACAGACAGACAGAACAAACAATCGTAATAAAACGAATTATAATATTTTCATACATCTCACACACGGCCGTCTAATTCCAAACTAGGCAGAGCCTGTACTATGGTAACCAGACTGCTGATAAACATACTTATATATTTCTAAATACATACATATTATAGATAAAGTACACTCAGTATTTAAGAATCAAATCCATCTCTGATTTAGTTTTCCTAGATTTGAACCTAATAACAATCAATCGTGATCACCACTACTGAGGCTTCACAGTAAACTATTGTTAGGTAAGCTTTTCATTGCATTTCACTGAGTAAGTATGATAACCGAAGGCCCAACAGTCCTTAATTCTGGAGGGCACTTAAAAGCCGCAAGCACTTGTAAATCGTGCAGGGGTCGATGGAAAACGGTGGTCATTTAACATTAGATGATAACACGTCAAAACACGTCAAACATCAGACCACTGACCAGCTTTGTGATGCTAGTTATGTCCATCAATTAAAGATGGCGAACATAGTCTATCTTTGTAGCTAATTTGAAAATGTATAAACAGTTTTAGTGGTGATTAACACTTTATTGCATTTCACACTTGGTGCAATTATCACTTTAATGACTTCACATAGAGCTGTTGATCACAAACCGCTGAGCTATCACCGAGAGCTATTTTCATAGACAAAGGTCTATTACACTAAACCTCATTCGTTTCTTTGGTAGGTTTTGAGTACGTAAGTCAATTAAAGTTTCTGGTTTCATCTTTTATTAATTTAAGAAATATATCCTGTGTCGCATGGGACTTTACAAAAGTTCATGAAACGATACCCAGGAACGGAACGGATACGATACGAAAGGATACCCAGACAGACATCAATTTGTGGATCACAAAAAGCGTAGGAAGCGGTTTCCAATTCCATTTGGTATTAGCACAATATGTAACATTGCAAATGGTTGAGCTGACTTCTTTTATATATCGTCTGAATTACGCCATTCCTGGTTTGGTCATCTTCAGTTTATACTTAGTACAGCCATACGAGGCACAAATGGGTCGGCTCGGCCTCAGTAATACCACGACTTCACAGGAATCTGGCCTTAAGCTATTCTTTTATTGATTGTGTGATGTTACCGGACCCCAAACCTCCGCTCCCTCCGATTCTGGGGAGAGGGAGGGGATTACAAAAAGTGCCAAGTGTAAGTTGTAGGTGTCCACAGGCGTCAGTAGAAACGGGGCTGAAACTGCAGAGTTCGCAGAAGACAAGGCTTGTGTGCTCGCATAACTTTTAGATTACAATATTTTTGCGGTAATAAATCAGTATTAGTAAAAATTTGAGATATCTTGTGTGCTGACTTAAATATACAAAGTAGAACATAGGTACTTTAAATGTGATTTAACGAAGATACCAGATTTACAAGTCCTATCTATAAAAGATTGATTATTTATTATACAGCTTCAAAATATATCTATGCTCTTTTCTAAGATACAGAAAGGTTTTCTGCCTAGTTTAGGAAAGGGATGAGTCATAGAACTATCTATGACTCATTTTATTTTTGGTTTACTGGATTTCTCTATAACATTTAAGTACAACTCTGTGTGCCATGTGCAAAAACTTATTGAAATAATATTATTATTACCTATTATTAGGTGTTAAAGTATGAAATTGCCAATTTTGGTTTGGATGGTTTCTAACTGCAGCTCCTGAAGAGTTACAACAGTTTCTTGTGCAGTGTGAGGTCTTGCGTTATCATGGAGCAATAATGGTGAATATCGATTCACGTGTCGGGGCTGTTTCACTGCCAGTTTCGCCATCGTTGTTCGAAGTTCGGCACGGTAAACATCTGCTGTTATTGCCTGACCAGACCAGAGAGCTCTAGTGAATAACACCATGAAAAAACCACCAAACACTAACCATTACCTTTTCATTAATAAGCTTTGATTTAGGCCACTGTTACGTATTCAAAAATGACTCTGACTTTCGAAGTATCCATCTTTCACGTCTTAGCTGAATTAAAAAAACAATTGAAGTTGAAAATGGAATGCTACATTTTTTTTTAAAATAAGAACCTTATGGGTATCATGTAAAATAAGTTTTACAGGAAAATCTCACACCACGAAGGTTTTGTCAATTCAAAATATCTATTACTATACAACCGCAATTTCATCCTTTAACCCCTATTATTATAAGCACCTGTACCGAGGCCCACCGATAAATATTAAATGCAAAATTGAAACAAATTAGTAAGGTCTTTCATGATTAATTAGAAAGTCAGATATTAATTACTAATTACTTTGAAAATAGCTACTTGGAGATTCTATATTTATATACAAGGTAAATTAATAAATGCCAAGCTTGCGTGGGTAGTAGCAAATTTGGCGATTATTACACGGCTATTTAGGCATGAGATATATGGTCAGATATTATTACAGCGTGAAATGTTTGTTCAGAAGCTAACCGCCGAGGCCGAGTCCGATTAATTATAACGACTATTTTATGCTCATTTCCCATTGAAAATCCAATTTTATGGTTCAAATTAAAAGGTCGAAATTTGCGATGTTTTTTAAACTAGTACGTACATACTTAATGGTGCTAATTCTGTTGTTCGAAAAATCTCTAAACTAAACTAAAAATCACTAAAAATTTGTTTAGTTCTGTCAAACAACGTTTTCTATTCTGAAAATGTAATATTTGACAGGACAATTTTTTTTTTTAGTGATTTTTAGTTTAGTTTAGAGAGTTTTCGAACAACAGAATTAGCACCAATGTCTCTGGATCTAGCCACTTACAATAATAGAATGAAAAACAATGATGGGTTTGAAAATGGAAGTCTTTGGGAACATGTTACTTTTTATTTTGCGAGACTGCCATTGTTTTTTCACTGTGACGTCCCTTCGAAAATTGTGTGTAGCTATCAAAATGAAATGGTTTTTATGATTTTCGTTGTGTTGTTGTTCTATAAATTCACACATAAGGTCACCGCTCATGAATTAAAATAGAAGTACTCCCTTACTTTAATGCACGGGAATTTACTATCTTCACTATTAATACTTCACTGAGCGTCGACCCTTAACCATTCATATACCTATAACACGTAGTCGGTACAAACACAACTATATATACATTATGTAAATGTAGTAAAATCACTTGATATGTTTCCGGAATTAATCAATTACTTAGAGAATATACAAGTCTCTGCCAAGAATAAAAGCCGGAGGCTTAAAGGTATTAATTGCCTTTTAATGATATTTTAAGTAAGATACTTTATATCCATCTGGAGGGATATGAAGGAACTGGGTCTGAGGGAAGAAGAAGCAGGAGAAGTCGAGGCCAAAGAAACGTTTTATTTATACTGCACGCAAAATATATTTGTTCCGTAAACAGTACACTGTCCGTGTGGTGCCGGATTAAGAATACAGAGTGTCACCACACCTATTCATCCCGTGGGTGTCGTAAGAGCCGAAGTAAGAGAGAAAACTACCCAAAATAACAGTACTGCAGAGAGAAGGAAAACTTAACACAAACCCTATACCAACCCGTCTGCTACAGTAGGCCAAAACCTCCTTTCTAAGGAGAGGCTTATATCCAGCAGTGGACTATTAAAGGCTGTTGATGTTGATGATGATGAAACGGTACACACATCTATTAATGCATTTTAGAATAAAACACATACTTACCTATGGTATGATATTCCTTTATGTTTATTTACCTTTTGTCGTAATTTGTGCTCTATCGGAATGCACAGGAAGGCATTTTGTGAATTTTCTCGAAATCATTAGTACGTGCGCTCGCTCGCATTGGTCCTAATTAGGACCCCCGCGTTTTGTGCGTTGGTGGCATATCTACTTCTTGTTTGTATTTAATATCATTGTTGCCTCTGTATTAATTACCTCAGTAGGAAATCCAGACCCGCTCAGTATTGAAAATAGGCAGACTTCGAAAAGGAGGAGGTCCTACATTTTTTTTTATAGGTAAACGAACAGCTGAGTTACCTGATGGTGCATGACTTGTTTTGGTTGGTGTTTTTTTAAGTTGGGCGGGAAAAGGAACTTTGCCAAGTTGGGGCCACTGGTATATTTTTTTTTTTGAAAGACAACTCCCGCATTAGGAATATATCCTGTGTCGCGGGGGACTTTACAAACATACATGAAACGGACACAAAGAACACCCAGACTCAGAACAACAATTTGTGGATCACACAAAGTGTCGTCCCATGTGGGGTTTGAACCCACAACACTCGGCGCAGTAGGAAGCGTCGTGGCGACCGCTTAAACCACTGCGCCATCCGTACAGGGCCTCAATTCTGCTATTTTATGTTCACGCCAAGCCACTGTCATACCACTGACACGCTATTGAGATGCCATCGAGTGGCCATTGGCATCGGTATAAATATCGGTAGTCTACACTAACTCAGTGTCTTTACAGTGGCGATGGAATGGCTCATCAGTGGTGATATCGATTAAACGTAATATATTTTCAAATTATAAGGAAATGATTTATTTATTGTTAATTACATATAATAATAAATCATTTCCTTATAATTTGAAAATATACTACCGATATTTATACCGATGCCAATGGCCACTCGATGGCATCTCAATAGCGTGTCAGTGGTATGACAGTGGCTTGGCGTGAACATAAAATAGAATTGAGGCCCAGTTCGGACTCACTGGAAGCAACGAAAGAACGGATTAACAGCGATTTAATGTGAGGCTGTGTTATCACTTAAAGCCAATCCTTGTGTAACTCATTCTCTCATTAAATTTCTTATTCTTTGCGTAGAAGAATATCTCTATGTGCTCTGTATTTCTATTCCTATCTATAATGTGTATATGTATATGTATTTTATTTGTATTTATATAAATATGTATATGCGTGTATGTGTGTATGTATGTGTGTAATTGTATATGTTAGTTATAACTGCTATAGCAACTGCAACCTCAGTGCACCTACCTCACCAGATTTCTACACCCCCCAAAGGTTGGCTGGTAGAGAATGCCTTGGGCATTAAGCCCGCCGTTGTACATAAGTGCATAAAGTAGTAAATAAATAAATGAATAAATGTGTACTTATTTACGAAAAAGAATTATCTAAGTACATTTTATCCGTATTAAAGAACTCATCGTACAAGCAAAGCTTGGTTTTACCTAGAAAACGCTCTGTAATTTTTGTCTGTTTGTAATGACAAAAAAAATTTTTTTTTTCATGCTGACACAGTTATTTGTACGATACCTATGCCTAAAAACCATTTTTTTTTTGTCCGTCTGTCTGTTTTTTCCGGGTAATCTTCTAAACTGCTGGACCGATTTTGATAATATTTTATTACCAGGTAGCTATCTATATAAGGAGTAACTTCGGTTGTTTTCCCTCTCAGAAACACCCTTAAAAATTTTGCCCGGTCCGGGAATCGAACCCACTAAGGCAGTTTTTTACTAAGTTCCACCCGAACAAAGTCGCGGTTACCAGCTAGTCCTTGCTAAGATTGCAAATGTGTGTCGTTTTTTATGCTTTAAAACCTAAACTACTAAACCGTCCATCATACTCGTATATTTATAAAACTGAAGAGTATTTTTTGATTGGTTTGAACAGACTAATCTCAGGAAGTACTGGATTGAATAGAAAAATTCTTTCAGTATTTTATAGTCCATATCGTCGAAAGCTGTAGGCTAACTATATAACATTCACGCTACCACCAATAGGAGCCAAGCGTCAAAGAAAAAACTTGCAAAAAAAGGAAAAAAAATATTTATTTTGAGAGACCCAGACAATTTTGCGCGATTCAACTGGAACTGTATACATCTTACAATGGTTACAGAAAAAAACATACGTACCTAACATCCCAGGAGAGTGACTGTTTTAAAAGCTAATAATTCAACAAAACACTGATCAAAGTGACCCCATTTCTGCCTCCCGATATTAAAACAACAATCAAAACAACCTACTTGCAAATAAATTCAACTGACCCTAAAGATTCTTTCAACCATGAGTGGGCCATAAATTAACGAAATATATTACTTGAACATAATTAATTTAATGGGGATCGTGGCCCATCCAGAGCGGCGGCACGACGGCCCCCGGAAATCTCCACTTAATTAACTTATTGCCCTATTATAGACCTAGTTATGTTAGAAGGGTAAGTAGAGGTATATGGTGGAGGAAAATATGGTTATGAATGTTATTAGTAACGATTCTGACGGGAATATGAAATTTTGTTGAGATGTTACTTCAATCGTAGCGTTTTATGGTTTACTTTAAGATTGTTTTATTGTGTTTAAAGGATGTTCGAGCTATAAACAGTACTATGGCTGTAAAGTGTTATGGCTCAATTACGTTAGAAGTACTGTAAGTGTAATAATAAGAGTTCCTTGTGCGTCTTATCCATACGTTTATTATAAATTTGAAAGTGAGTTGATTTGTTTGTTACGTTTTCAAACGGGCTTGTGTGAAAAGGCCCATATGGTTTGTAGACATTGAGAAATTGAGTAAGAGTATACGGTATCTTTGTTACAAATTACGGTGCTTGATTTGTGAAACATTATACTTATGACTAGGGAAGTGACTAAGGTCCAATATATATTCTGACCTATCATGATACAGAAGTCTATACGATGACAGTTCAAGTTAAACTGGACCATCCCTACTTCCAAACTTACATTAATTTTTAAAATTCTTACACCAATGGAAAGCTACATTATCAGCGAGTAACATGGCTTTTTTTACCTCGATAACCGACATACACGTAGGCGAAGCCGAGGGTAAAGTTAGCAGCAGATAAATTTGGGACCGTGGGAGAAGAATTTCGGCACGGTACTGGCTCGACCGGAGGGAAACCACGGCCTAACAAGCCGCGTGGTGTCGTGGGACACCCGATAGGAACGAAGTTGTGACGATCGAGTAAAACTGATTCGACACGATTTTAATTACAACGCCATCTATGAAAGCGGCTATAACCTACATATTTTTCAGTTGGTTTCTAATTTAAACAATTTATACATTGGTAAAATCTCCTTGAGAAATGATGTCGAATACAATATTTTTTGCTCAACCTAAGAACATAATTTTACTGAGATGAAAAGTAATGATTGCCTATCTATTCGATAGATGGCGCTGAATGACTGACAAGTGACAATTCAAAATAAAAAGTGTCGTTACAACTTTTCGTGAGAATTTTTTCCGTCTAGCCCCCTTTTACAACGGGCGATAAGGAACTTGGTTCCAAAAACTAGGTCCGAGTGAGAGTTTATTTAACATCCACTCGATCGTCACGGTGATCAGGGCCTCAATTCTGCTATTTTATGTTCACGCCAATCAATTCAATTCAATCAATTTTGAAATTATAAGGAAATGATTTATTTATTTTTACAAATATAGCAATCTTTTTTATATCACTACTGATGAGCCACTGCCATTCCATCGCCACTGTAAAGACACTGAGTTAGTGTGAACTACCGATATTTATACCGATGCCAATGGCCACTCGATGGCATCTCAGTAGCGTGTCAGTGGTATGACACTGAATTGAGGCCCAGGTTCGGCGTTGCTATTGGCCCGCACTGAAATCTCCACCAATCAGAACGTAAAACGCGATTGCTGTTGAAAGCGAGCTACTTTTTACCGAGTTGATTGAAGTTACCGAAGGATGTTTTTTTCTTAAAAAAGACAACTCCCGCGTTAGGAATAAGTATATCCTGTGTCGCGGGGGACTACAATCATACATGAAACGGACACAAAGAACACCCAGAATCAGAACAACAATTTGTGGATTACACAAAGTGTAGTCCCATGCGGGGATCGAACCCACAGCACTTAGCATAGTAGTAAGCGGCGTGGCGACCGCTTCAACTCTCTATTAGTTGTGGGGGACACTTAGAGGTCTACGAGTATACTATAAAAAACTAAAATTGATTTTCGCTACTTGATTTTGATGGTTCTGAAAGTTGGCCCATTAAGAGAACGAAGAGAGACGCCTGAACGTAGCCGGAGATGGATGTGTGGTGTGACTTGGATGGACAAGGATAAGAATGAGTATATACGAGGAAGTCTGAAAGTAGCGCCACTGGATGAAAAGTTAAGAAGTAATAGGTTATCTTGTATAGACATGTCATGAGGAAAATGTGGCCAAAAAAGTGTTAGGTATGAGAGTTGAAGGGTACAAGAGAAGAGGAAGGCCAAAGAAAATGTGAATGGACTGTGTGAGATAGGGTAGAGAGGTAGGCAGATGTTGATTTTGGGTTTGACTTGATTATCTTGACTATCAAAGTTGAGTTTAATTTGATTTCAAACTTGAGGTATATTCCTAATACATTTCATAGAATATAGAATCATGTTTTCTTGTGAACAACATCTTACAAAATTAGGTTACCAAATAAGTTATCACAAGTCAATCGATTACCCTTTAGTCGGTCGTTATGATGGTAATTTTGAAACGGCTAAATTATCGATGGAGAGCACGACTCGATTTAATAGTCGTCTAACTATGTAAGGAACCCTAATTGCTTGGTTTTAGTAAGTATAGTAAACAAAAGATATGTTTATTATTATCTTTAAATAGAACAAGCCTCTGTTCCTATATTTATTCTAAAGGTTCGCTGGAAAATGACTTAGATTTTGGGTAAGGTCGCCTTTGCAATAACAATTCCTTGCTAGTTGAATCAACAATTATAAATGTTTACAATAAAGATTAAATGAAATAAAAAGCCTTATTAAACGCTAGAGTAAGCGCTGTCATCCCTGACTTCTCAGTCAGAGGTCGTGGGTTCGATTCTCACCCAGGACAATTAACTGTGTCTGCAACTTAATAGTAATAAGTGCGTTTTCACCTTGTATCTCGCCGAGATTCCAGAAGGTTCCCCTTCTAGAATAGGGGAGAGCGGGTTCCGGGTTCCTGGGGTTTCTTTTCTAGGGTACACCTGGTTCAACGGCTACTGGTACCAGAGACAGCGTGCGGGTTTTTGGTCGGTTCGAGTCTGATATAGCCACCCCACTGGTGGGTGGTATTCGAGAGGATTGCCGCACAGAAAAAACATAAAAAAAGGGGGAGAGAGGGTCTTCTGTGACGCCGTGGTATCACTCCGGTCAAGCCTATTTCAGGCCGAAGTATGGCTCTTCTATGAAAAAATAGATTTTCACAAGTTATTATTATTATCGCCTGTTAGTTTAGTGTCCGCGAGGTGACGGATTAAGAATACAAATTGTCACCACCCCAATTCATCCCGTGGGTGTCGTAAGAGCCGACTAAGGGAGCAAACTAAGCAGGACAACAGCACTGCAAAGAGAAGGAAAACTTGAAACAAACCCTATACCAACCCGTCTGGCCAGCGTGGTATAGTAGGCCAAAACCTCCTTTCCAAGGAGAGGCCTATGTCCAGCAGTGGACTAGTATAGGCTGTTGATGATGATGATGATGATGATGAGTTTAGTGGTTAGTGACCCTGACTGCCAAGCCAGAGGTCTTGGCTTCGATTCCTACCCAGGACAAATAATTGTGTGATGAGCATGATTATTTGTTCTATGTCTGGGTGTAATTTATCTCTAATATGTTTATTTTTTAAAATATATAAGTATGTTTATCAGCAGTCTGGTTACCATAGTACAGGCTCTGCCTAGTTTGGGCTCAGACTGCCGTGTGTGGGATGTGTGGAATTATTATTATTAATCAGACAGAGTTACAAACATTAACTTCTTTTTAAGCTATAATTTTTTTCCTGTGCCCTCTTATATTTCAGAGCGACAAAATTGGCCATGTTCGCACATAAAAGGGACGGTGTCCCCTCGTTCAAGGAAGCGTGTTCATGTCGCGGAACACACAGCCAGTGGGTTCGAGCCGGTGTCGAGTTACGGCGATGTTTACTTTGTATATTTATACGTGTAGGTACAAATAAATTTACTTTTATTAAATATATGGTTTATTATAAAAAAATATTATAAAATTTATCTCGCAACGATATAATTATTATTCAAATTATACAAATTTTGTTACGGTGATAATCCAAAATCCGATACGACCTTCAAACCTTCAAGAAAAGAGAGTACTCCTTCCTAAAAGGCCGGTAACGCGTTTGTAACTCCTGAGTTGCAGACGTTCATGGGCATCGAATGTCACTTTCCATCAGGTGACCCGTCTGCTCGTCTGCCCCCACTAACATAAACAAGAAACTAATATAAAATTAGGGTTACTTTACCATTCTGGTTTCAAAGAAGTCAAAAATACGTGTGTACCTGAAAAGAATAATATTTGTTTATAGAAATTATGGCACAAAGTACGTACGTCACAATTGACAGGCCTGTTGGTCTTTTCTTGTTTTTTTTTTTTGTTGACGGGGTGGAAAATCCCTTCGGATCTCCTGCTCCTCGGGGACTCAGGAGCCAGGAGTATGTATTGATTCCACTAAAAACCACCCCGACGGCCGGCCTTAGGTGTCCTACTCTGGGGAGGACCCGGACCATGTTATTTCAGGTCCTCCCCGAATTGACACCATACCTAATCAGGCCCTATCCCAGGGGAGAACACTTCCCCCTTAGGCCTGTTGGTCTAGTCGTTAGTGACAATGACTGCTAAGCCGGAGGTCGTGGGTTCGATTTCAGAGTAATTGTGTGACGATCATTTGTTCTGTGTCTGGGTGTAATTTATCTATAATATGTATGTATTTAGAAATAATAATAATAATAACGGACGGAATTGAGATGTGTGAAATAATAATTATTATTATTTACCTGCTCGATCGCTGATACGCTTTTGATACTTCAAAAGTAAAAACCATTTATGTAAAGAATTCCTGTCATTCTTTAAACAACAATACCTATATAGCAAAATATCCTCCCACCAACAAACTCAAGGTACAAGTACAAAACGACCATGCGACTCCTTGAATCCACAATTCCATGTTTAAAATATTACACAACAGCTATAATAAATAATAACAAAAAGGTTGCGCGCGCGCATTCAGAGGCGCATGCGCATTGTATAGTTGCGCATAGACTCTAGACTTGGACATAGACAGAACAATGGCCGCAATGACAAACAGGCCCACATGCAGGCCTTATGTCTATCTAACCATAGATTTATATCTTGGCTTGCAACTGCGGTTATTGTAGAAATGTATGATTAGGAATTTAAAATAAGACTAGGATAGGAAAAATGCTTCAGTTGGAATGTGACAATCACATCGACAAGGTAGTAAGTTTGATTTCGATAAATAAATTGACATTTTTTTTTTGGTTTAGAGCACGGAAAAGTTACAGCAGCGATAAGACCCCCGTTTGTACCATAAGCGATTTTTTTGAAGTGAAAACTTCTTAAGGCGCGTTGGGAATTTTTGAACAACAAACAAAAGAATGTATTATGTGAATATATGTATTTTATGTGTGGATAAAAAACCATTGAACTCGCGACACTGTTACCGTTACCAACACCTCTGTATATAAGTATCTACATATATTGGCCCCGTTTACACGAGAGTTGAGTTTGGGTTGAAATACATTGTTAACATAACTATACTTTCTGAAACACGGCGTACACCCCTCAGCAACATTAAAGGTTTTTATGGTACATAGGTTGACAAATATTAGTTGATATACGTAGTTGTATACGTGGCACATTGACGTGTCATTCACGTCAGGAAGTCAGTTCTGTCAAACACTGACTTAACATTGACTTACTGAAAATGTTGCAATATTAACACGTTTGTGTAGCCTTACTTGTTATTTAGTTTCTTTGTGTATGTTGTGATTTAACTTTTTTTTTTTTTTTTATTTGTGTAGATATGCTGTGTTTTTTGAAATAAAAATATATTCTATTCTATTCTATATATATTATAATATAAACATATATTGTGTATATACGTACAACATATATATATATATATATTCATGTCGGAACTTTTGGAATCGGAACAAACAAAAAAACACCTGTTTAAAAAAACATAATTACAAGTTTTTACTTCTGTCGGCACCACCACTTCTATCACCACTGTGCGCGACCGCTTAAATCACTACACCATCTGTGCATGCATATCTATACTAATATAATAAAACTAAGGAATTTGTTTTGTTCCACGTGCTAATCTCAGGAATCACTGATACAAAAATTTAAATATTGGTTCATTTATCGAGGAAGGCCATAAGGCTATATAATCACGACCAATAGGAACCGACCTTCAATGTTGCAAAAATAGGGCATAATTATTCCTTTTGATAGACGGAGACGAAAATGAGCGGGTCAGCTAATTATAATCTTTGATATACTTTTCAATGTACCTATGCTCGGCAGGAATGGGAAGGCTCGACCGGAGTGATATTTCGTTGCCTTTCACTGAGTGAGTGAGGTTAACGGAGCGCAAATCCCCCCGCTGACTCGAGCGGGAGGGACTCCAACGGCGGCAACGCAGTTGTGACTTTTGAGTTGCAGGGGCCATGGGCGGCGGTAGTCGCTTACCATTAGGTGACCCGTCTGCTCGTTTGCCCTTTTATACCATAAAAAAAACATTCGATAATAGCAACGTGTGACGTCACAAGAATTAGGTATTTCATACAAGTTTTTACAGAGCTCCCCTATTTTGACTCTGATTTCACTTGAAAATTTGACTACCGTATTGCAGCACAGTGGGCAAAAAATGTTAAAGCCCCATGCAAGGTCAATAACCTTTAAATCCTAATATTAAAATGTCAAGACTTCAAAAATCAATAGGATTAAATTAGTCTTTTTAATCCAGTAATGATTAAAAAGTACCCTCTGAATCAAAAATAAAACAAATAACAAACAGGGTGTATAAAACAAACAAGGCCAGGGCTAATAACTATGCAAATTCCGTCAAACAAACTGACAGAAACAACTAGTAGTACGGTATTACAAATATGTATTGGCCAATTTATATGAGCTCTCGCTCCCCGCGCGCTTTTTTGGATGGTGGAGTTAAAAGGGGCTGTGTACTGAGAGGTAATAGATCTAGTGATATTGGTTGAGGGCCTTGGGCTAGTAATGAAACGTCTGGATCAGTGGATGCCGCGGGCAATGTGCATCAACACTATGTACAGTCGGGTACATAATCTTTATAATTGTACAGATAAATCCCAAAATATTTAAGAAAATAAAAAAGGAGTGTGTTTTGTTTATTGTGTTATTCTTTATTCTATATCTAGTTTATAAATTACTTACAAGGAGAATGGTATGCACAAGGCGAGCATAACTCATCGTTGAGTTCTCTATGAGTAAAGCTTAGGAACGAATAGAGGATTTCGAAAAACAACAAGACTGAAACTGGTGTGCTTGACAAAATATCTAAAGATAAGTTCTTGGTAATATTTTTACTTTATATAAGAGTTACATAACTGCGTTTTTTGGGGTAGCTACCAGAGGTCCTAGTGTGAGTCCGCGTTCGGCTTTGCCATTGGCCCGCACTGAAATCTTCACCAATCGCAACGCCGAACGCGCACGCCATAGCGAGCAAGTTGACGTAAATTAACTCACACTAGGCCCTCTGTAGGTCAATTAATTTATTTAATCGTGTTCAGTATGTTTATTTGTTTTCAGAGTTTCTCTGAAAGTAGGGTCTTTTACATCAATGAGCATCAAACTTCTTTAGCTTAGATTGTATGCGTACACTTCTTACAAGTTAACCACATAAAGTAAAAACCAAGCAAAATCAAACTATAATTTAAAATAACTCTTTCTTATGAAATTTTCGTATGTGGTATTCATATCTGTTAAATATATAAGGTTCTACCGGACGGCACACTCTCTCACGCGTCACACTGTGTGAAGCTTAAAATTATCGTGGCAAGACTGTTAACTCCGAAATTAACTAACTATCTTCGACATGCACATAATATATTTGACGACCGGATGGCGTAGTGGTTTCTGTAACTGACTGCTATTCCAAAGGTCGCGGGTTCGATTCCCGCTCAAGTCAAACTTTTGTGTGCCTGAACATTTAATGTTTGATTTGGTCTGGGTGTTTCTATGTATAATATGTATGTATTTACAAAAAAAAAAGTATATATGTATTTATATCAGTTGTCTAGTAACCATAGTACAAGCTCTGCTTAGTTTGGGACTAGATGGCGTTGTGTGAATGTGGTAAAATATTAAAAAAATAAAAAAATATATATATTAGTAAAACAATTTTTTTTTTATTTTAAACTTTATACACTTTTTACATCGATGGACTTAATGCCCAGGTCATTCTCTACCAGTCAAAGTTTTGGTAAGTTAATTAAAGACACGGAATCTTTAAGTTTATTTAAATATATTTAAAATGTCACATCTTAAAAGACCGCAGAAAGTAAAAAATATTATATTTAAATAATTAATGAAATGCAACGAGTGTAAATAGGCCCTATCTAACTTTGTTTATCAATTTTGTCAACTACCCACAATATATTATGGTGTTGTAAACGAGCTCTGAACTATGTGTAAATGTACCGACTATTTATACGAGTAATTAATAATAATATATGGACATCTCACACACAACGCCATTGAGTTTCAAACTAAGCATAGCTTGTACTATGAAAGCTAGATTGACTGATAGAATACTTATATACTTTTATTTCGCCGTTAACCCAAACCCCGAAACCAATATTTGTAGATCATACAAACATTTGGTCCGACTCAGCACAGCAGTCGCATACGCTACCACTGCGCCACCGAGACAGTCAATTTTTGAGAAATAAATGATTCTAACCTTAAAATTTGTAATGATCTCTGTAAATGAGAAATTAAATTGAATTAAAACATTTCAACCTTTCGTTAAATTTATTTGACAAATAAAATTAAACAGAACATTCTATTTGCTGTCGCCTAATCTAAAAGTGAACCTGAAACGAATTAAATAAAGTAAAGTAAACGAACATTGTTGCCGGCGAGCGTACATTGCTTCAAAGCTTAAATTCATTTAAGTTGAACTTAGTGTAAAGTTTGGGGTCGGACCCTGCAGCCAATAATGTCCAACGGCCTTTGATTTCGGCACACTGTGCACTGATTTGTTGGTAAACATAAACACACGTTCAAATTATGAGTTTATTACATTTTCTAGTTGGTGGTAGTTTAGGAGGCCCTCAATTTAGATAATGTATAAAATATTTATAAATAGCTTTTGCCCCCGTCTCCGCCCGCGTGTATGTCGGTTATCGCAGTATAAATTTATTTATTTATTTATTTTGCAGAACATGAGAAGGTATAAAAGTTCTTACAATAGTATCAGATTCATCATATTCTGCTGTCACAGCAGCATGCAAAAGTATACAATAACCATTATATTAATATAAAGATTGGAATTGAGGAAAGTCACTAATAAATTACGTTTACATAGTTATAACTGTTATATAAATTAAACATTGTTCATTAACACCAATTCACTATCAATTAAATAATCGTTCACAGAATAATATCCTTTTCCAACTAATATTTCTTAAATTATGTCCTTTCTCAAGAATCAAACTATCTCCATACCAAATTTCATCTGAATCGACCCCTCTTGGGCGGAAGTTAGTATGGAGAATCAATAATCTGTATCTATTGAAAGTATTTTATTTAAGTTTATACTGTATACTCCTGTTATAACTTGACCTGTAATTAAACTTGTGTTGTGGGTGTTCTTTGCGTCCGTTTCATGTATGTTTGTAAAGTCCCCCAAGACGTAGGATACGTTCCTAGTGCGGGACTTATCTTCAAAAAAAAAAAGAAAAATAAGCGTAAAAAGCGAATATTGGTTATATTAATAGACAAAGGAGTTTGAGCTCAGGCAGGTCAGTTTATGGATAACACGTTTGTGTTATCCATAAATTGTTGTTCTGAGTCCCAATGTGGGGATTGAACCCACAACACTCAGCGCAGTAAGAAGCGGCAAGGAGAATGCTTAAACCACTACGTCATCCGTGCAGGGTCCATTAGATAGGTTTGCCACCTATAACGTAAGTGGTATCAAAATTAAAGTCGACAAAATATTGAAGTTCAATACTTCTCTGTCTACCCTCTTTTCTGTAAGTATTTACTGTATAAATAGTGTTCATTTTGAATCTACATAAGCTTCGACGCATGTCTATTCAAGACTAACCCAAATTCAACTCGATTCGCCTACATCAAAGGGTCGGTATATTCAGAAATCGTGAGCCACCAGATACCAGTGCATTGCGAAACGTAGAGACGTATTCAATCGACTGACGACACGATAATCGATGTAATAAGGGGCCCAGGATCGATATAGAATGTTTAATGCACGACTCGAACGATTACAGAGATAGGACTTGTCAATGAGGTTGAACTAAATAGGCCTTAGTTTATGTGTTGAATACAATTTGTAAGTCTTTGAAGTAGAAAATGCTAACAATCCATGAAAAATATAAATTCTTTAGGAAATGACAGCGTTGATCTGATTAATTATTATTGATGGGTATTTCAGTCACTTTGTTGTTTAGTGATCATCATGATCATCCACAGCCTATAACAGTCCACTCCTGGACATAGGCCTCTATGTAGAGTACAGGGGGGTCGTCTACCCACCGTAGATGGCCCGAGGTACGTCGGGACACCAGGGATTTCCTTTCTAGGGTACACCTGGTTCTCCGACTACTGGTACCTGAGACGACGTGAGGTTTTATTCGGTTCGAGTCCGACATTGCCACCAGTAAGTGGTATCCGAGGGGATTTCCGCAAAAAAAAGGCCTCTATTTAGAAAGGTTTTGGCCTACTATACCACGCTGGCCAGACGGGTTGGTTTAGCGTTAGTGATCGTAACTGTTGAAAAGGTCGTAGGTTCTATTTCTACCCAGATTTATTGTGTGATGAACAGCTGTTCTCATGTTGGGTATATATAATAATAATAATAATAACAAATATATTTATTGGTCCAAAGGTGTTACAACAGTAAAACTAGCAGACACAATTGGTATTTACAGTATTATACGCTAAAGTTCTAAAGTTACAAAATATTGTTGTATATTCAAAATTTGAACCATGTCTCTTAAACTAGGCTAAGCCTGTATCTTAAGAGACAGGTTACGGCTCTAAGGAATTACAATAGTGTGTTTCGTTGGGCATTGAGACGATGAAGACACCGTTGATTGGATGATGACCGTATGTATAATATATACCAAAGACAAATGTGTGTGTGTGTGTGTGTGCGTGCGTGCGAGCGTGTGCGCATGTGCGTGTGTGTTTGTGTGTATTATATATTTCGTATTTATGTGTATGAATTTAGTAATAAACAAGTATACAAATGAAATAAGTTCTTACCACGTAACCACACGGACATCATTTCCTCATATCGGTTTACGTACGAAGAACGATTATACTCCCTAGGAGGTGGGCGTCAAGGGGGCGGCCAGCTATAAAAGTAAAAGCCCAACCATTTCGCAATGAAAGAAGGAGTTCGTAAAAGTGGATGGTTTTTTTTTATAAATAAAGACAACGCCCGCATTAGGAATATATATTAATGTGTCGCGGGGGACTTTAAAAACATACATGAAACGGACACAAAGAACACCCAGGCTCAGAATAACAATTTGTGGACCACAATTTGCCCCTATGGGGTTTGAACCCACAACGCTCGGCGTAGTAAGAAGCGGCGTGGCGACCACTTAAACCACTACGCCATCCGTGCAGTCTAATGTCGAGCGATTAAGGAAAATGGAAGAAGAATACTCATCGCCTGTCGGTCCAACGTCTTAACGTGCTCTCCGAGGCACCCGACCCGAAATAAAATTTGGAAAAGGTTACGAAGATGATAAGGATGAAGCCGCATATAAAAGTTCTCGTAGAAAATATAAAAAAGAATGTACAAGTTTGATTAGAAGAATACCAAGTTAGTGAGCTATGCATATTCATGTACACTTTGCTTTCAATAACTGTACATGACCAAATGATTTCATGGGTATCAATAAATATCATCATCATCATCATCATCAACAGCCTTTACTAGTCCACTGCTGGACATAGGCCTCTCCTTAGTAAGAAGGCTTTGGCCTACTACACCACGCTGGCCAAACGGGTTGGTGTAGGGTTTGTGTCAAGTTTTCCCTCTCCTTGCAATGTTGTTGTCCTTTGGAGTTTACTCCCTTAGTCGGCTCTTACGACACCAACAGGATGACTAGGGTTGGTGACACTCCGTATTCTTAATCCGTCACCACACGGACTCAACTTCGAAATGGTATATATTATTCATGAATACCATATTTATTGATATGTGTTTTCGTAGTTAGTTGCAGTTTTTGGACGTCCTGAACGTTCATCGTCTCCCAAGCTCTTACGGCACGTTTAAATTCAGCTGCCCAAAATTTCACTGTAGTAAATGATGGTGCAGAGTCTCCATACACAGAATCCAACTCATCTTTGATTTGCGTAGGCGTATTGCCTTTCAAAAACAAATATTTAATGACAGCTCGATACTCGATTTTGTCAATTTTCATAAAAACAACAACGAAATTCACTAGTTTTTATTCACGACTGTTGCCATCTTCGTGTTGAGGTCGGAAACTTTTCAGACCACCCTCGTATGTGTGTGTATGTATAGTTATATATAATTTATGTATTTATTTTTACACTACTGTAGCTTCAATACACCTAGACTACCCATTGTTTCTTCTCATGTACTGTCGATTTGCCCATCCAAAGGTTGCCTGTAAGAGATTGCTATTAGCAATAAGGACGCCCATTGTACATTTCCGTCTGTAATTTTTAACTAACATATTGTAATTGGTGTACAATAAAGAATACTCTATTCTATTCTATTCACGATCATTTGTTCGGTGTCTGAGTGTAATTTATCTATAATATGTATGTATTTAGAAATATATGAGTATGTTTATCAGCAGTCTGGTTACCATAGCACAGGTTCTGCCTAATTTGGGACCAGACGTGAGATGTGTAAAGTTATTATTATTATTCTATGTATATAGAATTATCTCTTGATAATAATGTACCCAATAGAAGAGAAATTACTTCGGGAATGATATATGAGCTGTCTTGGCTAGGTATCGTTCAACGTTGAGCAGTTGATAACATATACGGCTATGGCTCGCATTACTCTTATCAGTCAGAGTTCAGAGGTCAACATGGATAAAGTTCATTTGAGTTTGGATTAAAATAAAGTATGTATTTTTATAAGCAATATCGTTTTCTTACCATGGCCGTACTTTCTTAGCGACCTGTATTTTGGGCGGGCCTGTTGATCAAGTGGTTGGTGACCCTGACTGCTAAACCGGAGGTCGTAGGTTCGATTTACACCCAGGACAAATATTGTGTAATGAGCACGGTCATTTGATCTGTGTCTGGGTGTAATTTATCTACGAGTATAATAATACCTATGAAATTGCTACTTATTACTTATTTTTTCAAACTTTTTTATTTCTGTTATTCGAAGTAATCACCCATGCAATCAACGCATCTTTGCAGTTTATTGTAATTAACGCATTGGCAGTTTATTGATGCCCTTCTTGTAAAAATCTGCTGGACGGGAGGCAACAAACTCTTTTAAGACATTTTGTACTGCCTCTCGGGAATTGAATTTTTTACCCACTAAAAAGTTGTCTAAATTTTGGAAAAAGTAATAGTCGGTAGGTGCAAGGTCTGGTGGTCACATCTGCAACCAGCTTTGGTCAATCGGTCGTAATATGTAACTATTTTAAAATATATAAGTATGTTTATCAGCAGTCTGATTACCACAGTACAGGCTCTGCCTAGTTTGGAATCAGACGGCCGTGTGTGAGATATATTTTCGATATCTCAAAGTTTAAAAAGATATTCTGTCAAAATAAACTTAGACAATAATAAACTTTAATTTTTATGATAGGTATAGGGGACTTACTAGCAGACAGGTCGCGTGATGGTAAGTGACTACCAGCGCCTACCTGCAACTCAAAAAATACAAGACGATTGCCACTCTTTAGGTGGTGGTTTGAGCGATTTTCGTCTTTTTAGTGGTGGTTTGAGTGGTTTTCACAGAGCCGAGCCATATTTGATGAAGCATATCTCTCTGGCTGTTGGAAATTATTCAGTCTTCACAAAAAAGAAATAAAAACATGTATTTAACTGACTCGTGTATTTAACTAACTGACTGTTTTGAGCAGGATGAATTTACGCCAATGCACGAAAAGTGTATGATGTATAAATAAATTTACGCCACGGTATTAGCCTTAAAAGGCTTTCATATCAACTTAATGCAAGTCGTCGTTCTCTCCTTAATACGTCACCGTACGGAGTGTTACCACCCCTATTCAACCAGTGGGTATCGTAAGAGCCGGCTAAGGAATCAAACTACTCAGGACAGCTGTAACAGCACTGGCCAGCGAGGTATTGTAGGCCAAACCTCCTTTTCAAGGAAACGCCTATGTTCAGCAGTGGACTATTAAAAGCTGTTGATTATGAGAATGCAATTATGACTAACAATACTATTTGATAGATATTATTCCTTTCAGATTCTACCAAATACTAAATGTCTTTGCAGTAAGTCGAAAACATGATCTATTTAACGCATAACCTAATACTGCGAGACGTGGTGACACAACGCACTCAAATTGAATTGATCAGAGCAATGTAAGCAGGACAAATGGTAATTTTATTGAATGCGTCGACTGCTGATGCAAAATAATGTAGTGTCATTGCTATGATTTCATATCAATAAGGGTAACTGACACATTTATTTAATTAACTCTTTGTACCGACTTCATAACAAAAGATTCAAAGGCTCAATCGACAAATTTATCACAAAATATTTAATAGATAAGTGACATTCGAATGCATTTAAATTTGTATGTTTTATTTTCGCGCGTAAATTGATTTGATGAAAATTCAAGACGCCATGTTGATTATTTCTCATGATGTCATTTCATTTGTAGCAGCATACATTTTTACAAGCTTTTTATTAACTTGCAATGTACATTACTATGTTTGTTCGGATGGAATCTTGCAACTCAATTTGGAAGCAGATATCTTCAACCGATTGAGCTGAAATTTTGTGTACACGTTTAGTTCGGATGACAATGCATTATTAGTTGTATGACGTCATTTTAAATCCAACATGGCGGAACACCTAAGATGGCGGAATAGTTATTTTTAATGCACTCCTACAATATGCGTATCAAAAAGGTCTTGCTAACAATAACCAAAGAAAAGCTTGTTTTTAAATAGGTTTTTTTACTTTTAATTTATTGCAATTGTGTTAAGTTTATGCATGCATGAATAGCACTACACACCCTGTATAAGTATATACTAGAAAACTCGGGGTTTATAGCCAAAAGACCGTACCATGGAAGAGATGATTCTTGGCAGCAGTTGTTTATGATATGGGGGACAAGGTGATGGCATATGATACAAGCTACCTAATGGTAAGCGACTACCGGCGCCCATAGACAACAGCAACTTCCCCCCCCCCCCCACCCCTCCCAAAGACTAATCGAGCAAACAAGCAACGTAAGAGTGCTTAACACCGGTTTTCTATGAGTTCGTAGTATTACTCCGGTCAAAGCCTATTCGTTTTTAAAAGTTGATATTTTCCTAATGGCTGTTTCTATTGTCCATTATATTTAGAACTATACAAAATATCTATAGTGTCTGCGGGAACTTGGTCATTTCCAAGTATTTCGTCACCATTAAAAGGTATCGTATCAATCTAAGTGCCAGAAGTTGGAGATTAGTGGAAATCGTATGTCATTTATTTACCTGACGTATAAATTCTTTAACATTACTTTTGGCGGCAGCTTTTAACCCTGGCTAATGGTGGATAATGGAAATCTATATACTCCTCGTAGATACGTATGTTTAAATAGGAAAAGTTAAAAATGTAAAATTAAATATTTCAATATCTTCTGTTCGCCAACCGATTCATTTGTTTATTTAGTAAATTCCTGAGTCTATTTATGTCCCTGTCTTAGTCCCTCTCCAATCACAAGACGGATATACGAGACCCTGGCCTCTTCAAGTTACTGCAGCTCTACCCTCGACCTAAGATATCCCTTACCTCCTCGCTCGTGTTTTCTTTACCACATTGTACCTTTTTCTATTCTGTTCCAGGGGACTGTTACATTAACCTGTCTAAAAAGTAATTATATTCTTAAATAGGATTGGCGTTATGCAGGCGGACATTAAAATAAATCAAAAACAAAATTCTAACTTCTCAAATTATCATCATCCCCATTTCCTGATTATATTACAGAGTGGGGCAAATGGTAACTGAAACTCCAGTAGCCCTATGTCCGTCTTGTGATCGCTGAGACCACTAGGTTTTCAACTGACCACGATTATGCATACTTATTGGAAAAAAAATCAAACTTATAATCATCTATACTAATATTATAAAACTGACGAGCTTGTTTGTCTGTTTATTTGGTTGATCTCTCGTCTAATCTCAGAAACTAGTGGTTCGAATTGAAAAATACTTTAAGTGTCGGATAGCCCATTTATCGGGGAAGGCTACAGCCTATATAACATCACGCTACGACAAATAGGTAGGTAAAAAAATGTAACAAAAACAGGTAACACCTATTGAGAGATGCAAGCGAATTTGCATCGGTCAGCCAACGCACTAATAAACGAACAAAATGAACGCAGTAATACATAAAACAGGCTGAAATTCTTCAAAATATTCTCTAAGTTTCAAACCCATTGTGCCAGTGCACAATAAGCAATTCATTACGTACACGGAGCATAAATTTTACAACAACACAACAATATTAATAATTTAAAGGAGCACGGAAATAATTTCTGAACAGGGGACTGTGCAAGTTGTATTTAATTAAGTTGTTAACTTAGTGTAAGAACAACTCGGTAACAATTATTGCAAGATTAATGCCTTGTTGCTTAGTCGCATCAACGAGAACTTGGGTTTAACTTGTAACTTTTATTATGTATTTTTAAGACTGGATGGCGTAGTTTTTTAAGCGGTCACCTCGTCGCTTCTGCACTGAGTGTTGTGCGTTTGATCCTCACATGGAACAACACTTTATGTGATCCCTAAGTTTTGTCCTTCGAAGTTGTATATAAAAGAAAAGAAAATAAAATGAAAAACTATAGTTTTTAAAATTAAAAATAGTAATAAAAAAGTAAAAGGCCGACAACGCGTTTGTGACTCCTGAGTTGCAGACGTTCATGAGCGGCGATGGTTACTTTCTATCAGATGACCCGTTTGCTCGTCTGCCCCCTCTAACATAAAAATAATAATAACTTGGCACATCCCACACACGGTAGTCCGATGCCTAACTATAACCTGGAACTTCCGTGCGCGACCGTCCCGCGGGGTGACAGACAGTGGCGGGGGCGAGGTAGCGCGTCATTCTAACACACGGCTACACACGAAGAGAAGCGTTTCCCTTCCCCGCTACACCACCCGCTACCCGCTGACATCTTGAGTACCTCGTCCCCGCCACCGTCTGTCACCCCGCAGGACGGTCGCGCACGACGTTGATGGACTATAGGCAGTACTCTGCTAACCAGACTGCTGATAAACATATATATGTCAAATTTCATTAAAATCGGTTAAGCGGTTTAGCCGTAAAAACGTAACAGACAGAATTACTTTTACATTTACAATATTATTAGCGATTTTCTGATGAAAATCCCGGTCACAATATTAGTAAGTATTATGATTAATCTCTTCAGTTAAACTTAATAGATAAAAATGAAACAAAATGCTTGTGTTAGGTTTGTTTTCATTTATTGCGAGCAGGCGCTAGGTGGGGTCCGGATGTCTTAATAAAAGCTGTTCCCGGATCTCTCCTATTTAATTCGCAGTATGGCACACCGTGTGGTTCCAGTCGATTCGATTCCGACGGATCCGGATCTCAAATAATAATAATAAAGTTTGTTTCAGACTAAGGTCCATATTTATGTTAGTGTTTTAGTGTTACTAACAATAGTACCTACTTAAGTTGATAGGTTAGTATTATTAGTAATTAAATTTTTTACTTATATTTATTATTTGACCTATGACTGTCCCCACCCATTGTTTATGGGGTGGGCAGTCTAGTCTGGCAGCGGTGTAGGTGTTATAACTATTACGTGATTGCGTTATTATTATTATTATATGTACATATAATAAACTAGCCTGTATCCTGTCACGCTTCGCTTTGGCACATTCTGGTTGAGAAAAATAATTAAAAACAAGCTTTGCAGAACTTTTGAAGTTTTTGAAGCTTACACAAACTGACATAAGATTATTTACAAATAGGTATGGATAGTATATTATTATTATCATTACTATTATAATTTCATTACTATTTGATTAGAAGTCATTAAAAAGTAACAATTTTTTAATATTAACATAATATATAGATATTTACATGTGTTACGCGTACAAATAACCTAAGTTTACAACTTTTGAATGATAGAAAAAGGACGACAGGTTCGAGTTCGAAGCCGGACGGTGTAACCAATCGTAATTTTATAACAGAGACATTGCCTGTTATGGTAAGCAATAAAACTGTTCCATAAATTATAAGTCTCCGAGTTCGGACCACCCATCATATATGGACAAGTTGAAAATTACGTATAGAAAATTTAGTTTTACAATTAAAATGTGGGGTATTCACATTACATTAACAGCCTTTAATAGTCCACTGCTGGACATAGGCGTCTCCTTAGAAAGGAGAGTTTGGACTCCTATACCACGCTGGCCAGACGGGTTAGTATAGGGTTTTGTTTCAAGTTTTCCTTTTTGCAATGCTGTTATAGTTGTCCTGAGTAGTTTGCTTCCTTATCCGGCTCTTACGATACCCACGGGTTGAACAGGGGTGGTGACACTCCGTATTCTTAATCCGTCACCACACGGATAGAACGACGAATTGCATTAAGTTGGCATGAAAGCCTTTGAAGGCTAATACCGTGGCGTATATTCATCCTGCTCAAAGCAGTCAGTTACAGTTAAATACATGATTTTTTCGTCACCGTGTGAGGTATTATCAGGATCATTTGTTGTTCTGTGTTTGAGAGTAATTTATCTATGAATGTAGGTTTTAAAAAATATATGAGTATGTTTATCAACAGTCTTGTGACTAAAGTACAGGCTCTGCCTAATTCAGGATCAGACGGTCGTGTATGAGACGCGTGCAGTTATTCTTTTTTACGGCCTTCAGAAAAAAGACGAGGAACCCAATTTGGTGTTATATTTTAATGTTTGTTACATCTATTCTAATATTGAGTTTGTTTGCTTATTGGAACGTACTAATCTCAGCAACCACTGGTTTAAATTGAAAAATTCTTGTAGTGTTGGATAGCCCCTGTACCGAAGAAGGCTATAGGATATACAACATCACACTACCACCAATAGAAGCTGAGTACCAGTGAAAAATGTTGCAAGTAAATTACTTAAGACGATTCCAAAATGGCAGTTTTAAACCAGCGCCATAGATCTTTGTCGCGTTTACTTAAATCTAAACAAATTCTTAAAAAAAAAATCTAAATTAGAATGTTCTTTTTTTCTATCTATTATTCTAATTGACTCAAAATGGCCGCTTCTACAGTTGCCAGTTTAAAAATAAAAGAGGGCTTGTTATCTAAATTGGAATTATTGGAAGATCTAATTATTTACCGCAGGCTGTCTGCGTCGCACCCACGCTCGATAAATCAAGTGGAATACGAGTGTCCGTTTGTATTGTACTGTCATTACTCTTAAACAATGGGATAATGCGTTTATTGGTGAAAGTGTGGTTTTTAAGTAACAAAGCTTGCCGACCGACAACCGGTTGCTGTATGGTCGGTTGGTATTTTTATAAATGAAATTTATTTATTCTTTAAAATCTGAACCGCAAAGCTAAATTGAACTTAAGACTTTAAGAGATTTTTCAATTTTTAAGAGTTAATCCTCTAGCCATAGACAAACATTTCGAGCACAATCAAATATATACAAAAATAAATCTTAAAAAAGAATGAATACTTATCCCTGGATCAACAAGCTGTCTCTTTAAATATCTCTTTTAATCTTATCATTTCTTACAGTAACATGTTGAATGATTATTTTTTACGTACAAAACACTAATTTATTAAAACTCCATGTTACGCCAAACAAAATTAGGGTTGACATACTTGTTCTACGACTTCAGTACATTAGTAAGGTGAATTTGGAACAGAATTAATTTTTAAAAGCTTTTCAAACGGGAATTAGAAACCAGTTTTCGTCACGTTTAGGAATTTATAAAGGTTATACATACGAGTATTAGTTCATACCCGACACTGTTAGTTCAAAAACTTGTATATGTAGAAGAGTAAATTATATTATTACGAAATATAAAAACAAAAACAGAACTTACTTTTGAAAATTCCGTATATTTTTTGTATTATTTTAGCAGCAGCCCTAAAGTAGACGTTATTCAGGCGCGACATTCTATTTTCAAATTATTACAAAGCGCGTTCCTATTAATTTGTCATACTATCAACGCAAGAGACTGTTTATTTTTATTCCTCAGTCTAATCTTGGTTGGTGAAAGATTTATAACATGAGCGGTAAAGGCAATTATAATTGTGGGCGCAGCGTGGAATGTAACGTATTTTGTTATGTGGTATTTTTTTTATTAGTATAATCTGTTGCGGATATTAATGTTTGTTTTATAATTGTCGTGTTGACTATGTAGGTTTAATTTGTTTGATTAGTTTGTGGTTTGAGATTGCTTTTTTTTTTGTTGTGACTTTGGAATCACGATTTGGGATTTCAAAATTTGTTTTAATATTTAATCTGTGCAATAAATTGCAGTAGCGTTGTTAGTTCCACGAAACATATTATAAAAGGATACCACAGCACAAAAAACAATGTGTTGAAAATACCAAAAATGTTTTTTTCTACATAAAAATTATCTAATTGTATATAATTTTCAATGAGAACGAGGTCTCTCGTGTCGATAATATGACACGTGATAATATTGGCCGGTAAGGTGTTATACCGCCTAGAGATACAAACTGATGTTGAAAGTCATAGGATGTAGCGGAAGCGATAATGAAAGCTATTATTTTCAAACAGTTCTCAGACTGCTTTCAAGACAGGCTGAAGATTTGCAAGGTTCCTGTAGTATAGGCACAATTAAAAACAAACACAAGCTGAAGGACGCTTAATTAAATAAACATGATACAGTAATCATTATCACAAAATTTACATACATCTCATCATAATCCTCTAATATTATTTCTATCTCCCCCAAATATAGAAAATTTGATTCCGTCTTTTAACAATTGTTCTGTTTAATGAAACAAATTAACTTAATAACATTAGAATAAAAATGAGCATTAGTAAGTTCAGGACCAACCAGCATCGGACCCGCATGGGATCTTTTTTTTTTACTTTGAAAAGACAACTCCCGCATTAGGAATATGTCCTGTGTCGCGGGGGACTTTACGAACATACATGAAACGGACATAAAGAACACCCAGACTCTGAACAACAATTTGTGGATCACACAAAGTGATGTCCCGTGTGGGGATCGGACCCACAACACTCAGCGTAGTAGTAAGCGACCGCTTAAACCACTACGCCATCCGTGCAGTCAAAAGTCTCTAATGCATAACAAAATAGATTAACTTCAATATTCTACCAAAAACTCTTTCGCTCATCGCTTTCACCACACGCCAAATGCATAATTCGTCCGATGGAGTCACGAATGATGACTGGTCATAGTGCCTTGATCCGATCAGCCGCCGCAGCTCCTAATACGTCTGTCTTTGATATGATTATATAGATCACCGCCATCGTATATTAGTATGAGAATAAAAAAACTATAATATGTGCTGGACAAAATAATATTATGGTATATAATAGTTCTTTACCTATGAAATTGCCGTTTTGTATGCAATAAGTGAAAGTACTTATTTTTTCAAACTTTTTTATTTCTGTTATTCGAAATAATCACCCATGCAATCGACACATCTTTGCCAACGCATTGGCAGTTTATTGATGCCCTTCTTGTAAAAATCAGCTGGACGGGAGGCAACAAACTCTTCAAAGGCATTTTGTTAAAAGATGTGTAATTTTGGACGCCTATGTCCACGGCTGGACATAGGCGTCTCCTTAGAAAGGAGGTTTTGGTCTTAAACGCTGCCCAACCCAACTGAATACTTCTGTTCACCTCGTCCTCGAAGTGTTTCTACCTAACTGCAATGACTGCCCGAGATACACATCATTTGGAACAACTTCTAGAACGGCACCGTGTACCGCAATCGATTCCGGTAGTTCATTGAACATGTCCTTGGTTTTATCCAAGTTCATCCGTAGGCCGATGCCTACAGAAGAGCCAGACAGGTCATTCAGTCAGGTCCTGCAGCGTCTCTAATATAAGTTTGCTTATTTACAAATAGACGTACCCAGTTAACCGCAATGGGCTAACCTTCTATTATGTGGCATTATCAAAATTACAATCAAATCAAAATCTGGGTGTCCCCCTCCCTCCTTTAGGATTAGAGAAGGAGGATGGACTCCGATAGCCCCACTTCGTCGGTGATGCTACGAAAGAAATGCTTGTCACCAGTTTTCTGTGAAGCCGTGGTATCACTCCGCTCGAGCCTTCCCATTTATGCTGAAACAATTCCCTCCTACGGTACACAGAGGGGTTCGAATCCCTCTCACTTCATTACCAAGAACCCAATTGTAACACGTGCATTTTATCAACACCAACAGCCTATAACAGTCCACTGCTGGATATATGCCTCTCCTTATATATATAGAAAGTTTTGGCCTACTATATCACGCTGGCCAGTAGGGTTTGTTTAAGTTTTCCTTCTCTTTGCAGTGCTGTTGACTTGCGTAGTTTGCTTCCTTAGGCGCCTCTTACGACACCCATGGGATGAATAGGGGTGATGACACTCCGTATTGTTAATCCGTCACCACACGGCATTTAGCTTAGATAGTTGAAAGGATTTAAAAAAAAATTACCTTCAACTCCCGCACATACATACATATATGGAATGGAAACAAAGAACACTTAGACTCAGAACAACAATTTGTGGATCACACAAAGTGTTCAGCGCAGTTGGAAGCGGTGGAAGAAGGCGGAAGGTGACAGCTTAAACCACTGCACCATCTGTGCAATCCATGTCACTGGAAGCTTCAATAAAGGAAATAATAAACCAATCCACAGAGCTACCTACAATTGTTACACCGCTTAATAGCAAGTATCGATATCCTTACGATTTAAATACACCAATAAATCTTATCGAGTTATCTAAGTCGTTTATTAAGTCAGTGGGACAATGGCGGCCATTTAAACAGCCTCATACAACCTTATCAGAGATCTTGAGCGATGGCGGCAGATAACGTTATAACAGATTCAATTATACTGTAATTCACGTATAATTTATTTCAATTGTAAATCTTGGCTGTTTAAAAGTGGTGTTTAATGTGTCTCAGTTCGGAATGTATGAGACCACCTGTGTATTCAAATCTCTCTTTTGAGATTTGAGCTTACTAATTAAATTTAAAAAAGCAAAACATGAATAACTAACTAAACTAAAACTAAACTAACAAACAAATACCAACATTTGAAATGCAATTTAAGGATACGGAAATACAGGCTTTTTTATTTTTATTTATTTTATTTTATAATTAAATTAAAAAAACAAAATTGTCCGTGTGGTGAAGGAAGTAAAAATACTGAATGATACCGTTTATTCATCCCGTGGGTGTCGTGAGAGCCGACTAAGGGAGCAAACTACGCAGAACAACAGCACTGCAAAGAGAAGTAAAACTTGAAACAAGCCCTAGCCCGTCTGATAAGCGTGGTATAATATTCCAAAACCTCCTTTATAAAGAGAAGCCTATATCCAGCAATGGACTATTAAAAGCTGTTGATGACAATGAATTGAAATAAACTCTTTTAAACAGAATTATCGAAGTTACTTCAAGGTATAACCGTGGCGCTTCAGCATTTATTGAGTGGCTCGACAAGAAGAAGGCTCGACCGGAATAGTACCAGAAAACTGGTTTTATGCTATTCTTCCATATTTTTTTTTTAAATAATAACTCCCGCATTAGCAATATTTCCTGTGTCGAGGGGGACTTTACAAACATACATAAAACGGACACAAAGAACACCCAGCCTCATAACAACAATTTGTGGATCACACAAAGTGTCGTCGCATGTGGGGTTTGAACCCACAACACTTGGCGTAGTAGGAAGCGGCGCGGTGACCGCTTAAACCACTACGCCATCCGTGCAGTGAGTGAGTTAAGTGACCGGAGGACCAAATGATATTAAACGGCCTATTACCATTACGAAAATCGTTCTCACTTTTCCTTACGAAAACTGACTTGGTAAAACCCTACCTATTCTTCTAAATAAATTATTCAAACCCAAGAATAATCAATTATACCTCTCTTCTTTTGCTCTTCTGAACTGCTGAAGAAATAAGGTTAAGATCATGTTAAGTATATATAAATCCTCAATAAACAAGAATAACTGATCCAAATTATTATTATAACAAAAATAAGTGTTTATGGATAGGATAATGTCTGTGGTGAATGCTGGGTCGTTTAGTTTTACGCTAGTTGAGCTTACGTCTTACTGCGAGCGAAGTAGCTGGTATTAAATAATCTGTTTAAGCTTTTTAAGACACTGTACTGTTCTGACAGTAACTTGTTAATACATACAAGAAGTATGAAACATGATGATAATATTAACAAGAAAAAGTATGTAAAGAGAACACTAAAAAACTAAATAAACAACGTCATGAGAACCAAAACACCATTTTCTTTTTCTTTTTAAAATAGGCAACTCCCACGTTAGGAATATATCCTGTGTCGCAGGGGAGTTTACAAACATACATGAAACGGACACAAAGAACACCCAGACTCAGAACAACAATTTGTGGATCACACAAAGTGTCGTCCCATGTGGGATTTGAACCCACAACACGTAGTAGGAAACGGCGTGGTGACCGCTTAAACCTCTACGCCATCTGTGCAGTCTTTATAACGTAATTACATTTTTTAAATAAAAATAACATCAATAAGGTAAGAAAATGAAAGAAACTCAAAGGCAGAAGAAAACTAGAACTCAGCACATTATTAGAATCTGAAATGTGGCTTACGCCAACCTAGCCAGAACATCTCCAGTTTCCTTTCCCCCCTCTTAAATAACGTCGAAGTCTATCTGTTACATAATTAAATGATTTTCTAGTTATGTAATAAACATGTATATATCATTAATTTTTAATACTTATTTATAACTAACACGGTATTTCTAGTAAATTGACCTATTTCTATATTAATATATTATTAAAAAACTGATGAGTTTTTTCTTTGTTTATTTAAACGCTATAATCTCCGACACTATTAATTAAATTTGAACGATTCTTTTTTAATTAGATAGAGTATTTATTGAAGAATAATATGGGTTATAAAACATCACGTTTAGACCTTTAGAAGAGGCTCAGTAATCATAAAAGCGGTCGAAACGCCTAGTGGCCTCTACAGCAATACAACTTATAAATTCAGTTACCCGCTGTTAGCTTACGGTGAGACCGTAGCTGATAACTTATGATAATTTCGTTGATCGTCATTTGAGAGGTGATCGTTCTTATAATAATGGGGGGCTTGCCATCGTTATGGAGTTATACCGATGGTGTATATTCTGTGGTGATGGTATTAATTATGTTGTTTAACCGCATAGCGATTCAGTATTATAGGAACGTTACTATACAATGTAGAATTATATCTACGATAGTAATTCTTTTTCATTACATTCTTAACACTTTTGTTATAAGTTCTGCTCTTGTTCAATGCTTAAGTTAAACATGGAAACTTAACTAGTTCTAAAAATATATATTTGCTTGGGAGTAAGTTTGTCTGTTACGCATTTACGCCTTAATTACTCAAACTATCGTGATAAAATTTGGCATACGAGTTGTCAGGTGTGCGAAAAAGAAGACAGGAGAAGAAAATAAACAAATTTAAAGCAAATAAGCTATTCTTTAATCTTTATTTGTTTTGCAATTTAGTTTTCACTTTATTATAAATCCTGAATAACCCCAACAGTGCTCCCGTCGGGTCTAGAAGTAAAATAACAGAGATACAGCCGTATCATTCTCTTCCTGAAGCCATTTTTTTGTAGATTTTTTTTTAAAGACAATTCCCGCTCTAATAACATATCCTGTGTTGCAGGGAACATTAAAACCATACATGAAACGGACACAAGGAATAATCAGACTCAGAACGACAATTTATGGATCACACAAAGTCTTGTCCCATGTGGGGATCGAACCCACAACACTCAGCTCAGTAGGCAGGGGCGAGATGACCGCTTAACCACTACACTATCCGTGTCATTTAAGACTTTTTTGATCATCTTAAAATGAAAACAGTCACGAGGAATTTTCCTGTTTATTATATTTAAACATAGGCCGGTTTTACTCGTATGTAAATTTCAAAGATACTACACTAGTTTTTGACAGTTTTTGTGGTCGACTTTTCAGGAGTGAAATTTTACACTGCGCTGCGTGGTAGAGCCCAAAAAGGGCCCTTCATCATCAACAGCCTTTAATAGTCCAGTGCTGGACATAGGCCTCTCCTTAGAAAGAAGGTTTTGGCCTACTATACCACGCTGGCCAGACGGGTTGGTATAGGGATTGTATCAAGTTACGGGCGATAAATTCGACGAGAAGCTGCGGGGGATTTTCGCCAGCACGGACGGTGTGAAGATCGCCAGGCCCACCAAATGCGCAGAACTGTGCATCTCGGGCCTGGACGACTCCATCACTTCAGAGGATGTCCGCGATGCAGTCATGGAGAAGACTGGGTGCACCGCGGACACCATCAGAGTCGGCACCGTCCGTCCGGGTCCGGGAGGCCTCGGTGCGGTGTGGGTGAGTTGTCCCGTGGCGTCGGCCAAAGCGTTGGGCGACGCCGGAAGCATGCTCGTCGGCTTCGTGAATGCCAGAATCACGGTTCTGGCCGCGAGGCCGATGAGGTGCTTCAAGTGCCTAGCCGCGGGACACACTCGCACCAAGTGCGAGAGCTGCTTTGACTGCAGCGGTTTATGTTTCCGCTGCGGTCAACCCGGGCACAAGGCGGCAGAGTGCTCTGCCGCCCCTCACTGCCCCGTGTGTGCGGCGGCTAAAAAGCCCGCCAATCACCAGATGGGGCAGGGGGGCTGCAAGCCTCCCCGCGCTTCTCGGCAAGCGCCGGGGGCTAGCCTGCCGACCCAGGCTACCCCCGACGTCAATATTGCGTCGACGCCGACGCCCATGGAGGAGGCTGTAGAGACGATCCAGTAATTGATCAAGTCTCCAACCTCCTGGTCCAGACGAATCTGAACCACTGTGCCGCGGCGCAGGATCTCTTCCTGCAAACCATGGCACAGTGGTCGATAGGTGTTGCCGTAGTTGCGGAGCCCTATTTTGTCCCTCCCCGTCCAAACTGGACGGGTGACCGGGACGGCTCCGTGGCAGTCGTCGGCTCCACGGCGGCTCATTCTCCGCCCTTGTCGCTAAGAGACAAGGGTACTGGATATGTTGCCGCCGATTGGGGGGGAATCACCATTTATGGTGTATATTTCTCCCCCAACCGGAGTTTGAACGACTTCGAGGTCTTCCTTAACAACTTGGAGGCCTCGATGCGGCGACTAGTGTCTGGGCACGTCCTCGTGCTGGGGGACTTCAACGCAAAGTCCATTGCGTGGGGTTCCCCTGCGACGGACGCCAGGGGCGAAGCCGTCGAGGAGTGGGCGGCGTCGGTGGGCCTCTGTTTGCTGAACAGAGGCTCCACCAACACGTGCGTGCGACAGCAGGGGGGGTCGATGGTGGACCTTTCGTTCGCTACCCCTGCAGTCGCCGCACGAGTAAGGAACTGGTGTGTCCTGGAAGAGGTCGAGACGCTCTCGGATCATTTATACATCCGATTCGAGCTCTCCCGGTCCCAGGACCCCAGTAGGGGTCACGCGGCGCGGCGCCCTTCCCGCTTCCCGCGGTGGGCTGTCGCCAAGCTCGACAGGGACCTACTAGAGGAGGCGGCCATTATTCACTCTTGGCTGTCTCCGCAGGCCCCGACCGAGGAGGTCGACATGGGGGCTGGTCGCTTCTGCCATGCGATTACGCAGATTTGCGATGCGGCCATGCCCCGCGTTCGTGGTTGTCGGCCTCCAAGGAAGGAGGAGGAGGTCTACTGGTGGTCCCAGGAGTTGGCGGACCTCCGTGCGGCCTGTGTACGTGCCCGGAGGTCCCTCACCCGCAGTCGGCGACGTCACCGCGGGGTCGGTGAGGAGGTGGACCGGCTTCACGAGGAGTACCGAGAAGCTCGGAAAACTCTGAGGCTGGCCATCTGCCGCGCCAAGGATGCGTGTAGAGAGGAGATGCTGGAGTCTCGAGCGTGACCCCTGGGGTCGCCCTTATCGTGCGGTGCGTCAAAAGCTCCGCACGTCGGGCCCCCCCCCCTTACGGAGACTCTCCAGCCCAGCTTCCTGCAGGAAGTGGTCGAGGGCCTATTCCCGCAGCGGGCGGAGCACACACCCCCGTCGATGGCTGCATCAGCCGGAGACGACGGGGGCAGCGAGGCTGATGTTCCGCCCGTCAGGGAATCGGAGTTGGGGGCGGCTGTTCTACGGATTAGATCCAAGAACACTGCCCCCGGGCCGGACGGGGTTCCAGCCCGAGTGATGGCCCGAGTCCTCGACTACATGTCGGACCACCTCAGGGGGGTGTTGGACGCTAGCCTGGCGTCCGGACGCTTCCCTGAGCGCTGGAAATGCGGGAAGCTGGTCCTGCTGCAGAAGCCGGGACGGCCTGCCGAATCGGTCGCGGCCTATAGGCCTATCGTGTTGCTGGACGAGGCGGGCAAACTTTTTGAGAGGGTGCTCTGCCCGCATCGTCCGGCACCTTTGCGAGGTTGGCCCCGATCTGTCGGATGCCCAATTCGGTTTCCGAGAGGGGCGTTCGACGATCGATGCCGTGATGCGCCTTAGGGCCGTGACCGAGGAGGCTGTGAGCTGCGGCGGAGTGGTGTTGGCGGTGTCTTTGGACATCGCCAACGCCTTCAATAGTCTGCCATTCAGCTGCATCAGGGAAGCGCTCCGCTACCACGGAGTGCCGGAGTACCTGAGGCGGCTGGTGGCAGACTATCTTGAGGAGCGAACCGTCATGTACGAGGACCGAGATGGCGTCTTGAGACGCAGGGCCATGTCGTGCGGTGTTCCGCAGGGGTCTGTCCTAAGACCACTCCTGTGGAACATTGGATACGACTGGGCCCTACGAGGGCGTCTCCCCCCCGGGCTGGGTGTACTCTGCTACGCAGATGACACTTTAGTCACGGCCCGGGGGGCTAACTTCCAGGAGGCGGCGCGCCTGGCCGCCCCGGGAGTTTCCCTGGTGGTCGGGCGCATTGAGGCGTTGGGTTTGCGGGTGGCCCTGGATAAGACGGAGGCCCTATTATTTCATGGGCCCCGTCGTGGTCCACCCGCCGGCGCCTCAATCGAGGTCGGCGGCCTCGGTCGGTCCTCGTACCGGTCCGGGCCCAGATGAGGTACCTGGGTCTGGTCCTAGACGGTAGGTGGCTCTTCGACGAGCATGTCCGAAGCTGGTGGACACTGCCTCCGCCCTAGGGCGACTTTTGCCCAATTTGGGCGGGGCCAGTGTTCCCACGAGGCGGCTGTACGCGAGGGTTGTCCGGTCCATGGCGATTTATGGTGCACCGGTGTGGGTGGCGGCTCTGACCGCCCCGAATAGGGCGCGCCTCTGGCGCCCCCAGAGGATATTGGCGGTCAGAGCCATACGCGGATACCGCACGGTGTCCACCGAGGCGGCTTGCGCCTTGGCCGGAACACCCCCGTGGGATTTGGAGGCGGAGGTGCTCGCCGAAGTTTATCGGCGAGTGGCTGACTTCCGGGCGGAGGGCGAAATCCGCGAAGACGTGCGCGAGTGGCGCGAAGCCGCTCGCCGAGCCACCATGGTCAGATGGTCGTTCCGGCTGGAGACTCCACGCGCTGGCTTCGCCGCCGTGGAGGCTCTCCAGCCGGTCATCGCCGAGTGGGCAGGGCGGCAGCACGGGACCCTTTCCTTCCGGCTGACGCAGGTGCTTTCCGGGCACGGTTGCTTCGGAAAGTACCTGTACTCGGTCGCTAGGAGGGAATCGAGTCCCGCCTGCCACCACTGCGACTGCAGTGAGGATTCGGCCCAGCACAAGCTGGCGGTTTGCCCCGCATGGGCGACGCAGCGCCGGGCCCTTACTGCAGTCATCGGAGCAGATCTCTCGCTACCGGCCGTAATTCGCTCCATGGCCGGTAGCGACAGTTGTTTTACCGCGGTCGCAACCTTCTGCGAGGAGGTAATCTCGCAGAAGGAGGCGGCGGAGAAGGCCCGGGAGGACGACCTCCACTCGGACCTGATCCGCCGCCGGCGAACCGGGCGGTGGAGGCGCGCTTACCTGCGCCTCATGCCGCCCTGAGTGTGGCCGCGGGTGGACGGGATGGGTTCTCCCCTCCACCCGCATTAGTTGGCCAGCCGCGAGGGGGCGGCGTCCGCGTGTGCCGGACGTCGCCTAAAGAGAGGGTCCACTGAGACGGAGCCCGCATCAGGAGCGGGCCGGCGCTGGGAGGGGTCCAGAAGGAGATAGCTACCTGGACCCCTCCTAAACTGGAAGCGAAAAGAGGGCACACCGTGTGGTTTTAGTCGGTTCGAGTCCGACACACCGCCCCGCCGAACGAGAGCCCGGCGGGGTGACGGTCCGAGGGGATTTCCACACGTAAAAAAAAAAAAACGGATTGTATCAAGTTTTCCTTCTTTTTGCAGTGCTGGTGTCCTGCGTTGTTTTGCGCCCTTAGTCGCCTCTTACGACACCTACGGGATGAATTGGGGTAGTGACAATCCGTATTCTTAATCCGTCACTACACGGACAGGGCCCTTGTTGACTTCTTATCTATTTGCATGTAACTTCCTTGTTCCTAAAGCTCATTAAGTGTAGTAGCAACGACACAACATAATTTTCGTGACCATATTTTACTACTAGGTGCGTAAACTAATACAGTAATATGTTATACTAGCTGGTATAGTGCGTTAGTGGTGTAGTACGGTACGCAACTGCAGTCCATGTGGCCTCGGGTTTGATTCCCGGACCGCACAAAATTATATTGGAGTTTTTCTGAGAGGAAAAATAGCCTAAGTTACTCCTTATATAGACAGCTACCTGATAGTAAAATATTATCAAAACCGTTTTGAAGATTATCCGGAACAAACAGACAAAAAGACAAAAATATTAAAACTGGTTTTTAGGTATAGGTATCTTGCAAATAACCATGTAAGCATGAAACAAAACCTATTATTTTGACATTACAAACAGACATTTCAATTTTATTTATTTGTATTTGTATAGATTCAATACGAATTCAGTGAATGAAAATATCTGTCGCTTTAAAGTGAAATGGATATAAATGTAAGAAACAGGACCGACAATACCAGTTACGTTTTAATTAATGGAATTGCAACAATTGCACTTCCATTAATTAACACGCAACTGGTATCCTAGCTCCTATGTCGACATACACTTAGTGCTTTTACATTCTAATTCAAACTGTTAAACCAGGAAATGGAATAGAATAATATTTGTTTCATAAAGCACAGCATATAAAAATAAAACAAAAGTTACAAACAACATACACAAAGAAACTAAAAATCAAGTAAGGTTTGATAACGGCAACATTTTTCAATGTGTCAATCTTTCATTTCTGACAGAACTGACATGACACGTCAATATGCCACGTATCCAACCACGCGTCTATCAAATTTTACTTTTAATAACTATTTTAGTACTTATTAACCAATACTTATGTACCATAAAAACCTTTAATGTTGCTGAGGATTGTACGTTGTGCTTCAGAAAATAGGTGGACCCTTAGTGTACACTGTAGTTACTACAGTGTACACTAAGGGTCGACCTATTTTCTGAAAATCTACTGAAAATCAGTACTGATTTTCAGTGCCCACCTTAGTTGTCGCCCTGATGCCGACAGTCGCAGTTGCATATGAAAATGATACGTACAAATGTAAATCTATCTATATATTTAAAGTTTTGAAATTTTTGCACGAATTAAGTCGCCAAGTATTTTAATAGAGCACAAATGGCGTAGTGTATTAAGCGATAGTTTCGTCACTTCCTATTAAGCTGAGTGTTTTGGGTGCGATCCCCACATGGGACAACACTTTGTGTGATCCACAAATTGTTATACTGAGTCTGGTTGTTTTTTGTGTCCGTTTCGTAAATGTTTGTAAACTCCCCGCGACACGGGATATATGTATTCCTAGTACGGGAGTTGTCTTTAAATAAAATCCTTCTTTGGCTGTTTATTCGTCGTATTTTATGCGCTGAGTGTGTACTTCTTATAGACAATTCATTTTGAGGAGTCCCAAGGGTTTGTTTTTGTCTTGGTAACGACGCCAAGATGAGATAGGGGATAGTGGATTCAAACCAAACCCCACCCCATGATTGGAGGAGGCGATGCCCGCCAATTTTCGGACCTACCTGGGACCTTAATTAAGGGTTGACAGGACCCTTAATCCCTTGACAAAGGTCCTCGGCTCGACGTCAGACGCTTTTATTCCAACATGATAGATTCTACTCACCGTTTTTTAATAGAATTCATCAACTTTCTTAACACACTAATATAGTAACCTTAATAAAATGGCCACCTACCATTTATGACCTTTATAAATATACATATGTATTTATACATCAAGACATTAATATATGGTCAATAAACTTTATTATAATGCACCAGTAGGTCGTGTTAGAAATGTCATAAACATACTAACGTGGGTAGTACGATTGACAAGTGGGAAAGGGTCTTCCCACACAAGTTGACCACCTAAAGACAAAGTAAAGTAGGTCAAGGAATATCGTCACCTTTTTGCCCTTTTTTTCAGTGCGAAAATCCCTTTGGACACTCCCAATAAACGACCGGTGTGCTGGTCATGTCGGATTGTACCGACTAAAAACCGCGCGTTGTTTAAGGAGCCAGGTGTAACCTAGAAATGACATGATAGAATACGGTCCATCTACAGGTTATCGATGGCCCCTCGTATGTGGGGATCAAGGTGTCTCCTTCACTCGTGTCACTTCGGCCTGCTTCTGCAAGGGTGACACCATTTTGTCTCATTTCTTATTTTTTTGAGATTGGCGCAATTTATTACATTGCAAAAGACTTTGGCAGCTTTCTTTAATGGTCAGCTGCCGTCATTATGCCAATCCTCCATTAGGCATGTATTCCTTTATGGAAGGGATAAGGGAAGAAGATAACTTGAAGTTAAGAAGGCGGTTTGGTCGAGAAAGCTAAGATAAGGGATATTGTTATTCTAAGTACGACTATATGCATAATTTTTTGCACAACTCACACATGGACAAGGCATCTTGGGTCTGATCCCAAACAATGCAAAACCTGTACTGTGGTAACCAGACTGCTGATAAACATACTTATACATTTCTAAATACATAATATTGATTAATTACACCCGGACACAGAATAAATGATCCTGCTCATCACACAATATTTGTCATGAGTGGAAATCGAATCAATGAACTCTGTCTGAGCAGTCAGAATAGTTCACTTCTTGACCAACAAGCCCATCTTATTAACTTTACTTTGTAAACAAGATAAATAATTATTATTATGTTGACTCATAAATATTTTCAGTATAAATCGGTGTAGAAATCGAATGTAGTAATTTCTACACAGCAAAATGCAAAATGGATTAGCAATACATGTACAAATTCAACGTTTATGTATAAATTAAGTCTATCAGACCAGTTGGCGTCGGTAATAGAGACTTCAAATAAATTTGAGGTCTCCTGTGGTGTTCTGTGTGGTCTCGACTAAAGACTACAGCGATTTTGCGAATGTTTTTTTTTTATGAATGATGAAAAGAATTTGTCAGGCTCCAGTGAGTGAATTGGTAAGACGTACGCTGACCAGGGCCTCAATCCTGCTATTTATGTTAACGCCAAGGCACTGTCATTCCATTGATACGCTATTGAGATGCCATTGAGACGCCATTGACATCGGTTCACGGTGTCAATAGACTGTCGATATAGTAATATAGATCATCAATGATGATATCAACAACAATGCCATTCCTGGAAAATTAAATAGACATATACGAAATTTGTATCAGTGCCAAATCATCGGGAGGCCATTGGTCTTACATAGTTAGTAGAATAGGAAAAGTGCAAAACTATTCCGACGACATTCCATGGACAGTCTATTGATACAATATTAAAATAGCAGAATTGAGGCCTTGATCGGCAGTACACTGAGATAGGACCTAGTCAAAAGCATCTGTAACCTGCGAGCATGTATTAAAAAGTCTGATGACCGTGTTACATGATAAGGAAATATAGCGAAATATCAGCGTCGTGGAAAATGCTGTTCTATCATCTCTTCTTAACCTCATCATCAACAGCCTATAATAGTCCACTGCAGGACATAGGTCTCTCCTTAGAAAGGAGGTTTTGGCCTACTATGCCACGCTGGCCAGACGGGTTGGTATAGGGTTCGTGTCAAGTTTTTCTTCTCTTTGCAGTGCTGTTGTCCTGCGTAGTTTGCTCCCTTAGTCGGCTCTTACGACACCCACGGGATGAATAGGGGTGGTGACATTCCTTATTCTTAATCCGTCACCATGCGGAAACAACAACACCAAACCTAACCTAAGAAATAATAATGAAACTTCAAGGTTAGCAGATGTTGTTGAACACTGTCATAATAATGCCTACTGGCCTATATTTTTTTTAAGGGATTTACGACCTTACATGTAGTAAAATAGTGTATAGTTTAGCGATGGATAAAAGACAAGAAGTTCCTCCATTCAAGGTCCTCTTATATAATAAACGGACTACGAAACGGCAAAATTTTCTTGGCACTTGGATAATTGGCGCTCCACCACTGTGCGCTTTTCAAGATACTTTTTGCCTCGCGCTACCAACCTGTGGAACAAGTTATTTCTTCGATCTTCAAACCTTCAAGGAAAAAGTGTACTCCTTCCTCAAAGGCTGGCAACGCGCTTGTGACTCCTGACTTGCAGGCGTTCATGGGCGGCGGTAGTTGCTTTCCATCAGCTGCTCGTTTGCCCACCATTCCATAAAAAAAAGCGTTGGGTGCCTGTTGTCAATAGTAAAAAGCACCCCACGCTTTTTTTCAAATTTATTAAAGTTTATTTTCTATTTGTTACTTTGGTTTTCTATAAAAAGAGTGTTTTTTTAGTTTTTTTTAACTATTTTTAAATTAGTGTATTGTCATCGGTCCTCGATATATCTACAAAGTTTGAACGAATTCTGACCGTTTAAAGTCAGTCAAAGCCACGCTTAAAGGAGTCGGTTACAAACAAACATACAAGTGAAGCTAATATAAAGCGTGTAAAAAAAACATCACATCACATCAACAGCCTTTAACAGTCCACTGCTGGACATAGGCCTCTCCTTAGAAAGGAGGTTGTGGCCTACTATACAAAACAATCTCCAATAACTTTTAAATCTCCGCTTTCCATGATGTACGAATACATAAATACGCGGGAATTGATGGGATCATGTAACGGGTGTTACATACGTTTTAATTGCATGACGACGTTTTGACCAGAAGGCCTAGTGTACATTTATTTCACATCAACTCGCTCTCGAAAGCGAAGGCTTTCGGCATTCTGATTGGTGCAGATTTCAGCCCATTCCAATCGAGTCGGTGTGAAATAAACTCACACTGGGGTACTGGTTGCGCAGGCCATGGTAACAGGCCCAGCGGCCCAGAGAGTTCATTGCAATATGTATGTTTTCAGGTATTTTACCTGTTACTGTTACTGTATGTACATAATTATATATCTAACTCCAATTGTACAATGTGGTAGAAGTCTTAAAGCTCTTAGGTATTACAGAAAACGCGATAGTAAAGTGTATATGTAAAAAATAGCTAATACCAATCCTGACAGAGTCGGTGAGCCGTTGTAAGTTAAGATAAATATGTTTCATATTTTTCTATCAACTTTTGACTTGGGCTTTGCTTGCGTAAATCTTAATTTTCTCTAACCCTTTTCCTGGATACAAAGAAGCCTACCTATATTAGACGATATCTGTGTGTGTGCCAAATCACATCCCGATCGGGTCAGCTATTCTAGTCTTATTGAGAAACAAACATCTCTTCGAAATTTCGCATTTATGAAACTCTGACAAGGAAATCCTGCAACATTTATCATTGATGCTCAGCTGGTATTGGTCATAGCGTGATATTATAGCCTTCCTCGACACATGGGCTATGTAACACTAAAAGAATTATACAATTAGAATCAGTAGTTTCTGAGATTAGCGCGTTCAAACAAATAAACTCTTCAACTTTCTAATATTAAAAGTATAGATTTCTTGCATTTGCACTCTCGTTCGACTTTACGAGAATATTTTTTATACCACAGTCTACATATTTAGTGTTGGAAAAATTACTGATAACCTTTTTTTGAGAATGTAGGCACCTTTTATCGACGTCGTACCTGAACTGTGAGAAATGGCGCTTGTTTGCATACGTAATTACTTCTTAGTTATTTATTATTTAATGGCATTGACAACTTGTTTCGAGTCGAATACTTTTAATTCTGTTCTTTAAAATTTATATAACTTACTATCTGACCCGGCAAATTTATTTTGCCATATACATTATTTCAAATTTTTTTTGTCAAAAAAAAGGAAAAAAAAATTGCTGTATGAAAAATAGATGTTGGCCGATTTTCAGACCTACCTAATATGCACACAAAATTTCACGAAAATCGGTGGAGCCGTTTCGGAGTTCAACCACGCACACCGTGACACGAGAATTTTATATATATTCGATTTTCTTTAGAGATTGTTCTGTGCACCATCGTTCGTTTCTAATATACATGTATTTAGTTATATTTAATGTTAATTGGAAGTCTGGTAACCGAATTACAGACTAGTAGTTTTGGGATCAGACAGCCGTGTATGAGGTGTCTGAATATAAGAGACTAAATATCAAATTTTATGGAATGTACATCATACATCACGCATGAGTTTCTTTACACGATATCGTTGAAGGCTAGCGAAGGGCTTAGAACGCGAAGCATGGGTCGTGTAGATGAATAGATCTATATATAACATTATATATATAGACGGCTATAAGTACAACATAAATGATATTAATGGTTCGATGAGCTCGCTAACCCGGCAATCTCGTGCGCGACCGTCTCGCGGGGTGACAGACAGTGGCGGGGGCGAGGTAGCGCGTCATTCTAGCACACGGCTACACACGATTCCCTTCCCCGCTACACCACCCGCTACCCGCTAACATCTTGAGTACCTCGTCCCCGCCACCGTCTGTCACCCCGCAGGACGGTCGCGCACGACGTTGATGGACTATAGTACTTTAACACAATGTCCATTCAATGTGTGACATTGCAAATGTTTTGGATGGTTTCTTTTATGGCCGGATAATCGTCCTTTGAAACAGAGGAAGAAGGTAAATTTTATTGGGGAAAAGAAAGTTCATAGGCAGAGGGAAAGAGTTCAGGGGCATCGCAAGTTTCAGATATATAAAGATGATGAGACTGCAGTAGCTGTCAGAAGCCGGCGTTGCTTAACGCAATTAACAGGAACAGGACAGGAATACCAACTGGAGAGTGATAAAACAAGTAATACTATAAGTAAACTTGGAAGAGACTTACTTCGACACAAATGAGGCATGACACCCGTTCCTCTACAGTAATGTATTTTTTCATGCTCACACGGTTATTTGCACGATACCTATGCTTAAAAACCAGTTTAAATATTTTTCGTCTGTCTGTCTATCTTTCTGTCTGTCTGTTTATTCCGGGTAATCTTCAAAACTCCTGGACCGACTTTGATAATATTTTACTATCAAGTAACTGTCTATATTAGGAGTAACTTAAGCTAATTTTTTTTCTCAGAAAACCCTATAAAATTTTGCCAGGTCCGGGAATCGAACCCACTAAGGCAGCTCTTTTTAAATTCTACTCGAACAAAGTCGCGGGCACCAGCTAGTAACAAATATAATGCTCTAGCAATCAGAATAAAATGTTGTTAGACATTCACAGAGTAATTTGAAAACGTCTTAACAATATAAAACGTGTTTTTACAGTACAAAACAAGTCAAAGTTCACATTTATTTGTAATATACCATAATTATATCTGTGTATAGTTCTCATAAAAACGACTTAACCGTCATAATCGTACAAATTATTTTTAAACGTATTGCCAACATTATACGGTATATTGTTGGTCAAATAACTTTAGAAAGTAATGTCAAAAAATTTAGTGAATAATTAGTGACGGTACATCAAAGGTTGCGCAAGAGTTCGTCGTAGGAGTCGTGTAATATTATCGATACTAATGTTGTAACTGTATTATGAGCGTTGTAGAACTTTAGTTTTTATTTAAGCATTAGTGGAGGGCAAGATTAAGATTATTTTGTAAGTTTTTAGGGTATATACTTTTTTGACCGTGAAGTCTGTGTGGTGACGGATTAAGAATACAGTGTCACTACCCCTATTCATTCCGTGGGTGTCGTAAGAACCGAATAAGAGAGTAAACTACGCAGGACAACAGCACTGCCAAGAGAAGGAAAACTTAAAACAATCCCTATACCAACCCGTCTGGCCAGCGTGGTATAGTAGGCCAAAACCTCTTTTCTAAGAGGCCTATTTCCAGCAGTGGACTACTAAAGGCTGTTGATATAGTTTTTTGACTAGGTTTTCTGTAGATGAGGCTGTAAGACGTATGGTTCTATTAGTTTAGGCAGGCGCTTACACTATCAAGGTTGTATTGTTAAATATTTAATAGTATTAGAATCATATCATAGTGAAGAATTTAAGATAAAGAAAATATATATTTATAGTGTTGGACTAATAAAGAAGGGAAAATTAGAGCAGTTTAAAGTAAATTACTATTGTGGGGAAAGTACTAGGAAGTTTGTAGTACCAAAGTTATGTAATAAATATAAAATACTAAGGGAGGACAAGAAAATAAAATGTAAATATAAACTAAGACTAAAAGAAATGTTTGGATATGGTAATAGATTAAAACGTGTACATAAATAGGGAACCGGGTACCCAGGTACTAGCCAGGTTATACATATTTATGTATTGTTTATTTCTTGGATATATTTAGTTTTTTTAGTTAGTATACCGTTGTAGTAGTAATTTAAAAAGTAGCATTTAAGTACTAAGTTTATTATAAATTGAGCGGAACGCCTACACACTGTTAGAACAGTTGTAGAACAGTAAAAGTTAAAAATGGTTACTGTGAGTTATCCTTAGGAGATAGAAATATACCATCGCGGACTTTTTTGTAGATCTGTTTAAGATATACAATTCCGTAGTACATTATTTTGATCTATCTCATAAGGTTTAGCCAACGTTTGCAATATAAGCGCACAAATACATGTTTTTACAACAAATCTTTGAAATTCTAGAATTTTCTTTATTATAATATGCATGTATTATAGTATAAACCTTCCTCTTAAATTACACTCTATATTGGTGCAAATCGCATTAAAATCCGTTGCTTAGTTTAAAAGATCTTTAGAAGAACACAAAAGAACAACTTTATTTCATACTAATTAAAGATAGACCGTAGTAGTTTAAGAGTTAGTATTGTTAGATCACAAAAGTTCTAATATTGAGTGTAAGCGACATCGTAACGAATACTGAAATAATGTATTCAGATCATCATCGTTCGAATTTTCTGCCGAAAAATTAAACCATTTATTCAATCAGCTGTCAAAGTTAAAGGTCATTCCCCGAAGGTATCGCACAAAAGTAATAACTACATCTGTATTCCGTGCTAACAGTCTACCCACACTAACACAAGTTGGCGGCCGGAGGGGAGGCCCCGCGCGCTTCGGCTTTTTGATTAATTAATTGCAGTTTTTGACCGTATTCGGTATTTATCGATTTGTTTTTGGGGAAATGTTCTGTTTACTCATCGTGATATCATTTTTAACCAAAAAAAATGAAAAATTAGAAAAAAAAATGCATTTTCCGGCAGAAAGTTCCAATGATTTTGCACTCAGAATCATGGTCTGAATACACTATTTCAGTATTCGTTACGATGTCCCTTACACTCTGTATAGTTCCTTTCAATGTTCATATTCCTTACTTAGTAACAAAATAACTAATTGCTCTTTGATTTGAGCCCATCCGATATTTCAACAGTTTATCATTATATTTTAATTGCTATTCTAAACAACTAATTCATTTTTTGCACTAATAACACCATTCATTAAATATACTAAACTTTTTTTAAATCCAATCATTAAATAAAATGATTATAGCCTCTATAATGTTTACTCTACCGGTTTTATAACAACACATAAAAAAGTTATGAGTTATAAACTCTAATATGTATGAACAGAAATAAACTCGACATCAATATGATCTAACTATCATAAGATAGAAATGAGTAGCTTTAAACAACGGTTGGAGTCGCAGTTGAGCTTCCTAATGGTAAGTGACCTCCGCCACCAATGCACACCTGCAATCTGCAACTCTGGAGGCACCCCCTTTTTTTTTTTTCCTTGCGGAAATCCCCTCGGATACCACCCCATGGATATCGGTGGCATGTCGGACACGAACCGACTAAAACCGCACGCCGTCTCGGGTACTAATAGCCGGGGAACCAGGTATACCCTAGAAAGGAAGTCCCTGGTACCCCGACATACCTCGGGTCATCTACAGACGAGTAGACGACCCCCCCCCCGTGTGGGAACCCCATGTTCCCTGTGCTCCCTGGAAGCGCGTTGCGAAGCGCGCTCGCCGCCACCCCGGCCTGCTTCTGCTAGGGTGACAGATGGCCTCACCTGTCACCCCCAGGCCTGCGCTTATGGAGGACTGAGGCGCCTGCGGTACCTAGCCCGTTCCCGGGCCTGGCGGGCCGGGAGAGTCCTAAACCTCTCCCGGTCCCGCTCCGCCGTCTCCTTCGCGAGCATAACTTGCTCGCAGTAGGAGACGGCAGGAGGCACCCCCTCAGGAGTTGGTCCACCGACAACCTCAGTGAAATATATCAAAAATTGCAAAACAACGGTTTTCGCCAAAGTACTGAAGTATTACCCTCTCACGGTAAGTATTACATGCTGTCAATAAATTGGATGTGTAATATTTGGAACAATAACAGAATAGATTAAAATATTATTATTTTTATATCTTTTTATGTTCGAGGGGACAGACGAGCAGACGGGTCTCCTGATGGAAAGTGACCATCGCCGCCCACGAACGTCTGCAACTTAGGAGTCAGAAACGCGTTGCTGGCCTTTTTTTTCATTAAGCACAGCATACAAAAATAAAACAAAAGTTAAATAACAACATACAAAAAGAAACTAACAGTTAGTATATTATTACTTGATATAACGTTTGTTATATCATTAGATTCAATTATATCAGTAATTCATTATATTAAAAAAGTTTTATTTAAAAAAATCAAATGAAATTAGGTTATGTGATCATTAGAACTTTACTTTGCATGATGAATAAATAAATAAATTTACATATCCTTTTTTTTTTGTCTTTTTCTCATTTGCAATAGACGTACTTCTGGATGAAATATAAATAAATAATATTGAACCACATTCACACAACGCCATCTAGTTCCAAACTAAGCAGAGCTTGTACTATGGGTACTAGACAACTGATATAAATACATATATAATTTTTTTTTGTTATGTAAATACATACTTATTATAAATAGAAACACCCAGACCAAATCAAACATTAAATGTTCATGCACACAAATGTTTGATTTGAGCAGGAATCGAACCCGCAACCTTTGGAATAGCAGTCCGTTACACAAACCACTACGCCATTCGGTCGTCATGGATGATTCGTAACCTGTAATATCTTCTGTATTCCGGATAATACATCTATATTTATGCTAAATTTCATAACCATCAGTATTTTAAGGTGTAAAAAAGTAACATACAAAGTCATTAATATAGTATTAAATTATGATCATGCTGGTAACTTGTTTTTATAAAAAAATATTTTGATACTCTTCGAATAAGAGGCCTTTTTGTTTTTCGGGTTTCGGGTTTCAGAAACTTTTATTCTCATTAAGAATAACATTCACTTACATGAGAACATAATTATACAATTAACAATATATTTATATGGAGCGGCAAATCTAAGTAGTTAATACAAAGCAAGTAAAAAATAAATAATTAACTTCGAGGGTAAGTGTGAATACTTTGGCAAACTAAAATATTGTCGAACTTGTTCTGTTATCGCAGAGTGCAAAGATCAAGGGTAGCTAGATGTGGTATGCATAGTGTGTAATTGATTTGTGGAGCGTAGTCTAGTATAAGTTCATTTGATGTTATTTATTACATGATTTTTTAATAAAAATTTATACCTTTTGATGTTCTTTGCTTCTTTGATAAGTTTTGGTAGCATATTATACATTTTTGCTCCCTGATACAAAATAGTTTTACTCCCGTAGTTTGTCCGGGGTTTTATTAAGTTTATGTTATTGGCAGACCTTAGTTTAATTTTTTGTGTTAATGTTTTTTTACTAAAATTTATTTGTGAGTGTATAGTTTTCGTGAGTATTTTTCTCACTAATATGCAATTATAGTAGTGATAAGTTTGTGATAAATTCATAATTTTGGTGTCTTTATAAATTTTTAAAGAAGGTGTCTGGAAATCATAGTTAAAAAGCCTTTTCATTAATTTATTTTGTGCGATCTGTAGCTGGGCCAAGTTAGTTAGGGCAGCTGTGCCCCAGATTTCTATTAGATAATCTAGGTGTGGTTTAATTAAAGAGTTATAGATGGTATAGCGTATTGGACGCGTGATACATTTTGTGACATTTTTTAACATTCCCATGAGGGAAATAAGTTTCGATTTTGTTTTATTAAGGTGTGGTTTCCACGTTAGGTGACTGTCCAAAATTAAACCGAGATATTTCTCCTGATCTACTTTATTAATGGTTTTATTATTTATAGTAAGTGGCCTATGATGCAATATTTTTTTGTTTTTAGCTGAAAATATCATGTAATTTGTTTTTGATGTATTAATTGTTAGGAGATTATGAAGAAACCAATCGTTCAAGCGATCCAAATCTGCTTGTGCATCCGCAATTATTACTTGGATTGAGTTGCCAAAGTAAAACAAGCTTGTATCGTCAGCATAAAGTGTTATGTCCCCTTTTAAACCAATTTCATGAATACTGTTTATGTAAACAAGAAACAGCAAGGGTCCCAGGATGGATCCTTGGGGTATGCCAAACGTTACATGCCTAGGAGTGCTTTGCGCCTGACCAATTTTAACAACCTGACACCTATTTGTAAGGTAAGATTTAAAGATATTAATAGCGGACCCAGTAATACCAATATTAGTTAGCTTTTGTAGCAACAAGGTGTGACTGATTGTATCAAAAGCCTTTTTAAGGTCGACGAAAATACCCAATCCTATTTGTTTATTATCTATATTACGTTTTAATTTAGTAACCAAATCCACTGTAGCCGATACTGTGTTGGATTTCGGCCTAAAGCCATATTGCTTCTCAGAAATAAAATTCAGTTCAGTTAAATAGCGTTCTAATCGATTGTAGAGAATGCGCTCAAAAACTTTAGAGAGCACAGGGAGCACAGAGATGGGACGATAATTACTTGCTTCCACTTTACTGCCCGATTTATATATTGGCGTAACTTTTGCAACTTTCAGACTGTCTGGAAAAGTTCCGGCCTCTAAGTTTGCATTAATACAATTGGTAAGCTCTTCAAGTATTATACTTGACACGCATTTTAAAGATTTTGTGTTTATACCGTCTATCCCTGAAGCAGTATTTGAATTTAAAGTGTGTATTATTTTCGCAACTTCAGTTTTCGTAGCCAATGCTAGTCGAATTAGTGTTGAAGATGTTGTTGGAGTATTTGTGCTTATGTAGATGGAATTATTGTTGTGATAGTGTTTGGGAATTTGATTAGCTAAGTCTGATCCCACGTTCGAAAAGAAATCATTAAAGTACTCACAAATCCCCTCCCTATCCGTCACAGGTTTATCAGATGTAACAAGTTTAGTAGGTACAGCTTCTTCTTTAATTTTGTTGTTGGCGAGACTATTTATTAACTTCCACATTTTCTTTGGCTTATTTTTGCAGTTGTTAAAAGCAGATTGATAATATTTACTCTTTGTTGATTGTATTTTATTTGTTACGGCATTTCTTGTGTTTATGAAGGATCTTTTGCATGTTTCATCATTAGGATTACTTTTATATCGATTCCATAAGATGTTTCTGTTCTTTATTTCATTTATTATATCACTATTTATCCATTCCTGCCTAGGCGGGTTTAGTACCTTTATTTTTGTAATTTTACTCTTGGCTATACTTGCTTTTAATTTATTTTCGAATACTTGATATTCACAGTTTTTTGTTTCCTGTTTACTTTCTGCCATAAGTTTGTACATCATATTATAATTTATTGCCTCATATTTGACCTTAGATTTAGAATCGTCCTGGAACTTTTTAACCTCGAGGTATATGTGTTTGTGGTCCGACATAGGTGTATCAATGACGGCTAAATGGAATTTGTTGTCTTTAAGATTCGAGCACACATGGTCAATTATGGTCTTGGTAGTAGGTGTTTCCCGCGTGCAGTACTTTTCATCGATGTTGTTCAGTATTAGGTAATCGTTTTCTTGAAGGACTTCTTTGTACATGGTGGTTAAATGATCTGAATTCAGTAAGTTGAAGTTAAAATCGCCAAAGACAATTCCTCTTTTCCTGTTGTGAAGTTGATGACTGTAAATATCTAAAAAGTTTTTGGCGTTGATAGCTATAGGTTTTCTATATATCGCACCAATATCTAGCGAGTAGTTTTTTAAGTGTATCCATAGGTAATGGTCGTCGTGTAGGCATTTTTCCTCAATTAAGTTGTGTTTCAGATCATTACGTATAAATATCGAAACGCCACCACCTCTTGTGTTACATCTATGATTATAATAATGTTTGTAACCAGAGATCTGTATCCCTTTAGCTTCATCGGTGGACTTTATCCAGGTTTCAGTCACAATGATAACGTCTAAAGGATTATTAAAAGATTGTACCACACATTTTAGTTCATCTAGTTTGCCAGACTTTATGATACTTCGAGCATTTGTATAAAAGAATCTAATAGACTTTTTACTTGTCCTGACATTTTCATATGAATCAGATAATTGATAAGTAGTTATGTGATCTCTGGCTTGACAGTTGTTGTTATTTTCAAAGACTTTTAGTTTTTTGATACTGTATCTATTATTTTTGGAATACCTTTGACATACTTAATTATCAGTTGTGTGTTGCCATTTTCGTATTCTCGCTTTAGTTGTTCCTGGAGCTCTTTTAGGTGTTTTTGTTGGAGGGGTGTCTGGTCAGAATATATTTTAATGTCCCCATTTGCTAAATTTGTTTTGTTACGCAGCAACTCTAAGACAATCTCTTTTGTTTTAAAGATTATTTTAATAGGTCGATTTTTCATAGGATTGTATTTCCCAAGACGAATAATTTTGTTTGGTTCCGGACAATCAGCAACTATTTCATTACAAATTTTTACTACTTCATTCTTATCTTTGAGTATCCTTTCTTCTTTGTTCACAACTGTTTGTTCAGGGATTCCTAACATTATTACGTTTTTACTTCTCATGTCACGTTCATTGATTTCGGATATAATTTCGCTCATATCAGTAACTCTTTGTGATGCAGGCGACAAAGTAATCATGTCGTCCATAACTGATTTTAGTGTATCAATTTTATCCTCTAAATATGTATTTTTATTTTTTATGGATGTTATGTCTGATTTTATGTTGTCTTGTTCAGTTGTGAGTATATCGATTGCAGTCTTTATGCCACTGACCTGCGTTTTAATATCAGTTAAATCCCCAGAAATTTTGTTAATGAACTCTTTTTGGTTATTATCAATGGAAGTTAGCATTGCCATTATTTTACAGATTTGTATCCGCATTTCGCTCAGTTCATCTTTAATATTTTCATCTTGGTCCAAATGTTTTCGCTTCCGAAAAGTAACTTTGGTTATCTCAGAGGACGCGGCTTGAATATCTTCACTTTTTAAGTTAGGCTGCGAGCCACTACGTACAATGCTTGCGCCACTTCCAGTCGGTGAGCGTAGTACACTCATGTTGATCTATGTTTTCTTACGCGTGACACCGTGTGCGCAGTATAGGTAGGTACGTCTCACTTTCACTTTGCTGCTTTGTATAGCGTCGTAACGTTCCACTAGCAGGGCACTGTATTTTGTTCCTTACGTACTAAAATTTAGAATAATATTTAACTTGTTAATTTATTTTAAAAGCTTAGAGATTACTAATAACACGTCTGTTCTGCTCGCCACTCGCTCGCGTATTTCCGTGCGGAAATCCCCTCGGATACCACCTGTCGGTGGCATGTCGGACTCGAACCGACTAAAACCGCACGCCGTCTCGGGTACTAATAGCCGGGGAACCAGGTATACCCTAGAAAGAAAGTCTCTGGTGCCCTGAATAAGAGGTTAGCAGTGGACTGTTAAAGGCTGTTGGTAATGATACTCGTAAACGCTAGATCTGTACACCACCATAATTTCTGTACACCTGTACACCACCGCCGCCTTTTGTTGGACTACGTCACTCTATCTAGAGACGTGGGAGAGCATTGCTTCGGAAAAAAATGGGCCGGCTCCACCGTAGTGGCAGTCACAGAAAACAGGTATTCAGTATTGCTCTTCACCGAGTAAGAGAAACACCTTCTCCCTTCATTCTGGAGGAAGGATTCAAAGGCGGGAACTCAATTGAGACTCTTTAAGTTTCCGGTCTCAAAATGTTAAAATCTGGTGACCCATTCTATATCATAAATAAAAAATGTAAGGACAAGACTTCAAGAGTTTTGGAACGAAGTTCCTTATCGCGCGTTGTGAAAGGGGGCTAGACGGAAAAAATTCTCACGAAAAGTTGTAACTATCGAATAGATAGGAAATCATTACTTTTCATTAAAATTAAAATTTATGTTCTTAGGTTGAGCAAAAAATATTGTGTTCGACATCATTTCTCAAGGAGATTTTACCAATGTATAAATTGTTTTAATTAGAAACCAACTGAAAAATATGTAGGTAATAGCCGCTTTCATAGATGGCGTCGTAATTAAAATCGGGTCGAATCAGTTTTACTCGATCGTCACAACTTCGTTCCTATCGGGTGTCCCATGACACCACACGCCTTTTTTCTTTTTTAATTCTAGTAAGTCTGAACTGGCTTAGAATAGAAAAAAACAGCGCATTTAAATGTCAAAACACATTTTGGGTCGCTGAGCCAGCGAAGTAAGTGAGACGTCTTAACGGGACGAGCGCGACTCCCAAATAAGTTTAGTTAAAGAAAAAAACATACACTATTACTTTCAGTTTATTATAAGTTTAATTATATTAAGATTCTTACCACACGCCGACGAGGAATCTTAATTACCTGTAACAAGAAACGATATATTTTTAGTTGAGATGTGATCGGAATCCATGTTTGTATTCGTAGAATAAACATGAATTATGTAAAACTAAAACATGGAAAGATTTCCAGTCGTGATTGTTATTACAAAATAGTTGAGAATATGTTTCGTATTGAATTTTGCATATCGTCAGATTTTGTTAGACTACAAAAAGGATTGGTTTGTATGGTAATTATGCCACATTCATAAACAATTCGATGTATTTGCTATTGTTTTTCGCATTAGCCGAACTGTGGTGGAAACATTTTGCATAATCTTTTTTTGGATGATTCTGAGGATTCTTACACCACATGAACATAAGTTCACCTGGTTCAAAAACCCCTTGAAAATTAGAAACCAACTGATGATCTTCGAACAGGAGAATAGATTTCCTTGAATAGGGTATTTTACTCTACCTATTTCAGAAAAAATCTAAAAATATATTATTAACATAGTTTAGTTTCGTTAGTTTTAGTTCACAAAATAACAAAATAAATTTTAAAATTCAATTAATTTTTTTTGACACCACCAAATAGCAGCCGCCATGTTATTACGTCATATGGCGGAGTAAACTAAAAGTCAGTGTCAACTTAAAAAAATAATAATATAAATATGTCCTGTGTCGAGGTGGACTTTACAAACATACATGAAACGGACACAAAGAACACCCAGACTCGGAACAACAATTTGTGAATCACACGAAGTGTCGTCCCATGTAGGGTTTGAACCCACAACACTCGGCGTAGTAGGACACGGCGTAGCGACCGCTTAAACCACTACTAGTCTTTACATTTTTAAAATAAAAATAACATCAATAGTAAGTCGTGGTAAGAAATTGAAAGAAACTCAAAGGCAGAAGAAAAATTGAACTCAGCATGTGGGAATCGAACCCACAACACTCAGCGTAATAGGCAGCGGCGAGGCGACCGCTCAAACCACTACGCCACCCGTGCAGTCAATTGTTTACACAGCCTAGCCAGTGTCCAGCATTTTCGTCAAATAGTCGAAAACGTAAAAAATTAATGCATTTTTTATAGAATTTAATTGAGACACTAGAAATAAGTGTAATACCATTTTGGAGCTCAGAAGTCAACCTACGAGTATCACGTAGTCTTTCTAACCAAAAAAAACCCCTAAGTATTTCTTAATGCTTAATCAATACAAATTGTTTTATTTATCAAACCCATTACAAAATATTTATAGTATTTATTGTTCCTTCTCGTCACAGATTGCTAAACATTTATTTTAAATTTTATGTTACATTTATTGTGCAAATCACAGGGTCGTGACAGTTTTGTAGCAGCAGTCGCCTGCATCTAGCGAGTGGGCGGCCAACTTTATGGCTTTTTCAGTCTTAACAAGTTCAGGTGAAAGTGAATACATATGTTTTCATGGTGGTATGATCTCAAATCATTTATCAATCATTTAATAGTGGTATATTTAATCGCAGGAGTTAAGAGAAGGAAAACTTGAAACAAACCCTATACCAACCCGTCTGGCCAGCGTGGTATAGTAGGCCAAAACCTCCTTTCTAAGGAGAGGCCTATGTCCAGCAGTGGACTAGTATAAGCTGTTGATGATTGATGATATTTCATCGGTAAATGTTTAATCTATGTCCATACTAATATTATAAATCCGTGTGTCTGTTTGTCGGTCTGTTTGTTGCCTCTTCACGCTTAAACCGCTAAACCGATTTAGATGAAATTTGGTATAGAGATAGTATGAATCCCAGGTAAGGGTATATGACAGTTAGTATCTCAGAAATCATCCTTAAAGAGGGTGAAAATGGGGGTGGAAGTTTGTATGGGAAATCAAAATCAACTGCTAAACCGATTCAAATGTAATTTGGCCGCGGACTAAACCTAATGTTGTATAATTTGACTTAGGGGTCATCCATAATTCAGGGACTTCCTTTCTAGGGTATACCTGGTTCCCCGGCTATTAGTACCCGAGACGGCGTGCGGTTTTAGTCGGTTCGAGTCCGACATGCCACCGACAGGTGGTATCCGAGGCGGGGGTCATCCATAAACTACGTTACACATTCAGGGAGATAGATAAAAAACATTTCCTGAACATTGATATACATGTATATCAATGTTCCTGAAGGTATAAAAACATTAAGTATGAAGACTTAGTAAACAAGCTAATTATTGATAAATGTTAAAAAAAATACCGACTGCCTGAAAGGTACTTTACAAACCGATGATTTTATTTTTTATATTTTTCGTGTATCGAGCGTCACTTACACACTTAAGACTAATGTTACGACACGACCCGAAAACCATCAACCCGTTTAGACTAGGGAGCGTGCCAAAGAAATGTACTTATTCATAAAGGCATAAAAGCACTGCAAGAGAAGGAAAACTTGACACAAACCCTATATCAACCCGTCTGGCCAGCGTGGTATAGTAGGCCAAAGGAGAGGCTTATGTCCAGCAGTGCACTACTAAAGGCTGTTGATCTGATGATAAAGGTACATAAATACATAAAATTACTACTTACAACTACACAGTTACAACAAAAAATAAATAAATCTGTATTTACATTCCTACATCCGGCTGTTCTAATGTTTTTACGCCTACTATCGCATACAACCTGCCGAGTGACTGCCTCAAGTTGAGCGTTTTTTTGTTATGCACAAGTCGTTTTAGTTAACTAAATATTTTTTAGTTAATACTAGGGATGGAATAAAATGACAATCATCTGTGATAAATCATATGATATAAAATTTATGTAATCACACCTGTGACTAAATTCATTTAAAAAAGATCGTATACATTGATAAAAAGAAAATTTAAGCATTTTCGATGGCCATGACCAAATCACAGAAGTGATTTATCAAATCTTAAATCACAGTACCAATAAATGGACGATTCATCAAATGATTATGATTCAGAAGTAGCAATAACTTCCATAAACTAGTTAATGTAATACATACCTCCAGACATATACACTCACGTCTTTTTCTCAAACGGATAGACAGTGGCGTCTAAGACGCTTACATTTAGACTACTATAATGTTAATCCCACATTCTTATATCAAATTTCTAAATAAATATGTTTATATGTTTCTAAATACATACATATCATAGATAAATTACAGCCTGACACGGAATAAACAGACAGGAAATTATTTGAATCGGCTATTGGACTCAATACAGGACTTGATACAATCGCTACAAAAAGCTGGACGACTAAACAGCTTAGGTCAACAATATACTTTAGAAATCTTAGGCAACCACTGGCTGGTTAAACCAATGGATTTTATGTCTATGGTGGTAAGTACGATCCAAATGATCTGTGGTTGATAATTCTGTGACTGAATATAATTTACATAAAATATGTATGGATTGAACAAAACTCTCAGAGTTTAAAAGACTGTTAAACTACAGATAACTCAACGCAGCAATTCGTATATTTCCCATGAAAGATACTTATTGACTTAAAAAGAAATTGTTCTCAGGTAATAATTTAATCTCAAAACTATCGCATAGAAGTTTAAAACTAAAATAATATGTAAGGAATATTCTTCAAATAAGATGCTGATCACATTTGCGTTCCTGTGACAGCTTGATACCATACCAACGTGGTTCTCCAACAAAGTGTCGCACACTGATAGTCTGATAGTACAAACTTATTTAGTCGATTCTTAGAAATCGTTAGTAGCTACTAAGAACTTGTTATGATCCTTTATTTAATGTACTAGATTTTGCCCACGGCTTCGCCCACGTGTATGTAAAAAGTAGCCTATGTCCTTTATCAAGAACCAACATATCTCCATACCAAATTCCATCTGAATCGGTTTAGCGGTTATTAATTCCCCTTCCCCTTCAATGATGATTTTTGGGATGAAATCTGCCCGGGACGCAAACTATCTCTACACCAAATTTCATCTAAATCGATTCAGCGATTTCAGCGTGAAGACAGACAGACAGACACACTTTCGCACTTTATTTATTTATTTTAAGGAACACAAACAATGTATTGTACAATAGCGTCTTAAGAACTAATATACATAATGTCTTAATCTAGTACTTACAAAATTAATATGTGTCCACAGCATCTACCATTTTATGTTAACTACCTTGAGAGATACGATACGCACTTATAATATTAGTACGGAAGTATGGATAAGACTAACACACAATACATAGAAGTCTTATTGAGCATATTCTTTTAAGTACTTTAAATTTGATTGGGGGCCTCCCCTATGGACGTATATGTACATGTAATAACTTTTTTATGACAATGTGGGGGAAAGAGCAGACGGTTTACATGATGGTAAGTGACTATCGCCGCTGTGAATGAATACATGCAACTAAAGACTCAAGTACGTTGCCGTGCAATGGGAGAGGCCTATGTCCAGCAGTGGACTGCGATAGGCTGTTGATGATGATGATGACATTACCGCACTTTGAGCCAAGAGTTAGATTGGGCCTCCAGTAGCCACAGTTAATAGAATTATTTTGGCGTTATATCTAGACAATCAAATATAGTCTGGTACTACATTTGTCACGTTACAGTATTTGCGAAGACTGAACACACCCAGATCAGAACAAATGATCGTACTCAAATTTTTGTCCTGGCTGGAATCTAACCCACGACCTGTAGCTTAGAAGTCTGAACTGACCCGTTTTTATAATATATCCTCATTAAAACCCAAAATAAGATCCGTTTGACCGTATATACCGATAGAAATAAAGACACATTTATGTTGTAAGACAACTAGTTTTTTCTCCAAAAAATGTGGCAATCTCTCGCAAATCTAGAGCCATATTATGTTCGTGACTTATTCTTGCAATAATGCCAACTATAGCACACACGCCGCCGTGCCGTTTGTTCCACTTTAGCAAGGATACCTCATTAAAGGCTTATTACATCAAAGAAGGTTACTTTTATACGAAGATGTGGGGAAAACTGCTGAGAAATATGTTGGAAGTGGGTAAATATATTAATTTAGAAGTGAATAGTAACCTAGAGTAACATAAGTACAAGTTACATTGGATGCAAGGATGGCGTAGTGATTTAAGCGGTCGCCATGCCGCTTTCTATTACGCTGAGTGTTGTAGGTTCGAGCCCCAAATGGGACGACACTTTGTGTGACCCACAAATTGTTGTTCTGAGTCTGGGTGTTCTTTGTGTCCGTTTCATGTATGCTTGTAAAATCCCCCGCGACACAGGATATATTATTCCTAATGCGGGAGTTGTCTTTTAAAAAGAAAAAAAAAGTTACATTAAAATTTTTATCATACAAACTTACCTGAACATCAAAGGGATAGTTTCAAGTTGAAATCAACGAATGAAAGTAAAATTTTACTATTATAAGTGAAGATATGGCTAAATTAAAAAAAAATGTCCGTACTCATATATTGAACACTGTTTAATTGTTGACATACCTATTTTGTTTTTGTTTTGACGTAGTAGAAAATCCCTTTGATCTCCTTCTTATCGGGGACTCAGGAGCCAGGAGTATGTGGTGATTCCACTAAAAACCACCCCGACGGACGGCCTCAGGTGTCCTACTCTGGGAGGACCCGGACCATGTTATTTCAGGCCCTCCCCGAGTTGACACCATGCTTAATCAGGCCCTACTCCAGGGGAGAACATTTCCCCCCTCAATAGTTGACATACCTACCTACCATTTAAATATTAACTACTACTGATTCACTATGTTTTGAACAATTAATTGTTATAAGTCTTTCATTCGTTTTTTTTTTCATCTACAAAGGCCATTGTGGCCACTGTTTGTAACCTTTTTTTTTGGTGGTGTCCATGTTGTGGTCTTCTATAATTGAAGAAGAACGAGACTTTAAATTTTATTTGGTGTAAAACTAGCATGTTACGTGTATTTTTTGTTGGAAATTTTATATTATAAACCATGACTAAAGTCGAGCGACGTCTAGTGCATACATGAGTCGAATGAAAAAAATGGCGTCTGTTTATCTCATTAAGCACTATAATAAGATACTTTGACACTTGTAACACACTGTCTAAATTGAGTCTAGTGTCCTTGTCTTCTAAGATTAAGGTCGTGGGTTCGATTTCAAACCCGGAACAATAATTGTGTGATAGAACAATCACATACTCTGTGTGTTTGTTTAATATATGTATGTGTGTAGTAACATGTAAGTCTGAGTGTTTTTCAACAGTCTAGTAGCTGTAGCACAGACTCTGCCTAGTTATAGCCTGGACGCCGTAAAAATTAATACGGAAGTGTGTTATTTTTTATTTAGTTTGCTATATTTATATCATCAACATCATCAGCCTATAACAGTCCACAGCTGGACATAGGCCTCTCCATAAAAAGGAGGGTTTGGCCTACTATACCACGCTGGCCAGACGGGTTAATAAAGGGTTTGTTTCAAGTTTTCCTTCTCTTTGCAGTGCTATTGTCCTGCGTAGTTTGTCCTATATTTATGTAAAGAAAGAAAACGAGTTTAAACCTTAGTAATTTACAGTAATATCACTGATAATACAGGTATTAAAGTATTCATTACGATATTATTTATGAAATATAAAACACAGCTAATATCTTGTAGTTAAATCATAAACGAGAGAGATCTATACTGACCGTAAACTATAGAAATTATAAATTTATTTTATTATCTCTGAATGACCTGGCATCAAACTAAGCCGTAGCTTTGCAGTTTTATTATGTAAATTTTAAGCCTGTGGAAGCTTAACAGGCTACGGATGTTAAACTTAAAGCTTACACAAATGACCAAATAAACGGTTTATTAAATAAAATTATTTACATTTATTTGTGTGTATTCTGTTCTTTAAGTACATTAATAATGTGATATACTATATACGTGTTTAAAGGCAAAAACTAATTTCATTTCATTTCAAATTTAATTTAATACTAGATTTTGCCCGCGGCTCTACCTGTCGTTTGTCGCGATAAAAACAAGCCTATGTCACTCTGGACATCCGTCTGGCCAGCGTGGTATAGTAGGCCCAAAACCTCCTTTCTAAGGAGAGGCTTATGTCCAGCAGTGGACTGTTAAAAGTTGTTGATGATGATGATGACACTCTTACTGTCAAAGTGAGAGGAGTTGGAAATATAATAACTCTACTTCCCTTCAGCAAAGCGGGAGATAATAATGAAGTAAAAATAGACATTCATACACCTTATTAAACAGAAAACAATATGCATATATGTATGTAATGGATACTTCCATACTTATATTAGAAACTAGCTGGTATAAATTAACCAAATTAAAACTCAGTTCCCGTGGAATTTGATAAGCGCTGCCTTAGGTCCATGAGGCCTCGGGTTCGATGTCCGAACCAGGCAACATTTTATAGGGGTTTTCTGAGATGAAAATTAATCTAAGTTGTAAGTATATTATCAAAATCGGTCCAGCCGTTTTGAAGATTATTCGGAACAAACAGACTGACAAACAAAAATAATTAAACTGATTTATAGGCATAGCTATCATGCAAATAACTTTATATAAATAAATAATAATAAATAATTTTGACATTACAAACATACACTTTTATATAAATAAGTTTTGAAATTGTAAGCGTTTATAGGCTCAAGTCTTCACTTAACATCAGGTTGACAATACCCTAGTTTGCCACCGACGTTATATAAAAAAAAATGCAAGTACAGTCAGCCACTTAAATAAGCAATGCGTAGTTAAAACGTGTTTGCTTAACGCATAGGACATTTCTTATACAATTTCACTGGGAAAACTTATGATTAAATAAACAGATAAATTATTTATAACTAGGGTAATAAATATTATCAATTTATAGGCCTAGTCCCGATGTTATTGGAACTGTGATATGTATAGGAATTTCATTAAAACTAGGTGTGGTAATTTCTATGTGGCAAAGTATTAAGCTTGTCTGTAAGAGATCGCCGTGAGCGATAAGACCGCCTATTGTTATACCGAAATGTATATATTTTCTGTATAAATAAAACTGCAATGGTGTACAATAAATAAATAAATATTTAAATGTACTACAATTTTCATCGACTGTGTACTACACATACACAAAATTTTATATTTTGGTGTTATGTTATGTATGTTGGTGAAGTCCCCCGCGACCCAAGATGCCTAGTATGGGAGTTGTCTTTTTAAAAGAGAAGAGAAGAGAAAAAAAATTGTTTCTGTCTAACTTCTAAATAAAAAATTTCATGCCTTACACACGGTGGACATGTTTTTTTTTTTTTCAAGACAGCTCCCGCTTTGGGAACATATCCTGTGTCGCGGGGGACTTTACAAACATTCATGAAACGGACACAAAGAACACCCAGACTCTGAACGACAATTTGTGAATCACACAAAGTGTTGTCCCACGGGGGGATCCAACCCTCAAAACTCGACCTGTCGACCAGCGAGGTGACCGCTTACACCAATACGCCATCCGTGCAGTCTAAAATACTAAAGATAAAACATTCTTGACGACACTTTCGTTATGAATATTCATAGCATTTTCTTCTCATACAGTTATGTGACAAGAGACCATTGAAGACCACGTCTTTGTTTGCAGGGAGCATCCATTATTGATGCGAGTACTTCTTTTCATTCGAACACATCTAGGTGAGATTTTTTTTGTTAGTGGACTTTACTCTAGTAAAATATACGCTTTAGTTATTTAAAAATTCACATCACATCATCACATCAACAGCCTTTACTAGTCCACTGCTGGACATAGGCCTTTCCTTAGAAATTAGGTTTTGGCCTAGTATACCACGCTGGCCAGACGGCTTAGTATAGGGTTTGTGTCAACTTTTCCTTCTCTCTGCAGTGCTGTTGTCCTGCGTAGTTTGCTCCCTTAGTCGCTTCTTACGACACCCACGAGATTATACGGGATATTTTTTCCCCATTATTCATATTATCCGTGTGGTGACGGATTAAGAATACGGAATGTCACCACCCCTATTTATCCCGTGGGTGTCGTAAGAGCCGACTAATGGAGCAATCTACGCAGGACAACAACACAGTAAAGAGAAGGAAAACCTGAAAAAAAACCGACTGGCCATTGTACTATAATAGGCCAAAACCTCCTTTCTAAGGAGAAGCCTATGTCCAGCAGTGGACTATTAAAGGCTGTTGATACGATGTGATTATTCAATAACTTAAAAAATACTTGTTACTGAAGTCAGACTCATAATATCGACATCTGAGTCTTTCTCGAAATTTAAAAAGCGTTTGGGCAAATTGTAAGCTTAATGTTGTTTATTGTTTGTGTTTTATTTTTTCTCCTAATTTCAATTTTATTACACTTTCAATTTATTGTAAATACTAAGCACTTTTCTTTTTTAGGCTCTATCTATACTAATATTATAAAGCTGAAGAGTTTGTTTGTTTGTTTGTTTGTTTGAACGCGCTAATCTCAGGAACTACTGGTCCGATTTGAAAAATTCTTTCAGTGTTAGATAGCCCATTTATCGAGGAAGGCTATAGGCTATATATCATCACGCTAAGACCAATAGGAGCGGAGCACCAATGAAGAATGTTTCAAAAACGAAGAAAATTTATTACTATTGAGACACGCAGACGAAGTTGCGCGGGTCAGCTAGTAAATAAATAAAAAGTCACTGTTCTAACTTTAGCTTCTATTTCCTTAATTTGGAGCGACTTCTGTCAAGTGCCTTGTTAACTCAGACGGATTGCGTCACAGCTCTGTTTATTCAATACATCCGTCGTAAACTCAACACACTGATTGACGCACAAACAAACAAACATGAGTAGAGACAGTTCAGTTTGTGTTGATTGTTTAGATCTTAAAACGTTTGCACCTTAATGAAGGAGGTTTGAAGTTGAGACTCAACTCAAGAATAGATACAGTTACTACCATTTGAGACCCCCTCTAAATAGAGGTCCAGGGAGTCCGGGGACGAAGGAATTGCTTATCCCCCGGTTTTGGTTCAGAAAGTTAAACGGAAATTCGCGTAAATACTGTATATATGTACGTAATAATCGTTCTAAATATAGTGTTCCTAATAATGAGCTGTTCCTGCAACGTGTATTCAAAGTTTCGTGATAATTAGTTGAGTAGTTAAGATTTTAAGGCTTAACAAAGAAACATACATTTATTTTAAGAACCAGTTTATGCCCGCTTTATTGTGTTTTTTACAATAGACATCTTATCTTTATCTTAGAGGATACAATAATGCCTTTTTATAGTAATAATATATATTTTTGAATATTTCGGACATCTGACACACAACGCCATCTAGTTTCAAACTAAGCAGAGCTTGAACTTAGAAAGTCATATTGACTGATAGAATACTCATGTACTTTTTTTGAACTCTTAGTGACATAACTGCCAACTGTTTTTTGTTATTATTTTCAGGAAACGGAAAAAAAACACTAGCAAGTCCTTTTTTCGCTTTTATATCCTACACGACTGACACCATAGTTAATGTTAAGTGCCGTTTGGGATTTGTCGATTACCCTTTAGGGAATAATAAGAAAGTTTATGACAGTTCCTTTCCCATGCAAACTACGTATGCCGCTGAATACTTAGGTATCTCTTAAAGGCGTTTACCTGAATGTATTATTTGTGTTTTTTTTATAAGAATTTTATTTACTTAAGTTTAAAATTTTATAAACGTATGGTTGGGTACGTGGCACATTGACGTGTAATGGAGGTTCTGTCAGAAATGAAAGATTGACACATTAAAAATGTTGCCGTTATCAAAACTTACTTAATTTTTGTTTTTTTGTGTATGTTGTTTTTAACTTTTGTTCTATTTTAGAATACTGTGCTTTATGATATAAATATTATTCAATTCAATTCAATCAATATTTTAAGTTTCATACTAATACCATGCGGTTATAATAAATTAGACTTTTACTGTGTTTTGAAAATTTGGTCATAAACAAATAAATACGTTTCTAACTCTATACACTGTATTTTACAACAAACTTTTTGTCTTTTTCTTTTTTATGGAATAGGGGGCAGACGAGCAGACGGGTCACCTGATGGAAAGTGACCATCGCCGCCCATGAACGTCTGCAACTCAGCAGTCACAAACGAAAACCTAAAAAAAAACTGTGTAACGGATCTGTAATTTAATTTTTTTTTTATTTATACCTAAAAATACCAGAAATCATTCATATGTAATTATCGTACATATAGATTATGTGTTTGTAGATTATGGGTTTTATAAAATTTTATTATATCACTAAGGTAGGAAAATGTACGCGACAAAGTATCATTAACATTTGCACCATAACATAATATTCTCATCCCCATTGACTGTAGACCTGTAGTTTCACATGTTTCTGCGAAGAGTGTCTTTACTACGCTGAGTGTTGTGGATCCGATCCCCACATGGGACGACACTTTGTGTGATCCACAAATTGTCGTTATGAGTCTGGGTGTTCTTTGTGTCCGTTTTATGTATGTTTGTAGTCATACAGGATATGTTCCTAATGCGGTTGTTGACATTGAAAAAAAAAACCTTGTAAACGGCTGCACCGACTTTGAAACTATTTTACTACCAGGTAGCTGTCTATGTAAGAAGTAACTTATGCTATTTTTCCTCTCAGGAAAACCCTATAAAATTTTGCCCGGTCCGGTCCTGATACCTTATGGACCGCAGTCGCGTACCGTACTGCACCACTGAGGAAACGCTTTCAAATTCCACGCGAAAGACGTCGCGGATGCCAGCTAGTATACCATAAACTCGAGGAGCTCTCAACATAAATCGCTAACAACAAAACAAATTTCTACATCAGCAAAATGCCTGCAATAAAGATTATGGGAATGGGAATAAAACTGCCGTTAAACCCTATCATCTCAAACTGTCATTCCACCCACAAAAGGTTATCAACTCTGTGACCACAATACTGGCCACAGAAATTATTGCTTGTGATAGAGCGCGGGAGACTTTAGCTATTGCTGTGATGGCGCGTTGAAGACACCCTGCTGACATGGACATACGGACTGAAAGGATGTAGAATTTGTGAGTTCTAAAAACAATTGGAGGCAACAGTTTTTTTAATTTACATAATTCAACACTTTGACTAATGTTGTGGTAGTAGGCTAATACAGTTAAAAAAGGACACGGAAACACTTTCACATGCGAATATTTCGAAGATCTAGATTGAAATTATCTAACGAAACGAGACACTTTTTGTCCTGCACAACCTATCTGTGGAACGGGTTATCGTCTGCGGTATTTCCGCACCGATACGACCTTCAAACCTTCAAGAAAACTCCTACTCCTTCCTAAAAGGCCGGCAACGCGTTTGTGACTCCAGAGTTGCAGACGTTCATGGGCGGCGATGGTCACTTTCCCTCAGGTGACCCGTCTGCTCGTCTGTCCCCTCTAACATAACAAAAAAAAAACTAAAAGTATATTTTAAGCTATACCTAGGTATTGTTAGCGGCTTCGCTCTATTCCGTGTGTCTGACTTTCTTCCTTTATTCCAAAAATCCTTTACTATTGGGTGCTGACAACGTAAAAAGCATCAACCGCCTAAGATTGTAACCCCAGTAACCCCAGCGGCTTAAACTCTGCGTTGATGAATCAGTCTATCAGGGCAAGTAATTTTTACGTATATAGACAATCATTTCTATTATTATTATTATTTTTATTCCACCCACACGCGCACCACTGTAACTCCTGTACACCAGGATCCACAGCAGTGACCCACGAACACACCGAGTCTTGGAACTCGCAACGAAAATAATCAGAATAAATTGGAGGAGTTGGAAATACAGTAAATCCACTTCCCTTCTTAGCAAAGCGGGATACAAAATGAAATAAAATAGGCATACGACCTTTTAAACAGGGAAGCACCTTTCTATTAATTAGGTAATATGCGTAGAATTCGTCTAAACTTAGTAATAATATTACTAGTAAATTGTGGAAAGTACTTGTAAATATTTGTAGGGCCCAAACCTTCACTACTATTTGTTCTACGTGTTAATAAGAATAGAAATAGACCGGAACACTTTAAATTGTCCGTAAATATGACGCTTCATAGTTATTTCTATGTTTGTTTTTGGAAATATGAATAAAAGTCTGTTTATGAGCAGTCTGGTTACCATAGTACAGGTTCCGCCTGGTTCAGACAGCCGCGCGTGAGATGTGTGATGTTATAATTATTTATTTTGTGTATTTCCAATTTTCGAGGTGCTTGTAAAAAGATGTGCTGTTTTTTTTTTAAGACAACTCCCGCATTATTAATATATATCCTGTGTCGCGGGGGACTTTACAAACATACATGAAACGGACACAAAGAACACCCAGACTCAGAACAACACTTTGTGGATCACACAAAGTGTCGTCCCATGTGGGGTTTGAACCCACAACACTCGGCGTAGTAGGAAGCGGCGTGGCGACCGCTTAAACCACTCCGCCATTAACACAGCATACAAAAATAAAAACAAAAGTTAAAAACAACATACACAGAGAAACTAAAAATCAAGTAAGGTTTGATAACGGCAACATTTTTCAATGTGTCAGTCCTTCATTTCTGACAGAACTGACATGACACGTCAATATGCCACGTATTCAACCACGCGTCTATAAATAACTATGTTAATACTTATCAACCTGTGTACCATAAAAACCTTTAATTTTGCTAAGGATTTTACACCGTGCTTCAGAAAATAGGTGGACCCTTAGTGTACACTGTGGTGGATAGATGCCACCGCAGTACTGATTTTCAGTGCCCACCTTAGTTGTCGCCCTGATGCCGAGCTGCTTTGTTGGACTGTGGGAGACCTGTGCCTGGGCACGTATGGACAGAAGGAGTTGATACCACGACCTCATTGAAAACCGACATCAAGTAATTCTTTGACTGATCACCGAAGACCCTAATTCTAGTAATTCCACTAAAAGGACCGCAACGTCCTTGTATATCTCTTGAGTCGTATGAGACTATGGACAGTGGTAGTCACTTACCATCAGGCGATACGTCTGCTCATTTGACCCTATACCATAAAAGTCAAAGACAGTATTAGCATTAAAATTAACAAGGATATTTTTTGAAGAACACATAATATTGGCTATCTTAACCGTCCGTGTGTCCGTGGACCCCAAGTACTTCAGCGAGTGCCACTAAAATGTATCTAGTTAGTGCCACTTCGTGCATCTTATGAATAAATTAATAATAACAGCCAGCATTATTGCCAACCTGCCACAATTGTATGTCGTACACATAATCTCGCCATACTTTATCACCCTGACGCATTACGATATAAATTAGGTTCATTTATTATTCTTTACGAAACGTTTCTATTATTTACTAGCTGGTACCCGCGATTACGTTCATTTGGAATTTGAAAAATGGGTTCGATTCCCGGAGTTTCTCCCAATTTTCTAGGGTTTTTCTGAGAGGAAAAATAGTCCAAGTTATTCCTTATATAGACAGCTACCTACAAATGTTTGTGAGATATGTCGATTTATTATATTTTTTATTTGATAGACCTGTTGGCCTAGTGGTTAGTGGCTCTGACTTCTAAACCGGAGGTCATTGGTTCGATTCCCACCCAAGTCAAACGTGTGTAATTTATCTATAATATGTATGTATTTATTTTTACTATAATATGTATGTAATGTAATTTATCTATAATATGTATGTATATTTATTTGTATGGCTCTAAAAGTTGGCCCATTAAGAGAACGGATGAGAGACGCCTGAACGTAGCCGAAATGCGAATGCTGAGATGGATGTGTGGTGTGACTCAGATGGACAAGGTTAGGAATGAGTATATACGAGGGAGTCTGAAAGTAGCGCCACTGGATGAAAAGTTAAGAAGTAATAGGTTATCTTGGTATGGACATGTCATGCGGAGGGATGAGGAAAATGTGGCGAAGAAAGTTTTAGGTATGAGAGTTGAAGGGTACAAGAGAAGAGGCAGACCGAAGAAGAGGTGGATGGACTGCGTCAGGGTGGATATAGCTAGGAAGGGAGTAAACAGTGAGATGACGCATGACAGAGTAGAATGGAAAAATCATACATACTGCGCCGACCCCAAATAAAATTGGGAAAAGGGTAGGCAGATGATGATGTATGTATTTAAAAATATGTTAGTATATTTATCAGCAGGCTGGTTACCATAGCACAGGTTCTGCCTAGTTTGGGATCAGACTGACGTGTGTGACATTGAAAGTTGTGGAAGAAAAAAATTATTACATAACGTTTAAAACACCGGTTTCACTACGTCCTGTCATTGTTAACTGACAATAAAACATGTCAGGTGTGGCGGGGCTTTAGCGTGCATACGGATACGGTTTTTTTTCAGGATTATCCGTTAATGGGTGGGGCTTCGAGTCTAATCAATGACGAGAAGCCCACATACAGCACAGCGCGCTGACTCTTACCTACGAACGGGTTTATGCACCCGGCATGTTAAGAGCTCGATTCAGCTGCAAAAAAGTCTGACTATTAAATCTAATGACTATCAAACTACAAGGTGTGACGTCACACCTTATTGTTGTCAAATCACGCTAAGTATAAAAATGCAAAAGTGAGTATGTATTTTGATTGCACGAAGCCTCAGATAAAGCTAAGCATAAAATAAAAAAACCGGACTAGTGCGAGTCGCACTCACCCACCGAGGGTTCCGTACAAATTTGTATTTATTTGTATTTACAATTAAAAATCTGTTTAAGCTTGTGTTAATGAAAACTTTTTATACGATACCCCACATGACACGGTTTTCAAAATCAATTCAAAATTTGGACCGCTGTTCCTTGCATAAAGACCCTGTTTTTTTATGATTTAATTACAAATGTTTACAGATTTTGCATTATACTTGTAGTATAAGACGGCATTAGTTTGTGTCGAAATATACGTTTTTACGACATACACAGCCTTAACTTTTTTTTTGTTAACTTAGAAGTTTAATTATAGAGAGAGATAGCCCTGAGTATATCGTTTAAATTTCAACTCCCGCGCGTTCCCGAGATAAAAGGTCTTGACAGACAGACAGGCAGACAGACGGTGTGACAGGCAGGCAGACAAAGTGATACTATAAGGGTTCCGTTTTTTTCATTTTGAGGTACGGAGCCCTAAACAATTAAATAAAAATAAAAGAAAATTAAAACTGAATAAGTTAAAACATTTTACTACCTCTATAGGGGTCTTCTTAACCTCTAATCTTGGGGGACGCCTATGTCCAGCAGTGGACGTCTTTCGGCGAACAAGAAACATCGCCCAAACACCTCCGACAACTCGATCCCTTGGTGTTACGTAGAGATGAGAGACTTCACTCTGCATTCTCTATCGCATGTATCATGGAGAGTTCTCCGAGGAATTGTTCGGACTAATACCAGCCGCAAATTGCCGCCATCGTTCCACACGGCAAAATTTTCATCCTCATTACCTGGATAGTTGGTGCTCCACTACTGTGCTCTTTTCGAGACACTTTTTGCCACGCACGACCAATCTGTGGAACGGGTTATCGTCTGCGGTAGTTCCGGACCGATACGACCTTCAAACCTTCAAGAAAAGAGCGTACTCCTTCCTAAAAGGCCGGCAACACGTTTGTAACTCCTGAGTTGCAGACGTTCATGGGCGGCGATAGTCACTTTCCATCAGGTGACCCGTCTGCTCGTCTGCCCCCTCTAACATAAAAAAAAGAAGAACGAGAACCAATAAAAAGGGTGGGCAAAAAATAAAGATATATATTTCAAAATATTGTAAAATTACTAAAGAGTTAATCAAGACAATTTAGTAGATAACTTATTACACGGCGAGAATTGAACAAGCTTTTCAAGCAATATCGTTAACAAAGCCTTGTACAGCTAAACTTACACGATAATACACCTTTCAGGATTTATTTTACGACTCTTATTATGGTATTACCACTATTTGATAACTATAGATAAATGTTTACCATGAATTGCGAGTTAGAAATAATGGATTGTACACGAACAAATTTGCCGTGCGACGATTATTGAGTGAAGTATTCCACTACCTAGTAGGGGCATTTTACTTTGCTTGTTTTCTGGGTTATTAAACCGCATTGCAGCATAAAGTACATATAGTTTTTTTTTTTATGGTATAAGGGGGCAAACGAGCAGACGGGTCACCTGATGTTAAGCAACTACCGCCGCCCATGGACACCTGCAACTCAAAAGTCTCAAGTGCGTTGCTGCCCTTGGAGTCCCTCCCACTCGAGTCAGTGGGAGCGGGGATTTGGGCTCCGGTAACCTCACTCACTCAGTCAAAGGCAACGAAAGTATTGCTTAACACCGGTTTTCTGTGAGACCGTGGTATCACTCCGGTCGAGCCGGCCCATTCGTGCCGAAGCATGCCTCGTACCGTAGTGGTAATGTTCGTTGATTACGGTAAAAATTTAATACAGCGGCATCTAGTGGCGACAAGCGAAACTATTAAATAATTACAGATTCTACATCGCGCGATGAAAATTCTGCTTGTAGTCAAAGTTTAAAGTTGGTAAACCAGATCACCTAACCCTGTCAGAGTTTTTAAAAATTTGGTATAAGTACCAACTCCGCGTGTATATCGGTGGTCGCGGAAGCCTATAATACTCGCTGATAATGTAGCTTTCCATTGGTAAAATAATGTTTAAAATTGGTTCAGTGTTTTAGGTGTGAAGGCGTGACAAAAAGACAAACAAACCAACTTTTACATTTATAATATAAGTATGGATATAGAAAATCATTTCTTCTAAATTTCGTGCCTCGAGAGAACGTTAAGCCTTCGGTCCTGGTTGCCGTATGAACCTCATTATGGAGCCCTAAAATGTCCGACAACAGTTTATGTACAGAACTTAGATATCGTACTTGGGTTGTGAAGGTCTGAAGGCAGTCGCTCGTCAGTCGTTAGTAGACCAAAAGCCGACCCTCCGAGGGTAATGATTTCTTTTAAATTTAAATAGGACAGATATTGATTCGTGTGTGAAATGTATGAGAGTAATATTATTATTATAGTAATATTATTATATCTCTATTTGCGAATACCTGTGAATAGCTTCGTTGTAACTATACTCTAATGTTTTACTTTGCGTTATTGCTATTCCGAACAAGAAAAAAAAAAAAACAATTAATTCATGCATATACATACATACATATTAAAAAAAAAAGGTAAATTGAGAACTTCTTTTTCACTTTACATATAAAATAACCAATATGTAAAGTAACCAACATGTTATTACACACTATAATCTATATCTGGATAAGTTTAGCTGTTCTATAGTTATGCAGTACAATACATACATTCAATATCGTATTCATAATTCTAAAACATCATTTCTGTTACATAATTCCAAAGTCTATTAGCATTTAAGCCGTGGATCAGGATAACTTATCTAATCATGCAAATTATCTGAGTTAAATTCAATACCAAGTATCTTTGATATTTGCCAGCGAAACGAATAGGCTCTCTAAGTAACTTACTAACGTCTAAACATGCAAATTAAACAACATGGCGATTATTAAAACATTATGCTAATATACTTCGACAACTACAAGAAACCTTGTGATATCGATTCAAAGCGAACTGATAAATTGATTAAGTAATTAATCTACAATTAATGTTATACGAGTATATAAAATTCTCGTGTCACAATGTTCGTTCCCGTACTCTTTCGAAACGGCTTGACCGATTCTCATGAAATTTTGTGTGCACTTCGGGTAGGTCTGAGAATCGGCCAACATCTATTTTTCATACCCCTAAATGGTAAGGGTGACCCATCTCTAATTTTTTTTGTTTTGCAATACAACGATGGCCGGGTCAGTTAGTAATGATATAAATCTGAAGAGTTTGGTTGTGTTTAATTGAACACACTAATCTCAGGAACTCACATCATATCAACAGCCTATGATTGTCCACTGCTGCATAATTCTTCAATTGGAACCAGTAGTTCCTGAGATATCATCCGTGTGGTGACGGATTGAGAAAACGTAATGTCACCACCCTTATTCATCCCGTGGGTGTCGTAAGAGCCGACCAAGGGAACAAATTTCGCAGGACAACAGCAGTGCAAAGAGAAGGAAAACTTGAAACAAACCCTATACCAACCCGTCTGGCCAGCGTGGCCAAAACCTCCTTTCTAAGGAGAGACCTATGTCCAGCAGTGGACTGTTAAAGGCTGTTGATGATGATGATTGGGGCTCCAAACAGGCAACAGACTGAGAAGTAAATACCTTTTATGACAGATGTGAGATCGAAAGTTGATCGGAACTGAATTGAGACCAAACTTTTATTACGAGAATTGGCTTGCGGGTATCTACAGAACCCTAAACACAAACCTATTTACGTAAAAATAACTCAATCAAGTAAATTTATTGTTTCTTTAAGTTTTACAACTAACGCGCCCACAGTTTCAAACATAAAATACTGAGTTACAACATCGAGGAAAAACCAGCAAAGAAAACATGACAGCCTAGTTAGCAGACATATTTAATTCAACTTAAAATTCAACAAACGTCCACCTGAAGCAAAATTATAATAATTTCCTGTCTATACTGCCATCAGCACAGCGTGAATAGACTTTTTACAATTTAGTGTTCAAACAAAACATAGTTCAGCCAATAAATATACACATTCTCGACCATAATTATACATGTATTAGAGTCTCAAATCTAATGAGGCCCCAAAAGTTGACAAATCATCACCAATAAGAGTGTGTGCCAATGATATTATGCGTAGACACGATGCTCGGTCCCATCCACAATGTTTGATCTACACCTAACAAACAAAATACAACCATATTCCCAACTGGTAAGATCGACTTTCTCATACACAAACCAAAGGTTTATTTTTTCCAAAATTCATCGAACGTGTAACAATTAAATTCAAGCTTTAACAGTAAGTCATAAAGTCGTAATTATATTGTGCGGTTGTTTATTTAGTAGAAATACTTTTGGTAGTACTTCCGTGGTATTATACTTTGATAATCCGCAAAGAGTATGCGTGAACGCGAAGCGGTGACGTTAGCTTAAGGCGTCGTGTGGAGGATTAAAAAAAAAGTATTTTTATTAATATAAAATGGACGATGAAAGTTATATGTGTGTAAAAGGTTCGTAAAATGTTTCTTTTGTGATTTTATTGATGTCGTAACCATAATATAACCAAGACGGGAGATCAAATAGCGGTGTCTTTGAAATTCATGTCAGCCATTTTATGGCTACATGGATTTTGTACATAGTTTAGAAATCCATAAATATTTCGTGATAAATTTTGTCAGTTAGGGTACTTTAGTAGATTTCTTTTGGCTGATTCAGAATTTATTTACAAAGCTTTGAACTTTTAGTTATTGAAAGCTAATAATAATAACTGTCCGTGTGGTGACGGATTAAAAATACAGAGTGTCACCACCCCTATTCATCCCGTGGTTGTCACCGACTCAGAGAGCAAACTACGCGTGACAACATCACTGCAGAGAGAAGGAAAACTTGACACAAACCCTATACCACCCGTCTGGCCAGCGTGGTATAGTAGGCCAATACCTCCTTTCTAAAAAAGGCCTATGTCCAGCAGTGCACTATTAAAGGCTGATGATGATGATGATGATGATGATGATGATGCTGATGAATAATAATAACTTAACACATCTCACACGATTCTGTCGAACCTCATATGAGACAGAACCTGTGCTATAATAAACACACTGTCGGTAAACATACTTATATATTAGGTCTTTACCTATGAAATTGCCGTTTTGTATGCAATAAGTGAAAGTACTTATTTTTCAAACTTTTTTATTTCTGTTATTCGAAGTAATCACCCATGCAATCGACGCATCTTTGCCAACGCATTGGCAGTTTATTGATGCCCTTCTTGTAAAAATCAGCTGGACGGGAGGCAACAAACTCTTCAAAGGCATTTTGTACTGCCTCTCGGGAATTGAATTTTTTACCCACTAAACATTTGTCTAAATTTTTGAAAAAGTAATAGTCGGTAGGTGCAAGGTCTGGTGAGTATGGCGGATGAGGGAGAGCTTCCAACCCCAGCTCTTGCAGCTTGGAGACTGTCTGTTGCGCAGTATGGGGTCGCGCGTTGTCGTGAAGGAGCAGTGGGGACGACCGATTGACCAAAGCTGGTTGCAGATGTGACCACCATCAATAAACTGCCAATGGGTTGGCAAAGATGCGTCGATTGCATGGGTGATTACTTCGAATAACAGAAATAAAAAAGTTTAAAAAAATAAGTACTTTCACTTATTGCATACAAAACGGCAATTTCATAGTAAAGACCTATTATTTCTAAATACACACATAATGAAAACAAATTAAGCCAAAACACAGGAGAAATGTTCGTGCAAGTGATAAAACTATTTGTGCTCGATGTAAATAATAATATAATATAATAATACTAACTGGTCCGTTCGTGTGGAATTTTAAAAGCGCTGCCTTAGTGAGTTCGATTCCCGGGCCGGACCAAATGTTTGTATGATTTGCAAGTATTTGTTTCGGAGTTTGGGTGTGTTCTATCTATAATAAGTAGGTGTGTGTTTACCAAAAAAAAAGTATATAGGTTTTCTATCAGTCCGGAATCGAACCTGAGACCTCATCACAGCAGTCGCATGCGCTACCACTGCACCGCCGAGACAGTCAAACTTACTTACAACCTTTGGGTTAGCCGCTAAGTCAGGATCACTTAAAACTTAACCAACAGGCCAGTCAAAAAGACGTTTCAAAACACTAAATCAAAAAACTGTATTTGACCTACACATGTGTTATTCTACTCATGCCCGTTAAGTACATATATCATAGCGAGATATTTGAGCTCACAGTTAAAACACAAAACAAAAAAACCTCCAAACTCTTAAAATATTCGGATCACGAATTGCGAGATCACGAGCCATATTTTCGGAGTTAGTAAATTCGCCAACATTAAATAAAACTGTCTGCAAAACTCAACACATTATTTCAAATAAAAAGTTAGACACATAATAAGTTATCAAAATGTTACTTTTACGGAGGCTGTGTGATCATAATAGATACAATTTATCCCGGCCGAGTTCCTCCACTGATCAGAAAAGCTGAAAACTTTTTTCATCTCATTACAACTTTGTCAGAAACTTAAGCAAAAGGTTTTCACTACGTCCCAAAATACGACAAACTTCGCATCCAAAATTCCTCTGAACTTAATCACATTTTGAATGAAATGTTTTTGTTTTTACAAGATTTAGATAGCCTCAAGTTTTGGAGACATCAGAAATTACTGGCCGTTAATGATGTTTTGCATATTTTTATAAGATTGTTGGGAATTATGTTGAAAGAGGTAGTTAAAACAGTCTCCACTTCTTTACACTTTAGAAAACAAAATGAATCTAATTAAGGCTAAAGGTCCGTTCTAGGGGCACTGATAGCACGTCGGGGCACCAGGGAGTCTTTCTAGGGTACACCTGGTTTCCCCGACTACTAGTACCTGAGACGGCGTGCGGTTTTAGTCAGTTCGAGTCCGACATTGGCACCGGTAACGAGGGGATTCCCGCACAGAAAAAAAATAAAAAAATAAAGGGGCACTGATTGTCAATTCAGTGAATCTTTTTTACTAGAAAAAGATTTAAGTTAGGCATCAATCCGTAACCTTGTCTGATCTCTAACTTGGTATTGTCATATCTGTATGTGTTGCAACAAACTATTGACAAAATGCCCTTATCGCCAGACGGATTCTCTGTCCCTGTTTTGAATGTCAACTACCTGTGGTTTTTTTTTGTGATTTTTCAGTTGCTTACAAAAAACTCTCAGCTAGTTACAACTTTTGCAAGACTATCTGCAATTATTTCTAACCTCCAAACGTAAGTTTAAAGCTATTTATACCCATAAGTTTTCTTATTACAAGTACTTAAAGCCATATCGTTATATTAAGTTAAACGGTCGTCCCATGACAACGGCACAGATCATCCATCTCAGTCATACAGCATCATTTATACTTCACCCGCTAAGGCTGCCTCGAGCAATCCCTGTATTGAATCTTACAGTCCTCCGGTTTGACTAATGACAGGCCCGCCATCATCCCAACTGATTTATTTAATAAATTAACGTACTCCTGATAGACGAGCCTTTTAAAAACAAATTTTGTTTCAATGTATTTAATGTTAAGACTTCGCCTTAACTTAAGTTAATCTCGTTTTATAAAAGAATTCCCTTTATTTTTCTGAAAAGCCTAATCCCCCTTTTGATTCCAACAAAATTGTACCGCGCATTCACAATCATACAATTCAATACAAAAATAAATAATGTGTTTTCCGCCAATTTTAACATAAACTCAATAATATCCAACCTTTTTTGGCAACCTATTTTGTACGTGGTATAGACAAAAAATAATGTTACCATGCGTCATAAAAGAAATAAATCAACATGGCTAAAATCACCCCACTGGAAACCGTAAAGTTTAGGGCGCATATTGCTAATAAAAATAGGGGCAGTTACCACCCCCGCGCATTGTAACGGATACAATAAATAAATGCCGTAATTAACTCTATTCATACATCAAATTATCAGTTGTATTTATTTATTTATCCCCAAAACGGGCACAATGAAGTCGTCCAGTTTTGTACGAAAACTACACAGGATGTTTCGAATATTATAATTTCATTTACAAAATTTAGAGAAATAAACTCAATTGTGAAACAGTAAAATTAAAAAGCAATCAGGAATACGAAAGCCATTAATCACTCTGTGATGGTACAACCAAGAATAAAACTGGAATTGCCATAGGTAAAGGTAGTATGATCACTTTACTGGGTGTAATCATCATCCTTCTTGTCTGATCCTCAGAGCTGGATGTAGAGTTTGTGAAAAACTGTAAATCCATCTCTGGAGATACGACTAATATAGAAAATAACTCAAACTAGTCCTATGGTAGCGAGTACTATGGTAACCAGACTATTGATAAACATACCTGTCTATTTATAAATGTATACTTATTACAGATAAGTTACAACCACACATAGAACAAATGATCGTATTCATCACACAATCATCTGTCAGGACAAATAATTGTGCGCTGACTACTACTTCTGGTTTAGCAATCAAGGTCTAGTCGCTAACCATTCATTGGATCAAGTGTGTGTCATAGATTAAAGACGGTTTTCTGGAAATTTACATAAACTATATATGTTACGTTGGTTTGCGTACGCTTAAACAACTCGAATTCTTCACCGATTGAGCTGAAATTTTGTCACGATACACAACCCGCTTCAAGAATTGTTTTTCGTGTCAGTTTTGTTCCTCACTTCTCAAAAATGCAACTGCAATGTGCCACAGCACAGCACAAGCATGGCAGGGTACAGTTAGTTATTAATAAAATAAATTTAAATGTATAGATATATTTATGTACATTTTACTTTGCTCTGGCAATCCTCATCTGAATAACCCCGTTTTTTTTTAGTCTAATTTGAAAACATCCTGTAGAGAGCTCGCGAATTTAATTCAAATGACAGTGGGGCAGACATTTTGTATCGTCGTGTCGGCAAATGGCGGAGGTCAATAGAGAATGTTACGGAACGGATGTGACGTGGCAAACATCTGCGTAGAACTTTTGGCGAATAGTAACATTATTTGTTGTAATTCAATTGCTAATACGACGCATCTGTTGATAACTGATATGATACTGGTGTAGTTTAGCTGCGTTTTGGTGTTAAGGTGGCAAATCCGCTTTACAACATAGTGTTAATATAATAAAGGTTGATAAGTTAAAGAGAATAAAATAGGGTTAGAAACGAGCATATTATTTTAATAGTGTCACAAATAATTAACTAAATTCACCCAGAACTCCATTATTTATGAATATTCAGCGTACTTTTCGTTAGGGCCCATTCAATTTCAAAGAAAAATAAAAAGGAAAATTAAGGAATGAAGAATAGTTTTTTACAATTAATGCTGATATAGGCACATTTAAGCCAGTAATATTTTTTAAGTTAACTGTGAAACCTGTGTTCACAAATAAATAAATTGAATAGAATTGAAAAACTTTTTAGACACGGTATTTGTGCCAATTTGTTCATCAATTGAGTAATACTCAACTTATTTTGGCTAGGGGCCAATGTAACCCGAATTTATACGGACGTAGTTTGAAAACTTGACACTACTTTTGGGGTAGAAATGGATCAACCTGATGAGATTTAACTAAGAGTTAGGTCACAGCACACTAGAGAACCTGGTTCTCTCTTCTCACTAGAACTCTTGTCCACATAAACTGTTGTGTCTTTACTTCTAGTAAGCAAGAATACAACAATCAAATTTTTTTTTTTTTTTACATCTGGCACACAAGGCTATTTAGTTTCCAACAACAACAACAACAAAAGAGCTTGTACTATGAAAGCTAGATTGACTGATATAATACCAATATACTTATTTTTTTGTAAATACATACGTATCATAGTGGCATAGTAGGCCTCTTTTTTTTTTTTTTTTCCGTGCGGAAATCCCCTCGGATACCACCTGTCGGTGGCATGTCGGACTCGAACCGACTAAAACCGCACGCCTTCGCCGGATACTAATAGCCGGGGAACCAGGTATACCCTAGAAAGGAAGGCCCTGGTGCCCCGACATACCTCGGGTCATCTACAGACGAGTAGACGACCCCCCCCCGTGTGGGAACCCCATGTTCCCTGTGCTCCCTGGAACCTGTGCCTGTGCGCAACGCGCTCGCCGCCACTAGGGTGACAGATGGCCTCACCTGTCACCCCCAGGCCTGCGCTTATGGAGGACGGAGGTCGTTCTGCGACCTCCGGCGCCTGAGTCGCCTGCGCTGCCTGGCCCGTGCCCGGGCCTGGCGGGCCGGGAGAGTTCTAAACCTCTCCCGGTCCCGCTCCGGCGTCTCCTTCGCGAGCATAACTTGCTCGCAGAAGACGGCAGAGTTCCACGCACTCTCGCTCCGCACGATAGCCGCAATCAGGCTATCGAGCGAGAGAACTCCCACTCCGATGGCCGCCACGAGGTCTCGCCTCTGCTCAACCCACGCCGGGCACTCTGCCAGCGTGTGGAGAGCCGTGTCCACGGTCTGGCCATCGCAGTGGTGGCACTCAGGCGTTGGCTCCTTGCGGATCAGACACAGGTGATCTCCGAAACATCCCTTCCCAGTGATCACCTGCGTCAATCGGTATGAGAGGGTCCCGTGACGCCTCTCGAGCCAATCCTCCATAACGGGTCTTACCGCCGCAATGACGGCGTGCCCAAGTGGCATAGTAGGCCTAAAACCTCCTTTCTAAGGAGAGACCTATGCTCAGCAGTGGGATATTAAAGGCTGTTGATGATACATAAAAAATAGTCGACCTCCAAAACAAATATATGGTCAGATCATACAAGCATTTGGTCCAACCCGGGAATCGAACCCGAGTATCAGCACAGCAGTCGCATACGCTACCACTGCACCACCGAGGCAGTCAAATAGAGAGGACTGTTGGCCTGGTTAGTGAGCCTGACTGCTAAGTCTTAGGTTAAATGCCCATCCAGGATAAATAATTATGTGATGAGCACAAAAGTCTCATTTATGCCTTAACTGCCTCGTAATTCTGGTTAGTGACCCTGACTGCTAAACCGGAGGTCGCGGGTTCGATTCCCACCCAGGACAAATATTGTGTGATGAGCACGGTAATTTGTTCTGTGTCTGGGTGTAATTTATCTATAATATGTATGTATTTAGAAATATATAAGTATGTTTATCAGCAGTCTGGTTACCATAGTACAGGCTCTGCCTAGTTTCCGATCAGACGGCCGTGTGTGAGTGTGTGAGATATATTATTATATTATTATTATTATTATTCTTTTATTTACCCCGTAGATAATACGAACATATACCTATTTTAAAATTGTCCAAATTACCCATTTTTTAAACCAACAAAAACAAAGCCCTTGTAATATTTGTTGACGATTTAAAACAAATGATTTCTCTGTTTGTCAGCACTTTCGTTAATTGTAACAAACAGTTCAACAGAAAAGAAAGGCAAATATAATAGATTATTTCCTAACCACCTGTTACTGCGAGAACGTCAAAATAAAACAAAATATCAATCGGTTTTAAAGGCAGGACTTCGGCGAGCGTTTTACGTAAACGTGATATATGTTTTTTGAAACACGGAAACAAAACATTCTCTGTCTTGCCGGCTATTCGCCCCATATAGTGGTGGGGTCTCCTCCTGACATGCCCATACCAATTCATCCTACTCTCTAGCAGCTTCTCTGCAATGACGCGAACTCCCAGGCTTTTACGCCGTAAAGAAAACATTCTTTTATTTATTTTGGTAAATGAAACAGGGTTTGAAAGTTTTTTCACACTGTTGACCACCTCTATAAGATCTAAGATTCATTGGATTAGAACGTAAAGCTCACTTGCGGTGATAGATTAATAAAAAAACTGTACAATTTCTACAGTCTCCTTTCTGTATTAAATATTCGATCATGTTTCATCCACAGTCCATAGTCCACTGCTGGACATAGACCCCTCCTTAGAAAGGAGGTTTTGGCCTACTATACCACGCTGGCTAGACAGGTTGATATAGGGATTTGTGTCAAGTTTTCCTTCTTTTTGCAGTGCTGGTGTCCTGCGTTGTTTTGCGCCCTTAGTCGGCTCTTACGACACCCACGGGATGAATTGGGGTAGTGACATTCCGTATTCTTAATCCGTCACTACACGGAATTCCTTGAATTCCTAACTACACCACAGATGCATACCACCTACTTCCTCTTTAATTGGGTAAATAAAATTAATAATAACGAGTGAAGGATGAATCGAAACCAATATTTTACAAAACAGGTTAAAGATTAAAAGAAATCAAGTTACATATCATTATGACTACTCTAACGCTCTGTTTTTTTTTAATACATTTCAAGATATATGAACAATTTTATTTACAAATATGACCTGCCTGTTGGTTAGTGGCCTTGACTGCTAAGCCGGAGGTCGTGGGTTCGATTCCCACCCAGGACAAATATTGTATGATGAGCACGGTCATTTGTTCTGTGTCTGGGTGTAATTTATCTATAATATGTATATATTTAAAAATATTTAAGTATGTTTATCAGCAGTCTGGTTACCATAGTACAGGCTCTGCCTAGTTTAGGCTCAGACTGCCGTTTTTGAGGTTATTATAATTATTATCTAAATTAACATGATTACCTCACAGAACTTCATGAAAAACACAAATCACAAAACAATTGTGTACGTGTTTTGTTGAAGTATTACCGCTACACATTACTCGTAGGGAGCACTTCACAAATATTAATCTCTCAGGTTTCATTATGTGACGAGTGTGTCGCAACAAATGCGTCCATTGACGGCTATGAATAAAAAAGCAAAGAGTACATACGGTAGAGTTACACGTAGAGCCATAAATCTAGAGCTAACCGCGCGGTTAACGCCGATCGAAATAGACTAGCCGGTAGGGGGACCAAACTATTATTATTTATGGTACATTCTTATACACGAAAATAATCATCATATCAACAGCCTTTAATAGTCCACTGCTGGACATAGGCCTCTGTTTAGAAAGGAGGTTTTGGTCTACTATACCACGCTGGACAGACGGGTTGGTATAGGGTTTGTGTCAAATTTTCCTTCTCTTTGCAGTGCTGGTTGTCCTGCGTTAGCTCCCTTAGTCGGCTCTTACGACACCCACGGGATGAATAGGGGTGGTGACACTCTGTATTCTTAATCAGTCACCACACGGATTACATAAAATTTAAAAATAAATAAAATATTTGGCTAGCTTCAGCTTCTAATTTAAATAACTATGTTCCTTTTTTACTCCTAGATTCAGTTGATAAATTATCATTTTAGTTTATTGTTAAATTATAGTTCATTATACCAAGACTGAGGATGAACAAACTACTAAACGTGTTAATAACAATAGAGAGTTCTTTAATATAGTAATAATAATAACCTCACACATCTCACAAACGGCCGTCTGATCCCAAACTCGGCAGAGACTGTGCTATGGTAATCAGTCTGCTGATAAACATACTTATAAATTTATAAATACATACATATTATAGATAGATAACACCTAGACACAGAACAAACGATCGTGCTCGTCACGCAAATATTTGTTCTGGGTGGGAATCGAACCCACGACCTCCGGTTTAGCAGTCAGGGTCACTAACCACTGGACCAACGGTCCCGTCTATCTATACTAATATTATAAAGCTGAAGAGTTTGTTTGTTTGTTTGAACGCGCTAATCTCAGGAACTACTGGTCCGATTTAAAAAAATCTTTCAGTGTTAGATAGCCTATTTATCGAGGAAGGCTATAGGCTATATATCATCACGCTAAGACCAATAGGAGCGGAGCACCAATGAAGAATGTTTCAAAAACGGAGAAAATTTATTACTATTGAGACACGCAGACGAAGTTGCGCGGGTCAGCTAGTCTATTATATAATTGGTACTAATATAATGGTTACTTGTGTTATAAAAAAATCTACTATGTTGGAATCTTCTCTATGTCTTTGACTAACAATAAACTTCAGGAAGAATGTTGTTATTTATATAAAAATTATAAAATATATGTTGTCCACGAAAATCAGCAAGTCATGGCGACACTACGCCTTCCTATAGTTACTAGGGTTATTATTACAACGACAGTTTTATGAGTGATATTCGAACTGAACGTATCGTTATTTTAAACAAATGTGACGTTAAAAAATAACTGAATCTTTCACGGCTTCCTCGAACGTCCTGCGTACGCTTGACGCACACATCATATCACAACACACACACACACACATCAACAGCCTTTAATAGTCCACTGCTGGACATAGGCCTCTCCTAAGAAATGAGGTTTTGGTCTACTATACCACGCTGGCCAGACGGGTTGGTATAGGGTTTGTTTCAAGTTTTCCAACACATTATATACATGAACAATATTCATTTTCAGGCTAATCGCAAAAGTTGTTTCTTCATTATGAAAGCAGCACACAATTTACAGTAAAAAAACAATTTATAAGAATAACTAATGTTAATGAGTAATGTGTAGAAAACCGGTGTTAAGCAATTCTTTCGTTGCTTTTCTCTGAGTGAGTGAGTGAGGTTACTGGAGCCCAAATCCCGCCTGACTCTGACTGACTCGAGCGGGAGGGACTTCAAGGGCAGCAACGCCCTTGTGACTTTTGAGTTGCAGGTGTTCATGGGCGGCGGTAGTTGCTTACCATCAGGTGACCCGTCTGCCCGTTTTGCCCCCTTATACCATTAACAAATATATATATAAATCGTATATTTTTTATTGTGTTCGTATATTTTGGATAAAAAAAAACAGTTCAGTACTTTTACTACTACTGTATTGTAATCTGTAATCTAGTTTTAGATAATTTTGTAGTCGGTCTCTACAGAAAAGTTAATTTTATTTTATGTCATAAGGGGGGGGGGGGGCAGCCCATCCGACCTCCTCCACCTGTCACCTGATGGTAAGTTACTACTGCTTATGGACACCTGCAACTAATAACAAATGCGTTGCACTCTTGAGTTTGCTCCCTTTTGAGACTCATTTTAAGTTCCTCCCCCCAGAATCGACGTGGGTTTGAAGCCAGCCCGTTTAGCCGGCTTTCTACGGCAAGAATATCTAAAAAATAACAACTTGTAGCGAGAGACAGAAATATTTTTACGCGAGCAAAGCAGCGAACCAAAGCTAGTGGATTATAAACTTATTTTCTCGTCTTATTTGTATTACGTACTCAACAGTGGACCTAATGGCTTACTGAGCTTTATTAATTTAACAGTTGTTAGTGCTAAATAATAATATAAATATACTCGCTTATAATTAAGATTTATTATCTGTACAAACTAATCTGTGTTGTCTACAGTAACCTAATACAGCCTAAAGATTATATAACGGCATAGACAATTAGTTTTATAAGTTTTCCGAACGCACATTTAACTGTCATTAGTGTCATCGAAGATCATCAATCATAGACGCTTAAATCTATCGGCGGCTTCTCACAGCAACATTTTTAAATTATCTTGACGTTTTAATATCCCTACGTATGGACGTATGGCACTACTTGTTATTATAAAATTTATGAACAGATGAGAACATTGATTTGCTTTATTCGTATCATTTTATTATAAAAAATAAATAGAATTCAATTTTTAATTTTTGGCCGATATATTATCTAATAAATCTATTAGCCAGGGCTTCCTTTACTTTAATGTAGATTTTTTTTTTGAAGTTGGAAAATTGCCTATGGACTATTTCAAACTTAGTTATTTCATAACTTTTTAAATTATTTGAAATCGACTTTATCTGTTGTCCTCTATTCGCTCAAGGTTTGTTGGAAGAAAACTCAGTTTTGGGTTAAGCTCGCCTTTGTACATGACATTTCCTTGTTACTTATACACATAGATATATATATATATATATATATATATGTATGTGTTCAGTGTGTACAAAAAGAATAAATAGAATAGAGTTTTGTGTAGACTCTAAAGTCATGGATGTCAATGTCAATATATATAAAAAAAAAAAAACATCGAAAATCTATTAAATGCCTGTGCCGATCTACAACCGCCCGTTTCCAAGGAGTTGAGCATTATGAGAAGAAAGGGCAAACAAACTCAGATCATAATATCTATGATTCTAGATCTATTTAACCGATATGACCTGATTGAGTAAGAGAGCTTCATCCGGACTTGACGTCAAAACGCTCAAAACGGTGCATGAATAAAAAAAACTTATTTACCTAGTTGTTGGCAAGAAAATTCCCATAGACTCTGCTTTCTAATAACATAAATAGTGCCATGATTACTATCACAAAAAAATACTAAACAAGCTTGAAATACCTGTGCTTACATCTTAACTGCAGATAATAGGACCCTAATAAGGGTGCATACTCACTAGACAAATAGCTAAACTATTTTAATATTTTTAAAAGATTATCATGACAGCAGCTAAATTATAAAGATCTCAACAACGATCCCCGTGACTCGATTTACAGAAGAGACTGTTACAAATGATGTATCAAACTATATTGGACAGTATCGCAAACGTAACCAAATAAAATGATTCAAACTTTTCTACAAATATAGTGGAGTTATGGGTCAAGTTATATTGGTTGTATAGTAATGGATGCATCGCGTGACCATACGAATAATCTTTAAGGAAATGAGTTAAGTGCTGTACTGTTGGTAAAGTGAAATAAGTACTGTTTGTTTTTATTGAAAAGTTGTTTCTTCATAGTAATGAATTTGCGATGTAAATTTATAGGCAGTATAAAGAATGTGAGGAAAGTAATTTTACGAGCTGGCAACCCACGGAGTCTGTGAATTAAACAGCGATTTATTGCAATATAAGACCAGGTGAGAAAGTGTCTCTGTAATTATTAAACATTTTTTTTACGTCATCACGAGTGAGAAAAAAAATTCATAGCTTTGTTTTTTTGAAAGAAATGTAACTTTGTATTAATAGACACACATAAAAACTAGTCTCATCTGGTAAGCATCCCAGAAATACTCCGGTTAGTATTTTGACCCACCCCACCTTTTAAGACCAAGAAGTCAAGGAGGGAAACAGATCTGAAACTAGTCGGGCATCTTTTTAAATAAATACAATTAAATAGACACAAAGTATACCCAGAGTCTACTCGTCCATTAGTGGTACCCTTGTACCACAGGTAGATTTACAAGTAAAAAAACATACTTAATTCATACTGTCCATACCAGAAGTCACCGCACTACAACAAATACCAATGCACAGATAACCACAAGACCTTACACAGGTAGGTCTGTGGCCCAATTCGCACTGTTTCATTGTTTTTTTTTTTGTGTCAAAAAAAGTTTCGTTGCGAAGTGGGCGGGAAAACTTTGACAGATACATCCATTACATTTGACAGGTGACAACTTAATAAAATACAACTATAGTAATCGAAATTACTCAAAATTAAACCTTATAACATTATACATAAAAGTGACGACGTATTTAAACAGTAGCTAACGTTAAGGTGGTTTCGTCAGGACATACTGTCAGTTGAGTAAACCTCACTGGAATATAAGATTTACCTTTAAAGTTATTACTTCCGCAGTTTAATGTTAAAGATCATTAATCCCAATGTCCTTGTATTCGGTAATTTGTTTTGTAATCATCATTACTGTAAAATATCACAATCATTAGGAAGAGTCATTTGTTTTTTTTTTTAAATAGTCACATGGGTAACACTTTAATACTGAGCCAAGTACAGTGTACGTTTAATCCCTTTTTAATGAAAGTTTTAAGACCTGACGTATCGACTGACAGAAAGCGGTTACCGGTGTCACCGGTGTATTTTAGTAAAGGTCCACTACGAGGTATGGAGGTATTATTCTTGTCTCGCTCTATTTCGAACAATATTGTCTGTACTAAAAATATTTCGAACTCTGTTCTCACGAATCAAAATATTTAAATGCCAAATTTCATTAAAATCAGTTCAGCGGTTTAAACGCGAAAGCGTAACAGACAGACAGGGTTACTTTGGCATCTATAATATTCGTCATTATCAGCCTATTGCCGGCCTACTGAACGAAAGGCTCCCCAAGGAGTGCCAACCATTCCGGTCTTGGGCAGTAAGCATCCATCCGCTGCCAGTCACAAGTGCAGAGAGACAAGTAAAGAGTCAATTTCAAATAAATTAAAGCGTGGCCAGCGTGGTGTAGTAGGCCAAAACCTCCTTTCTAAGGAGAGGCCTATGTCCAGCAGTGGACTATTAAAGGCTGTTGAAATGATGTGATGTGATTAAAAAATAAGATTAGGGAAAAAAATTTGTGTGTAAACATGTTTCCCACAACGTTTTAGCACAATATACATATAATTATGTATACGACTAAAGCGACCTATTACATAATCCTGTTACTCTCGTAAATATTTAAATGATTCTGGAAATCTATAATGATTCTAATCAAAGCTTCACGAGAATCACGAACCTCTTTGTACTGTGAGTCATACATTTACAGCTGAAAAGGCAAAGTTCATTCATGCAGTAAGTAATGGTACTCTTCTGAGAATCCACTTTAAAACCTCAAGATAGAACTGACTTAGTACGTATCATTAAACACTATTAGTAGGTAGGTATAGTATTATATTTTACGCTTTTACAAGGCTTTAATCCGTGTGGTGACGGATTAAGAATACAGAGTGTCACCACCCCTATTCATCCCGTGGGTGTCGTAAGAGCCGACTAAGAAAGCAAACTACGCAGGACAACAACACTGCAGAGAGAAGGAAAACTTGAAACAAACCCTATACCAACCCGTCTGGCCAGCGTGGTATAGTAGGCCAAAACCTCCTTTCTAAGGAGAGGCCTATGTCTAGCAGTGGACTAGTAGAGGCCGTTGATGATGTGACGCGGCTTTTGCTTACGCTTGATACTCCAAACTATAATCTATCTCTGTTCAAAATGGCATCCAGATCCGTTCAGCCGTTCATCATAATTAATTACCAAACATTCGTTTTCATAATAGCAGTAAAATACATTAATAATAATTTCGAAACAAAACAGCCCACAGATAATATACCAACAGTGCTTTATAGATTAAAAAACAACAATGTCAAAATGACAATACTAATTTTGACAGGGGATTATTATCATAATTTATGAAAGCTATTTGTCAATAGTTCAGGCGTCTATAATGCGTTGATAATGTATTTCTTGGCTCTTGAAAGACTACCATAGAGATTAATAGATTTTTTTTAAACAACGGACTGTTCCAAATTCAAAACAATGCATAAACCACTTGTAGAAATCTATCGATTTCTATGCATGTATAAAATTATACCGATTCTTTTTTTTCTTAAGTAGGTAATCAATCGACTGCACGGATGGCGTAGTGATTTAAGCGGTCACCTTGCCGTTTCCTACTGCACTGAGTGTTGTGGGTTCGATTCCCACATGGGACAATACTTTGTGTGATCCACAAATTGTTGTTCTGAGTCTGGGTGTCCTTTGTGTCCATGTCATGTATATTTGTAAAGTCCCCCGTGACCCATAATTTATTCCTAGTGCGGGAGTTGTCTTTCTTAATTAAGAAAAAGACTAGACAATAGACAATTCAATAGCTTTAAACCCTTAGAATTAGTCAAATCCCTAGCAAGTTTACTGGACTCATGAATGCGCCTCTTTATTGAAGAGTTGGACTCATGCCAGCAGTGGTTTGATTCTCTTTTTTTAGATAAAGTGACCATTGTGAAAGAAACATGCGAAGTATGTAATTTAAACGTAATTGTTCTAAAATAGACACAAACTTGTTTTATTTTTTGACGTGACAACGTCTTATAAATTGGTTTGCCGGGTGACACTTCAAGAAACTGCGTTACGCTCCGCTCACGTTATGCGCTCACAATGAGAGCGAGTGAGAGGCACGCGTCCCTTCCACTCGGGCATGGTTAGCCCGCCTAAGAGCGAGAGAGACAGACATAAAAAGTGAAAGGCACGCGTCCCTTTTTTAAATATAATTCTTTGTATAAATAAATGTTTTAAATTGTTACTATTATTTCATCCTTCTTCCTACTATACGAATGAATATTCACATTAAAATTATTTTACCACTCAAAGTCGTTGTCACGTAAAACTTTCGCCCGTATACCGACTTTACAGGCAACCAATTTTTTATGCTCAACCGATCGTTCGACCAGGTCACATTACAGTTGAGTCAGCTTTCAAAGGTACATGTATATTTCTTGAATACGACTTAAATGGTTCAGTAATAAATATTCATCCATGCAGTCACCGGTTTACGACAGTTGGCAAGATGACCGACCAGCCGTAAGCGGTCATTTGCATTATGTCGCAATTATGTCACAAAAACGTCAGGTGTCTTAAAAAATGTATAATAAATCAGTAACTCCTCAACCTCCTTAGTAGACACTGGGTTGAGAGCTATGTGTTTAGTTCGACTGTCATGCTGAATTTCGGTAGTTGATATTTCGATACGGTCCCAATTTCGAAAAACAATAGTTCGACTACTCATTGCTTACATATACGAGTCATCATCATCTGCCTACCCTTTTCCCAATTTTATTTGGGGTCGGCGCAGTATGTATGATTTTTCCATTCTACCCTGTCATGCGTCATCTCACTGTTTACTCCCTTCCTAGCCATATCCTCCCTCACTCAGTCCATCCACCTTTTCTTCGGTCTGCCTCTTCTCTTGTAACCCTTCACCTCCCATATCTAAAACTTTCTTCGCCACATTTTCCTCATCCCTCCGCATGACATGTCCACACCAAGATACCCTATTACTTCTTAACTTTTCATCCAGTGGCGCTACATATACGAGTATATAACTTATATTCGACTCGACAACATACACTTTCGATAAACAATACTTCGACATAACCTAACTTTGATATGCACTTGTTCGGCGGATCTCTATTTCAACGGAACATACCTTCGAGATAATACTTTTTACGCTCTGAAATGTGAACAATAATATTTGAATTTAGCTGTATAGTTTTAGCTACAGAATAACACAATATCCATAATAATTAAAGAATAGAACCAATTAAAAAAAGACTAAGTTTATGCAAAAATGACACCATTTCTGATCTATAATAACCAAACACATCTAAATAGTAAAACCCTTATGACGCAATTACTAGTTTACTACCACAGTTCAAAAGTAAAACAGGTAAAACGACGCTATAAAATAGGAATACTCGTAAAATCTAGTCATTATTTAAATAATAAAGTCCAGCCTAAATAATTAATTCCTAGATCTCAGAACACTAAACGGAGGCAATTCAACATAAAACCATAAAATACTAATTCTGTTTATCGCCGGCGCTAGTAACTTGTATCAGTAACTCGCGCCAGTAGCTCGCTAGCAGCGCTGCCAACATTACAGATAGCAAAATGAACAGCCCGCCATAAATATTAGCTTATCTGTAGCAAGTTTTTTTTTCTTGTGACAAAATTAGTTGGACACGTTGTTGTCTTTGCCTAATGGACGAGCAATGCTGTAAGTCTCGGCAAGGAGGTTCGTTAACGACGCGGTGAAATGTTCATTACTGCACACAGATTTATTTTAGACAGATGTGTATAAGTTCTCGCCTATTTATTTTGATTTTAAATTGAAAAAGGTAATTTGTTGTGATAGACTGTTAATTACAAGCATAAGGGCATAGTTTTGTATTAGGGAGAAAGATGATACCTATTCCTATTTTTTTTTAATACCATGGATAGTCGACTTTTTAAATTAAAAAAAAATCCGGACTAGTGCGAATCGGACTCGCCCCTACGAGGGTTCCGTACACATTATAAATAGTTCATATTTTTTTTGAGATTTGCCGGAAATTCAGTTTCCAAAACCTACAATTACTTAATATTCTTGAGCTTTATAAGAAAAATTGACGGTACCCTAAAAATTGACGTATGTACGAATGTTGGTAAACTCAAAATTCAAAACTGCCTTTTTTTAAATGGTTATTTTAACTTTTTTACTATATATAATATTATAAAGCTGAAGAGTTTGTTTGTTTAAACGCGCTAATCTCAGTAACTACTGGTACAATTTGCAAAATTCTTTCAGTGTTAGATAGCCCATTTATAGAGGCATTCTATAGGCTATATATCATTATCAAGACCAATAGGAGCGCAGCACCAATGAAGAATGTTGCAAAAACGGGGAAAATTTATTCCTTTTAAAAGACGCAGACGAGCTTGTTTGCTTATAAGCTGAAACATGTAGCTAAGGTGGCAAACTTGCTGTCAGGTAATTGCAATCTGCAATTGAAGGCCCACCGTGGGTTACATATTACTGCTATTTGTAAACACATTAAGAATTATGATAAACTTACACATCTCACACACGGCCGTCTGATCTCAAACTAGACAGAGTCTGTACTACGAGTCTGTATGAGTCTGAGTCTGTACTAATGTATGTATTTAGAAATAAAATAGTTCTTTACCTATGAAATTGCCGTTTTGTATGCAATAAGTATAATAACGCATTGGCAGTTTATGACACCTTGCACCTACCGACTATTACTTTTTCCAAAATTTAGACAACTTTTTGGTGGGTAAAAAATTCAATTCCCGAGAGGCAGTACAAAATGCCTTTGAAGAGTTTGTTGCCTCCCGTCCAGCTGATTTTACAAGAAAGGCATCAATAAACTGCCAATGCGTTGGCAAAGATGCGTCGATTGCATGGGTGATTACTTCGAATAACAGAAATAAAAAAGTTTGAAAAAATAAGTACTTTCATTTATTGCATTTCATAGGTAAAGACCTATTTTATTTCTAAATACATACATTATTATAGATAACACTGCACTTTGACTGCATGGATGGCGTAGTGATTTAAGCGGTCGCCACGATGAGTGTTGTGGGGTCCACATGGGACGACACTTTGTGTGATCCCCAAACTGTTGTTCCGAGTCTGGGTGTTCTTTGTGTCTGTTTCATGTATGTTTGTAAAGTCCTCCGCGACACAGGATGTATTCCTAATACGGGAGTTGTCTTTTAAACAAAAAGATTTGTCCTGTATCGGAATCGAACCCACGACCTCTGGCTTAGCAGCCAGGGTCACTAACCATTAGACCAACAGACCCATCTAAATAAAGTAACGTTTCTTTTAAGTACACACTGGCAAGACGGGTTCGATTTTTATTTATTTATAACTATTAAAATAACAGCGTCCCGTATAAATAAAATAGTCGGTCCAGTGATCGCAGCTAGGTGATAAAATAATGTATGTAGGTGGACTGCCTCCCACATCCCCGATAATTTCGCTCAACCACACACAGGTAGGAACGAGAAAAATAGATGTATTACTTCTGTAAATCATTCATTGGACTGTGAAATAAAATTGGACATAAGTAATGTCTTGGTTGGTTTATAACCGCCCGCGCCGGCGCGCCGTTTGAATCATACGAGGATTCCTAAGTAAAGCAATATTTGCGGCATTCAAAAACCAGAATTTCTATCAAGTTGGAATATATTTATTTTATCTATAATATGCATGTATTATTTCCGTTTGGTGACGGATTAAGAATAAGGAATGTCGCCACCCGTATTCACCCCAAGGGTGTCGTAAGAAGCGACTAAGGGAGTTAACTACGCAGGACAACAGCAATGCAAAGAGAAGGCAAACTTGAAACAAATCCTATACGAACCCGTCTGGCCAGCGTGGTATAGTTGGCTAAAACCTTTTTAAGGAGAGGTCTATGTCCAGCAGTGGACTATTGAAGGCTGTTAATGATGATGATGATGCATGTATTTTGAAATATATGTGTTAATTATCAGTCTGGTTACCATTTTTCTTTTTACGTGTGGCAACCTTCTCGTGCCGTCACCCCACCGGGGATTGCGACAGAGTGGTGTGTCGGAATTGAACCGACTAAAACCACACGGTGTGCCACTCTGCGCTTGACATATTAGGGAGCCGGAAACTGCTGTAATTAAGACATCCGGACCCCTCCTAGCGCCATAGCGCAAGCCCCTCCTTTGGGTGAATTCTCTTTTTAGGCAACGTCCGGCACACGGATACGTCACGCCCTAGCGGCTGGATGAAGGTGAAAACCTGTCCCATCCACCCGCGACCACACTCAGGGCGGCATGAGGCGCTGGTAAGCTCGCAACCGCCGCTCAGTTCGCCGGCTGCGTATTGGATCGGAGTGGAGGTCGTCCTCCCGGGCCCTCACGCCGCCTTCTTCTGCGAGGTAGCAGTCTGGTTACCATAGCACATGCTTTGCCTAGTTTGAGATCAGACTGTCATGAGTAAGATGTGTGATAATATTATTATTATTCATTAAAATTGAGCAGACAAAAGTATAAATAATCCCATCCCACACACGACTGTACTATGATCTGATACAGAATTTTCATTTTTATCCAACTATATATTTACTAAAACGCTATAGTTCCAAAACCTTCACCGTCCATATAATAATTCTTTAATTTAACTTCATTTTAGCCAAACATTATATTTTTACTAGCTGACCCGCGCAACTTCGTCTGCGTCTCTCAATAGTAATAAATTTTCTCCGTTTTTGAAACATTCTTCATTGATGCTCCGCTCCTATTGGTCTTAGCGTAATGATATATAGCCTATGGCCTTCCTCGATAAATGGGCTATCTAACACTGAAAGAATTTTTTAAATCAGACCAGTAGTTCCTGAGTAGAGTAGTAGAGTAGTAGAGTAGTTCAAACAAACAAACAAACAAACTCTTCAGCTTTATAATGTCACTGCTTATATGCAAATAAAAATATATATTTGCATATAAGCAGTAATGAATGCAATGTAATTTTGTTTACTTATTCTAATGTCATGTATTGTGTAAATTTTCTTCATTTACCTACTGTCAGCTGTGAAGGACCTTGATAAATACAAGAAAAAATTACTCAAGTAACGTATAATTGAAATTACCTATAACAAAATAAATCTATACAAAGAAAGGAAATTAAAGTGTCTGTATGTAACGTCAAAATAATTGTTTTTTGTCATGCTCACACGATACCTATGCCTTAAAAGCATTTTAAATATTTTTGTCTGTCTGGTTATTTGGGTAATCTTCAAAACGGCTGGACCGATTTTGATAATATTTTACTTCCAGGTAGCTGTCTATATAAGGAGTAACTTAAGCAATTTTTCCTCAAGGAAAACTCCTATAAAATTTGCCCACTCCGGGCATCAATCGAAGTCGCGAGCACAAGCTGGTATCTCATATTCTTGTAAGTTAAAGTACTAAACGTCATTCGTTTGTGTCTATGCCCGCATAATGCAGTGCGGTCAGAGAACAGACCATGAAATAGGTACTTGGACCTCCAGGGTAACAACTCTAAGCGAAGATAATATTTTCTCTCGTAAATTTAAAAAGAAATACACTGCAATTTACTTTATTACTTTCACAAACGCTTTTAAAAGTGAACGCTTTGAATTCCTTTATGCACTTACCTATTGGAATAGAATTCAATTTCATTTATTAAATTTAATTTTGTAAGTAGATAGATATTTATATATATTTTATAGTGTAAGAGGGCAAACGAGCAGGGCTTCAAATTTGCTATTTTATGTCAACGTACAAGTCACTGTCATGCCATTGACACGCTGTTGATGTGCCATTGACATCTGTCAAAATATCGGTATTCTATTAACATAAAATTCACATTATCAATAGACTGTCGATGTGGTGACAATGGCTCATCAATGGTGATGTTAACAATATTGCCGTATCTGAAAAATTGAATATAGAATTTCCTTAATAACTTAAAATGTAGGTACCTTTTACAAAACTTTTTTTTTTTTTCACCACATATACACAATACCATCTAGTCCCAAACTAAGCAGAGCTTGTACTATGGGTACTAGACAACTGATATAAATACATATATACTTTTTTTTTGTAAATACATACATATTATACATAGAAACACCCAGACCAAATCAAACATCAAATGTTCATGCACACAAATGTTTGACTTCAAACCACTACGCCATCCAGTCGTCAATACGAAGGCATCGATGACATTTTGTATCAGTGGCAGTTTAGTGAATAAGTCATCGGTCTTACATAGATAGTAGAATACGAATAGAAATATAAATATAAAAATAGTTAAAGACTATGTCAAGACTGACAGCCAACGCCACGCAGAGGTGGACTCAATCTTAACAGAAGCGTTTAGCTTAGCTGGAGGGGATGATAAGAATACTAGTAATGTGCAACCCAGGTAGATAAAAAAAGGAATTTGATTAAAAAAGCACGCACCATTATAACTGTTAGGCACAGATAACATATTGCCCTAAACATTTTTATGAAGAAGAAAATCAAATCTATTCTAAATTCAAAAATAAACGCTTGACCGCAACCTCTAAAATGTATAACCTCCAAATATTCATTCGTCCGCCATCACCTATTTCTTAAGAAAGCTATTGTTGTAAATAAATATCAATTTGATGTGTCGTAAAGGAAATAAGACATTGGTAATCAAATACACGGTTTTTATCACTTCCTCAGGCCATAAAACAGTCTGTAGAGACATATCTCGACAAATAACCTGATATTATCAATCACTAGAAATTGTAGGGTTGTGACATACTTTAAACTGGTTTAAAAAAAAAACTAAATTTTATGAGAATTAGTTTGAATTGAATTGCAACTTTTTCTGTCCTCCTATGTTTGGAAACTTCTACATTAATCCATAAAAAATGCAGAACGAATTTTGATTTTCATTTTTTATTTAGAAGCGATGGTAAGCCAGTTGCACCTCCCCCTAATTTAAGCTCCGTTATATTTAATACCACAATCTGAGAAGGTTACCATACCAAATAAAACAACGTGTCCCTTTAATATCTAGGGAATGTTAGAAACTACCCATTTTTTGTACATTTTAAGCGAATTCCTAGATAATTATTATCAGTCCCTTTTGCAAGAAACCCATAAAATACCCACACTCCATTTGTGATAATGTGACTGACCTATCGTCAGCGGTTCTACTATTGATAAAACCGTCAACAAAAAACATATAATTTCAGGTATTAGACAGGTTTAAAACATAATATAAAACTGTTTTTTTCCTAAATATCTAGATCTAACCAATGACAGAAGGATTTTCAATACTAATAATTAATAGGATAATAAAAATATATAATTATAAAAATACCCTACAAATTATTTGTATCAATTTGTAGAGTATTGTTATATCTGGATATTGAGAAATATAGGATGTGTAGAAAATTCTTGAAAGAGATCTCATTTATTCTTTAAAAAAAAACAATAAAGTGTAAAATTAAAACAAAAAGTTTGATAAAAATGAAACTATTTAAACATAAATAAATAAATCGTAAACACTTTAAATATTCCTTATTTTCTTAGTTGACATAACATTTTTTATTCTGACAACCCTGCATAGTGTGACAAGGAATAAACTAAGACTCGAGACACAAACACCACGTTTAGCGCACAAGTAATACAATAAAACTAAATTATCTTGATACAGATCGATACCTGAGATTTACTCCAAATATATCCACCCGTAACAACGCATGTTACTAAATATTTTACTACAGTTATTCACAAACACTAAAATTTCCATACCATTTTAAACTATATTTATTAAACGTCTTAAAAAAAATGAGTAGATTTTCAATTTGGCCGTATATCTTTTATGTTTTTTTTTTCTTTTATGTTAGAGTGGCAGACGAGCAGACGAGTCACCTGATGGAAAGTGACTATCGTCACCCATGAACGTCTGCAACTCAGGAGTCACAAACGCGTTGCCGGCCTCTTAGGAAGGGGTACGTTTTTTTCTTGAAGGTTTGAAGGTCTTATCGGTCCGGAAATTCCGCAGACGGTAACCCGTTCCACATATATGTGTATGTTTCCACGAAAACCTGGACCTGACCTGATATTTTTCAACGAAATCCATACTAAAGTAAATGAAGTCGCAAGAAAAGAGCTTTAGCATTGAAAGCGTAACAGACAAACAGAGTTTATTTTGCATTTATAATATTATTAAGCATAGCGGACTGCAATAGACTCTTTTATTAATCAATAACTAGGTATGAAACACAGTTTACAGTTTCTATATCTACCAGACATTTAAATGTTATGTTTCAAGATTTCTTCTTCAAACTTTTATTTTGTTGTCATCGCAAAAGTGGAATTTCAAGATTTTGAAACGATACCCGCTACGAATACACCGGAATGTGTTTTATTACCGAATAATCATTTTTATGGCTTCATTTTTATTTATTTTGTATCGAAGTGTATTCAACTAAAATGGTGCGTGTAAATTATATTTATGGGATGAAGTTATGGTGCGAAAAGACCCGTTTTGTTCAGATAACATTCGATTTTTATCGATGAAATCTTTCTTAACAAGTTCTTGTACGTTTACAGTGTATCGATATTGCTGTAGACAAACTTAGTGATTTGGATGGTAATATTTTTTTATAGACATAATAATATATAGGTAATATTTTTTACGGCATAATTTACTTGGAGAAGCACTATTTCTGGTACTAAAGTGGAAAAGACATTCACATTATGTAAAGCACCATTCACACTAAGGTTGTCTAGCGTAGGCGTTGTGCATAACGCAGCGTAGACGCAGCGATAACGTGACGTTTGCGTTTTCAATGCAGCCGCTTGTACGCACACGTCACACCATAACTTAATCTATTGATAACAAGTAAGTTTGATTGCCGCCGGTAGATGGTGTTAGCTTTTAACATTATTATTAGGATATTATTCAGTTAAATATATTTCACGTAATATTTATAGAAGTTTGATCATCGCTCAAGCAATGACAGCAAGTAAACTGTGCTATCAGTTCAGTATCAGTAAGTAAGCTATCAGTAGCTTTGTACGCTATAATGTTATAATTCCGTTACAGCTTTAATTTTTATAGTAGGTATAACTAGATATCCACCCCAGCTTCGCACGGGTGCAATATAGATACTACTAATATGGTGTCAGTATGAAGTAATTATTTGTACTATTATTATGATAAGATTATACTACAGGACATCTTCATATGTAATATTTATAGGCCCGCTCCGCTCCTGCTGCTCCGCTGCCATCCGGGACGGACGTACGGCCCGATGTGGCCGCGTTGTACCGGCATTTTAAATCTCTGATACCTACTAAGATATTTACTTTAAGGGCAATTTATATCTACATTAAACCACGTATCAAACGCATTTATTTGGGTAACTAACAATAATAAATTGTTGAAAATAGCTTGGTTACTTACCCATTATCTTTTGTAATATTTAAAAGATAAAAATGGTTACTGTGAGTTATAGTTATGTAGGTAATATATACATAGGAGATAGACATGCCATCGCGGACTTACTTGTAGATTTTTTCAAGGCATAAAATTCCGTGATACATTATTTTGATTTATCTCGTAAGGTTTAGCCAGTGTTTGCAATGTAAGCGCACAAAATCATTTTTTTTACGACTTCACATTACTAATCTTTGACTTCATTTTATACTATGTAAAGATAAAGATAACGGCGAAATAGAAATGGCACCACGATTCTTTAAAATGTTAATCAGTTTTAAGAAGTAGTTTGCGCCGAATCTCTCTTTTTCTCTCCCTCTCGCTTAATAAAAAAATGCATTTGACACGATTTTCTTCGGAGATCGTGTATCTATGGTATATTTATAATAGGTAAGTTGGAGTTTTTAAAACCAGCATTTTCAGATTTAATTATCTTCAACAGATTTTGATTTAGAACAAAATTTTGACAATTTTTTAAGTGGAAAAAATTTAACAGCCGAGAAGCACAGAACAGTTTTGCTGACTTCATCGCCTCCTCCAGCAGACTTTTACAGTAAAGGGATAAACAAACAGCCATCAAAACTGGCAAAATTTTAAAGATAATTTGAACCAGTACTTTGGTTGTCTAAAAAAATAAATTTTTTGATTTAAAGTTTTAATACAAATCTCCAACTTCACAAGTAAAAACCTAATATATAATCTAAGGGTATTGTGGACGTTTAACAATCTTATCTCAAGGAACTTATAAGGAGTCTTGTTTTCTTTAATTCAGAAAGGCGCACTTTATGAATCTGGCGACACCTTAAGTTTATGTTTTGCGATCAAGCGCTCATGGCTGTCGGACCTCTATGGACACGCCTCATTAGCGAAACGCATCCCTACAATAGTGGTACCCTTTTGTTTTTGGTACGCGGGAAATGCGTTTCGCACCACACCCTCCGTTAAGGAAACGCAGGGCGTGTGTGGGACTCCCGGAGAACCGGTCTACCCACTAAACCCCAAGGCGGCCTACTTCGGCAGTCGGGAGGAGCTCCAGGAACAGTGCCTCCCGCCTTTCTCAATCTACTGTCATGTGAAGTTCTAGGATGAGGAGCAACCAGAATCAAAATGTGGTATGGATTATTCTCTATATAATTTAAATCTAAATTCTTTAACTTTACACACTGCCTAAATGGGCTACTATTAAGTTAGAACACTTCTTGCAACATTTTAGCAGTGTCATATAATTTGTAAATCCAACTTGTGTACCAAAATAAAATGGTACAACCCATAAATTTAGAATATTACATAACAAATATCAGTTTTTTACGAGAATCATAAAAATGAACATAAAATCTTTACAATTACTTTGAAAGACAACAATTATAGAAAATAAGGGTCCTTGAAGCATCTCAAAGGCAGAGTTTGTAAATTTATGATAATACGCGTTTGTGGCAACAAATCATAGAGCAAGGATGCGTGGGCGCAGCCCTATTATCGCTCAGAGTTTGTTAGGTCTGACTGAGATATGGAATTTCAAGATAATTGTGTAGACAAATGTTAAGTAAATAACCCATAGGAATGCTCTCGGTCGATTATTTTTGGATGATAATAAAAAAATTAGTGACAGTTATGTCAAATCACTATTAATAAGTTTTACGTTTTGTTTTGTTTTCAGTGCGTTGGGTTATTGATGTTAATTGAACGTGTGTGTTTAAATATGAACCTTATTGCGATAATATTTGGCCTATACTAACTTTTAAACTTTCGCGTTCCATGATAATTAATATTATTTAACGGGAATTAACGCAATCTCTTATTTAGGGTATTACATACCTCCACCGGCACCGGCCGTGCTCACAGGCTGACTCAGCCTGTGACCACGGCCGGTGCAACCTGGTCGAAACGTCAGGCAAACCAGAGGTATGTAATACCCTAAATAAGAGATCGCGTTAATTCCCGTTAAATAATATTAATATTTGGCCTTTTGATATACACATATACACATACACACACATATTTAAGTATACATAATTTTGTGTTTAAATCAATGCATCCTAGAGTTTATTTTATCATCACACATTTTTGTGTTAAAATATGGAGGTGTGGCATTATTTGCTTTAAGAAAGATTCCGAACACAACTATCTGTAAACTAATTATTTGACACAATCAATTTTATTTTTTTATTACTAGCTTTTATCCGCCGCTCCGCCCGCGTTTTGTCGTTAATCGAGGTAAAAAGCCTGGCCTATGTCCTTTATCATGAATCATACTATCTCCATACCAAATTTCATCTGAATCGGTTATTGATTCCCCATACAAAATGCCACCCTCCTTTTGACCCCCTTAAAGGATGATTTCAAAGGATCCTATGTCCTTTCCTTTGACTCAAACTATCTCTATACCAAATTTAATCTAATTCGGTCCAGTGGTTTAGGCGTGAAGAGGTAACAGACAGACAGACACACTTTCGCTTCTACAATATTAGTATGGATTATAACTTCCTTATTTATTTCAGTGGACTTATTGAAGCCGTATTAGAACGTGATGTTATTCCATCTAAAAAAGGTTTCCATTCCCATGGAAGGTTGGCGTTAAGCAGGCAGCCGGACTTACACGTTGCTATGTTACCCTTTCTATTTAGGGTCCTTCGACCCTAGATAAAAAGGGGAAAGAGACAAAAATGATTATGGTGATGATGGTTGTTCATTTATTTTTTTGTTAACGTGATGGAAGATCCTCATGGATGTCCTTCGCTCAGTGGGGGATGGCGAAGGGTCTGTCGGACTCTTACCGACTAAAAACCACCTCTCCTTGCCAATGGCCGGGGGAGCGAGAATCGTAACTGCATTCTTCCCCTCAACTTTTACAACAATATCTAACTGGGTTTAGGAGATCGATTCCAGTATGTGTTTACAGATATATGTGCCCGGCAATATCTTTGCCACTTATTGCGTAGGTGGTACTAAAATTATAATCAGTAAAATGTGGGCGTCTATACCCCTTTAGGGATGAAGACGTGAGTATATTTATGTATGACTAGCTGACTCGCGCAACTTCGTCTGCGTCTCTCAATAGTAATAAATTTTCTCCGTTTTTGAAACATTCTTTATTGGTGCTCCGCTCCTATTGGTCGTAGCGTGATGATATATAGCCTATAGCCTTCCTCGATAAATGGGCTATCTAACACTGAAAGAATTTTTCAAATCGGACCAGTAGTTCCTGAGATTAGCGCGTTCAAACAAACAAACAAACAAACAAACTCTTCAGCTTTATAATATTAGTATATAGATATGCTTACGTGAGCCATATTTGTTTAGGAAAGGGTAAAAAAATATTTTTTCATGTATTAATAAATATACTTTATAGAGTTCTGTCGCCAGAACGTTTTTTTGTCCAACTTTTTATCCATACTAATATCATAAATGCGAACTGTATCTATCTGTAAACTCTTCACGCATAAACCGCTCAAAAAATTTAGATGAAACCTTGTATAAAAATAGTGTGATTACCGGGAAAGGACATAGGATAGTTTTTATCTCAGAAATCATCTTTTGTGGTGGTGAAAAGGGGGGTGGAAGTTAGTATGGGGAATCAATAACCGCTGAACTAATTTACATGAAATTTGGTATATAGTTTCTACCGCGATAACCGGGTGAAGTCGCGGGCAAAAGCTAGTGAAAATAAATTAAAACCGATTCAAAATTCTAAACTCCGGTTTCCATTCATAAATCGACTGCCTCGCTTCTGTTAACCCTAACTTACCAGTAGATATTATTATAACCACTAGTTAAACTAATTGATTTATGACACGACATCGCTGTCCGTTAATTATCATTTATGACTTATAAAGTTTTACGCTCCGGCCGTGGCACATCCATCATGCATTGATGAGTGGGGAAAGTGGAATGGCGGAGATTACTTTAATATATATATATATATTTAAATTTTCTTGACGTTAAATAACTAAAGGTATTCTCGAACACTAAATGCTATTACTTAAATTATTACAGGAAGAATTAAAAATAAAACAATATTTTTTTTTGTTGGTTAATGTAAGCTTCATTTAGATTTTTATAGCTGGCAAGAATTGTTTTTTTTTAATATTATTTTTTTGAATTTTGTTTCATGTGAAAAAATATTTTTTAACAAGTCACTGTTTTCACAGCAATATCTTTTGTATATAATCTCCTAAACCCAGTTAGATTTTGGACTTCTCGCTTAGAAGTCAGGTTCACTTATTACTGAACCAAATAGCATAAAGGTGGTAGTCTCATAAAATTTAGTCTAGTAGACTATTTAAGAGGTTGCTTGTTTGTTTGCGTAACAAGAGAAAATAGTAGTTTTTTTGAAAAAAATGAACCGTACAGAGCTTTTTCTTGGTACAGATTATTTTTTATTGTCAAGAGTCGTAGCAGGTAGGCAACTGTGCGTACTTTAGAGTGTACTACTCCTCAGGATGGATTGAAACCTTCCCAAAAAGGTGTGATCAATCACCAGAAGTTTAGGGGTTATGGTATTCTTCAGGTAAGCCTCCGCAAATTACTTGACGTTGGAAACACCGTAGGCTGTTCGCGGGTGTACTACGACCAGATTTAGTATACTCGGAGATTCGTCTTATTAAATTAATAATAATAGTTAAAAAAAATTTTTTTAATAAATTAAAAAAAAAGATTGGGGTGCTTTTTACTATTGACAACTACCCAACGTTTTTTTTTTCAAATTTATTTTCTATTTTTTAATTTAGTTTTCTATAACAAGCTTGTTTTATAGTTTTTTTGAAGTTTTTTTTTTTTATTTATACTTATGTTTATTTTAAATTAGTGTATTGTCATCGGTCCTCGATATATCTACAAAGTTTAAACGAATTAAAGTCAGTCAAAATCACGCCCAAAGGAATCGGTTTTTACACGCTTTTTATTAGCTTCACCTGTATGTTACAGGTGAAGCTAATAAAAAGCGTGTAAAAACCAATAGCATCGCATTATTTAGTTAAACAATATCAGATTTAGTATTAATTGGGATAGGCCTCTGTTGCTATCACCTATACTGTTTAACCATCTTACATTTTTAAAAGACTTAAAATGGAGGAGTATTTCAATTCGATTATATTTTCTTTAATTGGAAAATTATTTTTATATTTCTCTCTCTCTCTCGTTTGGTTTAATTCAAAATAGAAGAAAAATACAAAAATTCAATATAAAGAAATGATTAGTACAATAGTTTATTATAATTCACTAGCTAGTGCCCGCGACTTCGTTCACGTGGAATTTGCCTGGTCCGGGAATCGAACTCACTAAGAGTTCGATTCCCGGACCAGGCAAAATTTTATAGGTGTTTTCTGAGAGAAAAAATAGCCTAAGTTACTCCTTATATAGACAGGTACTTGGTAGTAAAATATTATCAAAATCGGTCCAGCCGTTTTGAAGATTACCCGGAACATACAGACAGACAGACAAAAATATTTAAACTGGTTTTTAGGCATAGGTATCGTGCCGTGTAAGCATGAAAAAAACCTATTATTTTGACATTACAAACAGACACTTCAATTTTATTTATTTGTATGTACAGATTATTATTTAATACGGTGAACGACGGTGACGGTACTTCTTTGAAAGTTAAATATCTAATATTGAAAGCATTAATTGATTTAATTATTCTTTATAGCCTAGAGCTGAATGAACTAAATGAACTGAATCTAGTGTTGATACAACATCACTACAAGTTCGCTAACGACGCTTTAACAAATTTAATAAAAGACAATTTATTTTATTTTTTAAATTTGCATTTTTAATTTGTGTTTGTTAGCTTTGCTTACGGTAAAAGTATTTAAGTCGCAGGATAGCCAATCAATTTTAATTTGCATATCAAAACTCTTTTAAAATTTGTTTCTAAACGATCGTTAGCTAACAAAATTTTACAACCCAGACATAACTCATAGTGGATGTCATCCGTATATTAAAAATAACGAAACTGAATACTAATAGGCAATTTAGTTGGTAATATTTTTTAGAAGTTCGCACCTTTAATAACAAGGCATATTATTTATTTAAAGAACGATTTACAGGTGAAGTAAAGAGTTTATCTAATTTAAAATCATCTCATGAATTCTTCTATTCATAAAGATATTCACAATCATAGACGCTCTGTAAAAGTGTACCCATTATAATAATAGCTTATTCAATCCTACACACGTGATATTTCATTGATCGATATAGAAAATGGGTTCCACAATAAAAAACACATTCCTTAACATTAAGACTGTCATTTTATTTTAGTATAACTACTATTTTTATATTTATAAATCGGGATATGTTAATTTTATGCTTCCATAAATTAATAAATGCTTAGTCTTGTTGTGAAATATGTTACAAGGAAATGAAATGTTCATACCTTTGCATTCGTTGGCGTCTCTGGCCGTCGCTCGTCCCCACGGCCGGTCGAAGTGGAACGGCTTGCAGCGCTCGCAGTCTCTCCCAGCAGTGTTGTGCTTACAGTCGCAGGTCAGCTGCTGCACACCACCACTACCCGCCTCGCTGCCCTTCATAGGAATGCACCTCGAAGCATGACCGTTACACTTGCACCGCCCGCCCACGGCAAAGTCCGAAACCGCGTAATGCTGACTGCCCGGAGCCGCTTGCTTCTTGTTATCAACATCATCACCTTCGTTAACCATGTGTAGGCGGTTGAACACTACCCGCACATCAGTAGCAGTAACCCAGTCTTGCAAAACTGGAGATATATCAAAGCTAGCAGCGCTTGGACGTCCTTCGAGAGTGCTAAACGCCAGTCGTGCGCCTCCGGAGCTTTCGCCAGTTAATCTATGACTGTCTGAACATCTAGCCTCTTGTTCGTTCGCAGCGGTTACAGTAGCTTTATTCGGTCTGCCGTATACCCGTCTGCATTGGCTGGAATAGAACTGGAAGGGTTGCCAAGTCACGCCGTAGTCAGCGCTCTTGTAAATCGCAACGGAGTCGGGACGAGCCGCTTTCGGGCAGAATTGAAGACTCACGTAAGTCAACTCATACTTCTTTCCGAGGGATAGAGTAAGAGAGACATTGTCAGGAGGAGAATCGTAAGCAGTCGGAGGGATCGGTGCGGATCTCCAGCAGGTAACATCGTGAGGGTTGTTCAAGTCGGTTAGGTGGGTCGGAGGGTGTCGTCGGTCGGATCTGGCGGCATCACAGACTCTGCAAGCATTCTCGGCTGGTTGGTCTCCGGGTGGGTCACAGAGGCGTTCGGGGCCTCGTCTTCCGCAGATAGAGGATGCGACGACGGGGGCGCCGAAAGCCGCGTTAACGAAGTCGGGGATGCAGCGGCGCGGGCGGCCGTCCTCGTAGCAAGTATCGGGTGGGGTGGCAGCGAGCGCTAAGGCCGCGGTGGCAAGCAAGGCCACGACGCGGGCGGGCATGTTCACTCACTGTCACAATCACTCGCGTAAAGTTTCCGAGTAAGGGCGCGTACAACAGCACGTGCGCACCGGTTGAAAGCCGGCGGCGGACTGGCGGGGCGGCGGAGCTTCACAGCTTCGGCGTCCGGCGGCCGCACGCAATAAGCGACTATCGCGCTTCCAGTGAAAGTTTTGTATTTTTAATATCGTGAAAGATTTGATTAGATATTAGATTGGTATAAATTACAGCGCATTGTTGCAACGATATCATCATCAACAAGCCTCTCTTTGTTTGTTGAACAACTGTGTTCATTTCCATGATTGAAAGCCTTAGCTATCATTTTGAATACTTAAATAAATAGCAATCATTATGAAAGCAGGTTATAGCTTAGGATCCATTTAAACGTTTGTGAAATTCAATTGTTTGGACAACACCTTTCTTTTAAGAAGTTATTTATACTGTTTTAGGGTGTGTGGTCTCACAATAGGGACACGGGTGATCGTCAGACGCTTTTATTCGTCTGTGAAAGAATGGCACGCACCCATCGTACATACCTGAGACTAATTCATAACTTAACCCCCTGAGCTTTCGCTCAGTCGTTCACTCGTTCGTACATTCAGGGTTCCCCATGGCTCAATTGGAAAAGGTTGTTGTTTTTCGCCGTTCTTATGATGTTTGAGTTTTTTTTATTATGTTGTGGCGCGTTTTATGGAACTGTTTGTGTTTAAGAGATCATTATACGACTATTTGTGTAAAACGAATTTATTTTGCTTTTATGTTTTGACCTATGAGTTTTTACTTGGTGTAAAAAAAAAAAATGATTTATGGTATCGATTATTATTGTTACCGGTATTACTTAAAAGAGACAATTTGTGTGTAAATCATATTTTATCTCTAAAATTCTAGGACCTAATAAAAACCAAGAATTAGAAAAAAATAAATTTGATTAAAAATGGTTTTATCTTCTGTCATTTCATTAAGTATTCATCACGATCAGGACAGATAAATCACTCTTTATTTGTCCATCCAAAAATTGCCTTTAAGAGATAGCTTATAAGGCTGATAAAAGAAGCACGGGAAGTCCAGATGTAATATTTTTTTAAGTCAAATAATTTTTTGTTAATTCGTATTGTTTTTAACCTTCTAAGTTCTTGCAACACTGTCTAGTCTCCTGTCACTCATAGGCTCAAAATAGGTACCTACCTACATGCTTGCAGCATGCATTAAATGAGCGGCTAATCTGCTAATGTAATATATGTTAGTGACCCTATTAATTTGCTTAGTACCATTCTGCTGGTGCCTTTGGTGAGTGTTCTCATATTGGCGACGTACAAATGGAGTAAGACATTACTTATAGTTTACTTAGTATTACATTTACTTATAGTGTCATCTAGCGAATACAGGCACAAACTATGTAGTAGCTACTGATTCTACATCGCGCTATGAAAATGTATATTTACTAATTACGAGTAACTTTAAAAGATCGACAGGAGATCTTTTCTTGATTGCCTTGGTGGTGCAATGGTAGCGTACGCGACTGCTGTGCCGAGGTCTCGAGTTCGATTCCCGGGTCGGACCAAATGTTCGTATGATCTGCAAATATTTTTTCCAAAAAAAAAGATCTCGTTACAACAGTACTCCTAGTGGTGAATAGTTTCATCAGACCTTCATGGCACCAGTTTTTAGTATATTTTAAAAAAAGCTCGGAATATGCACCACCATACATTTAACCAAATATTCTTAGAATTCTGTATCCAATTTTTTAAAATAAACCTTGTTTATCAAAAATAGTTTTTACCATTAGGTAATCTGTTTAGACACAATAGTATTTACTTACCAAAATATTTAAAGGAATTTTGATTACGGGCGACACTATCCGTTGATTGCGAGGGACTGTACAAATATAAATATGGACACACAATCAAAACTGAGGGAAAATATAGCTCTAAATATGTCTCTCAATGTCTCTCTCTCTCTCTCTGTCTCTGTCTTTTATATGAATGATTGAGCGATTGAAATAATACCAATCGTTTGGTAAAAATTAACCACGATCGGTCTAATTTGGTCGTAAATTCGAGAGAAAAAGAGATTGCTAAGCCAGAGGTCGTGGGTTCGATTCCCACCCAGGACAAATAATGGTGTAACGAGCACGATCATTTGCTCTATGCCTGGGTGTTATTTATTGATAATATATATGTATTTAGAATTATATAAGTATGTTTATTCGTATTAAATGTGACTGCTGTGTAAGATGTGTGTAGTTATTATTCTTATTGTTTAATATTAAGCAATAACAATAATAACTAACACATGGGTACAAGACGAAACAATCTAGAATCCAAATTATATACATATATATACAAATAAATAAAATTAAAGTGTCTATTTGTAACGTCAAAATAATAGGTTTTTTCATGCTCACACGGTTATTTGCACGATACTTATACCTGAAAAACTAGTTTCAATATTTTCTGTCTGTCTGTCTGTTTATTAGAGGTAATCTTCAAAACGGCTTGACAGATTTTGAAAATGTTTTACTACCGCGTATCTGTCTATATGGAGTAACTTAGGCTATTTTTATTCTCAGAATAACCTTATAAAATTCTGCCCGGTCCGGGAATCGCACTAGAGGCTTTATGGACTGCAGTCGCCTACCGTACTACAAAACTAAGGCAGAAGAAACCCCCTAGTCTCCAATAAAAAAGAAACTTATACTTTTACGACTTTCATCCATCCAGCCATCTAGCATCATAAAGTTTTGCCTTATCTATTTATAAATATATAAAAATTTCAAGTCGGTTTGTGTACCCTTCAAAAACTCAAAAAGTTCTGCATTTACTGAACTCAAATTTCGACACGATGTACAACATTTTTGTTTCTTATTCCTCAACAATGCAATCGCAATGTGCACAGCGAAGTGAGGCAGGGTACAGCTAGGTATTATATTACCTTTCAGCACGATAAAATACTACAGACCTGCATACTTCTAAGGAACGAAAATACCGTCTTTCTTGTCAATTTAAACGCACTGATAGCGTAGTGGTGACTTTGTGTGATCTACAAATTGTTGTTACTTTTGTTTGGGTGTTCTTTGTTTCCGTTTCATGAATGTTTGTAAAGCGAAACCACAGGAAAGAGCAGGTTCTCTTTAATCTGTAAATGACATCAAAAACTAATTTCATCACACATCAACAGCCTATAATAGTCCACTGCTGGACATTAGAAATGTATATTAATAGGTATATGCCGGTTCACGTCAATAGGCTTGTCTCTATTACGTAAATGGGACTAAAAATCATCATCATCATCATCAACAGGCTTTAATAGTCCACTGGTGGACATAGACCTCTCCTTAGAAAGCAGGTTATGGCCTACTATACCACTCTGGCCGGACGGGTTGGTATAGGGTTTGTGTCAAGTTTCCCTTCTCTTTGCAGTGCTGTTGTCCTGCGTAGTTTGCTCCCTTAGTCGGCTCTTACGACACCCATTGGATGAATAGGGGTGGTGACACTCTGTATTCTTAGTCCGTCACCACGGCAAAACTAACGTCCATCAAAACTGCACGGATGGCGTAGTGGTTTAAGCGGTCGCCACGCCGCTTCCTACTACGCCGAGTGTTGTGGGTTCAAACCCCACATGGGACGACACTTTGTGTGATCCACAAATTGTTGTTCTGAGTCTGGGTGTTCTTTGTGTTTTCATGTATGTTTGTAAAGTCCCCCGCGACACAGGATTTATTCCTAATGCGGGCGTTGTCTTTTTAAAAAACAAAAAAAAAAACTACTTCCAATATTTCACGATCAAAGGTTACACGAACCACAAATATACTTTACAACTTTGTTATTAACTTTTAAATTGCACAAAAACAATTATAAAAATGATCCCATTGACATTATTAGCGTATATCAATACATGTGTCTGTGCGTTGTTGCAATAAATTATCGGACAGATCCCTGTGACAGGTTTTATGGGCAATCAGAGCAGATAATGTACACAAGGCGACTGGTTGTCCAGCGTGGCCAGTGAATGAGTGATTCATGCCGACCACCTCAACGAGTGCAGCCATCTTAAATATGTCCATTTGTAAGTATAATCCTTCAAGTGAAGAGAGTAAATATAAATCGGCAAAGCCAGTTCGAATCACACATATGTATGTATGTACACGACCTTGAGACCTTGAGACCTGCTCAAGTTATTATAAATAAAAAATATCTATTTTTAATACCTTCCCTTCATCTAGCCTTTCCCAATTTACCCAATTTTAACTACTATTTTCTATTTACAATTTTAACTAAACTAATCAGACAAGTTACCTGATAGTAGGTGACTAGTGACGCCCAATGACATATGCATTTCATGAGAAACAAGTAGTTCCCCCCCCCCCCCCCTCCCTTTTTGGCCGCATTGGGCTCCGGTGACCTCATTCACTAGGGGAATAAAAAAGAAAGAAAAGGTTAGAAACGGTTTTCTGTCTGTCTATCACGTGGAATAAGCAAAATGCCAAAGGATAGTTCTCCCACTCTTCTCCCTACCCCGTTGAAGAGACAGGCATGTATGTAGGACTCTTTAAGGTAGAAAGAAAAATACCAGCTATGTAGCATACTTTAGTAAAGTTTTAACCTGTAATGCATTTCAAAATATAACGTTCATCATTTAACCATAGCGTACTAAATGAACCCAAACCAACATAATGCAAAACTACACCTAGAAAAGCTATAAATGTTGGCCACAGGTGGTGCAGCAGAACATTTAATACCCTTTAGAAGCTAATCTAATACGCAATAAGCGCAATACCCCCGAGGTACGCGAACACAGTTTATATTTGTGTTCAACAAAGTAATACTGAATAGGTTCAAATGCTTGGCTAGTTTGAGTGCACGCAACGCGTTTTGATAAATTTATATGAAAACTAAACCTCCACTGTGTCAGAGCAGTCATTATAAAAGTATCTCACACATCTTACACACGGCCGTCTGATCCTAAACTGTAACCAGACTGCTGGTAAACGTAATGATGTCTGAATTACTAAATACATACATATTTTAGATAAATAACATCCAGACACAGAACAAATGATAGTGCTCAGTACTTAAACCTGAAAATACGGAAAAGTGTTAACCACAGACTTAAAGAGATAAAAGGTACATGCATACATTCAGGTCTATGTTCCCGAATGGGACTATGATTTTTGTCCGTGTGGTGACGGATTAAGAATACGGAATGTCACCACCCCTATTCATCCCGTGGGTGTCGTAAGAGCTGCCTAAGGGAGCAAACTACCAGGACAACAGCACTGCAAAGAGAAAGAAAACTTAAAACAAACACTATACCAACCCGTCTGGCCAGGGTACTAGTTTGCCTAAAGGAGGAAAAAATATATCTAAATACTCGTACATGCATGTTATAAATGAATTACATCCACACACAGATCGTGTTCATAACACAATACTTGTCCTAGGTGGAAATCGAATCCACGAACGCAGACTTAGCAGTCAAGATCGCTAACCACTCTACCAACAAACCCGTCCAAAGAGTAAAGACTCTTTTAACATACTTATTTACATTTCTATTCTAATCCACATGCTCCGAAGAGAACTAATGCCATCTATCGAAAAAAAATGGAATCACTTTACATCTATCCTGTATCGCGATAGTTAAATTATACGCTTACAGATACTCTTAGATATGGTTCAGGGGCTTTCATAACACATATTTATATGATATTCTTAGGCATATAATAGGTGTTGTTCATACAACGCAGCCGTCATTGTTTCCGACACATCACATAGCATTTGCGTTCGTAATAACATGTTTAAGTTGTTCGCTTGGTTATTACACTACTTTTGAGTAGAGTGCATTGTATTGTTGTGGGATTGTAAGTTAAATTATGATGTATACGGATAAATGTTAACAATAATATCAAGCACAACATTATCTATACAAATAAATAAAATTGGAGTGTCTGTTTGTAATATTAAAATAACCGCTTTTTACTAAATGCATATGTATGTTTACACGGTACATATGCCAAAATAACATTTTTTTTCAATTTTTGTCTGTCTGTCTGTCTGTTTGTTCTGGGTAATCTCCGGAACGGCTGGGCCGATTTCGACGGGACTTTCACTGGCAGATAGCTGATGACGTAAGGAGTAACTTAGGCTTCTTTTTTTAGACTAGCTTCGCCCCGCGGCGTTGCCCGCGGTTATAACAACAAACGCGGGTAACACCGCGGGGCGAAGCTAGTTCATACTAATATTATAGATGCGACGAAAGTGTGTCTGTCTGTCTATCTGTGTGTCTGTTACCTCTTCACGCTAAAACCAGTAAACCGATTAATATGAAATTTGATATAGAGATAGTTTGAGTCCCATTAAAGGTCATAGGATAGTTTTTGTCCTAGAAATCATCTCTTGAGGGGGTGTAAAGGGGGTGGAAGTTTTGATGGGGAATCGATAATCGCTAAACCGATTTGGATGATATTTAATATGGAGCGCCGCAAAAGCTAGTGATATAATATAACCGAAAATTTTTGTGTGTTTGTACGTTTGTTACTGCTTCACGCTTAAGCGACTGGCCCAATTTTGAGAAAAATTGGTATGAAAGTAGCTGACAACCTAGGTTAACACACTGTACTGTTTTTTGAAGCGTTCCCGTGGGACAACGGGCAAATGCCTAGACGACAATCTTTCAATACAAGGTAATACTTTATTGTTTTCGACTCAACAACAGTGATAATCTCTAAGGTAGGGATTCCCAAACTATTTAGTGCAAGATACCTCTTTTCTAAAATGTACTCAGACGACCGGATGGCGTAGTGATTTGTGTAACGGACTGCTATTCCAGAGGTCGCGGGTTCGATTCCCGCTCAAGTCAAACATTTATGTGCATGAACATTTAATGTTTGATTTGGTCTGGGTGTTTCTATGTATAATATGTATGTATTTACAAAAAAAAAAGTATATTATGTATTTATATCAGGTGTCTAGTACCCATAGTACAAGCTCTGCTTAGTTTGGGACTAGATGGCGTTGTGTGTATGTTGTAGATTATTATTATTATTTATACCTCAGACCCCCATAACCAAATTACTGTACGCTTATCGACTTGTTGAGTTTTTAAAAGTACAATATTAATACTTTCTCATCAAATATTAGTTATTCTTATACGAGTAACAGGTTGGTACACGTAACACAACTAATACAGTATCTTGAAAGTTTCAAATAAGAACTTGTGTTAATTAATAAGGGTCGATTTTTGGACCTCGCTTACCCCCAAATCAGTATTCGTTTATGTCCCGGTCGACCGTACCGACCATATCGACCGCTTTAGGAATCACTGCTCTAAGGAAACAGAAGAATAACACTGCTGGACTGATACCACGGCACAACCAGCATGACCTCACAGAAAATTGGTTTTAAGCGGTTGTTTCGTGGCTTTCCACCCAGGGAGTAAGGTTACCGCCTCTTGCAAGAATTCAGGGAGGGGGTGAGGGTGCATCAAATGTGGCAACAAACCATAGATCAACACGGTGTCTGCCGGTCGCCTGTGTTGCTCTATGCACTTACCTACCATGTCGGTAGTAACTTAACATCAAGAGGTTAACCCCCCCCCCCTTACCATAATAATAAACTGTGTTCTGTCAATTCTGTCAGTGGCATGAAAAACTGACACATTGAAAAATGTTGCCTAGTTAATGTGTTTATCACACCTTACTTGATTTTTAGTTTCTTTGTATATATTGTTATTTAACTTTTGTTTTTTTTTATTTTTGTATGCTGTGTTTTATGAAATAAATAATATTCTTTCTTTCTTTCTAATACAAAAAATAATACACACAAATAGTATCTACACAACGTTCTAAGACAGTATCTATACTAATATTATAAAGCTGAAGAGTTTGTTTGTTTGTTTGTTTGAACGCGCTAATCTCAGGTACTACTTTTCCGATTTGAAAAATTCTTTCAGTGTTAGATAGCCCATTTATCGAGGAAGGCTATAGGCTATATATCATCACGCTAAGACCAATAGGAGCGGAGCACCAATGAAAAATGTTTCAAAAACGGACAAAATTTATTACTGAGAAAGAAATTTATTACAGACGAAGTTGCGCGGGTCAGCTAGTTACTAATAAAGTCATGCAATTCGATTTACCTCCAAGCGTGCCTCGCCAATCGATTTCCAATTGATCCGCCATAACTTACAGCATTCCACTTACACAGTACACTTGACGAGGCAGCCTTGCTACTTACACCATTTTGTATGAGAAAAAATAGAAGTTAAACAAGTGTAATAACATAACTGGTGATGAACACGATGGTTGTGGGTAGTTGGACAAAAACTCACGGCCCAATGCCGACTAATCGCCGCTATTATCTCTGTATGGACTGTTTTGTGTAGAGTAGCGGGAGGTAGTAGTATAAATAGACTGCTCGTAAATATATATTTTACATTATATTTAGATTATTTTAATATTATCCGTGTGGCGACTGATTAAGATTACAGTGTGTCACTACCCCTATTCATCCCGTGGGTGTCGTAAGAGCCGACTCAGGGAAAAAACTACTCAGAACAACAGCACTGGAGAGAGAAAGGAATCTTGACACAAACCCTTTTTTTTTTTTTTTTTTTTTAACGTGTGGAAATCCCCTCGGACCGTCACCCCACCGGGGTTTGCGGCGGGGTGGTGTGTCGGACTCGAACCGACTAAAACCACACGGTGTGCCCTCTTTGCGCTTTTAGGAGGGGTCCAGGTAGTTATCGCCTTCTGGACCCCTCCCAGCGCCGGCCCGCTCCTGGTGCAGGCTCCGTCTTCAATTATCCTCTCTTTAGGCGACGTCCGGCACACGCGGACGCCGCGCCGCCCCCTCGCGGCTGGCCAACTAATGCGGGTGGAGGGGAAACCCACCCCGTCCACCCGCGGCCACACTCAGGGCGGCATGAGGCGCAGGTAAGCGCGCCTCCGCCGCCCGGTTCGCCGGCGGCGGATCAGGTCCGAGTGGAGGTCGTCCTCCCGGGCCTTCTCCGCCGCCTCCTTCTGCGAGATTACCTCCTCGCAGAAGGTTGCGACCGCGGTAAAACAACTGTCGCTACCGGCCATGGAGCGAATTACGGCCGGTAGCGAGAGATCTGCTCCGATGACTGCAGTGAGGGCCCGGCGCTGCGTCGCCCATGCGGGGCAGACCGCCAGCGTGTGCTGGGCCGAGTCCTCACTGCAGTCGCAGTGGTGGCAGGCGGGACTCAGTTCCCTCCTAGCGACCGAGTGCAGGTACTTTCCGAAGCAACCGTGCCCGGAAAGCACCTGCGTCAGCCGGAAGGAAAGGGCCCCGTGCTGCCGCCCTGCCCACTCGGCTATGACCGGCTGGAGAGCCTCCACGGCGGCGAAGCCAGCGCGTGGAGTCTCCAGCCGGAACGACCATCTAACCATGGTGGCTCGGCGAGCGGCTTCGCGCCACTCGCGCACGTCTTCGGGCGGAGGGCGAAATCCGCTCTCCGCCCGGAAGTCAGCCACTCGCCGATAAACTTCGGCGAGCACTTCCGCCTCCAAATCCCACGGGGGTGTTCCGGCCAAGGCGCAAGCCGCCTCGGTGGACACCGTGCGGTATCCGCGTATGGCTCTGACCGCCAATATCCTCTGGGGGCGCCAGAGGCGCGCCCTATTCGGGGCGGTCAGAGCCGCCACCCACACCGGTGCACCATAAAGCGCCATGGACCGTAAAACCCCCGCGTACAGCCGCCTCGTGGGAACACTGGCCCCGCCCAAATTGGGCAAAAGTCGCCCTAGGGCGGAGGCAGTGTCCACCAGCTTCGGACCAAGCTGTCGGAAGTGCTCGTCGAAGAGCCACCTACCGTCTAGGACCAGACCCAGGTACCTCATCTGGGCCCGGACCGGTACGAGGACCGAGCCGACCTCGATTGAGGCGCCGGCGGGTGGACCACGACGGGGCCCATGAAATAATAGGGCCTCCGTCTTATCCAGGGCCACCCGTAATCCCAACGCCTCAATGCGCCCGACCACCTGGGAAACTCCCGTGGCGGCCAGGCGCGCCGCCTCCTGGAAGTTAGCCCCCCGGGCCGTGACTAAAGTGTCATCTGCGTAGCAGAGTACACCCAGCCCGGGGGGGAGACGCCCTCGTAGGGCCCAGTCGTATCCAATGTTCCACAGGAGTGGTCCTAGGACAGACCCCAGCGGAACACCGCACGACATGGCCCTGCGTCTCAAGACGCCATCTCGGTCCTCGTACATGACGGTTCGCTCCTCAAGGTAGTCTGCCACCAGCCGCCTCAGGTACTCCGGCACTCCGTGGTAGCGGAGCGCTTCCCTGATGCAGCTGAATGGCAGACTATTGAAGGCGTTGGCGATGTCCAAGGACACCGCCAACACCACTCCGCCGCAGCTCACGGCCTCCTCGGTCACGGCCCTAAGGCGCATTACGGCATCGATCGTCGAACGCCCCGCTCGGAAACCGAATTGGGCGTCCGACAGATCGGGGCCAACCTCGCAAAGGTGCCGGACGATGCGGGCAGAAAGCACCCTCTCAAAAAGTTTACCCGCCTCGTCCAGCAACACGATAGGCCTATAGGCCGCGACCGATTCGGCAGGCCGTCCCGGCTTCTGCAGCAGGACCAGCTTCCCGCATTTCCAGCGCTCAGGGAAGCGTCCGGACGCCAGGCTAGCGTCCAACACCCCCCTGAGGTGGTCCGACATGTAGTCGAGGGCTCGGGCCATCACTCGGGCTGGAACCCCGTCCGGCCCGGGGGCAGTGTTCTTGGATCTAATCCGTAGAACAGCCGCCCCTAACTCCGATTCCCTGACGGGCGGAACATCAGCCTCGCTGCCCCCGTCGTCTCCGGCTGATGCAGCCATCGACGGGGGTGTGTGCTCCGCCCGCTGCGGGAATAGGCCCTCGACCACTTCCTGCAGGAAGCTGGGCTGGAGAGTCTCCGTAAGGGGGGGGCCCGACGTGCGGAGCTTTTGACGCACCGCACGATAAGGGCGACCCCAGGGGTCACGCTCGAGACTCTCCAGCATCTCCTCTCTACTGACATCCTTGGCGCGGCAGATGGCCAGCCTCAGAGTTTTCCGAGCTTCTCGGTACTCCTCATGAAACCGGTCCACCTCCTCACCGACGCCGCGGTGACGTCGCCGACTACGGGTGAGGGACCTCCGGGCACGTACACAGGCCGCACGGAGGTCCGCCAACTCCTGGGACTACCAGTAGACCTCCTTCCTTGGAGGCCGACAACCACGAACGCGGGGCATGGCCGCATCGCAAATCTGCGTAATCGCATCGCAGAAGCGACCAGCCCCCATGTCGACCTCCTCGGTCGGGGCCTGCGGAGACAGCCAAGAGTGAATAATGGCCGCCTCCTCTAGTAGGTCCCTGTCGAGCTTGGCGATAGCCCACCGCGGAAAGCGGGAAGGGCGCCGCGCCGCGTGACCCCTACTGGGGTCCTGGGACCGGGAGAGCTCGAATCGGATGTACAAATGATCCGAGAGCGTCTCGACCTCTTCCAGGACACACCAGTTCCTTACTCGTGCGGCGACTGCAGGGGTAGCGAACGAAAGGTCCACTATCGACCCCCCCTGCTGTCGCACGCACGTGTTGGTGGAGCCTCTGTTCAGCAAACAGAGGCCCACCGACGCCGCCCACTCCTCAACGGCTTCGCCCCTGGCGTCCGTCGCAGGGGAACCCCACGCAATGGACTTTGCGTTGAAGTCCCCCAGCACGAGGACGTGCCCAGACACTAGTCGTAGAGGCCTCCAAGTTGTTAAGGAAGACCTCGAAGTCGTTCAAACTCCGGTTGGGGGAGAAATATACACCATAAATGGTGATTCCCCCCCAATCGGCGGCAACATATCCAGTACCCTTGTCTCTTAGCGACAAGGGCGGGGAAAACCCTATACCAACCCGCCTGGCCAGCGTGGTACAGTAGGCCAAAACCTGCTTTCTAAGTAGAGGCTTATGTCCAGCAGTGGACTGTTAAAGGCTGTTGATGATTTAAATATTTTCCCTGTTATTTTATTGATAGTAGTAATGTTAATTATTTGTGTTATTTAATGGCATCATTCATTAATGTGTTATTTCATTGATCAATATGAAATGCTTCCATATTTATTTTAAAAAACAATAAACTCCTAGTATTAGTATATTTATCATTATCATCAACAGTCTTCAGTAGCCCACTGCTGGACATAGACCTCTTCTTAGAAAATAGCTTTTGGCCTACTATACCACGCTGGCCAGACAGGTTGGTGCTGGGTTTCTTTTAAGCCTATGCCAAGCCCAGGGTTTGGGTGCTGTTGTCCTGCATAGTTTTCTCCCTTAATTAGCTCTTACGACATCCATGGGATGAATAGGGGTGATGACATTCCGTATTCTTAATCCGTCACTACACAAGGGAACATTAGGTTTCAAGAATTTATTTTCAACAACACACATAAGCCACTTACATGAAAATTTATTTTAAGTTAGAAATAATACAGTTTCATACAGTGGTCGTCTAAACTGTAGATCGTCTAGGTCATTTGATGAAGGGCAAAATATTAATTAAAATTCTCTATCACATAAACCATGTAACTTATAATTTTACACATCGGAAAATTAAAAAAAAAAACATTATAGTCTCTGTCCCTTCGTATTACTCTGTATATACCGCACTACTTTTAAGGGTGTATCGGAACGTGGATAAAAAGCGGTGACCAGTCGCTGCCTGTTTAGTGGACAATTACTTATCGACGCCGGGGACATGTCCATCGTGTGTGACTGTTGATTCTAATGGGGCAATGCGAGGAAGTTACTGCCTCGTTTCTTGATTACCAATCTAATTATGAATATTGATTTGTCGAGTTTTGTAATCACTATTATGTGCCGCTGGATTACATACACGTGTGTATGATCTATCGCAGTCCACTGCTGGACATGGACTTCTCCTATTGCACGCCATCGATTTTCGGCTTCTCGCATCCAGCTCCTGCCGGCCATCTTGCGCAAATCGTCACTCCACCTGGCCTGTGGGCGTCCTACACTACGTTTGCCAAGACGCGGTCTCCACTCAAGAACTCGTTTTCCCCAACGGTTGTCGGTTCTGCGGCTAATATGGCCAGCCCACTGCCAGTTCAGCTTGCTGATCCGGTAGGCTATGTCGGTGACGTTGGTTCTCTGCCGGATCACCTCATTCCTGATGCGATCCCTTAGAGAAACGCTGAGCATAGCCTTTTCCATAGCACGTTGAGCGACTTTGATCTGTGTAAGAGAATCTTTGATCGTGAATTTCACCCACTTCAAAACGTCGTCAACTTAAATTGAAACTTCGCACACTTATCAAGGACCGATGACAATACAATAATTAAATAAGTTTGTCCAATTATCCTGCTCAGGATCTTCAGGATTAAAATTACTCAGAATCTGAAAACACGGTAGCGCCCTGTGCCAATTACTTATGCTTGTACTGAAGTGTATTTGACTTACTTACTTGTTACTTTTTGTTTTTTAGGGATAATATTTTACCATTATAGGCTATAAAGTAAAAACCATTTTCTTTTTATGGAAGAGGGGCAGACGAGCAGGCGAATCCCTTGATGGAAAGTGACCACCACCGCCCATGAACGCCTGCAACTCAGGAGTCACAAAGTCATTATATTATAAAATATCTTTAAAAGCACTCTACGCTTCATCATGAACAGCCTTTAACAGTCCACTGCTGGACATAGGCCTCTCCATAGAAAGGAGGTTTTGGCCTACTATACCACGCTGGCCAGACGGGTTGGTATAGGGTTTGTGTCAAGTTTTCCTTTTCTCTGCAGTGCTGTGGTCCTGTTGTAGTTTTTTCCCTTAGTCGGCTCTTACGACACCCACGGGATAAATAGGGGTGGTGACACTCTATATTCTTAATCCGTCGCCACACGGACTCTACGCTTATTCACGATTAAATGATGTTTTTCTTAATCACGGTTTCTTTTCGCTTATAGAAACTTATTTTCAATTTTTTTTTCGGCTGTTTACAATAGCGTGTTTATAATTTTTTTTCTAAATAATATGAATTATTTACCGAGAGGTATAGCAATGATTTATTAAGAAAAGAAATCCTTAAATTTTATTTTAGAAACTAAGTGAAAAATGCGCTATTTTGATCTCGTGTAAACATTTACAATTTTGCCCGTAAGCTCCATTTTTTTATCTAAATAAAAGTATCCTTTATAACACCAGGCCTGCCAGTGAAAGTCCCATGGAAAGAAGTCCATCCATTCCAGAGACAGATAAAAAACTAAGGTTTTTTTGTTAAAAGTAACATGTAAATATTCAGATGATGATTACCAATACAAAATGCTCTGTCCTATTTAAAAAATGCGGCCAGGGTTCAACTGGAAGGGCTTCAACAAATACTTGCAAAGTAATGTGCATTTAAAAGTTAAATACTATTTTCATTTTACGTATACGGCAGTCCAGACAACTTTTCGTTTTACCAAAGACAGACAGCTTTAAACAAAACTGTTAAACAACTGAACTCACTTATTTTACTGGAGTTTAACTGGGAAAGTCACTAGACCACACAATATAACGTTAAAGGCGATAAAACGATGACATGGGTCGAGGTTTCATCGAAAATAGAAAGCATACAAGTTAGCAGAGGCACCGAATATTTGAGTATAAAATTACAGACAAGGTCCCTAAAGTTAAGTCACCAGAATCAAGTCCATTCGTTTTGAAGGACCACTAATTAGTTTCAAACAGTATAGAGTGAATAGAAACGACATCTCACTTTAGGTTATGTACTTATGGCATAAGAAAATGGGGAAGATTTCTCTTTCCCAGAATAAGTGCGTCGACTGCCATATCCCGCGGTGTTGATCCGATCGTATGAGACCAAAAGGCGGCAAAAAAGTAACGTAAGTGATCGCGGAAGTCGCGCCGAGTATCCAAACCAGGAGCTGATTTGTATAGCTGGTGTATGATCAACATGATAATGATACTAGTGTTATGGGTAGACGACTGTGATGGCGGAATGTATAACCATATCGTGGGTTCTTTGAAAGCATGTTGTGTAAGCTATAGCGGTCTCCGTGGACATATTCCGGCAGGAGCTGACAATTTCCTCGACTGCATTCTTCAATATAATTACGGTACATTTAATAAATATTTATTTTTTACAATAATCTGTGGTCCTCCATAAGCATTCTGTACTTTTTTTATTTGTCTGTGGGCACAAAAAATACAAGTCAATTTTTATAATTGTACTGCTTTCACGGCGCGTACCGATACGTTCACAATGTGTTGTAATCCTAACTTGCGTTAACGGTACAAGATGAATGACTGAAACTGCAGACTGCAAGTTTAGGGCGTGATCACACTTAAGATTTGTCGACAATCATCAATACTAATATTATAAAGCTGAGTTGGTTTGTTGGATTGAACGCTCTAGTCGCAATAAGTACTGGTTCATTTTGAAGAATTATTTTAGGGTTGGATAACTCGTAAATCGAGAAAGGCTTTAGAAAAAAACGAGGCAAATTTATTTCTTTTAAAGAGTCGGACAAAGTTACGTTGGTAAGCTAGTTTAATATAAAATCTGATCATCATTGATGGCATACTGTGATTTCTATATTTTTGATTTGTCATATTACATTAATTATATAAAATCGTTGGAGCCGTTTCTATGATTCAGATTATATAATATATATACATATCTATAAGAATTGCTGTTTTATGCTTTTTTAAATGCTTGTTGCAACTTTTAGTTACCATTTGAATGTGTAGAGAACCCGCAAAAGTCCGGATCTCTTAATAAAAGCTGTTCCCGATTCCCCCTTATTTTAGTCGCAATATGGCACCGCGTGTGGTTTTATTTAGTTTAACACACGGTCCCACCTTAACTGGAAGACGACTCCGAATGGTTTCTATAAGCAAAACAAAATGATTTTATTTAAGATCACATCAACAGCCTATGATAGTCTACTGCTGGACATAGGCCTCTCCTTAGAAAGGATGTTTTGGCCTACTATACCACGCTGGCCAGACAGGTTGGTATAGTATCTAAGATAATAATATAATATTTTCCCGAAACCTCCCTCCCTATTTCAGATGCAGTATGACACATCGATAGTTCATAAATCATAATGGGTTCGATTATGAATGACATACCATCACCGGAGAGTCTTTTCAAACGAAAAACCAATAATTTTATAGGTTAAAATTTCAAAATATCTCAAGGTACTTAAAAATTTGTTTCTTCATCATCACATCAACAGCCTTTAATAGTTCACTGGTGGACATAAACCTCTCTTTAGAAAGATTGTTGCTATTGTGTGTGTTGATGTATGACTTAAGAGTCTATATAAAAGACGATTTCAAATTTTTTTGTTAAATTAAGATATTTTGAGTTTGAAAGAAGGGTTTGATTTACTATACTACGCTGGTGACACGAGTTGGTATAGGGTTTGTATCAAGTTTTGCCCATTAGTCAGCTCTTCGGATGAATAGGTAAATTAGGTAGGTTAGATGAATAGGTGACTATCCGTATTCTTAATCCGTCACCACACGGAAGGACATCTTGTTTACCTTCCTTTACCTTGTTAAAAAATTGATTACCTTGGGATAGTTAGGACTTACAGTACTGAACACAAGACACAAAACGTCTTTTAGTTTACAACAATGCCACATTCGATTACAACATCACATCTAAACAATAACTATTTGAAAAATATGACCGATTTCAGTGAGTCTAAGTGATGATGAAGTGCCGATAGCCTAGTGGTTAAGGCATTTAACTTGCGATTTAGGGGTCGTGGGTTCGAATCCTAACCAGTACACTACCGACGTGAACCCACTCCTAACACAAGCAATTTAGCTTAGCGGAAGGGGTTATTACTAGTACTCCCGTTAAGGGAGTACTAGTAATTTCAGATAAAAAAAAAAAACAATTGTATTCTGCATTCTTTAATTTTCTCTCGTAGAGTTGGAATGTTTTCTTAAAATTTAAATGGGAACAAATCAAATTAAAAGAAAAACAAATCAAATGAAATAAAAAAAAACAAATCGGTTCATCGATGACGGAGTTATAGAGTAAACTTAAAAAAAATACATAAGGAAGCGCTCTTTTATTGGAGACGATTAAAAATCGCAAGCACAACTGACTCCTTAGATGTCTTTGTTCTCTCCTAGAGCAAGATAGCTGTACGTACCGCTATCCTCCTCTAACAATATAAGACCACAGTGTAACAATCTTATCGATAGCCATTAAATATTTACTGTCAATAAATTGCAAGGTTTATTAAGTGGGTATTATGATTATATTGGCTCACCTTTGAATCAAAATAGGGTTGGTTTGAATGGTATTCTGGCCGCCATTTTAAAGCAATTATGGTTTAATTGGATGGCAGCGAAATATCTTTATAAATATAACTTGCACTGACTACACGGATAAGGTAGTGGTTTAAGTAAGTGGTTATCTTGACGCTGCCTACTGCGCTGAGTGTTGTAGGTTCGAACCCCACTTGGGACAAAACTTTTACCATAGTAGAGCCATGCTTCGGCTTGAATGGGCTGCCACGACCGGAGTGATACAACGGCCTCCCAGAAAATCAGTGTTAAGCAATTCTTTCGTTGCCTTTCACTAAGTGAGGTTACCGGAGCCCAAATCCCCCCTCCCGCTGACTCGAGAGGGAGGGACTCCAAGGGTGGGCAACGTGATTTTTGAGTTGCAGGTGTCCATGGGCGGCCGTAGTTGCTTACCATCAAGTGACCCGTCAGCTCGTTTCCCCCCTATACCATAAACAAAAAAAAATGTTGTTCTGAGTCTGGGTGTTCTTTGTGTCCGTTTCATGTAAAGTCCCCCGCGACACAGGATATATTCCTACCTCTCCTTTTGTAATGTAGCTCTGTTTTATCATAGATATCAAGTAGTATCTTCTTATTTATGACGGCCTATTGATCTAGTGGTTCGTGACACTGACAGCCAAGCCTTAGTTCGTGGGTTCGATTTCCACTCAGGGCAAAAAATAATTGTATGATGTGCACGATCAATTTTTTTGTGTCCGGATGTAATTAATCCATAATATGTATGTATTTAGAAATTTTTAAGTGTGTTTATCAGCAGTCTGGTTACCAAAGTACAGCGTCTGTCTAGTCTAGGATTAGGATGCCGTGTGTGAGATAACAGGTATCACGTAAAGAACAAAACAAAGAACTGTTTTTGTTCTTTTACGTGAGTAAGATTAAAAACGTGTTTACTATTAAACAAAACCGCATTTTAAACAACTATTTCAGCCACATAAAAAAAATTGGTTGCCTGTAAAGTCGGTATACGGGCGAAAGTTTTACGTGACAACGACTTTGAGTGGTAAAATAATTTTACCACTCAAATGCATGCATGCCTTTCACTTTTTATGTCTGTCTCTCTCGCTCTTAGGCGGGCTAACCATGCCCGAGTGGAAGGGACGCGTGCCTCTCACTCGCTCTCATTGTGAGCGCATAACGTGAGCGGAGCGTAACGCAGTTTCTTGCAGTGTCACCCGGCAAACCAATTTATAAGACGTTGTCACGTCAATAATAATAACCTGTCATAAGTAGGTTTATTAGACTTCACGCCGAGTCCCTTTGCAATAGACTTACATGTGACGGAACAGAGATTGGCTTTAGTCGCCTCGATCTCAAGGCTTCGGGGTAAGTGATAAAACTGTATTAATCCACTTTAATTAAATCCGGCAAGTAAAAAAACTTGAACGATGGGTACCTCATGCAAACTTGCAAAAACGCGTCGACTGCTGTGTTACTTTGCTCAACACACTACTTCACCGTGAACCCCGGTGAGGTTAAGACCCGTGAGCGGTATCCACACGATAAAAAAAAAGATATCGCCCTTATCCGAAACTTACTCGTATACCAGATTCGGTAACGTTTACAGATAGATTTTTTATTCAAAAAATCCAACATTTTCGGTCACGGTTACGGAACTTCATAACATCCCTGGTTTGAAACACGTTATTGACAAACTGATCGGCCCTCACGGAAACATATAATTGGCTATTAGCAGCGGCCGTAGAGCTGGCAGTCTGCCAACGGTCCAATCAGGTGGGTGACCAAAATACGACGACAGTCCAGAAGACGCAGCTGTGAAAGAAAACTGTGTTGCCGTGTTATGTGTTTTTTTTTTAGTTTTTTTTACATGGCAAGGAATGCTGTTGATATTACTACTTATGTTCACTGTTTCGAGTACGGACTTAAGGAGCGCCATATCTTTAAATTAAAAGCTAAGTTTTGCTCGTGGCTCCACTCCCGTTAATTTAAATTTGACAATTATTTGTTTCCGGAAAAAAAAGTATCTTATGTGATATTGTAAACTTTAATCCATCTATTTTAAAGCTAAAATTCTAACTGCTTTGAGATCACATCATCATCATCACATCAACAGCCTATAATAGTCCACTTCTGGACATAAAACAGGTTTGGCCTACTATACCACGCTGGCCAGACGGGTAGGTATAGGGCTTTTTTCAAGTTTTCCTTCTCTTTCCAGTGCTATTGTACTGCGTAGTCTGCTCCCTTAGTCGGCTCTTACGACACCCACGGGATGAATAGAGCTTTGAGATGGACAAACGAGATTTTTAAAAGGCTTGTTTTGTGTACCTTACCGCTCCTATAGTTTCAAGTTGCCGAGTGATATAAAATATACTAAAACAGAAAGGCTCTAAAATTACCGGGAAACTATACCGGGATGCTGTGAAATATAATTGAGCCAATTCTTTACGTAACCACAGGTTTAATCCCCAACAAAGATTAAAGCACCGTCAACAAAACAAATGTAGGGTCATCGAATCAAGCACATCACCTCAACAATCACTGATTTGACGTCTGTACAACCGCGTTATGACGTACCAACTGACATTTGCTGTCAAAATTGAATATAAAATTCAAAATAGAACGTTATTTAACTAACAATAAGATTCAATAGAAGTTGGTATGTGTGTATAAGATGTTTGTTTGTCTGTCTGTCTACGATCGGCACTTTGATCGTTGATATACCAATACTTAAGATGTAAGAGTCTCATTAAATTTGTAGGTGTTTCTGATGGCGTTGGATTTAAATAAATGGTGTGTTGATGGTTACCGTAATTGTACGTAGACATATAGGATTTATTGAAGCTCTCTATGTGGCTCAAGTATAGACAAAATTATGGGGTTAGTAATGGATATTATAAATAGAGGAAGATAAAAAAAAATTGAACAAAGTGGAGTGAGTTTTATTTGTGTAATAAATTATTTCAAACAATTTAGCCTAAAGAAAGTAAGTATCTAACTAAGTATCCCAATTGAATTTCTAAAATAAAAAAAAATAACAGTAACACTAATCGGTATACTTGTGACGGGCTATTAACCGTTAGACTAGTGGTTAATGGTCCTTGCTGCTGCACCAGGTCGTGGGTTGGATTCCCATCCTGGACAAATAATTGTGTTACGAGTAAGATCATTTGTTCTGTATCTGAGTGTAATTACTAATATGTAAGTATGTTTATAGGCAGTCTTGTTAAGCTGGCTGTGTGTGTGGGATTTGTCAAGTTATTATGTATAATTATTGTATTTGAGTTCAGTTCATCCCAAGGGAGCAAATTACACAGGACAACAGCACTAAAAAGAGAAGGAAACTTTAAGCAATCTCTGTACCAACCCGTCTGGCCAGCGTGGTATTATAGGTCAAAACCTCCTTTCTAAGTAGAGGCCTATGTCCAGCAGTGGAATATTAAAGGCTGAATATTAAAAATGATGATGATGATGATATAATATTTTTCTAAAACTTGGTTGAATTACTATTTACGGAGTCCAGTGGTAAAAAACTGGCACTCCGGGAGTGCCGACAGAAGTGAAAATTAGTTGTTTTTTATTAACACAGGTTTTTTTGTTTTTTTTTCGATTCGAAAGGTTCCGACATAATTATATATATCTATGCTATGTACAAACTCAACTCTCGTGTAAACGGGGCCAATATACTTATATACAGAGGTGTCGGTAACGGTAACAGTGTTTCGAGTTCAATGGTTTTTTCCCGTCTCAAAAAATACATTCTTTTGTTCGTTGTTCAAAAATGCCCAACGCGCCTAAACAAATTTTTACAACAATAGGTATCATAAGTATTTATATCAGTTGTCTAGTACCTATATTACAAGCTCTGCTTAGTTTGGGACAAGATGGCGTCGTGTGAATGTAGTAAAATATATTATTATTATTGAATACCGGTAAAGCTCAAGTTATCCACACTTTCACTTAAACGATAGTAAAAAATGTTTCCCAGTGCGCTGGTTTACAGACCAATTTACATATTGAATAAGTTATTAACATAAATTATTTTGAAAACTCGTTGAAAATATTTGAGATTCCTCATAAAACTGGTTGAGATATAGCAGTGCCTGAGGAGGTTCCGCCTACGGACCTTCAAAAATGTCCAGAAGCTGCCGAGGTCTTAGTGAGTTCTTTCTAAGATTATTCTCGAGCCCTGTGACGTGAGACTATACACGAGCCCTGTGGCGCTAAACTAGAGCACTCTAGACTACGAGTATTACAATATACTGAATCGTTCAGTTGAAATTTACACATATAATAACGTCATCAGATAACCACGATCTGTGAAGGGTAGTGAAATAGAATGAGCATATGCCTGCTCCTTTTTTGTCTAGTACACACTCATAGTTCGGTATATTTTTTTTTTTTTTTTTAAAGACTACACCCGCACTAACACAAAGTACACCCAGACTCAGAACAACAATTTGTGGATCACACAAAGTGTTATCCCATGTGGGGTTTGAACCCACAACACTCGGCGCAATAGAAAGCGGCGTGGCGACCGCTTAAACCACTACACCATCCGTGCAGTATTAACAGACCGATACGACCTTCAAGAAAAGAGCGTACTCCTTACTTAAAGTCAACGCACTTGTGACTCCTGGGTTGCTGTACTGCTTTACTGCGGTAGTTCATTTCCAGCAGTTGAGCCGTCTGCTCGCCCCTCAAACCCATCGTTCTAAAAACTTAAAAGCAATGTTTTTGAGTAATATAAATGAATCCGTGTTACATTAAAATATTGTTAAATAAAAATAATGCTAGCTTTGTGAAATAAATAATATTTAATAGTACAATTAAATGCTCCTTAAGTGAAAGTAATAAAATTTATTTGTCACTTCGTGTTATAATTGTGTATGAATAATTCACACGAAGAAAAAAAGGCCTAAATCATCCTAAATAAGAAAAAGGAAAAACGTCATATTTGTCTACAACTTTTCAATTTTCTCAAAATTTAGTACTTTGTGTTATATCCATTTGTTCCCATTACTGCGGTTTGCAGTTCGACATACTGCACACAAAATTTCTTACACGATATTGCAAAATATTATCCACTTCCTTTATGAAAGAAATTTGGAGGTCTTAAGTAATCAGGGGGGAATCGTCCGATCTAGCCACTTCATACAATTAATGTTCATGCCTTGAACATATTCACATCATCATCATCAACAGCCTATAACAGTCCACTGCTAGACATAGGTCTCTCCTTAGAAAGGAGGTTTTGGCCTACTATACCACGCTGGCCAGACGGGTTGATATAGGGTTTGTTTCAAGTTTTCCTTCTCTTAGCTGTGCTGTTGTCCTGTTCAGTTTGTTCCCTTAGTCGGCACTTACGACACCCACGGGATGAATAGAGGTGGTGACATTCCGTATTCTTAATCCGTCACCACCATATACATTGCTCTTAAGGGTAGCTCTTGTTCTTCGATAGTTAGGTTACAGTATTTAAAAAAGAATAAATGAATACGGATCTCCAGTTTAACAAAACTGAATATTTGTGTCGCGAATAAACGGGAAGACACGGATTAATGCAAGCACGCGCCACGGTCTCAACGCTACTTAAATATAAATGTGACAAAACAACACCAACTCACGACCATTCTTCAAATAATTGAGCAAATCTGGGTTAATGTATGTATTGAAGACTACTACTACGACTATGAAGACTGTTGGAAAAAATGGCTGCTTAAGTAAGGTAAGAACGAAGACGAAATGAGACGATTTTGGGAATGAAATTAAAACAATAAAGTCATTCAAAACGAGCCTGTTTCAGTGGTTAGGAATCCTGAGTGCTAAGTCGGAGGTCATGAGTACGATTCCCACCCAGGTATGTTCATCACACAATATAGATATATATTCATATATATACACTACAACACAGATATATATTCATGTCGGAACATTTCGAATCGAAAAAACAAAAAAAAAACTGTTATAATCAAACATTTTTAGTTTTCAAGTTTTCGCTTCTGTCGGTATTCTCCCGGAATACCACTTTTTTTTTATAAAAGGGGGCAAACAAGCAGACGGGTTACCTGATGGTGAGTTACTACCACAGCCTATGGACATCCGTAACTCAACAGTCACGAGTGCGTTACCAGCCTTTCAGTCCCGCCTCATAATCAGGAGGAAGGAGTTGATGTTTGGGCCTTCCACACTCGGTGAAAAGTAACTAAAGAATTGCTTTTACACCGCCGTGGTATCACTCCCGTCGACCTTGGCTATCTATGTCGAAGCATGGCTATAACCTAATAAAACATCGTCCATAAACGCCCTCCCCCTAGAGATCAGGAGACCCACCAACCGAACCACCTTTAAGATTAGAGTACGCAAGCTCTATGAATACTTCGGAGACATCAGAATAACCACTCGTGTATTCATCATTGCAGGCATATATGTATGGATGTATGTTGTTTATGTTTTATATATTTATAATAGGTCTTTGTATGCAATAAGTGAAAGTACTTATTTTTTTAAACTTTTTTATTTCCGTTATTCGAAGTAATCACCCATGCAATCGACGCATCTTTGCCAACGCATTGGCAGTTTATTGGGCATCAACAATAGCTAAAGACCTAATAGTATTATATAATTCGTATAAATTATATTTACCTACATATATATATATATATATATGTATACCCAGTATATCTATGTAGTATTACATCATGTAACTGACCACAATTTAAAATAATTTATCTCATTATACACCTGCTACACACATCTCTGCATCACCCAAAGGACGACTGGAAGAAAATGCCTATGGCATTAAGTCCGCAATGTGTTTGCAGGAATTATAAATAAACAAAATAAACTAACTCTGTACACACCTTTCTAAGAACCAGTCTAAGTCCACTATAGAGCTAATTTGTCGACTAGAAACATCATTGTATGGTCGACATATAATTTGTAACACGTTATATTTATTTATGAGATGATAAATTTGAACAAACACACCAGGCGGGGAGAGGTGTCCCTTATCGGGCCAGGTTGTAAATTTTATGGCCCTTAAAACAAACTTGAAGTAAAGTGGTTGAATAAAATAGAATACCTTTACACAGTACGATACTAACGATAGTCGTGTCGGATCGATCGTGTCGGCTGATCAACTTTGAACTGTTAGCCTATCACACTCTTTGTTACCTTGGTTTAAAATTAGCGTAATACTAACTACAAACCATTTTAAGCTTTATCTCTATTAAATTACGCATACTATTGCTTGAAAGAATCGGGCAGGTGGAGTTACGTCTAGCGGTTCGTCAAAGATATGGCATTGGAAGTGACACTATAATTTTCTTATAAAGATGAAGCTTAGAATGGTTTGCCAAAAAAATACTCGTAGCATTTATTTATTTTATTTATTTATTTATTTATTTCCTTTAAAAACAACTATTATTACAGGTTTAGCCCAATGCAATAGTGTTATACCATCTACTTATTTATTATAAGAAATAATTCTTAATGCTGTTATTGTGAATTCACTCAGTGAGCAATAAAATAAATCTATTTCATCCGCAATTATATTCAGAGTACGTAGTGCGCGTGTCAGCGGTGCTTCTCTCTGCAGGTTGGTGCGCCCGCACGGGACAGCCAGCAGCGGCGGCCCAAGGCGCCGCCACACGTATCTGTCCGGAACACATATGCTGACTCGTCCTAACTTTAAAGCTAAGCTAAACTAAATTTAAAGCTATAGGTGAGATTTGTCATTGTCCTTGGTGAGTAGAGAGTGACCTTCTGTTTTAACCGCTCACAACACGCACCTAAAGCAGCATTTTGAAAGAGATGCTTTCGATTATGGAATAAAAATTAGTACTGAAAGTCATAAATATCTCTAAGTAAACAAGTGTGTGTCTATGTGGTGACGAATTAAGAATACTGAGTGTCACCACCCCTATTCATCTTGTGGGTGTCGTAAGCGACGACTAAAGGAGCAAACCACGCAAGACAATATGACTGCAACGAGAAGTAAAACTTGACACAAACCTTTTACCAACCCGTCTGGCCAGCGTGCTATAGGCCAAAACTACCTTACCAAGGAGAGGCCTATGTCCAGCAGTGGACTATTAAAGGCTGTTTTTATATTGCACTCATTGGTTTATTGGAACGAAGTACCTTAGCGCGTTACACACTCTGAGCGGATGGGAGCGAGACCGAAAAATGCGTAACAAGACTTTTTTCCGACACTTGAGGCTATAGTTACAGCCGTGTATGAACTATATACATCGCCGCACATAGCTCTCCCGCTTATAATGACTGTATGGCAAACGTCTATCCAAAAGGGAAAGGAATTTTGTTCCGACCGGGGGTCCATAGACCCTCACACCGTTTTTGCACAAGTGCATGACTAGTTCCAATTACAGTTTTACCAAATGTATCGTAAAACAGAGTAAAGTACACACACATTGCAACAATTTTTCATCATGCAATATTGTAATCCAAAATATCAACAGTTAGTATTGTGATAATTGTAAATTCATAACCTCAGTCAAACAACATAATCAGGTCTTGTAACAAATATACCAGGGGCTATTTTCATAACATAAATGTTACATTCGTAATATCCGGGCAGAATCTCTTGATCCCGGGAGAGCGCGCTAAGCCATCCGTCTCTGTTACCGGCGTTTTGGATCCTGAATAATGTTTACTACACGTCTAAGTTTAGATTATATAATGTCATTTCCAACGGTTTCTGACAAAGCCACAAGGTTTGTTGAGAAACACCAACTCGATTTACATTTATTTGGACAATAATAATAACCTCACACATCTCACACACGGCAGTCTGATCACAAACTAGGCAGAGCCTGTGCTATGCTAATCAGACTGCTGATAAACATACTTATAAATTTCTAAATCTATACATAAACATACATTGATGGGCCTGTTGGTCTAGTGGTTAGTGACCCTGACTGCTAAGCTAGAGGTCGTGGGTTCGATTCCCATCCAGGAGAAATATTGTGTGATAAACACGGTAATTTGTTCTGTGTCTGGGTGTAATTTATCTATAATATGTATGTATTTAAAAATATATAAGTATGTTTATCAGCGGTCTGGTTATAATAGTACAGGCTCTGCCTAGTTTGGGATCAGACGGCCGTGTGTGAGAGGTGTAAGGTATATTATTATTATTATAAATATAGATAAATTATACCCAGACACGGGAAAAATGATCGTGCTCATCACACAATTATTTACCCTTCATAAGAATCAAACCTACGACCTCTGGCGTAGTAGTGAGGATAACTTCTAGACCGACAGGCTGATCACATTTAAAATTGAATTATCCTAATCAAACAACAAAATTATCAGTCGAATTGAGTTTTTTCTATTCCTTTATAAGTTAATTCAAAGAAGATTAAATTTGATAACTTATTTAATAGTTTTGACATACTAAGATACCTTATGTTACAAACAACATAAATCTGGCTTAGAGAATTATTTTTAGTTTGAAACACGAGTCAGAATACAGTAAGGATCAATACTTACTAAGATCCTGCTAAGATTGCAATAAATATAATAAATTATTATGATTAAGATCTTGTCATTTATTTATGAAACACACAAGGTAATCGTATCTTGTGTGTTTTATAAATAAATGAAAAGCTCTCGAAAAATATCACAAACAAAAACTTTTTGTCCCTATATTAAGTCGTCAATAACAAACTGCATAAGTTATATAAAAAATAACAGTTTTTAGGGTTCCGTACATCAAAGGAAACGGAACCCTTATAGGATCTCTTTGTTGTCCGTCTGTCTGCGTGTCCGTTCTGTCTGCCAAGATCCTTTCCCTCCGGAACGCTTGGAGGTATCGAGTTGAAATTAAGACCACATAGTCAGGTCTAAAGTCCCTTGTAGCTGTGAAAAAAGCAAACTAAGTTAACGTAACAAAATATCTTGTCGTTTGTGCCTTAAAAAAACGCGTATTTCGACTCTCTCAAGGGAATCAAAATATTTAGGGTACTTCCCGTTGAACTAAAACTGTAACATTTGGCAACATCGTCTTATACTACAAGTACAGGGAAAAATCTGGAAACTATACATTTCTAATGAAATCATAAAAACATATAGTATTTATTTAGGTACGTATCCAATCGTCGCGGTACAATTCCCTTAAGAAATTATAATAGTATTTAATAAGTAATTATAGGTTTCGGCAACTAAATTTCAACAAAAGGTCGGCAAAAACTCGTCACTCGGCAAAAATTTCGAGTATAGCAGTTTTCTTTCTGAACTATTTATACGAGTATTATGAACCTACAAAATTAAGATCGGCTCGCCTTTGTGTTTTCTTATAAAAAATCCCGAAAATCCATCTATGTCACCTGACGAAAAGTGTTTTTTTTTAAATATAAATGGCAAAAATAACAGGGCGGGAAGTCTGTTGCATTATAAACAAGGAACTTCTTCGATTTTTTTTTTAACGAAACAAGAATAAGACGAACGGCACTGTAGAAAGGCTGCTACGAAAAGGAATCTAACATCGGGTCTAAAAACAGTCAGACCTTGAAATAAAAACGCAAGTAAAACGGGATATTCTTAGTAAATACCTACTGTAAGATGTAACTCTTTTGTTTAAATTAAAATACCTAGTTTATAAACATCGGAATCGTATCGTTTACTATAAATATCTTGTCACGACGTTAGGTGTGTCTCTGATTGAGTTTTTACTGCTCTTATACAGTTGTCGGTCTTCTACAGGTTGTCAGCCAACACGTCCAATTACAGATAATACTAGATAACATAGATGAGAAAGATATTGTAAGATACAAAGTTTATTTTCAAGCAAACCTCGTGAAATTGACTCAATTTCAAATTCAAATAGTTTTTTTGCGAATACGTGTTATTACAGGTTATTGAGCAAAGAAATTTAAATTTCATCACATCACATCAACAGCCTTTAACAGTCCAGTGCTGGACATAAGCCTCTCCTTAGAAAGGAGGTTTAAATTAAATTTGAAAATTCTTTATTATATAGTTTTGTTAATTAATTCCTTCATATGTTTGGAGTCTTCCTTTTAAATTTATATGTCTATAGTATTATTATATTTAAACTAAAATAAACAAACAAATTAACAAAAAAATCAAAATCTGAGAAATACCTAATTTCTTAGCGTTCTATTCACCGTGCGGGTGCTGGGTCCATGGCGTGACAGATGGAGGCAATACATGCGACTTCGACAGCACCTGGGAATTGCGACCCTGGAATAGGTTTAGGTAAAAACTTGCTAAACATATTACGTAAATGGGAGTAAAATTATAGAACGCAAACTAAAGGCGTTTATTAGGTACTCCTCTGTCTACCCCTGAGGAGTCAGAAATTTAATGAGAAATTTTAGCATCTAAATAAGTCACGAAGATGTGAAAATGTAAAAATATGTAACCTACTCGCCTTTTGTTTAATCGAAACAACAACAGATCGAAGACATGTCAGTACGCTTGCAGGTAGGGCATGCCATTAATATTTGCACTGGTACGACAAAACAAAAAGCGACAAAATGTGCGGGTAGATGAAAATATTCAAGCTTGTTAGGGAGAATCGTTACACCATTGGTGTAACCTGGTCAAAATGTGATGCATCTGTAACCTAATGTATCCATAAATGCCAAAAATAAACTTCTTAAACTTACAAGATACGGCATGGAAACTCCACTAGGAACTTAAAAGTCAAAGGCCAAGGCTTTCCTCTCGCTTTCGTCTGTGAGAGTGCTTGAGAGTTAGCGCGATTGCTTTTTAGTAATATTATGTCAAATTTTACCTACCCATAATAATGCTACTGTGGCGACTTCTACATACAGTGAAATAAAGAAACATACTACAGCGCCATCTAACGAAGACGGTCCGTACTACAAAGTAACTGCTAATCCTGTATCGCGATATGAATAATCCTCTCGCTGATTAGACAAGTTCCCAACATCAACCGTAGGGCAGCGGCCCGCAGGCGGTGACAGACCTGGCACGTTTCCCGCCCTTTGATATCCTGGCAGTTATGGACCCGAGGGTCTATGACCAGACTCGCGCGATCCGCTGAGGTGAGAGCGGAGAAGACCAGGACGCACTCGAAATGCGGCGGAACGCTCACCGACAGGCACTGGTGCAGTGGCGCGTGCGGCTGGAACAGTCACAGAATGCACGCCAACGCGCTGTCGGTGTGGTTCCGCCTAACCTCGAACCTTGGGTAGGTAGGGAGGGAGGTCGCGTCACCTATCGACTGACGCAGGCACTCACTGGGCATGGTTGCTTCGGTGAGTACCTGAATCGTATCGGACGCGAGGAGACGGCACAATGCCAGCACTGCGCAGCCGACTGGGACTCCGCCCAGCACACGCTGTAAGACTGCCCCGCGTGGGCATCAGAACGCGAAGTCCTGGTCGACCAAATCGGACGAGACCTGTCCCCGCCAGCAATCATTGCTGCAATGCTGGCGGGTGAGTAGGGATGGAGCGCAGTGGTCTCTTTCTGTGAAGCTGTAATATTCCAGAAAAAGATCGCTGAACGGGATCGGGAGAGGGCCGATCCCGAGCGTAGAGGACGTCGGCGACGACACCAGCCGCCGACGGGGCCGCGGGCTGCCAGAGAGTGGGACCTCTGGTAGCAGCTTGAATGCTGCGATAGGGGATAGTATGGCGGCCTGATTGCATTAAGACGAAATTGGGCCGCCACGTCGCGATTGAGGGGGGAACTGTTTTTTTCCCCTGGGATAGGGCCCGATTGGTATCAATTTTGGGAGGACCTGAAATAACATGGTCCAGGTCCTCCCAGAGTGGTTTTTAGTGGAATCACCACATACTCCTAGCTCCTGAGTCCCCGAGGAGCAGGAGATCCGAAGGGAGTTTCAACCCCGTCAAAAAAAAAAAGAGCCACGGCCCGGCATGCATGATCACCTTACCTGGTCGGAGGATCCTCCCTATGTGTTGGAGGGACATGGCCACTATTCCACAGCGACTACTGTAAGACTCATACGAGTTTTTTAATTGTGTCATTGTCCTTCTAAGGTGGGTGGATGGTTTAAAAAGAGCATGAAATATTAACTCGTAGACTGGTTATTACTTTTAATACTCTTAATATGATGACTGAACATATTTCGTCTCATAAAGATTAAAAAAACTAAAACAATCGTATCCTCAGCAAAACAACAGACGGTCGTTCTATTTTTAAACCAGACAATGGATGACGCGAATGACATAACGTTTTTTTGCAAAATTGTATTCGCGTAAGATGACATAAACACGTGAGTTTTCAATTAGGTTTACTCGTGATCAGTACCTTCAAGTGTTTGGGAATAATCTGTAGCTTTCTAATCAAAGGACGAAATTCTTGTAATTATTTTTATATTAAAATGATAAAACAAATAAGGTCTGAAAGGAACAACATGTTTCTAAATATCATCAAACTCTTTTAAAAAAAGAATTAAAGGCTTGCGTGACGCTATGACGAGTGACGTATTTTTTTTTAGTAATACGCTTAAAAAAGTTTTATTATTATTTATGTATTTTTATGACCTGGTAACAAGACCTTTAAGCCAAGTCTTAATTTTTGATAGATAACTTTACTATTTTCACTTCACTTCAATGTTCAATCTCAATCAAAAGTGCATGATTCTAGGCGGGAATTTGAACCGCTCAAAATCCTCCGCCCCTTCAGCTCAAATTCCCCCCTAGCAATCGCTTAAAAAAGTTTATCAGCTCCAAGGTTGCCAATTACTATATATTAACGTCTCTGTGAATTATCGTTTGAATTTAAAAAGACGAAGAAACGGTAATAAACGCACTCTCGATACATATTACGTACATATCTTTGAATAGTTTCGACCAATTTGCACTGGCCGTGGTCACAAGCAAACTTAACTGACCCGTCTGCCCCTCTAATATTAAAAAATAAAAACCCGTGAACATAGTTATTTAAAAATTATATTAAAAGAATATATTAGAAGACAGCTCTCTTTACAGAAGATAAAATAAATACTAGATTATGTCAAGAACAATAAAAGTGGCAATATTTTTCTAAGAAATAAATATTACTTAAATATATAAGTAATAACTTAAATATATAAATAAATAAGTATCACTTGATGAATATTACATCAGAAATTCTAAAATTACACCCCAACATGAAAATACTTAAAGTAATAAATACAGTATCAAATATCGTGACAAATTGTAAAGGATTAAAACAAACCCCTCACCCCTCGGCAGCCTATTGAAAACATTTAATTAACAGGGGTGAACTGGGGTCGCTACCCCGTTGTTTTACGCACAAATTGAACATTCTTTGTTACGTGAGCTATTTGAACTTGTTTGCAACTATTTGTTGGATTAATTTACTGGTAGATCATATGTTCATTCATTTTGTAGGGGGGATCTTATATCTGCTAATAACTGTGCACTACGTGAAGTATCGTGGTGTACATTATGCAGTGATGTTTCTTCACGAATGTATAATTAGGCCGGCTCGACCGGAGTTATATCACGCCCTCGTAGAAAATCGGTGTTAAGCTTCTCTTACCGTGAATTTCACCGAGTGAGTAAATGCCCCCCCCCCCCCCCCCCCCCTGCCCCCAACCCCTGATTCGTGAGGGTGCGCTCAAATCGCAGCAAGGCCCTATGTCTTTTGTGTGACTGCACCAATGACGTAGTGGTTTAAACGGTCGCCTCGCCGCTTTCTACTGTGCTCAGTGTCGTGGGTTCGATCGCCACATGGAACAACACTTTGTGTTCTGAATCTGGGTGGTATTTGTCTCCATTTCATGAACTTCTGTAAAGTTCCCCACGACCCAGGATATATTCCTAATTGGAGTGGTCTTTTTCAAAAAGAAAAGTTGACGATAACTATGGGTGGTGGTAGTCACGATCAGGTAACCTTTTTTTTCTGTGCGGAAATCCCCTCGGATACCACCTACCAGTGGCTATGTCGGACTCGAACCGACTAAAAACCACCAGGTACCAGTAGCCGGGGAACCAGGTGTACCATAGAAAGGAAATCCCTGCTACCCCGACGTACCTCGGACCATCTACGGCGGGTAGATGACCCCCTCCTGCGACAATCAGGTAACCTGCTTGCTCATTTGCCCCCTATAGTATAAAAAAACACAACAGTTTTGCTCTGCTCGAGTAACAGTCCCTATAAGAAGATCATCTTAAACAATTACTTTACTTTTTTTTTACTTTTTTTTTTAAAAAGACAACTAGTGCATTAGGAATAAATCCTGTGTCGCGGGGGACTTTACAAACATACATGAAAAGGACACAAAGAACACCCAGACTCAGAACAACAATTTGTGGATCACACAAAGTGTCGTCCCATGTGGGGTTTGAACCCACAACACTCGGCGTAGTAGGAAGCGGCGTGGCGACCGCTTAAACCACTACGCCATCCGTGCAGTCAATTGTGTAGTAGAACTATACTTCCTTACTTAGTTTTTACTTGTAGTGAAAGGTTTATAAAGCGCCTTCTGTTGGATAACGTCTTCAAGCGAATGCAGTCTGACTCGCGCACTCAGATTTCCAATACAATCTTAAATCGATCGTCCGTGTCCGGTATCATCATCATCAACAGCCTTTAATAGTCCACTGCTATACATTAGCCTCTCCTTAGAAAGGAGGTTTTGGTCTACTAAACCACGCTGACCAGACGGTGTGTTTCAAATTCTCCTTCTCTCTGCATTGCTTTTATCTTGTGTAGTTTGTATCTAATCTCGTCAATGTTTATACATCTTTATCGACTAAATCAATTAGAGATACCTTTACCTTCACTAAGTCAATGAGAGATACCTTTACCTTCACTAAGTCAATGAGAGATACCTTTACCTTCACTAAGTCAATGAGAGATACTTTTACCTTCTCGTCCCGCCCACTAATAACCTTGCTGGTCTGCCTTACGCCTTACAATCTGACAATATAATCCTTAGCTGAAATCATACCGTAATTTGTCTATTCATATTAGAATGTTCCAGAGTCAATCTCACTCCTCCCGTAATAACACTCGGGCGTATAATTCTAAATTAATAGTTTAATTCTGAGGCTGTGAGGGACGGACGGAAATTGCGTGTGGTCGTACTTGGAGCGTGCGAGGAGTTCAACTCGTTACGTGAACAAAGATGGTGACTTCGGGCGGAGGCGTGAAATTAGATGGGAAATAATATCAACTGTAATATTAACGGCTGTTTGAGTTCTTATTAAACATTTATTTATACACTAGCTTTTGCCCGCGGCGCCTCCCGCGTGTGTGTATGTCGGTTATCGCGGTAAAAAGCAGTACATATCCTTTCCAGAAGCTCAAATTATCTTCATACCGATTTCTTATTGATTCCCCATACAAACTTCCCCCCTTTCCACTCCCTTAAGGAATGACTTCTGGGATAAAAATCCCCCAACCTATGTCCTTTCCCGGGACTCAAACTATCTCCATACCATATTTCATCTAAATCAGTCCATCGGGTTAAGCATTAAAAGGTAACAGACAGACACAGTTTCGAATTAAAAAAATTGTATGGATACATAAACTCCCAAAAGGGTAGGAAGCCTGTTAAACGCCCAGATTTTGTCAGCTATATTATTAGTTCCACTTAGGTAATTGGCAGTAGGCGTATTTTCATCAACCGGGTACATATGATTCTAAATATTATAAGCAGTGAGAACAACACACCCTACATTAATGTTGTAATATTCCAAAATTGGGCAGAACAAAAATAGTAATTTGTGGAAAAAAAACTGTTTGAAGCATAATACCGGAAGGCAGAATGCCTTACTCGTTGAAAAAAGTATCTTTAACATACCTACACAAGTAAGTAGAACTGTACATCTTAAATAACTTTTAACACCAGACACGAAAATTTTCTTTTTAACGGTATATTTATATCATTGTCACCAACTCAGCTGAAAGACGTTAGATGCGGGCAGTACGGGATCGATTGTTGCAGGGAACCTTGAGGGTGGCCTAAGTCCAGCCGTGGACGTCTTTTAGAAGAGATGATGTAAAAAATAATATTAATAAAACCTCACACATGTCGCACACGGCTGCCTGATTCCAAACTAGGCAGACCCTGTAGTAAATGGTAACCAGACTGCAGATAAACATACTTATATATTCCTAAATACATATATAATTATAGATAAATTACACCCAGTCACAGAACAAATGACCGTGCTCATCACACAAATAATTGTCCTGGGCGAGAGTCGAACACACGAGCTCCACGGGTCTCTAACCACTAGACCAGGCCAGGCCCGTCATGATGTATATTTTATAACAATAAAATAAAACTAAATCTTAAATACAATTTAAGAACTCATAACGTAACAGAATACCTTTTTCTTTCATACAAACGTACAAAACATTGTTCCTTTTCCAGTTTTCAGCTAAAATATAATTCTAAACGTCACAAACAATCGCATAAAACAAATTTAATTTCAAAGCCTTCACGGAGCTCGACACCAATTTTTCTCATGGTACCAGCCAACCAACCACCCAAATGGGTAGTCGTTGATCGCAGTGCGATGAATAATTCATATCGCAATAGGATGGCATCTGTCTGCGATTCACTTTACATAATGTCCTTTGTTTATGTCTCGGAAGAAAGAAATCTCTTTTTGATTTGAAGATACGGAAAGACATAAACAATATGTATAAAATACATATTTCTGTCCTCTGTTTAGGATTAACTTGATATGGGTTTCATGTATGATAGGGTTTAAATTTTGGTAGATCAAATTATTTGGTGTTTATTGTAGGCTATGCCGTTTGGATTTACTTGGAAGAAAAATCTTAAGCCTTAACTGGCGAGTAACACGGCGTAATACATTGTATGCTTATTTTTTTATGATGTTGGGGGGCAAACGAACAGAGGAGTCAACTGATAGGTAGTCACTTTATCAACAGCCTTTAGTAGTCCACTACTGGATATAGGCCTTTCCTTAGACGGGAAGTTTTGGCTTTACAGACGGGTCAGTATAGGGTTTGTGTCAAGTTTTTCTTGTCTTTGCAGTGCTGTTTTCCTGCGTAATTTATACTCTTAGTCGGCTTTTACGACACCCACGGGAGGAATAAGGGTGGTGATTCGTATTCTTAATCCGTCACCACGCGGTAGCCACTTATTAATTTGCATTTGACGAGCACTTGGCGTCACGGGTCCTTAACGATGGTCGCTCTATTCTTGAGGATTGAAGGTGGTATATTACCACAGGCGACAATTTGTTCCTCAGACTTACTTACACTCCTAGCAGACTACAGAGTACAAGCCAGACACATATGTTGATTTATAATTTTGTAGTAAAATAACAAAATTTTATAAACTATAATAAAGCATTGACGCGTAAGCTTTCATTGCGCGATTCAGAATTAGTACTACATAGTTCAACTCATCATCACTATCTAGTGATCTATTATCACGTCATCTGACGTTGAAGTACTTTTAGCTGCATCTCAAAGCCGAAAACAGCAAAACGTTTTTAGATAACGAACTACACAAAGAAATACATATTCTACATCGTAACACAAAACAGATATTCCTACATCGTGTCTGCTCATGTACACTCACAAAATTTCAATTCACATAATACACCGTAAATAAATAGAGTGGATTTGGAGACACATTTCCAGTGCATCCGAGGAACGTGACTTGAATGTTTAGAGATATAAGGTATTTTAGACTCGTTCGTTATTGTTACTTTTGTATTTGTGATATTTTTGTGTTTCTGGTGTATCATATTCGCAAATTGGAATTAGAAATGGGTTTCAAATTGAATAATTATGAAAATGGTGTGGTCTCTTTATCATCAACAGCCTTTAATAGTCTACTGCTGGACATAGGCCTCTCCTTAGTAAGGAGGTTTAGGCCTTGTTTTTTTTTTGTTTGTTTTGTTTTTTTTTTTTGACGGGGTGGAAAATCAAAAATGATCTTGAAAGTTTACTGATAAATCGAATAGTCCGTGAACATTTGCCTATCGTATATTATGAAACAATGTTTGCGTCATAATTACTTAAAATAGTTAGTGACACATTCTATAAATATTGACATAACAATTTAAAAAAAAAACACGCAAAAAAATATAAAAATGTGTAACATATTCTTTAAAAATGTGTAAGTAAGTAAATGTGTAATATGTGTAGTGTGTATGTGTCATCAGCATCAGCCTATCGCAGTCCACTGCTGGACATAGGCCTCTAATATTGCACGCCACTTCGATCAGTTTTCTTCTTTCTTTTTCGTATGTGTAATGTTTTTTACTTAACACAGGTAAGTTATTGATCCTGCAAAAAAATATATTGTTTTCTAACAAAGCGTTCATTCGACTGAGCATGAAGGATTATTATTTTATTTTGTTTTAAAATTGTCTGCACTTCCATTGCACGAGCTAGACTAAATACCACATGGCATTATCTACCAGTCGTCATTTCCAGCGTGACTTTACTTGTCGCCCAATCATAAAATTGACTATTAAAAGGTGTTCTGTACCTCCTGTCCTATTCTACGAGTTTCTTTAAATTTTAGTTCATTATTGTTCAATGATTTAATTTATGATAATTTGCTGAAGCTTAGTCTATTATCTGTCAAGCGCTGTCACGCGCCCATTGAGCTTGCATTTCTTTTTTTTTTACTACAAAGTATTTAATATTCATTTAACATTCTTGATAAACAATTGACTATATCATTTAAATCGGATCAACCTTAAATACAACATATGCCTGCAACATTAAACTCATCTTTTTTAAAAGTCTGTTAAAAGTAACCCTCCACTTTAATTATCTCAGTTTTCCTTTAATTATATTAATTATAAATTATATCCAGTTATTTATTTAATTAGTCACGGATAAGGGGGCGTCCGTAAGTTATTATCTATAGGGAGCGAGGGTAGTGGGTTGTGACATAATGTGGCGAAGGGGTGCGAGCTGAACTAAACATAGGAATTTTGTTGTTAAAATTGATTATTTGTTTAGGATTATTTCTTTATAATAATAATTATATTAATATTATCATCATCGTCAATGCAATTAAATAAAATTGAAGTGTCTTTTTTTAATGTAAAAATAATGTTATTTTAAGCTCATACAATTATTAGCGCGATCTTTGAAAATCAGTTTTTAAAATGTTTGTCTGTCTGTTTATGCCAGATAAACTTCGAAAAGGCTAAGAAAATAAATGAAATTATAGACAAAATACGATTTTTTTATATTTCTACATATATACACATAATAGAAAAACATTTTTGTATCAAATTCCACGCTTACGAAGTCATAGACATCAGCTAGTAGGAACTATATAATCCACACATCTCACACACGGCCGTCTGATCCCAAACTAGTCAGAGCCAGAATGCTGATGATAAACATACTTATATATTCCTAAATACATACATGTTATAGATAAAATTAAATAGTGTTATATATAATATGTATGTATTTAGGTAAAAATTATATATACTAACCTCCTTTCTAAGGAGAGGCCTATGTCCAGCAGTGGACTAGTATAGGCTGTTGATGTGATGATGATGTGATATATACTATATAGGTAAAGACACAGAACAAATGATAGTGCTCATTACACGATTATTTTGGGAATCGAACCCATGACCTATGGCTTAGGACTGTAGATCATTAACTACTAGACTAGCAGGAATGTATGTGGGTAATTCAGTCAGGAATGTACAATGGGTCCTTATTACCGCTGATGTCAATTGTCAATTGTCCCATTTCTATAAGGAGCTGATTGGCGCAAACAATTAGTTTCCTTGTGTTATGTCACTTATTGTCAATTATTTGATAAAACAAACCTTAAACATTTAAAAGTATTTTAATCTTGTTGTATGATTGTTTTAAACGAACAGGAATTAAAGCAAATTATGAAATCTATACACTAATACGTGAAGAACATTATTTGTACCTCTTGGTATGCAATATGGCGCACAATTGCAGCAGAAGATGGCACTCAAAGGGCGCCAAAGCACTTTACAAGTGCATATGTATAAAAAAGTTATAAATTAATCAAGTTTGCAACTTTATGCAGAAGTAAATGTCGCGACAAGGTGACCGAACACGGAAATATTATGTACATTTAAATCCAGACCTATTTTAAAGTTACTCCGAACTCCAAGGTTCGCCGAGCTTATTATTATTCTGACGAAATCTTAAAGCTATTGTTTTCAGAGTAATTTATATTTTCTGCTAACGGTTTAAATTAATTTATGCGCTTATAAGTGTATACAAAGAACTGTTATTATGTTTTCGAATAGGGCTCGAACGGGAACACTAATTTATTTTGTGATAAGCCTATGTTATAATTCAGGGTGTCAGCTACCCACGGGGCGGTCGTCTACTCGTCTGTAGATGGCCCGAGGTATGTCGGGGCACCAGGGACTTCCTTTCTAGGGTATACCTGGTTCCCCGGCTATTAGTACCCG